>JAJJZI010000010.1:1320719-2641438 GCA_024321975.1 Alternaria sp. 'sect. Undifilum' | reverse complement strand
TTAACTAAGTAGAAAGCGCTTAATATCACTCTGAGCAATAATATTAGCGTTTTAATTATAGTAGACAGGGTTAGTAAGTAAGTTTGTGCGTATAAAGTTTTAGCTAATATTGCCATTTTCTTGTATTTGTTATATTTGTTTCTTTGTTCTATTATTTAAAGTACCTTAATTTCAGTGCCTAGGTAGGCATAGCTTGTTGTTTTTAAAGTAGTTAGGCTGTTTTTAGCTGCCTTCTTGTAAGGGTGCGTTGGGTTGACCAAAGATGCAAGGTAAACGGTGAAGGTGAATGAATTAGATATCGAACTATAGAGAGAGACTACGTAGGTTTATATATTCAACCTGGGTGATTAGGACTTCACCCAGGTTAGGACTAACCGAGGTTGTTAGAGGTTGTCGGATCAGCTAACAGTTAGCGTGAATAGTGCGGCCGATAGTCAGCTACTAGTGCTGAGGTGCTGGTACTCAGCTGCTAGTGCTGAGGTAAGAAAAGCTAACGAAGGCCACAGGCCGAGTACTAGAGAACATTGAGGCTTTAGCCCTTTATAATACCCCCCTCCTAAATATTAGGAGTAGTAATCTTGTTACCTAGAGTTCCAATCTTCTAAGGCTTCCGTATCCTCTAGATTAATAGCTAGTTCCTAGGTTAGATCTAGATATCCTAACTATTTAACTAAGTACTGCTTTTTTCTTCTTCTCCCTCTTTCCTCTAATAGGGTCTCTACTAGGTATTTTTCTCTATCCTCTGTCTTAATTAGTAGGGGTTTATTGTCGTCTATAGGCTAGCTTAGTAGAGGGTCTAAGGACGCTAGTCTAAGGTTATTAATATTAAATACTAGGTAAATCTAGCTAGGAATATTTAATTCCACTGCGTTTAGTCTAATAACCTTAAGTACTGTGTACTTTAGATTTTTCTAATTAAGTTTTCTACTAGGCCTTTTTATTTTGTAGTAGTTGCCTAGTTTTAACTATACTTTATTGCCTTTTTTAAGCTAAGGTAACTAATGCCTTTTCTTATTTGCCTGCTTTTCTTGTTCTTATTAACTTTCTTCTATTATAGCTTGTGCAAGCTTAATACTCTGTTATAGTTTATTAATAATATTTTCGACTTTTTAATAGTCCTATTATATTCTCCTTGGAAGTTGTTGTTAAGGGCCGTGCTTAGTTACAATTTGTAGAGGATTTACCTTATAGCTGTGTTGTAGGAAGAAAGGAGATATCTTAGTAGACTAAGCTTGCCTTGCTATAACTGCAATCTTAGCTATCCCTAAGTTACTCTTCTAATTTATTTAATCCTAATTGCAGAAGGCTTGTAAATAAGCCTGTACTATAGAGTTTATTCTTTCTATAGACCTGTTAGTTTTAGGATAGTATCTAGAAGATAAGCGTCGCTTAATTTCTAACAACTCGCAAAGCTTAATCTAAAAATAGTTAATAAACTGTATACCTCTGTCTAAAGTAATATAGGTTAGTAACTAATAGTAAGCTATAATAGAGTTAATAAAAGCTTTAGCAATACTGTCTTTAATAATATCTTTAAGGCCTATTAAGAAAACGTCCTTGCTAAGCCTATCTATTACTACTATAAGGTTTATACACCCTTTGCTTTCTAGTAACTCTGTAATAAAATCTACAGAAATTTCTTTCTATATTTGCTTAGGTATAAGTAAGGGTTTTAGTAAGCCTTATAGGCTGTCTCTCTAGAGTTTTGTTTTTCTACACACTAAGCAGTTCCTTATATACCTTCTAATACTTTTACTAATAAAGGGCTAAAAGTATTCTTTTGTAATAGCTTAATAGGTAATATCCTTCCTAGATAGCTTAAAGCTCTAGAACTGTAGATTGTGTGGATAATTCTCGTCCTTAGAGGTTTATTATTAGGTACCTATTTTTTATCTTAGTATAGGAGGTTTCCAGAATCATCTAGTTAGCATTTAGAAATAGAAAGTTTAAGATTTAAAGCTGTAAGAAATTGTTATTTACTATCTCTTACAGCTTTCTAAGCTATTTAGTAGGTTTTATTCTCTTTTTTAGCTTTATCCTATAAATCCTCTAGATCTAACTGCTCTTGTATAGCTGCTAGATAGCTATTGCAGCTAAAAGTTCTAAGT
Organism: Alternaria sp. 'sect. Undifilum'; assembly: GCA_024321975.1. Classification (NCBI taxonomy): domain Eukaryota; kingdom Fungi; phylum Ascomycota; class Dothideomycetes; order Pleosporales; family Pleosporaceae; genus Alternaria; species Alternaria sp. 'sect. Undifilum'. Next base: position 2,639,330 of record JAJJZI010000010.1, on the reverse strand, counting down.
ACCTCTTCTTCTTCTAGTTCCTTGTCGGTAGCTGCAGTTGTAGGTTTAAATACTTGTAGAAACCTCCTAGAAATCCTAATATCCTAGTTGTTTGCTGGCATATCTTATTGTCTCCTACATAGGCATTAGCCCTAGAGTTATTAACTCTAGGCCTGTAGGATATTTCTATGTTAGAAAACTTTCTCAGAAATTAAGCTTATCTTATTTGTCTCTTGCTAAGCTGTCTAGGCTTACTACAATATTTAAGGTTTTTATAGTCTGTAATCACTATAAACTTTTTTAAAGATCGTAGCATAGCATCTTACTTAGATAAGTAGGAGATAACTGCTAGTAATTCTTTGTTGTGTATCTTGTAATTGCTTTGCATACTAGTCATTTTTTTAAACAATAACTACTAGGCGTAAGCTTCCTTTATTGTTATAGTGTAAGAGGACTCCTGCCACTACATATCTAGAAGAGTCTATTTCTAGGATTGTTTCTCTGTTAGGATCCTATTAAGCTAGTACTAGTTTAGTAATAAAGAACTCCTTTAGCTTATTAAAAGTATCTTGCCCTGTTTTTCTCTATAGAAAGGAGACGTTTCTAGTAAGCCTTAAAAGAGGAGCTACTATTTCTAAGTAGTTCTTGATAAATTGTTAATAGAAGTTTACAAAACTAAAAAAAACTATATACTTCTTTACTGTTTGTAAGTGCTTACTAATCTCTGATTGCTTTTACTTTATTAGGATCTAATTAAAGTCCTTTTCCTACCTTAATAATAAACTTAGGTATTTTATACTTTATACGTTGAATTTACATTTCTAGATATCTAAAGGTAATCTAGCCTTGCCTATAGCTTCTAGGACCTTATTTGTATTAGCTTAGTGATCTTTAAGTAAGCTATTTAATTACATTAAAACATTGTCTAGGTAGGCTAAGCAAAAATTATTAATATACTTATAAAGAGTCTATTTAATATAGTATTAAAAGGTACTAAAAGCATTTGCTATACTAAATAGAGTAACTAGCTATTTATATAACCTAAATCTAGTATAAAAAGCTATTTTCTACTTATTTCCTATATTAATCTTAATCTTGTAGAAAGCTGTAGAAATATTAATCTTTGTAAACTATTTAGCTTTAAAAATGTTATTAAAGGTTTCCTAAATTAAAAGTAAAAGATAATCTTTCTTTATAATAGCGTTTCGGGCTTAGTAATTAACGAAAAATTTAATCCTCCTCTAAGTTTCTTAGTAAAAGGACAGAGGAGGAGGCAGGAGAGCTACTAGCTCTAATCTATCCTTTGTTAAGTAGAGAAATAAGCTCCTTTTGTAATACTAGAAGTTCTAGGCGGCTTAGACTATATAGAGGTCCTTAGGGAGCCTCTTTTTCCTTGCCTTTATTGTGTTTTTTTAGTTTCATCCAGTGATCTACTTTAGATCCGCGTAAAGGAGGTAGTATAGAAGCAGTTTTTAGATTAAAAATCTAAGCTAAGTGTTAATAAGCCTTAGAGAGTAAAGTTAGGACCTCTACTTTCTTCTTATGAGCTAGGGCTTTTTTAATATCCTTAAGAGAAGCAGCAAAAGTTTAAATAGACTTATCCTTTTTCGCCTACCTAATATAGGAGTAATAAGCTGTTGCGCTTATTTGTTTTAATTTCTAGTCTTCTTTAATAGGGCGATTATCAGTGCTAAGTAACTTAATCCTTTAGCTAGAAGAATAGATGTAAATTGTTTTTCTAGAAGAAGTAATAGTAACCTCTCTTCTATTTATCTAGGGCTGTCTAAGTATTAAATTATAACTAGAGTGTATTAGGGCTACATAACCCTCAATAGTATCCTTATAGCCTTTAATATTAATGTCTACCCTAGTAACTTTGTTAATAGTTCTAAGTTTATCTATAAATTCTTCTAATCTCCTAGGAATAATAGAAATGCACTGTAGGTTAGCGTTCCTAATAGGTTAAGGGCTAATAAGTAAGTATGCAAGGTTTCCTGTATTAATTAAAGTAGAGGCAAAAGTGTAATAATTAACTAGCGTCTCTAAAGTAATTCTATTGCTGCTTATATTTTTTAAATTTAGCCTTCTTCTTAACTAAGTTATCCTAACTTATTAAAGGCTTCTGCTAGTAACTTTAAACAGGAGCTACTCTTTTTCTAAATCTTAGTCTTTATTTAAGCTTCCCTTGCTAAGCTTATTATTCTTCTTTTTTTAAAGTTAGAGGACTTAACTAAAGTCTTTTTCTCTTTTTTAGAGGATTTCTTATTCTTTATATAATATATAGATAGATAACCTTTTTATTTATAGTTGAAACAGCGTCTTTCTTTATACAACTATTCTAACTCCTAGTTACTAAACTGTTAAGGTTTAGCAGTTCTTCCTGTGTATTTTATCCCTTCTATCTAGTCTTCTTTTAAAGGAGAAGGAGGAGGAGAAGTTCTCCTAGATTTATACTCCTTAGGCTTGTTGTCTCTGCCTTTAAAGTACTCCTCTGTTCTATAGAGGTAATTAACAATCTTTATTGCTTTATTTTACAGGCTATCTAAATCTTTATAAGTAATACCTACAAGTTTGTCTTAAAGTTTTTAAATAAGACTTTTTTAGAAAAGCATTATCCTTGTATTCTTGTCTAAGCTACTATTAGATAGTAACAGTTGCTCCTAGAATTCTATAATACATTTACAGATGCTTTTCTTGCCTTAGCTTATAGACTAGAGCTTGTTTTTAGCTCTTTCTGCACTATAGGGGTCTCTAAACATCTAGTTAAAGAAGTTTAATAGCTTGTTAAAGTTCTATAAATTAGAAATCCCTATTCAGTTAACGAAAGGCAGGGTAAAAGTTACAGCTAAGCCTTTTAGTTAACTAAAGGCGTAATTACAAGTCTTTTTATCCGTGTTAAAATTTTCCTTATTATTTTCTACCTTAGCAGTAAGTTGTTGTTAAAAGATTTAGTACATCTTTCTGTTTCTATTAAAGGTATTAGGATCTAGTTGTTTAAAACGCCTAGGCGTTTAAGCTTGTTAATTTCCTAAGGCAGCTAATAGGGTAGATAACTAAGGTAGAAGTTGTTGTTCTACCTTAGGCTCCCTTTCTTGTTGCAATGTTGTGCCTATAGCTTCCTAAGCTTAGAAAGCTTCCTGTACTTTTGTAGAGGTGGCTATCTTGTCTAGGCCCCCTGCTCTACAAAGTCCCTCTCAAGTAGTCTCTACTTTAAGTCTACTAACACTATCTCAGTGTAGTTCTACTATCCTTATAACTAAAAAAGCTGCTAAGGGTTCTGCTATTGTATTTATAGGTACTTGCTAGTACTCTATTATTGTTGGCAGGGATCGTTGTAGGTGCTACTACGCGTAGTAGGCTTATCCTTCGTGTAGGAGCTACTACGCTTAGTAGGCTTATCCTTCGTGTAGGAGCTACTACGCTTAGTAGGCTTATCCTTTCGTGTAGGGGCTACTACGCTTATTAGGCTTATCCTTCGTCTGTTTTCTAGGGCTACTACGCTTAGTAGGCTTATCTAACGAATTTAAACGCCTTAGAGACTTATACAACTAAGTATCCCTTAGCACTTTTTATCTAGTGCTTCTTCTATTTATTCTTTAGTAGATTTAAACAGTTAACTAATTAACTAGCGCTCTAATTAATTAGATTCTCGCGCGTAGATATAGCTCTAGCTAGCTTCTCGTCTAGATATAGCTCTAGAGGGCTCCCAAGTACGACGTAGCTACGCAAGTAGCTAAAGAAGGATCTAATTTAATTATAAGGGTGCGTTGGGTTGACTAAAGATGCAAGGTAAACAGTAAATAAATTAGATACAGAACTATAGAGAGACTACGTAGGTTTTTATATCTAATCTAGATAGTTAGGACTAACTAAGGTTAGGACTAACTAAGGTTATCAGAGGTCGCCGGGTCAGCTGACAGTTAGCGTAACTAGTGCGGCCGATAGTCCGCAGCTAGTGCTGAGGTGCTAATACTAAGGTAAGAAAAGCCAACGAAGGCCACAGGCCAAGTACTAGAGGACATCAAGGCTTCAGCCCTTTACATAAGGTAGATCCTCTACAAATTACAACTAAGCACGGCCCTTAATAATAACTTTAAAGGGAAATACAAGAAGACTATTAAAAGGCAGAAAATATTGTTAATAAACTACAGCAAAGTATTAATCTTACACAGGCTATAATAAGAGAAAGTTAACAAGAACAAGAAAAGTAGTTAAATAAGAAAAGGCACTAATTACCTTAGCTTAAAATAAGCAATAAAGTATAGATAAAACTAGGCAATTACTACAAAATAAAAAGGCCTAGCAGGAAACTTCACTAGAAAAACCTTAAGTATACAGTACTTAAGGTTATTAGACTAAACATAGTTAAATTAAATACTTCTAGCTAGATTTACCTAGTATTCAATGTTAATAACCTTAGACTAGCGTCCTCAGGCCCTCTACTAGGCTAGCTAATAGACGACAATAAACCTCTACTAATTAAGACAGAGGATAGAGAAGAATACCTAGTAGAGACCCTATTAGAAGAAAAAGGAAAAGAAAGAAAAAAGCAGTACTTAGTTGAATAGTTAGGATATCTAGATCTAACCTAGGAACTAGCTATTAATCTAAAGGATACAGAAGCCCTAGAAGAGTAGAACTCTAGGTAACAAGATTACTACTCTTACTAAATTTTTTAGGAGGGGGTATTGTAAAGGGCTAAAGCCTTAATGTTCTCTAGTACTCGGCCTGTGGCCTTCGTTAGCTTTTCTTACCTCAGCAATAGCAGCTAACTATCAGCTGCACTATTTACGCTAACTATTAGCTAACCCGGCAAACCTCCGATAAACCTTAGTTAGTCCTAACCTTAGTTAGTCCTAACTTTAGTTAGTCCTAACTATCTAGGTTAGATACAAAAACCTTTACGTAGTCTCTCTATAGTTCTTTATCTAATTTATTCACTTTCACTGTTTACCTTGCATCTTTAGTTAACCCAACGCATTCTTACAACTACTTTATCTAGGCTCTCTTCTAAGAGTTTGTTAAGGCCTAAGAGAATTTGTCTTAAGCGGTAGTTTAATGCGCGTAGTAGAGTTAGTAATTAATCCTCTAGCTTTACTTAAATTATTTCCCCTTGTAAAGTATTATTAAAAAGGCTCTAATTCAATTTTTTTGGTTAAATTTCTTTAGCTGCCTTAGTAGTTGCCCTTAGTTAACAATACTAAACAAGATAGCGTAGTAGTCTAATCTAACTTTAGAGATAGCTTGCTAGTCAAGAATACTAGAAGCTATATTATTTGTTCAAAAAGTAAGGTTAAGTACATTCTCTTTCTACATATAAGCTCTAAAGAATGTGCTAACTCCTATAGTATTTAAAAGAGATAGGTTTTAGTTATTAATTTACTCTACTAACTCCTCTACTTGTTATTTTAGGTTGCACTCCTATAGGCTCTATCTAGGGTAGTAGCAATGAAAATCCTCTAGGATAATTAAATGTAATTCTATAGACTCTTCTAGGAGGCGTCTTTAGATTGTTGTTACATTTAGCTCTTGTCTTAGGCTCTTTTTATTATTAATGTTATAGGCGTAGATCTTTCTTATGTTAAGTTGTATTAAAATAGCTTAAAAGTTGTTGTTGTCGCTAATATAAGAATTAACTTCTACTTCTAAATCCTTTTAAATATAGAATAGAGTTCTAGGTTAAAGGCCTTAATAAGTTAATAGTTTTTGCGTAAAGTCTAGATAAGTAATTAACCTAGTGTCTTTATATAGTCCTCTTACTAACTAAGGCTCTTGTATTGCAATAATCTTAGCGTTTGCTGTAATAGCTAAGTTAATCGCGCTTTCTATAGTAGTGATACTCTTATTAATATTTATTTGTAGGACTTTAATTATACTAGTTAGTTTAATTAGTCTTAGCTGTCCTAGCTTGTAAGATTTCACATTCTTAGCTGTTTACTGTATAAAGTTTACTGTAGTTAATACATATAAATATAGTGTACAAACAAAGTTTTTTTTTACTAGTACAAGACTTATACTTATATTAGCTAGTGTTATGTGCTTTACTGCAAATTTAGCAGGCTACTTTTAAGCATCTAACCTCTAAGTAGCTAAATCTTTAGCATTTAGTACATTGCTTTATAATAATAATAACCTATAGTTTCTCTGCTCTAAGGCTTTGCCTTAAGATATAGAGTTTTCTACTAATAGCTTTTTAAACTTCCTCCTTTATAGCAAAGGCTATACATGCTAAGTTAAAGTTCTAGTTTTCTCTTTATCTTTAGGCGTAAGCTAAAAGAGATTGCTTCTAACTTTTAAGCCTTTGTTAAAAGTTTTAATTTCTTTTTTTATAACTTCTAGGCTATAGTTTGTAAGAAGCTTGTAGATAACAACTTTAAACTAGGGCGTAATAAGCTAAGTAGCCTTAATAGTTATAATATCTTGCTATGTAGCCTAATTTTCTAAGAAGTATTTCGCTTTAAAAGCTAGTGTTGTTGTAACTATTTCATTTTCCTTAGAGAATATTAAAATCAAAGTAACTATAAGAGATTGTGTACTTTCTATTGTTATAAAAGTATTGTTAAATGCATTTCTAAGCTTAAAGGTATTAAAAGCAGCTAAAGTCTCGCTAACTAGAGTTAGTTAGTAGTGTTTTAGGCTAGTAGCTCTTAGTTTTTAGATTTTTTAAATGTTTGTCTATAGTTAATCTTTATTGTTACTTGCTATAGTAGCAAAAGTAGCTACAGTTTAAGGCGTGTTCTAGATAAGTATATTCTAAATAGGCGTGTTTTAGATAGGCATGTTTAATGTTAGTTTCTTAATACGTCTAATTTTCTCTCTTAACTCCTTTAAGACGTTTAAGAGGCTTAATATTTAGTTTATTAAAATAGCAGTATTCTTCTTATTTACTCTACTATTTTCTATATAGTCTCTAAAGACTTCTACTAAGTTAAATAGACTTATTTACTAAGTAGAGTTGTTCTTAGCTCAATTAGCTGCTTAAATTACTAAGTTCCTAGCTATCTTAAGTGCTTCTTCTACTAGAGTACCTTTTAGTATTTTATTTCTAATAGAGTATTAAGAAATAAGTCTAATAAAAAGAGAAAAGTTACTTTAAGTTTAAACAGGTGTAGGCGTTCGTAGTTTTATTAAGTTTTACCTTTCTTAGTAAGGCGTTGTTATGTTGTCTTCCTCTATCTCTATTTAACTTTTATTCAATCCTCTTAAGTCCCTAAAGCAAATTATTTTTTATTTCTTTTTAGCGTTGTTGTAATTTCTTAGTTTAGTTAGGCTTTAAAAAGCTCCTTAATCTTAATTAGCTTAAATTGCCTTAGCATGTAGTCTAAGCTTATAAGAGAAAACGCAAATTTTTCCTCTAAAAAGGAGGGGTAAGGTGACCCTTTCACCCTCTTAAGCGCGCTAGCGCCCTCGCTGTAGACTCTAAAAAGTATCGTAATCAATTCCTCGGGGTTGTTTCTTTGGGATCCGGTTGTTTCTGATTAATTTCTAGAAAATTCGACGTTGGTGTTGAAGTTAAAACACCTTAGTGTCTTTAAAAGAGCGTAAATTGTACTACACTATACTTTCCTGCAAACTTTGTATATAAAAAAGATGCGCCTAGTGCGCGCGAATTGATTTCATTCATTGCTTTCTGAATCAGATCTATATTGGTGGAGTTATCAGGTGTTGAAAGGTAGTGTTGTTTTAGTGGGGGTGCGCGTTACGCTGTTATGCGCGTTACGCTGTCTACCTCGGTATAGTTGCATAAGACGCCTCGGCGCATTGTGGCAATGCGCGGCCCTACAACACTAACGTCGACTTTTCTAGAAATTAATTAGAAACAACCAGATCTTAAGGAAACAACCCTAAGAAATCGATTGCGATACTTTTCAGAGCCTGCAGCGAGGGTGCTAGTGCGCTAGAGAGGGTGGAAGAGCCACCTGCCCCCTCCCTTTTAGAGGAAAATTTTCGTTTTCTCTTAAAACGCTTAGACCACATGCTAAGGCATCTTAAGCTAATAAAGATTCAAAAGCTTATTAAAGCTTAACTAAAGTAAGAAATCTAAACAACATTAAATAACAATAATAAAAAACAAACTGCCTGTAAAGACTTAAGCGGTATATATAGAAGACAAATAGAAATAGAAGAGAACAATATAACAACGCTACGCTAAGAAAAGCAAACCCTAGAGGAACTACAAAGGCCTACCTACTCTTAAACTAAAAGTAACTTTTCTCCTTTTATTAGACTAATTCCTTAATACTCAATTAGAAACAAAATACTAAAAGCTACCTTAGTTAAAGAGGCACTTAAGATTGCAAGAAATCTAGTTAGTTAAGCAGCTAATGTAGCTAAAAACAACCTTACTTAGCAAACAAGCCTCCTAGACTTAGTAAAAATCTTTAAAGACTATGAAGAATATAGCAAAGTAAATTAGAAATATACTAATATTTTAGTAAACTAAATATTAAGCCTCTTAAGCGTCTTAAAGGAGTTAAGAAAGAAAATTAGACGTATTAAGAAACTAACAACAAACGCGCCTATCTAGAATACGCTTACCTAAAATATGCTTATTTAGAACACGCCTTAAGCTACTACAGCCACTTTTGCTACTATAGCAAGCAACAACAAAGATTAACTATAAACAATATTTAAAAAACATAAAAACTTAAGGCTACTAGCTGAAAAACTACTAACTAGTTCTAGTTAATAAGACTTTAGCTATCTTTAATACTTTTAAACTAAGAAATGCTTTTAACAACGCCTTGATAATAAGAAAAGGTATACAATCTTTTATAGATGCCCTAATTACAATATCTTTAAAAAAAAATAGTTATAACTACACTAGCTTTTAAAGCAAAATACCTCCTAAAGAATTAGGCTATATAGCAAGATATTACAACCTTTAAGGCTGACTAGCTTATTACGCCCTAGTTATAGGTTGTTATCTACAAGATTCCTACAAACTACAGCCTAAAAGTTATAAAAAAAAATTAAAACCTTTAACAAAAGCTTAAAAGTTATAAGCAACTCTTTTTAGCTTATATTTAAGAAATAAAAAGAACTAAAACTTTAGTTCAGTATATGTAGCTTTTAGTACTAAGAAAGAAGCCTAAAAGGCTATTAGAGAGAAACTCTACATCCTAGGGCAAAGCCTTAAAGCAAAGAAACTACAAGTTATTAATACCTTTAAACATTGTACTAAATACTAAGAATTTAGCTACCTAAAGGCTAGATACTTAAAAGTAGCCTGCTAAATTTGCAGTAAAGCACACTACACTAGCTAATATAAGTACAAGTTCTGTGCTACAAAAGAAAACCTTGTATTTACACTATGTTTAAGTGTACTAACTGCAGCAAACCTTATACAGTAAACAGCTAAGAATACAAAATTCTATAAGCTAAGACAGCTAGAACTAATTAAACTAATTAGTATAATTAAAGTCTTACAAATAAATGTTAATAAAAGTAGCCTTATTACAGAAAGCGCAATTAACTTAGCTATTATAGCAAACGCTAAGATTATTGTAATACAAAAGCCTTAGTTAGTATAAGGACTTTATAAAGAAACTAGGTTAATTGCCTATTTTAACTTTACGCAAATTCTACTAACACACTAAAGCTTACAACTTAGAACTAGAATTTAATCCTTATATTAGCAATAACAACAACTTTTAAGCTATGACGTTACTACTTAACACAAATAAGATCTACATTTATAACATTTACAACTAAAAGAGCTTAAGGCACAGGCTAAATATGACAACAATCTAAAAACGCCTCCTAAAAAAGTCTAAAAAATCGCATTTAATAATTCTAGGGGACTTTAATTGCTACTACCATAAATAGAGCCTACAGGAGTGCAACCTAAACTAACAAGAAGAGAAATTAGTAAAGTAGGTTAACAACTACAACCTATCTCTATTAAATACTATAGGAGTTAGCACGTTCTTTAGAACTTACATGCAGAAAAAGAGCGTACTTAACCTTACTTTTTTAATAACTAATATAGCTTCTAGTATTCTATACTAGCAAGCTATCTCTAAAGTTAGATTAGGCTACTATGCTATCCTGTTCAGTATTGTTAATTAAGGACAGCTACCTAGCTAGCCAAAGAAGTATAACACGAAGAAATTAAATTAGAACCTTTCTAACACTACTCTATAAAAGGAAATTATTTAAGTAAAGCTAAAAGACTAATTACTAGCTCTACTACACGCTTGAAACCACCTTTTAAGACAACTTCTTTTAGGCCTTACAACTTTAGAGGAGAAACTAAATAAAATAGCAGAAGACTTTACAACAGCAATCTAACAAGCGCATAAAAAATTTAATCCTCTTATAAACTAGAAACTAAAACTGAAGCCTTAGTAGACTAGCAATCTTGATCTCCTTAAAGCTATCTTAAACAGGATCTTTTAAGATTACAAGCGAGTGGCAATAAACAAAGACAATACGCTATACTTTTAAAAAAGAAATTACCTGCTTGTTAAAAACAAGTACCTTAGAGCTATTAAGAAAGCTAAACTTAACTATTTAAAAAAGTTCTTCTAAAACAAATCGCCTAAAGTGATATTTAAAGCAATAGCCTATACAAAAAACAAACTCTAAACAAAAATACTTGCTATTAGAGGCAAAGAATCTTTTAGTAAGAAGTGCTAAACTAATAAAAAGAAGTTATTTTTACCACCTTCTTCTACACTAGCCTTATTACTTAATAACTACTAAAGAAACTACAAATAGAAGTAGCTAATTCTTTTTAAAAAAGAGCTCTACATTGCTTGTTAGAAAATAAAAGCTACCTTACTTAGCTTAAATAGAATTAGCTATGAAGTTATCTTAAAAGTATACAAATACTGATTAGGCATCTTTATAAGTTTTACTTAACAATGTTTAACCTAAGATACTAACTAAGGTCCTAGCAAAAAGCAAAAAAAGTTATTTTTAGAAAACTAAAGAACCTAGTTACTTGATCCTAAAAGTATAATGAGTTATTTCCCTCTTACGCTACCTAAAGAAAGCACTAAAAAGGCTCTACTTAAAAAGATAAGGTATCTAAGTAGAAACAACTCATCTACTCCACCCTACGCAAATAGGAGGCAGGCTAAAAAAATTAGCTATTAACGCAGGACTTCTCTTCTACAATAATATTTAACAACAAAGAAAGTAGAATAGAGTTACTTTAACAGCCTTTTTAAACATTAGAGGCACCTTTAATTATTTATCTAAGAACAAGCTTCTAGAAAATATAAGCAACTAACAGCTACCTGTCTGCCTCTTATTATAAACAAACTTATTCCTTACAAAGAGGCTTTTAAAGTAATTCTTAATAAGTAAACAGAGAATTTGCAGAAACTTAATACTAGTACACTTAAAAAAGCCTAGCCTCACCTATCTAATATCTAATCTACATGAAACTGCTATTCTAATTAATTACATCAAACAAAAATATATTGTAAGGGTGCGTTGGGTTGACCAAAGATGCAAGGTAAACGGTGAATGAATTAGATACAGAACTATAGAGAGACTACGTGGGTTTTTATATCCAATCCGGATAGTTAGGACTAACCAAGGTTAGGACTAACTAAGTTTATCGGGGGTCGCCGGGTCAGCTGACAGTTAGCGTAACTAGTGCGGCCGATAGTCCGCAGCTAGTGCTGAGGTGCTAATGCTAAGGTAAGAAAAGCCAACGAAGGCCACAGGCCGAGTACTAGAGGACATCAAGGCTTCAGCCCTTTACATATATACTTCTTATTCTAAATAAACAACGTTTGAAAGTTACTATTAATAATATCTACTAAGAAGAATATTAAACTACTCAAGAAAGAGATAGCCAATCTTTTCTACTAAGCAAAAAAGTTAGCTATTAAGTTTAATAGCTTAAAAATAGAACTAGCAAATAAGACAAGATTTAAAAAGATATAAACAGATTTCTCACGCTACCTACTTGGAAGACCTTCCAGCTAAAAAGACTAGTGAGATAGCTAGGCATTTTCTTTAACAATACTCTTAAGTTTAAAAACTACTGCTATATAAAAATACAACAAGCAAACTAAGCCTTTTTCCGCCTAAGCATGCTAACTAATATTAATTAAGGCCTCTTACTAAGGGCAATAAGGCAATTATATTTAGCGTACATTACTAGCGTAGCTAACTATAGATGTTAGCTATTTTAAAAAAGCCAACAACACGTCTTTAACAGCAGGCAGAAATTACAAAACTAGGCCTATAAAAAGATTTCAGGAACTTTTGGATCCTCCCCTGCAATGCCTAGAAAGATAGAAGCTGCTCTATTTCTACCTAGAGTTAGGCTAGACAACAATATAAGAAGATACGCCTTTAGATCTACTTTACTAGATCTAAATCACCCTCTAAAAGCTGCTATTAACAACAATAAAGAAGAGCAACTTAATTAAATATAAGAATCTATTATCTTAGCCTGCTTAGACAATACAAAGAAAATAGAACACTACGCCTCTACGCTATAAAACGCTAGAACTCTCTACAAAGTCTATAAATTAAACAAGCTTAAAGACATTAAAGCTAAAAGCCATATAAAACTATTAGCCAACAATAACCTTCTATTAATATACTTAGATGCCTTAGCTATAAGGGATAGCAAAGGAATTGGCGTAGGCATTGCCTTCTACAAAAAAGCTACTCTTATTAAAGAACTACAAGCAAATATAAGAAATAACTAGCTAGTTTACAACAGTAGACTAGAAGGTATTACTTTAGGGCTAGGAAAAGCAATCAGCCTAATATTAGGCAACTGCTAAAATGTTAATATTTACGCAGATAATCAGGCTGCTCTATTTTAATTAAAATACACTTTAAACAACCCTAGCTAAGAGTAGCAAATTAAGTGTATTAGAGCAGCAACTTAACTAAAAGAAAAAGGCATTACCCCTATACTATAATAGGTCTTAGGACACCAGGATATCCTATGAAACGATTAAGCAGACTCTTTAGCAAAAAAGGCTACAGAAATAAACTTTTTAATAAACAAAACAAGCCAAGCAGTTGTTAATTCTGAAATTAAATAACTAGCAAATGTCAAATAGTTAAGCCTCTTACAAAATTATAAAAAAAAAGCAACTAGCAAGAACCTAAGCACCTATTTAGTAACTTTTAAATAGAAAATAAGAAAACAGATACGTATCTCTTTAACTAAGAGAGATATATCTAGCTCTTTCTTTTAATTAAAACTAGGTTATAGCTACCTAAAGAGCTATTTATTTAAGAGAGGAAAAGTAGAATCTAAAACTTGCCTATGCAATTTTAAAGCTACACAAGACATAGCTTATATAATCCTTAAGTGCTAACTATATAAAGATAGTAGAGCTATACTTTAGAACTCCTGTACAGAGCTAATCTCTCTACAGTATCTTTTTTAAACAGAAGCAGGTATTAAGGCTACTACAGCCTTTACTTAAGAAACTAGGGTTGGTACACAGGCCTAGTACAAAGGAAACTCCAATAACTAGATGCAATCGCCTGGCTAGGCGACCAAGCTCTAAGCACCCTCCCCCCTCCTTCTCCTCCTTCTTCTCCTCCCCCTTCTCTACATCTACACAACAGGCTAAGAGTCTCACCTTTATTTAGATAAACCACTCCTTGTAAATTACTTAGAAGATAGAAAAACTACATAGATACCTGCAGGCCTCGGCCTGCACGTCTTCTATAGCCCTTCAGGCTGAGAAAGGACGTTAAACTACAATAAAAAAAATGCGCGGCCCCAACGAAACAACCCGATTTCAAAAATGAGGCTGTAGAGCATCACACGAATGCAATTATCACAAGGTTTCTGGTCGTAATAGCAATCAGATACTTTTGATTAACCTGTGCTACTTATTTTTGCTCGGCAATTTGACCTTTCGGCCATGGCGGGTTAGTATTGAGTCGGTGCAGCCCCTTAGGCCTCTTTAACAGCTGCAGCATTAATAACACATTTTTGACGCTCGTTATGATGACTAGACCCTCTTTAAGCCTTTAGCTTACCGTTTCGGTGCTGTTGTATCGCTTTTTCTGCTCTTTCTAACAAGATATCCGAGTTTTTTTGGAGTTGTTGCTTACCCCTTTTCTGCTCTATTTCCAGCCCTACACTCCTTGGCTTCTCGAAGTTTCTTTGGGACCAGAAAACAGCTCCTTCAAGATAGGTGTCCTTGTTTTCTTGGAGTTTCAAGGGACAGCTGTTTCTCTTTTGCCCTCTTGTACACAGCTCATCCAGGCAACCTCTTAACTCATCATGAAGGAGCTTGTTTAAGTAGCGAGACGATAGAGGGTCTTGTTGAGTTTTTTCACCTCCTTACACCTTTCATGCTTTGCTGCTTTGTGGATCAGCGAATAGATTTTGCTCCAATCAGGTGTGCTAATAGCTGAACATTCTGAGTATAGGAGTTGAATCAGATGGCCACATGCTGGTGGCGGTCAAAGCTTTTTAGATGAGATTTCTCCTGAACAAGGATCCCCAGGCTCGCCTGGAAAGGGGGAAGAAGTCTCTTTTTTGAGATTTTGATGCTGCTTGGGCGTCGGGGATGAAGGTATTCAACTTCTTTTGATGTAGATAAGAGTAGCTTGAAGATTGCAACATCTAGGGGTTGAAGCGTAAGGGTTGAATGAGGAGGAAAGATAGCTAGGAGCATCTTGTTCTGATCACAAAACTCCAAAAACTCCTGAGATCCGTAGCCATCTAGAAGGAGTAATTGGTGTGATTTAGGGGTTTTGGACCTAGTGAATGGGTCGAACGCCTGTTTGAGCCAAGCAACCCCTATCTCGTTGTTCGCCCAGCCAGATAGCGATAAAGTCAAAAAACCCCGATGTTCTCCTTCCTTGATAGCATCTACCCAGCCTGTCTGGAGGTCTCCTAGAATATTCTGATAAATAAGGCTTAGCGGCAATGCTGATCCATCAGCACAAATACAGGCTAGGAGGGTAACCCATTCGTGGTATCCGTCTTGAACCCTTGTAGTGACCTCTTTTTTCTCCCATATTCTCTTGCTGAGCACTCTTTTGGATCTGTCGATGACGCCTGCGAGAAACCCCTTTTCGTCCATGTTGTAGATGTCCCCCAACCTAATCTTTTACCCCTAGAATTTTGGTTTATCAGATTAAAGTACAGCTTGTGTTTGACCCCTGAGTGAGTTTGTGACGTTGGCGATTCATACCCCTTTGCCACCGTGAGGTGAGCTGATCGGATTGCCTGTTGAGAAGCAAGGATACCCAGGTATCTCCAACCTCTTTTCCAGCAATTGAGGATGCCAAAATCTTGATCATTTCACGTGTAGGTGACGTAAATTGCCCTGCAGGCCCGTGAATATACCGTACAAGCTCTTTCTCCTAGTATGGGTGGAGTATTTGCTGTGCAACTGAGCGGGGTTGAGCGAAACCCTTGTGCCTTCGGATTAATGTGGCTCGTACAAAAGTAGACTTTTTGCAATTTTTGTATACGGAAAATCTTTGCCTAAATCAGGTGAGTCGATTGCGTCAAGTGCAGCCAAAATTGGATCCATGTTGGTGGAGTTATTGATGGTCACGGTGAAGGTCATTTCATGGTGGGACCGCGCATCGTACCGATCCGCGCATTGCGCACACGAATACGGTAATAAGTTCTTTCCTAACACTCTTGCTAGATCCTTAGGATAGTGCGATTAGTCCGTTACTCCGAGGTTTTAGATACAGCCAAAAAGCCGCTCAACTATCCACAGCATTAGTTGCGACCACTGGAGCGACTCTCCAACTCTAGTATAGCGAGAGAGTATGTAAGTAAGAACCCCCTAGACCAAGTTAGTTTGACTGAGATGATCATTAGAGATTTTTCGCTATAGCACTCAAAAAATGGTACTTGTGTTATGGCGCAGCAACAGCGTTTATACGAAACAATGCTATCGAGCTAATAAGATCAAGTCTGTTACAGTGGCTTCGTGTGGCATGTGAATAGAGGAAGGTGGCTTGCAAGTGATCATAACATCGCTCTGAACGTAATGTAAGAAGAGATACAAAGAAATACACTTAGAGCTAACTAGTAAGACTTCTATTTCCATGTAGGTATTTGTCCTCTATACCGACCTCAAGCAGTTTATACCGGCGGTTGTTTATATGCATCGCTACATAGCCCATTACATAATCATCCCATACTTGGGTGTATGTATGGCTATCCTTCAATATGACTTGTGACCGCCGATAGGAATCCACTGCTTCTGTTACTGTGGATTCGAGCACAGACAGAGCGCTCTGTTCGTCGCAAAACGCTTTTTTGTGGATGTAGTTTTGCGTCTCTCCTGCCGTTTCTTCCTTGTAGAACCTGATTGCATTATTAGCCAGAGAGCTTGAACGTGTACCAGAGATACAGGTAGCACCACCACTCGCTGGGTGACTTACGACAAGATATCGTTGGTAAGGTTGATGAATTTGCCCATGTCTGGAACAGCAGGCAGAAAGCACATGATGTCGGAATAAGAAGCCTCAGGGAAGCAAAAGTAGGTATACACTTCTGGGAGACCTTCCTTTTCTCGGAAGTAGTAGGGCCAGTTCACTGCCTCCTTCGGCGCGTTCATATTTTGATACTCATGCCGAGTCTCGATGGCAGTGGAATTGACAAAAGCCAGTGCTGAGAGAACAATGAAATTGGCGGCAATAGGGTCATAATACTGGTACGTCGCTCTTAGAACCCCAGCGAAAGTTTCAAGCAGAGCTGACGGTTGTTGTTCTCCGGCATTGAAGCGTCGCTGGAAATGCTCTAAGCTTGAACCCAATACCGCGTTCCTATCGTCAATAACGAATCCAAGCCAGGTAAACAAACCGATATGGATCTGGTTATCCAAAGTATGGAGAGGGTACATGTCCTGCACACATTTAGCGTCATGGCAAGTCTAGATGGAAATGGAGGCGCAAGTACTACAGGATAGGAAGAAAGAGAAAGAGAACGGAAGGGAAGAGGGTCTTACCGCTGCTACGGACAAACCTGTCTCGAAACACATCGACGAAATATCATCATCATCAAAAGGAACACCGGCTTGGATAGCTCGCTGCGCCAGAGCAGTGCGAAGGGCCTCTCTCTTTGTTTTTGGGGGTGGTTTGTAATCAAGAGAGCCGAGGAACCTAGAAATCAGGGATTTAAGGCCACAGAGCAAAGGGTGTTTCTCTATTAGGATCGGCGACGTTGCTGTAGCCATTGCATTAGACGCTTGCTACTAGTGTCGATAGGACGCGCTGAAACTCGAAACCTACTACTTCACAAACCAATGTTGTGCCGGATGAGATACTATATCTTTGGGGCTTTTCAAGATAGCTCTACTGTCTCTGTACCTAAGCACTAGATGTACTGTATGCGCGCATGCTTACTAAAAGGCCCGAATATCTTATCTTAGTAGACTCAGACGGCAAATTGCCTTTAGGCTAGGCTCTAAGGAGTCTAGTCCACTTTTCGATCAATAAGGTCGAAGCTGAGGAGTAAAGGCTTTTGCTGTCTAAGGGACTTTAGCCCTATTTTTGCCTACAGCCTCTTAACTTTCGTTACTTTTTATATAGCAGAGCCTTAATTTATTAAAAACACTACTACATCTATCTTGAAAGTTATACGCTATATGCTAAATGCTTTATATTATTTATTTTTCATGTGTCAAAGGTGATGGTTGTTGTTGTAGTCAAAATGGGTTTTCCAAAAAAGTGAAAAGCAGCTACCCCTACTAATTGGTTGCAAAAGTCAAAAAAGATTGTGTGGAGTTAATAAGATTTAAACAGTAAGTAGATAAAGTCCACGCGCTAAGCGCTTAGAGCAGAAAAGCTCAGACTACTAAGCAAAAATTAAGGATCAAAAAATTTGCTAAAGGTACTAAAAACAACACGAATTAAAACGTGTTTAACAGCAATTGCTAGCTTATAGGTAGCAACAAGATTGCGCTAGAGATGGAGGAGGAGGGTCAGGACACCTATGTTCCTGCAGCAGGAGCCTACAATACTTCTTTATAAAAGCTCTCTGCCTGCTGCTTCTTACCTTTAGGATTTCCTACACTACAGGGTACTGCATACGAACGACTCGCCTACAAATAATACAATGCTTGGACTTTTTTCTCCCTGTTCACATCGAGTAAAGTTAGACCTCACCAAGTCCCCAATGCTCTATATTATATCTGTTTATACAGAGGGGTGACAAAAGAAAAGATGTAAAAAAAGTTATTATAATTAAAGCTTTATATTTCTATGACTAAAAGGGATATACTAATTAAAAGTTAGTGATTTGAAAAGCCAAAAATTTCCTCATCAAAATAGATCGCTTAGTAAGCTGATTAATTAGCACAGTTGCGCCTGCAATCCCGCTTGAAATAAGATGATAAAAGAAGTTAAAATTGACTTTAGTATATCTTTTTTTAACGTATATAAATCGCTAATAAAACACTATGTTTAATAAAATTACGTAAGCGTTGTATAAACAAATCTTGGAGGGTAGTATCTTATTCACCTGAAGTTAAATTCAAGTGTGAAAAAAACAGAGGATACTAATGTAAGCGCTAATTACGTAATGACTTAATAAGCTTATAGTATAATAACTCTTTATATTCATTTTAACTTACTTTATTTTTCGTATTTTCTTTATAGCTTATAATTTATCTTAGTTTGAATAGCAAGTTAATACTTCATATCTATAAAACAAGCCTATTACTGTAAATAGTAATATACTAAGAAGCTTTTTAAATGTATTCATAAACGCTTTTTATTAATTTAAGTAGAAAATTGCGTTTTATTTACTTTTAGGTCTAAACTAGGCTCTTCTACTAAGATCTTAAAAAAGGTTTTGAAAATAATTAATGAAAACCTTACTAAAAGTCTAAAAAATTGAATTACAGAGGGGTAACAAAAAGAAAAAGAAATCAGAACAGTTGTTCATTTTAAATGTTTATATTTTGATAACTACAAGGGCTATGCCAAAGAGAGTAAGTGGTTTGAAAAGCCAAGGTCATCCCCTTCAAGTTAGGCTGCTTAGTAAGCTGCTTAGTCAGCCCGATTACGCCTGTAATCTCGCTTGAAATGAGATGAAAAAAAGCATTAATTAATTTCAGCGTATCTTTTTTTTGAACGTATAAAATCGGCTCATAAAAAACTAAGTTTAATTAGCTTTCGTAAGCATGACGTGAGCAAATTTCAGAGGGGAATATCCTACTTACTTTTTATTTTATTTTTTTTAAGGTGTCAAGGGTGGTGGTTGTTGTTGTAGTCAAAATGGGGTTCCAAAAAAGTGAAAAGCAGCTACCCTCTACTAATCAGTCGCAAAAGTCAAAAAAAAAGATTGTGTGTAGTTAACAAGATTTAAACGGTAGGTGGATGAGTTCTAGGAGGAAAGCTCAGACCACCGAGCGATAATCATGGTCAAAAAATTTGCTAAGGTACTAACAAACGACACCAGTTGAAACGTGTCTAATAGCGATTGCCAGCCTATGGCTGCCAACAGGATTATTTCCGTCCGAACATGCGACACACCAATTGCGTGCCGGCAATGCGAAACAAGGGGGCGTGAGCCCGGATACCTGTTGTTAGCAATAAATCTTTTTTTTTTACCAAAAAGGTGTCTACATAATGTGTGGTCACATCAAAAGGTTGTCTTAAAAGGCCGAAGCCAATATCCTACTTACTAATAGTTTACATAAAGGATGAAAAAA
The DNA here is from genome assembly GCA_024321975.1 of Alternaria sp. 'sect. Undifilum'. NCBI lineage: Eukaryota > Fungi > Ascomycota > Dothideomycetes > Pleosporales > Pleosporaceae > Alternaria > Alternaria sp. 'sect. Undifilum'. The sequence continues at coordinate 2,619,717 of JAJJZI010000010.1, read as the reverse complement.
TAGGGGCTGCTTACGTAAGCACTGTTTACGTAATAACTTATTAAGCTAATAGTATAATAACTTCTCTTGTTTTTCCTGACTGACTTTTTTTGTATTATCCCCTTTATGACTTGCAATTCCTCTTAGTTTAAACAATAAGTTTATACTTTATATTTATATAACCACTCTATTTCCTTTATTAGTAATATACTAGAAAAGTCTTCTAAAAGTATTTACAATACTCTTTATCGAATTAAACCAAAAAAACGCTCCTTTACCCATTTTTAGGCGTAAACTAGGTCGTCTTTCTAAGATCTTAAATAAAGCAAAAAGAGTACTTAATATAGACCTTTTTACAAGCCTTAGAAAGACAAATAAAAGTCTTTGAAAAAAACATTGTCTAGATCTTTCTATTAAAAGCTTACAACGCTTTCTAAGAGAGGAGAAACAATCTGTTTATATTTCCCGAAAAAAGACGCCTCTAGAAGCTAATAAAGCTTATAATTGTTTTATTTACGCAAAGCAAATACTCAAAAATATAAAAAATATAGACTTTAGTAAAATTATATTTTTAGACGAGTCTGCTATCAAGCGAGGGCACAGTGCTAGGACAGAATACTATTAAACACGGCAAAATAATAGGATAGAAAAGAAAATAGTTTCTACAACTAACACAAGTAAGTTAAAAAAAAATTTAATTAACTGAAACGAGACTATGATAGATCTATTACTTTTCTATTATTTTAATTTTTTTTCAAAACATTTTCTAATCTAGTTATAGGCCAAAATATCTCTATTTAAGTTTAGGGTGCAATTTAGATAGATGGTAGATCCAAATTAGTAGTAATTAAAAGCCCTTTAAATACTACTTCTTTTAGGAATTCAGACTATATTTAAAAGATTATAATTACTAGAGTAAAACCTGCAATAAAAAAAGATAAGTTATGTATACTTCTTTTTTCTACTTAGATGCTGATTACTCTATTTATTTTTTAAGGTGTCAAATGTGGTGGTTGTTGTTGTAGTCAGAATAGGGTTCTAAAAAAGTGAAAAGCAGCTTCCCTCTAATAATGAATCGCAAAAGTCAAAAATACAATTGTGTGTAGTTAACGAGATTTGAAAAGTAGGTGGATAAGTTCTAGGAGGAAAGCTTAGACCACTAAGCGATAATTAGGGTTAAAAATTTTGCTAAGGTACTAAAAAACACCACTAGTTGAAACGTGTCTAACGGCGATTGCCAGCCTATAGCTAACAACAGGATTACAGTAGAATTGCAATAGGATTACAACATGATGCGATAGAGGTGGGAAAGGACACGTACGTACTGCAGCGGGAGCCTGCAATACTTTATAAAGCTGCTGCTTCTCACCTTTCGAACAGCACTGCATACGAACAATTCGCATACGATACACTGCAATGGCGTGCAACCTCCGCGACGAGCATCTCCTCAATCTCGACTCTCAGCCAAAGACATGAAGCTTTCCTGTCGTCCACCTAGGCTTATTACTCTATATTTAAACTCTAAAGTTATACTCTTTTCTTGTATGATAAAAGACCTTACTATCCTTTATAGAGGCTAGAAGTTTTAGCAGGACAACGCTAAAATCTATAAAACTCTAGAAGTTTTATCTTGCTTTTCTAGGAATAGGATATCGCTTTTTAAGCATCCTGCCAATAGTCCTGATCTCAATTCAAAAAAAACGTATGGGCCTTGCTGAAAAACGCTTCAGGTAAAAGGCCTATCACTTCTTTAGGTATAGGATAGAATAAGAGAAGTGTAGCAGCCTTTAAGGCTGCTATAACGGACGAATAGGATTAATTACCTTAAAAGACGATTGATAATTGTATTCTATCATTACAACGGCGTTGTTTGGATGTTGAAGAAGCTGATGGCTGGTACACTAAGTATTAGTAAGCTTTTTTCGTTATTTATTAAGAAAAAACTAAAAACATAATCTCTTTAATATCAGGTTATAGTTCATTTCCCAATTACCATTCGACTTGCACAAAAAAAGATTAGCTTGTCTTATTTAATATATGTAAATTAAAGCGATTTTTACACGTTCAAAAAAAGTTATTATGTTATAAATCCTTGAATTTTTGAAACTTTATTTTCACTGCGAAAGTTGAGCGCAATCGTGCTGGCTAAGCAGCTTACTAAGGAACCTAACGTAAAGTAAAAGATCTTGGCTTTCCAAATCACCTACTCTCTTTGGTATAGACCTTGTAGTTATCGATATATAAAGCTTGAAAAAGAACAACTTTTTGATATCTTTTTTTGTCACCCCTCTGTAAGAACTAATTGAATAAAACACTTTATATTTCTTTTGTTAAAGCTTACAAAACTTGCTTAAAAAAGATATCTATTCTATAAGTATTTTTAAGAATAAGTTGCCTCAAAACTTAAAAGAACCTCTATAATGATTATATTTTTACAAAGCAAAACTTATACAACTCTAAAATATAAATCAAATTTAATCTCAATATTATAATAAGTAATCTTTGAAGTATAGTAATAGTAGTAAAAGAATATAATATTAGACTTCATAAGATAATAGTATTACAAAAAGCAATTGAGGTTAAACTTTTTATAGCCAAAGCGTTATTTAGCTACTAAAGAATCTAAGGTCTAGTACACTAAGTATTAGTAAACTATTTCAATTAATCTTTTCAATAAGACTAAAAAACAAGCTTTTTACTATTACGTACTATTTTATTGCACTATCACATGAAAACTCACAAACAAAAGAAAGAGTAAGTAGAGTTCTTTATTATTCGTAATTTATAGCAATTTTTACACGTTCAAAATTTTTTTTATTAAAATCAATTTTAACTTGTTTTTTCATCATATTTCAAGCGAGATTGCAAGCGCGAACGTGCTGACTAAGCGGCCTAGTAAGCAATTTTTCCTTAAGAGGAAGTTCTTCGCTTCTCAAATCACGAACTCTTTTAGTATAGCCCTTCTAGATATAGAGTTATAAAGCTTTAGAAATAACAACTTTTTTGACATCTATTTACTTGTCACCCCTCTGTAAATAATTAGAAGCTGTTTAATCAAAATATCTCTTGGCTTCGGCCTTTTGAGACAAGTTTTTGATATGATTACACATTTTGTAGGAATCTTTTGGTAAAAAGATTTATTGCTAACAATAGGAATCTAAGCTCACGCTACCTTGTTTAGCTGGCATGTAATTAGTGTGTTGTATGTTTAGACAAAAACAAAATGCGCAATATCTTTCTAACTAACTCTTAAGTAATAACAATTTACTACTAAATATTTACTGCTAACAATTTACTGCTGACTACAACTTTTACTATTTTGTTACTATCTTAGCAGTGTTGTAGTTGCGGCGTTTAGTGCCTATTCTTCGATGTAAATAAATAACAACAGCATTACTGTTTATTTATAGCTCTCTTTTTGGAAAAGCGTTTTATAAAATCTTCTTGCTTATTAGTTTGTGTTAGCTACTTAATAGCTAACTTGACAAGCCTTTGCTCTTTATAAATCTACTTCTAAGTTTTTTTACTCCAGTTTTATTTGCGCAAGAGAAGATGGCTAAAGTAATATACTTTTTCTATACTTAGACTATTAATATGCATAGTATATATAGTGTACTAGCTAAACTAGCCTTTTATAGTCCTTGTAGTAACCTTAACATCCATAATACTAGACGCAAAGATATCTTAACTATAGTTATATTTTAGCTTCTATATTAACTTAATTACTATATAGACTATCACTACTAGCTCCCGTTTTGCTAACAAAGGTTGCCGCTTAAATATAGTAAACACTAGCTTTGTAATCTACCACTATAGCTTTTGGTACAGTAACTTAATAAACTCCAACATTACTTTCATTTAAGCTATTAGTCTTTATATGAAAACGAAATAAAATAGTTGCAGTATTATAATATTTGGTTTATATGCAGTAGTGTATAGTTTATTTAAGTATAAAAGTTAGTTTAATATGCAGTAATGTAAGTATAAGTAGTATAAGAAATTTTAAAAGTAAGAAGTAGTAAGTAAAAGGATTTTATCAAGAAGTATTATAGGCTCCTGCTGTAGTAACGTATAAAGTCTAACTCTCTTTCTTTATCTCTACTGCAATCTTGTTGCTAGCTATAAGCCAGTAATTGCTATTTATTTTAAAGGTGTCTGAGGTGGTGGTTGTTGTTGTAGTCAAAGCTACCCTCTACTAATCAATCGCAAAAGTCAAAAAAAAAGATTGTGTGTAGTCAACGAGATTAGAACGGTGGGTGGATGAGTTCTGGGAGGAAAGCTCAGACCACCGAGCGATAATCAGGGTCAAAAAATTTGCTAAGGTACCAAAAACGACACTAGTTGAAACGTGTCCAACGGCGATTGCCAGCCTATGGCTGACAGTAATTGCTATTAAACACGTTTCAATTAGTATTATCTTTGAGTACTTTTAATAAATTTTTTTAACTTTAATTTTTGCTTAGTAGTCTGAGCTTTTCTGCTCTAAGCGCTTAGCGCGTAGACCTTATCTACTTACTGTTTCAATCTTATTAACTATGTATATAGATTCTTCTCTTTTACTTTTGCGACTCATTTGTAAAGGGCAGCTGCTTATCACTTTTGAGAAACCCTATTTTAACTACAACAACAACCACCGCCTTTGACACCTTAAAAATAAATAAAGAGATCTCTAATTAAGACTTAAAAAAGTAGTCACGTAGTCTAAAAAGTGAACGGAGCGTAATTTATAAATGGCTGTAAAACAAGAGCACGAGCATACGTATTTTGTCCCATATAGCTTTAAAAAATAAGCATATATACTTATAATTACTATAACAATAATTAACTGAAGCGGATAAGTAATATACTAATTGTAAGGACATAGCCTCTCTCTAAGTACCATTAAATATTTAGGAGTTAGTTCTATTTATTTTTCAAGGCGTCACAGGGGGTGGTTGTTGTTGTAGTCAAAATGTGGTTCCAAAAAGGTGGAAAGCAGCTACCCTCTACTAATGAATCGCAAAAGTCAAAAATAAAATTGTGTGTAGTTAACGAGATTCGAATAGTAGTTGGATAAGTTCTAGGAGGAGAGCTTAGACTACTGAGAAATAATTAGGGTTAAAAAATTTGCTAAGGTACTAAAAACGACACTAGTTAAAACGTGTCTAACAGCGATTGCCAGCCTATAGCTAACAACAAGATTATAGTAGAATTGCAATAGAATTACAACATAATGCAATAGAGAAGAAAAAGAATACGTACGTACTGCAGCAGGAGCCTATAATACTTTATAAAGCTGCTGCTTCTTACCTACTACTTCTTACCTTCTAAATAGCACTGCAAATAAACAATTTATATACAATACACTACAATAGCGTGTAACTTTTATAACAAGCATCTCCTTAACCTTAACTTTTATTTAAAGACAGGAAGCTTTCCTGTTGTACACCTAGCCCCTAAACTAGTCTAGTTTAAGCTAATTATGCAGACACTTAAGTTTATTAAGCATCTACAAACTCAGCCTCTCTAGGACTTTACAATTATATCCCTTATAAATAACTTTAGAATCTGCAATATCTCTATATATATAAAAAATGTTAAGCCTCGAATTAGCTAGTTGTGGAAGGAATACAAGATCTACAGGGTGTTCGCCAATACTAGCAAAGTACTCCAAATGCTCCGCTTTGGCATTTCTCTCTTCTTGTTAATCGTGCATAGGCTGAGTAAAGAAAAAATTAACTAGTAAGGCCAAGAGTTAGTTCTATCTACTTTAAAGTATACAGCTATAGATAAAGGCTTACCTTAGTACTTAGTAAGCACTAGTACTAGCTAGGCGTAGCACGAGGCTTAGCGCTTACTACGCTAGCACTAGCTTTTCTCTTCCACTATATAGCTGCCTATACGCTTAGCCTCTTCTAGGCTTTGCGTCTGCTATTCTCTACTCTAAATACAAGATATTTTTTAACTAGCTGCCTTCCTGTGCATGAAGTCAGCTTTACACGAACTATAAGACAAGTTATTAAAGTTTTAGTCGTGGTACAAATATTTGCGTAACAGTCTCTCGCTAAATTTTAGGCCAAAGTACCTCAGACATAAAACAAGATAGATGTCACGTGCAGGGGTGACAAGGGTTAAGCTTTAGCGCTAACCTTTTCTTGTTTTCGTCTGAGCCACTGAGATAACGAATATCCGGTCCGTCATCGAAAAGATTCTCTTCTCCACTATAGTGCCGTAGAGGCTAGTAAATAACGCGCGGCTATCTGCTTGGGCCGCAGCTATGTTTAATAGAGATTACATAAATGCCGCACTTCTGATAAGCCTTGACAGTACAAAGGGCCGAGTTTCTTAAGCTAGGCTTAAGTTTGCCGGAACAAGGCGGCTAGCCTCGTGGTTCTAAAACACGGTGTCTTGCTAAGAGTTAAAGTGGGCCTTTCGCTTTAGGAGTATAAGTTAAGAGTATATTTCTGTTCTATGTAAATATTGGTTTATACGAGAATCAAGTCTTGTTGCTGCTATCCTAGTAAGCCTGTTATTTACCTTCGTCAGACGGCTAGCACTTCTAACTATACAAAGGAGTTATCTGCCACACCTAGACTCTGCGCGACATAATGGATTCCAGGCTAGATCGCAGCAGGTTTGATTTTCAGCACAGGTGGTTCGACCAGGTGTTACCTGAATGGGAAAAGCGCACTAGCACCCTACGAGGCAGTAAACTGCGCATTTTAGAGGTGGGCTCGTTTGAGGGCGGCTCGACTACCTGGATCCTCGACAACCTGATGAGTCATGCTCAGTCCACACTGACGGCTATCGATACCTTTGGTGGAAGCATAGAGCATCGCGATCATCCTTCTATGGAATACGACATTCCCTCTCTAGAGCAGAGGTTCTGGTCAAACGTATCGAAATGCGCGGAAGTCAAGAAGCTTAGTGTTATAAAGCAACTAAGCGAAGATGCCTTAATCAAACTGCGGCATGAAGGCGCCCGGTTTGACTTTATCTACATCGATGCATCCCATGTTGCTTTAGATGTACTGCAAGATGCTGTGGTTAGTTGGAAGATGCTTGAAACAGGCGGCACTATGGTTTTCGACGACTATACATGGATGAGATACAAGGAGGACTGTTTCAACCCACGCATTGCTATTGATGCACTTCTACAATGTGCTGCGCCAGAGGTCAAAGTGTCTCAGGCTATAACGCAGATGTGGGTTACTAAAGTCCCGACTCACATTCAACCTACCCTTAATCCAGATCGGGACTTGATGTATTGGGGCACTAAAGCATGGAGCTTAGAGAACAAGCCCGAAGGGAAAGATGGCTGAGGATCTGTAAAGGTCACTTTGGTACAGGCTAGAAACTGTTGATCGAGCAAGACAGGTCCTGTATCCTTAGCTGTCAATATCCGTAGGTATTGGCCAATTGAATGATAAAGGACAAACTTACTAGAGCTATTTGCAAGCTTATCTCAGTACTCCTAGCTCAAATTTTTTTACTCTTTTTGCGAATGTTTCAAACAACCTTTATTGCGCGCCTTCCCCTTGCCTAGCACAATTGATGGGGTCGCTTGGTGAACCTTAGCTTCGCTGTTGATATTAGCCAAGAGCCGATTGTGGTCCTGCAGGAGACCTTGTTTGGCGAACGAGATCTGAGCCGCACTTGCCAGCTTCTGTACACGCCTCTGTAGGCGCTGTTTACTTAGTTCATCAAGCCTGGAAGCATCCTGTTTGATCAGATTGTGCAGTGAAATTAGACCAGCTGCATTCACTGGCGTTGCTGGGGTCGCAGGTACTTCATCTCCAGGGTTCAGTGGCATGACCTCACCAGCTGTAGAAACTGTAAGATCTACAAGTGGCTTCGGTGTGTCTTGTAGTACTCTCTCCAGCTTAAATAGGAACAAGCCACTTGCAGCCCAGGCAGCTGTGATATTCCGCCTTGTGAACGCCCTGGTCCTCGCAGGGTCGTATAGCGAGGTGAAGTCCTCTTTCCCGACCGTGCCTATACCCCCTCGGTTCAATCGTTCGACCTGGTCGCGATATGCCATCTTCAAGGGCGCAAACACTCCAACATCGCACGGCTGCAGCTTGTGGGAAGTGTGAGAGGGGAGGCGGCACAGCACGATGTTATTACCTAAGCAAAACTCCAGGATCTCCAGCGTCTCGTGACTCCCGAAGCAGATGAAACCCTGAAGTGAGAGCAAGTGTGATGATATTCTATCTATGTTCCAGGCTCTATATATATAGTCAACTGGTGTGCTGTCGTACCATCGTATGAGGAGGTTGTCACACCAGTGTTTGGCTATGCATGTCACGTGATCTGGAATCCAACTGCCTTGGGACATATGAGACCCTTGAGATCCTCGAATGACGTTATCTTATGTAGACTACCCTCTCACACGTCTCACAAGACATAGCCCTGTGACGTTTCGGTTTTCGGCCAATTGAAAACAGCGTATCGAGATGAGGTTGAGCGCCGCTACTGTAGAGGCCTGACGAATGTCAACAAAGAGCACTTTACTGCCATATACAGTCGCGCGAGAGGAATTGGGATGAAGAAGAAAAACATACTTGCTAGCTAGGCCAAGACCGGCTTATTTCTATTTAACCCTTTAATAGTTCTTTCCAATATTGTAAAGCTAGACGCTCTACTAACTACTAAGGTACCTTGCGACGTTTAAAGTACATAGACTAGAGTTATATAGACGCTAGTAACGCCTGTGTTATTAAAAGCTGTAACACAGCTGCTTAGCCTTATTAAGCAAGGTTTACATAATAATAAGCTAAACAAAATGCGTTGTTACAAATTAATTTAGAAGCTTACTAACGCAGCTAAAAGGTCAATTGCCTAACAAGCCCTTGACTAGAATTACATAAGGCTTTTTAAGGCTGCTAATAACAAGGCCAGGACTCACTATCACACAGAATTAAATATTCTAAAGAAGGCTAAGAAGAATGGCGACGGATAGGTAACGAAACAGGAAGATCTTAAAGCAATTTAGGCAGACTGTATAGAACGTGCTAAGCAACATGCTACTAAAAAGGCTGTATGTAGGTAAAGCAAAGCGCGGCCGGCCAAAGGCAACGGCGCAGGCGGATGAAGACGAATTAGGGAAGAAATGTAGTTAGAAGCGTAAAAGTGTCCGCAGCTGAAGAAGGTGTTCTAGATTAGCAAAAAATAGACGGGTCAGGACTATATGCGAAAGCAGCACGAACAGTTAAAGCGTTTATTGATCAGATGCTAGTAACTTGGAGAGCGCCTGTGGCACAGATGTGGTGATGATAGATGGACATATCGATGACGGTCAGCATTTCATAGACATGAACATAGACCTATGATGTGAAGGTAATCCTCCTTTTGTACTTGGTTACAGTAACCTTTATGCTGGATTGAGCTATTATCCTTCGGGATAGCCCTTCGTCACAGTCACCATAGCCCTTCGTCACAGTCACCACAGAAGATAGCGCTGAGCTCCGGATATTGTTCTCTGCTACCATTCTGTTCCGATCGCGCGTACCTTTCTAGATCTAAAAATACCTGAAGATAGCGAAGACCCTCGTGTCCATAAGCGATGAGACTGATGCTGAAATACCACGTGATCTACATTTTGGCTGGCAAAATCAGCCACAGTCTATTTGAGCCACAAGCTTGGCGTAGCTGATAACACTATGAAAATTACGTCAGATGGTATTGAGCTAGCTATAGGTATACGGAAGGCGCTTTCTGGAGAAGTACCGAGCGGGGTGGCGACCACACATGAATCTCAACGCCGCAGTAGTCTTAGAGCTAGTAATGACTTTTCAGCCTTGCCAAAGGCTTGCTAGGCTTAGATAAGGCCATCTAGGAGTATAAGAAGATATGTGGCTTCAGGACTAGATGATCTAATAGCAATAGCATATCTTGCGCTCTTGGAAAGACCCTTCCCGGATGAGCGCGTATAGATTAACGATCGCTTAATTTCCGTTTTGAGAAGGCGCTATATCTAGGGAAAAGGTTATAGAACACGACTCGTACAATTCAGCAAAACAACACCGCGTGCGTAGAAGTACAGATTATTAAAATCGAGGTACCTCTTATATTTTGCGGCACGGTGGAGTTTGCGTGACCCATAGATGCACGTTTTTTCTATTGTAGTTTAACGTCCTTTCTCAGCCTGAAGGGCTATATAAGACGTGCAGGCCGAGGCCTGCAGGTATCTATGTAGTTTTTCTGTCTGCTAAGTAATTTACAAGGGGTGGTTTATCTAAATAAAGGTGAGGCTCTTAGCCTATTGTGTAAGGTCGAGAAGGGGGAGGGGTGCTTAGAGCTTAGTCGCCTAGCTAGGCGATTGCATCAAGTTATTAGAGTTTCCTTTGTACTAGGCCTGTGTACCAACTCTAGTTTCTTAAATAAAGGCTAAAGTAGCCTTAATGCCTGCTACTATTTAAAAGAGATATTGTAGAGAGATTAGCTCTGTACATAAGTTCTAAAGTATAGCTCTACTATCCTTGTATAGTTAGCACCTAAGGATTATATAAGCTGTGTCTTGTGTAGCTCTAAAGTTGCATAGGCAAGTTTTAGATTCTACTTTTCCTCTCTTAAATAGATAGCTCTTTAGGTAGCTATAACCTGGTTTTAACTAAAAGAAAGAGCTAGAAATATCTCTCCTAGTAGGGGGGATAGGTATCTGTTTTCTTATTCTCTATTTAAAGGTAGCTAAGTAAGTGCTAGGGTTCTTGCTAGTAGCCTTTCTCCTATAATTCTTAAGGAGGCTTAATTAATTAACACTTACTAGTTGTTTAATTTCAGAACTTACAACTGCTAGGCTTATTTTAATTATTAAAGGGTTTATTTTTGTAGCCTCTTTTGCTAGGGAGTCTGCTTAGTTGTTTCTTAGTCCATTTTAGTGTCCTAGGACCTATTGTATCGTAGGAGTAATGCCTTTTTCTTCTAGTTAAGTTGCTGCTCTAATACACTAAATTTGCCACTCTTAGCTAGGGATGTTTAAGGTGTTTTTTGATTAAAATAACGCAGCCTAATTGTCTGCGTAGATATTAACGTTTTAGTAGTTGTTTAATAGGCTAACTACTTTCTCTAGCCCTTAAGTAATACCTTCTAGTTTACTATTGTAAACTAGCTAGTTATTTCCTATATTTGTTTGTAGTTCTTTAATAAGGATAGCTCTTTTGTAGAATATAACGCCTACGCTAACTCCTTTGCCCTTCTTTATAGCTAAGGCATCTAAGTATATTAATAGCAGGTTGTTGTCTACTAGTAGTTTTATATAGCTTTCTGCTTTAATGTCTTTTAGCTTGTTTAAAATATAGACCTTGTAGGGAGTCCTAGCGTTCTATAGTATAAAGGCGTAGTGTTGTATTTCCTCTATATTAACTAAGAGGGCTAGGATAATAGATACTTGTATTTAATTAAGTTACTCTCCTCTGTTGTTGTTAATAGCAGCTTTTAGAGAGTAGTTTAGATCTAGTAAGGTAGATCTAAAGGCGTATCTTCTTATAGTGTTGTCTAGCCTAACTCTAAGGAGAAATAGAGCAGCTTCTACCTTACTTAGCATTGCAGGGGAAGATCTAAAGGTTCCTAGGATCTTTCTATAGGCTTAGTTTTAGAGTTTTTGCCTGCTGTTAAAGATGTGTTGTTAGCTTTTCTAAAATAGCTAGCATCTATAATTAGCTACGCTAGTAATACACGCTAGGTAAAATTACCTTACTGCCCTTAGTAAGAGGCCTTTATTAATATTAGCTAGCCTGCTTAGGCGGAAAAAGGCCTAGTTTGCTTGTTGTATCTCTATATAGCAATAGTCTCTAAACTTAAGGGTATTGTTCAAGATGATACCTAGCCACCTAACTAATCCTTTTAGCTAAAAAGTCTTTTAAGTAGGTAGCGTAAATACTCTGTTTGTATCTTTTCTAGATCTTGTCTAATTTGCTAACTCTGTTTTTAAGCTATTAAACTTAATAGCTAACTTTTTCATTTGTATAAAGAGGTTTGCTAACTCCTTTTTAAGTAGTTTAATATTCTTCCTAATAGATGTTGTTAATATTAAGATCTAAAGGTTGTCTATGTAGAATCAAGAGTATATGTTGCTGTTTAATATAATTAACTAGAATAGCGGTTTCGTGTAAATTAGAAATAAAATAGGCAAGGCTAGGCTTCCTTAAGGTGTACTAGTATTAACCTTTTATAGTTCTTCTATTTGCCTATTAAAAGATAGCTCTAAGAGCCTCTCTGTAAGGAAGGAGTTTGTCTATAATAAGAGGTAGGTAGGTAGCTGTTAGTTGCTTATATTTTCTAGAAGCTTGTTCTTAGATAAATAGTTAAAAGCGCCTCTAATGTCTAAAAAGTCTGTTAAAGTAACTCTATTTTTCTTTCTCTGTTGTTGAATTTTGTTGTAGAAGAAGAGTATAGCGTTAATAGCTAATTTCTTAAGCCTGGCTCCTATTAATATAGGGTGTAGCGGGCTAGTCATTTCTGCTAAGATACTTAATCTTTTTAAGTAAAGCCTTTCTAGTGCCTTCTCTATGCAGCATAAGAGGGAGATAACTCTATATACTTTTAAGATTAAGTAGTCTAGTTTGTTTAGTTTTCTAAGGATAACACTTTTTTCTTTTTGCTAGCACCTTAGTTAGTATCCTAAGTTAAACAGGGCTAAGTAAACCTTAAAGAAGATGCCTAGTTAGTATCTATATGCCTTTAAGATAACTTCTTAGCTAATTTTATCTAGGCCTAGTAAGGTAGCTTTTATTTTCTAATAGGTAGTGTAGAGCTCTTCTTTAGATAGAATTAGCTACTCCTATTTATAGTTTCCTTAGTAGTTATTAAGTAATAAGGCTAGTGTAGAAATAGGTAGTAGAAATAGCTCTTCTCTAAAGGTTTAGCTCTTCTCTAAAGGTTTAGCACTTCTCTCTTAAGGATTTTTTGCCTCTAATAGTAGAGATTCTTATTAAGAGGTTGTTTTTTATATAAGCTATTACTTTAAAAATCTTTTTAGGCGATTTATTTTAGAGGAACTATTTCTAATAGTTAAGTTTAGCTTTCTTAATAGCTCTAAAGTACTTGTTTTTAGCTAGTAGGTAATCCCTTTTCTATAAGTATAGAGTGTTATCTTCTCTTCTTACTGCTTACTTGTAATCTTAAAAGGTCCTGTTTAAGATAGCCTTAAAGAGATCTAAATTACTAGTCTACTAATGCTTTAGTTTTAGTTTTTAGTTTATAAGAGGAGTAGATCTTCTAAGTGCTTATTAAATTAATGTTGTAAAGTCCTCTGCTATTTTATTTAGTTTCTCTTCTAAGGGTTTAAGGCCTAAAAGGAGTTATCTTAAGAAGTAGTTTAAGGCGTGTAGTAGAGCTAGTAATTAGTCCTCTAGCTTTACTTAAGATATTTCCTCCTGTAAGGTAGTGTTAAAAAGGTGCTAATTTGCTTTTTTTATGTTGTACTTTTTTAGCTAGCTAGGTAGCTGCCCTTAGTTAATAATACTAAACAGGATAGCGTAGTAATCTAATCTAACTTTAGGAATAGCTTGCTAGTTTAGAATACTAGAAGCTATATTATTTATGAAAGAAGTAAGGTTAAGTACGCTCTCTTTTTACATGTAAGCTCTAAAGAAAGTGCTAACTCTTATAGTATTTAATAGAGATAAGTTTTAGTTATTAACTTACTCTACTAAATCCCCTACTTGATAGTTTAGGTTGCACTCTTGTATACTCTATCTAGGGTAGTAGCAATCAAAATCCCCTAAGATATTTAAAAATAATTTTCTAAACTCTCCTAAAAGGCGTCTTTAGATTGTTATTACGTTTAGCCCTTGTCTTAAGCTTTTTTTGTTATAAATGTCATAGACATAGATCTTTTTTGTGTTAAGTTGTATTAAAATAGCTGGAAAGTTATTGTTATCATTAATATAAAAATTAACTTCTACTTCTAAATCCTTTTAAATATAAAATAGAATTCTAGGTTATAGGCCTTAATAGGTTAGTAGTATTTACGTAAAGTCTAGATAGGTGATTAACCTAGTGTCTTTATATAGACCTCCCACTAACTAAAGCTCTTATATTGTAATAATCTTAGTGTTTGCTGTAATAGCTAAATTAATTACGCTTTCTGTAGCAGGGCTACCCCTATAAATATCTATATGTAAAACTTTAATTATACTAATTAGTTTAATCAATCCTAGCTATCCTAGCTTATAAAGTTTTATATTCTTAGCTGTTTGCTGTATAATTTTTTTGCAGTTAATACACTTAAATATAATATAAATGCAGAGTTTCTCTTTACTAGTATAAGACTTGCACTTATATTAGCTAGTATAGTGTGTTTCGCTGCGAATTTAGTAAGCTACCTTTAAGTACTTAACTTCTAGGTAGCTAAATCCTTAGCATTTAGTGCATTATTTTTAAATATTAATAACTTATAGTATCTCTGCCCTAAGGCTTTGCCCTAGGATATAGAGCTTCCCTCTAATAAATTTTTAAGCTTCTTCCTCTATTGCAAAGGCTATATATGCTAAACTAATGTTTTAGTTTTATTTTTTATTTTTAGGCGTTAGCTAAAAGAGAATACTAATAGCTTTTAAGTCTTTATTAGAAGTTTTAATTTCTTTTTTTACTACCTTTAGGCTATAGTTTGTAGGAAGCTTGTAGATAACAACCTTAAACTAAGGCGTAATAAGTTAGGTAGCCTTAAAAGTTGTAATATGTTGCTATATAACTTAGTTCTCTAAGAGGTATTTTGCTTTAAAAGCTAGTGTAGTTGTAAATATTTTATTTCTCTTAGAGGATGTTGTAATTAAGGCAACTATAAGTAATTATATACCTTTTTTTTATTGCAAAGGCGTTGTTAAAGGCATTTTTAAGTTTAAGGGTATTAAATGCAGCTAAGGTCTTACTAACTAGCACTAGCTAGCAGTCTTTTAGGCTAGTAGCTTTTAGTTTTTGTATTTTTTTAGCTATTTGTCTATAGTTAATCTTTATTGTTGCCTACTATAGTAGCAAAAGTAGCTGTAGTAGTATAAGTAGTGTTTTAGATAGGCGTGTTTTAGATAAGTGTATTCTAGATAAGCGTGTTTATAGGTTTCTTAATATGTCTAATTTTCTTTTTTAACTCTCTTAAGACGTTTAAGAGGCTTAATATCTAATTAGCTAAAATAGCTGTATTCTTCTTATTTACTCTTCTATTTTCTGTATAGTTTTTAAAGACTTCTACTAGGTCTAAAAGACTTATTTGCTAAGTAAGGTTGTTTTTAGCTAAATTAGCTACTTAGATTACTAAGTCCTTAGCTATTTTAAGTGCTTCTTCTGCTAAAGTAACTTTTAGTGTTTTATTTCTAATAGTGTATTAAGGAATAGGTCTAATAAAAAGATAAAAATTACTCTTAGTTTAAACGTGTGTGGGCCTTTATAGTTCCTCTAGATTTTACTTTTCTTAGTAAGGCGTTATTATGTTGTCTTCTTCTATCTCTATTCTTCTTTTATTTAATCTTCCTAGGTCCTTAGAAGCAAGTTGTTTTTTATTACTTTTTAAAGTTGTTGTAATTTCTTAGTTTAGTTAGGCTTTAATAAGCTCCTTAATCTTAATTAGCTTAAGATGCCTTAGTATGTGGTCCAAGCTTTTGAGGGAAAACGCAAATTTTTCCTCTAAGAAGGAGGGGGCAGGTGACCCTTTCACCCTCTCTAGCGCGCTAGCGCCCTTGCTGCAGGCTCTAAAAAGTATCGCAATCGATTCCTCGGGGTTGTTTCCTTAGGATCCGGTTGTTTCTAATCAATTTCCAGAAAAGTCGACGTTGGTTTTTAAGGCTGCAGGTGCATGGATGCACGTTGGTGATATAACATTTGGCAGTTTGAAATCTGGTCTGAACGTGATGCGCAACTACTTCCATGCTGACATCACCGTGCGCTGCTTTAAGGTTTACAACAAGGTTTTTGGCAACTGTAGCTAAGAGCTTACCATGCCCGTGCGCCATGTGAGCCAGGTCAGCATGTGAGCCACTTTTCTTACTAAAATTAGCCAAAAAGCTTTTTCTTGATCTAATTTATCTCTTTAAATACTGGAACTGATTAAGTATAATATATAACGTGAATAATTATCAGCTAAGTTAAACCATCGACCCGGTTAGGTTTGCTTGGCATTACCTTGCTCTGAATAACTTTACTATAAGGACATAGCTCTAGACCACTACGCCACCACACCTCCGACAAAAGGGAACTGATAACTAAGATGTTATTCTTAGTCTAGAATAGTATATATACTAGCGTGGATGTCTGTAACCTCTAGCTTAGAGCTAGCGACTAGCGTATAGCTTAGTCCTAGTTAAGCCTAGTCCTTACAGTATCCCCTCTTCTAAGTAAGTCTTGTCCTTAAGACTTAATAGACAGAGATTACTATATATATACTAGTCCTTAGCCAAGCTCCTATCTGCGACGAGTTAAGTAAATATACACTTATACCTAAATATACCTAATGGAATCCACTAAAGACGATGATGCTTACCTGCTAAGCCAATGATTTAAACCTGCGACTTAAAGGCTTATCTAAGTTATTTTGTAAGAACATAGCTCTAGACTACTACGCTATATACCCTAAAAGAGGATCAATAACTAAGATAGTTATCTTAGTCAAGAATAGTATATATACTAGCACAGATCTCTGTGTAAGAACATGGCCTCTATTAACTTCCTACTATATACTTTAGCTAAGTGTGTACACACTTTGAAGTATATAGCTAGTGATTAAAGCTTGCTTTACTCTTTAGCAAGCACTAGAACTAGCAAGGCGTAGCACTAGGCTTAGCGCCTACTAAGCTAGTACTAGCTCCTTTTTCTCTACTATATAGTTGCCTGCACGCTTAGCCTCTTCTGGGCTCTACGTTAGCTACTTCTTACTTCAAATTTAAGCTATCTTCTAAGAAGTTACTTTTTTGTACGTAAAGTTTACTATGTGTAATAGTAATGGCTTCGGCCTTTTGAGACAACCTTTTGATGTGACCACACATTTTGTAGACACCATTTTAGTAAAAAAGATTTATTGCTAACAATAGGTATCCGGGCTTATGCCCCCTTGTTCGGCATTGCCAGCACGCAATTAGTGTGTTGCATATTTAGACAGAAACAAAGATATGCAATATCCCTCTAACTAACCTTCTTAACTAATAACTATTTACAAATAACTATTTACAAATAACTATTTACTACTAACCGCAACTTCTATTGTCTCTATTGCTATCCGGGCAGTGTTACAGTTACGGCGTTTCTGGCGCCTATACTTAGATGTAAACATACGACAACAGCGTTACTATCTAAGCACAGCTCTCCTATCCTTAGAGGCAACTTATAAAATCCTCCTGCTTATTAGTTTATCCTAGCTACTTAATAGCTGTTTTAATACACTCTTGCTTCTTGTAAAGCTACTGCAAGGTCTCTCTACTAAGGTTGCATTCGCGTAGAAGGAGATTAGTAAAATAACACACTATTACTGCACTTAGACTATTAACATACGCAACGTATTTAATAGACTTGCTACTAAATAAGCCTTTTACAACCTCTATTATAACCTTAACATCTATAATACTAGACATATTAATAAGGTGTTAATAAATAACAGAATTTAACTTCTACGTCTACCTAATTACTATAAAAGCTACTGCTAATAGCTCTTCTTTAACTAACTAGGGAGGCTGCTTAACAAAAGTAAACGCGGGCTTTGTAATTTACTACTATAGCTTTTTATATAGTAAACTAGTAAGGTCTAACTTTACTTAATATAAGCTATTAGTCTTTGTATTAAATAAGGAGAAGAATAGTCTAAGCATTATATTGCTTGTATGCAGTACTGTGTAGTATAGGAAATCCTAAAGGTAAGAAGTAGTAGGTAGGGAGCTTTTATAAAGTATTGTAGGCTCCTGCTGCGGTAACGTACGTGTCCTTACCCTCCTCTACCTCTACCTCCTCTACCTCCATCGCAATCTTGTTGCTAGCTATAGGCTAGCAATTGCTGTTAAACACGTTTTAATTAGTGTTGTTTTTTAGTACCTTTAGTAAATTTTTTAACCCTAATTTCGCTTAGTAGTCTAAGCTTTTCTACTTTAAGCGCTTAGCGCGTAGACCTTATCTACTTACTGTTTAAATTTTGTTAACTACACATAATCTTTTTTTAACTTTTGCAACTAATTAGTAGAGGGCAGCTGCTTTTCACTTTTTTAGAAAACCTATCTTGACTACAACAACAACTACCACCTTTAATACCTTAAAAATAAATATAATAGTAAACTTTGGCTTCGGCCTTTTAAGACAACCTTTTGATGTAACCACACATTTTGTAAACACCTTTTTAGTAAAACAAGATTTATTACTAATAACAGGTATCTAGGCTCACGCTCTCTTGTTTAGTATTGCCGGCTCGCAATTAGTGTGTCGCATGTTTAGACAGAAAGAAAGAAAAGTAAAGCAAAGACGCAAATTACCTTCTAAATTAACGCGCTCTATTCTGCTTTTATCTTGTCTATGCTGTCTACTTATGTTAAGGCTTTACTTCTAGGTTTTCTTAGACAAACTAAAGACGCAGTACTATTATTACCTTGCTTTCTAACCTATACATGCAACAATAGAACTCCTACTTCTCCTTTCTTACCTCTTTCTTTTTTATTGCTATTTTAACGTTATGCAATAGCTAGCCTAACTAGTTAATAGTTCCTTTACTTAGCTTATGCACAATTAACAAGAAGAAAAGGATACTAAATTAGAGCATTTAAAGTACTTTGCTAGTATTAGCAAACACTTTGTAAATTTTGTATTTTTTCTACAACTAGCTAAGTTAAGGCTTAACAATTATTTCATGTATGAAGATATTGCGGATTTTAAAGTTGTTTATAAGAAATATAATTTTAAAGTCCTAGAAAGGCTAAGTTTGTAAATGCTTAATGAATTTACGTGTCTGTATAATTAGCTTAAGCTAGACTAGTTTAGAGGCTAGGTATACAACAGGAAAGCTTTCTGTTTTTAAAATAAAAGATAAGGTTGAAGATACTTGTTGCAGAGGTTGTATGCTATTATAGTATATTATATGCAAATTATTTATATGCAGTGCTGTTTAAAAAGTAAGAAGTAGTAGGTAAGAAGCAGCAGCTTTATAAAGTATTACAGGCTCCTGCTGCAATACGTACGTGTTCTTTCCCTATCCTATTACATTATATTGCAATTCTATTGCAATTTCCCTGTAATCCTGTTGTTAGCTATAGGCTAGCAATTGCTGTTAGATACGTTTTAACTAGTGTTGTCTTTTAGTACTTTAGCAATTTTTTTTAACCCTAATTATCGCTTAGTGGTCTAAGCTTTCCTCCTAGTACTTATCTACTTATTGTTTGAATCTTGTTGACTATAAACAATCTTTTCTTTTCTTTTGCGATTAAATAGTAGATGGTAGCTACTTTTCCCTTTTCTAGAACCCCATTTTGACTACAACAACAACCACCACCTTAGACACCTTCAAAATAAATATAATAGTAAACTTATAAGCAAAGGCCTTACTATAAGCTTTCTACTTATATAGAAATATATAATTTTTTAACTATTTTATATTATTATATAGAACTATAGCTTTAGTAGCTAGCTCTTAGCTAAGTCTAGCGCTCTCAAATAGGAAGTTGCCACTAAAATTTCTAGACGTGCTATGTTTTTTAAATGGCTCTAACTACTAGTACAAGTAAAATTTAAATTCTATCTACGTAGTAGATAGCTAACTATAAAATAGCTTTTTACTATGTACTTCTTAATAGCCTAAAGTATTATAGCTATTGTTAAACTTCCTTATTTTTTCAAATTTTGTTTAAAACAGGCCTTGCGCTATTAAAGTATACTTTTTATTACTACTATGAAAATTCTGCGCATACATTTAGTAAATAATAGAAATTATTTTATTCATAGTAAATATTTGAAAAATATACTATGTAAGTAAGGAATTTGATTTACTATAAAGTCTTTGCGTATTGTTTCAGCACGTAATAATTAAATTAGTAAAATACTATATTATATAAACTAAAGATCCAACTTTTACTTATAATTACGCTACTCAAACTCAAGTTAAAATTCTGTTTCCTTTATATTTTTTTAAACTTTTTACTTAACTAGATTAGCTACTTTTGATTATAAATAATCTTTTTTTTTCAAACTTAACTAAACTAAAGATAGCTATTTGAAATAATAAAGAGAACATATAAAGTCAACTAGCAATACTACATGTAGTGTAATACTGTTAGTCTATATAAAAATAAATAATATATACTTAAATTATGACAGGCTTAATGTCTTGAGTAGCCTCTTATGACTCTACTTATATCACGAGCTTTTAGGATACTAACTCTTAATGTAATACTAATATAAAGAAGCTGCTTTAAACTACTAAACTCGACATAAGCGCACCTTTTCGCGAGCCTTTATAATACGTTAATGTAAAAACTTCAAAAGTTACTATAGTCTACTCTTTTGGCAAGTTATTTAAAAAAACATTTAATAAAATTTATAAAATTTCTCCTCCTTGCCCTATGATTATTATGAGTAAAACTAACAGGGGAAAATGTATAACAAACGAACTAAGTATTAACTGAATTCTTGCTATACTAAGTACCTTGAAGCACTTTTAGTACTTTAAGTACTTTAGTAACTTTATAAATAACGTAATTTTACTAAAAGAATTCAACGCGGTTTAGCTACTACGTGGCACAGTCTATAACATAGATAAAATGTGCTATATTATCAAAAAAGTTATAAAAGACAATTTAATAAACTTATAAGTCCTATTCAACGCCTACTTTATGACACTGTCTTGAACTTTACTACTAACAAATTTCTTCTAACTTTCTTATTATAAGCTTACTAATATTGTGCTAGTGCATAGGGTGATACCCAACTGTACACTAGATTAGTGCTCAAATACATAATCTTAAAGTACATAACTTATTCTGTAGATCACAAAAAAAGGTTACAATTTATTAATTGTTTACTCTTTAACCTTTAATTTATGTACTAAATTATAGAATAGGCTCTTTCCTCTTTTGTATAGTATTTTTACTTAACTTATAATAAGACTATTGTCTTATTAACCTTGTTCTTGCGCTACCTACTTACTAGTAATCTTATGCCCTTATAGTAGTATGTTTTTATACACTCAAACACCTATATAAATAGTAGACATATAAAGACATACTTTACTTCTTAATGCATTAAGGAACTGGTACATAATTATTACAAGAATAATATCATTTTAATAATCATTAAATCTTTTAAAACTAATACCGATACATTTTGAAGAAGGTAACAATATTTTTTACTAAGAACCATTTTAGCAAAATTACTTAAGCTCTCGCTAATGAAAAAAATCGACTGATAAATTATAAATATATGTACATAAAAGCTGATCCAAAGTCTTTTGAGTAGGATAAAAACAGTAAACTGTTTGGTACAATAATAACAGCTATTTTTATCTTTAAACCCAAACTGGGAGTCTCCTAGCAAAATAAGAGTAGCAAGCTATCTAGTAAGATTCAAACAGTAATATACATATCAAAATGCTAAGCTAAAGTCTTATTTAGCAAAATAAAAATAAGACCTAATAATTATAATCAAATATATCTAAACGCTAATTTAAGGTACCTGTTTAGTAAATTAAAGACGTTACTAATAATTACAATAGCCTAAGTAAAAATTAGAGCTTACTTAGCAACATAAAAAGTATAAAAGAGCCAAGAATTATATAACCACTCCTTAATAAGCATAAACTACAAAAACTCGAAAAATAAACATTTTATTTCTTTTAAAAACTAAACTTTTTTTCATTAATTTACTAACTGGATAACGGTTAATCATCTAAACAAAAACTTTTTTTAATCCTGCTATACTATGGATATCAAAGAAGAATAAAAAATTAGTTTAAGAATATGTGGGAGCTGAGAAGAAGCAATTGATTGATCAATGGAGTATAAAATGAGTTTTTTCAGCAACGAAGTGCCACAACAACGTGTTAATAACTACTAAAAGGACTTAAGACAATCTGATCTGTATATATAGACGCTAGCGCGGTCGTTACATGTTTAGCTTACAAGAATTACCTAATCACCAGGGTGATCTTGTGGGAGCTGAGAAGAAGCAATTGCTTGATTAGTGGAGTGAAATAAGTATATTAATCAACTAAGTGCCACAACTAAGTGTCCAATAACTGCTGAAAGGACATGAGACGATCTGGCCTATATATATAGGCGCTAGCGCGGCCGTCACGTGTTCAGCTTACCAGGATCACCTGATTACTAGGGTGATCCGCATGTCAATACTCCAACACACCCCCCAGGTTAGTGAGATACTATCAATCTGAGCTGTAAGTTACTAGGCAATTGTAACAAATTGAGGTTGTTAATTAAGAGAGCTCTCTGTAATTATAGCTCCTGTTCTTACTCCTCTGTTGTTTTAGTAATATTGCTTGCTAATGTTTTAATTAAGCCAGCAGCCCTTGGTTATATTAAAACATAAAATAGACCTTGAATATCGCGTATTTGGTTGGTGCGCCTAGTAGACAGCTTAATAAAAGTATGTAGGGCATTGCTGTTGCTATATTGCTGCTTATGCATTGCTGTTTAAGCAGTAAGCTACTGTAACTTTTGCTTTAGCTTTTAAGGAGCTTTACTCTTGCGCTAGCTTAATTGCTTAGTAAAACTTTTATGTAGATTAAAATTTAATTAAGGACTTAACAGCAAACATAATTGAATAAGTAAGGCAATTAGCTTATAAGCAGAGCTACTAGATGTCTTGCAGTAAGCATATAAATTCATGTAATGGGCGGGCCTACTAGGCCTTGCATGCAACTACACACGCCGACCACTTAGCCAAAAGGCTAGCACAAGACAATAGAGCGTCTGATTGTCTTGCGTAGTTGATACTTATAGGCCGCCGCCGCGACCTGTAATGTGAGGTGTACCACCGAGGTACAACCGAGGATCCACCCTGGGCCTCAACCCATCACAATTAACAGGCAACAGCAACTAATTTTTATTATTACAGAGATTAGCTGCTTGTTAAATCATATTGTTAGACAGGCTTTAACGCGTATAACGCTTATGCTTAGCGCTGTTCTTATGTTGCTAATAACTGCTATCTAAGCAATTTTCAAGCTTATAACAGCAGCTTGCTAATCAACGCTCGTGCTTGTTGCTGCTAGGGACAGACTACACTAAAAAGATTAGTAGCTAATTAGTAAGAGAACAAGAAGGCAACGCTGCCTACTATGTTAGTAATAGTAGTCAAGACAGTTAAGAAAGCTTAGTAACTAATATTATAATAATGTTGAAAAAATAACGGTTTTAAAGGGGCAGTATACGCGATTAATATAGTTGTAGAGCTGCACACTAACTAATGACGCAACATTGAGGGTCTATCTAATATTTTAATATTAAAACTGCTAGATTAATTAAAAGTCAACAAGCAGCATTACTACAATAACAGAGAATTAGGCAGAGGAGCTAAAATTACAGAGTAACCTCTTGATCAACGCCTTTAATTTATTACAATTGCCTAGTTGCTTATAGCTTAGATCAATAGTATCTCACTAACCTAGAGGGTGTGTTAGAGTATTAAAATGCTGCGGAACATGCGGATCAGCCTGTTGATTAGGTGATCCTAGTAAGCTAAACACGTGACGACCACGCTAGCACCTATATATACGGGCCAGATCGTCTTGTTCCTCTTCAGTAGTTATTGGACACTTTGTTGTGGCACTTAGTTGATCAATACACTCATTCCACTCCTCCTGATCAAGCAATTGCTCCTTTTCAGCTCCTACAATTATTATACTATAGCCTATAATGAAGTAGCTAGAGAAGAACGCTTTTTACGTAAATTTTACTTTTGGCTTTCTTGACTAATTATACATTATTCATAAAAAAAATACCCTCCTTATACTACAAAACACGAGAATTCGTACAATACCAATTTCTTTTAATCTAATTCTTTTTAGTGTTTCTAAAAAAGCTAGGCCTTTAAGCTGATAAGCGCAAATTCTTCTAAGAAAGTAGAAAGCTTATTATACATTTTTTTACTTAATGCTTCTTTTGTGTTTATTTTCAATGTAGTATAGTTATTCTGAATGATGTTTTAGTACTTATAACTCTAACTAGGCAGCCTTACTATAGTTGTCTTTATTCAATATTAAAGACTTAAGGTTCTGCTACTATAGCACTAACGTCTAAACTAAGCATAATTACTACTACTACTCAAGAACTTTTCGAAACTAAGCGTTCAAAGAAGCAAAAAAAAGAGATTATAATAAAAATATGCCTAGAGTAGATGTATATTGCTAAGCATAAAAAATTTGGGTGCTCTCTAGACACCTATATTCTATAAGCATAATATAGAAATACGTTTTATTAATACTAAGCAGCATTTTTAGAGTTCAGGATTTGTATGAAATGCTTTATTCATTTTATTCTTTTATTCATTTTTCCTTTTTATAAGATAGATATCTTAATAAAGTTCATCTTGCATCGAACGCCAACTTTTCGAGGCGAGAAACAGGTCTAGCTTTGCCTTTTTCTCGCCTCAACTATCTTAAACGCCTTCCTAAAATCAGCTTCCGATACTTATTTTCTAGGTGCAGGTGTTGTAGCGTGCGCGCTAGCTAGTTGTAGAGAAACAGAGTAGTTAACTGTTAAAAACTCTGCAAGTGGTCTGTGCGCAAGCTGATTTTAGAGTTTAATTGAAAACAATTTAACTTCTACTTAACAAAGCAACGGCTTTCTACTTAGGTAAATAGATTTATTAGCGTAGTGAACTAATAGATTTATCTACCTGGCTATCTATTACTCGAAATCCCCACACTGACTTAATATACCGACCTCCTATATCGACCTACACATTAGAATAGATAGCTAGTGCTCCTAGCTATCTACCTACACCGAAATCCCTCCATACTAACTCGATATACCAACCTAATATACCGACCTACACATCCGAAATCCATCTCGACTTGATATACTAACCTTCTATACCGACCTACACATTAGATTTGATAGCTAGACCCCTAGCTATCTGCCTATACTGCAATCCCTATACCAACTTGATATACCGACCTAATATATCAACCCTATACTGAACTGCTTAGCGTACCTATATAAGCAATACAAGAGAGCAGCTAGCATAGCCTACAACAACATACAAGAAGTAAAGGAGATAACTAGACTAGCATACTAGCTCTACATACTTCCTTACAAAGGACTGAGAGAGACACTCGTTAAAACTACTCTAGGCTACGAGCCTTACATTTATTTAGACAAACCCCTCCTTGTAAACAATAAAAATGAGAAAACACCATGTAGATACTTGTAGTTCCTAAACCTACACGTCTTATATAGCCCTTCAGGCTGAGAAAGGACGTTAAACTATAATATAAAAAAAGCTAATCTTGCAAAAAGAGGAAAATTACACTTGTGCATAGGGTAATACCTAGCTACTCACTAGGTTAGTGCTTAACTATATCATCTTGAAGTATATAACCTGTTCTATAAACTATAGAAAGAGGTTGCTATCTGTTCATTATTTACTCTTTAGCTTTTCCTTATGTACTACATTATAGAATAGGCTTTTTCCTTTTCTACATAGTCTTTTTACTTCATTTACAATAAGACTATTGTCTTACTAACTTTGTTCTCACGCTTTCTACTCACTAGCAATCTCGTGCCCTCGTAGCAGTATTTCTTCATACACTCCAACACCCGAACAGTATAGTAGCTATATTTTATTTTACTATTTTTATAATATTTAATTTCAAATCGAATACACACAAAAAAGCTGAGACCTAGCTTTAAATGTTTATTTAAAAATGAGAGAAAGAAAAGATAGTGGGTAATAGTAGACAAGTATAGAAAGACTACTAGTTATTTATTAATAAATAACTTATGAATATTCAAGACAAGATGCATAAGGCTTAACAAGAGGCATTATTAAGTATAGAATAAACTAGTTCTTTTGCAGTGCTATTCCTACGTGTTATCGTTACTAAGTTTACATAGTAAGCTTTTACAAATACGCTTATTAGTATTTTAACTCAATAAGATTCATATTCATAAGCATACTTTAATAAATTAAGCTTTTAGGTATTTAGCTTTTTTCATCCTCCTACCAATAATGATTGATTTATTCTAGTTAACAGTAATGTTATTTTTATTCTAAAAAAGCTTTAAGAACTTAAACATATACTTAATCAGATGCTAAAATTTAATAGCGCTGATAATTAAAACGCTATAAAGATACGTACCTTTAAATAAAGCATAAAAGGACTTGATAAACTTTTTTGGTTATAGTTAGCTAGTAGCGTGCTAAAGGTAAGCATGTTTAGCACTTAGCATAGCGTGTTTAGTTTCCTTTCATTAGCACCTCCAAAGTTGCTAAAGACGCCTTATGTGAAACTAATACTGTTTTTAGTTTCTAAATATATAGAGGGGTGACAAAAAATTCAAAAAGGTTTTTGGTTTTAAAGCTGTCTATTTCTTCAACTAGAAGAGCTATACCGAAAAGAGTTAGTGATTTGAAAAGCCAAGACCTTCTTCTTGAAGATGGGCGGCTTAGTAAGCTGCTTAGTCAGCGAGGTTGCGCTATCAATCTTGCTTGAATTGTGGTGCAAAAAAATGTAAAAATGAATTTTAGTATAACTGTTTTTCAAGGGGGTAAAAATCGCTAAAAATTACAAATTGTTAAAAAACAATAGTTAACGTGGTTCACAAGCGAACGGCTCACCTAAGTGAACGGCTCACGCCCTACTAGCGCGCCGACGCTGACACGTTATTATAGTCTTTTATCACAGTCAATAAACTATTGCAATATACTAAATTAATTATTAGAATTGCTGCTATTACTTGCACTATCTATCTTAACTGCGCAGGTATAAGCGTTGTGTCTAGTCTGCTTATAACGCCCGCACCGCCTCTCTCTTTACACTCTCTTTAACGCACTCTTACTATTACTACAACTACTACTTGCCTGTTTAGCTAATACTTCTTGTACCTCGCCTATAGTAAGAGTCTCTTCTATCTATACATATTGCTACTTGCAGCTTTTACGCTTATTTTATTTATCTAGAGCTTCTTAAAGAGTAGTTATTTTCTCTATTAAAAGCACTATCTTATGTATTATCTGCTAAGCCTCCTTACTTAGCTGTGTAATCTGCTTAGTAAGAGAATTAGTAGAAGACCTACAGCACTTTCTTACGCTCTATTAAATAAGACTAATTTAAGCTTTAACTTTATGCGCGTTACGTAGTATCTGTGCCTCCTAGGTAGCTACTTATTATAGTAATTGTTGTAGTATTTGCACTACTATATTAAGCTTTAATAGCATAGCCTATAAGTTATGTAGGACTAGATTACCGCCTCTAAAGCTAGCTTAGATATTCTTCTTTGTAATAGACTGCTTAAAAGCAGCCTTAAAGGCTAGTAGAAAAGTCTCTTTGCTAATATAGTTAGTATAGTTACGTGCTAAGCCTAAAATAGTGTTACTATACTTACGCTTTAATAGCAAGAAGCAGGTAATATTAAGAGGCTATAATAGGTAAGATAAGTACACAGGCATATAGAAAAGAATAATATTCTTCTCCTTGTAAAGATTTTAAAATTTAACAAAGTAGTAGCTTTTATAGCTATTAATAATAAGTAGTTAATATCTACCTATAGTATACCTCTTTGTATAAGTATTAAAGTTCTCTTATTACGCAAGAGCAAGCTAATTATTTATTTAGCTATTAAGACTAACTTTAAAAACTAAGTTAGCAAGTTAATTCTTAAACTAGATAATAATAAGTACTTTGCCTACAAAGATAATAAAGAGTAGTAGATAGTAACTTAACACGCCTACGCCTTAGATTATAGTAACTTACTTATAGTTACCTAGCTATACCTACTTCTTTTTGCTATATCTCTCTAAGCTTGTAATAACTAACTATAATAAGATCTTACTTATTATAAAGCTAGTTTTATTTAAGTTATAAATATTATTATTTATAATACCCTACTTCTACTTTGTTGCCTAGACTAAGTTAAACTAGCGCTAGATAGCTACTAGGTCCTTATAAGCAGCTTGTTACTAATTATAAGGATAGCTCTAGCGCGTATAGAGCTTAGAAGTTTACTTAATAAAGTTATTAATTTAGTTCTTACTAGTAGCGTTGCTCTCCTGCTTATATAATAGTTTATTAGCTATTACTTAAATGTTAGCCTTTATAGGCGTAAATCTTTACGTAGACTTTTTAAGAATACGCTTAACTACAGCTTTCTCTTCTAGCTTATTTAGGTGCTTTAAATTTGCTTTGCAGTTGTGTTAAGAGCGTCTTCTAGTGCGTTAGGAAGACAAAGTTCTTTAAGGCATGTTATAGATATAGGCAGCACGTCTTTAGCTTTAAACACGTTATAATTAGACATTAAAAAGAGTAAGCTAAAGATCTAAATTAGAATAAGTTAATAGTTAGTTGCGTTGTTGAGACATTACGCATTATAGTGTCGACGTCAGCGCGCTAATAGAGCGTGAGCTGTTCGCTTAGGTGAGCCATTCGCTTGTAAACTACGTTAATCTCTTTTGTGTGTAAGTTCTGAAGTAGTTGTTCGATAAAATATCTAGTAATAATAAAGGGCTTATTTTTAAGTTTTATTTAAATAATTAACTAAAATAGTTTACTACAGAGGGGTGACAAAAAAAGATGTTAAAAAAGTTATAGTTTTTAAAGCTTTATATTTCTACAACTAGAAGGACTATACCCAAAAGAGTTAGTGATTTAGAAAGCCAATATCTTTCTCTCTGAGTTGGGTGGCTTAGTAAGCTGCTTAGTCAGCACGAAAAAATAGATTTTAGTATAACTTTTTTATAAATGTATTAAAACTCGCTAAGAAAGAACTGAGTTTAAAAAGCTTACATGAGTATGACGTGAGCAAATTTTAGAGGCTTATATCTTGATTTCTTAGAGTTTAATTAAAGGGTGAAGAAAATAGGGATTGCTTACGTAAGCGCTAATTACGTAATAACTTAGTAAGCTTCTAGTATATTCACTCCTCTTGTTTATCCTGACTCGCTATTTTTGTAATACCTTCTCTATATCTCGCAATCTTTCTTAATTTGAGCAAGAAGTTTATACTATATATTTACAAAACAAGCCTATTTTTTTGATTAGTAATATACTAAAAAAGTCTTCTACAAGTGTAACTAATACTCTTGAGTGAGTAAACCGAAAAGAAAGGCTCCTTTATCTACTTCTAGGCCTTAAAAAGGTCGTCTTACAAAGATCTCGTATAAAGCAAAAAGAGTGCTTAATAGCGACCTTACTAAAAGCCTTAAAAAGGCAAATCGACGTTTTTTAAAAGAAAATAGTCTAGATCTTTCTATAAGAAGCTTACAACGCTTTTTAAAAAAGAAGAACTATTCTGTTAACATTTCTTGAAAAAAGACGCCTTTAGACGCTGAAATGGCTTATGTAGTAGGCGGGCCTACCAGGCCTTGCATGCAACTACACACGCCAACCACTCAGCCAAAAGACTGGCACAAGACAATAGAGCGTCTAATTGTCTTGCGTAGTTGATACTTAAGGTCGCCGCCGCGACCTGTAATGTGAGGTGTACTACTGAGGTACAACCGAGGATCCACCCTAGGCCTCAGCCTATCACATTACCCCTCTGCTAGGTAAATAAGTACTGCGCTGCTCCTACGCCAGCACGTGTAAGCTAAAGTAATTGCTGAGCTAGGTTATCCCTAAGACTCGAACTATCGACCTCTCGACCTCTCTAGACTTTAGACCCTAGGGTGCTCTATTGTAATGTAGTGGGCGGGCCTACCAGGCCTTGCATGCAACTACAAACACCGACCACTTAGCTAAAAGGCTAGCACAAGACAATAGAGCGCCTGATTGTCTAGCGTAGTTGATACTTAAGGTCGCCGCCGCGACCTGTAATGTAAGGTGTACCACCGAGATACAACCGAGGATCCACACTGGGCCTCAGCCCATCACAGCTTATAATTGTCATATTTACGCCAAGCAATTTCTGAAAAATTTTAAAATATCAACCTTAATAAAGTTTTATGTTCAGACAAGTCTGCTATTAAGCAAGGGCACGGTGGTAGGACAGAATACTATCGAACACGGCAAAATAATAGGGTTTGAAGGAAAATAGTTTCTACAACTAACACAAGTAATTTAAGAAAACTCTATTCAACTCAAAAACTACTTTAATAAATCAATTATTTTTTTATTATATTAATCTATTTTTAGCACGCTTACTAATCAAGTTATAGGTTAAGATATTTCTATCTAAGTTTAGGGAGCGATTTAGATAGGTGGTAGATCTGGAGTAGTAGTAATTAACAGCCCTTTCATTACTAAACCTTTTATGAATCTAGACTATATTAAAAGGATCCTTATTTGTATAGTAAAACCTGCGATAAAAAAATGAGTTACATATACTCCTTTTTCTTACTTAGAGACTGTTTACTCTATATTTAAATTATAAAGTAGCAATCTTTAATTATATAATTCAAAACCTTACTAACCTCTATATAGGCTAGAAGTTTCAGCAGGATAACGCTAAGATTTATAAGATTCTAGAAGTTTTTTCTTAGTTTTCTAGGAATAGGATATTGCTTTTTAAGCATCCTGCCTATATTCCTGATCTAAATCCTATAGACAACGTGTAGGCCTTGCTAAGAAAACGCTTTAGCTAAAAAGCCTATTACTTCTTTAGGTATAGGAAAGAGTAAAAAAAGTATAGCAGCCTTTGAGACTGCTATAAGGGAGGAATGGGATCAATTACCTTAAAAGGCGATTAATAATTGTATTCTATCTATATTAAGGCGTTATTTGGACGTTAAGGAAGCTGAAGAGTGGTACACTAAGTATTAGTAAGCTTTTTTCGTTATTTATCTGGAAAAATCCCTAAAAACAAGCTCTTTATTGCCACTTGATAGTTTTTTTTACAACTACCTTCAAACTTACACACAAAAGAGTTTAACTAGTATTATTTAATATATATACTTTATAGCGATTTTTTCAACTTCAAAAAAAAGTTATTTTGTTATTTTTTCTTGAGTTATTTTTTGCTCTATTTTCACTGCGGAAGTTAAGCGCAAAGATGCTTCTTAAGCAGCCTACTAATTGTTCTAACTCAAACAGGAAGATCTTGGCTTTCCAAATCACTAACATTTATGGGTATAGCCCTTCTGGTTGTAGAAATATAAAACTTTGAAAACTATAACCCTATTGACATCTTTTTTTTTCTGTCACCACTCTGTAATACTTAGTGAACAAGCCTATAGCTCCTTTACTAGCTAAAAAACACTCTAGCTATAATGAAGTATAATTATTTATTACTTTCTGTATAAACTTGCTCTTTTAAAAAATGATTATTTTATTATATAAAATAGCAAATTTTTCAGCACTATAACTTTGCTTATTAGTAAACCGATTTTACTATTAAATTTATTTTAAGTCTATATTTTAAATTTGAATAAGTTTTCATTTAGTATAAACATAATGATTTTAAGATTTTTTTTTTTAGTTTCAAGATAACTTTTTCTTATAAATACTAACAAAAGAGTTGTCTTTGCTTAAGAAGTATAGTAAGATATTATTAAGGAAATATAAACTAATTCATTTTATAAGTTGTTAATTTTCTTTTTTAGTCATTTTAGTAAGGTTTTTATCAAGTGTTCTTTTAACTTTTTCAAAGATCTCAGTAAGATAGCCTATTTTAGGCCTAACAGTAAATAAACAGGCATTTTTTTATTGGATTTGAGGAAGAGTATAAATAACAATTTTACAACACGTTCTTGATATATTACTATAAAAGGAAACAGGCTTATTTTATAAATACAAAGAATTCACTTGCTAGTTGATATAACCATAATTATAAGATATAGGAAAATGTTGAAGTATTAACGTGCACCACATGTGGATCACCCTGTTGATCGGGTGATCCTGGTAAGCTGAATACGTGACGATCGCGCTAGCGCCTATATATACGGGCCAGATCGTCTTATTTCTCTTTAGTAGTTATTAGTCACTTTGTTGTGGCACTTAGTTAATTAATACACTTATTTTACTTCTCCAAATTGAGCAATTGCTCCTTTTTAGCTCCTACAGTTATAAGCCTGGCCGCTTAATTGTAGTTTTGATTCCTACTGCGCAATTAGCAAGCTGTAAGGTCAACTGTTTAATTGGTATTTTACTCTCCTCTATTCTCCTACAGCACTGCTAGCAGATTACTGCTGCTGCTGTACCTCTCTTATTAATCATACGATCAACCTCTTTCTAATACAAGCCACTTAGCTACCTACTAACTAACTAATTAATTAGTCGTTACCTTAATAATAACCTACATTGTGATTCTACACAAAGCATCTTATCTTAAAATAGACCTTACTAATACACTACTTATTGCCTTAGGGGTAATCCTTAAGGTTTAATAAGACTAGCTAACCTAGTTTACTTTATTATAGCTACACTGCTTAGAGAAAGGCATTTAAAATTAGGTTGATCCTAATCTCCCAGACGTACCCTAAATAGATTACTAGGAGCTACAGTATTTAAAACTGTCTAAGGATATTAAGTAGCTAGTTGCTCTATTACCTAGCGCCAGCGCTTAAATACAAGAAGACTATAAAATTGCTTAATACAAATACAAGGCGTAATTACTTGATACTAAGTATAAAAGAATAATGACAATAAGCTAGTTAACAGGTACAAGGTACAAGCTGCTTAATAAACAAGAAAAGTTGCTAAAATTACTAATGTTAAAGACTAGATTAGCAAGACTATCTATCTAGACCTGCTTTTAAACGCCTTAATAAGCATAATTACTTAAAACTTTACTAGCCTTGAAGCCTTAGTAAAGATTCTAAAAGAGGATCTTGTACCTACAGATTAGAATACATAGTATTTAATGAAGGCGCAATATAGATTACACCTTAATGAGGCTTGCTAAAGACAAATAAACCTTAAGTAATAGTTTACTAAGTAGCAGCTCCTATATTAATAAGCAACAATTTACTTACTTCTTAAAGTTATTAGGCTGTTAGTAGTTACTAATTTTTTAGACGCCTGAGGTAGTAAAATTGCACTAGACTAGTTGCGTAAAAAGCGCAATAAGCTAGTATAAGCAATAGCGCTTAGTAGAGCTTATTTAACCCTTAATGATTTAGGAAAATTCTTTAGTATTTTGTTACAAGATTAGTCAATTACTTTTTTTTAAAAAATAGACACGTAGTGTTTTAAACTAAATTTCAATTAAAGGCAGCTTAATAATTTATAAGCGCTAACAACTTAA
Source organism: Alternaria sp. 'sect. Undifilum' (assembly GCA_024321975.1). NCBI lineage: Eukaryota > Fungi > Ascomycota > Dothideomycetes > Pleosporales > Pleosporaceae > Alternaria > Alternaria sp. 'sect. Undifilum'. Next base: position 2,586,448 of record JAJJZI010000010.1, on the reverse strand, counting down.
AGTTGGATAAAAGTAGTAAGTAATTGCACTTTTGCCCCTACAAGGCTAGTAAAGCGCCTGTAAGCAAGCACTTCTAGACACTGCACAACTACTATTTACTTTAAACTACAGTTACTAAATTAAGCCCTCCTAGCAGTATACTAATAAAGTTGTTAGATAACAACAAAAAGAAGATTCTTAACTAATAAAACAGCAACAAATAGGCAACCTTACGTACCTAGATTAAGAAAGAAGGCTAGAAGGCTAGCACTAGCAGATTAGCTACTGTAAGTTAAGTAGATCTTACTCTAGCTTAATAGTTTTAGCATTAATTAGCCTAAAGGACCTCATGAAGGAAATTAGACTAAATGTATTTAGTGCAGCCTTTACTTCTTATGCCTTGTCCCTTGGCACGATTATAGATAGTGGAGCAGTAGTCTACTTAGTTAATACTATAGATTACATAGTACTAGGCACCTTTAGCAAATATGCTAAGGATAAGACTATTAAGGTATGCACTTAATCTATTCTAGTTGCTAGAATAAAAAACAAGCTGCTTAAAAACGTCCTGTATAGCAAGGCTAGCTCTAGAACAGCTAATTCTCTGCTTACCAACGTTAAGGTTGTACTAGGTTTCTATGTTAATATTGTATTAGAAGCACAGCTTAAGCAGGCAGGTATTTAGTATTTAAGATATAATTATACCTTACAACTTAAAACATTTAGAAGAATGTTGTCTTAATTAACCTTAAGTGTTACTATAATCTCTTTTTTGTAAAATATAAGCAACTTTCTTATTACACTGCTTAACTACTGCTTGTAAAAGCTATAGCGCGATTAAAGAAACCTGAGGTACACACTAGTAATAAAGACTTATATTTTTAATAATTAGAACACTTAGAATAATAAGCTATTAAAGCCTTAGTCTACTCAGCGCAGAACGTTACAATTACTAGCAAGAAGCTATTAGAATATAATTACTGCGTAACAGCATATGCCTTGCAAGTAATCTTGCAGTAACCAAGGGAAAGATTTTTATAACCTTTTTATAAATATTTATAAGATTTGTTTAATTTCCTCACTAGTTAGCTGCTTAAGGTATAAGCACTATTTATTAAAGAAAACTACTTAGGCAAGCTGTACATTTATAATATCTAGTTAAAGACACTAGATAATATTATACTAGTAATTAAAGGCTTTGCTACAAGATTTAAGAGGAAATAGTAGCAGAAAATTGTAAAAATTTATTAAGATAAAATTACTGCTACACTACCTTGAGGAGGACAATGAAGAAATAAGAAATAGGCTATAGAAAAAGAGATTCAAATTAAAACGCTACTGCTATATACTTATAAGCCTAATAGCTCAGCGGAGAGAGCTAAATAAGAGCTAATTTTAAAGGCTGTCAATATGCGCACAAGCGATAATTTACTAGCTAAGCTTTAGCTAGTAATTATAAATGCGACGGCTGTCTTCGGCCTTTTGAGACAACCTTTTGATGTGACCACACATTTTGTAGACACCTTTTTAGTAAAAAAAAGACTTATTGCTAATAACAGGTATCTGGGCTCACGCCCCTTTATTTAGCATTGCTAGCACGCAATTAGTGTGTCGCTCTAGCATGTTTAGACAGAAATAAAGAAAAGCAAGACAAAGACGCAAATCACCTCCTACCTTAACGCGCCTTATCCTGCCTATACTGCCTACTTATGTTAAGGCTTTACTTCTAGGTACTCTTAGACAAATTAAAAAACAGCACTATTATTGCCTTGCTTTCTAACTTATACAAATAATAATAGAACGCCTACTCCTCTTTTTCTACTTTTTCTTTTAGCTTATACACAATTAACAAGAAAAGAAGATACTAAAGTAGTTTTAGTAGTGTTTTAAGTAGCTAGTATTGCAAATACTTTATAGATTACTAGCTAAGCTTAGTTACTAGCTTAATATCCTTTTTGTATATACAGATATTGCAGATTCTAGAATTATTTATAAGAGATAATATTTTAAAGTCCTAAAGAGGCTAAGTTTATAGATACTTGATAAACTTAGGTGTCTGCATAATTAGCTTAAGCTAGACTAGTTTAGAGGGTAGGTGTATAATAAGAAAGCTTCCTGTCTTTAGATAAGAGTTAAGGTTAAGAAGATACTTATTGTAGAGGTTGCACGCTATATTATAGTACAGCGTATTATATATAAATTATTTATATGCAGTGCTGTTTAAAAAGTAAAAAGTAGTAGGTAAGAAGCAGCAGCTTTATAAAGTATTGCAGGCTCCTACTATAGTACGTACGTGTCCTTTCTTTCCTCTATTGTATTATATTGCAATCTTATTACAATCTTACTGTAATCCTATTGTTAGCTATAGACTAGCAATCGCTGTTGGACACGTTTCAACTAGTGTCGTTTTTGAGTACCTTAGCAAATTTTTTAACCCTGCTTATTGCTTAGTGGTCTAAGCTTTCCTCTTAGAACTTTTCTACCTACTGTTCAAATTTCGTTAACTATATATAATCCTTTTTTTGACTTTTGCGATTAATTAGTAGAGGGTAGTGTAAAGGGCTGAAGCCTTGATGTCCTCTAGTACTCGGCCTGTGGCCTTCGTTGGCTTTTCTTACCTCAGCATTAGCACCTCAGCACTAGCTGCGGACTATCGGCCGCACTAGTTACGCTAACTGTCAGCTAACCTAGCAACCTCTAATAACCTTAGTTAGTCCTAACCTTGGTTAGTCCTAACTATCCGGATTAGATATAAAATCCCACGTAGTCTCTCTATAGTTCTGTATCTAATTCATTCACTGTTTACCTTGCATCTTTGGTCAACCCAACGCACCCTTACAGTACCTATATTCGATCTTGGTATAGAAGGTTTCCAGAATCGTCTAGTCGGCATTTAGAAATAGAAAGTTTAAGATCTAAAGCTGTAGGAAATCGTTGTTTACCATCCCTTACAGCTTTCTAGGCTATTTAGTAGGTTTTATCCTCTTTTTTAGCTTTATCCTATAGATCTTCTAGATCTAATTGCTCCTAGGGTAATTCTAGTACTGCTGCTAGATAGCTGTTGTAGTTAAAGGTTCTAAGCACTTCTTCTTCCTCTAGTTCTTTGTTAGTAGCTGTAGTTGTAGGTTTAAATACTTGTAGAAACCTCCTAGAAATCCTAGTATCCTAGTTGTTTGCTAGCATATCTTGTTGTCTCCTAAATAAGGCATTAGCCTTAGAGTTATTAACTCTAGGCCTGTAGGAAATTTCTATGTTAGAAAACTTTCCTAGAAATTAGGTCTACCTTATTTATCTCTTGCTAAGCTGTCTAGGCTTACTAAAATATTTAAGGTTTTTATAGTCTGTAATAACTATAAACTTCTTTAAAGACTGTAGCATAGTATCCTACTTAGATAAGCAGAAGATAACTAATAGTAATTCCTTATTATATATCTTATAATTGCTTTACGTACTAGTTATCTTTTTTAAATAATAAGCTACTAGGCGTAAGCTTCCTTTATTGTTATATTATAGGAGGACTCCTGCTACTACATATTTAGAAGAGTCTGTTTCAAGGATTGTTTCTCTGTTAGGATCATATTAAGCTAGTACTAGCTTAGTAATAAATAACCCCTTTAGCTTATTAAAAGCTTTTTGCTTAGTTTTTCCTTATTAAAAAGAGATGTTACTAGTAAGCTTTAAAAGAGGAGCTACTATTTCTAAGTAGTGCTTAATAAATTGTTAATAGAAGTTTACAAAACTAAGAAAACTGCGTACTCCTTTAATGTTTATAGGTGCCTGCTAATCTCTAATTACTTTTACTTTCTTAGGGTCTATCTAAAGTCCTTTTCTAGCCTTAATAATAAATCTAGGGTATTTTGTACTCTGTATATTAAATTTGCATTTCTAGATATCTAAAGGTAATCTAGCCTTACTTATAGCTTCTAAAACCTTATTTGTATTGCGTTAGTGTTCTTTAAGCGTGCTATTAGTGTAAATTAATACATTATCTAAGTAGGCTAAGCAAAAATTGTTAATATACTCACAGAGGGTCTAATTAATATAGCGTTAAAAGGTACTAGGAGCGTTTGCTATACTAAATAGAGTAACTAGCTACTTATATAACCTAAATCTAGTGTAAAAAGCTGTTTTCTACTTATCTCCTGTATTAATTCTAATCTTATAGAAAGCTACAGAAACGTTAATCTTTATAAACTATTTAGATTTTGCAATATTGTTAAGAGTTTCCTCAATTAAAGGTAAAGGATAACAGTTTTTCTTTATAATAGCGTTTAGGGCTTAGTAATTAATACAGAAACGTAATCCTTATCTAGGTTTCTTAGTGAAAAGGACAGGGGAGAAGGCAGGAGAGCTACTAGCTCTAATCTATCCTTTGTTAAGTAGAGAAATAAGCTCCTTTTGTAATACTAGGAGTTCTAGGCGGCTTATACTGTATAGAGGTCCCTAGGGAGCCTCTTTTTCCTTGCCTTTATTATCTTTCTCTAGTTTAATTTGGTGATCTACTTTAGATCCGCGTAAAGGAGGTAGTATAAAAGCAGTTTTTAGATTAAAAATTTAAGCTAGGTGTTAATAAGCCTTAGGGAGTAAAGGTAGGACCTTTACTTTCTACATAAGCTGTTGCGCTTATTTGTTTTAATATCTAGTCTTTGCCTGCCTAATATAGGAGTGATAGCTGTTGGCAATCTGTTGTTGCTAGTCTCCTTTAATAGGGCAATCTTTGTTGCTAAGTAACATAATCCTTTAGCTAGAAGATTAGATGTAAATTATTTTTCTAGAAGGAGTAATAGTAACCTCTCTTCTATTTATCTAGAGCCGTCTAAGTATTAAATTGTAACTATAGTGTGAAGGGGCTACATAACCCTAAATAGTATCCTTATAGCCTTTAATATTAATGTCTAACCTAGCAACTTTGTTAATAGTTCTAAGTTAATCTATAACTCCTTCTAATCTCCTAGGAGAAATAGAAATGGACTGTAAGTTAGTGTTCTTAATAAGTTAAGAGCTAATAAGCAAGTATGCAAGGTTTCCTGTATTAATTAAAGTAAAGGTAAAAGTGTAATAACTTACTAGCGCCTCTAAAGTAATTCTATTGCTGCTTATATTCTTTTTAAATTTGGCCTACTCCTTAACTAAGTTATCCTAACTTATTAGAGGCTCCTGCTAGTAACTTTAAATAAAAGCTACTTTTTTCTCTATATCTAAGTCCTTATTTAAGCTTCTTTTATTAAGCTTATTATCTTTCTTAGAGTTAGAGGACTTAACTAAAGTCTTTTTCTCTTTTTTAGAAGATCTCTTATTCTCTTTACAATATGTAGACAGATAGCCTTTTTGTTTATAGTTAAAACAGCGTCTTTCTCTATATAACTGTTCTAACTCCTAGTTACTAAACTATTAAGGTTTAGCAGTTCTTCCTGTGTATTCTATCCCTTCTATCTAGTCTTCTTTTAAAGGAGAAGGAGGAGGAGAAGTTCTCCTAGATTTATACTCCTTAGGCTTGTTGTCTCTGCCTTTAAAGTACTCCTCTATTCTATAGAGGTAATTAGTAATCTCTATTGCTTTATTTTACAGGCTATCTAAATCTTTATAAGTAATACCTACAAGTTTGTCTTATAGTTTCTAAATAAGACTTTTTTAGAAAAGTATTATTTTTGTATCCTTGTCTAAACTACTATTAGATAATAGTATTTGTTCCTAGAATTCTATAATGTATTTGCGTATGCTTTTCTTGCCTTAGCTTATAGACTAGAGCTTATTCTTAGCTCTCTCTGCACTATAGAGATCTCTAAACATTTAATTAAAGAAGTTTAATATCTTATTAAAGTTCTATAAATTAGAAATCTCTATTTAGTTAAGGAAAGGCAGAGTAAAGGTTGCAGCTAAGCCTTTTAGTTAACTAAAGGCGTAGTTACAAGTCCTTTTATCTATATTAAAATCTTCCTTATTATTTTCTACTTTAGCAGTAAGCTGTTGTTAAAAGATTTAGTACGTCTTTTTATTTCTATTAAAGGTATTAGGATCTAGTTGTTTAAAACGCCTAGGTGTTTCAGCTTGTTAATTTCCTAAGGCAGCTAATAGGGTAGGTAACTAAGGTAGAGGTTGTTGTTCTACCTTAGGCTCCCTTTGTTGTTGCAATGTTGTGCCTATAGCTTCCTAAGCTTAGAAAGCTTCCTGTACTTTTGTAGAGGTGGCTATCTTATCTAGGCCCCCTGCTCTACAAAGTCCCTTTAAAGTAGTCTCGACTTTAGGTTTACTTACACTATCTTAGTGTAATTCTGCTATCCTTACAACTAGAAAAGCTGTTAAGGGTTCTACTATTATATTTGTAAGTACTCGCTAGTACTCTATATTGTTAACAGGAATTGTTATAGGTGCTACTACGTTTAGTAGGCTTATCCTTTTTGTGTAGGGGCTACTACGCTTAGTAGGCTTATCCTTTCGTGTAGGGGCTACTACGCTTAGTAGGCTTATCTAACGAATTGAAACGCCTTAGGGACTGATACAACTAAGTATCTCTTAGTACTTTTAATCTAGTGCTTCTTCTGTTAATCCTTTAGTAGATTTAAACAGTTAACTAATTAACTAGCGCTCTAATTAATTAGATTCTTGCGCGTAGATATAGCTCTAGCTAGCTTCTCGTCTAGATATAGCTCTAGAGGGCTCCTAAGTACAACGTATCTACGCGAGTAGCTTAAGAAGGATCTAATTTAATTATAAGGGTGCGTTAGGTTGACCAAAGATGCAAGGTAAATAGTAAATAAATTAGATACAGAACTATAGAGAGACTACGTAGGTTTTTATATCTAATCTAGATAGTTAGGACTAACCAAGGTTAGGACTAACTAGGGTTATTAGAGGTTGCTAGGTTAGCAGACAGTTAGCGTAACTAGTGCGGCCGATAGTCCGCAGCTAGTGCTGAGGTGCTAATGCTGAGGTAAGAAAAGCCAACGAAGGCCACAGGCCGAGTACTAGAGGACATCAAGGCTTCAGCCCTTTACAGGTACCTAATAATGAACCTTTAAGAACTAGAATTATTTACGAAATCCACAGTTCTAGAGCTTTAGGCTATCTAGGAAGGAATATTACCTATCAAGCTATTGCAAGAGAATACTTTAAGCCCTTTATTAGTAAAAGTATTCGAAGGTACATAAGGAACTGCTCAGTGTGTAGAAGAACAAAACCCTAAAGAGACGGCTTATAAGGCTTACTAAAACCCTTGCCTATACCTAAGCAAATATAGAAAGAAATTTCTATAGATTTTATTACAGGGTTACTAGAAAGCGAAGGCTGTACAAACCTTATAGTAGTTACAGATAGGCTTAGCAAGGACGTTGTCCTAATAGGCCTTAAGGACATTACTACACAAAGTGTTACTAAAGCTTTTATTAACTCTGTTGTAGCTTACCATTAGTTACTAAACTATATTACTTTAGACAGAGGTATACAGTTTATTAACTATTTTTAGATTAAGCTTTGCGAGTTATTAGAAATTAAGCGACGCTTATCTTCTAGATACTATCCTAAAACTAACGGGTCTATAGAAAGAATAAACTCTATAGTACAAGCTTATTTACAAGCCTTCTACAATTAGGATTAAACAGATTGGAAAAGCAACCTAGGGATGGCTAAGATTGCAGTCATGGCAAGGCAGGCTCAGTCTACTAAAATGTCTCCTTTCTTCCTACAACACGGCTATGAGGTAGATCCTCTACAAATTGCAACTAAGCATAGCCCTTAACAACAACCTCTAAAGAGAATAGAAGAGAACTCTTAAAAAGTAGAAAAAATTATGAATAAACTACAACAAAGTATTAAGCTTGCACAAGCTATTATAGGAGAAAGTTAACAAGAACAAAAAAAGCAGGCAAATAAAAAAATGCACTAATTACTTTAGCTTAAAATAGGCAATAGGGTATAGTTAAAACTAGGCAACTACTACAAAACAAAAAGGCCTAGTAGAAAACTTAACTAGAAAAATCTCAAGTACACAGTACTTAAAGTTATTAGACTAAACGCAGTTAAATTAAATACTCCTAGCTAGATTTACCTAGTATTTGATGTTAATAACCTTAAACTAACGTCCTTAGACCCTCTACTAAGCCAGCCTATAGATAACAATAAACCTCTACTAATTAAGACAGATGATAGAGAAGAATACCTAGTAAAGACCCTATTAGAGGAACGAGGGAGAGAAAGAAAAAAGCAGTACTTAGTTAAATAGTTAGGATATCTAGATCTAACTTAGGAACTAGCTATTAATCTAAAAGATACAGCAGCCCTAGAAGATTAGAACTCTAGGTAACAAGATTACTACTCCTACTATTTTTTTAGGAGGGGGGTATTGTAAAGGGCTAAAGCCTTAATGTCCTCTAGTACTCGGCCTGTGGCCTTCGTTAGCTTTTCTTACCTTAGCATTAGCACCTCAGCACTAGCTGCGGACTATCGGCCGCACTAGTTACGCTAACTGTCAGCTAACCTAGCAACCTCTAATAACCTTAGTTAGTCCTAACCTTGGTTAGTCCTAACTATCCGGATTAGATATAAAATCCCACGTAGTCTCTCTATAGTTCTGTATCTAATTCATTCACTTTTTACCTTGCATCTTTGGTCAACCCAACGCACCCTTACAGGTAGCTGCTTTTCACTTTTTTAGAACCCTATTTTGACTACAACAACAACCACCACCCTTGACACCTTAAAAAATAAATTAATCTACTAATCATGCTAACACACCCTATACTATTATATGAATTTACTAATTGTGCTAGTACAACTTCCTTGTCTATTACACTTGCTTATTTTTAATAACTAACACTAAGTTATTAAAAGACGACCTTTACACTTGAAACACCCTTAAAATAAGCAATACTGCTATAGACACCCTTAAAATAAGCAATACTGCTATAGACACACCTACTAATTCCCTTACTAGGAGGACTACAAGCTGCGCTAATAAGCCTAAGACTTATTATAGTAATTGTAGCAAGCTTAACGCTTAGCTCTTCTAGGTTCACAGATACTTCTACATTAAAGGAGACAAGATTAAAAATAATAATTAGGTAGTCTTAGCCTATATGTATTTTTAAGGAGATGCAAAGAAGTAGGCTAACTTAATAATTTAATACTATATAGATAGTGCTATCATAGACGCTAACAACATAGCCTTAGTTAAAGACTAAGATACCTTTAAAGCTAAAATAAAAGAAGTTCTCGTACCTTTTAAAGAATATGTAGTTGTAGAGTAAAAGATTTAGAGACTATAATAAACTAAGTCTACTACTAACTACATAACTAAATTCTAATAGTACAAAACAGTTATTAAATAAGACAACTACACTTTAATATAGATGTACTAATAAGGTCTTAAACCTACTATATAATAAGAACTTATAAGAAGTAGAGTTAACCTTAACACACTTAATAAACTTATAGCTAAAGCTATTCGAGTTAACAACAAACTTTATAAGCTTATATTAAAAGAATAGTCATTTACGCTAAAGAATTATACACTTAAGATCACAGACGCTTAAGTATATTAAATATTTCAACTCCTGTACTTTAACTAAGGATGTTAGCAAAACTATGTACCTAGGACTCTAAGGCATTACGCTACTAATAGCTATAAGCTAATACACCTTAACAATATTAATAAGGGACTAGGAAGAAAGAAGTTTATATATAATAAAAGTGACAAGAAAGTTACTTATAAAAAATATAGTAAAGAAGGTTACATAAAATAAGACTGCTAAATCTAAAGTAAAGTAATTTTATAACTTAATACTATTTACTGTATAGAACCTAATAATAATCTAAATATTAAATAGAACGTTGTTATACAACCTACTATTACAATTTAAGGACAGAACTAGGTAAGTATCAATAGACTAGATAACCTAATTATAATTACTCTAAAGGAAGCCTTAGATAACAACATTTCTAAAATAGTGCTAGGCAAAGATATAGAAGTAACCCTAGTAGAAGAAACTAAATATAGCAAGATAGCTAAGTTTTAAGAAAGCTATTAACTAGCTACACTAATTATATAGGAAGAGCTAGTAGTATATAACAAGAAGACAATTTCTATGTATATATAAAAACTCTTTACCCACACTATAAAAAATAGACATAATGTTAGTATATAAGTACTACTACTTATAGAGACTAGATGCTTTACAGATCTAGAAAAGAAGACTAACACCTTACTTAGGCAACTTAGATAACTTAAGGAAATCTTTATAGAACTCTATAAAAGAATATTCCTAGACTATAGCTAGTATGCTAATTTACTAGAGGAACTGTAGAAGAAAGGACCTACTCTATTAGTAACTATTAATAAGGCTATACATAATAATTTTGTATAAAAATAGACTAAAGAAGCTAAGGCTTCTTAGAATAAACTAACACGCTAGCTCTTAGACAAAGAGAAGAAAGAGATTTACAACAAACTTAAGGCGACATAATAATTGTGTAAAGCACAAGATAATAGCTATGCTAGAAATATAGATAATTAGATAGACTTACGCAACTTAGAACATACAAAGTATTTATAGACTATATATATACATAATAACTATACAACTTATTATTCTAATAAAAGTAGATAAAGATAGTTTTTTAAGAAACTAAAAAAAATACCTAAATATAAATACTAATAGTATAATTACCCTAATAATAAATACGTAGTACATATATAAGATAGGAGATATAGCCTATACTTTTATAAATATAATAATTTAGAAGGAACCCTGTAATTGTATATAATATGGTAGAAGAATTATAAGAATAGAACTAGTACATAAAAGTATCACTAACTTTTATAGTACATATGCCTTAATATTAAATGTAACTAACACTTTATTGTAAAAAAGTTCTATAGATTTAGTTTATAGTCTTTGTTAGATAGACGCCCTAGATACCTAAAACTACTAAGGAGATTAATATAATAAATTCTTTAAGCCTCCTTAAGCTTATAGTAAAGCTTAATAGATACTAGATATAAGTACTAGTAGACTTTAGCGTATAAGCTAACTATATTTCTGCCTAAGTAGTACTAGTAGCAGGTCTATAACTACTAAAGAAACAAGAACTCTATCTACTATATGTAGCTAATAGTTAGCCTATACTAGGCGAGATGATAATTACTTATAAGTTTACTTAAGTAATGCTCTACATTTAAGAATACTAAGAAAAAATTAACTTAAACGTCTTTAGACTAGCTACTTTTAATATTATATTAAGACTTTTTTAGTCACAAGAACACAACTTACAAATTAACTAGAAGTTAAAGAAGTTCTTATATAAGTGCTATAGACTTAACACAACTATAAGCTAGCCTATATATTTAATAACTAAGATAGTAGATAAGAGGAAAATTAACAATATTACTAAAGGACAATAAACTTTAACTAAAGATAACCTTAAGACAAGAAAGTTTAACTTAATAAATACTTAAAGGGCTTCTTTAGATTATAAAGTTAGAGTTTTAGAGATATATATAACTCCAAATATCCTAAAAGAATATAAAGAGTTTTAGTACCTTTTTATAAAAGTAGTAGATAGCAAAGCTTTACTAAGACACTAACTCTAGGATTATTAAATTTTCTTAAAAGAAGGGAAGACTTTACTTTTTAAACTAATTTATTAACTATTAGAGATAAAACTTAAGATATTAAGAGAAAAGCTAGATAAAGATTTAGCAAAAAGCTATATAAGACTTTTATTATTACTAGTAAGATTCTTTATACTCTTTATACTGGCTTCGGCCTTTTGAGACAACCTTTTGATGTGACTACACATTTTGTAGACACCATTTTGGTAAAAAAGATTTATTGCTAACAACAGGTATCTGGGCTCATGCCCCCTTGTTCGGCATTGCCGGCACGTAATTAGTGTGTCGCATGTTCGGACAGAAATAAAGATGCGCGATATCCCTCTAACTAACCCTCTTGACTAATAACTATTTACTAATAACTATTTACTGCTAACCGCAACTTTTATTGTCTCTGTCACTATTCTGGCGGTGTTGCAGTTGCGGCGTTTCTAGCATGCGCCTATACTTAGATGTAAATATACGACAACAGAGTTACTATCTAAGCACGGCTCTCCTATCCCTAAAGGCGACTTATAAAATCCTCCTGCTCGTTAGTTTGTCCTAGCTACTTAATAGCTATTTTAACACGCTCTTGCTCCTTGTAGAGCTACTATAAGGTCTCTCTACTAAGGTTGTATTTGCGCAAGAGGAGATTAGTAAGATAATATACTATTACTACACCTAGACTATTAACATGCGCAACGTATTTGATAAACTCGCCGCCAAACAAGCCTTTTACAACCTCTATTATAACCTTAACATCTATAATACTAAACGCATTAATAAAGTGTTAATAAATAACAGAATTTAACCTCTGCGTCTACCTAATTACTATAGGAGCTACTGCTGACAGCTCCTCTTTAACTAACTAGAGAGGCTGCTTAACGAAGGTGAATGCAGGCTTTGTAATCTACTACTATAGCTTCTTGTATAGTAACCTAGTAAGGTCTAACTTTACTTAATATAAGCTATTAGTCTTCGTGTTAAATAGGGAGAAGAATAGTATAAGCATTGTATTGTTTGTATGTAGTACTGTGTAGTGTAGGAAATCCTAAAGGTAAGAAGTAGTAGGCAGGGAGCTTTTATAAAGTATTGTAGGCTCCCGCTGCAGTAACGTACGTGTCCTTACCCTCCTCTACCTCCACCTCCTCCACCTCTATTGCAATCTTGTTGCTAGCTATAGGCTAGCAATCGCCGTTAAACACGTTTTAATTAGTGTCGTTTTTTAGTACCTTTAGCAAATTTTTTAACTCTAATTTCGCTTAGTAGTCTAAGCTTTTCTGCTCTGAGCGCTTAGCGCGTGGACCTTATCTACTTACCGTTTAAATTTTGTTAACTACACACAATCTATTTTTGACTTTTACGACTAATTAGTAGAGGGTAGCTGCTTTTCACTCTTTTGGAAAACCTATTTTAACTACAACAATAACCACTACCTTTGATACCTTAAAAATAAATACTCTTTATACTAAAGAAGAATAGGCTACTAAGAATATTTGTTAATAATTAGAAGTTAAACAATATTTTAGTAAAGAATTAATATTTATTACTAAATATTATAAAAACATAGAAATCGATTATATTATGCTAAGGTCTTTACAGCACTAGACCTATAAGATAGATACTACCTTATTAAAATTAAGAAAAGTAAAGAATAAAAGACAGCATTTTAAATAAGATAAAGACACTATAAATATACTATTATGCTATTTAAGTTAATAAATGCCTTAGCAATATTCTAAGAACTTATTAATAATATATTAAAAGTACACTTAGACATCTTTATTATTGTATATTTAGATAATGTTTTTATTTACTCTAAGAACTTAAGAGATTATATTAAACATGTCTATACAGTACTATAGTGCCTAGATTAGTTTAACCTATAACTAAAACTTAAGAAATGCAAATTTTACAAGGATAAAGTTACTTTTCTAAAATATATTATAAAGGCATAAAGAGCATAGATAAGTAAAGAAAAAATCTAAGTAATTAAAGAGTAGCTACAACTAATAATAGTTAAGAAAAAATAATCTTTTTTAGAATTTCTAAACTTTAACTAATAGTTTATTAAGATTTACTCTAAAATTACTATTCTATTAAAAGACTTACAAGGAAGGAAATGCTCTTTAAGTAGAGTAAAGAAGTAAAGAACGCCTTCTAAATACTAAAGAATATAAGCATAAAACTACTATGCTTTTGCATATTTTAAGCAGGACAGCTACTATAATTTAAAATAAATATATTAGACCTTGTACTTAGAGGATACGCTAGCTAATTACACAAAAGTAAATAATACCTAATTACCTATTACTTTGATAAGTTTTTAAGACTAAAAGAATAATATAACGTTTTAAACAAGAAACTGTTAGCTATTATTAATTATCTAAGATATTAAAGAGTATACGCTAAAAGCTACTTAGAACTTATAATATTTATAAATTACTAAAACTTAGTTACTTTTACAACTACTAAAAGACTTAACTAACACTAGGTTTAATAGTTAGAAAAACTAAGATAGCATAAGGTTAAGATTGTGTATATACTAAAAAAGGATAACAAGAGAGCAAATGCTCTTAGCTACAGATATAACATTGTAGAAATAAAAAGAAAACTTACTCTATAATATTACAGATTAATAACAACAGATTATTAGGACTAGTATAGACACTTAATCTACTTATGCATATTATGTATAATATACTAGAAGAATTGCAAGAGGCAATTATTAGGCAACACTACAACAACCTAGTACATAGTTACCTAGGTATTATAAGAACTATAGAATTTATAAGAGAAAATACGAGTTTCTAAGAATAAAAGATAAGGTTACTACCTTTATTACTTCATATGTAAAATATTAGAAAAATAAGCACAGCACACATACACCCTATAGAGATAAATAAGCAATAGAACTACTTAATACACTATAGTTAGACATCTTTATAGACTTTGTTACAAGATTACTAGCCTTAAAAAACTCTCCTATAAAAATATCTTACAACGCAATACTTGTAGTAGTTAATTAATTTATAAAATAAGTAGAGTATATTACTTTTAGGAATTCTTTTATAGCAGTACAGCTTGCGCATATTATTAACAATTAAATTATTAGATATTATATTATACTAAAGTTAATTATTAGTAATAGAGATAAGCTCTTTACCTTAAATTTTTAGACAACACTACTTACTATAATAAAAACTAAGAGAAAGCTATTAACAGCGTATTATTTGTAGATAAATAAATAGACAGAATAAACAAATCACACTATAAAAGCATAATAAAAGATATATATTAACTAACAGTAGAACAATTAGGTATTGTTACTACCTATAGCATAAAAAGTATATAATAATAAGCTTTTAGAGTCTACATAATAGACTCTATTCTATAAAAATTATAGGAGACACCTAACTCTTTTTATACATACACTTCTAAGTTTAAAAACAGAAGCAGCTATTATAATAGCTAATAAGCTAAAAACAGTATATCAGTTACTTAAAAAGACACTTAAAAAAGCCTGACGTTAAAGCCTTTTATATATTAACTAGAAATAAAAAATAGCACCTTAACTAAAGAAGAAGGAAAAAGTATACTTGCTTACAAAGAATCTCTACACTAAATAACTTAGTAAAGGGCTCAACAACGTTAAAGTAAGACTATTTTTAATTCTTAACTAGAAGGGACTAGTAACGTATTGTGATGGGCTGAAGCCTAGAGTGGATCCTCGGTTGTACCTCGGTTGTACACCTTACTTTACGAGCCGCGGCCGCGTGGCGGCAGACTATAAGTATCAACTACGCAAGACAATTAGACGCTCTATTGTCTAATGCCAGCCTTTTGGCTAAGTGGTCGGCGTGTGTAGTTGCATGCAAGGCCTGGTAGGCCCGCCCACTACACGTATATACTTAACCTTCTACTAAATACAAAAATCTACCTAAGATTCTACGTTAATATGTTAGAACTAGTAGACCTAAGAACGTTATTACAAAAAACCTTTTACTACAAAATAAATAAAGATAAAATCTTGAAAGTTAAGAGAATCCTTGCACACTAAACTAACAATAATAGCAAAGAATACCTTAATAAATAGTTAAGGTATCTAGATAGTAATAATACGTAGGAACCTAACATAAACCTTATAAACTATCACTAGTTACTTGCGCAGTACTACCTCTACAGAAAGCACCCGTTAAAGGATTACTAAGATAGGCAGGAATGTTAGCCTCCTAAACACTGTCTGCAAAACTAGACATAGCGCTCTAGGTAAAAGAAGAAAGAGATAAGTTACTAGCAATATAAGCTTGTGCCTCTTAGCGCCCAAGAGCTTAATATTAGTCTCTTTAACTAATATTGCTTCTACTACCTACTCTGCATTTTCACGAAGAGCCTCCTAAATTTCAAGCTCTTCCTGTTTTATCGCCTCTAGCTAAGCCTAAAGACAATCCTTTTCTACTTTAATAACTAACTACTTATTTTTAGAAATGCAAATATTACAATTTTAAAAGTTATAATAGTTACATTTGTTATAACAGCTAGAACAAACATATACCTAATAAACAAGACTTTTATTACAACAACTATAACATATAATAGGCAAAATGTCTCTGTATAAATTAATAAAGAAAGCAAGGTAAAGAAAACAAGTTATGCTATTTAAGGATAATACTTTAGGCATTGTCTACAGAGCTATAAGGACGAAACTTAGGAAAAAGAGAATAGTGTTACAACTATTGCTGCCTAGCCTTACTATAGCCACGACCTAGACTAAGGCTAATCTTACTAAGCGAGAGGACTTACAGAGCAGAAGAGGTCTTAGCGCTCTTACTAATCTTCTAATCTTTACAGAGCACCTAGAGCAAGAGAGTAGTAGCGCTCTTACTAATCTTATTAATTTTACAGAGTAGGCAGAGCACAGAGATTATAAGATGTCTACTTACTAGTATATAGTCTTAGACATTAAACCCCTATAGTTCAGTGTGTTCAACTTTAAGTAATAATCTAATAATTAGTCATTACCTTCTTAACCCCGTGTTATTATATTAATCTACTAATTGTGCTAACACACCCCGTACTATTATATCGATCTACCAATCGTGCTAGTACAACCCCCTCGTCCATTGCACTCGCTCATTCCTGAGAACCAACACTAGGTCATCTAAGGACGACCTTCACATATTATTACCTTGCTTTCTAACTTATACATACGACGATAGAACGCCTACTCCTCTTTTCTTACCTCTTTCTTTTCTATCGCTATTTCAACGTTATGCAACAGCTAGCTTAACTAGTTAATAGTTTCTTTACTTAGCTTATGCATAATCAATAAGAAGAGAAGGATACTTAAGTTAAGGCATTTAATATTTTTTCACTTTGTTAGAGGCAAATACCTCTTAGATATTATATTCTTTCTACAATTCTAGACTTAATTATTTTTTCATATATAGAGATATAATTATAAAGATTATAAAGAAGACTTATTCATAAGAGATATAAGTTTAAAGTCTTAAAGAGGATACTTAATAAACTTAGGTGATACTTAATCTACATAATTAGCTTAAGCTAGACTAGTTTAGAGGCTAGGTGTATAATAAGAAAGCTTCCTGTCTTTAGATAAGAGTTAATGTTAAGAAGATGCTTATTACAAAGGTTGTACGCTATTGCAGTATATTACAGAGGGGTGACAAAAATAAAAAGATGTCAAAAAAGTTATTATTTTTAAAGATTTATATTTCTATGACTACAAAGGCTATACCAAAAAAAGTTAGTGAATTGAAAAGCCAAGAACTTCCTCTTTGAGATGGGCTGCTTATTAAGCTGCTTAGTCAGGATAATTGCGCCTTTAATCTCGCTTGAAATAAGAGAAAAAAAAATAAAAAACTTGATTCTAGTATTACTTTTTTTTTAACGTGTAAAAATTGCTAATCAAAATCTTAGATTAAGTAGCTTACGTAAGCATGATGTGAGCAAAATTTAGAGACTTATATCTTAGTCACTTAGAGTCTAATTGAAAAGTGAAACAAATAGAGTTTACTTAGGTAATCATTAATTACGTAATAGCTTAGTAATCTTATAGTATATTAACTCTATTAATTTTTAAAAACATACTTTTTTGATAGTATCATTCTTATAGCTTGAGAATTTTGTTTTTCTGAATACTAAATTCATTCTTTTTAAACATAAAATAAGCCTTTTTCCTTATGTAGTAATATACTAAAAATGTTTCCTACAAGTATTACTAATACTTTTTATTAAATAAAATGCCAAAAACAGCGTTCTTAACTACTTTTAGGCCTAAATTAGGCCGTCTTACTAAGATCTTTTTATAAGTTTCAAAAATACTTAATAAAAACCTTACTAAAAAAACTTAAAAAGGAAATTTTTACCTTTGAAAATAAAATAGTCATTTTTTCTTTATTAAAAGCTTACAAAACTTCCTAAAAAATAACATCTATTTTATTATAATCTTTAAGAAAATGCTGCCTTTAAACTTAAGAAAAAGCTTATTATTATTATATTTATATTAAGCAAAAACGGGTGAAACTTTATAATTTAAACTCAAATTAAGTTTTATAGTAAAATAAGTTTTCTATAAAGTAGTGTTATAGTATAAAAATCATACCCTGTTTAACATAATGAAATGATAGTATTACAAAAAGGTTGATTTTTACTAAAAGCAGTTGACGGTAGTACCTTTTTATAGTTAAAGTGCTACTTAGCTGATAAAGAAGCTACGGGCTAGTCTACTAAGTATTAGTAAGCTATTTTCAATAATTATTTCAGAAAAACTCAACAACAAGCTTTTTACTATTAACTAATACTCTATTATGCAATTACTTTGAAACTTTCACACAAAATAGTGTTGATAATATTTTTTCATTATTGATAAATTTAAGCAATTTTTACAAGTTTAGAAAAAAGTTATTTCGAAATAAATGTTTTCATTTTTTTTCGTCTTATTTCAAGCAAGATTGCAGGCGGGATTGTGCTGACTAAGTAGCTTACTAAGCAGCCCATCTCAAAGAGGAAGTTCTTGGCTTTTCAATCCACTAACCCTTCTTGGTATAGCCTTTGTAGTCATAGAAATATAAAGCTTTAAAAATAAGAAATTTTTTGACATCTTTTTATTTTTGTCACCCCTCTGTATATGCAAATTGTTTGTATGCAATGCTGTTGATAAGGTAAGAAGTAGTAGGTAAGAAGTAGTAGCTTTAGCTTTTTAAAGTATTGCAGGCTCCAGCTACAGTACGTACGTGTCTTTTCTCTTCTCTATCACATTATGTTGCAATCCTATTGCAATCCTACTGTAATCTTGTTGTCAGCTATAGGCTAGCAATCGCCGTTAGACACGTTTGAACTAGTGTTGTTTTTTAGTACCTTAGCAAATATTTTAACCCTAATTATTACTTCGTAGTCTAATCTTTCCTCCTAGAACTTATCTACTTACTGTTCAAATTTCGTTAACTACACACAATCTTTTTTTTTTGACTTTTTCGATTAATTAGTAGAGGGTAGCTGCTTTTCACTTTTTTAGAACCCCATTTTGACTACAACAACAACCACCACCCTTGACAACTTGAAAAATAAATAAATGCGGCGGCTTACCTACATAGAATAAGCCTTACTAAAATCTATAGCTACTAATCTCCTAACTAGGTGCTTGAAGAATAGTTTAGGAAATATTTCTAATACTATTAACTGCCTAAGATTAGACACTAGATTACTGATTTACGCCTAGACTAGAGTAGAATTTTTGCCTATAGCTGCCGAGCTCATCCTTTAAACAAGGAGAAGGCTGCTAACCATAATTTATAAGGATTTAAAGTTAATCCGTGCAGCTATATTAGTTATTTAGTTAGTTATTAAGCCTTCAACATATACTACATATAAGTACCAACACTTAATTCAGTAATTACTACCTGTAATATAATTTTTAATAAACATTAATTCTACAAAGAAAATTACAAGGAAGAGCTACTTAGAGATTAAGCAATTAAGATTATTGAGATTCTTTAAAATAGCAAGCTAGTCAATCTAAAAAAGAATTTAGACCTCTCGCCTGCTTAAAGAAGGGCAGATTAGAATTCGCAGCTAACTACTAAAGACTTGAAAAGTAATTTATCTACTATTTTAAGAAGTAAGGAAGGCCTACCTACTAAAAACAAGAGTAAATAAAAAGACGCAAAGCAAATAGAGCATAGGGCTAGTGAACTATTAAGAACTTGCTTAAATTAGCATCAAAATACTAGTCTTGCTACTTTATAACTAACTCCTAAACTAAAGACTTTAGAGAGCGACGACGCGCTTAATTGCAGAGTTATTAACAGTTAAACAGCAGTGCACTTGTTAAAAGAAGCTAACTTATCAATAGTTAAAGGTAGAGAGCTTCTTTTTAATAAGCTTAACAAATTATTACTAGTCTAACAGTCAGTGCTTAAAGACTCTAACGCGCTAGCTTGTTAAAATAAAACACCTGCTTAGGTAAGCAGGATAGCAGGGCGTAAATTATCTTAAGATTGAAAATCTTAGGCCTAAAATAGTAGACAGGGTAGGCAATTACAAGCTAAACCTCTGCTTATAAGACGTAGTGCGCAGATTATAAGCAAAAGTCTAAATTAGCTTATAAATGATTATTTTCTACTCAACACCAACGTCGACTTTTCTGGAAATTAATCAGAAACAACCGGATCCTAAGGAAACTACCCCGAGGAATCGATTGCAATACTTTTCAGAGCCTGCAGCGAGGGCGCTAGTGCGCTAGAGAGGGTGAAAGAGTCACCTGCCCCCTCCTTTTTTAGAGGAAAAATTTGCGTTTTCCCTTATAAGCTTAGACTACATGCTAAGGCATCTTAAGCTAATTAAGATTAAGGAGCTTATTAAAGCCTAACTAAACTAAGAAATTACAACAACTTTAAAAAATAATAAAAAACAACTTGCTTCTAAGGACCTAGGAAGATTAAACAAAAGACAAATAGAGATAGAAGAGGACAACAAAATAACGCCTTGCTAAGAAAGGCAGAATCTAGAGGAACTATAAAGGCCTACACACGTTTAAACTAAGAGTAATATTTCTCTTTTTATTAGACTTATTCCTTAATACCCTATTAAAAATAAAACACTAAAAGCCACCTTAGTAGAAGAAGCACTAGAAATAGCTAAGAACTTAGTAATCTAAGTAGCTAATTTAGCTGAAAACAACCCTACCTAGCAAATAAGCCTTTTAGACCTAGTAGAAGTCTTTAAAAACTATACTAAAAATAGGAGAGTAAATAAGAACAATACAGCTATTTTAACTAATTAGATATTAAGCCTCTTAAATGTCTTAAGGGAGTTAAGAGAGAAAATTAGATGCATTAAGAAACCTACAAACACGCTTATCTAGAATATACTTATCTAGAACACGCTTATCTAAAACACAACCTACACTACTACAGCTACTTTTGCTACTATAGCAGGCAACAACAAAGATTAACTATAGACAAATAGCTAAAAAAAATACAAAAACTAAAGGCTACTAGCTTAAAAGACTACTAGCTAGTGCTAGTTAGTAAGACCCTAGCTGCATTTAATGCCTTTAAACTTAGAATTGCCTTTAATAACACCTGTACAATAAAAGGAGGTATATAATTACTTATAGTTGCCTTACTTACAATATCCTTTAAAGGAAATAAAATAGTTATAACTACACTAGCTTTTAAAGCAAAATACCTCTTAGAGAACTAGGCTATATAGCAAGATATTACAACTTTTAAGGCTACCTAACTTATTACGCCTTAGTTTAAGGTTGTTATCTACAAGCTTCCTATAAACTATAGCCTAGAGGTAGTAAAAGAAGAAATTAAAACCTTTAACAAAGGCTCAAAGATTATTAGTATTCTCTTTTAGCTAACGCCTAAAGATAAAAGAGAAAACTAAAACTTTAGTTTAGTATATGTGGCATTTGCAATAGAGAAAGAAGCCTAAAAGACTATTAGAAGGAAGCTCTATATTCTAGGGCAAAGCCTTAGAGCAGAGAAACTACAAGTTATTAATATCTTAAAACAATGCACTAAATGCTAAGGATTTAGCTACCTAGAGGTTAGGTACTTAAAAGTAGCCTGCTAAATTTGCAGCAAAACACACTATACTAGCTAATATAAGTACAAGTCTAGTGCTAGTAAAGAGAAACCCTACATTTAGACTATATTTAAGTGTATTAACTGTAATAAACCTTATACAGCAAACAGCTAAGAATGCGAACTCCTATAAGCTAAGATAGCTAGGACTAATTAAACTAATTAGTATAATTAAAGTCTTACAAATAAATGTTAATAGGAGTAGCCCTGCTATAGAAAGCGCAATTGACTTAGCTATTACAGTAAACGCTAAGATTATTATAATACAAGAGCCTTGGTTAGTAAGAAGTCTATATAAGGACACTAGGTTAATTGCCTATTTAGACTTTATGCAAATACTACTAACCTAATATGGCCTACAACCTAGGACTCTATTTTATATTTAAAAGGATCTACAAGTAGAAGTTAATCCTTATATCAGCAACAACAACAACTTTCTAGCAATTTTAATACAACTTAACATAAGAAAGATCTACATCTATAACATTTATAACAAAAAAAGCCTAAGATAAGAGCTAAATATAATAATAATTTAAAGACGCATTTTAGAAGAGTCTATAGAATTATATTTAATTATTCTAGGGGATTTTAATTGCTACTACCTTAGATAGAGCCTACAGGAGTGCAACCTAAACTAATAAGTAGAGGATTTAGTAGAGTAAGTTAATAACTAAAACCTATCTTTATTAAATACTATAAGAGTTAGCACTTTTTTAGAGCTTACATGCAAAAAGAGAGCGTACTTAACTTTACCTTTTTAACAAACAATACAGCTTCTAGTATTTTAAACTAGTAAGCTATCCCTAAAGTTAGATTAGATTACTACGCTATCCTGTTTAGTATTATTAACCAAGGGCAGCGACTTAGCTAGCTAAGAAAATACAAGACAAAAAAAGTAAATTAGCATATTTTTAACACTACCTTACAGGAGGAGATAACTTAAGTAAAGCTAGAGAACTAATTACTAGCTCTAACACACCCCTTAAACTACCTCTTAAGACAACTCCTTTTAGGCCTTAAACACTTAGAGGAGAAACTAGATAAAATAGTAAAGGACTTTACAATATTAATTTAATAAGCACTTAGAAGATTTCCCTCTCTTGTAAACTAGAAACTAAAGCTAAAGTCTTAGTAGACTAGCAATTTAGATCTCCTTAAGGCTATCCTAAACAGGACCTTTTAAGATTACAAGCAAGTAGCAAGAAGAGGAGATAACACGCTATACTTATAGAAAAGGCATTACTTACTAGCTAAAAATAAGTACCTTAGAGCTATTAAGAAAGCTAAACTTAACTATTAGAAATAGTTCCTCTAAGATAAATCGCCTAAAGAGATATTTAAAGCAATAGCTAATATAAAAAACAACCTCATAATAAGAATCTCTACTATTAGAGGCAAAGAATCCTTAAGAGAGAAGTGCTAAACCTTTAGAGAGGAGCTATTTCTACTACCTCCTTCTACACTATCCCTATTACTTAATAACTACTAAGGAAACTACAAATGGGAGTAGCTAATTCTATCTTAAGAGGAGCTCTACACTGCCTATTAGAAAATAAAAGCTACCTTACTAGGCCTAGATAGAATTAGCTAAGAAGTTATCTTAAAAGCATATAAATACTAACTAGGTATATTCTTTAAGTTTTACTTAGCTCTGTTTAACTTAGGATACTAACTAAGGTGTTAGCAAAAAGCAAAAGGGGTTATCTTTGGAAAACTAAATAAACTAGACTACTTAATCCTAAAAGTATACAGATTTATCTCCCTCTAATGCTACCTAGGGAAGGCACTAGAAAGGCTCTACTTAAAAAGATCAAGTATCTTAGCAGAAACAACTAGCCTATTACACCCTACACAAATAGGAGGTAGGCTTAAAAAATTAGCTATTAACGCTGCACTCCTCTTCTACAACAATATTTAACAACAGAGAAAGAAGAATAGAGTTACCTTAATAGCCTTTTTAGACATTAGAGGCGCTTTTAACTATTTATCTAAGAACAAGCTTCTAGAAAATATAAGTAACTAACAGCTACCTACCTGCCTCTTATTGTAGACAAACTCCTTCCTTATAGAGAGGCTCTTAGAGCTATCCTTTAATAGGCAAATAGAAGAACTATAAAAAGTTAATACTAGTACACCTTAAGGAAACCTAGCCTTGCCTATTTTATTTCTAATTTACACGAAACCGCTATTCTAGTTAATTATATTAAACAGCAACATATACTCTTGATTCTACATAGACAACCTTTAGATCTTAATATTAACAACATCTATTAGGAAAAACATTAAACTACTTAAAAAGGAGTTGGCAAACCTCTTTATATAAGTAAAGAAGTTAGCTATTAAGTTTAATAGCTTAAAAACAGAATTAGGAAATTAGACAAGATCTAAAAAAGATATAAATAGATTTCTTACGCTACCTACCTAAGAGACTTTCTAGCTAAAAGGACTAGTTAGATAGCTAGGTATCTTCTTTAACAATATTCTTAGATTTAGAGAACACTGCAATATAAAGATACAATAAGTAAACTAAGCCTTTTTCCGCCTAAGTAGGCTAGCTAATATTAATAAAGGCCTCTTACTAAGAGTAATAAGGCAATTATACTTAGCGTGTATTACTAGTGTAGCTAACTATAGATGTTGGCTATTCTAGAAAGGCTAACAACACGTCCTTAATATTAGGCAAAAACTACAAAACTAGGCCTGTAAAAAGATCTTAGGAACTTTTAGATCCTCCCCTGCAATGCCTAGTAAAGTAGAAGCTACTCTATTTCTACTTAGAGTTAGGCTAGACAACACTTTAAGATGATATGCCTTTAGATTTACTTTACTAGATTTAAATTACCCTTTAACAGCTGCTATTAATAATAACAGAGGAGAACAACTTAATTGAATTTAAGAATCTATTACTTTAGCCCTCTTAGACAATATAGAGGAAATACAACACTACGCCTTTACACTATAGAATGCTAGAACTCTTTATAAGGTCTATATTTTAAACATGCTAAAAGATATAGAAGCTAAAAGCTATAAAAAACTACTAGTAGACAACAACCTTCTATTAATATACTTAGATGCCTTAGCTACAAAGGACAGCAAAGGAATTAGCGTAGGCGTTGCCTTCTATAAAAGAGCTACTCTTATTAAAGAACAATAAGCAAATATAGGAAATAACTAGCTAGTTTACAATAGTGAACTAGAGGGAATTACCTTAGGTCTAGAGAAAGCAGTTAGCCTATTATACAACTGCTAAAATGTTAATATTTATGTAGATAATTAGGCTGCTCTATTTTAATTAAAAAATACCTTAAACAACCCTAACTAAGAGTGGCACATTAGGTGCATTAGGACAGCAACTTAACTAGAAAGAAAAGGCATTACGCCTACGCTATATGAGGTTCTAGGACACTAGGATATACTAGGAAACGATTAAGCAGACTCCCTAGTAAAAGAGGCTACAAAAATAAACCCCTTAACAAATAAGACAAGCCTATTATTTGTTAGTTCTTAAATTAAATAACAGGTAATTATTAACTAGGGCATAGCTACCTAAAGAGCTATCTATTTAAGAGAGGAAAAGTAGAATCTAAAACTTGCCTATGCAATTTTAGAGCTATACAAAACACAGCTTATATAATCCTTAGGTGCTAACTATACAAGGATAGCAGAACTCTACTTTAGAACTTATGTACAGAGCCAATCTCTCTACAATATCTTTTTTAAACAGAAGCAGGCATTAAGGCTACTTTGGCCTTTATTTAAGAAACTAGAGTTGGTACATAGGCCTGGTACAAAGGAAACTCTGATTACTAGATGCAATCGCCTAGCTAGGCGACTAAGCTCTAAACACCCCTCCCCCCTCCTCCCCCTTCTCCTCCTCCCCCCCCTTCCCTCGACCTTCCATAATAGGCTAAGAGCCTCACCTTCATTTAGATAAGCCACCCCTTGTAAACTACTCAGTAGATAGAAAAACTACATAGAACGTCTTATATAGCCCTTTAGGCTGAGAAAGGACGTTAAACTACAATAAAAAAGATTCTACTGCGCAAGCTAGGTAGCAGGCGTAAGCATAAGAACGTAACTTAAGATCTTAACAATTAACTCAAAGGTAGAAGCACAAGTAATGTTAATGCATTAATTGCAGAATATAAGAATTTATAATAAAATAATTTTTGTAATACTTACCTACTAGGTTTGCAAGCAACCTAGGAAGACTAAGCAAGCTACAAGACTTTTAATAACATAATTATAGCAGCTTTGCTTACTAAGTATAAGCTAAGTAGAAATACTTAACAGCATTGCAACAATTTACTTAAACTGCTAAAATTATAGAAGTAGCTGCTTTAGTATCTTATAAAGGCCTGGTATAAAGATGCCTGCAGGAAAAAGATTAATTAGTTCAGTAAAAATAAGACTTAAACTTAGATATTGAGAAGAGAAGCAAATAACTGACTAATACCTGTAGAGTAGGTTTAGACTTATAAGTTTAATTAGGACAGCTTCTTTTTTAAATACAAGGCGCAGATTGTTGTTAAAAGTAATCTTTAAAAAAAATCTTAATCAACTTAACATACGCTGCTATATTAGCAGCTAAGTTCTTTTCTGCAGCAATAGCTATTACTGCTAAAAATAATTTAGAGATTAAGCAATATAATGTTGTAAGAGCATTTCTTAATGCAATAATTACAGCAGATCACTTGGTAATCTGTAAGATACTAGACAGCTTTAAAAAGTCTAAAAAGAGTGTACAGCTTAACTGCGCACTTTATAAATTATAAGACTCGCTACTGTTGTAGTATAAGGAGTTCTCAGGATTATTAAAAGATATTAGACCAATTACCTTACTAGAGGAGCCGTGCCTATTCTTTAATCAAGATAAGAGGATTCTAGTTTTGTTTTATAAAAATAATATCCTACTGCTTTTCACAAAAAATTATAAGTAGAGGGCAATAAATCTTGAGTTAAAAATTTTAGACAAGTAAAAAATACAAGAACAACAATTAGTTAAATAGTTCTTTAGTATTAAAGTAATTTAGAAATGCAAAAAGCAAATAATTACGCTTGTATATAATATATACATTAACAAAATTGTGAAGAAGTTTAAGCTAGAAAATAGTAGCTTTCTTAAGACTCTATTACTGTTAGAAAAGCTAATTAAGAACACTAGCAAAGCAACTAAGCAAGAAGTTAAGGCCTTGTTGCGGATTTAATCTCTAAGGCTCATAACCTGTTGCGGATATGTAGTCGCTGCTTGTTCTACTATCAACTCAGAGGTAGAGGTCTCTGCCTTCTACTTATTCGTAGTAGACTTAGAGGCAGCTAAATCCAGGCTTATAACCTGTTGGAGATTGAGAAGGAGGTGCGCAGGGTGAAGGATGGGAGAATCAAATAATAGAGACTAGGGGAAGACAGTATTGTAGAAGATAGCAATTGTAGGCTTATCTTGATGTTCTGTCTTACTGTCTTGACTCCTAACTATCTGCTAAACTACAGTCTATATATGCTTGTAACTTGCATTCTAGAAAGATCTGTATTACGCAATAGCTTGCGTAGTAGATTGCGTAATCCTGAACGTCATTGATGATAACAAACAATTGATAACAATGATAAGTAATAATAGTAGCGTGATAGCTCCTAGTAATCAATTGATTATAGGTTGATTGTAGATTCAAGGTGTGATTTGAGCACCTGGATTCTGTGGAGAAACAGCTGAGTAGCTTAATCTCCAACAGGTCTGCTAAAAATAAGTGAAATTAGTGCTGTATACAGCCATTATGCTGCAACTAAATGTTGCTTACTTAAATTTTAAGATTTTACACTTCCTTATAAACTCTAGTAATTAGTATATAAAAGCTGTTATGGCTTCGGCCTTTTAAGAAAACCGTTTGATGTAACCACACAATTTGTAGACACCTTTTTAGTAAAAAAAAAGATTTATTGCTAACAACAGGTATCTAGGCTCATGTAAGCCCTCTTGTTTAGCATTACTAGCACGCAATTAGTGTGTCGCATATTCAGACGGAAATGAAGAAAAGCAAGACAAAGACGCGAATCGCCTCCTAACTTAACGCGCTCTATCCTGCCTATGCCGCCTACTTATGTTAAGGCTTTACTTCTAGGTACTCTTAGATAAATTAAAGAAGCAGCACTATTATTGCCTTGCATTCTAACTTATACATATAATAATAGAACGCCTACTCCTCTTTTTCTACTTTTTTCATCTTTATCGCTATTTTAACGATATGCAATAGCTAGCCTAACTAGTTAATAATTTCTTTACTTAGCTTATGCATAATTAACAAAAAAAAGAATACTAAAAATAGAGTATTTTCTAACTAATTAATAGTTTTTTTACTTAGCCTATACACAATTAACAAGAAGAGAAGGATACTAAAGTAGAGCATTTTAAGTACTTTGCTAGTATTAGCAAACACCTTGTAGATCTTGTATTCTTTCTATAACTAGCTAAGTTAAGGCTTAACATTCTTTTTATATATAGAGATATTGTAGATTCTAGAGTTATTTATAATGGATATAATTATAAAGTCCTAAAGAGGCTAAGTTTATAAATACTTAATAAACTTAGGTGTCTGCATAATTAGCTTAAGCTAGACTAGTTTAGGGGCTAGGTGTATAACAGGAAAGCTTCTTGTCTTTAGATAAGAGTTAAGGTTAAGGAGATACTTGTTACAAAAGTTGTATACTATATTATAGTGCAGCGTATTATATGCGAATTATTTATATTCAGTACTATTTAAAAGATAAAAAGTAATAGGTAAGAAGCAGTAGCTTTAGCTTTATAAAGTATTGCAGGCTCCTTCTACAGTACGTATATGTCCTATCTCTCCTCTATTACATTATGTTGTAATCTTATTGCAATCCTACTGTAATTCTGTTGTTAGCTATAGGCTGGCAATCGCTGTTAGACACGTTTTAACTAGTATTGTTTTTTAGTACCTTAGCAAATTTTTTAACCCTAATTATTGCTTAGTAGTCTGAGCTTTCCTCCTAGAACTTATCCACCCACTGTTCAAATCTCATTAACTACACACAATCTTTTTTTTGACTTTTGCGATTAATTAGTAGAGGGTAGCTGCTTTTCACTTTTTTAGAACCCTAATTTAACTACAACAACAACCACCACCCTTAACACCTTAAAAGTAAATAAAAGCTGGTAAACGGGTAATTATGCACCTCTATTAGACAAAATAGGACGCAATCTAGTACAGGAACTACAATAGCCTAGACCTAACAATCGCAGGCAACGCTTCCTTTGCAGATAATTAAGAAACTCGTTAATTATCTTATAGTTATATAGCTATCTTATATAGTAGTCTAATATTTTAGAAGACAGCTCGGTAGACTACAGTTACTACATTAACTAATAAGGCTAAGCTGCTTGCCCTTAAGCACACTAATAAAAAGGCTATAGCCCTTAAGCGTTTTTTTGTAAGCTGTTTTTTAATCTAAGAAACATTTAAACTGTCTAGTATAATAACTAATAAACAAATAGGTTTGTTGTTAAAAAGAATAAGCAAATTAGCACTTAATTAAGGCCAATAGATATATGAAACATGTAGCTGCAGTAGGAATATGCTGAAGAATTATTTCAAGTTAAGTACCTAGAAACAGCAACTATGCTAGCTAATAGACTAACTAAGTTGCTTACCTAACAACAGTTTATAAAGTTTAAGCAGTCACTTAACCTTTAGCAAGTTAAGCACTTAATTAAAGGCAACAACAATTAATAAACAAAAAGATTTGTATTAAGCAGCAATATTTATATACTAGGCTAAGTCTTCTTTGAGTAGCTTAGAATAATCAGGAGAACATAAGCTAGACAAGCAGAAAATTAGACAACTAAAACTAAAATAACTAATAAGTATTAGAATTCTTATACTTGCTAGACTCTATTGTAAGATTATGCTTAGCTTTCTTAGCTTTAGCAAGCTTAAGAGCATTTCAAGCTAACTTAGTCTAAGCAGCAAGAGTCTAAAGATAAGCAGCATAGCAACGCGAATCTAATCTATTACTCTTATACATTAAGTTGTAAGATAATTGTTAGCGCACCTTAGCATAATAATTGCGCCTATATAAATAGGTTGTATAGCAATTAGGACAATGCATACAAGGGCAATTGTATAAACTAGGCAGAGGCAGTATTTCTTAAGCATACTGTTCTTAAACATTTAATTAATGCAAAAGCTATTATTATTAAAGCTGCTGCTGCTGTTTTTGCTGCTGTTGCTGTATCTGCTGTTAATTATATGCCGGCTGTTAAGCTAGCTGCTACGCAAGTTAACCTAGAACGTACGTAGTATAAGGCTGCGTATTATAAAGCTCTTGTCTATATAGACAACTTTCATTTAAACCTATAGCCTGCTAAGCAGGCTATTTTCAGCGCAAATAATCCTTAGCATTATACCTTAGATTAAAAATGCTTACAGGGGCAGGAGCAGGAGCAGGAGCAGGAGCAGGCAGCAGGGGCTAAGCGGCGAAACTGCAGGACAATATCTCTTAAGCACGGCGATTATTTGCAATAGGCTTCTGCGCAGAAGACTTTATAGTAAACGTAACACTGCTATTAATCTCTTTACAGCAAGTAATAATATTCTTAAGCAGTTAACTTTAGCTTTTAAAGCTTAGTACAGCTTATTATATTTATCTTTAAACTTAAGTTTGCACCCTAAGCAAGCTTCAAGAATTAAAGACTTACCTCTTTATCCTTGTATAAAGCTATAAATTAATTAGTAAGATTAATATTAACTGTATAGCTAGTGTGTAACAAGCAACTACTACAGCGTAAGCTGCTCTAAATACTAGTCTAAACACAATTAAAGCAATATTTAGCGTATAAACTATCTAGCATCTTTTTTATACAGCACTTTTAAAGTAAAACGCAAAAGTATAACAGATTAGTAGTAATCTTTAAAGAGCTATTAGGTGCCTTTTTTTAAGTAGAGGGGGGCGCGTTGCGCCTAGTAGACAGCTTAATAGAATTATGTAAGCTATTACTATTGCTATATTACTAATTGCGTGTTACTGCTTAAGTAGTAAGCTACTATAATTTTTGCACTAGCTCCTAAAAAGCCTTGCCCTTGCGCTAGCTTAATTGCTTATTTAGACTTTTATGTAGATTAAAATTACATTAAAAACTTAACAGCAGACTTAATTTAGTAGGTAAGGCAATTAGCTTTTAAGCAGAGCTACAAGATGTCTTGTAGTAAGCGTATAAATTAAGAGGCAGCAGTAACTAACTTTATTTATTCTAAAGATTAGCTGCTTGTTAAATTTTATAATTAAATAAGCTTTAGCGCCCGCAATGCTTATACTTAGCGCTGTTCTTATGTTGCTAACAACTGCTATCTAAGCAGTTTTTACGCTTATAACAGTAGCTAGCTAATTAACGCTTGCGCTTATTGCTACTAGGGGCAGACTACACAAGATTAGCAGCAGATTAGTAAGAAAATAATAGAGTAACGCTGCTTACTATGTTAGTAATAGTAGTCAAGACAGCCCTAAAAAGCTTAGTAATTAGTATTAGAGTAAGGTTAAGGACAAAAAGATTTTTAAATAGCAGTAGACTTAATTAATATTATTGTAGAGGCTGCGCACTAACTAATTACGCAATATTTAAGGTCTATTTAATGTTTTAATATCAGAGCTGCTAGATTAATTAAAACATTAACAAGCAGCATTACTACAATAATGAAGAATTAGGCAGAGAAGCTCTATTTACAAAGGGACCTCTTAGTTAACGACGTTAATGTAACAATTGCCTGGTTGTTTACAGCTTAGATTAATAGTATCTTACTAACCTAGGGGGTGTGTTAGAGTATTAACGTGCGTAACATGTGGATCACCCTGTTAATCAGGTAATCCTAGTAAGCTAAACGCGTGACGATAGCGCTAGCGCCTATTTATACGGGCCAGATTGTCTTATTCCTCTTTAGTAGTTATTGGTCACTTTGTTGTAGCACTTAGTTAATTAATACACTTATTCCACTCCTCCTGATTAAGCAATTGCTCCTTTTCAGCTCCTACAGAAAAAAACCAACAATTTATTTTTTAAGGTGTTAAAGGTAGTAGTTGTTTTTGTAGTTAAAATAGGGTTCCAAAAAAGTGAAAAGCAGCTACCCTCTACTAATTAAACGCAAAAGTCAAAAAAAGATTGAGTGTAGTCAACGAGATTCGAACGGTGGGTGGATGAGTTCAAGAAGGAAATCTTACACCACTGAGCGATAAATAGGGTCAAAAATTTGCTAAAGTAGTAAAAAACGACAATAGTTGAAACGTGTCCAACGGCAATTGCCAGCTGTCAGATTTAGGAGACTTGCGCAATGAATCAGGAGGTCGGCGAGATTGAACAAGGGATCCTAGAAGGATAATCAGGGGGTGGCGCTAAAGGACGCTAACCGCGCTAGCGCCGCTAAGAGTCCCTTAGATAAAAAGGGCACCTAAAACCTGCACAATTATAAAACAGAACATACAATTACTTATTAATACAATACAATAATTACTAATTATTATTATTTATATTATTATTATCCTATTAGATCTATTTAGCTATTATTTCTAACAATTAAGAGTCTCACTGCCTTAACTAAACAAGAATTAACAAACACAAGAAAACTCTGTACGCTATTAACAGGATGTCTACACTACCTCTACGAGACTCCTCCGTAATCCTTACTAATTACACGAACTAGATCAAATAGATACGCTAGATTAAGACGCGTGCGGACTCACTACGCGTGTGGGAAAAGATAGATCTAAACCTTACAATTAAGCCTCTTACTAAGCTAACAGTACCTTAAATGCCTTAACTAAGTAACTACTAAGCGTCGCAATAAGCGATTAATGCTCACGCAGCATCGTACTAGGCCGATCACGGCGCTAACGCACCTATACCGCCCTTTTTTTTATTGTAGTTTAACATCCTTTCTCAGCCTGAAGGGCTATATAAGACGTGCAGGCCGAGGCCTGCAGGTATCTATGTGGTTTTTCTATTTTCTAGGTAGTTTACAAGGGGTGGTTTATCTGAATTAAGGTGAGGCTCTTAGCCTATTATGTAAGGTCGAGAAGGGGGGAAGGAGGAGGAGGAGGAGGGGGAGGGGTGCTTAAAGCTTGGTCGCCTAGCTAGGTGATTGCATCTAGTTATTAGAGTTTCCTTTGTACCAGGCCTGTGTACTAACTCTAGTTTCTTAAATAAAAGCTAAAGTAGCCTTAATGCCTGCTTCTATTTAAAAAAGATATTGTAGAGAGATTAGCTCTGTATATAAGATCTAAAGTATAGCTTTACTATCGTTGTATAGTTAGAACTTAAGGATTTTATAAGCTGTGTCTTATGTAGCTCTAAAATTGCATAGGCAAGTTTTAGATTCTACTTTTCCTCTCTTAAATAGATAGCTCTTTAGGTAGCTATGCCCTAGTTACAATTAAAAGAAAGAGCTAGATATATCCCTCCTAGTAGAGGGGATAAGTATCTATTTCCTTTTTTTCTATTTAAAGGTTACTAAGTAGGTGCGTAGGTTCTTAGTAGTAGCTTTTTCCCTATAATTCTCTAGGAGGCTTAACTAATTAATATTTGCTAGTTATTGAATTTAAGAACTAACAACTGCTAGGCTTAACTTATTTATTAAGGGGTTTATATTTGTAGCCCCTTTTGCTAGGGAGTCTGCTTAATTATTTCCTAGTATATCTTAGTGTCCTAGGACCTATTGTAGTTTAGGAGTAATGCCTTTTTCTTCTAGTTAAGTTGCTGCCCTAATTCACCTAATTTGCTACTCTTAGCTAGAGTTGTTTAAGGTGTTTTTTAATTAAAATATAGTAGCCTAATTATCTTCATAATTATAACCTTTTAGCAGTTATTGAATAGGCTAACTACATTCTCTAGACCTAAAGTAATACCCTCTAGTTTACTATTATAAACTAGCTAGTTATTTCCTATATTTGCTTTTTATTCTTTAATAAGTGTAGCTCTTTTATAGAAGGTAACGCCTACGCTAATTCCTTTGCTGTCCCTTATAGCTAAGGCATCTAAGTATATTAATAGAAGGTTGTTGTCTACTAGTAGTTTCTTATAGCTTTCAGCTTTAATGTCTTTTTATATATTTCAAATAAAAACTTTATTAGGAGTCTTAGCATTTTATAGTGTAAAGGTGTAGTGTTGTATTTCCTCTATATTATCTAAAAGGGCTAAAGTAATAGATTCCTGAATTTAATCAACTGCTCTCTTCTATTGTTGTTAATAGCAGCTTTTAAAGGGTGATTTAGATCTAATAAAGTAGATCTAAAGGCGTATCTTCTTATAGTATTATCTAGCCTTACTCTAAGTAGAAATAAAGCAGCTTCTGTCTTACTAGGCATTGTAGGGGAAGATCTAAAAGTTCCTAAGATCTTTTTATAGGCCTAGTTTTATAGTTTTTACTTACTGTTAAGGACGTGTTGTTAGCTTTTCTAAAAGAGCTAAAACTGTAATTAGCTTCACTAGTAATACACGCTAAGTATAATTGCCTTATTACCCTTAGTAAGAGGCCTATATTAATATTAGCTAGCCTACTTAGGTAGTAAAAGGCTTAGTTTGCTTATTATGTCCTTATGTAGTAGTGTTCTCTAAATTTATGAGTGTTGTTAAAGAAGATACCTAGCTATCTAACTAGTTCTTTTAGCTAGAAGGTCTCTTAAGTAGATAGCGTATAAAATCTATTTGTATCTTTCTTAAATCTTATCTAATTTGCTAATTCTGTTTTTAAGCTATTAAACTTAATAGCTAACTCTTTTGCTTGTATAAAGAGGTTTGCTAACTCCTTTTTAAGTAGTTTAATGTTTTTCCCAAGAGATATTTTTAATATTAAGATCTAAAGGTTGTCTATATAAGATAAGGGCTATATATTGCTGTTTAATATAATTAACTAGAATAACAGTTTTGTGTAAATTAGAAATAAGATAGGCAAGGCTAAGCTTCCTTAAGGTGTACTAGTATTAACCTTCTATAGTTCTTCTGTTTGCCTATTAAAAGATAGCTCTAAAAGCCTCTCTGTAAGGAAGGAGCTTGTCTATAATAAGAGGTAGGTAAGTAGCTATTAATTAGTTATATTTTCTAGAAGCTTGTTCTTAGATAAATAGTTAAATGCGTTTTTAATGTCTAAAAAGGCTATTAAAGTAACTCTATTCTTCTTTCTATGTTATTAAATATTGTTGTAGAAGAAGAGTGTAGCGTTAATAGCTAATTTCTTAAGCCTGCCTCCTATTTGTGTAGAGTGTAGTAGGCTAGTTGTTTCTGCTAAGGTACCTAATCTTCTTAAGTAGAGTCTTTCTAGTGCCTTCCCTAGATAGTGTAAGAGGGAGATAACTCTATATACTTTTAGAATTAAGTAGTCTAGCTTATTTAGCTTTCTAAGCATAACACCTTTTGCTTTTTACTAGTATCTTAGTTAGTGTCTTAAGTTAAACAAAGCTAAATAGACTTTAAAGAAGATGCTAAGTTAAAATCTATATACCTTTAAGATAACTTTTTAGCTAATTCTATCTAGTCCTAGTAAGGTAGATTTTATTTTCTAGCAGGCTGTATTAAGCTCCTCTCTAGATAGAATTTGTTACTCCTATTTGTAGTATTCATAGTAATTATCAAGTAATAGGATAAGTATAGAAGAAGGTAGTAGGAATAACTCTTCTCTAAAGGTATAGCACTTCTCTCTAAAAGATTCTTTCCCTCTAATAGCAGGGATTCTTGTTGAAAGATTGTTTTTTGTATAAGCTATCGCTTTAAATATCACTTTAGGCGATTTATTTTAGAAGAACTGTTCCTAATAGTTAAGCTTAGCCTCCTTAATAGCTCTAAGGTATTTATTCTTAGCAAGTAAGTAATCTCTTTTCTATAAGTATAGTGTGTTGTCTCTTCTACTTGCTACTCCCTTGTATTCTTAAAAGGCTCTATTTAGGGTAGCTTTAAGGAGATTTAGCTTGTTAGTCTACTAGGGGTTTAGTTTTAGTTTCTATTTTACAAGAGAGGTAGATTTTTTAAGTGCCTATTACATTGCTAATATAAAGTCCTCTACTACTTTATCTAGGCTCTCCTCTAAGGATTTGTTAAGACCTAAGAGAAGTTGTCTTAAGCGGTAGTTTAATGCACGTAGTAGCGTTAGTAATTAATCTTCTAGCTATACTTAAATTTTTCCCTTTTATAAAGTATTATTAAAAAGTCTCTAATTAAATTTTTTTGTGTTCTATTTCTTTAGCTGCCTTAGTAGTTGCCCTTAGTTAATAATACTAAATAGGACAGCATAGTAGTCTAATCTAACTTTAAGGATAGCTTGCTAGTCTAGAATACTAAAAGCTATATTATTTGTTAAAAAAGTAAAGTTAAGCACGCTCTCTTTCTGCATATAAGCTCTAAAGAATGTGTTAACTCCTATAGTATTTAATATAGATAAATTTTAGTTATTAACTTACTCTACTAACTTCTCTACTTATTAGTTTAGGTTGCACTCCTGTAAGCTCTATCTAGGGTAGTAGCAATTAAAATCCTCTAAGGTAATGAAATGTAATTCTATAGACTCTCTTAGAAGGCGTCTTTAGATTATTATTGTATTTAGCCCTTGTTTTAGACTCTTTTTATTATAACTGTTATAGGCGTAGATCTTTCTTGTGTTAAGTTGTGTTAAATTAGCCTAAACGTTGTTATTGTTGCTAATATAGAGATTAACTTCTACTTCTAAATCCTTTTAAATATAGAATAGAGTTCTAAGTTAAAGGCCTTAATAAGTTAGTAGTATTTACGTAAAGTCTAGATAAGCAATTAACCTAGTATCTTTGTATAGTCCTTTTACTAACTAAGGCTCTTGTATTACAATAATTTTAGCGTTTACTATAATAGCTAAGTTAAGCTCGCTTTCTGTAGCAGGGCTACTCCTATTAACATTTATTTATAGGACTTAAATTATACTAGTTAATTCAATTAGTTCTAGCTGTTCTAGCTTATAAGATTTTGTAAACTTAGCTATTTACTGCATAAGGTTTACTGCAGTTAATACACTTAAATATAGTATAAATATAAGGTTTTCGTTCACTAGCACAAGACTTATACTTATGTTAGCTAGTATAGTGTACTTTACTGTAAATTAAGTAAGCTACTTTTAAGCATCTAACCTCTAAGTAGCTAAATCTTTAGCATTTAGTGCATTGCTTTGCAATATTAATAACCTATAGTTTCTCTGCTCTAAGGCTTTGCCTTAAGATATAAAGTTTTCCTTTAATAGCTTTTTACACTTCCTTCTTTAAAGCAAAGGCTACGCATGCTAAGCTAAAGTTCTAGTTTTCTCTTTTATCCTTAAGCGTAAGCTAAAAAGGATTACTTATAACTTTTAGACCTTTGTTAAAGGTTTTAATTTCTACTTTTACAACCTCTAGGCTGTAGTTTGTAGGAAGCTTATAGATAACAACCTTATACTAGGTCGTAATAAGCTAGGTAGCCTTAAAAGTCGTAATATCTTGCTATATAGCCTAATTTTCTAAAAGGTATTTTGTATTAAAAGCTAGTGTTATTGTAACTATTTTGTTTCTCTAAGAAGATATTAGAATTAAGGCAACTATAGGGATTATATACCTTCTTTTATTACAAAGGCGTTGTTAAAAGCATCTCTAAGCTTAATAGTATTAAAAGTAGCTAGAGTCTTGCTAACTAGAACTAGTTAGCAGTCTTTTAGGCTAGTAGCTCTTAGTTTTTTTATTTTTTAAATATTTGTCTATAGTTGATCTTTGTTGTTACTTGCTATAGTAGCAAAAGTAGTTGTAGTTTAAGGCATGTTCTAGATAGGCGTGTTCTAGATAGGCGTGTTTTAGATAGGCGTTTTTAATGTTAGTCTCCTAATACGTCTAATTTCTCTCTTAACTCCCTTAAGACGTTTAAGAGGCTTAATATCTAGTCTACTAAATTAGTAGTATTCTTCTTATTTACTCTGCTATTTCCTGTATAGTCTCTAAAGACTTCTACTAGGTCTAATAGACTTATTTACTAAGTAGGGTTGTTCTTAGCTAAATTAGCTGCTTAGATTACTAAGTTCCTAGCTATCTTAAGTGCTTCTTCTACTAAAGTAGCTTTTAGTGTTTAATTTCTAATAGAGTATTAAGGAATAGGTCTAATAAAAGGAGAAAAGTTACTCTTAGTTTAAACGTGTGTAGGCCTCTGTAGTTCCTCTAGGTTTCGCCTTTCTTAGCGAGGCCTTGTTATATTGTCTTCCTCTATCTCTATTTGTCTTTTATTTAATCCTCCTAGGTCCCTAGAAGCAAATTGTTTTTCTTTCCTTTTTAGCGTTGTTGTAATTTCTTAGTTTAGTTAGGCTTTAATAAGCTTCTTGATCTTAATTAGCTTAAGATGCCTTAGCATGTAGTCTAAGCTTATAAGAGAAAACGCAAGTTTTTCATCTAAAAAAGGAGGGGTAAGGTGACCCTTTCACCCTCTTAAGCGCGCTAGCGCCCTTGCTGCAGGCTCAGAAAAGTATCGCAATCGATTCCTCGGGGTTGTTTCCTTGGGATCCGGTTGTTTCTAATCAATTTCTAGAAAAGTCGACGTTGGTGTTGTGTATATCGCCCTTTATACCTACTTAATCTACTAATTTAGCTACAAACACGAAAGCGTTATATAAAGAGAATATAGAGATCTATAAGTTAAAGTTAGATTAATACAAAACAGGAGATTGGAAGTACATAAGAGAGCAAGCAGCGTCTAATAAAATTATGCAGGAAATTTAGCAAACAGTTAATAACTACTTGAATACAAATTGCTGTAAAGCAAGACAATTATGTTGTTAGTAGATTACTAACCTTATAGCTACTGTAGGCATTAATGCTAAAAACAAGATTAAGGAAGCCTGTAAGCAGTACAAAACTGCAATACAGCCGCTAAGAGTAATTACTTTATAAAAAACATACCTTACCAAACTTCATTACGCTATAAATAAGGGCAAAGCTGTTTAAATACCTAAGTGCTAACTAGACACGTACATTAAGGATAACTTTACTTAAGCTACAGCTAAGCACTTAGAATCATAGACAATATTATTTGTATTTTATAAATTAAAGAATCTGTTAATTACAGTTAGAGATATAATCTGCAAATGATAGGACTACATGCAGCTGTTTTACCTATTTAAAGCAAAGTAAACTAAGGCATCTTTTAGAGCTGCTGCAGTAGCTAAATTACTAACACTTAACAAATACAAAACAGATAACTCTAGGCAGAAGCGTAAAATCTGCTAAAATTAAAAGCCTACTTAAAATACTTAATTAGCTAATATACAATACACTGCAAATAAATGCAAAGTATGTAATATAAAACACGCGCTTAAGGATTGCTAGTACGCGCACCCTTACAACGCACTAGCGTAGTAGTAACTTTAAAATAACAGAATAGATTAAGTCTAATTGCATATTAATAATAGTCTAGCTATGCAAGAAACAATTCACAACGCTAAGTAGCAATTATGATTTTTGAAACCTGCAATTAAGAAGTTGTTTACAGCAACCTCTACAATGAAGTAAAAAATTAACTATATAGTAAGTAGATTTAAAAGATTAACTACACGTTTATGAAGTCCTTGTATAAAACAAGCTAAGTTACATAATCTTTAAAACAATTATAGATCCTTAGTTCTAAAGTAATATATTACGTCTTGAACCATACACGCTCATTTTTTAAAACATAATTAACACTTTAAGAAGACTTTCTATAGGCAGGTAACTTATAAGTATGAATTAAGGCATATAGATTGGTTACTTTAACAGTAGCAAGTAGAAGAACTTAAAGCTAACTACACTTAAAAGACGTAGTATACTATCTTAATTTGCTCTGTAATCTTATCTTGTTTAGAATACTCTGCCTACAAGGCTAGTAGTAGGACACTAAACATAATCTAATGGTTTTTTAAAAATTACTTACTAATAACTTAATTGCTAACCTTACTAAACTACATAGACAGTAGGTGCTTGAAGTAAACCTAATTAACAACTACGCAATAACAGCCTCTAGGTTAATTAAGCTGTAATATAATTAAAGATAACGCGCATAAGTGCTTATATAGCATAAAAGAATAAGTTATTTAAACTAAGTGCACTTAAGCACCTTGTACAACAATTTAAGGAGATAAAGATTTCTAAAGTGCTTACAGTAGAATGCGACGCCTATAGAAAAGCAAAAGCTAAAAGGCTAATCTACTGTATACTGCGCATGATTAATAAGGCTTTAAAAGAATGTATTTTACTTAACTTTTATAATTATAAGGTTAACAGCTGAACTAAAAAAAGAAGCTAAATACTAATTACAGATTAGGTTGCTAGTTATATAGAAAAATACTACTTTAAAGACAATTAAACAGCGCAGATAATGGTTAAGTTACTAAAATTCTTTATAATTTTTATAAAGACCTAATTTAATATTACTTTAGAAGTAATTAAGACTAATAACAAGATTATTATAGTTAAACTAGAAGTAGCTTAAGTGGCAGAGTCCTACAGCATACAACTTAAGCCTTCCGCCCCTAATACTTAATGTAAGGGTGCGTTGGATTGACCAAAGATGCAGGGAAAAAAGTAGTGAATTAAATAAAGAACTACAAAGGCGATCTAGCAAGCTTATCTACTCCTCTATAAGGTCTGTGCTTAGTACTAAGAAAGAGGCAAAAGTAGCTACATAGCAGCTGCTAACGTAGCTTAGGAAAATAGCGTAGAGCAAAGAGAAAAGTTTAGTAGGCTAGAAAAGTAGAAGGGCTAATACGCTAGGGTTACAGATGCTAGGTGCGCATAGACACCTAAGATCTATAGGATAGCAAAACAAGGCTTTTTATTAAGTACTAAAGACGTTAGGGCTTCAGCCCTTTATAGTACCCCCCTCCTTAATAGAGGTCCTAGAGTTCTACTAGTCCTATAGTGCTTCTGTATCTTCTAAGTTTAAAACTAGTTCTTAAGTTAATTCTAGGTATCTTACTAATTGAACTAATTATTCTTTTCTTCTCCCTGTACTTCTTTCCTATAATAAGTACTCTACTAGGTACTCTTCTTTGCTGTCTACTTTAATCAGTAAAGGTTTACTGTCGTCTTATAGTTAGCTTAGTAAGAGATCTAAAGAAGCTAGCTAGAAGTTGTTAATATTAAATACTAGATGTATTCTTCTAGGAGTATTTAGCTTTACAGCGTTTAGTCTAGTAATCCTAAGTACTATATACTTTAGATCCTTCTACTTAAGTTTTTAGCTAAGTCTTTTTGTCTTATAGTAGTCTCTTAGCTTTAACTCAACTTTATTACTTATTTAAAGCTAAAGTGATTGTTCTCTTCTCTTATTTACTTAATATACTTATTCTTGTTTAGATTCTACTATTATAGCTTAAGCTAAATTAATAGTTTACTAAAGTTTGTAAGCAATATTTTCTACTTTCTAGTAGTCTTCCTGTATTGTCCTATCTTAAGCTTAATTCTAAAGTCTATATTTTACTACTATTTAAATATGGTCTACCTCGTATCTATATTGCTGAAAGAAAGGTAATATACTGGTGCATTACTTATCTTGCTATAATTACAATCTTATCTATCCCTAGGTTACTATTCTAGTTTGTTTAATCTTAATTGTAAAAAGCTTATAAGTAAGCCTATACTATAAAGTTTATTTATTCTGTAGAGCTGTTAATTTTTAAGTAATATCTAGAAAATAAATATTTTTTAATCTCAAGTAGCTTACATAGCTTAGTCTAAAAGTAGCTTATAAACTATACACTTTAATAAAAAGTAATATAGTCTAGTAACTAGTAGTAAGCTACTATAGAGTTAATAAACGCCTTAGCAACGCTTTTTATAGTAATATATTTAAAACTTATAAGAACTACATCCTAACTTAGCTTATTAGTAACTACTATTAGGTTTGTGC
Source organism: Alternaria sp. 'sect. Undifilum' (assembly GCA_024321975.1). Classification (NCBI taxonomy): domain Eukaryota; kingdom Fungi; phylum Ascomycota; class Dothideomycetes; order Pleosporales; family Pleosporaceae; genus Alternaria; species Alternaria sp. 'sect. Undifilum'. Next base: position 2,544,852 of record JAJJZI010000010.1, on the reverse strand, counting down.
AACTTTCGCTTTCTAGTAATCCTCTAACAAAGTTAATTAAAATTTCCTTTTAGAAACACTCTAGAATTAGCAAAGTCTTTAATAATCCCTATAAGCTATCTCTCTATAATTTTATTCTCTTATATACTAAGCAGTTTCTAATGTATTACTTTACTATTTAGCTATTAGAGGGCTAAAAATACTCTCTTGCAACTACTTAGTAGGTAAGGTTCCTTCCTAGATACCTTAGAGCTCTATAATAGTAGATTTTATAGATAATTCTAGTATATAAAAGTTTATTCTTTAGTATCTATTTTTAACTATAGCATAGCAGGTTTCTAGAACTATCTAATTAGTATTTAGAAATAGAAAGCTTAAGGTCTAGCTTTATTAGAAATTAGCGTTCTTCCTTGCTAACTACTTTCTAGGCTAGCTAGTATGTAATATCTTCTTTTTTAGCTTTGTTTTAAAGCTTCTCTAGATTTATCTAATCCTAAAGTACTGTTGCAAGATAGCTATAGTAGCTAAAAGTTCTGAAGATCTTCTCTTCTTCCTGTTCCTCTATTTCTAGAGTTATTATAGTAGATAGTTTAAAAACTTATAAGAAATTTCTAGAAATTCAAAATCTAAACTATTTATAAGTATATCTTATTATCTCTAAGATAATACATTAGCTCTAGAATTATGAACTTGAGGCCTGTAGGCGATTTTTATGTTATGAAATTTATTAAGAAATTAGGCCTATCTTATCCATCTTTTACTAAGCTGCTTAGCGCTCTAAAATACTCTAGGTTTTTGTAGTTTATTATAAATAAGAACTTCTATAAAGAACGTAGCATAGCATGCTACTTAGATAAGTATTAAATAACTTTAAGTAATTCCTTATTGTGTATCTTGTAGTTGCTTTAAGCGCTAGTTATCTTTTTTAAGTAATATACTACTAGTTATAATCTTTCTTAATTATTATATTACAAAAAGACTCCTACTATAACGTAGCTAGAAGAATTAGTCTCTAAGATTGTTTTCTTGTAAAGATCTTATTAAGCTAGTATTAGTTTAGTAACAAATAGCTCCTTTAGCTTATTAAAAGCTTCTTGTTCTATTTTTCCTTATTAAAAGGAGACGTTTCTAGTAAGCCTTATAAGCAGGGTAACTATATTAGAGTAGTTCTTAATAAAGTATGAATAAAAGTTTATAAATTTAAGAAAACTGTGTACTCCTTTAATATTTGTTAGTAAGTCTTATTCTTAAATAGCTTTTACTTTCTTAAGGTCTATCTAAATTCCTTTTCTAGCCTTGATAATAAATCTTAAGTACTTAGTACCCTGTATGTTAAACTTACATTTCTTAATATCTAGAGGTAATCTAGCCTTGCCTATTACTTTTAGAACCTTATTTATATTACGTTAGTGTTCTTTAAGCGTGCTATTTATGTCAATTAATACATTATCTAAGTAGGCTAAGTAGAAATTATTAATGTACTTGCGTAGTGTCTAGTGAAAATATTATTAAAAGGTGCTAGGGGCGTTTGCTATGCTAAAATGAGTAACTAGCTATCTATTTAATCTAAATTCAATTTTAAAAGCAGTCTTTTATTTGTCTTCTATATTAATCCTAATTTTGTAGAAAGCTGTAGAGATGTTAATCTTAGTAAACTATTTTGCTTCAGTAACATTATTAAGAGTCTCTTAGATTAATAGTAAAAGATAACAGCTATTTTTTATAATAGTATTAATAGCTTAGTGATTAACGTAGAACTGTCATCTTTTTCTAGGTTTCTTAGTAAATAGAACTAGAGAAGAAGCTACAAAACTGCTAGCTCTAATCTATCTTTTATTTAATAGAGATATTAGCTCTTTGCGTAGAACTAAAAGCTCTTGTCTACTTATATTATATTTATTTTTTTAAGGTGTCAAGGGTGGTGGTTGTTGTTGTAGTTAAAATAGGGTTCTAAAAAAGTGAAAAGCAGCTACCCTCTACTAATCAATCGCAAAAGTCAAAAAAAAAGATTGTGTGTAGTTAACGAGATTCGGATAGTAGGTGGATAAGTTCTAGGAGGAAAGCTCGGACTACTAAGCAATAATTAGGGTTAAAAAATTTGCTAAGGTACTAAAAAACAATACTAGTTAAAACGTGTCTAACGGCGATTGCCAGCCTATAGCTAACAACAGGACTACAGTAGGATTGCAATAGGATTGCAACATAATATAATAAAGGAGGGAAAAGACACGTACGTACCGCAGCGGGAGCCTATAATACTTTATAAAGCTACTGCTTCTCACCTACTACTTCTTATCTTTTAAATACCACCGCATATAAGTAATTTGTATATAATACGCTGTAATAGCGTACAACCTTTGTAATAAGTATCTCCTTAACCTTAACTCTTATTTAAAGATAGGAAGCTTTTCTATTATACACCTAGCCCCTAAACTAGTCTAGCTTAAGCTAATTATACAGACACCTAAGTTTATTAAGTATCTACAAACTTAGCCTCTTTAAGACTTTACATTTATATCTCCTATAAACAACTTTAGAATCTATAATATCTCTATATATAAAAAGAATTATTTAGCCTTAACTTCGCTAGTCATAAAAGGAATATAAGAATTATAGAGTATTTACTAATACTAGCAAAGTACTTAAAATGCTCTACTTTAGTATCCTTCTCTTCTTGTTAATTGTGTATAGGCTAAGTAAAAAAACTATTAACTAGTTAGACTAGCTATTGCATAACTTTAAAATAGCGATAGAGAAGAAAGAGGTAGGAAAGGAGGAGTAGGCGTTCTATTGTTATATGTATAGGTTAGAAAGTAAGGCAATAATAGTGCTGTTTCTTTAAACTGTCTAAGAGTACCTAGAAGTGAAGCCTTAATATAAGTAGGCAGTATAGGCAGGATAAGGCGCGTTAAGTTAAGAGGTGATTTGCGTCTTTGTCTTGCTTTTCTTTGTTTCTATCCAAACATGCGACACACTAATTGCGTGCTAGTAATACTAAACAAGGGGGTATAAGCCCTAATACCTCTTGTTAGCAATAAAAAATTTTTTACTAAAAAGGTGTCTACAAAATGTGTGGTTACGTTAAAAGGTTGTCTTAAAAGGCCGAAGCCAACTTATATTATATAAAGGACCCTAAAGAGGTTCTTTTTCCTTTCTATTTTTATCTTTTCATAACTGAATTAAGTAATTAACCTTAAGTCTATATAAAGGGAGTAGTGTAGAATTAGTTTGTAACTTAGAAATCTAAGCTATATGTTAGTACGTCTTAGGAAGTAATAATAAAATATTTACTTTCTTTTTAAGAGCTAATGCCTTCTTAATATTGTTAAGAGAAACTATAAAAGTCTAAATTAACTTGTCCTTTTTTACTTATCTAATATAAAACTAATAGGCTACTATTTTATTTACTTTAACCTTTTACTCTCTAAAATAAGGCAGGCTTTAGTACTTAGCAGTTTAATCTTTTATCTAGAAGAGTAGATGTAGATTAACTTTTAAGAAGGAGTAATAGTAAACTCTCTTCTTTTTATCAAAGGCTATCTAAGTATTAAAATATATCTAAAGTATATAAGAGTAATATAGCTTTAGATATTATCTTTATATCTTTTAATATTAATCTCTAACCCAGCAACCTCATTAATAGTTCTAAGTTTTTCTATAACTCCTTCTAATCTGCGCAGAGAAATAGAGATGCACTATAAACTAGCGTTCCAAACAAGTTAAGAGCTAATAAGAAAATATATAAGTTTTCTTATATTAATAAAAATTAAAGCAAAAGTGTAATAATTTATTGATATTTTAATAGTCATTTTATTGCTGCTTACATCTTTTTTAAAATTAGTTTATTTCTTTATTAAGTCTTCTTAGCTTACGTGTAGCTCTTGCTAGTAACTTTAAGCAAGAGCTATTCTTTTTCTAAATTAGAATCTTAATCTTTTAAAGTATCTTTGCTACCTAAGCTTTTCTTACTAGGCTTTCTTACTTTTACCTTTAATAACTTTAATACATTAGTCCTCTTTTTCTTTTTTTTTATTGTATATTTTCTTCTATATAATCTATGGCTAGGTGTCTTTTATACTTGTAGGTAAAACAACGTCTTTTACTTATTAGCTTATTTAGTTCTTGATTACTTAACCTGCGTAGCTTAGCTAATCTTTTAGTAAACTCTATTCCTTCTATCTAGGCTCTTATAAAAGGAGGAGGAGGAGGAGAAACGTGTCTTAGCCTGTATTTCTTAGGCCTCTCCTAGTCTCTATTTTTAGAGTATCGTTCCTTAGGCTTATCCTAGACTTTATAATATTATTCTATCTAGTATTAGTAGTCTACAGATTTAATAGACTTATTCTATAAATTATCTAAGTCTAAAAAAGTAATACTTACAAGCTTATCTTAAAGCTTATAAGTAAAGCTCTTTTAAAAGAGTATTATCTTTATATTCTTATCTAAGTTGCTGTTTAATAGTAGCAACTATTCCTAAGATTCTATAAAATAATTACAGATACTCTTTTTACTTTAAGATATTAACTAGAGTTTATTCCTAGCTCTCTTAGAACTGTATAGATCTCTAAACATCTAATAAAAGAAGTTTAATAGGTATTTAAAGTTCTAGGCGTCTAATAATCTTATCTAGTTAAAGTAAAGTAGCGTTAAGGTTACTACTAAGCTATTAAGCCTACTAAAGGCGTAATTACACGTCCTTCTTTCTATGTTAAAGTCTTCTTAGTTGTTCTCTATTTTAGTAGTAAACTACTTCTTAAAAATTTAGTATGTCTTTCTAGTTCTGTTAAAAGTGTCTAGATTAGGTTGTTTAGAACGCTTCAGTTATACTAGCTACTAAACTAGTTTTAATACAGCGAGTAAGATTAGTAGCTAAGTAGGTAGCTAGTTATATTCTAATTCTTCTTTAGAAGCTAAATCAATAGCCTCTTAGATAATCAAAGCTTCTTTTATTATTATTAAAGTTACTATCTTATCTATTTTATTTGCTCTGCAGAGGCCTTCTAAAGTATTCTTTATTTTAGCTCTACTAACACTATCTTTGTGTAGTCTTGCTATCTAGACAGCAAAGCTTCTAGATATAATTCTCACCTCTACTATTATTATGTAAAAGTACTAAATAAATAGCACCTATATTATTTAACAGCGGAGATTAGTTTCTAGGGCTACTAGCAATATAGTAGGCTTATCTAACAGTTCGTATTGCAAAACGTTCTAGGTAGAGTCTTATATAGCTAGGTATCTCTTAGTACTCTTTATACTTCTTCTACTGTTTATCCTTGGTAGATTTAAAATAGCTTTAACTAAGATTAGTAATCTAATGAATTAGAGTCTTGTCTAGATATAGCTCTAGGGGGCTTCTGATTTGACGTAGCAGCATTAGCGCTACAGAAGGATTTAATTTAAATGTAAATGTATATTAGATTAACTAAAGATATAGAGAAAACAGTAGTAAATTAATTAAAGAACTATAAAGGCTATCTAGTAAGCTTATCTATCCCTCTATAAGGTCTGTGCTTAGTAATAAGAAAGAGGCAAAAGTAGCTACGTAGCAGCTGCTGATATAGCTTAGGAAAATAGCGCAGAGCTAAGAGAAAAGTTTAGTAGGCTAGAAAAGCAGAAGGGCCATTACGCCAGGCTTACAGATGCCAGGTGCGCACAGACACCCGGGATCTGTGGGATAGCAAAACGAGGCTTTTCGTCGAGTACTAAAGACGTCAGGGCTTCAGCCCTTTACACTTAAGCACAAAACAGAAGAGCAGAACGCTTAAAAAGTGTAATTAAGAATAAAGCACAAGTAATGCGGCTAGACGCAAACCTGCTATAGCTACTATAGCCTAAGATTACTTAATTAGCAGTATATTCCTATAATAAAACACTGCAATACGTAAATTTATAGAAATTACTATATTAAAAGTTTTTTACACATAACACATAAAAAAACAAAATTATTACTTTACTGCGCAAACTAAATTAAGGCTACTTACAAGCATACAGGTGCAAGGTGTTTGTAATAATAAATAATATAAAGCGCGGCAAGCGCAAACTACAGCAGCTTAATTCTAAAGCATAGATTAGATACCTGGTTAGATATTAAACTACAAACATGTTCTGTGTATAAGTGCTGAATATAGCTAAGGTAATTACTACACACAATGTAATATTTAATAAAGAATTAATCTTTACTAAAAATAAGAAGGATGTTAAAAATAACTTGATGCATAGCATCTTTACAGAGATTAGGGCATAGATTAAGACTATAGAACTTCTCCCTAGGATTACAAATAACTAAAAAGAGACACAATCTTTTCATAATGATAATTCCTTTAATAAGAAGCTTATATAAAAAAAACCTAATTGATATAATTAGCGCAGAAGAGAAGTTTGAGTAGATTATTTCTTACCCCTGCTAACGCCTCTACTAGTAGCCCTCTTAACTAATCTTATAATAGCAGAGAGCATTAGGCATATAAATAATTCTTTTAAAATTAAGAGTTAAAACGTTGCCTTTGCGCAGCTATTAAACCCTAGGCCTAATTACCCCTTAAGTACTAGCTGTAGCAAGTGTCTTAATCCATGCAGTGCTAATATAGGATTAAGTTCTATTAGTAAAACTCTTAAAGAAACTAGACAGACTTATATTTATAGCAGGTGCAAGAGCAGGAGAATTTTAGCAATTAAATAACAAAAAACTCAATAGCGCGGCAGTTAATCAATTGCTTAAGAGTTAAGGTTATAACTAAATGCTTTTATTAAGTAAGCTTCTGCTAGCGCTAAGTCTAAATTAGCTAAAGAAGAATTACATATTCTACTAGTTGTTTAAAAAGGTTAAAGAAGATTACCTTGTAAGCTACAAGCAATTCAACTTATAGTTAGAAGTTCTGACGCAAAATGCATATCTAACTAACACCTAGAAACTTAAGTCTATGTAGGTATATACTTACAAAATTACAAGAATTATTAGTTTATTAAGTATAAAGCGCGCCTAGTTATATAAAGTAATTAACAGCGCAACTTTACTGCTTAAAAGACTTACGCCGCTACATTAGCAGGTTAATCTTTTTAAATAGTGCCTGCAATTACTGCCTAATTTAACTTTAAACTTAAGCAGTACAATGTTACTAACACTTTTGCACACGCGCAGATTAATAAGCTAGTATATATAAAAATACCGCGTAGATACGCAAAGAAGGGAACAATTTTAAAGCTAAACAAAGCCCTGTACAGCCTCTAGATATTACTATTACTTTAGTAATAAGACTTTCCTACTTACCTCTAAAGCTGCAGATTTACTGCTGTTCTATATAAGCTATATTGCATAATCTGTTAAGAAGTCTTTATGTTCTTCTAAGTTAACTATATTATTGTAATGTATAGAAAAAAGCAGAAATTAGATGCACAGGCAGCTGTTAAAAATATAAAAAAGAAGTACTATCTAACAGGAGGAGACAATCTGCATTAGTCCATAGGCATAGAGTTAATTAGGGATTAATTATAACACAAGGTTTAGATCTCCGAATTAGTTTATATTAAAAAGATTATTTTACTAGTAAGTAACTACTTAATTAAAAGCAATACTTTAATAATTAAAACTAAGCTGCTGCTCTACGATAGCTACGCGACTCTTAGGGAAATTAACCTATACTAACAAAAGATTAAATTACTCCTTTTTGCAGCAGTTAATATAAGACCTAACACAGCATTTGCAGTATTACGCTTAGCGCAATTTCTTATAAACTCTAAATCTAATTATTAAGCAGCAGCTAATTGCGTATTTTTTTATCTTAACTGTACCTAGACGCTTGCACTGTAATATAGTAGACACAATTAATTAATTGTTGCAAGTAACAACTTATTAGCTAATAATATACTTAATTAGAAGAGCTCTTAAGAATACGTAATTAAACTATTTAGCAGACTAATAGCTTGGAAGGCAAACAAATAAGATACAGTTATAACCTTAATTACTAAAGCTAAACTACTTGCGCTCTTACAGGTTGCTAAGGAAGCTATATTTTTTAGATACTGCTTACTAAGCTACAAGTTTAGATAGCTAACTAAACTATTACTATACAGTGCAATAACCTGCAGATAATCTAATTCATTTTAGAAGAAATCTCCTAGTTGACCACAAAGCAAAAACAAGTAAAGATCTATAATTACTAGCTTAGACAAGAAGTATAGTACAAGTTAATTAAGATAATCTACGTAGAGTGAAGCAAGATGCTTGCTAACAGACTTACTAAACTCTTACTAGCTAATTAATAGCTTAGATTCCTACAACAGATAAGATTAATTAACCTAGGCAACTAACTACAACTAGAAGCTAATTTAAGATTGATAACTAATTGTCTTAACGCCTTAGACTTGTAATTAACAAGTGCAAGAGGTTGTTAGCTTAATCTTTACGTTTAAGCTAAGGGGGTATGTTAGATTTAGGAGACTTGCGAAATTAATTAAGAGGTCGGCAAGATTGAGCAAAGGATCCTAGAAGGATAATTAGGGGGTGGCGCTAAAGGACGCTAACCGCGCTAGCGCCGCTAAGAGTCCCTCGGATAAAAAGGGCACCTGGAACCCGCACAATTGAAAAACAGAACATACAATCACTTATTAATACAATACAAATATTACTAACCATTATCAATTATTTATTTTTTAAGGTGTCAAGGGTGGTGGTTGTTGTTGTTGTAGTCAAAATGGGGTTCCAAAAAAGTGAAAAGCTGCTACCCTCTACTAATCAATCGCAAAAGTCAAAAAATAATAATTGTGTATAGTTAACGAGATTCGAACAGTAGGTGGATAAGTTCTAGTAGGAAAGCTCAGACCACTGAGCAATAATTAGGGTTAAAAAATTTGCTAAGGTACTAAAAAACGACACTAGTTAAAATGTGTCTAATAGCGATTGCCAGCCTATAGCTAACAACAGGATTACAGTAGGATTGTAATAGAATTACAACATAATACGATAGAGGAGAGAAAGGACACGTATATACTGCAGCAGGAGCCTATAATACTTTATAAAGCTGCTACTTCTTACCTACTACTTTTTACTTTTTAAATAGCACTATATACAAACAATTTGCATACAATACACTACAATAGCGTATAACTTCTATAATAAGTATTTCTTTAACTATAACTCTTATCTAAAGATAAGAAGCTTTCTTATTATATACTAAGCCCCTAAACTAGTCTAGCTTAAGCTAATTTGTGAAGATCGTCCGAAGATGATCTAGGTTGGTTCTCGGGGAATGAACGAGTACTAGGGACACGGGGTGTACTAGCACAATTAGAAGATCGATGTAATAGTACAAGGTTAAGAAATAAGTCTTAATCCTTAGATTAATTACTAAGATAAAACTCTGAGTTAAACACAATAAGCTATAAGGGCATATTGCCTACTGCTATATACTAATAAGGGTGGCGCTCGTGTACGAGCATGCGCTCGTAGATAATTGCGCTTGTTAATAATTAGTTACTTAGTTGCGCTTGTAGATAAGCGCTAATTAGTAAGCAGTTACGTGGTTGCGCTTGTGGATAAGCGCTCATTAGTGAGCAGTTACGTAACGGCGTTGTAGTTGCCTAGCTGTAATTATTTGTCTATGTTGCATAGTTCCTGCGGGGTTGTCCTCTTATCCCTTAGTCTAGATTGTAACACTATCCTCCTCCTTTAAAAATTTATTCTTAAATTATGTAGTTGTGTTTGTAGGTTTTTTGTTAAATGACTAAGGCTTGCTCTGTGTTATAAGTTAGGTAGTTGTTATGTTCTCCTCCTATTAATATTGCTTACGTCTTAGTTCTAAAATTGTTTGTGCTAACTGTCCTGCTAAGGCTCCTTATAGTTATTATTTCCTAAAAAGCCTTATTTATTTTGTTATACTTAATTCTTGTCTAAAGTGTGCTAAGTATACGCAGCTAGCTTAAGCATGTATAAATATGTCTTAGAAGTCTCTAAATTGTACTTGCAATAAGTATTAAAAGAAAGTAGATAATAATAAAAAGTTGCTTACAATAGTAATTTTGCGACTGCTACAGAATAAGAAAATTATAAAATAGGCTAAAGAGCGTGCTTATAAGAAAGCGTTGTGCCTTGCTTTAGATATAGAGATTGCTAGTAAGCTTAAAATAGCGTAAGAAACTAATTGTCCTGCAGCGTCTATTAGTATAGCCCTTTTACCTATAATGTAGGCTAATATAGATTTAATTTATACTTTTGTTGCTAAGCTTAGTGTTGCTGTGTTAGAAGCTAGTAGTAGTTTATAAAGTATATTATTTGTTTTATTCTTACTGTTTAATTGTTGCGACACAGTAGTTTATTTATAAGAATTAAATAAGTTATTTTTTATTTCTAGGTGTGTGTATGCTAACGTTTTAAGTTTAATTCCTAGTATAGTTGTTGTATTTTTATAGTATTTGTTAGTAGTTAGTTAAGTTTGTGTTAGGTTCCTATGTATTATTGCTGTCTAGGTATTCTTACTATTTAAGTAGATATTTCTTACTGTTGTTGTTATTCTAGTGTGTAAGAATTCTCTTAACTTTAAAGACATTGTCTTTCTCTATTTTATAGTAGAATGTTTTCTGTAATAGCGTCCTTAAGTCTGCTAGTTCTAATATGTTAATATAGAATCTTAGGTAGATCTTTGTATTTAGTAGAAGGTTAAGTGTGTATATTACTAGTCTCTTCTAGTTAAGAATTAAAAACAGTCTAACTTTAATATTATTAAGTCCTTTACTAGGTTGTTTAGTGTAAAGATTCTTTGTAAGTAAGTATACTTTATCCCCCTTCTTTAGCTAAGGTGCTGTTTTTTATTTCTAGTTAACATATAAAAGGCTTTAGCGTTTGGCCTTTTTAAGTGTCTTTTTAAGTAACTTATATACTAATTTTAGCTTATTAGCTGTTGCAATAGCTGCTTCTATTTTTAGGCTTAGAAGTGTACGTATAAAGAGATTTAGGTGTCTCCTATAATTTACGTAAAATAGAGTTTGTTTTATAGACTTTAAAAGCTTGTTATTGTATGCTATCTATGCTATAAGTAGTAATAATACCTAATTATTCTGCTGTTAATTAACATATATTCTAAGGTATGCTTTTAATATGTAGTTTGTTTACTCTGTTTGTCCGTCTATCTGCAGATAATACGCTATTAATAGCTTTCTTTTAGTTCTAATTACACCAAGTAATATTTTCTAAAAATTTAAAGTAAAGAGCTTGTGTCTATTACTAATAATTAACTTTAGTATGCTGTAGTGTCTAATAATTTAATTACAAATAATGTACGCACGCTATACTGCTATAAACCCTATTTTAAAAGTAATGTACTCTACTTGTTTTATAAATCAATTAACTATTATAAGAATTGTGTTATAAGATACTTTTGTAACAAGGTCTCTTAAGACTAGTAGGCCTATAACAAAGTCTTTAAAGATATCTAACTATTATGCGTTAGGTAGGTTTATTGCTTGCATTTCTCTATAAGATGCGTATGTACTATATTCATTCTTCTAACAGTCTAGATATTTTGCAATAAAGGTTATAACTTTGTTCTTTATTCCTAGAAACTTGTAACTCTTTTTAATAAGTTCTATTTATTTTTAGGGTATCAAAGGTGGTGGTTGTTGTTGTAGTCAAAATGGGTTTTCCAAAAAAGTGAAAAGCAGCTGCCCTCTACTAATCAGTCGCAAAAGTCAAAAAAAGATTGTGTGTAGTCGACGAAATTCGAACGGTGAGTGGATGAGGTCCACGCGCTAAGCGCTCGGAGCAGAAAAGCTCAGACCACCGAGCGAAATCAGGGTCAAAAAATTTGCTGAAGGTACCAAAAAACGACACCAATTGAAACGTGTTCAACGGCGATTGCCAGCCATAGGCTGGCAACACTTAACTTATTAAGAACGCTAACTTACAGTGCATTTCTATTTCTCCTAGGAAATTAGAAGAAGTTACAGATAAACCTAGAACTATTAACAGAGTTGCTAGGTTAGATATTAATATTAAAGGCTATAAGAATACTATTTAGGGTTATATAGCCCCTACACACCCCAGTTATAATTTAATACTTAGACAGCTCTAAAAAAATAGAAGAGAGGTTACTATTACTCCTTCTAAAAAAACAATTTACATCTATTCTTCTAGCTAAAGGATTAAGTTACTTAGCATGAAGAATCGCCCTATTAACGAAGACTAGAGATTAAAATAAATAAGCTCAACAGCTTATTACTTGTATATTAGGTAAGTAAAAAAGGATAAGTCTATTTAGACTTTCGCTGCTTCTCTTAAAGATATTAAAAAAGCCCTAGCTCTTAAGAAGAAAGTAGAAGTCCTACTTTTACTCCCTAAGGCTTATTAACACCTAGCTTAGATTTTTAATCTAAAAATTACTTCTGTACTACCACCTTTACGCGGATCTAAAGTAGATTACTAAATTAAACCAGAGAAAGACAATAAAAGTAAGGAAAAAAGAGGCTTCCTAAGGACCTCTATACAGTATAAGCCACCTAGAACTCCTAGTATTATAAAAGGAGCTTATTTCTCTACTTAATGAAGAATAGATTAGAGCTAGTAGCTCTTCTACCTCCTCCCCTATTCTTTTTGCTAAGAAACCTAGAGGAGGATTACGTTTCTATATTAATTACTAAGCCCTAAACGCTATTACAAAGAAAGATTGTTATCCTTTATCTTTAAATTAGGAAACTCTTAACAATATTATAAAAGCTAAATAGTTTACAAAAATCAACATTTTTACAGCTTTTTATAAGATTAGGATTAATATAGGAGATAAGTAGAAAATAGCTTTTTGCACTAGATTTAGGTTATATAAGTAGCTAGTTACTTTATATAGTATAGCAAACGCTCCTAGTACCTTTTAACGCTATATTAATTAGACCCTCCGCGAGTATATTGACAATTTTTGCTTAGCCTACCTAGACGACGTATTAATTTACACTAATAGCACGCTTAAAGAACACCAATACAATACAAATAAGGTTTTAGAAGCTATAGGCAAGGCTAGATTACCTTTAGACATCTAAAAATATAAATTTAACGTACAGAGTACAAAATACCTTAAATTTATTATTAAGGCTAGCAAAGGACTTTAGATAGACCCTAAGAGAGTAAAAGCAATTAGAGATTAGTAGGTACCTACAAATGTTAAAGGAGTATGCAGTTTTCTTAGTTTTATAAACTTCTATCAATAATTTATTAAGAACTACTTAGAAATAGTAGCTCCTCTTTTAAAGCTTACTAGTAACATCTCCTTTTAATAGGGAAAAACTAAGCAAAAGGTTTTTAATAAGCTAAAGGAGTTATTAATTACGAAGCTAGTACTAGCTTAATAGGATCCTAACAGAGAAATAATCCTAAAAATAGACTCTTCTAAATATATAGTAGCAAGGGTCCTCTAATAATACTACAATAAAGGAAGCTTATAATTAAAAAAGATAACTAGCACGCAAAGTAATTACAAGATATATAATAAGAAATTACTAGTAGTTATCTCTTACTTATTTAAGTAGGATGCTATGCTATAATCTTTAAAGAAGTTTATAGTTATTATAGACTATAAAAACCTTAAATATTTTAGCAAGCCTAGACAGCTTAGCAAGAGACAAATAAGATAGGCTTAATTTCTAGAAAAGTTTCCTAACATAGAAATTTCCTACAGGCCTAGAGTTAATAACTCTAGGGCTAATGCCTTATTTAGAAGACAACAAGATATACTAGCAAACAACTAGAATACTAAGATTTCTAGAAGGTTTCTATAAGTATTTAAACCTACAACTGCAGCTACTAACAAAGAACTAAAAGAAGAAGAAGTGCTTAGAACCTTTACCTACAACAGCTATCTAGCAGTAGTACAAGAGTAGTTAGATCTAGAAGATCTATAAGATAAAGCTAAAAAAGAAGATAAAACCTACTAAATAGCCTAGAAAGCTAAAAAGAATAGGAAACAACAATTTCCTACAGCTTTAGATCTTAGACTTTCTATTTCTAAATACTAACTAGATAATTCTAGAAACCTTCTATACTAAGATTAAAAATAGGTACCTAATAATAAACCTCTAAGAACTAGAATTTTCTACAAAATCTACAGTTCTAGAGCCTTAGGCTATCTAGAAAGGAATATTACTTATTAAGCAATTGCAAGAGAATACTTTTAGCTCTCTATTAGCAAAAGTATTAGAAGGTATATAAAGAACTGCTTAGTGTATAGAACAACAAAACCCTAGAGAGATAGCCTATAAGGCTTACTAAAACCCTTGCCTATACTTAAGCAAATATAGAATGAAATTTCTATAGATTTTATTACAGGGTTACTAGAAAGCAAAAGCTGTATAAACTTTATAGTAGTTATAGATAGGCTTAGCAAGGACGTTGTCCTAATAGGCCTTAAGAACATTACTATAAAAAGTGTTACTAAAGCTTTTATTAACTTTATTGTAGCTTACTATTAGTCACTAAACTATATTACTTTAGATAAAAGTATACAGTTTGTTAATTATTTTTAGATTAAGCTTTGTAAGTTACTAGAAATTTAGTAATGCTTATCTTCTAGATACTATCCTAAAACTAACAGGTCTACAGAAAGAATAAACTCTATAGTACAAACTTATTTACAAGCCTTCTACAATTAGAATTAAACAAATTAGAAAAGCAACCTAGGGATGGCTAAGATTGTAGTTATAGCAAGGTAAGCTTAGTTAACTAAGATGTCTTCTTTCTTCCTACAATATAGCTATAAGGTAGATCCTCTATAAATTGTAACTAAGTACGGCCCTTAATAACAACTTCTAAGGAGAATACAAGAGCACTAGTAAAAAGCAGAAAATATTATTAATAAACTATAACAAAGTATTAAGCTTACACAAGCTATAATAGGAGAAAGTTAACAAGAATAAGAAAAGCAGGTAACTAAGAAAAGGTACTAATTACCTTAGCTTAAAATAGGCGATAAAGTATAGTTAAAACTAGGCAACTACTACAAAATAAAAAGGCCTAGCAGAAAACTTAACTAGAAAAATTTAAAGTACACAGTACTTAAGGTTATTAGACTAAACGCAGTTAAATTAAATACTCCTAGCTAGATTTACCTAGTATTTAATGTTAATAACTTTAGACTAGCGTCCTTAGAACCTCTACTAAGCCAGCCTATAGACAACAATAAACCTCTACTAATTAAGACAGAGGATAGAGAAGAATACCTAGTAGAGACCCTATTAGAGGAAAGAGGAAGAGGAAGAAAAAAGCAGTACTTAGTTAAATAGTTAAGATATCTAGATCTAACCTAGGAACTAGCTATTAATCTAAGAGATACGGAAGCCCTAGAAGAGTAGAACTTTAAGTAACAAGATTACTACTCCTACTATTTTTTTTAAGAGGAGGGTATTATAAAGAGCTAAAGCCTTAATATCCTCTAGTACTCAGCCTGTGGCCTTTGTTGGCTTTTCTTACCTTAGCATTAGCACCTTAGTACTAGCACCTCAGCACTAGCTGCTAACTATCAGCTGCATTAGTTACGCTAACTGTTAGCTGACCTAGCAACCTCTAATAACCTTAGTTAGTCCTAACCTTGGTTAGTCCTAACTATCTAGATTAGATATAAAAACCCACGTAGTCTCTCTATAGTTCTGTATCTAATTTATTCACCTTCACCGTTACCTTGCATCTTTAGTTAACCCAACGCACCCTTACAATTTAAAGTGTAAAGATTGTTTGAAGATAATCTAGGTTAGTTCTTAGGGAATAAATTAGTACTAGGGACACAGGGTGTACTAGTATAATTAGAAGATTAATGTAATAGTACAAGTTTAAGAAACAAGTCTTAATCCTTAGATTAATTACTAAGATAAAACTCTAAGTTGAACATAATAAGCTATAAGGGCATATTGCCTACTACTATATACTAATAAGGGTGGCGCTTGTGTACAAGCATGCGCTTGTAAATAATCGCGCTTGTTAATAATTAGTTACGTAGTTATGCTCGTAGATAAGCGCTTGTTAGTAAGCAGTTACGTAGTTGTGCTCGTGGATAAGCGCTCGTTAGTGAGCAGTCACGTGACAGCGTCGTGGTTGCCTAGCTGTAATCATCTGTCCATGTCGCATGGTTCCTGCGGGGTTGTCCCCTCGTCCCTTGGTCTGGATCGTAACATAATTATGCAGACACCTAAGTTTATTAAGCATCTATAAACTTAGCTTCTTTAGGACTTTATAATTATATCTCTTATAAACAACTCTAGAATCTGTAATATCTCTATATATAAAAAGAATATTAAGCCTTAACTTAGCTAGTTATAGAAGGAATACAAGATCTATAGAGTGTTTGCTAATACTAGCAAAGTACTTAAAATGCTCTACTTTAGTATCTCTCTCGTCTTATTAATTATGCATAAGCTAAGTAAAGAAACTATTCACTAGTTAGGCTAGCTGTTATATAACGTTAAAATAGCAATAGAGAAAAAAAAGGTAGAAAAGGAGGAGTAGGCGTTCTATTGTAATATGTATAGGTTAGAAAGCAAGGTGATAATAGTGCTACTTCTTTAATTTGTCTGAGAGTACCTAGAAGTAAAGCCTTAATATAAGTAGGCGGCATAAGCAGGATAGTGCGCGTTAAGTTAGGAGGCAATTCGCGTCTTTATCTTGCTTTTCTTTGTTTCTATTTAAACATGCGACATACTAATTGCGTGCTAGCAATGCTAAACAAGGGGGCATAAGCCCTAATACTTATTGTTAGCAACAAATCTTTATTTTACTAAAAAAAGTGTCTATAAAATGTGTAGTTACATCAAAAGGTTGTCTCAAAAGGCCGAAGCCAAACTAGCTTAATAAGTTCTATTTTAGCTTAGGAGTTGTAGGATTTTCTCCCTATAGAGTGTTATCCTACCACTTTCTTTATGCGTTTAGCACCGCGTCCCCTGTCTTCTTAAGTAACAGGTGCGTAGGAGGATATTTAAGTAAATGTAACAAGTTTTAATCTCTTAACTTTGTAATTTAGGGGGCTATTAATGTAAATTAAAAGAGAATAAGTAGAATGTTAATAAATAGTTGCGCTATATTATAAATAGCATGCGTAAAGCTGTACGTATGTAGCTGTAATAAAAAGCTGTATTAATTGTAATATCAAGTGTGAATTTTTAACAAAGTCTTTACTGCTGTACAAAAAGCACTAGTATCAACTCCTTATAGCTAGTAGAATATCTATAATGCGTACAGGAAGCTTATTAGGCTACTAGTAGAAGATTTATCTACAGCTAAGACCGTAACGCTAACGCTAGTAGGAAATATATTTATTATCTAGGGATTAAAGTTTGAATACAGTTTCTATTTAAAATTGCTAAGTTGCTAGTATAGGTTTAAGTCTACTATTATTTATTATAATAACTGCTAATCTTTGCTTATGCCTTAGTGCAATTCTAGCTGTTTTATAATGCTAACTTATTTTAAGCTGTCTTTTAAGTTTAAGAAGTGTTTTAACTTAAGCAATAATTTGGGAACCCTTTAAAGTCTGTATACTCCTTCTTTTTAGCCTTAGCCTTAGCCTTTGCCTCTGCTTACTATTTTTTAGTCTTATATTTATTTTTGCCTTAGTTATAGTATACGTTAATATCTAAATCCTTGTTAACTTTTTTTTGTACTTGTTATTATTGCGTTATATGTATAGTTTATTAGCTTGCAGGCAGGCGTTGTCTAAAAGCCGTAGGGCCTTGAGCGCGGATAGTAGTTCTACTTATCTAGGCATGTTAGTATATTACTATTATAAAGTACTGTAATAAACTTAATCCTAATGCTTGTTAGTTACTATTGCTAACTCCTTAGGCAATATCTAATTTCAAAATTACTGCTACTCTTTTTTAGCTTTTATGCTTTTAAAGCTGTTAGTATTAAGCTTATATAGTCTTTTGTTATATGTGCGTTGCATAATTTTCTAGAGTACACTACTTTAGCCGTAAATGCGTATATGTAGTTAACTTTAGACAGGCTTGTTTCAGTTGCCTATTGCTTACACAGCCCTTAACATAAATTTACAGTGCTGCCTTATGTTAATTTTTTAGTATATAATAGCTTATTTTTTGTAGTTAGTGTTAAGATTATTTTTCAACTACTCTGCTACTACGTGTAAGTACTAGTATGTAATTAATAGCTGTGTTAACTTACTACTTTTCTTAGTTTAGAAGTGCTTTCTATTAAGCTCTTCCTGAGCCTTACGTAGCATCTCTGCCTAATTCTCCTTACAAGTATTTTAGTACTTATTCTTTTTCTTAATGTTAGCCTTAAAGTTGTACTTTGTAGTCTTATCTTCACTTTTTGCTGCCTTGATTGCTTTCTCTTTTGTATTAAGCAGTGCAGTTCAATCTCTCTGTACAATAGTATAAATAAAGTTGCTTAGCTAACTTATGTAAAGCACACTAAAGTTTGTAAGGCAGCTTTTTTAAAATCTAACAGCACTGTGTTACGCAATAATGTTGTTAACTTTGTCTTCCTCACAGTTATAACTCTGCACAAGTCAGTACATGCTGTTATAAATAGCTATATTAATTACTTTAGTTAGCTTTTCCTACTTCTTGTAATTAAACTCTAGCAAGACTTAGGTTATAATACGTAGGACAAGACCTTTAAGCTTTTTAAAAGTTTCTTGCTTAATAGTTAATATTATAATAGTATAGATAGAGGCTGTAATTGCGATACTGCTAGACTTAATATTAGTGGGTTGCAGGAAACTTAATACGCTATAGTGCTGCCTAAAATCGCAAGTAGGCCGTGCACTACGCTAGTGTCTACTAAAATATTAGCTCTGCATATAGATTTTTACACAACCTACACTACTTACACCTACACGCAATACAATACAAAGCTCTTAATTATTACATCTATTTATTATATTTACTGTCGCTGCTAACTACTACAATAGCCTGCATAAAGCAGACTGCACGCAAGTTAACTAGCAGCAAATCTATCTGCGAAGACCTAGCAGCAAAAGCTACCTGCACTACTATTTCTGTGCGCACATACGCCTCTAATGCCGCACCTTGTTAACATTATGAATTTAAGCTAGGCAGTATATTTAAACAGTATATAATTACAGTTTAAGACTAATAATACGCAGCTGTCGCACTACGAGAGATTAAGCGCTACTAAAAGTTAACTAACCTTCTTATCCGCAAGCTGCTCTTTTCCAGGCTTGTTTAGGAGATTGCACTAGGGTATAAGAGAGAAATGCGCTTCTAGGCACAAGCTTTATGCGCTCTTTAAGAGGCAGCCAAGGCGTAGTTAGTTAGATATTTTAAAGGTATGTTATTTACTATGCTATAGTTATTAAATTATATGCTAATATATATAGACTGCAACTACCATGCTATACATGCAAGTAAAGTTACTAATTAGGCAAAGGATTCTAAGCTAGCTTAAAGGTACTATAGTAGGCTTACTTCTAGTAGACTGCTGTTTTCTAATTATATGTAGCTTGTTCTTTGTTCAATTTCTATATTATAATTTTAAAATTGCTTTGTACTTTATGCAGAATCATTGCGTAATTGTTTACTTATATCCTTTTACACTTTAATAATATGCTGTAATAAACTATATAAATATAAGCCGTTCAAGAGTCTACATGCAACAAAACTCCCACTTAGATGGTAAAACCTAAAACAACACAAGAAAACGCTGATAAATATACTTATAAAACTACTAGAATAACACAGGAAAACCATATAAATATACTAATAAAGTCTAGAAGAAAAACGCAAAAAGATAGCAACCCAACTCTAAGTTAACCCCAACCTGTAGTCTGTGCAACCCAACCCTAGACTTACCACACCCCTACCTATTTTGAGTACCAAAAAAATAGATAGGGGTTAGGTAGGGGGTGTGGTATTACGTAAACCTACACAACCCCTACCCAACTCCTACCCATCAACCACCGTACTATTAAACTTATTTTCAGTCTATATTTTTAAGCTTCATAAGTTTTTACTCAGTATATACACAATTATCATAAGCTTTTTTTAGAGTTTAAGGATAACCTATTCTCATAGATACTAACAAAATAGTTGTCTTTTCTTAAGAAGTGTAGTAAGCTTTTATTAAAGCAATATAAACTATTTCCTTTGATAAGTTGTTAATTTTACTTTTTAGTCATGTTAGTAAGGTTTTTATTAAGTATTCTTTTAACCTCTTTAAAGATCCTTATAAGATAGCCTAATATAGGCCTAACAGTAAATAAAAAAGTTATTTTCTCATTGAAATTGAGAAAGAGTATAAATATTACTTCTTGAAAACGTTTTTGGTATATTACTATAAAAGGAAGTAAGCTTATTTTATGAATACAAAGAATTAACTTGCTAGTTAAAATACACATATTATAAGGGTGCGTTGGGTTAACTAAAGATGCAAGGTAACAGTAGAAGGTGAATAAATTAGATACAGAACTAAAGAGAGACTACGTGGGTTTTTATATCTAATCTAGATAGTTAGGACTAACTAAGGTTAGGACTAACTAAGGTTATTAGAGGTCGCCGGGTCAGCTAACAGTTAGCGTAACTAGTGCGGCCGATAGTTAGTAGCTAGTGCTAAGGTGCTAGTACTAAGGTGCTAATGCTGAGGTAAGAAAAGCCAACAAAGGCCACAGGCTAAGTACTAGAGGATATTAAGGCTTTAGCCCTTTATAATACCCCCCTCCTAAATATTAGGAGTAGTAATCTTGTTACCTAGAGTTCCAATCTTCTAAGGCTTCCGTATCCTCTAGATTAATAGCTAGTTCCTAGGTTAGATCTAGATATCCTAACTATTTAACTAAGTACTGCTTTTTTCTTCTTCTCCCTCTTTCCTCTAATAGGGTCTCTACTAGGTATTTTTCTCTATCCTCTGTCTTAATTAGTAGGGGTTTATTGTCGTCTATAGGCTAGCTTAGTAGAGGGTCTAAGGACGCTAGTCTAAGGTTATTAATATTAAATACTAGGTAAATCTAGCTAGGAATATTTAATTCCACTGCGTTTAGTCTAATAACCTTAAGTACTGTGTACTTTAGATTTTTCTAATTAAGTTTTCTACTAGGCCTTTTTATTTTGTAGTAGTTGCCTAGTTTTAACTATACTTTATTGCCTTTTTTAAGCTAAGGTAACTAATGCCTTTTCTTATTTGCCTGCTTTTCTTGTTCTTATTAACTTTCTTCTATTATAGCTTGTGCAAGCTTAATACTCTGTTATAGTTTATTAATAATATTTTCGACTTTTTAATAGTCCTATTATATTCTCCTTGGAAGTTGTTGTTAAGGGCCGTGCTTAGTTACAATTTGTAGAGGATTTACCTTATAGCTGTGTTGTAGGAAGAAAGGAGATATCTTAGTAGACTAAGCTTGCCTTGCTATAACTGCAATCTTAGCTATCCCTAAGTTACTCTTCTAATTTATTTAATCCTAATTGCAGAAGGCTTGTAAATAAGCCTGTACTATAGAGTTTATTCTTTCTGTAGACCTGTAAGTTTTAGGATAGTATCTAGAAGATAAGGGTTACTTAATTTCTAATAACTTGTAAAGCTTAATCTAAAAATAGTTAATAAACTGTATACCTTTGTCTAAAGTAATATAGTTTAGTGACTAATAGTAAGCTATAACAGAGTTAATAAAAGCTTTAGTAATACTTTCTGTAGTAATGTTCTTAAGGCCTATTAAGACAACGTCCTTGCTAAGCCTATCTATAACTACTATAAGGTTTATACAGCCTTTGCTTTCTAGTATCCCTGTAATAAAATCTATAGAAATTTCTTTCTATATTTGCTTAAGTATAGGCAAGGGTTTTAGTAAGCCTTATAGGCTGTCTCTCTAAGGTTTTATTCTTCTACATACTAAGCAGTTCCTTATGTACTTTCTAATACTTTTACTAATACAGAGCTAAAAGTATTCTCTTGCAATAGCTTAATAGGTAATATTTTTTTCTAGATAGCCTAAGGCTCTAGAACTGTAGATTTTGTAGATAATTCTAGTTCTTAAAGGTTTATTATTAGGTACCTATTTTTAATCTTAGTATAGAAGGTTTCTAGAATTATCTAGTTAGCATTTAGACATAGAAAGGCAAGATCTAAAGCTGTAGTAAATTGTTGTTTACTATCTTTTATAGCTTTCTAGGCTATTTAGTATGTTTTGTCCTCTTTTTTAGCTTTATCTTGTAGATCCTCTAGATCTAACTACTCTTGTACTGCTACTAGATAGCTGTTGCAGTTAAAGGTTCTAAGCACTTCTTCTTCCTTTAGTTCTTTGTTAGTAGCTGCAGTTGTAGGTTTAAATACTTATAGAAACCTTCTAAAAATCCTAGTATCCTAGTTGTTTGCTAGCATATCTTGTTGTCTTCTAAATAAGGCATTAGCCTTAGAGTTATTAACTCTAGGCCTGTAGGAAATTTCTATATTAGGAAACTTTCTTAGAAATTAAGCCTATCTTATTTATCTCTTGCTAAGCTGTCTTGGCTTACTAAAATATTTAAAGTTTTTCTAGTCTATAATAACTATAAACTTCTTTAAAGATTGTAGCATAGCATCTTACTTAAATAAGTAGAAGATAACTACTAGTAATTTCTTATTATATATCTTGTAATTGCTTTGCGTGCTAGTTATTTTTTTTAAATAATAAGCTACTAGGCGTAAGCCTCCTTTATTATTATATTATAAGAGGACTCCTGCTACTACATATTTAGAAGAGTCTGTTTCAAGGATTGTTTCTCTGTTAGGATCATATTAAGCTAGTACTAGCTTAGTAATAAATAACCCCTTTAGCTTATTAAAAGCTTTTTGCTTAGTTTTTCCTTATTAAAAAGAGATGTTACTAGTAAGCTTTAAAAGAGGAGCTACTATTTCTAAGTAGTGCTTAATAAATTGTTAATAGAAGTTTACAAAACTAAGAAAACTGCGTACTCCTTTAATGTTTATAGGTGCCTGCTAATCTCTAATTGCTTTTACTTTCTTAGGGTCTATCTAAAGTCCTTTGCTAGCCTTAATAATAAATTTAAGGTATTTTGTACTCTGTATGTTAAATTCACATTTCTAGATGTCTAAAGGTAATCTAGCCTTACCTATAGCTTCTAAAACCTTATTTATATTGTGTTAGTGTTCTTTACGCGTGCTATTAGTATAAATTAATACGTTATCTAGGTAGGCTAAGCAAAAATTGTCAATATACTCACAGAGAGTCTAATTAATATAGCGTTAAAAGGTACTAGAAGCGTTTGCTATACTAAATAGAGTAACTAGCTACTTATATAACTCAAATCTAGTACAAAAAGCTGTTTTCTACTTATCTCCTATATTAATCCTAATCTTATATAAAGCTGTAGAAACGTTAATCTTTATAAACTATTTAGCTTTTGCAATATTGTTAAGAGTTTCCTAAATTAAAAGTAAAGGATAACAATCTTTCTTTGTAATAGCGTTTAGGGCTTAGTAATCAATGCAGAAACGTAATCCTTCTCTAGGTTTCTTAGCAAAAAGGACAGGGGAGAAGGCAGGAGAGCTACTAGCTCTAATCTATGCTTTATTAAGTAGAGAAATAAGCTCCTTTCGTAATACTAGGAGTTCTAGGCAGCTTATACTATATAGAGGTCCCTAGGGAGCCTATTTTTCTTTGCCTTTATTGTCCTTCTCTAGTTTAATTTAGTAATCTACTTTAGATCCGCGTAAAGGATGTAGTACAGAAGCAGTTTTTAGATTAAAAATCTAAACTAGGTGTTAATAAGCCTTAGAGAGTAAAGGTAGGACCTCTACTTTCTTCTTAGGAGCTAGGGCTTTTTTAATATCCTTAAGAGAAGCAGCAAAAGTCTAAATAGACTTATCCTTTTTCGCCCGCCTAATATAGGAGTAATAAGCTGTTACGCTTATTTGTTTTAATCTCTAGTCTCCTTTAATAGGGCGATCCTTAGTGCTAAGTAACTTGATCCTTTAGCTAGAAGAATAGATGTAAATTATTTTTCTAGAAGGAGAAATAGTAACCTCTCTTCTATTCATCTAGGGCCGTCTAAGTATTAAATTGTTACTAGGGTGTGTAGGGGCTATATAACCCTAAATAGTATCCTTATATCCTTTAATATTAATGTCTAACCTAGCAACTTTGTTAATAGTTCTAAGTTTATTTATAACTCCTTCTAATCTCCTAGGAGAAATAGAAATGCACTGTAAGTTAGCTTTCTTAATAAGTTAAGGGCTAATAAGCAAGTATGCAAGGTTTCCTGTATTAATTAAAATAGAGGTAAAAGTGTAACAATTTACTAGCGCCTCTAAAGTAATTCTATTACTACTTATATTCTTTTTACATTTATCCTACTCTTTAACTAAGTTATCTTAACTTATTAGAGGCTTCTGCTAGTAACTTTAAACGGGAGCTACTCTTTTTCTAAATCTAAGTCCTTATTTAAGCTTTCCTTACTAAGCTTATTATCTTTCTTTTTCTTAGAGTAAGAGGACTTAACTAAAGTCTTTTTCTCTTTTTTAGAGAATCTCTTATTCTCTGTTCAATATGTAGATAGATAGCCTTTCTATTTATAGTTAAAACAGCGTCTTTCTTTGTATAACTATTGTAATTCCTAGTTACTAAACTATTAAGGTTTAGCAGTTCTTCCTGTGTATTCTATCTTTTCTATCTAGTCTCCTTTTAAAGGAGAAAGAGGAGGAGAAGTTCTTTTAGATTTATACTTCTTAGGCTTGTTGTCTCTGCCTTTAGAGTACTTCTCTATTCTATAAAGGTAATTAGTAATCTTTATTGCTTTATTTTGCAGGCTATCTAAATCCTTATAAGTAATACCTACAAGTTTGTCTTAAAGTTTCTAAATAAGACTTTTTTAGAAAAGTATTATACTTATATTCTTGTCTAAACTACTATTAGATAATAGTAGTTGTTCCTAGAATTCTATAATGTATTTGCGTATACTTTTCTTACCTTAGCTTATAGACTAGAGCTTGTTCTTAGTTCTCTTTATACTATAGGGATCTCTAAATATTTGGTTAAAGCAGTTTAATATCTTATTAAAGTTCTATAAATTAAGAATCCCTATTTAGTTAAGGAAAGGTAGAGTAAAGATTACAGCTAAGCCTTTTAATTAACTAAAGGCGTAATTACAAGTCCCTTTATCTATGTTAAAATCTTCTTTATTATTTTTTACCTTAGTAGTAAGTTGTTGTTAAAAAATTTAGTACATCTTTCTATTTCTATTAACAGTATTAGGATCTAGTTGTTTAAAACGCCTAGGTGTTTAAGCTTGTTAATTTCCTAAGGCAGCTAATAGGGTAGGTAACTAAGGTAGAGGTTGTTATTCTACCTTAGGCTCCCTTTGTTGTAGCGTGCCTATAGCCTTTTAAGCTTAGAAGGCCTCCTATATCCTTTTAGAAGCAGCTATTTTATCTAAGCTACCTGCTCTACAAAGACCTTCTAAAGTAGTTTCTACTTTAAGTCTGCTAACACTATCTTAGTATAGTTCTGCTAATTTTATAGCTAAAAGAGCTGCTAAGGGTTCTGCTATTGTATTTATAGGTACTCGCTAGTACTCTATTATTGTTGGCAAGAATTATTATAGGTGCTACTACGCTTAGTAGGCTTATTCTTTTTGTAGGAGCTACTACGCTTAGTAGGCTTATCCTTTTGTGTAGGGGCTACTACGCTTAGTAGGCTTATTCTTCGTCTGTTTTCTAGGGCTACTACGCTTAGTAGGCTTATCTAACAAATTTAAACGCCTTAGAGACTTATACAACTAAGTATCCCTTAGCACTTTTAATCTAGTGTTTCTTCTGTTAATCCTTTAGTAGATTTAAATAGTTAACTAATTAACTAGTAGTCTAATTAATTAGATTCTCGTGCGTAGATATAGCTCTAGCAGGCTACTAAGTACGACATAGCTACGCAAGTAGCTAAAAAAGGATTTAATTTAATTGTAAAGGTGCGTTAGGTTAATTAAAGATGCAAGGTAACAGTAAAGGTGAATATATTAGATACAAAACTATAGAGAGACTACGTGGGTTTTTATATCTAATCTAGATAGTTAGGACTAACTAAGGTTAGGACTAACTAAGGTTATTAGAGGTCGCCGGGTTAGCTAACAGTTAGCGTAACTAGTGCGGCCGATAGTCAGCAGCTAGTGCTGAGGTGCTAGTACTGAGGTGCTAATGCTGAGGTAAGAAAAGCCAACGAAGGCCACAGGCCGAGTACTAGAGGACATCAAGGCTTCAGCCCTACTCAATATTTATAAGCTAAAGAAAAGAAACTGTTAATGAAGTAAGTTTTAAATATATAAAAAGGGTTTATAAACTATAAGAAGACGAAGCTATTACGTAAATAGCGCGTACGTAAGTAACTACTATTCTTTCCACCCTTTAATTGAACTCTAAGTAAATGAGATATAGGCCTTAAAAACTAGCTTACGTCATGCTTAGGTAAGCTTATAAAACTTAGTTGTTTATTAGCTATTTTTAAACGTTAAAAAAATTATACTAAGATCTATAGCTTCGGCGTTTTAAGACAACCTTTCCTTTTGATTTGATTACACATTTTGTAGACACCTTTTTAGTAAATAAAAAGATTTATTGCTAACAACAGGTATCTAGGCTTACGCCCCATTGTTTGACATTGCTAGCACGCAATTAGTTTGTCGCATGTTTAGACAGAAATAAAGAAAAGCAAGGCAAAAACGCAAATTACCTTCTAACTTAACGCGCCTTATTCAGCCTATTCTTGTTACTTTATTGCTAGGCGCTTCTTAATAAAGTAAAGCAGTAACACTATTATTGCCTTGCTTAATAACTTATAAACGCGATAATAAAAAGCTTACTTTTTCTTTTCTGCTTTTTTTTATTGCTAATTTAACGTCTTGCAATAGCTGTTTAAGCCAAATCCTAGTCTTTATACTTAGCCCTTGCATAATAAATAGGAAAAGAAAAATGCTAAAGCAATAAATTTTAATAACTGCACTAGTATTAGTAAATACTTTAGAGATTATGTATTCTCTGCACGACTAGCTAAATTAGGGCTTATCAATTTTTTTGTATATAGGAACATTACAGATAAAGAACTTATTAAAAATTTTATAAACTTAGAAGTTTAGCTAGGTAGTTAAGTTTTAAGATACTGAATAAATTGAGGTGTCTGTATAAACAGTTTAAGTTAGACTAAATTAGGTGCTAAGTAGACAGTAGCAAAAGATGTTTTTTTAGAAGAGAACTTAAAATCAGGAGATGATTGCTGCAAAGGTTGTACGCTATAATGCAGTGTAGTGTATTATATGTATATTGTATGTATAGAGTGCTGTTTAAAAAGTAAAAAGCAATAAGTAAGAAGTAGCAGCTTTAGCTTTATAAAGTATTGCAGGCTCCTGCTGCAGTACGTACATGTTCTTTCCCTCCTCTATTACATTATGTTGCAATTTTATTGCAATCCTACTGTAATCCTATTGCTAGCTATAGGCTGGCAACTGCCGTTAGACACGTTTTAACCAGTGTTGTTTTTTAGTACTTTAGCATATTTTTTAACCTAAATTATTGCTTAGTGGTCTGAGCTTTCCTCCTAGAACTCATCCACCTACCGTTCAAATCTCGTTAACTACACACAATCTTTTATTTGGACTTTTGCGACTGATTAGTAGAGGGTAGCTGCTTTTCACTTTTTTAGAAACCCCATATTAACTACAACAACAACCACCACCTTTGACACCCTAAAAAATAAATACTAAAATCTATTTTTATTTTTTTTATCTTATTTTAAGCAGAATTACAGGCGCAACTGTGCTGACTAAGCAGCCCATCTAGAAGAGAGAATTCTTGGCTTTTCCAATCCCTAACTCTTTCTGGTATAGCCCTTCTAGTTATAGAAATCGAAAGCTTTAAAAACAATAACCTTTTTGATTTCCTTTTTTTGTCACCCCTCTGTATATATATACTCCATTTTAACTATATTTCATAGGTTATTATAGCTAATCTATAGTATGATCAAGATTTAAGGGACAATATTTGATATTAAACTTTAGGTCAAGATATCCTTGTCTTACTAGACTTTTTTATGTAATTATTGAATATTAATTAAGTATATAGTTCAATCTTTCTATTAATTTATAAGGTGTCCAAGGGTTGTTGTTGTAGTCAAAAAAGGTTTTCCATAAAAAGATTGTGTGTAGTTAATAAGATTTGAACGGTGAGTAGATAAGGTCCACGCGCTAAGCGCTCGGAACAGAAAAGCTTAGACTACCAAGCGAAAGTTAAGATTGAAAAAATTGGCTTAAGGTACTAAAAAGAACACTAATTAATACGTGTCCAACGGCAATTGCCAGCCTTTGCCTGGCAACAAGATTGGGATAGAGATGGAGGAGGAGGTTAAGGACATAAACCTTTCTATAAAGCAAATATATATAATTATATATATATATATATTCTACTTAGTATAGCTAAACATGTTACAATCAGAAGTTTTGGTATCTAAAAGTAGAAAAAGACTTATTTAAAATACTTCAACATCACTATAACAAGACTGTGAAATTCATCCAAATTTGTCGAAGACCTACTAAGTTTTTTAGCATTATTTAGTAGGGGTTCGGCAGCTTTAGCTACCTATATACGCTCTCGCGCTTTAGTGCAAGCCTTATCTCTCTTATGTTTACTCTCACAAGTACTCTTTTCCTTTTAGGATCAATCTCATATATACAAGTTGTCTTAGCTACAACACCGCACTAAGACGCAGGCAATAGACTAGAGGAGAATTAGGCTTACCTGGCGAAATCTCTACTTACGAAATGTAAATATTCATCTAGGACTAGGTATATCGAAGCAGCGCTGCAACGCTGTAAGCCTTCGGCGGTACCCGCCTGAATATCCCCTAGGAGACTGCTGAAATAGGCGTTAGGCCACAATCAATTAATTAATCTACAGCCTTAGTCCTGTAGGTGTACGTGGCTGATGACACTTAACCACCTCAACAGCCCCCCTTTCCATCAATGCGGAATGGCGGTCAACAACTTGAAAAAAGGCTATTTGTGCTAATGCGTATGCACTTACTTAGGTACCGAGGTGGACGGCGTAACGCGCATGACTGCGTAACGCGCACCTTTTGCCATAGTAATCTCTAATATTTTCGAATATTAAAATAGCAATAACTTCTTTAAATACTGACCTTTTTTGAAAATTCTTGAAGATTGAGAATCTAGAAACTTAGATCTATGACTCTAGAATTTTACTTTAGTTTCATATAGCTTGGTTTTAGAGATCTTAGCTCTCTATACAAATATAAACTTTTTATTTATAAAGATTTTAAAAATTCTAAATAGGCTAAAAGTTTCTGTTTCTTACTTATAGTCTGAAAGATAAGTTATAGTACTTAAAAGTATTATACTTAAGAAGATATAATAGAAATTCTAAAATCACACTATAAAAAAATCTTATTTTTGATATAACTTTCTTAAATGTTGACTTTCTTTGAAATTTCATTTAATTTGAGTACTTAAAAGCTTAGCTTTATAAACCTAGAATTTTACTTTAGTTTAATATAGCTTAATTAAAAAGTTTATATTTGTATAGAGAGCTAATATCTCTAAAACCAAGCTATATGAAACTAAAGTAAAATTCTAGAGTCATAGATCTAAGTTTCTAGATTCTCAATCTTCAAGAATTTTCAAAAAAGGTTGGTTTTCAAAGAAGTTATTGCTATTTTAATATTCGAAAATATTAGAGATTACTATGGCAAAAGGTGCGCGTTACGCAGTCATGCGCGTTACGCCGTCCACCTCGGTACCGTGTCCGTGCACTCAATGACCCA
This sequence comes from Alternaria sp. 'sect. Undifilum', assembly GCA_024321975.1. NCBI lineage: Eukaryota > Fungi > Ascomycota > Dothideomycetes > Pleosporales > Pleosporaceae > Alternaria > Alternaria sp. 'sect. Undifilum'. The sequence continues at coordinate 2,515,117 of JAJJZI010000010.1, read as the reverse complement.
GTTCGCTCAATGACCCACCCCAACACAACAACCACCTACACAAAACACGTCACAACTCTACTAATATGAATCCGATTCAGAAAGCGATTGAAGATATTGAATCGCGTGAAGAAGGCGCATCTTTTAGCTATCGCGAAGTTGCAAAAAGGCGTGGGATTAGCCATCGTACGCTCGCTCGAAGACACTAAGGGCAAACTCAGCCGCGCGGGGTTAGCCACCTTTCTCTCTACCAACAACACGAGAGGGAGCTTATACAATACATTAAAAGACTTACTAAAAGACGTATATACCTACCTACAAGAGTTACGATACGCAGCTTTGCATCCCCTTTAGCTAGTAGAGAGGTTTAAGAAAGCTGGGTTACTCGCTTTATTAACAGGAATCCTACCCATCTTATTTTGCGCTGGCAGGCAGGAATAGATCGCAATTGCCACAGAGCTAATTTAGAGGCTAAATATAGCCCTTACTTTAAGCTACTACATAAGAAGATAAGGGAATGCAATATAGGGCCTTCTCAAATCTTAATATAGATAAGAAAGACTTTATAATTAGAGTAACTAGAAGGCTAAAAAAGGTGTAAAATAAGAAAAAAACCAACTAAAAAGGAGTTAGAGCTGCAACTTAGAACAATTCTAAAGAGTAGGTAACCGTCTTAGCCTGCGTTTGTTTAGACAGTACAGCTCTATCTCTAGCTCTAATTTTTTAGTTAGCTGTTAGAGCTCTAAAATTAAGCTAGGTCAAGGATATTAATAACAAAAAGCACTAAGTATTTGTTAGCTTATTTCTTTCTAGCTAAACTAATAATAGCATAAGTTTGGCCTGGCTTAAGGAGGTTTTTACCAGAGAGACTAGACAGAAAGCTTATTTAGGATACTAATTACTCCTCCTTAACAGCTATAGATTTTACTTAACTATAGATTTTATTAAATACTGTAACGACCACAAAATCCTATTAGCTGTATATCCTTCTTATTTAACCTATACGCTTTAACTGCTTAACATTAAATTATTTAAGCCTCTCCTAACTGCCTACTTAACTAAGCTTTCATCCCACCTTTATAAAGCTAAGGGCTCCTACTAATAGTAAAAGAAGACTTCTTTCTTCTTCTTTAGAGGGCCTAGGGTACTGCTTTTAAGGAAAAGACTATTAGAAAGTCTTTTTAAGTAACTAAGGTCTACTCACCTAATTCTAAGGTTATCCTTTAAAAATTCTGCAAGAAGGCCTCTAGTTTAGGTAAATTCTAAGCTTCTATACTTAGTAGAGGCAATTAGCTTAAAATAGAGACTCTTATACGCCGTTTAGTGCAGTATTAGGGCACTAAAGAGGTAACAAAGATTTGTTAAAGCTTTTACTATATTTTAGCTTAAAATAGTATCCTCTATAAAAAGATTAAAGGCTTTAAAGAGGCTTTTTTAGTTAAAAAATTAACACTAAAAGAAGAGCTATACTCTATAACCTAACAATTTTTAGAAGTACTATAGTAGTGCTGTTTTCTAGTCGCCTAGGAAGGTCCGTTAGGCTTAGGACGACAAGGTAGTTTAACAATAAAAACAACAACTACTATAACTCTAAAAAGCTAAAAGATCTTACTTAAACAAGCAAGCTTAATTATATAAGGCTTAACAAGCTAAGAAGAGGCGTGTTAAGAGAGAGAGGCTTAAGGAGGTAAGGCAAAAAGAGAAGGCTAAAAAGGCAGCTAAAAAGGAGCGTTAGAAATTAGCTCGTAACGCTTAAGAGGCTATACAACTGTTCTAATTAAGTAAACGTAAGGCCTTACAAGCCTCTAAAATGTTTAAAAAGTGTTAAAAGTGTATTGTTATTGTACAATCTTAAGTGCAAGATAAGGGGGCTGCATTAGCTGCCCTAACGCTTACCAGCCGCCGCGGCCGCAACGTTAAGTTACCTACCAAATTTAAATAGCCCAAATTGATCGCAAGCATCTGTTTAGTACAACTCTACAAGATTCCGTATTAATAGCTATCATAGGTGGCGTTACAGCCTTATTTTTATAAAGTTGTGATGTTGCCAAGTAGGGTATTGAGCGAACTGGGTCATTAAGTGCACGGACACGGTACCTAATGGCGTGTCTAGTAAGCGGAGCCTAAAGCAAAAACACGAGCAAAACATTGCATACAGTCTATTGTTTTAGAGAGGGTAAAGTCTAAGTAGAGTATCTAGCATAAAGACACTAAGGCCCTAGGCCTAAACGTAAAATACTTAGCTGCTGTCGTTATAGCGTGATTAAAACCTTTTGCCTAAGACAGCTCTCTAAGCCTTGGCCTAGAGTTGCCGAGGGCAAGTGCACTGCGTAGTAAGCGCAGTAAGCGCTAGGAGTAGAGCTCGGCACTATAACTGCATAGTCTTATCTTTCGTGCTTACTCTGCATTCTGTTCACAATTAATATAAAGGCTTTATCTTAAAAAATTAGAATTGAACTTTATACTAGTGTGCGTGTTTGTGACTAGGATAAAATGCATATATAATTTTTATTAATAGCCTAGCACTTAAACGCGTAATGTTGTGCACTAACACGCTTAACCTGCTATCGTTCCTGTAAACTAGGTTATTAGTAGGGATAAGTTTTAGTGCGTATCATTAATAGAGGCTATCTTACATCCTCAAGCAGAGGCCGCTACACGATTTTAGCCACCGTTGTTACTCTTCATCCCCTTTACCCACGCCTCTGATATTTGAAGTTCTTATTGAGTACTTATCAACGCAACGATGTCCATTTCAGCAATTACAGCAGCAACGCCTAGCGAAGTCATTAGCCCTCCTCTTGACATGTCCAAGATTCCTGATGTTTGGGAAGGCTTCTGCTATGCAATTGCAAGGCATACGGATAAATTGGCTCTTGCATGTACTCATCAACCCCCCGACCTCTTTGGTTTCGGCAGTCTCGCGCCGTTCCCACCGCTGGGATGTGCAGATACTTCCTCTCATATAAACTCTAGTGACCAAACGCCCAAGTACCTTCGCTGGTCCTTTGCCACTCTTGGAAACGCCATATCGCGCCTGATTGTAGCATGGAGGAATGTTGCGGTCCTATCCCCGGTTGAGAAAGAGGCCATCGGCCCAGGAACTCCTGTTATCACCTTTCTTCGCAATGGAGCCGACTTTGTCCTTGCGGCTTGGGCTGCTGTCGCCACAGGATGCACTTTCGTTCCTATGAATCCGCTCAGCCTTAAGAACACCGAGGAGGTGATGCATATGCTAAGGACAGCATTGAGCGTTGTTCCCCACGGAAAGAACAGAGTGATCTTTGCGGCCGACGAGGACGTCGCAAGAAAGATCGACGGGCTAGGGCCAGATATTCTAGGGCCCAGTACTCTAAGGATACTAGCAGCTGGTTCCTATAGTGTTGATGGCTGGATTCATATGGAAGAGATGATGAAAGAACGTGCTATCGGTCACGGGACAGAGCGTAGCATTTTTAATGGTACACTCGACGGTGAATACCACACTGATGGTGGTCTTGTTCTTTTGTAAGTGAATTTCGTATATTAAGACTTTCCATCCTCATTTGCCCTGAATGCAATAAAAACTGCTTGTTTATTGTCTTAGATGCTTATGTCATGAACAGCACAAGCGGTACAACCTCACGCCCAAAGGGATTGTTCGTCCGCCATACTACAGTAAACATCTATACTAATTCCCGGCTGCTCCTATCGTCCCCAGAATATCTTCCAGGACCTGGCTCTAGTATATGCAGCGTTCTTCCCAATAATCATGGCAATGGCTGGTCTTCTATTCAAGCCGCGCATGGACGGGGGGCCGCGCTAATTTTTCCGGGTCCTGCTTTCTCTACACCCAAGGCCATGATCGCGACTCTTTATAGCGAGAGAGTCACGCACACCATGTTGGTATCTACATTGGTATATGCTTTGGCGGCTGCAGTAGAGAAGCATATACAACCTTTCGAGCATCTTCGATGCATTACCTTTGGTGGTATGGGCCTTACACGTGATATGCTGGATGTCGCAACAAAAGAACTTGGAGCTAACGCAGTGGAGAATGCGTATGGATGTACTGAGGGTGTAGTCCTCAGCACAGGGAGTGTTAGCACATTTTCGTCTGCTTTGAATGTCTCTGAGCATCTCACGGGTGGCTTGTATACCCAAGAGGTATCTGTTGGTCGACCTCCTGTGGGTCACGGTATCCGAATCGTAGACCCTGAAACTGGAGATATCGTGCCCCGAAACGTTGCCGGAGAGATCCATGGGTGCGGACCTATGGTGAGTAGAGACGGTAAACGGGGTTATATCGGCGACGAAGCAAACAATGCGTTTTACGTGGATGAAAAAGGAGGGATGGTTTGGTTCCGAACAGGCGATAGAGGCCAGATGGATGAATCGGGTAGGGTGTTCGTCATCGGGCGGTATAAGGACATGTACGCCTTTATTTCTCTATGCCTGATGCACGTGTTTCTGAGCTAATGCCACAGCCATCTAGGATTGTTCGTGGAGGCGAGAACATCTCTCCTGCCGCTATCGAGAGCATTCTCTCGACCAAGGCCGAAATCCGTGCCCTCAACCCCCAAGTGTATGAGGTCCTCAATCCCCTTTTCCGCATTGATGCTGACTATAGATCGGCTAGGGTCGGCGCAAGAGATGACATCGCTGGTGAAGTTCCTGTAGTAGTGGTTGAAAACGTCAAGTCGTACCCAAACATCGACGTAACTATCAGGGAGACTATACTTGAGAGAATGGGGACAAAGTACGTTCCTGAGGCTATAATATATCTTGAGGATATAGGCATTAATGACTTTCCTCGGACAATCTCGGGAAAAATTCAAAAGCTGAAGCTGAGAGAGCTCGTAGCGGATTACCTCATCGGCAAGAAGCATCTGCTCATCGACAATAGCCTCAAAGAAAAGGAAAGACAGCAACTATCAGAGGTAGTCAGGGCTATTTGGGCTAATGCCATTGGCCTCGAGTCATCATCTTGCTTGGACATGAATACACCTATCACCGAGCTCGCTGATAGCATCAGTATCATGCGGGTCCGAGATAGAATTAGGAAAGATACAGGGCGAGCATTGCCCTTGGAAACCATGCTCCAGGCAAGAACTGTTGCAGAGCAAGTCGAGCTTTTGCAACTAACAGAGAAGGGGGACCCCAGCAAGAAGACTCAGAAAGGGTTCAGAGAGCAGAGGAGACGGACGATAACTACACCCAGAAGTGTCGTGAGACGAGGACCGCCTATCATGGAGGATATGGTGCACTTGACGAGAGACCCCACCTTATATGAGCTGACTCGAAAGCTCGTCTTGAGGACGATCTCGCCGTACGGGCTTACCTGGGACGACGTAGAGGATATTGTACCTGCGTATGACTCGAATGCGTTGCAAGCTCAGTGTGGGTTTTATGAAACGACCAATTTCCATTTCGCGATAGCACCGACAGTTAGAGCTAAGAAATATGTAAGTGAGCAGTGCAGAACTATTTCTTTCCCCTTGCCCTGGGCTGTGCTACCGAAGCTTTCTTTTTTGAAGTTTTTAAACGATTATGAGTAATAAACTGACGTTTTGCATCTAGCATCTTCGCCATGCTTTGGAAGCTACCATGCGTAACCATCCAATTACGTGTTCATTCATGGTGTGGGAGTCAGATTGGGCTTCAGCTGATGCGAAGTTGCCAGAGGCACTCCATGTTGTGCTTTACCCTTCATCAAAGTTTTTTGACCTCACCATCTACGACGGGGGTGTTCTTTCTACTTTGCAAGATCTCGAAGCTGTTGCTTCGGGCAGCAACACAGGCAATGGCACCTTCCTACGACCGGAGCAGAGCACCTTTCCCGGCCCACTATACCGTGCTTCACTCTTCGACATTACTAAGACTGGCAATGCAGCTATGGTGATATCTATCAACCATGCTATCAGTGACCATACCATGGGACAAATGCTCAATGACGATCTCGATCTCGCTATTGAACTATCCATGTCCTCAAGTCCGGATAGTACTTCGGATGACGTTGTCGAGATACAATCCCTACTACCGAAGCATGAAGATTATAAAGCGTACCTCGATCTCCATTACACACTATACAACTCACCTTTATCACGCGTTTCCGTAAAATGGCACGCCGATCGTCTTTCTTCTTTACCGGCTCATGTTAACTCTGGTGTCTTGTGGCCGCGCTCGTCTACATTCCTGCAAACGTCGATGAAAAGATTGAACAAGCACTACGAAGACACCAATCAGATAAAGCACACTTTCCATGCGCCGGCACTGAGAGATTTCCGAAGGGAATATTCACACATAGCTGTGAGTACAATCGTCAAAGCAGCCGTCGCCCTGGCTAGCGCTCGTAAGAACGAATATATCGTTACCAACGCGAAAACGGGGGCAAAGTCTAGATTATCTGTCTTTTCCAGTATAGAAGCTGCACGATCTCACTACAACCCCTTCTTACCCAAGTCTACTATTACCAGAGATCTAGGGAACGGAATTGAAGATCGGCTACGATGGGAAGCTACTGAAGTGTCTGGTCCAACGGTACAAATCGTTTGCAACATGGTTGAAATCTCAATCTCGGGTCCAGAAACAGAGGCAGAGACAGTGATCCAGCTTCTTAGCAGAATGCAAGCTGAGCAGAACCAGCAGACAAAGTACGCGTCTGCCCCATGGCGTGCAATCATGGGTGAAATCATGTACGGTGGAGCAGATACTGGACACTGGCCTCTGCTGCCTCTGGTACATGGGACACTGATGTTCAATTGGGCTCCTGAAATTGGTGTGGCTAAGGCTGCATCTGATCTCCAGGAGAAAGACAACAGACTAGCTAATTTCAAAAACTTCATAATGCTCAAATCTGTACAGAAGCCCCGCGTAGGCTTGGTAGTAACGGCGGGTGCAGACGCAATAGGAGGGCAGACTTCCTCCAACATAGTCTTGCTTTTGAGAGGAGCCGGCCTTAGTTGGGATCAAACAAGGCATTTTGCCGAGGAGATTGAGAGTATTGTGAAGTGGTTGACTAAAAAAGAACACGCGAATTTGAGTGTCAAGAGCGTGTTCAATTGAGGATCCGGGTATGGAAAAGCGTTAGAGAAAATCGAATAAGAGAAAGTAACACCATACATAAAGATTGTGCATTATTGTCGATAGTACAGCCCTGTCCCTGCAGCTGCCAAACTTGCTAATGTGTGCCAGTGTTCGGATGCCAAGCCGTCTTCGACAAGCTGCACAGGCCTGCGTTCCACAGGGTAAGTGATTCTCGGGTCATTGCTCTGCAGGACTCCGCTGACGTCGTTTTGCATAGTGGGCTCGTTCGCATGGTTGAGAAGCCCTTCGCCCGCTTTTTTTGAGAAGCTCGTCGGCGGAGTCACCGCCGTCCAGATCCACCGGGACAATCTTGTGGCGTTTGGCCGCCTGTGGAATCATGTCTAGATTAGTACCTTTTCTGTGGATATATCGCCCTCTTTGTACTAAAATTGCGTAATAATTATTCTATACGCGCTCATCTAGGAAGAGTCTATCCTTTAGCGCTAACAATGCTATCGCTATTAGATCTTCTAAGTTAAAGTCATGCTACTTCCTGTACTCCCGGATAGCCTTGTATAAGCTTAGCAAGCCTTCGACAAGGCTAAACAGTCGATGCTAGCTGTAAGAGTAATGCGGCGTTCAAATGTCAAGACAGTCAAGTGGAATCGAAGTAGCATTAGGTACAGCTAGGCCGCCCAGGTAGCAGAGGAGATATAGTGCTAACTGAAATTACCTAGGTAGTTTCCTATCCTTGCATATTGTTTGTTCTTAGCACAGTCTTCCCATAAAGTGCTTACCATATATGTACTAGTGCCGCGTATGGGTTTTGTAGCTTACTACAGTGCCCGTGCGCGTGACGAGCCAGTTCGCGTGACGAGCCACCCTAACATCATAACATTGAGATCATCCCAACTTCAACGCGTTATAACTCCACCACCATAGATCTAATTCAAGAAGCGATCAAATATATTAAATAACGTAAACTAGGAGATAAATTCTTATACTGTAAAGTTTTAAAAATATTTTGTGGGAGCTAAAAAGGAGCAATTGCTTGATCAGGAGGAGTGGAATGAGTGTATTGAACAACTAAGTGCCACAACAAAGTGGTCAATAACTACTTAAGAGGAATAAGACGATCTAGCCTGTATATATAGGCGCTAGCGCGATCGTCACGTGTTTAGCTTACTAAGATCACCTACTTAACAGGGTAACCCGCATGTTGCGCATGTTAATACTCTAACACACCCCCTAGGTTAGTGAGATACTATTAATCTAAGCTGTAAGCAACTAGGCAATTATAATAAATTGAGGTTGTTAATTAAGAGGTCTCTCTATAATTATAGCTTTTCCTACCTAATCCTCTGTTGTTGTAGTAATGCTGCTTATTAATATTTTAATTAATCTCAGCAGTCCTAATATTAAAACATTAGATAGACCCTAAATATCGCGTAATTAGTTAGTGCGTAGCCTCTACAACAATATCAATTACGTCTACTACCTCTCTAAAACTTTTGTCCTTAACCTTAATTAATCTAATTACTAAGTCTTTCTAATCCTATCTTAACCACTATTACTAACATAGTAAGTAAGAGTGCCTTACTGTTCTCTTACTAGTTAGCTGCTAATCTTTCTAGTGTAGTCTGCCCTAAGCAACAACAAGCGCAGCTTAGAGAGCTGTTATTAACGTAATTAACGCTTAGAAAGCCGCTACTAGTAATATAATAACAGTGCTAAGCATAAGCGTTACGCGCGCTAAAGCCTGTTTAATAATAAGATTTAGCAAGCAGCTAATCTCTAAAATAATAAGAGTTAGTTGCCTTTGCCTGTTAATCCTTTTGCTTACTGCAAGATATCTAGTAGCTCTGCTTAGAGGCTAATTACTTTACCTACTAAATTAAGCCTGCTGTTAAGTTCTTATTTAAATTTTAATTTACATAAGAGCTTAACTAAGCAATTAAGCTAGCGCAAGGGCAAGGCGCTTTAGGAGCTAATATAAAGGTCTTAGTAGCTTACTGTTTAAGCAGCCTCCTGCAATTAGTAACAAGATAACAATAATAGCCTATAAACGCCTATTAAGCTGTCTACTAGGTGCAACGCGACCCCTTTAACCTAGAAAAAGGCGCCTAATAGCTTTTTAAAGATTACTGCTAATTTATTATACTTTTACGTTCTGCCTTGTAAGCGCTGCATAAAAAAGATACTAAATAGTTTATATACTAAACACTACTTTAATTGCGTTTAGACTAGCAGTTAGAGTAGTTTACGCTACAGTAGTTGCTTGTTACACACCTGCTATATAGTTAATATTAATCTTACTAATTAATTTATAGCTATGTACAAGGATAAAGTAGTAAGTCTCTAACCTATTAACTTTCTTACTTAGCTTACTAACTAGTTTCTTAAGGATAGAATAATAATAATAAGATGTACTAAGCTTTAAAAGCTTAACTACTTAAGGACATTATTACTCGCTACAAAGAGATTAAGAGCAGCGTTATAACTACTAGCAAGCCTTCTATAAAGAAGCCTTTTACTAATAATTATTGTGCTTAAGAAATGTTGTATCGCAGTTTTGCCGCTTAACCTCCTACTTCTGCTCCTACTCCCGCGTTCGCTCCTGCTTCTGCGTTCGCTCCTGCTTGGCAACCCGCTTAACAGCCGCAACAGTCGGCTTATTATCTGTAACAGCAACAGCAGCAACAACAACATTAACAACAATCTAAGTAGCCTTAGCAGCAACTTGCTTAAAGGTTGCTGCTTTAAGAGCAGGCTGCCTGCGGAATATTGCCCCCCTCTGCTCTATACAATTGTCCTTTTCCTTGTTGCCCTAATTGCTATACAAATTGTTTATATAACAGCAATTATTACGCTAGGGTAAGAAGGCATTTATTTAACAACTCTATATATAGAAGTAATAGTTTAGAATTAAGACGCAATACTGCTTACCTTAGGACTTTTGCTATTTAAGCTTAAATAGCTTAAATCGCTCTTAAGCTAGCTAAGGCTAAGCAAGCTAAGCGTAATATAATAATAGAGTCTAGCAAGTATAATAAGTCTAATGCTAATTAGTAATAAGGTTCCTAGTCCTAGTTTAATTGTCTAGCTTACGTTCTCCCGCTCACTATAAGGAATTAAGAGAAGACTTAGCCTAGTATATAGATATTGCTACTTAATACAAATCCTTTGCTTGTTAATTATTATTTCCTTTAATCAAGTGCTTAACTTACTAAAGGTTAAGTAACTACTTAAACTTTTTAAAATGTTATTAGGTAAGCAACTTATTTAGTTTATTAGCTAGCATAATTGCTGTTTCTAGGTATTTAACTTAAAATAATCTTTTAGTAAATTCCTGCTGCAGCTACATATTTTGTATATCTATATGCCTTAATTAAGTGCTAATCTGCTTATTCTTCCTAACTATAAGCCTAATTGTTTGTTAATTATTACACTAAACTGTCTAGACGTCTCCTAGATTAAGAAATAGCTTACAAAAGAAGCGCTTACGGGCTATAGCCTCCTTAGTAGTATGCTTAAGAGCAAGCAGCTTAGCCTTAGTTATTAATGTAGTAACTATAGTCTACTAAGCTGCCTTCTAGAATATTAGACTACTATATAAGATAGCTATATAACTAGAAGATAATTAACAAGTTTCCTAATTATCTACAAAGGAAGCGTTGCCTGCAATTATTAAGTCTAGGCTATTGTAGTTCCTGTACTAGATCGCGTCCTATCTTGTCTAATAAAAGTATATAATTACCTATTTAACAGCTTTTATATGCTAATTACTAGAGTTTGTAAGGAAGTGTAAGAGCTTTAAGATTAAGCAGGTAATATCTAGTTATAGCATAATAGCTGTGTACAGCACTAATCTAACCCTTTTTTAGTAGGCCTTAATCTCTTGCTTAGTTGCTTTGCTAGTGTTCTTAATTAGCTCCTTTAATAGCAATAGAGTTTTTAGAAAGCTACTATCTTCTAGCTTAAACTTCTTTGTAATTTTATTAATATATATATTATGTACAAGCGTAATTATTTATTTCTTGTAATCTCTAATTATCTAAATACTAAAGAACTATTTAACTAATCCTTGTTCCTTTATCTTGTACTTGTCTATAATCTTTAACTAAAAATCTATTGCCTTTTACTTATAATCTTTTGCGAAGAGTAGTAGGATATTATCTATATAAAACAACACTAGGATCCTCCTTTCTTAATTAAAGAAGAGGCAGGGCTCCTCTAGTAAGGCAATTAGTCTAATCTCTCTTAGTAACTCTAAGAACTCTTTATACTATAATAGTAGCGAGTCTTATAATCTATATAGTGCGCAGTTAAGCTATACGCACTTACCTAGCTTCTTAAAGCTATCTAGTATTTTATAGATTACTAGGTTGTGTGCTGTAAATAACGCATTAAGAAATACTTCTATAATATTATATTACTTAATCTTTAAATTATTTTTAGCAGTAATAGCTATTACTACTTAGAAGGACTTAGCTGCTAATATAGCAGCGTATGTTAAGTTAATTAAGTCCTTCTCCTAGAGATTACTTCTTATAACAATCTACACCTTGTATTCAAGAAAGAAGCTATCTTAATTAAACTTATAGGTCTAAACTTACTTTACAGGTATTAGGCGATTATTTGCTTTTTTTCTTAATATCTTAGTCTAAGTTCTATTCTTACTTAACTAATCAATCTCCTTCCTGTAGGCATTCTTAAATAGGGCCCTTATAGAATGCTAAAGTAACTACTTTTATAATTCTAGCAGTTAAGGTAGATTGTTGTAATGCTATTAAGTATTTCTACTTAGCTTATACTTAGTAAGCAAAGCTACTATAACTACGTAATTAAGAGTCTTATAGCTTACTTAGTTTTCCTAGGTTACTTGTAAACCTAGCAGGTAGGTATTACAAAAAATTATTTTATAATAGATCTTTATAATCTATAACTAATGCATTAACACTACTTATGCTTCTACCTCTTAGTTAATTGTTAGGATCTTAGGTTGCGTCCTTATGCTTACACCCGCCACCTAGCTTATATAGTAGAAGATAACAATTTATAGGCTAATTTAGACTTTTACCTATAATTCTAGCACTACGTCTTATAAGTAGAGGTTAAGCTTATAATTGCTTACCTTATCTGCTGTTTAAGGCCTAAAATCTTAAATCTTAGGATAATTTACGCCCTGCTATTCTGCTTACCTAAGTAGGTGTTCTATTACAATAAGCTAGCGCGTTAGAGTCTTTAGGCACAGACTATTAGACTAGTAATAAGTTATTAAGCTTATTTAAAAGAGGCTTTCTACCTCTAAGTATTAATTAATTAGCTTCTTTTAGTATATACACTACTGTTTAACTATTAATAACTCTGCAATTAATTACGTTGTTGCTCTCTAAGGTCTTTAGTTTAGGAGTTAGTTCTAGGGTAACAAGACTAGTATTTTGCTACTAATCTAAGCAAATTTTTAATAGTACACTAGCCTTATGCTTTATTTACTTAGTGTCTTCTAATCTACTCTTATCTTTAGTAGGTAGGCCTTCTTTACTGCTTAAGATAGTAGATAGATTACCTCTAAGGTCTTTAGTAGTTAGCTATGTATCTTAATCTGCCCTTTCTTAAATAGGCGAGAGGTCTAAATCCTCTCCTAGATTAACTAGCTTACTATTATAAAGGATCTCTACAATCTTAATTATTTAATCTTTTAGTAGCTCTTCCTCGCAATTTCTTTTATAGAATTAATATTTATTAAAGGTTATATTACAGGTAGTAATTACTTAATTAAGTGTTAGTACCTATATATAGTATATATTAGAGGCTTAATAACTAACTAAATAACTAATATAGCTACAAGGATTAACCTTAAATCCTTAATAATTATGCCTAGCTACTTTCTCCTTGTTTAAAGGATAAGCTTAGCAGCTATAGGCATAGATTCTACTCTAGTCTAGGCGTAGATTAGCAGTCTAGTGTCTAATCTTAGGTAGTTAATAATATTAGAAATATTTCCTAAACTATTCTTTAAGCACTTAGTAAGGGGATTAGTAGCTATAAATCTTAGTAGGGCTTATTTTATATAAGTAGGCTGCTGCATCTAGAATTACTAGCTAAAGCTTAGCTAGTAGATTAGCGCTTGTGCGCATCTTAATAGCCTTTGTAATTAGCTCTTAACTAGCTCTCTCTGCTAAGCTATTAGGCTTATAAGTATATAGCAGTAACGTCTTAATTATAATTTCTTTCTCTATAGCCTATTCCTTATATCTTAATTGCCCTCTCTAAGACAGTGTAGTAGTATTATTATCCTAATAAATCTCTATAATCTTCTACTAATATTTCCTCTTGATTCTTACGGCAAAGCCTTTAATTACAGGCATAATATTATTTAGTGTCTTTAACTAGATATTGTAATTATATAGCTTGCCTAAGTAGTTTTCCTTAATAATTAGTGCCTATTTCTTAAGTAGCTAACTAGTTAGGGAATTAAACAAATCCTATAAGATTCTATAAAAAGGTTATAGTAATCTCTCTCTTAGTTACTACAAGATTACTTGTAAGGTATAAGCTATTACATAGTATTTATATTCTAATAGCTTCTTACTAGTAATCTTAACATTTTGCGCTAAGTAAACTAAGGCTTTAATAGCCTGTTATCCTAGGTGTCCTAATTGTTAATGCTATAGGTCCTTATTGCTAGTATGTAACTAAGGTTTCCTTAATCGCGCTACGGCGTTCACAAGTAGTAGTTAAGTAGGGTAATAAGTAAGTTACTTATATTTAATAAACAAGAGATTAAAGTAATACTTAAGGTTAATTAAGACAATATTCTTTTTAATTGTTTTAAATTGCAAGGTATAATTATATCTTAAATACTAAATGCTTGCCTGCTTAAGCCGTGCTTCTAATATAATATTAACATAGAAACCTAGTACAACCTTAATGTTAGTAAGTAGAAAATTAGCTGTCTTAGGGCTAGCATTGCTATGCAGGACGTTCTTAAGCAGCCTGTTTCCTATACTAGCAACTAGTATAATTTAAGTGCCTATCTTAACAGTCTTGTCCTTAGCGCATTTACTAAAGGTGCCTAGTACTATGTAATCTATAGTATTAACTAGGTAGACTACTAACCTACTATCCATAATTGTGTAGAGAGATAGGGCATAAGGGGTAAAAGCTATACTAAACATATTTAGTCTAATTTCCTTAATAAAGTCCTTTAGGTTAATTAATGCTAAAACTAATAAGCTAGAGTAAGATCTACTTAACTTATTAGTAGCTAATCTACTAATACTAGCCTTCTAGCCTTCTTTCTTAATCTAGGTGCGTAAGGTTGCCTATTTGTTGCTGTTCTATTACTTAAGAATCTTTTTTTTTATTTAACAGTTTAATTAGTATACTACTAAGAAGGCTTAATCTAGTAACTGCAGTTTAAAGTTAATAGTAGTTACGTAGTGTCTAGAAGTGCTTACTTATAAGCCCTTTACTAGCCTTGCAGGGGCAAAGGTACAATTACTTACTACTCTTATTTCACTTATTAGCGCTTGTAGATTATTAAGCTGCTCTTAGTCTAGATCTAGTTTAGAATACTGCGTGTCCTTTACCTTTTAAAGAAGTAATTAACTAATCCTATAATAAAATACTAAAGATCTTTCCTAGATTATTAAGGGTTAAATAAGCTTTTCTAAGCATTATTACTTATGCTAGCTTATTTTACTTCTTACGTAACTAGTCTAGTACAATCTTAGTGCCTAAGGCGTCTAAAAAATTAGTAATTACTAACAGCCTAACAACCTTAAGAAGCAAGTAGATTGTTGCTTATTAATACAGTAGCTGCTACATAGTAAACTATTACTTAGGGCCTATTTGTCCCTAGCAAGCCTTATTAAAGTGTGATCTGTACTGCGCCCTAATTAAATATTAAGTATTCTAATCTGTAGGTGCAAGATCCTCCTTTAGGATCTTTACTAGGGCTTAAAAGCTAGTAAGGTTTTAAGTAATTATGCTTATTAAGGCATTTAAAAGCAGGTCTAGATAGACAGTCTTGCTAATCTAGTCCTTAACATTAGTAATCTTAGCAACTTTTCTTAACTGTTAAGCAGCTTATACCTTATACCTGTTAACTAGCTTATTGTAATTATCCTTCTTATACTTAGTATTAAGTAATTAAGCCTTATATTTGCGTTAAGTAATCTTATAGTCCTTTTGTATTTAAGCGCTAGCATTAGGTAATAGAGCAACTAGCTGCTTAATATCCTTAGGCAGTTCTAGATACTATAGCTTCTAGTAATTGATTAAGGGTACGTCTAGGAGATTAGGATTAACCTAATCCTAAATACCTTTCTCTAAGCAGTGTAGCCTTAATAGAGCAAACTAGGTTAGCTAGTCTAATTAAGCCTTAAGGATCACCCCTAAGGCGACAAGCGGTGTATTAGTAAGGTCTATATTAAGATAAGATGCTTTGTGTAGGATCACGACATAGGTTAATATTAAGGTAACAACAAATTAATTAGTTAGTTAGTAGGTAGCTAGGTAGCTTGTATTAGAAAGAGGTTAATTATATAATTAATAAGAGAGGTACAGTAGCAGCAGCAATCTGCTAGCTGTGCTGTAGGAGAATAGAGGAGAGTCAAATACTAATTAAAAAGTCAACCCTACAGCTTGCTAATTGCGCAGTAGGAATTAAAACTATAATTAAGCAGCTAGGCTTATAACTGTTGGAGCTGAAAAGGAGCAATTACTTAATTAGGAGGAGTGGAATAAGTATATTAAACAACTAAGTGCCACAACAAAGTGGTCAATAACTACTTAAGAAGAATAAGACGATCTAGCCCGTATATATAGGCGCTAGCGCGATCGTCACGTGTTCAGCTTACCAGGATCACCTGCTCAACAGGGTGACCCGCATGTTGCGCATGTCAATACTCCAACAGATAATAATAATATAGGTGATAATAAGTTAATTGTATTGATAATTAATCTGGTCGTGTTCTGTGTCTGAAGATGCAGATCCCGAGTACCCTTTTTATAACCTAGATTCTGTGTGGGCTTTGGCGGCGCTAACGACTTTTAGTGCCACCCCTTTAACCCTTGCAGGACCCTTCGCTAGTCTCCCTGGCCTTATAATTAACCTGCGCTGATGCCCTAAATTTAACACATCTTCTCAGCTAAAACGTACAGTCTAAGCTAAAGACCTCCCTTACTAGTTTCTTTTATAAGGTAGTTAATTATAGGTCTAAGGCGTCGAGCTAATTTGTTATTAATACTAGATTAGCTTCTAGTCTTAGTTATATACCTAGATTGATCAGTCCTATCTATTGTAGGAACCTCAGCTATTAATTAGCTAGTAATAGTTTAGTATGTCTGTTAGTAAGCATTTTGCTTAATTCTACGTAGATTACCTTAATTAACTTGTTCTAAACTTCTTGCCTAAGCTAGTAGTTGTGGATATTAATATGCCGTAGCTTCGTAGTTAACTAGGAAATCTTCTCTAAGATTAATTAGATTGTTTGCAGGTTATTGCACTATATAGTAATTGTTTAGTTAACTATCTAAACTTAGAGCTTAGTAAGTAGTATCTTATAAACATAGCTTTCTTTGCAACTTGTAACAGCGTAAGCAGTTTAGCTTTAGTTATTAAAGTTATAACTATATTTTGCTTATTTACCTTTTAAGCTATTAGTCTGCTAAACAGCTTAATTACATATCCTTATAAGCTTTTGTAATTAAGTGTATTATTAGCAAAAGAGGCGTTACTTGTAACAACTAGGTAATTATGTCTACTAAATTGTAGTGCGAGCGTTTGTGTATAGTTAAGGTATAGGAGTACGTAATTAGCTACTAGCTAATAATTAGGACTAGGGTTTGTAAAGAATTAAGCTAGGCGTAATACTGCGAAGGCTGTATTAGGTCTCGTGTTAACTGCTACAAATAAGAGTAATCTAATCTTTTGTTAGTAGAGGTTAATTTCCCTAGGAGTTACGTTGCCTTCTTAGGGCAATAATTTAGCCTTAATTATTAGGGTATTACTCTTAATTAAGTAGTCGCTCACTAGTCAGTTAATCTTCTTAATATATACTAATTAGGAGATCTAGATCTTGCGCTGTAATTAATTCCTAATTAACTCTATGCTTAAAAACTAGTTAAATTATCTCTTTTAATTATATAGTACTTTATTCTTATATCCTTAATAGCTGCTTGCGCATCTAATCTATAGTCCTTACTGTACATTACAATAATATTGTTAACATAGAAGAACACGAAGATCTCTTAACAAATTATGTAATATAGCTTATATAGAACAGTAGTAAATCTACATCTTTAGAGATAGGTTGTGAAGTCCCTTTGCTAGAGCAGTAGTAATATCTAGAGGCTGTAAAGAGCTTTGTTAAGCTTAAGGATTGTCCCCTTCTTTATGTATCTACGCAGCATTCTTATGTATATAACTTAATTAATTAGTACGTGTACAAAGGCATTAGTAATATCGTACTGCTTAAGCTTAAGGTTAAATTAGGCAGTAATCGCGAGGGCTATTTAGAAGAATCAACCTACTAACGTAGCAGCGTAGGTCTCTTAAATAGTAACGTTGCGCTATTAATTGCTCTGTACAACTAAGCGCGCTTTACACTTAACAAACTAATAATCCATGTTAATTTTGTAGGTATATACTTACATAGACTCTAGTATCTAGGTGTCTGTTAGTCGTGCTTCTTGCGTTAGGACTTCTAACTATAAGTTTAATTGCTTGTAGCTCGCGAGGTAATCCTCTTTAGCCTTTTTAAACAACTAGTCGAATATGGAATTCTCCTTTAGCTGGTTTAGACTTAGCGCTGGCAGGATCTCGCTTAAAAAAGGTATCTAGTTCTAACTTTAAGCCTTAGGGTAGCTGCTTTTCACTTTTATAGAACCCTATTTTGACTACAACAACAACCAACACCTTTGACACCTTAAAAAATAAATAACTTTAACCCTTAAGCAATTAATTAACTGCTGCGCTATTAAGTTTCTTGTTGTTTAATTGTTAAACTTCTCCTACTCTCGCACCTGCTATAAACGCTAAAGCCTATAGGTCTGTCTAGTTTTTCTAGAAGGTCTTACTAATAGAACTTAATCCTATATTAGCACTGTGTAGATTAGGAAACTCGCTGCAGCTAGTACTTAAAGAGTAATTAGGCCTAGGGTTTAATAGCTACGCAAGGGCGACGTTCTAACTCTTAATATTAAGAGGATTATCTACACGCCTAATGCTCTCTACTGTTATAAGATTAGTTAAAAGGGCTACTAGTAGAGGCGTTAGTAGTGGTAAGAGATAATGTACTTAAACCTTTCTTCTACGCTAATTATATTAATTAGGTGTTTCTTTATATATAGGTCCTTTATTAAAGAACTTATCCTTAAGAAAAGATTATGTCTCCTCTTAGTTCTTTGTAATCTCTAGGAGAAGTTCTACAGGCCTAATCTATGCCTTAATCTCTTTAAGGGTGCTATGTATTAGGTTATCTATAACATCCTTCTTATCTCTAGTAAAGATTAATTCTTTATTAAATACTACATTGCGTGTATTAATCACCTTAGCTATTATTAGCACCTATACACAGTAAATGTTTGTAGATTAATATCTAACTAAGTATTTAATCTATGCCTTAAAATTAAGTTATAATAGTTTGCGCTTGCCGCGCTTTATATTTTCTATTATTGTAAACGGCTTGCACCTATATGCTTATAAGTAGCCTTAGTGTAGCTTACGTAGTAAGGTAATAATTCTGTTTTTATATACATTATGCGTAAAGAACTTTTAATATAGTAATCTCTATTAATTTGCGTATTAAGGTGTTTGATTATAGAGATATACTACTAATTAAGTAATCTTAGGCTATAATAGCTACGGCAGGTTAGCGTTAAGTTACATTACTTGTACTTTATCCTTAATTACACCTCTTAAGCGTTCTGCTCTACTATTCTGTGCTTAAGTATTAGGAGTAGAAGGCTTAAACCGCATGCCTTAGGACCCTACCTACTAACCTACTTCTAGTTTAACTGTAACAATCTTATTATTAATCTCAATTATCTTTACTGTAATATTAAATTAGGTCTTTATAAAGATTAAAAAAGACTTTAGTAACTTAATAATAATTTACGCTGTTTAGTTATCTTTAAAGTAGTAGTCCTACATAAATCTAGTAACTTAATTTATCATTAGTATTTAGCTTCTTTCTATAGTTAAGCTGTTAACCTTATAATTATAAAAGTTAAGTAAAATACGTTCTCCTAGAGACTTATTAATCTTATGCATTATGTAGCAAATTAGCTTTTTAGCTTTTACTTTTTTATATGCATTATATTCTACTATAAGTACTCTAGTAATCCTTACTTTCTTAGATTGTTATACGAGGTGCTTAAGCGCCTTTAGTCCTAGATAACTTATCCTCTTATGCTATATAAGCGCTCGTGCGCGTTGTTGTTAATTATATTATAGCATAACTACTCTAAAGGCTATTATTACGTAGTTAGTAATTAAGTTTGCTTTAATTACCTACTATCTATATAATTTAGTAAGTTTAGCAATTAGATTGTTATTAAGCAATTATTAAAGGACTATTAAATTATGTTTAGTGTTCTACTACAAGCCTTGTAATTAGAGTATCCTAAATAAGACAAGATTGCAGAGTAGATTAGGACAGTATGCTACGTTTTTTAAGTGTATTTAGCTTTAATTCCTACTACTAGTTACTGTTAAAGTAACTAATCTATATACTTTAATCTATACTTATAAGTTACCTGCCTATAGGAAGTCTCTTTGCCTTGCTAATTGTGTTTTAGTAAATTAACTAGTATTGTTAAAGACATAACAAGTTAATCTAGAGTTAAGGATCTATAATTGTTGTAGAGGATACGTAACCTAGATTACTTTAAATAAGGCCTTAATAAATATGTAGTTAATCTCTCTAATTTTTCAGCTATATAGTTAGTTATTATGCTTAACTATAGGCGTTGCTGTATGTAACTTCTTAATTGCGGGTCTTTTAGATTATAACTACTACTTAGAGTTATAAATTTTTTCTTGTATAGCTAGGCTGTTATTAATACGCAATTAGACTTAATCTATCTTATCTTATTAGGGTTGCTACTAAGCTAGCGCGTTACTTAGGTGTACGTACTAATAATCCTTAAGCGTATGTCTTATATTACACGCTTTGCATTTACTTACAGTGTATTAGATATTATTTAATTAAGTATCTTTAATAAGCTTTCAATTTTAGCGTTATTTGCGCTTCTGCCCTAGATTATCTAAATTGTTCTTATTAAGCGTTAGTAATCTAGCTCCTGTAGCTATTCTAAAAGACGCCTTAGTTAACTTTGTTTTAGATAGGTAGAAAAGCTACATATAATCTTAATAATTGCAGATTATATTCTTAACTGTAATTAAAGAATTCTTTAATCTATAAGATACGAATAAGATTGTCTATTGTTCTAAGTGCTTAGCTGTTACTTAGGTAAAGTCCTCCTTAACGTACGTGTCTAGTTAGCACTTAAGTATTCTAACAGCTTTACTCTTAGTTGTAGCGTAATTAACTTTAGTAAGCTATGTCTCTTATAAGCTAATTACTTTAGGCGGCTTCATCGCGGTTTTGTACCGCTCTTAGGCTTCTTTAATCTTATCTTTAGCATTAATGCCTATAGTAGCCATTAGATTAGCAATCTACTAACAATCAATTGCCTTGCTTAATAATAGTTTGTATGTAAGTAGTTGTTAACTGTACGCTGTATCTCCTGCATAATCTTATTTAATGCTGCTTGCTCCTGTGTGTACTTCTAATCTTCTGTCTTATATTAATCTAGCTCTAACTTATAGATCTCTAGATCCTCTTTGTATAAGGCTTTCGCGTTCGTTGATAGGTCTGCGGGCTGTGTAGGTATAAAAGGTAGTATAGATGCGCTATCACTGTAATCACCTTAGTGCAATGCAGCGTGCGCATTAATCGCTTGTTACGACGCTTAATAGTTGCTTAGATAAGGCATTTAAGGTACCTCTAGTTTAGTAATAGGTTTAATTGTAAGGTTTAGATTAATCTTCTCTTACACGCGTAGAGAGTCAGCGCGCGTCTGTAAGGGTACGTTGGATTAACCAAAGATGCAGGAAAAACATTAATAAATTAAATAAAGAACTACAAAGGCTATCTAGCAAGCTTATCTACTCCTCTATAAGGTCTGTGCTTAGTACTAAGAAAGAGGCAAGGGTAGCTACGTAGCAGCTGCTAACGTAGCTTAAGAAAATAGCGCAAAGCTAAGAGAAAAGTTTAGTAAGCTAGAAAAGTAGAAGGGCTAATACGCCCAGCTTACAGATACTAAGTGCGCACGGACACTTAGGATCTGTAGAATAGCAAAACAAGGCTTTTTGTTAAGTACTAAAGACGTTAGGGCTTTAGCCCTTTATAGTACTCCCTTTTTAAATAGGGGTCTTAGAAATCTTCTAGTCCTATAGTGCTTCTATATCTTCTAGGTTTAAAGCTAGTTCCTACGTTAGTTCTAGGTATCCTACCTATTTAATTAGGTATTCTTTTCTTCTTCTTATACTTCTTTCCTATAATAGGTACTCTACTAAGTACTCTTCTTTGCCGTCAACTTTAATTAGTAAAGGTTTATTGTTGTCTTGTAGTTGGCTAAGTATAGGATCTAAGCAAGCCAGTTAGAATTTGTTAATATTAAATACTAGATATATTCTTCTAAGAGTATTTAGCTTTACAGCATTTAGTCTAATAATCTTAAGTACTATATACTTTAGATTCTTCTAATTAAGTTTTTAGCTTAGTCTTTTTATCTTATAGTGGTCTCTAAGCTTTAACTTAACCTTATTACCTATTTAAAGCTAAAGTAATTACTTTCTTTTCTTATTTGCTTAGCGTTCTTGTTCTTATTAAGATTCTACTATTATAGCTTAAGCTAACTTAATACTTTACTAGAGTTTGTTAGCTATCTTTTCTACTTTCTAGTAGTCCTCCTGTATTCTCTTTTTTTAAGCTTAATTTTAAAGTCTATATTTTACAACTATTTAAAGAGGACCTACCTTGTATCTATATTACAGAAAGAAAGGCATTATTCTAGTTAATTATGCTTATCTTGCTATAATCGCAATCTTAGCTATTCTTAAGTTACTTTTCTAATTTGTTTAATTCTAATAATAGAAAGCTTGTAAGTAGGTTTATATTATAGAGTTTATTTGTTCTATAAAGCTATTAGTTTTAGGGTAATATCTAGAAGATAAATATTATTTAATTTCTAGTAGCTAACAAAGTCTAGTCTAAAAGTAGCTTATAAACTATATACCTTAATTAGATGTAATATAGTCTAGTAACTAGTAGTAGGCTACTACAGAGTTAATAAACGCTTTAGCTACGCTTTCTTTAGTAATGTTTTTAAAACTTATTAAAACTACGTCTTTGCTTGACTTATTAGTAACTACTATCAAGTTTATACAACCTTCGCTCTCTAATAATCTTATTAAAAAGTTAATTAATATTTCCTTCTAAATATACTTTAGAATTAGCAAAGGCTTTAACAATCTTTCTAGGCTATTTTTTATAGTTTTATTCTTCTACATACTAAGTAGTTTCTAATATATTACCTTACTATTTAGCTAATAGAAGGCTAAAAGTACTCTCTTGCAACTACTTAGTAGGTAAAGTTCTTTCTTAGGTACTTTAGGGCTCTAGAATAGTAGATTTTATAGATAATTCTAGTGCACAAATGTTTATTGTTTAGTAACTATTTTTAACTATAGTATAGCAGGTTTCTAGAATTATCTAATTAATATTTAGAAATAGAAAGCTTAAGGTCTAGCTTTGTTAGAAATTAGTATTCTTTCTTATTAACTACTTTCTAGGCTAGCTAGTACTTATTATTCTTATCTTTAGCTTTGTTCTAAAGCTCTTCTAGATCTATCTATTCCTAAAGTACTATTACAGGATAGCTATTGCAGCTAAAAGTTTTAAGAGTCTTCTCTTTTTTTATTTCTCTATTTCTAGAGTTATTATAGTAGATAGTTTAAAAACTTGCAAGAACCTTCTAGAAATTTAAAAATCTAAACTATTTATAGGCATATCTTGTTATCTCTAAGATAAGGTATTAGCTTTAGAGTTATTGACTCTAGGCCTATAGGCAATTTCTATGTTAGGAAATTTACTAAGGAATTAGGCCTATCTTATCTATCTTTTACTAAGCTGCCTAGGCTTTCTAAAATACTCTAGGTTTTCGTAGTTTATTATAACTAAGAATTTCTTTAAAAAACGTAGCATAGCATCCTACTTAAATAAACAGCAAATAACTATAAGTAATTCCTTATTATATATCTTATAGTTTCTTTAAGCGCTAGTTATCTTTTTTAAGTAGTATACTACTAGTTGTAATTTTCTTTAATTATTATATTACAAAAGGACTTCTACTATAATATAGCTAAAAGAATTAGTCTTTAAGATTGTTTCTCTATTAGGATCCTATTAAGCTAGTATTAGTTTTGTAACAAATAGCCTTCTTAGCTTATTAAAAGTTTCTTGTTCTACTTTTCCTTATTAAAAGAAGACATTTCTAGTAAGCCTTGTAAGTAGGGTAACAAATTAGAGTAGTTCTTAATAAAGTATTAATAAAAGTTTATAAATCTAAGAAAACTGCGTACTTCTTAAACATTTATTAGTATATCTTATTCTTAAATAGCTTTTACTTTCGTAGAGTCTATCTAAAGTCCCTTTTTAGCTTTAATAATAAATCTTAGGTACTTAGTACTCTATACGTTAAATTCGCATTTCTTAATATCTAGAAGTAACCTAGCCTTACTTATTACTTCTAGAACCTTATTTATATTGCATTAATATTCTTTAAGCGTACTATTTGTGTAAATGAATATATTATCTAAGTAGGCTAAGTAGAAATTGTTAATATACTTGCATAGTGTCTAGTTAATATATTATTAAAAGGTGCTAAGAGCGTTTGCTATACTAAAAGAAGTAACTAGCTATTTGTATAATCTAAATCTTGTTCTAAAAGTAGTCTTCTATTTATCTTCCATATTAATCTTAATTTTGTAGAAGGCTATAAAGACGTTAATTTTAGTAAACTATTTACTTTAACAATACTATTAAGCGTTTCTTAAATCAATAGTAAAGAATAATAGTCCTTTTTTATAATAGTATTAAAAGCTTAGTAATTAACGTAGAACTATAATCCTTCTCTAAGTTTCTTATTAAATAGAACTAGAAAAGAAGCTACAAAGCTGCTAGCTCTAATCTATCCTTTATTTAATAAAGATATAAGCTCTTTACGTAGAACTAAAAGCTCTAGTTTACTTATATTGTATAGAGAGCCCTAAAGAAGTTCTTTTTCCTTTCTATTTTTGTCCTTTTATAACTTAATTTAGTAATTAACTTTAAGTCTACATAAGAGAGGTAGTGTAGAAGCAGTTTGTAACTTAAAAACTTAAGCTATGTATTAATACGCCTTAATAAGTAATAATAAACTATTTACTTTCTTCTTAAGAGCTAGGGCTTTCTTAATATTTTTAAGAGAAGCTGTAAATATTTAAATTAACTTATTCTTCTTTGCTTATCTAATATAAGAGTAATAGGCTGTTATATTTATTTACTTTAACTTCTTAATCTCTAAAACAAGGTAATCTTTAGTACTTAGTAGTTTAATTCTTTATTTAGAAGTGTAAATGTAGATTAACTTTTTAGAAAAGGCAATTGTAACCTCTCTTCTATTTATCTAGGGCTATCTAAGTATTAAATTGTATCTAGAGTATGTAGGAGCAATATAGCCCTAGATAGTATTTTTATACCCTTTAATATTAATCTCTAACCTAGCAACTTTATTAATAGTTCTAAGTTTTTCTATAACTCCGTCTAATTTATATAAAGAAATAAGGATAAACTGCAAATTAGCGTTCTTAACAAGTTAAAGGCTAATAAGATAGTATATAAGATTTCTAATATTAATTAGAGTTAAAGTAAATATGTAACAATTTACTAATATTTTAATAATAATTCTATTGCTACTTATGTCTTTTTTAAAACTAGCCTATTTCTTTATTAAGTTTTCTTAACTTACGTGTAGCTCTTGCTAGTAACTTTAAGCAAGAGCTATTCTTTTTCTAAATTAGAATTTAGATTTTCTAAGGTATCTTTATTACTTAAGCTTTCTTTGCTAGGCTTTCTTACTTTTACTTTTAAGGACTTTAATATAATAGTCCTTTTTTTCTTTTTTTTAGCATTTTTTTTCTGTAGTATAATCTATAGCTAAGTATCCTTTTTACTTATAAGTAAAATAACGTTCTTCTCTTATTAGCCTATTTAGCTCTAGATTCCTAAACCTGCGTAGCTTAGCTAATCTTTTAGTAAACTCTATTCCTTCTATCTAGTCTCTTATAGAAGGAGAAGGGGGAGGGAAAATGCGTCTTAGCCTATATTCCTTAGGCCTTTCCTAGTCTCTGTTCTTAGAGTATTATTCCTTAGGCTCATCTTTGCCTTGAGAATACTACTCTATCTAGTATAAGTAGTTTACTATTTTAATAAACTTATTCTATAAATTATTTAAATCTAAAAACATAATACTTACAAGCTTATCTCAAAGCTTATAAGTAAGGCTTTTTTAAAAAATTATTATTGTAATATCCTTATCTAAGTTGCTATTTAATAGTAGCAACTATTTCTAAAATTCTATAATATAATTATAGATACTTTTTTTGTCTTAAAAAATTAACTAGAGTTTATTTCTAGCTCTCTTAGAGCTGTATAGATCACTAAATATCTAATTAAAGAAGTTTAATAAGTGTTTAAAGTTCTAGGCATCTAATAATTCTATTTAGTTAAGGTAGGGCAGTGTTAAAGTTACTACTAATTCTTCTAGCCTACTAATAGTATAATTACATGTCTTTCTTTTTATATCAAAGTCTTCTTAGTTGTTTTCTACCTTAGTAGTAAGCTACTTCCTAAAGATTTAGTATATCTTTCTTATTCTATTAAAAGCATCTAGATTAAGTTAGTCAAAACACTTAGGTTGTGCTAGCTGCTAAACTAGTTTTAATACAGCGAGTAAGGTTAGTAGCTAAGTAGGTAGCTGTTCTTATTCTAGTTCTTCTTTAGAGGCTAAATTAATAGCCTCCTAAATAAGAAAGGCTTCTTATATTATTATTAAAGTAATTATTTTATTTAGTTTGTTCACTCTATAGAGGCCTTCTAGAGTGTTCTCTATTTTAGCCCTACTAACACTATCTTAGTGTAGTCTTGCTATCTAGATAGCAAAGCTTCTAGATATAATCTCTACCTCTACTATTATTATGTAAAAGTACTAAATAAATAGCACCTATATTATTTAACAGTAAGGATTAGTTTCTAGAGCTACTAGTAATATAGTAGGCTTATCTAATAGTTTATATTACAAAACGTTCTAGGTAAAGTCTTATACAGCTAGGTATCTCTTAGCACTCCTTATACTTCTTCTACTACTAATCTTTAGTAAATTTAAAACAGCTTTAACTAGGATTAGTAATCTAATTAATTAGAGTCTTGTCTAGATATAGCTCTAGGAGGCTTTTAATTCAACGTAGCAGCGTTAGCGCTATAGAAGGATTTAATTTAAATATAAGAGTACGTTAGATTAACTAAAAATATAGAAGAAATAGTAATAAATTAAATAAAGAACTACAAAGGCTATTTAGCAAGCTTATCTACTCCTTTGTAAAGTCTGTGCTTAGTACTAAGAAAGAGGCAAAGGTAGCTACGTAGCAGCTGCTAACGTAGCTTAAGAAAATAGCGTAAAGCTAAGAGAAAAGTTTAGTAGGCTAGAAAAGTAAAAGGGCTGATACGCCCGGCTTACAGATACTAGGTGCGCACGGACACCCAGGATCTGTAGGATAGCAAAACGAGGCTTTTTGTCAAGTACTAAAGACGTCGGGGCTTCAGCCCTTTACAGCGTCTTAATCTAGCGGATCCATTTAATCTAGTTTGTGTAATTAGTAAGGATCACAGAGGAGTTTTGTAGAGATAGAGTAGACATCCTTTTAATAACTTGTATAGTTTAGTGACTTATAAGTTATTAATCCTTGTTTGGTTGAGGCAGTAAGACTCTTAATTGTCAGATATTATAGGTTAAATAATACTGATAAGATAATAATAATATAGGTAATGATAAGTTAATTGTATTAATAATAAATCTAGTCGTGTTCTGTGTCTGATTGTGCAGATCCTGAGTACCCTTTTTATAACCTAGATTCTGTGTAGGCTTTGGCGGCGCTAATAACTTTTAGTGCCACCCCCTGATAACCCTTGCAGGACCCTTCGCCAGTCTCCCCAGCCTTATGATCAACCAGTGCTGATGCCCTAAATTTGACAATATTATTGTTTGTAGTAATTAATTAGAATAGCAGTTTTGTGTAAATCAGGAATAAGATAGGAGAGGCTAGGCTCCCTTACGGTGTACTAGTATTAACCTTCTGTAGTTCCTCTGTTTGCCTATTAAAGGATAACTCTAAGAGCCTCTCTGTAAGGAAGAAGTTTGTCTACAATAAGAGGCAGACAGGTGGCTGTTAATTACTTATATCTTCAAGAAGCTTGTTCTTAGATAAAGAGTTAAAAGCGCTTTTAATATTTCAGAAGGCTGTTAATATAACTCTGTTCTTTTTTTTTTGTTTAACATTGTTGTAGAAGAGAAGTTCAGCGTTAATAGCTAATTTTTTTTAGTCTGCCTCTTATTTGCGTAGGGTAAAGCAGGTAAGTCATTTCTGCTAAGATACTTAATTTTTTCAAGTAGAGCCTTTTAAGTGCATTCCCTAAGCAGCGTAAGAAAACGATAACTTTATTTGCTTTTAGAATTAAGTAGTCTAGTTTGTTTAGCTTTTTAAGAATAACACCTTTTGCCTTTTGCTAGCACCTTAGTTAGTATTCTAGGTTAAACAGAGCTAAGTAGACTATAAAAAAGATGCCTAGTTAGTAATTGTACGCTTTTGAGATAACGTCTTAGCTAAATCTATTTAAACTTAGTAAGGTAGCTTTTATTTACTAACAGGCAGTGTAGAGCTTTTCTTTAAATAAACTTAGCTCCTCCTATCTGTAGTTTCCCTTATAGTTATTAGGTAATAGAGTTAATGTAGAAGGAGGTAGAGAGAACAGCTTCTTTCTAGAAGTTTAGTACTTCTTTTTAAACAATTCTTTGCCTTCAATACTTAAAATTCTTGTTAAGAGATTGTTTTTTGTATAGGCTATTGCTTTGAATATCTCTTTAAAGGATTTATTTTAAAAGTACTGTTTCTAATAGTTAAGCTTAGCTGTCTTAATAGCTTTAAGGTATTTGTTCTTAGCAAGCAGGTACTTTTTTTCTATAAGTATAGCGTGGCTTCGGCCTTTTAAGACAACCTTTTGATGTGACTACACGTTTTGTAGACACCTTTTTAGTAAAAAAAAAGATTTATTGCTAACAACAGGTATCTAGGCTTACGCCCTCTTATTTAGTATTGCTAGCACGCAATTAGTGTGTCGCATATTTAGATAGAAACAAAGAAAAGCAAGACAAAGACGCGAATTGCCTCCTAACTTAACGCGCCTTATTCTACCTATGCCGCCTACTTATATCAAGGCTTTACTTCTAGGTACTCTCAGACAAATTAAAGAAGCAGCATTATTATTACCTTGCTTTCTAACCTATACATACAACGATGGAACGCCTACTCCTCCTTTCCTACCTCTTTCTTCTCTTTCGCTATTTCAACGTTATATAATAGCTAGCCTAACTAATTAATAATATCTTTACTTAACGTATGCATAATTAATAAGAAAAAAAAGTTACTAAAGTAGAGTATTTTAAGTACTTTGCTAGTATTAGTAAACACCTTATAGATCTTATATTCCTTCTACAACTAGCTAAGTTAAGGCTTAATATTCTTTTTATATATAGAGATATTACAGATTCTAAAGTTGTTTATAAAAGATATAATTATAAAGTCCTAAAGAGGCTAAGTTTATAGATACTTAATAAACTTAAGTATCTACATAATTAGCTTAAGCTAGACTAGTTTAGGGGCTAAGTGTATAATAGGAAAGCTTCCTATCTTTAGATAAGAGTTAAGGTTAAGAAGGTACTTATTATAGAGGTTATACGCTATTGTAGCGTATTATATGCGAATTGTTTATATACAGTGCTGTTTAAAAGGTAAGAAGCAGTAAGTAAGAAGTAGTAGCTTTATAAAGTATTATAGGCTCCTGCTGTAGTATGTACGTGTTCTTTCCCTCCTCTATTATATTATGTTGCAATCCTATTGCAATCTTACTGTAATCCTATTATTAGCTATAGGCTAGCAATTGCTGTTAGACACGTTTTAACTAGTGTCGTTTTTAAGTACCTTAGCAAATTTTTTAACCCTAATTATTGCTTAGTAGTCCGAGCTTTCCTCCTAGAACTTATCCACCTACCGTTCGAATCTCAGTAACTACACATAATCTTTTTTTTTATTTTTGCGATTGATTAGTAGAGGGTAGCTGCTTTTCACTTTTTTGGAACCCTATTTTGACTACAACAACAACCACCACCCTTGACACCTTAAAAAATAAATAAGTATAGCGTGTTGTTTCCTCTTCTTGCTGCTCGCTTAAATTCTTAAAAGGCTCCGTTTAGGCTAGCTTAAGGAGATTTAGATTACTTGTCTACTAAAGCTTTAGTTTTAGTTTCTTGTTTATAGGAAGAGTAGATCTCGTAAGTGCCAGTTAAATTGCTGTAGTAAAGTCCTCTGCTATTTTATCTAGCCTCTTCTCTAAAGGTTTATTAAGGCCTAGGAGAAGTTATCTCAAGAGGTATTTTAAGGCGCGTAGTAGAGCTAGTAATTAATCCTCTAACTTTACTTAAATTCTTTCCTCCTGTAGAGTAGTATTAAAAAAGTTCTAATTTGATTATTTTGTGTTGTATCTCTTTGGCTAGCTAAGTAGCTTAGCTTAATTAACAATACTAAACAGGATAGCGTAGTAGTCTAATCTAACTTCTAGGATAGCTTGCTAGTCTAAAATACTAGAAGCTATATTATTTGTTGAAAAAGTAAAGTTAAGTATGCTTTCAGATTTGCATATAAGCTTCAAAGAAGGTGCCAACTTCTATAGTATTTAAAAGAAATAGGTTTTAGTTGTTAACTTATTCTACTAAACCTTCTGCTTGTTAGTTTAGGTTGCATTCTCGTAGGCTACATCTAAGGTAGTAGCAATTAAAATCTCTTAGGATAATTAAATAAGATATTATAGACCCTTTTAAGAGGCGTCTTTAGATTGTTGTTATGTGTAGCTTTTAGCTTAGGCTCTTTTTATTGAAAATATTATAAATGTAAGTCTTTCTTATGTTAAGAAGTATTGCAATAGCTTGAACCTCGTTGTCGTCGCTAATATAAGGATTAACGGCACTTCTAAGTCCTTTTAGATATAGAATAGAGTTCTAGGTTGTAAGCCTCTATAACATCGCATCATGTTGCAATCCTATTGCAATCCTACTGTAATCCTATTGCCAGCCATAGGCTGGCAATCGCCGTTGGACACGTTTCAACTGGTGTCGTTTTTTGGTACCTTAGCAAATTTTTTTGACCCTGATTATCGCTCGGTGGTCTGAGCTTTCCTCCCAGAACTCATCCACCCACCATTCGAATCTCGTTGACTACACACAATCTTTTTTTGGACTTTTGCGATTGATTAGTAGAGGGTAGCTGCTTTTCACTTTTTTGGAACCCCATTTTGACTACAACAACAACCACCACCTTTGACACCTTAAAAATAAATATACTTAAAAGTATATAGCTAGAGATAAAGGCTTGCTTTACTACTTAGTATATACTAGTACTAGCTAGGCGTAGCACTAAGCTTAGCGCCTACTACGCTAGCACTAGCTCTTCTTTTCTACTATATAGTTGCCTGCACGCTTAGCCTTTTCTAGGCTCTATGTCTGCTATTCTCTACTCTAAATACAAGCTATCTTTTAACTAGCTGCCCTTCTGTGCGTGAAGTCTGCCTTATATACGGTCTGAGCAAAGTCTACCTACTTACTTGTCCTAGCCACTCGCTTATAACCTATGTTAACAGTTCTTCCTCTTGTAAAGAAATTTATACAACAGATTGTTTACTCTAAGACACAACTACTAAACCTTTCGATAAATATCACCCGTGCGCCTAATCTCATCCTCAACATCCTTTCCTCTCCCTGCAGCTTCCAGCTTTCTTACCAAGGGCATTACCTCTTTGCCAAAGCGTTCGATGTCCTCCTCATAGTGTAAATGAGCAGTTAGCACCAAGTCCACCCCCAAACTCTTCAGCAACACGATCCGATCCGCTATCTGCTCTTTCGTGCCAATCAACTTGGTCTTGAAGCCGTCGTTGTACTGTACCAAGTCTTCAAGCTTGCTATCCGCCCACATGCCCTTCTTATTGCTGGTGCTGGCACCAGCTTGTTGGACTGCGTTACGGAAAGCTTCGACGGCCTCTGTGTCGGCTTTGCCTTGAATCTCTTTCAACACGCGAATCGCTTCTTCTTCCGTATCGCGAATTATGACGAAGCCGTTAACCGCAAATCGAACTTTGCCCTCGCGCCCAGCTTTTCGTGCGCGCTCTTTTACATCTGCGATTTGTTCGCGGAAACCATCCAAATCATTGCCGTTCATGAAATACCAGTCACTGACTTCAGCGCCGTTGTTTCGGGCGTCATCGCTGTTACCACCCTGGAAGATTTCCGGGTGCGGTTTCTGAAGTGGTTTTGGTGCTAGTTTGTAATTTCGGAATTGATACTTGTAAGATTCGTAAACAGTTAGTGAAAACTCTCGTCATATTTATTTCGCAACCTGTTTGGAGTGCACATACGAAATCGCCGCCGAAAGTGAAGTCGTCTTCACCAGCAGTCCAGATCCCCTTCAGCGCGCGGATGAACTCGTTGGAGCGCCTATAGCGCTCAGCATGCTCGAGCCACCATTGCCCGACACTCGTGAACTCACTCTTCTTCCAACCCGAAACAATGTTCACAGCGATGCGCCCGTTGGTGTAATTATCGATACTCGCGATCTGTTTTGGGGCGATGGTAGGATTCCATGGTCCAGGAAGTATAGCGGCGATAAGTTTGATGCGCTCGGTATTGTGCAATAGCGCCTGAGAGAATGTGACACTCTCGTGCTGATTCTCGGCACCATATGATGCAGTGAAACGGATTTGAGTGAGCGCATACTCAAATCCATATGATTCAGCTGTTCTAGCGTACCGTATGTTGGATGATAGGTCCCAATTCGTCTTCTGGGCTATCTTTGAGACGACGAGGCCGCCTGAAACGTTGGGCACCCAGTACCTGTATTCTCCCAAGATTAGGTGGTGTGAAAAAGGGCCAATTTCTTCTTCACAGCAGCATTTGGCAAGTTACTGGCCTAATTTGGTGTATATGAGATGGGGCTAACATTATAACAGGCCTTGTGATCACTGCACAGTGGGAGCTCTCCGTCGGTAACGGCTTTGGTTATACAGTCTTTAGTGCCTTTGGTATGTCAGGTCGCAGTGATCTCGAAAACTGCTTGCTAATTTCAGACGAGGTCTATTTTATGCTGGTTATGGTGCGATCTTAACGCCATCCTTTGGTGTTATGGCAGCATATGGAGACAACGTAAAGGAACTCAACAATGCTCTCGGGTTTTTCATGATCAGTCAGTTGCTCAAGGCCGCCGGCAAATGCCTGCATCACTAATCATAGCGTAGTGTGGACGGTTTTCGCCTTGGTGTTCCTTGTAGCCTCGTTGCCGACAAACTTGGTATACATCATCATCTTCGTTTGCGTCGAGCTAGGTTTCCTGTTAATCTCAGCTTCTTATTTTGCCGTGGCAGATGGACATCCTGCTGCCTCGACAGCGCTCAAGAAAGGCGGTGATGTATTCTGCTTTTTGGCTGGATTGACTGGCAAGTCTCCGTTGTCCACAAATCGCAAATGAGGCATTCACTGACTCTGTACACAATGTCTTTAGGGTGGTACCGGACATTCGCCCTGTTGCTGAAGGACTCTATTGTTGAGCTACCACTTTACGATACTTCGAGGTTCTTCGCAAAGAGAAGAAAGGTGGAATGAGCGGCAAGCGACACGCGGCTCATAGACAGGTGTAAGGAGGCAACTCGGAGACGCACAGTCTGCTAAACACTGTGGTGGGTTTCAGTAACGCGGGGTCAAGGATGATGCGATTGAGGGGCTAGATGGCGAACGAGCTTCAGGTTCGATGGTGATCTGCGATGTCAGAACTAGTCTTTTTCAGGGTTAGCGCAGATGTGATGAAACCAGTGTCCGTCGATGCATTTATCGGCGCGTCTTACTTCCACCCTCAAGCATTAAAACTTTATAACGCTACTGCATTGTGAGGTGCGCCCTTACAGCGTCGAGGTGGCTCTAGCTACTTTTGCCTGCTGGCAGACCGTTCGAACCTCACCATGTCGGTGGTAAATCCCTGTCTACACATCTCTGTTCTCACAACCACCACATCCTGCTTATCCACCCAACTGCAGCCACACAGATGGCTCGAGAATGAACGAATAGCACGCAATATTTCGGAGGCATCTTATCATCCCGAAGCTTGCTTGGCGAGAGCCTGCGTATAAAAACATGCATCGAAGCGTAGCGGACATGAGCGACGTGACTAGCACACATCAACATTCTAACGTACACGATGGCTAAAATCTACGGAACAAATGGTGAGCCCGGAAACGCGCAAAATGTGGAATTCAGAGATCCAGCTGTGTATGCCGAGTATGAGAAGAAGTGGTCATCGATTCCTGAAGATGAAGCAGGCTGGCTCAAGCGTGCTCAAGACGTCGCTGATGTTCTTGCCATTGATGCCGTCGTTCGAGATCAAGAGAACAAGTCTCCAAGGGCGGAAGTAGCTCTACTAAAGCACTCTGGTCTTCTCAAGGTTCTTGGTCCAAAACAATATGGTGGTGGTGGTCAGCCTTGGAGTGTTGGTAAGCTCCTGGATACGAATTTCAGACGACGGACACACTGACTTTGGACAAGGCTACAAGGCCATTCGCAATGTAGCTGAAGCAGACGGGTACGATTCTTCTTTTCCTATTTGCCTTTGCATACTAATTGTCGTAGCTCAATTGGCATGCTGCTTGGCTACCACCTTCTCTGGTCGACCACAGCAAACATCGTAGGCTCATTCGAACAAGCTGATCGCTTCCAGAAGCTCATCATCGAGAATAACTAGTTCATCGGTGGCGCTGTTAATCCTAGGGACAGTGACTTGTCCATCAAATCCGATGGTAACAACATCGTTTTCAACGGGTTCAAATTCTTCAACACAGGTGGTGTTGTTTCCGATCTTACGGTTCTTGAGGGCGTCTACGAAGGCACTGGGAACCACATTTTCGCCTTTGCAAAGACAAATCAGCCTGGTATCCAATTCGGACATGATTGGAACAACATCGGCCTTCGCTTGACGGAGTCTGGTAGTGTCAAGATCTCCGACGTGAGCGTGCCTTGGGCGGATGCGCTCGGCTGGAACGTGGAGAGAAAAGAACACCCGCATCCCACCCTTATCAATTCCCATTCCTTTTTTTAATCCTCCCTTGGAACCACCAAATTCCTCCTCAACCCCTCCAACTCCCCATCACCCAGCCCACAAACCTCCCTCATATACTGTTCCGCCCTGCCAAACCGCTCGTCCAACATATCCAAACTCCTCAGCATACTCTCCTTTCTGGCACCCACCATACGCAACGCAGCCTGTCTGCCCTTTTCGAGGATCTCAGGTGTCAGCACTACATGCCCATCCCCACCCTCCCCTCGTATACTCGTCGCGATATCCTCCATAGACAACGCCATCCCAGATGCTTGCGCAAACATATACTTCCTAAACCCCTGACTTGCCATCAGCCTCGCCACAACCTCCTCACGGATATGTGCAAGCCCCAGTTCAGTGAGTTGGTACTCCTCCGCAATCTGCTCGCGCGGTACACCAAGGAAGTCAAAAAGGAGGCCGAAGAAAATCCCTGTTCGGTCTTTACCCGCCGTACAATGAATAAGCGCGCCTAGTTTCTCTTCTCCTTCTTGTACTCCAATACCGGCATCGTTGCTAGGCGGCAGCGGAATTTCAGCCAGATGTTTGAGAATAGTACCAAACGCCGGTCCACCATTCGTCGATATATCTCCATACGCCTCTACAAAACCCTTTATATCCTCATCCATGTACCTCGAGTACCTCTCCGCCAACCTCTCCGGACTATAATCACTTTCTTCGAATACGGGGGTCCAAGTCCTCTTCACGCCTGCTTTTTGCATTGCTTGGATCCACCCTGGTCGTACATCACCTTCACACTCATCATCATGCCCCTCTTTGTTACTCCTCTCGTCTTTGCCGACAATGCCCGCCCATCCTTTATCCACTTCGGGCTTACTTCGCAGGTCAAAAACATGGGCGACGCCAATGTCGTGGACGGCTTTCCAACCTGATGCATCTAGTTTCGAGACTTCGGCGCTGCGGAAGAGGATTCCTGGGCGAAGTGAGAGGCCGAATTTGGTGGTTAGGGAGGAAGTTGCGAGGCGCAGGTTGTTAATATTGGGGATATGCGTGTAGAAGGGTGGCGTGGGGAGAGGGGGGTTGGTTTGAGTTGTCATGACTAGGTGGATTGATGTTCGTGAGGATAGGTAGTCAGTCGGAAGAGTTGGTTCGAGGGAATTATCAACAGGTCGAAACAAGAGTGGATTTGCAGAAGCACTTTTCTAGACCAACGGTAAATGGCTAGCCGGCGAGGATGCAGCGTTTACAACACATGTCAATATCAAGGCTGTCTCTACCAATTCTTTGTCCTAGGTCAACGTTTTCGTGGTTGGTAGATGTCAGCCCCACCATCCCACTCTTACACTTAGTTAGCTACGAGCCGAGGAATTGGCTAAAACATGCTACCTATCCAACATAACCAAGCTCGTAATCGTAGTTGTGACATACGCACACGGCATGCACATCCAAGGCCGTTGTTTCAAGAAGGCGCTTTAAATCCGATTTCTAGGGGTATACATATGCATTGACCAGATCAGGTCTACACAAGTAAATGGTATTCGTGAAAAGAACCTATACACCGTTTCGTCTCGACAAGATGAAAGTGAAGATGACCCTGCCCTGTATGCTAACACGCCACATACGCCTGCGAGATTTCTCGCATCGAGAAGAGACCAAAGACCTTCAAAGCTACGAAGGTTTATCACAACCAATGCGACCCAGCAGCTCTTTGCGATCGCCATGACCAGGAATACTAATCCCACTAGCGCGCGAACTCTCCCTCTTCGCCTGTCGTCGCTGACTAACGCCATTCAAGCGCGCAAAGGTAAGTGCATCGACACCAACTTCTTCTTCTTTTGGCGTCATGGAGCTCATACCGCTCTCGCCGCAGGTAGTCGCCATGTTGAAGATTGTCTTGGTCTGGTCTTGCTCGACGTCCTCATCCTCGCCTTCATCATCGGAGCGCAGGTCGTCAGCTCCACTACCCTTGAGCACCTTGTACACGACCTTTGCGATGGTAGCAAACCATACACAGCAGAAGACTTGTAGCGTGAGGAGGAGCGCGAGGAAGTAGTATCGGATTTGTGGATTCCAACAAATAGGCCCGTTGCGGTCGTTGTATGCTTTGAGGAGGTTGCCCCAGTGGTTGTTGCCGCCGTATGCTTCGAATTGCGATGTGTTGGATGCAGGGATGAACGAGGTTTGCTTCGAGGTGGAGTCGGCGAGGTAGCAGCCGGGCGCCATGTCGACTGGCGCATAGGCGTAGATGGACCAGCAGACCATCATGTAAAGGACGTGGCGGGTAACGATCCAGGCGAGGACGAAGAGGCCGAATGCATAGTCACATGCATTGGAGTAGCCCATGTACTTGAGGAGTTTCGCCGTCTGTGCTTGTCAGTTCCCATTTGCCTATTCGGTGAGTTGGGGCTGCTTACCGGCAAGATGATGTCGACAAAGTCCATGATGGTCAGAATGACAATGCCAACGCGCATGTGGAAGTAGCCGTAGGACAAGCACATCAAGGCGGTGGTGAAGATGTGGTGGGTGAACATCTGTGCGTAGTCTTTGCGCTTTTCCTCGATGTTGACAACGAGAATCTGCTGAAGCCAGAAGCCCCATTGGACGAGGTAGTACCACTTGAAGAGGCCATCAGCCTCCCGGAAAGGCCAGCCTTGCCAAATGCCGTGTAGGTCCAGCCAGAATTCGGAATGGTACATGATGTACTGTCGCTTTGTTAGCATTGCCATTCCGTGTATTCTGTGTGATGTGGACGTACCATTCCCAAGGACCACGATGCAGTGTAGTAGACGATGAGCCACGCCTGCTCCTTGAACCTGTCAAGGCCCTTTTTCGTTTTGATGCCACCTCGCCTCGCTAGCGGGTCGAGCATGTATTCCATGACTGCCACGCGTACCCCGGTGAAGACGACGGTCCACAATAGGACAAAGGGCAGGTCGTCTGTACCACAGCCGTACATGTCGGTCTCGGGGTTGTAGTACGACATGTGGAAGAAGTTGGAGGTCCGGCTTCGGGCGCGGGGAAAGAATATGTGCGTCAGAACGAGGAGGGTAAGGAGGTTGACGGAGATGCCTATAGGAGTCAGTCTCGGTGCGATTGTCAGCAGCCATGAGGCCTTGTAAGGTCGTACCAATCTGGTGTTCGCAAATGAGCGTGCACAGAGAAGCCACGAGCCCCTCATGCCCGACCTTGTTTTCCTGCGTCTTCCGCCTCTTTGGCGGGCTCGGGAGCTTTTGGGCTTGCATATCCGCGGTTTGTGTCTTTGGCAACGCGCCGTCGCCGTTTTGTGTTGTCGGCATGGTGGCTCTTGTGCAATTATGCGCCGATGTGGGGAGCGAGTGTGTGATATGGAGCGACGCTGTCGCAGTGTTGGCTGGCCAAATGCGAACCGATGGAGGGGTCAATGGTGGAAGAATGGCCTTCCAGTAGTGATTGCAGTCCGGCGAAGGGCTTCGGTCTGCAATGCGGCGTGTGGATTCGACGGGTCAGGTTCAATTGTGCCTCAACAGTCACTTGTTCGCAAACGTAGTCGGGTTGCCGGGCTCAGCAACCAACAGCCATTGAGCGGGCAAAGGGCGAAAGAAGAACCAATTGAGGTTGTAGGCCCTCGATGGGTGCGGGCGGAATTTCCGCGGGGGAAAACGAGACGAGAGGCGGCCGGGCAGGAGAGTTGTCGAGGAAGCGGTGTGGTTGTTCCACGCAAAGATATTCAGGGTTTAGAAATGGATGGGGCAAGCGCAGATCAACAAAACAATCTCCCCGAGCTGGGCCACGCGCATCGGACTTGTTCTTGCGTAGCAGCTGCGAGTCCTGGTGCAGCATGGGCCAGGCGTATGCAATTGCTGCCTCTGCATTTCTGGACAGGTGTCGCGGGAGCTAGCAGCAACCGCTGTAGCTGTCGCTGTAGCTGTCGCTGTAGCTGTCGCTGTAGCTGTCGCCGTAGCTGTCGCCGTAGCCGTCGCCGTAGCCGTCGCCGTAGCTGTCTGCTGGCGCGCGCTGGGCCGCTGCAAACCATGGGGGCGCGCGCCTGACTCGACTGCAGCGGACAGCGGACAGGAACCAAGCAAGAAGGTGTTGCGCAGGCGAAGAGCGCTGTCGTCTTGGTCTTGTCCTTGTGCTGGCCCGCCCCCAATGCGGCCCAAGTCGAGTGTCTGCAGGTTGGCCGATGCAGGAGGCTGGTGCTACCCCGCCATGGCCTGATCCCGTGTGCATGCATGCATAGGTAGCTGCGCGTCGAGTCCGCTACGATGCACAAGACAAGTGTCATGGTGATGGTGCATGAATTACTACAGCTACACAAGGCATGGCAACACAATTATTCACGCGCAAATCCCTTGGCCCCATGCTTACAGTGAAACCCATGACATGACGCCAGAACAATTTCTCCCAAGTGCATCATCTTCAGCTCCCCAGCTCTTGCTACATTCCTGCTCGCCTAGTTGTTGTTCTGCGAGTTGAGGATCCTCAACATGGCGAGGAACAGGTTGATGATATCAAGGTACAGGGAGATGGACGCCGCAATCTCCTCCTCAACGTGGTAGTGGCGCAATATAATCTGTGTGTCCACCAGAATGTAGCCGGAGAAGATGAGCGCGCAAACGACGCCATAGCCCAACTCCACCGTGCTGCTCTTCGGGAAGAACATGGACATGAAGCCAAACAGCACCACAACCCAGAGCGCTCCAAAGAGATATGGCATCCAGCTCGTGAAATCGTACTTGGACTGGCAAGCAAACAAGCTCAGCGCGATGAATATGCCCAGGGTGAAGAAGAGCGCCTGCAGCACAATCTTGGAGTCGGTAAAGGAGACGATGACGGAGATTGAGTATGCTTCCATGGCGGTGAAGCCAGCAAGGAACAAAAGATTCGTAGGGTACGACTTGCGCTTCCAGAAGGTAAGGCCGAGGCAGACGAAGGAGCCCACCAGCGACACCCACATGGGCCACTGATGTTCTTGGATAAAGTTCTTGTATGATTCCGACATCATCGATAGGGCGCTTACCGACGCAGTTGCGAGGAGTTGCACAGTCCTGCTGCAGTTAGGATATGTGACGGCCGTCTTTGCGGCCTGGGCTACTCACAAAATAGCATAAACCTTGCGGATGAAGGCCATTCGTATGTCCAGCGTCGCCTCTGCGACCACGCCGCCAAACTTGAAGTCATCGGGCAGGTTGTCGTTTTCACCGCGAGGAACGCCGCTGAGGAGAGCTTCTTGGGCGTCGTTGGCCGCCTGGTAGCTGGGTGGCGCCTGCGAGTAGGAAGAAGGCGCGGCCGCTGTCTCGTCGAGCGAGTCGCGCTGAGGCACAGTTTGGTATTGGGGTGCGCCCATGTTGATGACTGTGTCGCAAAGTTTGACTGTGTGCGATGCCGAATAAGAGGTTGATGCGTGGGCGTTGGTGAAGCCGTGAAGGTGGCAGGATCAAAGGTTGGGTGACATGTGACATGTGCTAGGGGCTGTGCTGACTTGATGAGGTCACAGCCGCAGAAGTTAGCTTCACGTGCCAGTTTCACCCTCAACGAGCAACTTCCAGCTTCTTCCACCCCACCCACACTCTGCACCCGGAAAAATACGCTGTAATACATTTGCAGCTAATCGGAAAGCGTCATAGACTGCAAGTATCCGCGCTCTGTACTGAATACTTCTCCCTAACATCTGATCTCAGGTCGCACTCACCAGCTCCACTTGAGGAGTTCGTACAAACTTGCCTAGTCTTTGATGTATGCATCGCCCGCCAGAAGTATGGAATAGTTGTCAATAATCCAAGTGTACTGATTTACATTTCATTCGTTAAAATTTTGTTAAAACTACATCAAGAATCCATCTTCTTTACACCATATGCAACCACAACAACACAACTCCGCCTTTACTATTCCCATAACCACGGCGCCTTGAAAAAAAAACGCCATAAAAAGCTTCGCAAAGGC
Organism: Alternaria sp. 'sect. Undifilum'; assembly: GCA_024321975.1. Lineage (NCBI taxonomy): Eukaryota > Fungi > Ascomycota > Dothideomycetes > Pleosporales > Pleosporaceae > Alternaria > Alternaria sp. 'sect. Undifilum'. The sequence continues at coordinate 2,474,676 of JAJJZI010000010.1, read as the reverse complement.
CAATGATCATCCCATCATATATGCATCTTTGCATCCAATCAATGGGGTATAACCAAAAAAAAATCCCCCATCATGCACCATCTTGCCATCCCCATCCTTCTGCCGTCCAACACTAATCATTAGATCAACATCCAAGCGGCCCCGCCAACAAACAGGACAAACATCAAGATGGTAAGAATCGCGGCTCCAGCCTTATCCGCAGTCGTAACATCGCTTTGGAACTTGGGCAAACGTTCCTCATCATTCCCTGACCCCAACCCCGGGTTACCCTCACTCGTACCCCCAGTATCCCTCGAATACGGCGGCGCCACTCTTTGCGCATTCAACACACTAATGACATTAAGCGCCGTCATTTGCGGACCCACACCACCAATGCCATCAAACCCGTTATTCCACCACTTCATACCGCACTGGTGAGGGCCGCCGTTATGTTGGCTTGGACCCTCACACGTTTGTGCAGCGGCAACAGCGGATTTTTGCAGTTTGGGGAGGATTTGCGGCGTGAATTCTGGAGCCATTTGCATGGTAATGCCGAGCCAGCGGGCGAGATAGGCTTTGAAGGACTCTTGGTCTGCGTCGCAGACTTGGTTTGCTTCGCAGACTTCTACCATGACACCGCCTTTTTCTTCGGGGAAGAAGATGGCGACTTTGTTGATGAATTTGGTTAGTTCGGTGCGCCATTTTTCGGCGCCATTAGTGTAATTGTACATCTGCGATACATTAGTACACAAGTCATTAATGTTGGCTGTGCCTGCGCCTTACATATGCAGCTCCTGCTATCATGATACCGTAGTTGTAAGTCCAGGGCGTTTGGTCGGCGTCTCTGCACGGGGGATTGGTGCTGATACTTGTTCCATCGTAGACTTGGCCGTCGCCTGGTAGAATGGGGCTTTGCGCCATCCAGTCGAATGCCTTCTCCGCCCATTTGGCATATGTTTCGTTCTTGGTATACATGGCCAATCGTGCCCCAAGATGGAAAAGTCCTCCATTGGATGCGGTGTTTTTATACGTCCATCCATTAAGCCATGGAAAGATCTGCCACCGCATGCCACCGCCACAAATGCCATCGGATACCTCTTTCTGGTAGCGGCCTACGAACTGGTTGAAGACAGACTGTGTCATGGCAAGCCAACCGGGCTGGTCGGGGGGAGGATCCTTGAGTTTGTATTCTGCTGCGGCAATCATGGAGAAGGCCCAGAAGACTTGGTCATCATTTCCTTCGTTCTTGGACTGATTCGAGGGCATCTGCGAGCATTAGCGACAGACTTGTAGCGAGAATAGATGCAAGTTCATACCAGGTCGAGATGCTCTCCGAATTGGTGTATCAGTCCCTCGCGAACCATGTCATTGTACTGATCGTCGCCAGTGTAGTGCCAGTAGTCAAGCAGTGTGCCGAACATGGCACCCGCCTGCCACCAGTAGTAGGGTGGATAGAGGATACCAGGATAGCCTCCAAGTACATGTACGCCTTTATCGTCGATTGTCGCATATTGAGCAACGAGCTGTTTTGCGACCTGACTAGAGACGTCCTTGATGGAAGCTGTGACGTGACATCAGTAAAATCCACAAGCGCATAGACCTGCGCGACGACCACGACGGGCATCTTACCCTCTGAATTGGGATCTAGGACGATGGCCTGGGTGAATGGTCGCACGACATCCGTTGACAAGAGAGAAAGCGCCGCTAGCGCTCGCGCAGGGCCGAATAACCTCATCTCGACATGTGCTCTGCGCCTAAAACCAATCTAACGAGTGGCTACCCCCGCCGCAAGTGCGTGAGGTCAAGTGGGAAAGTAGCAAGCTGGGCGCGAGACGATCAAGCAAACAGGGCAGACACAGGGTGAGGTGAAGGTTGGGTGTACAGGAGCGGGCGGCGGTGGAGGAACGGCGAAGAAAAGCGAGTGTGAGCGGTAGGTAGCAAACAGGCGTCCAGCGGTTTGATGACAGCTGTGACAAAGAGAGGGAGGGAGGGATCGCCGCTTGCGCCTGACGAGGAAATACGGATGGCGGCAACGAATACAATCGACTTGCCGAGCAATTAACACGGACCCTGTGCCTTCAAAGGCTACCCTCAATGTCGTATGGTCGTATCACCCGTGCAGCCGGCAAATCAACGTGCAAGTTGGTTCTTCTTTTCAGCCTAACCCTCGTGAAGGCAGGTCAAGTTGTAATTCACACACAAGCGCCGGTGCAAACGGGCTGGACTCGTCCACAGCACAAGAACCCAGTACCGGCTGTCTACCTTGTTGACGTATGTTGCAAGTAGACCCGCCATCTAGGTTGAAACTGAGGGGATCCAGAGTGACGTGGGGCGCAGGCAGGGAATTGTGGCGTTGGCACTTGTTTGTTCTGTTTTGATTCGTTTCTCGGTGAGCAATGTCTGTTCACTGCGCCCCAGTTGCGGCTGGTGAAGGAGAACTCTAATGCCATGTCGATGATTGCCGTCGCACAAGCGTTTCCAAGCAAGCTTACAGCGTGCTTGACGCCGCGCCCGCTGGCTTGATGGCCGTCTGCCAAGACTGGTGTCAAGCATATGCCAAGGCTCTGTGGGGATGCCCGGAAATTGCGATTGATGGCTCGTAGGCCGTGGATATTTTTGGTCGGGTTTCAGGCAAGAAAAATGGAACGCAAATGTTGGTTGAGGTCAAAGTCGCAAATATCATGCTTTTAAACATCAACAGGTAGACGCGCGTTCTGAACACGGCCTTCTCCCTAGCATTTTCCTCAGTTGATGCCTTACATTCTGAACACACCCCAAGTGCTCTCCTTGTCTACACCCTTGTTTTGCCCACCACATGCCATCTGCAATCCCATGCCAAGCACCCTCCGTGTGTGTTCCGGTGGAATGATACCATCGTCCCACAACCTTGCCGACCCGAATGTCGCTTCGCTCTCGTGCTCGATCCGTGCCTTTAGTGCAGGGTCCACCTTCTTACCCACAGCCTCCATGACGGAAGAGAGCTGTTCCGCACCCATAACCGACGTCTTTGCATTGGGCCAGGTGAACAGGAGTCGTGGAGAGTATGCGCGGCCGCTGTAGACGTATCAATGGTGCTCGTAGAGTACAAGCATGAATAGACTTACCACATGCCGTAGTTTCCAGCGCCAGCACTAGATCCCACAACGACCGTAAACTTGGGTACGTCAACACAGCTCACAGCTGTCACGAGTTTCGCCCCATTCTTCGCGATCCCGCCCTTCTCGGCGTCCTGACCGACCATGAACCCTGAAATGTTCTGCAGGAAGATGAGCGGAATGTGTCGCTTTCCACATAGCTGGACAAAGTGTGCGCCCTTGAGCGAACTCTCGCTGAAGAGAATGCCGTTGTTAGCTACAATACCCACAGAATGACCGTATATCTTTGCGAAACCTGTCACCAGTGTAGAACCGTACAACGGCTTGAACTCATCCAAAGACGACCCGTCAACGATGCGTGCGATGATTTCGTGCATGGGCATCTGACGGCGTAGATTAGTACCGACTATGCCTGACAGTTCTAGAGGGTCGTAGAGGGGTTCTTGAAAAGGAGGCTGTGAAGTGGCAGTCTGGTTGCGGTGCCAGTTCAGGTTGCCAACGCTTCGCCGGGCGAGGACAAGTGCGTGTGCGTCGTCAACTGCGAGGTAGTCTGTAACACCGGAGACCTCACTGTGAAGCTTGCCTCCACCCAGGTCTTCTGCTGAGACTACCTCGCCTGTCGCTGCCTTGACCAGCGGTGGACCAGCGAGGAAAATGTGACCCTGATTCTCCACGATAATGTTCTCGTCGCTCATGCTCGGCACATAGGCACCGCCTGCGGTACATGGTCCCATGACAACACTAATCTGTGGAATGCCCACAGCCGACATGCGCGCTTGATTGTAGAAAATGCGGCCAAAGTGATTAACATCCGGAAACACGTCTGCCTGATTGGGCAGATTTGCACCTCCAGAGTCGACAAGGTAGATGCACGGTAGCCGGTTCTCTTGGGCGATCGTCTGTGCTCGTAGATGCTTCTTCACCGTGACCGGGTAGTATGTTCCTCCCTTGACCGTGGCGTCGTTGGCGACAATCATGCATTGAACGCCGTTGACCGAACCAATGCCGGTGACGATACCACCCGCTGGCACATCGTCTTCTCCATACATATCATGACCCGCCATCTGGCTCAATTCAAGGAACGGCGTGCCCGGGTCAATCAGTGCAGATATCCTGTCTCGGACCAACATCTTGCCTCGCTGTACGTGCTTGTCTCGAGCTTTCTCAGGCCCACCTTGTGCAATTTTGGTGTGCAAATTGACCAAATTCTCGGTTGCCTCGTCCATCTGGCGCTTGTTCTCTTTGAAGTCTGTATTATTCGTGTCGACGGTCGTGGGAATGACAGAGATGACTTCTGCATGGTGTGAATGCGTGAACGTAGCAGTACTTCGAATCATTTGTGGGGAGATCTGAGACTGGGTGTGCGATGGTATCGTGGGACGTGAAGTAGACGAGAGGAGGCAGCGTTGTGTTTGCGACCGAACAGCTGCTGATGGTCTGATCGAATGCTTGAGCAAGGTCAATGCCTCTCTTGAGGGCGCTCTGGGAACCATTTTGAGTTGTGGAATGTGCTCCCGGATGGTTCAAAAAACCAGTCTGGATCTCGGTGTCTATATGAGGAAAGGTTTGCTTTGCGGGGTGTCAACGTCGTAATGAGGATGTGATGGTTTCTGAGATGTGTCGGTAAATTGCAGCTTCTTCACATTGCCTGTTAGAAGGTAGGCAGAAGAGACACACGAAGCGTCCGGCCTTCCGCCTCGAAAGAAATTAATCGCGTTGTTTGCCGAAAGCCAATTGAAGCTGGGCTTTAGGTGACATCTCAAGACCGTTGTTAGCCGTACCGCGGCTCTGCGGGAAACCACGCTAGTCACAATAAGCAGTACCAAAACACCTGCAAGATGCATCGTGATGCGCAAAGCTCCGGTCATTCAAGTCATGAATTAGGCGTAAATCGATGTATCTCACGGTTTTCCACCCTCAGCAGGCACCTCAACCACTTGATCCAAGCCCTCATACTTTGGAATATCAAGATTATACTTGTCTGCCATCTCCGGGCTCAGGAACCTCCCGCCGAGAAAATGCCTCCCAGTAAACTTCTTCACCAGCGGCTTCGGTGCAGTCAAACTAATGAGCGCTAGCGGCATGAAGCCCTTGCCTGGTCCGGAATCTTGCGAGCCATTCTCGATATCCCACGATGAGGGTGCATCGACGGCGAGAACAGGAACAGAAGTAGATGCCAAAGCCTCGATGACTTTGGGAAAAGGCTCTCGCACTTCGTCGGAGAAACTGAAGCCGAAGATGGCGTCGACGATGTGGTCGGTTTGTTTTAGTGCGCTAGTGAAGTCTTCCGTGAATGGCACCTTGAGGTCTTCGAGTTGCCTCTTGAGGCGCTGAGAAGGGTTAGATGGATGCATCCTCGGTACGTGGCAGATTGCATACCTGGTACAATTCATTCTTACTCTGTTTCGGGTAGTAGATTGTAGGCTGGTAGCCGTAGTGGAAAAGATGACGGGCTGCAACTAGCCCGTCGCCGCCGTTGTTACCGGGGCCACATGCTACGAGAATGCGCTTGCCTTTGCTGAGAGGTTGGAGTTTGAAAACTACACTGTTAGTACACTAGAGTGTTATATTGTGTGATAATAACCTACCTGCTTGTGAAACCGAGAGACCAGCGAGCTCCATCAACTGATCAATGGAGAAGGCGCCCGATGACATGAGTTCTTGGTCGAGCGCGGCTGCGCTTTTGGCGGACAGAGTCTATTAAAGGGATGAGTACTGGTCCTGGCATTCAATTTGAGCTGACATTGACATACTCGGAGAGCCATTGTGAACTATCCAAGTTAAGATTCGAGTATTGAGGGGTTGAAAGATAAGTGTCGAAACATGGACTTGAAAGAGCTCATGTTGTTGCGATTACTATGGTTGGGCACTAGTCGACTCAGGTCGCTACTCGCCTCACCCGAACATCATAACATCGAAATCGTCCCAACTTCAGCGCGTCATAACTCCACCACTATAGATACAATTTAAGAAGCGATTAAATATTTAAAATTATATAAAGCTAGAGAACAATTCTTGTACTGCAAAGCTATAAAAATATTTAATGTTAGTCTAACAACGTTAGCGCGGAGGCACTAAGGCAAACAGCGACTAGATGCAACCTACTGCGCTGACAGGCGCTTACTTAACCTACAACAAGAGCATAAACTTATATTATATATAAAAAGATGCATAAGAAGAGGCTTGCCGCTAACACGCAAGATAGTATAAAATTTTGCGTTAACAGTAATAAAGTAGGAGGTTTCCTAAAGCTAAGTTACTTAGTTTCTCTATTGCTACGCTAATAAGCTTACTATTAAATAAAGCCCTAAAATTAAATGCAATAGGCACAAAGTTAATTTACTATATAAGTATAAGCTCTACTTTAATTTGTTGTATTTAAAGATACGTAAACACGCTATAAACGCGCGCAATACGTACAATATAAATAAGAAGAGCTTCTTTGTTAGTGTCTTAAAACGCAGCAAAAGAATCTTTACTAAGGCCTTATTATGCTTAAATTAATTAGTAGCTGCTATATAAAATAGTAACTAGGAATAGATAACACTGCTAGCTTGCGTATACGCTTCTAGAGAGGCATTACTACCAGCGCTCGTGTACTAGGGCTTAGCTAGACTTTAATTAAGCTAGCTCAACGCCGTAGAGGCTAAGAAATAAAAGATTTTCTTTTTAAACTTACTTACAGGATAGAGCAATAATAAGATAGAATTAGCTTAGCTTAAACAAGTATTTAACTACTATATAAAGCAGAAAGTGCGTTACAATTACTAACTTCTTATTCTTAACAGCTACAGCAGCTATATTACTACTAATTTTATTAATTTTTGCAACAGTAATTAGATCTTCTTAGCTATATTTCTACTGCATGCTACTTGCAGTCTCTAGCCGCTTAATGTAGTAATATTTAAGCCTTTATTACAATACTATACTTAAGAACTTAATTACTACATTTACTATACATAGAACTTTACAAGGACTATAAAACGCAATTTCTTTAACCTCTTTTAGCCTGCGTAAAGGTTTACAATAACGCCTAATCTTATTTTAAAGAGTTTTTAAGCTACAGGTATCTAGCTAATAGATGCAGACGCTGTACTAAAACGCTTTAACAACTACTAATAACAACAAGATAAGGCTCTAGAACTTAAGCAGCCTAGTAATAGCAATAGCTAAAGAGAGCTATAAAAATTTCCAGACTCTACGCTGCAGTATACTCTAAAAGTTAACTAAGATTGAATTAAGTCTTTATTTTATTCTCTACAGGTATAAAACAAGCTTATTAACTACAAAAACAACAGTCTACGCAGCAAGCTTAACACTAAAAGAAAGTAAAAACCTTAGCGCGTAATACTAATTACTTAAGACAGTAACAATTATTATAGCGGCGCTATATTTATAAGTCCTAGGAAGCTGCGCACAGCGCACGCGCGTATAGCTATACAACAAGACAAAGCTAACTAACTATAACTCTAGAAAACTTACAATAGAGAGCTTAAAGCGGCGGCAACAGTATATAAAAAGCAGCTAGCAGAGATAGTAAAAGTAACTTAACAGCATGCTAAAGAGGAGCGCAATTACAAGCGTAAGGCAAGGGCTAAGAAACTTGCTACAAGCTAGGCACTTAAAAAGTAATAACGCAACGCTGCAACTACACAAAAATCTTACAATATACTTACAAAACCTAAGCAAAAAGCCTTACATAAAGTAGCAAAAAATCTAACAAAGCGTTGTCGTGTTAGTAGTAGTTAAACTAGTGCTAACGCTAGTCCGCTGGCTACGTCTCCCCCACCAAAAACTAGCGCGCGCGGACGCCAAATCAAGACGCCAGCAAAATTTAAGTAGATAGAAAGTTTCGCATATAGCTATATATCAATACACTAGAAATTCTCGCGATAATTGCTTTTGTGGCTGCCTCTACAGCCTCATCTTTTTGGTCGTCCGATCTTGGTGGGGTGAGGCGAGTAGCGACCTGAGTCGACTAGTGCCCAACCATAGTACATCACTTGCCCCAAGTATGATGAGGTGAGCGCAACGCAATCGAACAACAACCTTCACATTGTCAGCTTGAAGATGCACTCGCGTCACAAAACAGACGTCTTTCGACTCACTACGCCATGCCTCTGAATAATTCATAACAGATGATTTGGTGCCCACACTGAAGTAGCCCACACTCCGCACGTGCCCACCCGTTCCGGCAGATCCTCGGCTCAAAAAGATATACCCAAACCACCAACAACGACCTGCTTCACGCCGTAGCCGTCGCATCCAAGCCCGCCACAACACAACACACGCACAATGGTCCTAAGAATCCGACTCGCTCGATTCGGCAAGAAACACGCCCCCTTCTACAACATAGTCGTCGCACACGCACGGTACGTTCCGATTTCATTCCTCCAATTCCAGAAAACTATTATTGCATCTCGGGAGAACGGCAAATAACTTCACTATTTCATATTCTCCAAGACCACTCGCCCATCTTTACCACCTGTACTCACTCTAATAACCCCCAACAGAACAGCGCGCAACTCCCGTCCCCTAGAAGTCCTTGGAACCTACGATCCCAAGCCCCAACCGCCCCGGCCAGGCGACACTCACGGCAGGCCCTGGAAAGACATCAAACTCGATTTATCGCGCGCACGCTACTGGGTAGGTGTAGGAGCTCAACCATCCGATACAGCATGGCGGTTACTATCCATGGTGGGGATCTTGGAGCCGCAGTATAGGGTGGGAAAGATTGCGGGGATGGTGGTTAAGAGTGCGAGTGCAAGTAAGAGTTTGATTAGGGAGGGAGGAAGTGCGGAGGCACAGCCGAATGTTACTGTGGAGAATATGGAGGGGGGGACTAAGGAGGTTGCTGCTTAGGGGGAGGACAATGGAGAAGAGATGGGAATTTTACGTGATTGTGACTGGGCGCATCAGCGGTCTTGGGATGGCGTTTGGGGGTGGGCCGGTGGAATATATGGAAAGAAGCAAAGAAGCACAATACACCATCTAGGCATTGACTCTCAAAGAACGAACGCCCTAAAAGAACACCGCACGAGAGACGTTATTTTGAAACAAGAGCGGTACATTTCGTATATCCGCTCCAAACTACTACGAGGCTACATGAATACCTGTACAACCTGTAAAAATAGAGCAAAAACAGAAAAAAACTCCCGCTAAATGCATCTCTCCAAACATCAACAAGTCCGTCAGTGCGCAGCTGCAACCAAGAAGGTATTGGTAATCAAACAAACCACCATGACAACAACACCATAAATGCTCAAAGCAAGCGCCAAATTACGCAGCAACCCCCTCCTGAAATTCCGATTCAAATGCCCCTCGCTCGTGACATTGCTGTCCGACTCCCCACTCTGAAACTCATCCTCGTCATCTTCATCTTTAATAAGCCGTTGATGATGTGAAGATTCTGGGTCACTAATCTTGTAATAGAACAAGCCCGGTAGAATAAAAGAAATCGTCGTAGAACCCGTGCTGCCAACGTGAGCCAAAACTTTTTCGAGACTAGTTACCGTCATGGCGGTGATGAAAGAGAGGATGATGAGCACGGTGGATATGACTGCGAATTTCAAGTCGCTCATCTCGCTGGTCTTGGGTTGGGTCAGAGGTTTGGGTGTGTTGTTAATCAAGGAGTTTCGTGAGGGGCTGCCGCCGGCTTCTGTTTGGTTTTGTTTCCGAAGGCCTCCCGGGCGCCATTTTAGACATGCGTCGAGGCTGGCGCGGCAAGGGTGGATTTGAAGCGGGTAGGAGAACATGACTAGAATGACGATGGCGAGGCGTCCGATTGTGCTGGCGGCTGCGGTGGGGTACATGGATACGATGTTACCGTGGATGTTGTCGCCGTAGGATAGGTAGCCTGTGATACCTGTGAGAATGTACAGAGCGCATGCGCCGCCAATGGAGGCAAAAACGACGGTCGAGGTCTGGAAGTGGGAGTTGTCGGCAATCTCGTTGAGGATCGAGAACATGTTCTGGTGGCATGTGTAGGCGAAGACGATGACGGGGAAGGCGGCGAGGGCGGACACTGGGCCTGCCCATTGGAAGACGCGGACGGTTCCTCGGTCTGCTATTGTGTCGCCTTTGAGGAAGTGGGCTACGACTAGTATGACAAGGTAGGCGATTGAGAAGAGGGCAATGACACTAGTGTACTTGAGCGAATCTAGACGACGGAGGAAGGATAATGGGATGACGATGAGCCTGAGTTGGTCAGTATACGATGAGACCCATATTCCTCGCAAGCAACCTACATGAAGGCTGTGATCCAGAACTGTCTGTCAACCAGGAAAGCGACATCTCCAGCGCCTGGCGCAAATCCACGGACGACTCCCGGCATCAGATCTCCAATGATGATAAGATAGCTGACGGCCACACCGAAGCATTTGATGGCGATAGCGGCGTCGAAGATGATGGACAGATTCGGGTATGTCATCTGAGACAATGTCGCAAAGGATACATGTCCACGATCAATGTATCGCGCGCATCGCGTCTGTAGATAGAGGCCAAAGCCTGCCGTGGTGCCAGCCCACGCCATGACGAATATACCGAGGAAGATGCCCATTTTCGAGAGCGCAGAGGGCATGGCGAGGAGGCCCGCACCGAGAACTATGCACGGTCAACATGCTGTCTTGGAGTAGTTGGAAGAAGCGTACTGGTGTTGGCCAGGTTGATGACACTCGATATCCATGTCGCCTGTCCTTTATATCCGACGTCTTGCTTTCCTCTACCTCTGCTGCTTCCATCAGCATCTGTCCGATAAAAGCAAAATGAGGGGGTCTTACCGTCTGCCTCTTAGCGACCCGATACTCGAAGCCATGGGATCTGCCTCTGTTGGCTCGGGGCCGATGGCGGAGTAGGAAGCCATGTTCTGACGGGTGCGAAATGCGCGTTTCGTATTATTGCGCATGCATCCGTCGAGGGCTGGCGGTGCGACTAAAGAGGCCGCGATAACGAGCAAAAGCGAGCGACTGCAGTCAGGCAATTGTGGAGAGCTCGAGTTATCGGTGGGATAATTATGGTGGTTTGGAGTGCTCCGCTGACGTCTGGTCTCATGGCCCCAAAATCCGGGGAGGTTATCATTGGCCGCTAAAATTAACATCCGGCTCAAGGCAGGTACGCGCGACCGCGTGACCTGCGTCCCGAGAGAAACACCAAATCAACCACAACCATGGACGAGTATGAGGAGGCAGTTCTTTTCACGTTTGCGCTGCTAGAAACAAGGTTGGATCGCCTAGAGTATGTCTTGGGCGGCCCGCGAGACGACACCAAGGACAAGCCAAAGACTATTCCGGATCGCATACACAAGGTCGAGCAGTCGCTACAGCAGCTAGCGGGCAAAACTGCACTGCTCGATGAAGCAAATAAGTTGCGTATGCAATTCTCGGCTCTTCTACTGGTCGACGCTAATGGAACCAGTGAGCAAGCACAAAGACCTCCTCAAACCACCCCACGACGACGACGACGACGACGACGACGGCCCACCACTCGACACCACCCAGAGAGCCGCATTAGTGGTAGAACGCGCAACAGGCTTTGCAACCACCGCATCACAACTCCAAGCTCTCCAAGACCAGCAGATACCTGCCACCGATGGCTTCACCAAGCTAGCCCTACTGCGACCGCGCATTGCTGAATCAGAAGACCGCCAGCTACAACAAGCGCTGAAGATATCCGAGTTGAGGAGAAGGAACGGCTTGTTGAATCAGAGGTACAAGCATGTTATGTTCCTTGGTGCGGGAAGATGTTGGGTCGACTACAACGAGAGGCTTACCAAGGCGCTGAGAGCGCTCGTGCGGGAGGAGTACAGACGAAGGCCTGATAAGGAGGAAGAAGGGTTGGTACACGAAGCAGAAGAAGAAGAAGAAGCAAAACAGGACGAGGAGCATGAGTCCGAAGATGACGAGTTGTGAAAACTGTCAGCATCCGGCACACACTTGGTCCATCGATCTAGGAGAATTCACAACCGGTGTCATCAATATCCGCGAAAGGAAGCACACCAATCGTCTGCTGAGACGCCAGTCCCTACACTACGCTTTTAAATCATCCGCATTGCGGTCAACGGGTAAGTCAACCTGATGCATTGTGCACATACCGACGTCAGACGGTTTCAAAGCATGGCTGACATATGCCAGTTGCTTCGCATTTACCATGGATGACCTTTTTGTCGCAGCGCCAGCACCGGTGACGACATGTCAATCTTGTACATTCGATAGAGGTTCAGCATGTCCAGGGTGAACCCAGGGGACCAAATCAGCAACGAGGGTGTGGCGTGGGCCAGTGTCACCATGGTGGCAGCGATTCCGAGTCTCAAATGCTACAAAAAGGACACAACTGCTTCGGATCAAGCAAGCATCCGAAAGTGCAATGTTGTCAAAACAAACTTCTCCAATGACGACCGGGGGGGGATTGCAGTATGGGGTGTTCGAGTCGCGATGATGGCCATGCCGATTGGCCCCTCCTAACACTACCCGGAAGCAGCTGTGGAAAAGAGTTTGTTAAGCGCCAGCGATTTCTTCCTCCATGACGTAGTTCGTGCAGAGTGATGTGTGAGTGATGTGACTGTAGGGCTGCGGAGCGTTCAGTGCCGTCACACGGCGTTTCATCGTCGTCTCGCATCAGCAGCAACTTCAAGGGCCCCCCGAGAGTTGTAATGGCGCCGATGAGGGTCCGGCTTGTCAATTTTCTGTGGGAACTACATAGCACCGCTGCCACCGCACACATGAGCCACGCAAGTTGGGCGAGGCGCACGTGTCGGCAACGGGCAACCACGGATTCCGCATGTAGAAGAAACGTGGATGGCATGCGTAAAGGGTCGACGCAGGGCGTGGGCGTGGTGAAGGAATTATTACTCAATCTACCAGCGCTGCCTGTCATACCTGGGGCCTGACAGCTGCAATCAAATGCACTGGTGCATATTAAGGCGCCGCACCTACTGGGCGGCCATGTCCTGGGTCTTCTTGCGTGCGTGAACGAGGTGTTCGTGAGTGAGCGCAATGTGTCTGCATCATGGGGCATCGGACAGTGTCATGGTTGTCTACGCAGCTGCACAGCAGTGTCTGTATGCAACTTTGTAATATGTATCGGTGGCTGACGGGCGGTGCCTTTTTCATCTCTGCTCTAGTGGGACCCGCTGCAATCCCCGACGAACCCTTCGCCATTCCACCCAGCCCGGCCAATCGAGAAGCACTGGGAACCCCCAACTTGAAACTGTCGCATCTCTCGTCTTCTCCCACCCTCACTCCCAAACCCTCCCTCGACACCCACAGCCTGCTGCATCCATCGCCTACTTCGCAGCCGCCGTCCGTCGCCCCCAACACTGCTGGCCACTGGACGCCCGCCTCCCGCTGCTTGCGCCCTGTGCACCTGTTCGTCTCCGTACAACACCAACAACCGAGCCGCCGACATACTTGCCTCGCTGCCACCGCACACCACCGACAGCGTCCATCCACACTCGTTGACTCCTTTGTCCACCTCGCTCCATTCACCTATAATATCGCATCTGGCACCCACGCTCCTTCTCTTTGCCCGCCTGCGCGACAGTATAGCTTAATCCGCCCAATCCGCCCCTTCCACCCCCGCCGACCGACCGACCATCATATGCCCGCCTACGGCTCGCTGGGCTCTCCTTCACTTCGCAAAATGGAAAACGGAGGCTACGGCCAGAGATCGTCGGGCTTCAGCCTGGGCCGCATCATCGGAGATCCCTTTGCGCTGGCTACCATTTCTATTGGCATTGTGAGTATCCGGGAGAACGCGGCAGTCACTGGGCCGGCTGGCTAACGTCGTATACAGCTTGCCTGGATCATCGCCTTTGTCAGCTCCATAATATCAGCTATCCACGGTGGCTTCCCCAACTTCGCGTGGTGGACGCTGGTCTTCATGTTCTTCTGCATCGCCGGCGTCACCGTCACAGTTGCCTCGGATGCTGAGAGGACGTACCATGTCGCGGTAGGTGGCAGTCGCTGCATACAAGAACGCACTTGCTGACTCGTCTAGATTGTGGGCTTTCTTGCCGCTGGCCTGGTCTTCACCACCTCATCCGTCAACTCGCTCGTCTACTCACCTGTCGCTCCCTTTGAAGCTGCAGCTGCTGGTTACATCCTCCTCTCCATGATCGCCGTAAGTAACGCCAACACTCCAGCCACAAAACCCTCCTAATCCCCCCACAGATTGTCTGGATATTCTACTACGGCTCGCAACCTCAAGCCAGCCACCGCGCCTTTGTTGATTCCTACTCCCTACACAAGGAGCACCCAGGCTCACGCTCTTCCCGCCCCATCTCCAACGGTTACACCACGCGCCCAGAGACGCAATCCGCCAGTGTGCCGCCACAAATGTACACATCGGCACAATTAAACGGCTTCGAAACCTCGTCCCCCGTATCTGGCTATCCAGGCGGTCCCATCGGCGCCAACGGCCGCAACTCATCTGCCCCCCAATTCGGCGGCGGCATGACCAACAACAACATGTCCACCCCCACAAACGACGAAGCCCAAAACCAAGAAGCCTCCATCGAATACCCGTACCGTGCCAAAGCCATCTACAGCTACGAAGCCAACCCCGACGACGCGAACGAAATTAGCTTCCAGAAACATGACATCCTCGAAGTTTCGGATGTCAGCGGAAGGTGGTGGCAGGCCAAGAAACCAAATGGCGAGACGGGTATCGCGCCTAGCAACTACCTCATTTTGTTATAAGAGAGGAAAAGGGGGAGAAGAGACTGGTTCTCTGTCTTGCTCTAGTTTACCTTGCCCACTTCACGACCCCGCCACGAACGTTTTCTTGTCGTCCACTTCATCTCACACTTCGATGTGCAACTCGCTTCTCTTGCTGAGATGCTGAGATGCTGAGACTTTTTTTTTAATACCCGACTGGTTACAGCTACGGATCTTGCCGAGCAGAGCGGAAAAGGGCATTTGTGGATGGATGATTTTTTTAAGGATTGGATGTTGGCCGTGTTTACCGAAAGTTGCACACGGGGGTGTTTCTGTGGCTATTACCTTTCTGCACGATACCCCAGTTACCCACCTTGTTCTTGATTTTTCTTCCCTTTTCTGTAACACCAGATTAATTATAAATCTTTGTCACTTTCTCCCTTCTTCTCTTTTTTTGGCTTTTTTTGTATAATTTCATTCCACTTGCACAATATCGTATTCGACTCTTTCGCTCTGATTTGATTCCATTTGTTGTTTGAATTGGGAGTGATTCAGGTTTGCTTTCAGGAGTCACGAGTGGAAACCAAATAAGCTGAGCAAAGGCGTTTTAAAATTCGTGTTTAGTCTAACTCGCGGACTTTTGTATTTTATATAAATAAACAGAACCATGGTTCGAGTTGAAGAGGTTGTGAGAGGACAGCAGACATGTGTTTGCGCATGCAAATAATGGTCAAATTCTAGCGAATGGGAATCATTCGAAGCGTGAAAGGTGAAAGGCGAAGAGAAGAAAAAACGTAGCAGCAAGTTAGGAGAAAAGAAGACTGTTTAGAGAGGTAACAAGAAAATGGGCAGGTAGTGCAGTTGTTACAACTCCATTGACCAAAAACAACATTATACTAAATGTATGGATTTCCTTTCTTGCTGGGTAGTTCGAGCACATAGTAGGCACAGGAGAGAGAGAGAGAGAGAGAGCACGATATTTCCGAAGCTTCTGCTATATTTTGCGTATCTGCTCAAGTTACGTACTGGTTCGAATAGATTTGAGATGACATGCCTGTTCTTGCTATCCCAACAAACCAGCAAAAAATTGGTGGAGATGGGTATCTAAGCGTACGAAAATAAGAAAATACAGCCCGACACCTTGATGTACCCATTCTAAATCATCGGTCAGGACAAAGACCTATAAAAACCTCCATATACCCACCTACGCTTACGGCATTTCCATCCAAAACTTGAGCATGCCCCATTTCTAATCAATGTACCGCCTCCACCCATTCGGAACAAGACATTTCTTCCCCTTGTCATCGGGTCCCATGTGAAAGCGTTCCCACCGCGCATCCTGTCCTGCGCCAAGAACAAGGATAGTCTCATCATTGAGCCAACCAATGAGCCCCTTTGTCGGTCGACCACCCGGTACACCCGGGATCCCAGCACTCAATGTAGCGGACCTACCATGCGGGCCCCAAGCAGTAGGCTCATCGCCCATCTCAAACTTGGCAGTGGCAGTTGGATATGTGTCTGAGAACTGGCGGGGCAACAAGGGGATCTTGGATAAGATTCCGTACTTGTGCTGCGAGGGATCGGCTTGTGAGGAGGCTGTTGTGGCGGTGACGAGATCGTAGATGTGAAGGGTGGATTTATCGGATGTCACGGCGAGGGTTGAACCGTCGGGGGAAAAGGCGAGAGAAAAGATGGCGGCGGGATCGACGCCGCGCCGGAGCTCCGCTAGCTTTGTGCAGGAGGGGAAGGACCAGAGCCGGATGATGGTTCCCTGCTCACTGGCTGTTGCGATGAGGTCGCCGTTTCTACTTATGCCGATTGCGCGCAAGGGGCTTTCGTGAGCGGGTATGATACTGACGTTGCTCGTGTTCAAATCATAGATCTTGACTTGGCCAGCTGCCCTACCAGGAAACACGACCATGTTCGTGCCCAGCTCACACAGCCCGAATGGATTGTTGACCGTCTCGTACTCTGCCGTCTTTGCCGGCGGCACCTTCATCTTGTAGATACTTATCGAGTTGAGCAAGGCGACGATCATGTGTGACTGCGACAAGCGCACGCGCTGGATGGGCGTCTTGAACTCGACCGATGTGGTAAATTGTTTCGTCTTGTCGTTCCAGATTTGAACCTCGTAGATGATGTCAGTGTCGTTGACAAGGAGCCAGTCGGAGTCGTCAGGACGCACCTTGTTCTGAGGGTACTTGGGCTGCTTCCCTCCTCCGACTAGGGCAATGTAACTCTTGTTGCCGAGCATCTCTGCGCAGCCGATGCCGCCGCCGACTTCTACTAGGGGCGTCAGTTTTGTATGGCCAGTATACGTGGTTTGGTGGTACCTCTAGCAATCTTCTCCTCGCATGTTGTCGACGAGAATACTACAGGCGTTAGTAGGGTAGGCGAGGCTGTATGCGCGCGTCATACCGCGAAATCCCGTCTCCAAGGCCACGGAGAAGTGAGAGCAGTCGGTGTTGAAGGATGCGGAGAGGACAAAGGGCCCTCTATCCGAGTCTAGAATGGGTCGAGTGTTCATGTTGGGCGCAGCAGATGAGTGAAATGTTTGTAGGCTGTTCCAACTGCTGCGATGCTCAAGTGGGGCGTCTTGAGTGCAGTGCGGAGTTGGGTGGAGTGTTGAGCCGGGGGACTGCGACTATGAGTTGGCCAGCAAACGACGCGAAAGGCGCTATCGCGGAGTCCAACAGTGTGGTAGACCCATTTTCCCAGCAACGACGGATGCAAAGGCAAGAGTGAATAGCGGCGAGAGGGTTGGTTGAGAGACATATCGAGGGTCCACGGCTCCTCCAGCTCGGTCATTTACCATGTCATCCGGCTAAGCTCTCCCCGTAATGCGGGAGCTAGCCCGTTTCGACAAGCGCGATTCGAGGACTGGACATGTACGACGATACTTTTGCACGCCATTCATCTTGATGAGATGCTCGGAAAACTGCTGTTCGCTCTTGCAGAACAACTGTATATCCAGTGACCAGGCTATCAAATCTTTCTATTCTCATGTTCTGAGAGTCGGGATGGACCGTGACGGAAGTACCCCGCTGGAGTCTAGCCAGCCGCATAACAGACTACAACCATTGAGGAGACTTGAAAGGATTCCAGCCATGCTGATCTGCTCACTTGTGATTGTGATTGAGCGTGTGGTAAATGGTTGACTTGACCACTCAATCTTGTATATCTTGCCAAAAGCAGACGCGCCAGGTGGTCGCGCCAAGAAGGAGGTACGACCGGGGTGTTTCCCGCTAGCGAGCCCCTTTGCATCGCGCAGGGAGTAGCTGCCAACGTCCCCAAATTTCCACGACGACACCGCTCCAACAACGCACCACAGACATACGTCCCCGTCTCACCTCGCCCGCAGTCTCGCCTTCTCGCCCGACTGTCTGAATTGCGTGCACTCGCCGCCTCAACCATCGATCACATTCACCGCCTCCGAGTTCACCATGTCTTCGGTACGACGCTCCCCGATACCACGTCTGCCTCAGGGCACACGATGCCGCCTTACCCACCACAGCCACACATACTATTGACCACCACCGCTAACCAAATCACAGGCGCTTAATAAGACGCGCAGAAAGAAGAATGTCAAGAAGGGTATCCAGTTTTGTCTGATGGTCTGCGGCGCCTCGGGTACTGGCCGGACAACCTTTGTCAACACCCTTTGCGGCAAGCAAGTGCTCGGACACAAGGAAGTTGACGACCCAACAACTGCACACGTCGAGGAGGGCGTCAAGATCAAGCCCATCACAGTCGGTATGTCGCCCTGACGAGGGTGCAATCACCAAGACGATCGCGTACTGCTGCTAACAAACATTAGAACTCGACGAGGAAGGCACCCGCATCTCGCTCACCATTGTCGACACACCGGGTTTCGGAGACCAGATCGATAACGAGGCCAGGTAAGCATCTTCTGCATCTTACCACGACACAAACCTGACTACAGACAGTTTCTCAGAGATTGTCGGATACCTCGAGCGACAGTACGACGGCATTCTCGCAGAGGAATCGCGTATTAAGCGTAACCCCCGATTCCGCGACGACCGTGTACACGTGCTGCTATACTTCATCACACCCACCGGTCATGGGTATGTCTGTCTCACCGCTCAGTCAGCCCCCGCTAACACACGATAGTCTCCGTGAACTCGACATTGAGCTCATGAAGCGCCTGTCGCCCCGCTGCAACGTTATTCCCGTCATCGGCAAGGCTGACTCCCTTACACCCGCCGAGCTGGCCGAGTCGAAGAAGCTTGTTATGGAGGACATTGAGCACTACCGCATCCCAGTGTACAACTTCCCCTACGACATTGAGGAGGACGATGAGGACACGGTCGAGGAGAACGCCGAGCTCCGTGGCCTGATGCCGTTCGCTATCGTTGGCTCCGAGGACATTGTTGAGATCAACGGTCGACGGGTACGAGCACGACAATACCCCTGGGGTATCGTCGAGGTCGACAACCCCCGCCACTCCGACTTCCTGGCTGTGCGAAGCGCCCTCCTCCACAGCCATCTCGCTGATCTCAAGGAGATCACGCATGACTTCCTATACGAGAACTACCGTACCGAGAAGCTTAGTAAGAGTGTCGAAGGTGGTGCCGCTGCGTAAGTCGAAAGCTGCCCTACTATAGCTTGAGCACTAACATTCGGCAGTGACTCGTCAATGAACCCCGAGGATCTTGCCAGCCAGTCAGTGCGCTTGAAGGAAGAGCAACTGCGACGCGAAGAGGAGAAGCTGCGCGAGATAGAAGTCAAGGTCCAACGCGAGATCAACGAGAAGCGACAGGAGCTCTTGGCACGCGAGAGCCAACTGAAGGAGATCGAGGCCCGCATGAACAGGGAACAGAGCGGCCAACTGCAAGACCACGACGCAGACGAAGCCTAGGCGACATGGTCGCACCTCTAGCTTCCAGGATCCGGCCGTCCGATCTCGTGCAGTCTGGGTCAAGCATGGGTAGCGCGCCTGCCCCGGGAAACATTGAGTCGTCGCAAGGTGCATTCATCATCACAGTTGCGGGCGTTTGTAACAGGGTGTGGTTTGTGCAACGCTGACACGGAAGGACATGGTCGGATGCCGGGCTTCGTTTCTTCTTATTTGGGGGCCTTCCATCTTTTAACCGGCAGTGATAGCTCTTGGATCACGTCTGCGGCTACACTGTCTCGACACGACACTGCTTCTCGTATGTTTTCCTAGCTTTTTCGATACTTATTCCCCCGCCTTTTGGTCCTTCACGTAGGAAGTAGTAATTAACATTCTAATATCACCCCGGTGGTCATCGAAGCGGGGTTCTCCTTTGTGCTTTTCTCGTACGTGTGGCCGTCCAAGTGTATTGCTCAATCGTGCTTTCCTCAGGCGTGCTTGAGCACCTCAACAGACACTGCTCCTTCCGACCGTGACCGAACATGTTGAGCTTGAGACCCGCGCCTTCCGCGCGACTAAATTGGCAGTACCTATCACGTTCTGCTTTAGGTTTCCAGCCAACGCACCTGCATCCTCCGGTCCATGACGTCCCCTCTTGTCTACTCAACATGGCGCCCATACAAGGTTTGATCCTTCGCCTCCTTGTATACTGGCACCCGCATTACCACCTCATTGTGTAGAAAATACACCAACTTGGCTTGCTTCTTACGTACCGATCAGTCTCGCATGAGTCGGCCGCAGCCAGTCGGCAATTCTGGCTTGCATATTTTCTTGGTAGCGAGCTGCTTTCTGCAAGCGGACAGGACGCGATATCGTCACATTGAGGTGTGAATGTCATCATTTGATGGCAGTAGCCAGATATACTGTCGAGCAGTATTCAAGTGCAGTAGCGGCATCATGTCCCATACTAGAGGAACATGCACTCCTACGCTCCTGATCGGTGAAGTCTGCAGTGCCGACACAACTTCTCCTCGCACTGCTCCTTTCAGCCTCTAGCCTTGCAGAACGATCGACGGGTTAGATCGTGGGCGCACCACAAAACTAAACATGTCGTTCAATGTAGATTCAGCGGGCCGGTAGGTTGAGATGGTCAAAACTAATAGCTCCCACTCGATCAATGCCTGCCTACTCGAGAGACGCTCACGGAACTGAATGACCACACTGCTGGAGCCCCGAACAATGTCCGGGAGCGTCTTTGAGAAAATTGCTAACACAAACTCTTACCTGGATTTAGCATGCGGCAGCTCGAAGTGAGCTGGGACAACGCCTATCTTCAACAACCATCATTCGTTTACTGGCGTTGTGGAATGCATACATGTATACACAACAACCTGCAGTTCGAATAAACCTTGGCTCCGCGTTTGCCGACAGAACTTTGGCAGAGAAAAACCGCACGAAGCCACTGCTGCAGTCAGCTCTAAGCCGTTACCCCACGTCTTTCTCCCACCAAGCGGTCTTCCCGCACCGCTCAAATACCGCACATCATGGTGGCGGTCCGTAGCGACCCATTCCAAGTCTTCTCTGGCCGGTGAGGTCTGCAAGTGCCGACGCGCCTTGTCCTCGCGTTATGCCTCTCGCTTTCCAGTCTTGCAAACCATTTACCGTCCGCATCGTGGGCGCAAAACAGACAGACATTAATGTTACTGTGGAATCATCGGGCCGGTAGGGTGGGGATGGTTATGACATAGTGTTCATAAACATTTCAATGGGTTCAGAACAACTCACTGCAGTAGTCCTTACATAAGGCCGCATACTGGGCCCCCAACAGTGATCCGCGCTCATCGGAGGACAACCATACCTGCGGAGATTCGTGACCTTTGTATTTAGATGCTAAAGCATGTCAGGGGCTGGCTTGCCGTCCGTTGATAATATGCCAGCTTTATCCCTGGTGGTTCGGGTGCGGGAAACACCTGAGCACAGCGACATAAAGCCGAGGCAGAGGTACGCAAGTCTCGGAGCTTGAGCATTGATTGAGTTCAAAACCTCGGGCCATATGCATATACTCCGTAGTCTGCTACGTTAGATCTATTGATCCTAACCACGTCAACGGCCATTTTGAGGGCCTAAGATGCTCGGGGAACTGGCGATTTTCCCACCGGTAGTGAGATGCATCGGTCCGCTTCAAAGCTGATAGATGCGTTGCACACCCAGACGTTCCAAGCACATGACCTTTTGACAAATCGTCCAGCCAGTTGAAATCCAGTAGCATATTGTCTCGGCATCGGCCCGCTTGCACAGGTTCGTATGCGTTATAGGCATACCGAACCTTGCCGGCTCTTTGTACCATTTTCTGCAATCCCCTCACCGTTCAGGTCCCTGAATGTCGGACTCGTGGCCAGATGACGTTGGCTTCATTCAACCAAGAGCGTTGACTGATGTTTAGGTTCGGGTGGGTCTAGGAGCAAAGCCGAAGCGCAGCTATCCGTCCATGTCTTTGTGCTTGTCATCATGGACAAATGGGTATAGCTGATGCGGATGTGGGCTAACCGTTGCTGCAGCACGCCGGAGGTTACCCTGATGTGGACTCTCTTTCGTTCGTTTTCGCAGAAGAGGGTATCGTTGAGGGGACAGGAATGTGTGCAGATGCGTAAAACTCGCAGGTGTCCTGGTCTATGCAATGCCGTCCCGGGGGCAAGTCCTGCATACGCTCAAGGTTCGACTAAACGCCACCACCAGATGGCGGCAACTGCGGCGGGGAGTTTTCACACACGAAAACACAAAATCTATGCATACGTTGTCTTGTATGTGCGGAACAGAGCGCATCGAACGTGTTCTCGACCGGCGCACACAACCAACGTCTTTGTGTATGAAAACTATGAACCCAAGTTCGTCGATCGGAAGAGCGTTTGATTCTCTGGCTTGCGTGCATGGCGCACGCCCTAACCCCACCTTTTCCCAACGGTTCCACCTTATCGACCTGATCCGGCTGGAGATGTACAAGCATTTATCGTCATAACCGCGCAGTGCGCGGCTGTCGTTATTCTATCCGGACATGGCGACGCAATGACGCAGAGAGATTCCTGGGACCGAGGCGGCGAAATGCCGGTTCGGCTGGTTACTAACGACCTGCTGCCTATCAGGTGCCGCCAAAGCTTCCATCTCCATCGTGCCTCGAGACACGCCTTCCCGGCTGTGCAATTCAGCATAACAGCATGTGCATTCCGTCTATGCCGCATCTGCAGACACCATCGAGCATGTAGGAGCTGGCTAGTTGGACGCTTGCAATCTCGGCCATGACTCCATCATCAGCTACTGCAGACTGCTGTGAGCCGCCAGGAACCAAAGACTAGGCACACGCTCGGATGGGGAAAGCAGAGCCTCCTGCTAGCTGAATCTAGCTGTTCTCTACACAGCAGACAGGGTCAAATCACAAGTCCGATTGATGCCATTTTATGCAGGCGGGCTCCCACCGGCGTGGTTCGGGAATGCCAGGTGATGCAGGTCAACACAGCCGCCAACCGCATGCGCACGTCAGCAACCCACCTTCAGAGTTTTCAGACCTCACCGGACAAGTCGAACCATCAAAACAAAGGGTCACGGACTGTCCTCGAGGCCACAAAGGGGTGTTGTTCGCGTGAGCCGCTGAAAGCGCGACGGGAGACTGCGCACGACCACATGCCCAAATATCTCTCTACAAGGTTTATTCACTGGATGCTGATTTTTTTTAAACTTTAACTTTTTAGATATTATGCCATACTCCTCCGTAGTGGTAGTATACAAACCCGTCCCGACTGGGAGCGATTGAGTTTGCCAAGTGGCCGCCGCCTTGTGCTCTTTCTTCGACGCTCAATGCAGGGGCCCAGCAACCTGTCGAGCCCTACACGCAGCAATATCAGGGGTTTCGTCACCCCCTTCCATGTCTGCATCGCGATGGAGTGGACCCATTTCCTGAAAGCGACGATACACCTAGATGCGCTCACAGGAAAGTCTGGACTCGCCAATCGGGTTGCAGATCGGCCTAGGGAAGGACAAGTGTCCCCTGTCAACCCTAGCTCAGCCACTCTCCTCTTACCGAGCTCCAACAAGCCTTGGGACGCTGTTGCTCTTCAGCGGCGGAAGCAGGGGCGCGCCTTCCCCGAAAGCTGAATTCTCACTAGCTGCCCAGTCTAAATCGCTCTATCCAAGAGCCACTGTGCACTGCTGTGGCCAACCGACTGTTCTTGCACGCGACTGCGGCGGTAGAGCTAGTAAAATGAGACCCTTTGACAGCTCGTCATCACGCGCAGCATGTTGCCTGGTGCAAGAGCGGGTACCGCTTTTTGCCTTCACCTGCGTGCTGGCGTAACCGACTCGTCTATCATTAGTTGGAACTTTCTTTTGTACGACTCTCTCGCTTCCTCATCCTACCATCCATTGGTGAAGCTGTACAGCTACTTATTCCTCCTCTACATCTAATTAGGTACTGGAGCGACAGTGTATTTGCTGCAGCGTGCAACGCCACCAGATCACCCAACTCAAATATTCTACCATTCTTTTTAGTTTGCTTCTTGATCCATCATACATATTATCTCATTTGGCTTCTTTCTCTCTCTTCTGATCCCATCTCTATTTATCTCGTACTGCGCTCCATACCTCTTCCATCGCTCACTACCATCCCCAATATAGCGAGAGCAACTCTACCAAAATCATGGACAGACCACAAGTTTCCATACCACCTGTGAGCAAACCCAGCTATATTGCATACAGCTTCAACATACTGACCTGCAAACGCTAGGCTGCGAATATCCTTGGTGTACGTTTCTCTGCTCCACCCACGCTCTGCGACTTGAGTCATGATACTGACATATCATCTGACTCTCTAGACCCTTGGCACTGGTGAGTACTTCCAAGATTTTGTGGCCAAAGGCTCTATGCTAACTTGAGTAAAGTGTACGCAACCCCAGGTCAAGCCCTTGTCCGCAAACGAACGCTTTCGCTAACAAAGGTTGCAACCGTAGTTGTTGGTGTATACAAATCATCCCACAGTAAGACCTCACCTACAGGGAAGATTGTCTAACGACTTACTGACCGAGACAAAAGAATATGGACAAACTGGCGGCGGAAGAGCACAGAAGGCCTACCAGGGACCATGCTGATACTTTGGTCAATATGTGCGACCCTTCCGACAAAAAGACGGGAGGAATGAGCTCATCACAACATGCAGGCGGTGTACCATTCGGTGTATACGCCATAGTTCAGGTACCTCTTCCACCCTCTTCACAGTCCCCATCCCCTCTCTTTTCACTAACGGTTCCGTTCTGCAGAACTTCAACTTCGCCCTCAAATTCCAACCCCAAGCTTTCGCCTCCCTCACCTTGATCGCATGGGGTCAAACACTCTATTACCACAACAAATGGCGTTTCTGGACAGCAACCCTCGCGACCATCGCTCTTGCAGGTAGTTTCGGCATAATGGAACTCATTCTCATTCTCACCTTACGAGGACCATATGCCAGAGGCGTTGAATGGCCCATGATGCTGATGGCCATCTCTGCATCGGTTATCCAAGTCATTGGTCTTATTCCTCCGTACTTTGAGCTTGCTAAAAGGAATGGACGCGTTATTGGTATTGGTATGTTTACCCTCCTCATTCCCTCAATTTTATCCAGAGAAGCCTCATACTAATGTGTGTGTTCTTTTTTTGGTCAAACAGACTTCTGGTTCCTCACCATCGATTACCTCGGCGCTTTCTTCTCGCTCATGGCCGTCGTCGCTCAGCAGTGGTTTGATGCTCTTGGCGCTAGCTTGTACATCGCTTGCATGGTCCTCGAAACCGGTATCTTTGCCTCCCAAGCTATCTGGCTCTGGCGCGTTCGTCATATCCGTCGCGAAGCTAAGAAAGCGGGGAAGACGCATGACGAATACGTCGCTGAGAACCAAGGGAAGAAATTGCCGAGATACGGAAGCGAAGAGACGTTTGTTGACGTTGAGGTGGGGTGCGAGAAGAAGGTAGGAGGCACGGATGACGAGAAGGCTACTGCGACGAAAGAAGAATGTACAGATTCGACAAAGGTGGATGAGGCAACCCCAACGACATCGACACTGATATCCACATCGATGACGGCCAAGCCAGTACTCGAAGCCCTTCAGACTCCACCGGCTGCTGTCTTGAAAGGTAGCACGTGTGTTTGATCACTTCTTTCCATCTATTGCCACTAAGATTGCTTGCGAAAAGCTGAATCTCTCTACTACCTCTATGTCCTGTACGATACCTCACGTTTTGATCATGGTGTAACAGCCTTTTTCTTTATTTTCTTGTCCTTATCTCCCGGCAGCAATGGGCTAAAACTCTATCTTCTCTTCTGGTAGGAGATCAAGAGCTTCTTTCGTTTTGTCATGAAACAAAAAATTATTCTTTTGAGTGGACCTTTCCTGAGTGGTTTTGACGATGATGATGATGAAAAGCGAGGTTTGGAATGGCATTGGATGACATGTATGAGAAGGAGTTTCACAATCAATAATTCGGTTATTTTGACATTATCTGTTCTCCATACGAGTAGCTGCGCTTTCTTTCCTGGTATAGTGTTGAAGTGCGTGATGATATATATATATATATAGTTGTAGATTACCCATACGCGTAACTAGCTTTTGCACACTGACGCTAAGTCGATCGATAACATCCTCCTACCTCACCCCATTCCCGTCCCTATACATGCCCCGTCGTTCTCCTTGTACGCACATCCATTCAGCTCCGCTTTCTCTTTAACTCACCCATTCACTCAAAGATTCACTCATGATTAATCATCTCACTCGGCCGTCCATGATGAAACGCTATATACTCTTGACCTGATCTTTCGTTGCACCATGAGTCATTGGCTTCCCCCCTTTGCCCTAGTACACTGCCCTCTTGTTCTCGCCGGGAAGACAGACAGAGCTAGACGTTCTGTTGCGAAGTGTTGGAGTATTGACATGCTGCGGAACATGCGGATCACCTTGTTGATCAGGTGATCCTAGTAAGCTAATCACATAACGACTACGCTAGCGCCTATATATACGGGCCAGATCGTCTTATTCCTTTCTAGTAGTTATTTGGACACTTTGTTGTAGCACTTAGTTAATTAATACACTTATTCTACTCCTCTTAATTAAGCAATTGCTCCTTTTCAGCTTTTACAGTTATAAGCCTAGCTGCTTAATCGTAGTTTCAATTTCCACTGCGCAATTAGCAAGCTGTAAGGTTAACTTTTTAATTAGCATTTTACTCTCCTCTATTTTTCTACAGCACAGCCAGCAGATTGCTGCAGCTGCTGTACCTCTCTTATTGATTATACGATTCACCTCCTACCAATCTATTCTACAACCTACAAGCTACCTAGCTACCTACTAACTAACTAATTAATCTGTTGTTACCTTAACAATAACCCACATTATAATCCTACATAGCATCTTAATATAAACCTTACTAATACACCGCTTGTCGCCTTAAGGGTAATTTTTAAAGCTTAATTAGACTAGCCAACCTAGTTTGCTCTATTAAAGCTACACTGCTTAGAGAAAGGCATCTAGGATCAGGTTGATCCTGATCTCCTGGACGTACCCTTGATAGATCACTAGGAGCCACAGTATCCAGAACTGCCTAAGGATATTAAGCAGCTAGTTGCTCTATTACCTACCGCTAGCGCTTAAATACAAAAGGACTATAAAATTACTTAATATAACTACAAGGCTTAATTACGTAATACTAAGTATAAAAAAATAATTACAATAAGCTAGTTAATAAGTACAAAGTACAAGCTACTTAATAAACAAAGAAAGTTGCTAAAATTACTAATGTTAAGGACTAGATTAGCAAGACTGTACATCTAAACCTGCTTTTAAATGCCTTAATAAGCATAATTATTTAGAACTTTACTAGCTTTTAAGCTTTAGTAAAGATCTTAAATAAGGATCTTGCACTTACAAATTAGAATACTTAGTATTTAATTAGGGCGCAATACAGATCTTACCTAAATAAGGCTTACTAGAAATAAATAAGTCTTAAGTAATAGTTTACTAAGTAGCAGCTACTGTATAAATAAGTAACAATCTACTCGCGCTTTAAAGTTATTAAGCTATTAGTAGTTACTAATTTTTTAAACGCCTGAGGCACTAAAATTACACTAGACTAATGGCGCAAGAAGCGCAATAAGCTAGCACAAGTAATAGCGCTTAGTAAAGCTTATTTAACTCTTAATAATTTAAAAAGGTTTTTTGTATTTTGTTACAGGATTAGTTAATTACTTTTTTTTTAAAAAAATAGACACGTAGTGTTCTAAACTAAATCTAAATTAAAAACTGCTTAACAATTTACAAGCGCTAATGACTTAAAGTTAAACAAAAGTAGTAAGTAATTACACTCTTGCCCCTGCAAGGCTAGTAAAAAGCCTATAAGCAAGCACTTTTAGACATTGCGCAACTGCTATTAACTTTAAATTACAGTTACTAAATTAAGCTCTCCTAGTAGGATACTAATTAAGCTGTTAGATAATAACAAAAAGAAGATTGTTAAGTAACAAAATAGTAATAAATAGGCAACTTTACGCACCTAAATTGAGATAAAAGGCTAGAAAACTAGTACTAGCAGATTAGCTACTAATAAGTTAAGTAAATCTTGCTTTAGCTTATTAGTTTTAGCATTAATTAACTTAAGGGACTTTATTAAAAAATTAGACTAAATGTGTTTAGTGCAGCTTTTACTTCTTATGCCTTGTCCCTTTACACGATTATAGATAGTAGAGCAGCAGTCTACTTATTAATACTATAAATTACATAGTACTAAGCACTTTTAGCAAATGTGCTAAGAATAAAACTATTGGAACAGGCACTGAATCTATTCTAGTTGCTAGGATAAAAAACAGGCTCCTTAAGAACGTCCTGCATAGCAAGGCTAGCCCTAAGACAGCTAATCTACTACTTACTAACGTTAAGGTTGTACTAGGTTTTTATGTTAATATTATATTAGAAGCACAGCTTAAGCAGGCAGGTATTTAGGATATAATTATACTTTGCAATTTAGAACAATTAAAAAATTGTTAACTTATTAATTTTAAGTGTTACTTTAATTTTTTAATTATTAAATATTTATTTTTTAAGGTGTCAAGGGTGGTGGTTGTTGTTGTAGTCAAAATGGGGTTCTAAAAAAGTGAAAAGCAGCTACCCTCTACTAACTAATCGCAAAAGTCTAAAAAAAAGATTGTGTGTAGTTAACGAGATTCGAACAGTGGGTGGATAAGTTCTAGGAGGAAAGCTTAGACTACTAAGCAATAATTATGGTCAAAAAATTTGCTAAGGTACTTAAAAACGGCACTAGTTAAAACGTGTCTAACGGCGATTGCTAGCCTATAGCTAATAATAGGATTACAGTAGGATTGTAATAGGATTGCAACATAATATAATAGAGGAGGGAAAGGACACGTATATACTACAGCAGGAGCCTGTAATACTTTATAAAGCTGTTACTTCTTACCATTACTTCTTACCTTTTAAACAGCACTATATACAAATAATTTGTATACAATACGCTACACTACAATATAGTGTACAACCTCTATAACAAGTATCTCTTTAACCTCAACTCTTATCTAAAGATAGGAAGCTTTCTTATTATACACCTAGCCTCTAAACTAGTCTAGCTTAAGCTAATTATGCAGATACCTAAGTCTATTAAGTATCTACAAACTTAGCCTTTTTAGGACTTTATAATTATATCTTTTATAAACAACTCTAGAATTAGTGATATCTCTATATACAAAAAGAATATTAAGCCTTAACTTAGATAGTTATAGAAAGAATACAAGATCTATAGAGTGTTTGCTAATACTAGCAAAGTACTTAAAATACTCTACTTTAACATTTCTTTCTTCTTGTTAATTATGTATAGGCTAAGTAAAAAAACTATTAACTAGTTAGGCTAGCTATTGCATAACTTTAAGATAGCAATAGAAAAGACAAAGGCAAGAAAAGAGAAGTAGGCGTTCTATTGTTGTATGTATAAGTTAGAAAGTAAGGCAATAATAGTGCTACTTCTTTAATTTGTCTAAGAGTACCTAGAAGTAAAGCCTTAATATAAGTAGGTAACATAGGCAGGATAAGGCGTGTTAAGTTAGAAGGCGATTCACGTCTTTATCTTGCTTTTCTTTATTTTTGTCTAAATATGCAATATACTAATTGCGTGCTAGCAATACTAAATAAGGGGGCATAAGCCCTAATACCTATTATTAGCAATAAATATTCTTTTTACTAAAAAGGTATTTACAAAATATGTAGTTACATTAAAAAGTTATCTTAAAAGGCTAAAGCTAAATTATTAAATATAATTAACTTTCTTGTTATACTGCTTAACTACTACTTGTGAACACTGTAGCGCAATTAAGGAAACCTTAAGTACGCACTAGTAATAAAGACCTATAGTATTAATAATTAGAACACCTAAAACAACAAGCTATTAAAGCCTTAGTCTGCTTAGCGCAGAACATTAAAATTACTAGCAAGAAGCTATTAGAATGTAATTACTACGCAACAGCTTATGCCTTGCAAGTAATTTTATAGCAACTAAAAGAAAAATTACTATACCTTTTTTATAAGGTTTTATAAGATCTATTTAATTCCTTAACTAGCTAGCTACTTAAAAAATAGATGTTAATTATTAAGAAAAATTACTTAAGCAAGCTGTATAATTACAATATCTAGTTAACAATAATAAATAATATTATACTTGTAATTAAATGCTTTACTACAAAAATTAAGAGAAAATATTAGTAGAAGATTATAGAGATCTATAAAAATAATAATACTGCTATTTATTTTTTAAGGTATTAAGGGTGGTAGTTGTTGTTATAGTTAAAATAGAGTTCTAAAAAAGTAAAAAGTAGCTACCCTCTACTAATTAATTGCAAAAGTTAAAAAAAAAGATTGTGTATAGTTAACAAGATTTAAACAGTAGGTAAATAAGTTCTAAGAGGAAAGCTTAGACCACTAAGCAATAATTAAAGTTAAAAATTTGCTAAGGTACTAAAAAACAACACTAGTTAAAACGTGTCTAACAGCAATTACTAGCCTATAGCTAACAACATAATTACAGTAGAATTATAATAAGATTATAATATAATGTAATAGAGGAGGGAAAGAACACGTACGTACTATAGCAGGAGCCTATAATACTTTATAAAGCTACTGCTTCTTACCTACTACTTCTTACTTTTTAAATAGCACTATATATAAATAATTTGTATATAATATACTGCAATAGCGTGTAACTTCTGTAAAAAGTATCTCTTTAACCTTAACTTTTATTTAAAGATAGGAAGCTTTCTTATTATACACTTATCCCTTAAACTAGTCTAGCTTAAGCTAATTATGTAGATACTTAAGTTTATTGAGTATCTATAAACTTAGCTTCTTTAAGACTTTACAATTATATCTTTTATAAACAACTTCAATATCTATAATATTACTATATATAAAAAGAATATTAAGCTTTAACTTAGCTAGTTGTAGAAAGAATACAAGATCTACAGAGTATTTGCTAATACTAGTAAAGTACTAAAATTGCTCTACTTTAGTATTTTTCTCTTCTTATTAATTATACATAAGCTAAGTAAAAAAATTATTAACTAGTTAGGCTAGCTATTGTATAACGTTAAAATAGCAATAGAGAAGAAAGAGGTAAGAAAGGAGGAGTAAGTGTTTTATTGTTATATATATAGGTTAGAAAGCAAAGTAATAATAGTGCTACTTCTTTAATTTATCTAAGAGTACTTAGAAGTAAAGCCTTAATATAAGTAGTTAGTATAGGTAGAATAGAGCGTGTTAAGTTAGGAGGTAATTTACGTCTTTATCTTGCTTTTCTTTGTTTCTGTCTAAACATGCTAGAGCGACATACTAATTACATGCTAGTAATACTAAATAAGGGGGCATAAGCCTAAATACTTGTTGTTAGTAATAAATTTTTTTTTACTAAAAAGGTGTCTACAAATTGTGTAGTTACATTAAAAGGTTGTTTTAAAAGGCTAAAGCTAAACCATACTACTATACTACCTTATAAAGGGCAATTAAGATATAAAGAATAGGTAATAAAGAAAGGAATTATAATTAAAATGCTACTGCTATATACTTATAAGCCTATTAGTTTAGCAGAGAGAGCTAGCTAAGAGCTAATTATAAAGGCTATTAAGATGCGCACAAGTGCTAATTTACTAGCTAAGCTTTAGCTAGTAATTAGAGATGCAGTAGCTTACTTACATAAAATAAGCTCTACTAAACTCTATAGCTACTAATCTCTTAAATAGGTGCTTAAAAATAGTTTAGAAAATATTTTTAATACTACTAACTACCTAAAATTAGACACTAGACTGCTAATCTACGCCTAGACTAGAGTAGAATATATACCTATAGCTGCTAAGCCTACCCTTCAAACAGGAAGAAGGCAGCTAAGCGCAATTATTAAAGATTTAAAATTAATCTTTGCAGCTATATTAGTTATTAAGTTAGTAATTAAGCCTCTAACATATACTATATATAAGTACTAATACTTTATTAAGTAATTACTACCTGTAGTATAACTTTTAATAAATATTAATTCTATAAAGGAGATTGCGAGAAAGAGCTATAAAAAAATTAAGTAATTAAGATTGTAGATATTCTTTATTATAGTAAGCTAGTTAATTTAAAAGAGAACTTAGACCTCTTGTCCATTTAAGAAAGGGCAGATTTAAATACATAGCTAACTACTAAAGACTTTAAAAGTAATTTACTTACTATTTTAAGCAGTAAGAAAGGCCTGCCTACTAGAAACAAAAGTAGATTAGAAGACGCTAAGTAGATAGAGCACAAGGCTAGTGCACTATTAAGAACTTACTTAAATTAGCAGCAAAATACTAGTCTTGCTACTTTAAACTTACTCCTAAATTAGAGACCTTAGGGAGCAACAACGTAATTAATTATAAAGTTATTAATAGTTTAATAGTAATGCACTTACTAAAAAAAGCTAATTTGTTAATACTTAGAAGTAAAGAGTCTCTTTTAAATAAGCTTAATAACTTATTACTAGTCTAACAGTCTGTGCCTAAAGACTCTAACGCGCTAGCTTGTTGTAATAGAACACTTACATAAGTAAGCAGGATAGTAAAGCATAAATTATTTTAAGATTTAAAATCTTAAGCCTTAAATAGCAAATAAAGTAAGTAAATATAAGCTAAACTTTTACATATAAAATGTAGTACTTAAACTATAGGCAAAAGTTTAAATTAGTTTATAAATTGTTATCTTCTACTGTACAAGCTAGGTAGCAGGTGTAAGTATAAAGACGCAACCTAAGATCTTAACAATTAGCTAAGAGGTAAAAGTACAGTTAGTGTTAATATATTAATTACAAATTATAAAAATTTATTATAAAGTAACTTTTGTAATATCTACCTACTAAGTTTATAAGTAACTTAGGAAGACTAAGTAAGCTACAAGACTTTTAATTACATAGTTATAGCAGCTTTGCTTACTAAGTATAAGCTAAATACTTAACAGCATCGCGACAATCTACTTAAACTGCTAAGATTATAAAAGCAATTGCTCTAGCATCTTATAAAGGCCTTGTTTAAGATGCCTGCAGGAAAGAGATTAATTAGTTAAGTAAAAATAAGACTTAGACTAAGATATTAAAAAAAAGCATATAATTACTTAATACCTATAAAGTAAGTTTAGACCTACAAGTTTTAATTAGAATAACTTCTTTCTTAAATACAAGGCGTAGATTGTTATAAAAAGTTTTTTTTTTAAAAAAGACTTAATTAACTTAATATATGTTGCTATATTAGCAGCTCAGTCTTTCTAAGTAGCAATAGCTATTGCTGCTAAAAATAATTTAGAGATTAAAAATATAATATTATAAGAGCATTTTTAATGCGTTAATTACAGCAGACAACTTAGTAATCTGTAAGATGCTAAATAGCTTTAAAAAGCTTAAAAAGTGTATACAGCTTAACTGCGCACTTTATAAATTATTAATCTTGCTACTATTGTAGAATAAGGATTTCTTAGAATTACTAAGAGAAATTAGATTAATTGCCTTGCTAAAGGAGCCCTGTCTATTCTTTAAATAAGGTAGGAGAATCCTAGTTTTATTTTATATAAATAATATCCTACTACTTTTTACAAAAGATTATAAGCAGAAAGTAATAAATTTTTAATTAAAAATTATGAATAAGTATAAGATATAGAAAGAAGAAATAGTTTAATAGTTCTTTAGTATAAAAGTAATTAAAAATTATAAAAAGCAAATAATTACGCTTATACATACTATATACATTAACAAAATTACAAAGAAGTCTAAGCTAAAAAATTGTAGTTTTCCTAAGACTTTATTACTATTAAAAGAGCTAATCAAGTACACTAGCAAAGCAACTAAGCAAGAAATTAAAGCCTACTAAAAAAATAATTGTAGTCAAGGCTTTTTTTTATCTAGACAGTTTAGTGCTATAATATATATTAACTAAATCTTAAGCTTAGTAGCCTATAGTTAGGATAGTACTATAAGCTAGGCAGCTAGCTAGACTACTTAAGTTACTACATTAACTACTAAGGCTAAGCTGCTTGCCCTTAAGCTCTTACTAGCGCTAAAAGAGGCTATAGCTCTTAAGCGCTTTTAATCTAAAGCTGTCTCAGTTTAATCTAAAAGCTATCTAGACAGTTTAGTGTAATAACTAACAAATAATTAGGCCTATAGTTAGGAAGAATAAGTAGATTAGCACTTAATTAAGGCTTGTAAATATACAAAACATGTAGCTGTAGCAGGAATATACTAAAGAATTATTTTAGGTTAAGTACCTAGAAACAGCAATTATGCTAGCTAATAAGTTAATAAAGTTGCTTACTTAACAACAGTTTAAAAAGTTTAAGTAGTTACTTAACCTTTAGTAAGTTAAGCACTAAATTAAAGGTAATAATAATTAACAAGCAAAAGGATTTGTATTAAGTAGCAATATTTATATACTAAGCTAAGTTTTCTCTTAATTGCTTATTTCTTTAAGCGGGAGAACGTAAGCTGGACAACTAAAAGAAACTACAAAATAAAATAAAAGTTATTAATAAGTATTAGAGTTTTTGTAATTACTTAACTCTATTCTTAGATTATACTTAGCTTTTTTTAGCTTTAGCAAGCTTAAGAGTATCTTAAGCTAACCTTGCCTAAGCAGCAAGAGTCTAGAGGCGAGCAGCATAATAGCGCGAATCTAATCTATTACTTCTATAAATAAAGTTATAAGATAATTGCCTACTTACTTTAGCGTAATAATTGCGCCTATATAAATAGGTTATAAAGCAATTAAGATAACAAACTTAAGAGCAATTATATAGAATAATTAAGGGCAGTATTTTTTAAGCATGCTGTTTTTAAAGAGATAATTACTAAAAAGGTTGTTATTATTAAGGCTGCTACTGTTGCAGCTGTTATTAATTATATGCTAGCTATTAAGCCGGCTGCTACGCAGGTTAGCCTAGAATATATACAGTATAAGGCTGCGTATTATAAGGCTCTTGTTTATATAAACAACTTTAACTTAAACTTATAGCCTACTAAGTAGGCTGTGTCTAGCGTAAATAATCCTTTACATTATACCTTAGATTAAAAAAGAGAGTAGGAGCAAGAATAGGTAGTAAGAGCTAAGCAGCAAAACTATAAGATATCTCTTAAGTATAGCAATTATTAGAAGAAAGCTTCTATGTAAAAGACTTTCTAGTAAACATAATGTAGCTATTAATCTCTTTATAGCAAGTAATAATATCTTTAAGCAGTTAAGCTTTTAAAGCTTAGTACTTCTTATTATTGTTTTATCCCTAAAAAACTAGTTATTAGGCTAAGCAAGGAGCTTAAAGGATTAAAAACTTATCTCTTTATCTTTATATATAGCTATAGATTAATTAGTAAGATTAATATTAACTATGTAATAAGTATGTAACAAGCAACTGCTACAGCGTAAGCTACTCTAACTATTAGTCTAAGTATAATTAAAGTAGTGTTTAGTGTATAAACTATTTAGTATTTTCTTTATATAGTACTTATAAGATAAAATGCAAAGATATAACAAATTAGTAGTAAACTTTAAAAAGCTATTAGGCGCCTTCTTTTAGGTAGAGGGAGGCGCGTTACGCTTAGTAAACAGCTTAATAGGCGTTTATAGGCTATTACTGTTGCTTTATTGCTATTTACAGATGTTACGACTAGACTAAGGAACACTTAGAATAACACTATAAGGACTATGCAACAGAGGTAAAGAACTACAGCAAGGTAACTATGCTACTATTACGTAACTACTTATCTATAAGCAGGACCTATACGCTCCTCTATAAGTACAACTACATAACTACTTACTAATAAGTATACTTATTTATAAGCAAGACTTATACGCTCTTTTATTGGCTTCGGCCTTTTGAGACAACCTTTTGATGTGACCACACATTTTGTAGACACCATTTTGGTAAAAAAGATTTATTGCTAACAACAGGTATCCGGGCTCATGCCCCCTTGTTCGGCATTGCCGGCACGCAATTGGTGTGTCGCATGTTCGGACGGAAACAAAGAAAAGCAAGACAAAGACGCGAATCGCCTCCTAACTCAACGCGCCCTATCCCGCCTATGCCGTCTACTTATGTTGAGGCTTTACTTCTAGGTACTCTCGGACGAATTAAAGAAGCAGCACTATTATCGCCTTGCTTTCTAACCCATACATACGACAATAGAACGCCCACTCCTCCTTTCCCGCCTCTTTCTTCTCTATCGCCATTTCGACGTTATGCAACAGCTAGCCTAACTAGTTAATAGTTTCTTTACTTAGCCCATGCACAATTAACAAGAAGAGAGGGATGCTAAAGCAGAGTATTTTAAGTACTTTG
Organism: Alternaria sp. 'sect. Undifilum'; assembly: GCA_024321975.1. NCBI lineage: Eukaryota > Fungi > Ascomycota > Dothideomycetes > Pleosporales > Pleosporaceae > Alternaria > Alternaria sp. 'sect. Undifilum'. The sequence goes on along the minus strand of JAJJZI010000010.1, from coordinate 2,438,198 downwards.
CTAGTATTAGCGAACACCCTGTAGATCTTGTATTCCTTCCACAACTAGCTGAGTTAAGGCTTAATATTCTTTTCGTATATAGAGATATTACAGATTCTAGAGTTGTTTATAAGGGATATAATTGTAAAGTCCTGAAGAGGCTAAGTTTGTAGATGCTTAATAAACTTAGGTGTCTGCATAATCAGCTTAAGCTGGACTAGTTTAGGGGCTAGGTGTACAACAGGAAAGCTTCCTGTCTTTAGATAAGAGTTGAGGTTAAGGAGATGCTCATCGCGGAGGTTGCACGCTATGTTGCAGTGCAGCGTATTGTATGCGAATTGTTTGTATGCGGTGCTGTTTGAAAGGTAAGAAGCAGTAGGTGAGAAGCAGCAGCTTTAGCTTTATGAAGTATTGCAGTCTCCCGCTGCGGTACGTACGTGTCCTTTCCCTCCTCTATCGCATTATGTTGCAATCCTATTGCAATCCTACTGTAATCCTGTTGTCAGCCATAGGCTGGCAATCGCCGTTAGACACGTTTCAACTGGTGTCGTTTTTTGGTACCTTAGCAAATTTTTTGACCCTAATTATCGCTCAGTAGTCTAAGCTTTCCTCCCAGAACTCATCCACTCACCGTTCGAATTTTGTCGACTACACACAATCTTTTTTTGACTTTTGCGACTAATTAGTAGAGGGCAGCTGCTTTTCACTTTTTTGGAAAACCTATTTTAACTACAACAACAACCACCACCTTTGATACCTTAAAAATAAATACGCTCTTTTATAAGCATAACTATATAACTACTTATTAATAAGTATACTCTTTTATAAGCGCACGCTTATACACAAGCACTATACTTGTTAGTGTATAGTATAGATACTAAACTCTTATAGCTTAGTGTGTTTAACTTAAAGTTTTACTTAGCAATTAATTTTAAAATTAAGACTTAATTCTTAACTTTTATGTTATTACATTAATTTTTTAATTATGCTAACACTCCCTGTACTATTACATTAATCTTCTAATTATGCTAGTATACTACTATTTATTACGCTTGCTTATTTCTTAAACACTACCTTAAATTATTATTAGATAATTTTTATACTTTAAACACCTTTAAAGATAAGTAATACTACTATAAACACCTCTGCTAATTCTTATACTAAAGGAACTACAAGCCGCGCTAAGAAGCCTAACAACTATGATAGCAATTATAGCAAGCTTAAGGCTTAGCTTCTCTAAGTTAACAAGTACTCTACATTAAAAGAGATAAAATTAAGGATTATAATAAAGTAGTTTTAGCTTTTATATATCTTTAAGATAATGCAGAGAAATAGGCTAACTTAATTTTTTAATATTATATAAATAACTTTATTATAAATGCTAATAACACGGCCTTAGTTAAAAACTAAAACACCTTTAAGACGAAAATATAAGAAATCTTCTTACTTTTTAAAGAATTTATAGTTATAAAGTAGAAGATTTAAAGACTATAACAAATTCAATTTACTACTAACTATATAAGCAAATTCTAACAGTATAAGATAGTTATAAAATAAGATAATAATAATTTAATGCAGATGTACTAACAAGACCTTAAACTAACTATACAACAAGAACTTATAAGAAGTAAATTTACCCTTAATACGCTTAATAAACTTATAGCTAAAGCTATTTAAGTAAATAATAAACTCTATAAGCTTATGTTAAAGGAACAACTATTTATATAAAGAAATTGCGCACTTAAGAATATAGACGCTTAACTATATTAGATATTTTAATGCCTGTACCTTAACTAAAAATGTTGGCAAAACTATGTACCTAGAACTCTAAGGCATTATGCAACTAATAGCTACAAATTAATATACTTTAACAATATTAATAAGAAACTAAGAAAAAAGAAGTATATGCATAACAAAAGTAATAAGAAAGTTACTTATTACAGCTATAGAAAAAAAGATTATATAAAATAAGACTACTAGAGCTAAAGCAAGGTAACTTAACAACTAAATATAATTTACTATACAGAACTTAATAATAATTTAAATAAAAAATAAAATAATATTATATAACTTATTATTACAATTTTAGGATAGGACTATGTAAGTATTAATAGTCTAGATAATTTAATTATAATTACACTAAAGGAAGCCTTAGATAACAAAATTTTTGAGATAGTGCTAGACAAAAGTATAAAAGCAACTTTAATAAATTAAACTAAGCATAGCAAGATAGCTGAGTTTTAAAAAAGCTATTAACTTGCTACACTAATTACATAAAAAGAACTAATAGCTTATAATAAGAAGATAGTTCTATTAGCTATACAGCAACGCCTTACTTATACATACTATACTAGACAGACATAATGCTAGCACATAATTACTATAACTTATAGAGACTAGATACTTAAATAATCTAGTAGAAAGAATTAATGCTCTGCTAAGCTAGCTTAAATAAACTAAAGAATTTTTTATAAGACTTTATAGAAGAATATTTTAAAAATATAACTAGTATGCTAATTTACTAGAAGAACTGCAGAATTAAGGGATTACTCTAGTAGCAACTATTAATAAAGCTATATATAACAACTTTGTATAAAAATAGACTAAAGATACTAAGGCATCCTAGAATAAACTAGCGCACTAGCCCTTAGACAAAGATAAAAAGGAGATTTATAATAAACTTTAAGCAATACGCTAGCAGTATAAAGCTTAAGACAATAGCTACGCTATAAATATATACTATTAGACATACTTGTGCAATCTAGAACATGCAAAGTATTTATAGACTATATATATATATATATAATAGCTGTACAATTTATTATGCTAATAAATATAGATTAGAATAGTTTCCTAAAAAACTAAAAGGAATACCTAAATGTAAATACTTATAGTATAATTATCTAAACAACAAATGCGTAGTATATATACATAATAAACAACACAGCCTACATTTTTTAAATATAATAATCTAAAAAAGAACTTGCAAATGCATATAACACAGTAAAAGAATTATAAGAATAAAACTAGTATATAAAAATATAACTAACTTTCATAGCATACGTGCTTTAATCTTAAGTATAACTTATATATTATTGCAAAGAAGTTTTACAGATTAAGCACATAGTCTTTTTTAAATAGACGCCCTATATACTTAAAACTACTAGAAAGATTAACGTAAAAAATTCCTTAAGCCTCCTTAAGCTTATAGTAAAGCTTAATAGATATTAAATATAGGCACTAGTAAATTCTAGTATATAGGCTAATTAGTTTCTGCTTAAGCAGTGTTAGTAGCAGGCCTACAACTACTAAAGAAATAAGAGTTTTATCTACTACTTGTAGCTAACAGTTAGCCTATGCTAGGCAAGACAACAATTACTTACAAGGTTACTAGAGTAACGCTTAGCATCTAAGAACACTAGAAAGAGATAAACCTAGACGTCTTTAGACTAGCTACTTATAATATTATATTAGGACTTTCTTAGTTATAAGAATATAACCTGCAGAATAACTAAAAGTTAAAAAAGTTTTTATTTAAGTGCTATAAATTAGATGTAACTATTTATTTTTTAAGAGGTTAAGGGTAGTAGATGTTGTTATAGTTAAAATAGGGTTCTAAAAAAGTAAAAAGTAGCTACCCTCTACTAATTAATTGTAAAAGTTAAAAAAAAAGATTGTATATAGTTAACAAGATTTAAATAGTAGGTAGATAAGTTCTAAGAGGAAAGCTTAGACTACTAAGCAATAATGAGGGTTAAAAAATTTGCTAAGGTACTAAAAAACAACACTAGTTAAAACGTGTCTAACAGTAATTGCTAGCCTATAGCTAATAATAGGATTATAGTAGGATTGTAATAGGATTACAATATAATATAATAAAAAAAGGAAAAGATATATACGTACTGCAGCGGGAGCTTGTAATACTTTATAAAGCTAAAGCTACTACTTTTTACTTGCTACTTCTTACCTTTTAAACAGCACTGTATACAAACAATTCGTATATAATATACTATACTATAATATAGTATATAACTTCTATAATAAGTATCTCCTTAACCTTAACTCTTATTTAAAAATAAGAAGCTTTTCTATTGTACACCTAGCCTTTAAACTAGTCTAGCTTAAGTTAATTATATAGATACCTAAGTTTATTAAGTATCTATAAACTTAGCCTATTTAAGACTTTATAATTATATCTTTTATAAACAACTCTAGAATCTGCAATATCTCTATATATAAAAAGAATATTAAGCCTTAACTTAGCTAGTTGTAAAAGGAATATAAAATCTATAAAGTGTTTACTAATACTAGCAAAGTACTTAAAATGCTCTACTTTAGTATTCTTCTCTTCTTGTTAATTATGTATAAGCTAAGTAAAGAAACTATTAACTAGTTAGGCTAGCTGTTGCATAACGATAAAATAGCAATAGAGAAGAAAGAGGTAAAAAAAGAGGAGTAGGCGTTCTATTATTATATATATAGGTTAGAAAGTAAGGCAACAATAGTGCTACTTCTTTAATTTATCTAAGAGTACCTAGAAGTAAAGCCTTAATATAAGTAGGTAGTATAGGCGGGATAGAGCGTGTTAAGTTGGGAGGTAATTTACGTCTTTATCTTGCTTTTCTTTATTTTTGTCTAAACATGCTAGAGCGACACACTAATTGTGTACTAGTAATACTAAATAAGGGGGCGTAAGCCTAGATACTTATTATTAGTAATAAATCCTTTTTTTTACTAAAAAGGTGTCTACAAAATATATAGTTACATTAAAAGGTTATTTTAAGAGGCTAAAGCCTAGATACAACTATAAGCTAGCCTATTTATTTTTTAAGGTGTTAAAGGTAGTAGTTGTTGTTGTAGTTAATATAAGGTTTCTAAAAAAGTAAAAAGTAGCTACTCTCTACTAATTAGTTATAAAAGTTAAAAAAAAAAGATTATGTATAGTTAATAAGATTTAAACAGTAGGTAAATAATATAAAAGGCTAAAGCTCTAATATCTTTAGTACTTAGTAAAAAGCCTTATTTTGTTATCCTATAGATCCTAGGTGTCTATACGTACCTAGCATCTGTAAGCCTAGTGTATTAGCCCTTCTACTTTTCTAGCTTACTAAACTTTTCTCTTAGCTCTGCACTATCTTTCTAAGCTACGTTAGTAGCTGCTACGTAGCTACTTTTGCCTTATTCTTAGTACCAAGCACAGACCTTATAGAGGAGTAAATAAGCTTGCTAGATAGCTTTTATAGTTCTTTATTTAATTTATTACTATTTTCTCTACATCTTTAGTTAATTTAACGTGCTTTTATAATTTAATTTAATCTTTCTGTAGCGCTGTTACGTTAAATTAGAAGCTACCTAGAGCTACATCTAGACAAGAAGCTAGCTAGAGCTATATCTACGCATAGAAGCTACTTAGAGCTACATCTAAATAAGACTTTAATTAATTAGATTGTTAATTTTTGTTAAAGCTATTAAAATCTACTAAGGAATTAACAGTAGAAAAAGCACAAGGAGTGCTAAAAGATACTGAGCTATATAAGACTTTATCTAGAACGTTTTATAATACAAACTGTTAGATAGGCCTACTATATTTCTAGTAGCTCTAGAAACTAATCTTTACTAACTATAAGATAAAGGCACTATTTATTTAGCACGCTTTCATCTATACAATAATAGTAGAAGTAGATATTATATCTAGAAGCTTTACTGTCTAAATAGCAAGACTGTACTAAGATAGCGTTAACAAGACTAAAATAGTAAATATACTAAAAAGTCTATGTAGAGCAAACAAACTAGATAAGATAGCAACTTTAACTATAATTTAAGAAGCCTTTTTTATTTAAGAGGCTATAACCTTAGCTTCTAAAGAAATAGAACTAGAACAAGAATAGCTACCTGCTTAGCTACTAACACTACTTGCTGCATTAAAACTAGCTTAGCAGCTAGCAATAACACTAAAGCGTTTTAAGTAACTTAATTTAAACACTTTTAATAAAATAAGAAAGTTGTACTAAGTTTTTAAAAAGCAGCTTACTGCCAAAGTAGAAAACAACTAAGAAGACTTTAATACAGAAAGAAGGATGTATAATTACGCCTTTAGTAGGCTTAAAGGCTTAGTAATAACCTTAACACTACTCTACTTTAACTAGATAGAATTGTTAGACGCCTAGAACTTTAAATCCTTATTAAACTTCTTTAATTAAATGTTTAAAGATCTATACAGTTCTAAAAAAGCTAGAAATAAACTCTAGTTAATATCTTAAGGCAAGAAAAGTATCTGTAATTATATTATAAAACTTTAGAAATAGTTACTATTATTGAACAGCAACTTAAATAAAGATATAAAGATAATGCTCTTTTAAAAGAGCCCTACTTAAAAGCTTTAAAATAAGCTTATAAGTATTACATTTTTATACTTAGATAATTTGTAAAATAAGTTTATTAAAATTATAGACTATTTATATAAGATAAAGTAATACTCAAAAGGCTAAGACAAGCCTAAGGAACAATACTCTAAAAATAGAGACTAGGAAAAGCCTAAAGAGTGCAGACTAAGACGCGTTTCTTCTCCTCCTCCTCCTATAGAAGACTAGATAGAAAGAATTAAGTTTACTTATAAATTAGCTAGGCTATGCAGGTTTAGCAATTTAGAACTAAACATACTAATAAGAGAAGAATGTTGTTTTACCTATAAGTAGAAAGGACTCTTAGCTATTAGATTGCACAAAAGGAAAGACGCTAAGAAAAAAGGAGAAAAAAAAGACTACTATATTAAAGTTCTTACAGAAGGGTAGCAAAAAAAAAGATATTAAAAAAGTTATAGTTTTTAAAGCTTTATATTTTAACAACTAGAAGTACTATACCTAAAAGAATTAGTAATTTAGAAAGCTAATATCTTTCTTTTTAAGTTAGGTAGCTTAGTAAGCTACTTAGTTAACATAGTTGTCCCTATAATCTTGCTTAAAATAAGATAAAAAAAAGTAAAAATAGATTTTAGTATAACTTTTTTATAATTGTATAAAAACACACTAAGAAAAAAATAAGTTTAATAAGCTTATATAAGTATAATGTAAGCGTATTTTAGAGGCTTACATTTTAATTTCTTAGAGTTTAATAAAAGGGTGAAAAAATAGGGGTTGCTTACGTAAGCGCTAATTACGTAATAGCTTAGTAAGCTTTTAGTATATTAACTCCTCTTATTTGTCCTAACTTGCTTTTTTTATAATACCTCCTCTATGTCTTGTAATCTTTCTTAATTTAAGCAAGAAGCTTATACTTTATATTTATAAAACAAGCCTATTTCTTTAATTAGTAATTTACTAGAAAAGTCCTTTAGAAGTATTACTAATACGCTTTATTAAATAAAACAAAAAAAGGCTTCTTTATTTACTTTTAGGCCTTAAAAAGGTCGTCCTATAAAGATTTTAAATAAAACAAAAAGAGTGCTTAATAGAGACCTTACTAAAAGCCCTAAAAAGACGAATTAACGTCTTTTAAAAGAAAATAGTCTAGATCTTTCTATTAGAAGCTTACAACGCTTTTTAAAAAAAGAGAACTATTCTATTAATATTTCTTAAAAAAGACGCCTTTAGACGCTAAAAAGGCTTATAATTGATATATTTATGCTAAGCAATTACTTAAAAACCTCAAAAATATTAACATTAATAAAGTTATATTTTTAGACGAGTCTGCTATTAAGCGAGGGCACGGTGCTAAGACAGAATACTATCAAACACGGCAAAATAATAGGGTTAGAAGGAAAATAGTTTCTACAACTAACATAAGTAAGTTTAAAAAAACTCTATTCAACTGAAAAAAACTTGAATATATTTATTATTTTTCTATTATTATAATCTATTTTTAGCACGCTTACTAATTAAGTTATAGGTCAAGATATTTCTATCCAAGTTTAGGGAGCGATTTAGATAAGTAGTAGATCTAAATTAGTAGTAATTAAAAGCCGTTTAATTACTACTCCTTTTAAGAGTTTAGACTATATTAAAAAGATCCTTATTTTCATAGTAAAACCTGCAATAAAAAAAGGTAAGTTACATATACTCCTTTTTCCTACTTAGAGAGTGTTTACTCTATATTTAAATTATAAACTAGCAATCTTTTTTTATATAATTAAAGGACTTACTAACCTCTATATAGGCTGGAAGTTTTAACAGGATAACGCTAAGATTTATAAAACTCTAGAAGTTTTATCTTAGTTTTCTAGGAATAGGATATTGCTTTTTAAGCATCTTACTTATAGTCCTAATCTAAATCCTATAGAAAACGTGTAGGCCTTACTAAGAAACGCTTTAGCTAAAAGGCTTATTACTTCTTTAGGTATAAGAAAGAGTAAAAAATGTATAGCAGCCTTTAAGGCTGCTATAAAGGAGGAATAGGATTAATTACCTTAAAAGGCGATTAATAATTGTATTCTATCTTTACTAAGGCGTTATTTAGACGTTAAGGAAGCTAAAGGCTAGTACACTAAGTATTAGTAAGCTTTCTTTGTTATTTTTTAGAAAAAACCCTAAAAACAAGCTCTTAATTACTACTCAATAGTTTTTCTTACAATGACCTTTAAACTTACACACAGATAAGTTGAACTAGTATTATTCAATATATATACTCTATTGCAATTTTTACACCTTTAAAAAAAAGTGATTTTGTTATATATTCTTGAGTTTTTAAATCTTCGTTTTTACTGCTAAAGTTGAGCGCAGAAATGCTTACTAAGCAGCTTACTAAGTAGCCTAATTTAAAGAAGAAGATCTTGGCTTTCTAAATTACTAACTATTTTAGAAACAGCCCTTCTAGTTGTAGTAATATAAAGCTTTAAAAACTATAATTTCTTTCACATCTTTTTTTTTGTCACCCCTCTATAAAAGCAAAAGCAAGAAAGGTTAGTATAGAAAGCTTAAGTAGCAAAGATACTCTAAAGAACTAGAATTTTAATTTAGAAAAAGAATAGCTCTTGCTTCAAGTTACTAGCAAGAGCTACACGTAAGCTAAAACAACTTAGCAAAAAAATAAGCTAGTTTTAAAAAAATATAAGCAGCAATAGAATTACTGTTAAAATATTAGTAAATTATTACACCTTTACTTTAATTTTAATTAATACAGAAAACTTTGTATACTTTTTTATTAGCCCTTAAATTATTAAAAACGCTAGTTTATAGTGTCTCTTTATTTCTTTGCATAGATTAGAAGAAGTTACAGAAAAACTTAAAACTATTAACAAAGTTACTAGGTAAAAAATTAATATTTAAGGACAGGAGAATTCTATTTTAGAGCTATATTACTTTTACATACTCTAGATACAATTTAATACTTAGATAGCTCTAAATAAATAGAAAAGAAGTTACTATTACTTCTTTTAAAAAGTTACTATTACTTCTTTTAAAAAGTGAATCTATATTTACTCTTCTAGACAAAGAATTAAACTGCTAAGTACTAAAAACTACTCTTTTTTAGAAAGTAAAAGGTTAAAGTAAATAAACGCAACAGCCTATTACTTTTATATTAAATAAGCAAAAAAGAATAAGTTAATTAAGACTTTTACAGCTTTTTTTAAGGATATCAAGAAGGCCTTAGCTCTTTAAAAGAAGTAAATGTTTTGTTATTACTTCTTAAGGCGTACTAATATATAGCTTAGATTTTAAGTTACAAACTGCTTCTGCACTACCCCCTTTACGTAGACTTAAGGTTAATTACTAAATTTAGTTACAAAAGAATAAAAATAGAAAGAAAAAAAAACTTTTTAAGGGTTCTTTATATAATATAAGTAAACTAAAGCTTTGAGTTCTATGCAAAAAGCAAATATATCTATTAAATAAAAGATAGATTAGAGCTAGTAGTTTTGTAGCTTCTTCTCTAGTTTTATTTACTAAAAAACTTAAAAAAGAAATATAGTTCTGCATTAATTACTAAGCTCTCAACACTATTATAAGAAAAGACTATTATCTTTTCCTGTTAATTTAGGAGACGCTTAATAATATTGCTAAGGCAAAAATAGTTAACAAAAATTAACGTCTCTGCTGCTTTCTACAAGATTAGAATTAATGCAGGAGATAAGCAGAAGACTGCTTTCTACACTAGATTTAAATTATAGAAATAGTTAGTTACTCCTTTTAGCATAGCAAACGCTCCTAGCACTTTTTAACAATATATTAACTAGACACTACGCAAGTACATTAACAATTTCTGCTTAGCTTACTTAAATAATGTATTAATTTACACAAATAGCACGCTTAAAGAACACTGACACAATATAAATAAAGTTCTAGAAGTAATAGGCAAGGCTAGGTTACTTCTTATTATTAAGAAATGCAAATTTAACGTGCAGAAAACTAAGTACCTAGAATTTATTATTAAGGCTAGAAAAGGACTTTAAATAGACCCTAAGAAAGTAAAAGCTATTTAAAAATAGAAAGCACCTATAAATATTAAAAAAGTACATAGTTTTCTTAAATTTGCAAATTTTTATTAACGCTTTATTAAGAACTACTTTAATATAGTTGCCCTGCTCTTAAGGCTTACTAGAAACGTCTCCTTTTAATAAGAAAAAACAGTGCAAGAAGCTTTTAATAAGCTAAAAAAGCTATTTATTTTTAAACTAATACTAGCCTAATAGGATCTTAACAAGAATACAATCTTAGAAACTAATTTTTCCAGCTACGTTGTAGCAGGAGTCCTTTTGCAATACAACAATTAAAGAAGATTACAACTAGTAGTATACTACTTAAAAAACAAAATTAGCGCTTAAAGCAACTATTAAATATACAACAAGAAATTACTTGCAGTTATTTACTGCTTATTTGTTAGAGTATTAACATGCGCAACATTCGGGTCACCCTATTAAGCAGGTAATCCTAGTAAGCTGAACACGTGACGATCGCGCTAGCGCCTATATATACAGGCTAGATCGTCTTATTTCTCTAAAGTAGTTATTGACTACTTTGTTGTAGCACTTAGTTAATTAATACACTTATTGTACTCCTCCTAATTAAGCAATGGCTCCTTTTCAGCTCCTATAGTTATAAGCCTAGCTACTTAATTATAGTTTTAATTCCTACTGCGTAATTAGCAAGCTATAAGGTTAACTATGTAATTAGCATTTTACTCTCTTCTATTCTCCTATAGCATAGCTAGCAGATTGCTGCTGCTGCTGTACCTCTCTTATTAATTATATAATCAACCTCTTTCTAATACAAGCTACTTAGCTACCTACTAACTAACTAATTAATTTGTTATTACCTTAATAATAACCTACGTCGTGATCCTACACGAAGTATCTTAATTTAATATAGACCTTACTAATACACTGCTTATCGCCTTAGGAGTGATCCTTAAAGCTTAATTAGACTAGCTAACCTAGTTTGCTCTATTAAGGCTACACTACTTAGAGAAAGGTATCTAGAATTAGGTTAATCTTAATCTCCTAGACGTACCCTTAATAGATCACTAGGAGCTACAGTATCTAGAACTGCTTAAGAATATTAAGTAGCTAGTTACTCTATCTCCTAGCGCTAGCGCTTAAATACGAGAGGACTATAAAATTGCTTAACACAAATACAAGGCTTAATTACTTAATACTAAGTATAAGAAAGATAATTATAATAAGCTAGTTAGTCAGGATAAGGTATAAGCTGCTTAATAGACAGAAAAAGTCGCTAAGATTACTAATATTAAAGACTAGATTAGCAACACTATCTATCTAGACCTGCTCTTAAACGTATTAATAAGTATAATTACTTAGAACTTTACTAGCCTTTAAGCCTTAGTAAAGATCTTAAAGGAGGATCTTGCACCTATAAATTAGAATACTTAGTATTTAATTAGGGCGCAGTATAGATTACACCTTAATAAGGCTTGCTAAGGACAAATAGGCTCTAAGTAATAGTTTACTAAGTAGCAGCTACTATATCAACAAGCAAAGATCTACTCGCTTCTTAAAGTTATTAAGCTATTAGTAGTTACTAATTTTTTAGACGCCTTAGGTACTAAAATTACACTAGACTAGTTGTGTAAAAAGCGTAATAAGCTAGCACAAGCAATAGCGCTTAGTAGAGCTTATTTAACTCTTAATAATTTAAAAAAGATCTTTAGTGTTTTATTATAAGATTAGTTAATTACTTCTTTAAAAAGAAAAGGACACGTAGTGTTCTAAACTAGATCTAGATTAGAGGCAGCTTAATAATCTATAAGCACTAATAAGTTAAATAAGAATAGTAAGCAATTGCACCTTTACCTCTACAAGGCTAGTAAAGGGCTTATAAGTAAGCACTTTTAAACACTGCGCAACTGCTATTAACTTTAAACTATAGTTACTAGATTAAATCCTCCTAGCAGTATACTAATTAAGCTATTAGACAATAATAAAAAGAAGATTCTTAAGTAATAAAATAGCAACAAATAGGCAGCTTTACGTACTTAGATTAAGAAAGAAGGCTAGAAGGCTAGCACTAGCAGATTAGCTACTAATATGTTAAGTAGATCTTACTCTAGCTTATTAGTCTTAGCATTAATTAACTTAAAAGGCCTTATTAAGGAAATTAGACTAATTATATTTAGTACAGCTTTTACCCCTTATGCCCTATCTCTCTACACAATTATAGATAGTAGATTAGTAGTCTACCTAGTTAATACTATAGATTATATAGTACTAGGTACCTTTAGTAAATACGCTAAGGATAAGACTGTTAAAGTAGGTACTTAAATTATACTAGTTGCTAGTATAAGAAACAGGCTACTTAAGAACGTCTTGCATAGTAAGACTAGCCTTAAGACAGCTAATCTTCTACTTACTAACGTTAAGGTTGTACTAGGTTTCTATATTAATATTGTATCAGAAGCATAACTTAAGTAGGTAGACATTTAGTATTTAGGATATAATTACACCTTATATTTTAAAATAATTAAGAAGAATATTGTCTTAATTAACTTTAAGTGTTACTTTAATCTTTATTTATTAAATATAAGTAACTGACTTGTTACCTTACTTAACTACTTCTTATAAACGCTGTAGCATAATTAAGGAAACTTTAGTTGCGTACTAGCGATAAGGACCTATAGCATTAATAATTAGAATATCTAAGATAACAAGCTATTAATGCCTTATTCTACTTAGCGTAGAACTTTAAGATTACTAGTAAGAAACTATTGGAATATAAATACTACGTAACAGCTTATGCTTTGCAAGTAATCTTATAGTAACTAAAAAAGAGATTACTACAACTTTTTTATAAGATCTTATAGGATCTATTTAATTTTCTAACTAGTTAGCTACTTAAGAAATAGGCGTTAATTATTAAAGAGGATTACTTAGGCAAGCTATAGAATTATAATATTTAGTTAAAGACACTAAATAATATTATACTAGTAATTAAAGGCTTTGCTACAAGGATTAAGAGAAAATATTAGTAAAAGATTATAGAGATTTATAAGGATAATACTACTACTACACTGTCTTAGAGAGGGCAATTAAGATATAAGGAATAGGCTATAGAGAGAAAGATTGTAATTAAGTTGCTACTACTATATACTTATAAGCCTAATAGCTTAGTAGAGAGAGCTAGTTAAGAGCTAATTATAAAGGCTATTAAGATGCGCATAAGCGCTAATCTACTAGCTAAACTTTAGCTAGTAATTATAAATGCAGCAGCTTACCTACATAGAATAAGCTCTACTAAGATCTATAGTTACTAATCCCTTAACTAGGTGCTTAAAGAATAGTTTAAGAAATATTTCTAATATTATTAACTACCTAAGATTAGACACTAGACTGCTAATTTACGCCTAGACTAGAGTAGAATTTATGCCTATAGCTGCTAAGCTTAACCTTTAAACAAGGAGAAGGCAGCTAGGCGTAACTTCAAAGATTTAAAGTTAATCTTTACAGCTATATTAGTTATTTAGTAAGTTATTAAGCCTCTAACATATACTACATATAAGTACTAACACTTAATTAAGTAATTACTACCTGTAATATAACCTTTAATAAACGTTAATTCTACAAAAGAGATTATAAGGAAGAGCTACTAAGAGATTAAGTAATTAAGATTGTAGAGATCCTTTATAATAGCGAGCTAGTTAATCTAGAGGAGGATTTAGACCTCTCGCCTGTTTAAAGAAGAGTAGATTAGGATACGCAGCTAACTACTAAAGACCTTAAGAGTAATTTATCTACTATCTTAAGTAGTAAGGAAGGCCTACCTACTAAAAACAAGAGTAGATTAGAAGACGCTAAGCAAATAGAGCACAAGGCTAGTATACTATTAAGAACTTACTTAGATTAGTAGCAAAACACTAGTCTTACTACCTTAGAACTAACTCTTAAACTAGAGACCTTAAGGAGCAACAACGCAATTAATCGCAAGGTTATTAATAATTAAATAGTAGTACGCTTACTAAAAGGAGCTAATCTATTAATACTTAGAGATAAGAAGATTCTTTTAAATAAGCCTAACAACTTATTACTAGTCTAATAGTCTATACCTAAAGACTCTAACGCGCTAGCTTATTATAATAGAACACCTGCTTAGGTAAGCAGGATAGCAGGGCATAAATTATCTTAAAATTTAAGATCTTAGGCTTTAAATAGTAGACAGAGTAAGTAATTATAAGCTTAACTTCTACTTATAAGATGTAGTATTAAGATTATAGGTAAAAGTCTAGATTAGTCTATAAATTGTTATCTTCTACTGCGTAAGCTAGGTGGCAGGCATAAGTATAAGGACATAACCTAAGATCCTAACAATTAACTAAGAGGTAGAAGTATAAGTAATATTAATGCATTAATTACAGATTATAAAGATCTATAATAGAATAATTTTTGTATTACCTACCTACTAGGTTTATAAGTAACTTAAGAAGACTAAGTAAGCTATAAGACTCTTAATTATATAGTTATAGTAGCTTTGCTTACTGAGTATAAGCTAAGTAGAAATACTTAATTGTATTATAACAATCTACTTAAACTACTTAGATTATAAAAGTAGCTACTTTATTATCTTATAAGGACTTTATTTAAAGATGCCTATAGGAAGGAGATTTATTAGTTAAGTAAGAATAGAACTTAGACTAAGATATTAAAAGAAGAAGCAAATAATTGCCTAATACTTATAAAATAAGTTTAGACCTATAAGTTTAGACCTATAAGTTTAATTAAAATAGCTTCTTTCTTGAATATAAGGCATAGATTATTGTAAGAAGTAATCTTTAAAAGAAGAACTTAATTAACTTAACATGCGCTGCTATATTGGTAGCTAAGTCCTTCTAAGTAGCAATAGCTATTACTGCAAAAAATAATCTAGAGATTAAGCAATATCATATTATAAAAGTATTTTTTAATACATTAATTACAGTAGACAACTAAGTAATTTATAAGATACTAGATAGCTTTAAGAAGCCTAGAAAGTGTGTATAGCTTAACTGCGTACTTTATAGATTATAAGACTTACTACTATTATAGTATAAGGAGTTCTTAAGATTACTAAAAGAGATTAGACTAATTACCCTACTAGAGGAGCTCTGCCTATTCTTTGATTAAGATAAGAGGATCTTAGTTTTATTTTATATAAATAATATCCTACTACTCTTTGCAAAAAATTATAAGTAGAAGGCAATAGATCTTTAGTTAAAGATTATAGATAAGTATAAGATATAGGAACAAAGATTATTTAAATAGTTCTTTAGTATTAAAGTAATTAGAGATTATAAGAAGTAAATAGTTACGCTTATATATAATACGTATATTAATAAGATTATAAAGAAGTTTAAGCTAGAGGATAGTAGCTTTCTTAAGACTCTATTACTGTTAAAAAAGCTAATTAAGAACACTAGCAAAGCAACTAAGCAAGAGATTATGGCCTACTAAGAAAGAGTTAGTTTAGTGCTATACACAGCTATTATACTGTAACTAAATATTACTTACTTAATCTTAAAGCTCTTACACTTCCTTATAAACCCTAGTAATTAGTATATAAAAGCTGTTAAATAGGTAATTATGTACCTCTATTACATAAGATAGGACGCGATCTAGTATAGGAACTATAATAGCCTAGACTTAATAATCGCAGGCGACACTTCTTTTATAAATAATTAGGAAACTTACTAATTATCTTATAGTTATATAGCTATCCTATATAGTAGTCTAAAATTTTAGAAAGTAGATTAGTAGACTACAGTTACTATATTAACTACTAAGGCTAAGCTGCTCGCCCTTAAGCACACTACTAAGGAGGCTATAGCCTTTAAGCACTTCTTTTATAAGCTATCTCTTAATCTAAGAGATATCTAAATAGTTTAGTGTAATAATTAATAAATAATTAAGCTTATAGTTAAAAAGAATAAGTAGATTAGTACTTGATTAAGGCATATAAATATATAAAATATATAGTTGCAGTAAGAATATACTAAAGAATTATTTTAAGTTACGTACCTAGAAATAGTAGATATGCTAGCTAATAAACTAACTAAGTCGTTTACCTAACAATAGTTTAAGAAGTTTAAGCAGTTACTTAACTTTTAGTAAGTTAAGCACTTAATTAAAAGTAATAATAATTAATAAATAAAAGGATTTGTATTAAGTAGCAATATCTATATACTAAGCTAAGTCTCCTCTTAATTACTTAGAATAAGTAGGAGAACGTAAGCTAGACGAGCAGGGAAACTAGAAGAACAAAACTAAGATTACTATTAAGTATTAGAATTTTTAGAATTGCTTAACTCTATTATTAGATTATGCTTAGCTTTCTTAGCTGTAGCTAGCTTAAGAGCATCTTAAGCTATCCTAGCTTAAGCAGCAAGAGTCTAGAGGTAAGCAGCATAACAGCAAGAATCTAACCTATTACTTCTATATATAGAGTTATAAGATAATTGTCAGTGCACCTCTATGTAATAATCGCGCCTATATATATAGGTTGTATAGCGATTAGGACGGCGAACTTAAGGGCAATTATACAGAATAGGCAGGAGAAGCATTTCTTAAGCCTACTATTCTTAAAGAGATAATTACTAGAGAAGTTATTGTTATTAATTATATACTAGCTGTTAAGCTAGCTACTACGCAGGTTAACCTAGAACGTACGCAGTATAAGGTAACGTATTATAAGGCTCTTATCTATATAGATAACTTTAATTTAAGCTTATAGCTTACTAAGCAGGCTATGTCTAGCGTAAGTAATCCTTAGTATTATACTTTAGATCAAAAATGCTCATAGGAGTAGGAGCAGGAGTAGGAGTAGGCAGCAAGAGTTAAGCGCAATAATTATTAATAGAAGGCTTCTATATAGAAGGCTTTCTAGTAGACGTAATACTACAATTAATCTCTTTACAGCAAGTAATAATATCCTTAAGTAGTCAAGCTTTTATAACTTAGTACATCTTATTATTATTCTATCCCTAAAAAACTAGTTAGTAAGCTAAGCAAGAAGCTTAAAAATTCAAAAACTTACTACTTTATCCTTATACATAGCTATAAATTAATTAGCAAGACTAATATTAACTATGTAGCAGGTGTATAATAAGCAACTGCTTTAGCGTAAGCTGTTCTAACTACTAGTTTAAATGTAATTAAAGCAGTATTTAGCGTATAAACTATCTAGTATCTTTTTTATACAGCACTTACAAGGCAGAACGCAAAAGCATAATTAATTAGCAGTAATCTTTAAAGAGCTATTAAGCACCTTATTTTAAGTTAAGGAGGGCGCGTTGTGCCTAGTAGACAGCTTAATAGGCGTTTATAGGCTATTGCTGTCGTCTTATTACTAATTATAGGACGCCGCCTAAGTAGTAAGCTACTAAGACTTTTACATTAGCTCTTAAGAAGCCTTGCCTTTACACTAGCTTAATTACTTAGTTAGACTCTTATGTAGATTAAAATTTAAGCAAGGACTTAATAGTAGACTTAATTTAGTAGGTAAAGTAATTAGCCTCTAAGTAGAGCTACTAGATATCTTACAATAAGCGTATAGATTAAAAAGTAGTAGTAACTAATTCTTATTATTTTAAAGATTAGCTGCTTGTTAAATTTTATTATTAAACAGGCTTTAACGCGCGCAACGTTTATGCTTAGCACTATTCTTACGTTACTAACAACTACTACCTAAGCGATTCTTATGCTTATAACAGTAGCTTTCTAATTAACACTTACGTTTATTGTTACTAAAGGCAGACTACATAAGATTAGTAGCTAATTAGTAAGAGAATAATAGAGTAACGCTGCTTACTATATTAGTAATAGTAGTTAAGACAGTCCTAAAAAGCTTAGTAATTAATATTAGAGTAAGGTTAAGAATAAAAGTTTTAGAAGAGTAGTAGACGTGATAAATACTGTTGTAGAGGCTGCGTACTAACTAATTACACGATATTTAGGGTCTATCTAATGTTTTAATATTAGGACTGCTAGGATTAGTTATAACATTAACAAGCAGCATTACTATAATAACAGAGGATTAGGTAGAAAAAAGCTATAATTACAGAGGGACCTCTTAATCAACAACCTCAATTTATTATAATTGCCTAGTTGCTTACAGCTTAGATTAATAGTATCTCAATAACCTAGGGGGTGTGTTGGAGTATTGACATGCGCAACATTCAGGTCACCCTGTTAAGCAGGTGATCCTAGTAAGCTGAACACGTGACGATCGCGCTAGCGCCTATATATACGGGCTAGATCGTCTTATTCCTCTAAAGTAGTTATTGACCACTTTGTTGTGGCACTTAGTAGATCAATACACTTATTCCACTCCTCCTGATCAAGCAATTGCTCCTTTTCAGCTCCCACATTATTTAAGTAAAATACTATGCTACGTTCTTTAAGGAAGTTCCTAGTTATAACAGACTACAAAAACTTAAAGTATTTTAGAAAGCCTAGGCAGCTTAGTAAAAGATAGATAAGATAGGCCTAATTCCTTAGTAAATTTCTTAACATAAAAATCGCCTTTAGGCCTAGAGTTAATAACTCTAGGGCTAATACCTTATTTTAAAGATAACAAGATATGCCTGCAAACAGTTTAAATGCTTAAATTTCTAAAAAGTTTTTATAAATTTTTAAACTATCTACTGCAACTACTCTAGAAACAGAAGAACAAGAAGAAAAAGAGACTCTTAAGACCTTTTGCTGCAATAGTTATCTTGCAACAGTACTTTAAAAACAATTAGACTTAAAAGAACTTTAAAACAACACTAAAGAAGAGAATAAAACCTACTAGCTAGCCTAGAAAGCAGTAAGCAAGGGAGAACGCTGATTTCTAGCAAAGCTAGCCCTTAAGCTTACTATTTCTAAATGCAAATTGATTCATTTTAGGAACCTGCTATACTAAAGTTAAAAATAAATACTAAATAACAAGCCTTTGCGCACTAAAATTATTTATAAAATCTACTGCTCTAAGGCCCTAGGGCACCTAGGAAGGAACCTTACCTACTAAGCAGTCGCAAGAGAATACTTTTAGCCCTCTATTAATTAAACAGTAAGGCAGTATATTAGAAACTACTTAGTGTGTAAAAAAACAAAACTATAAAGAGATAGCTTACAAAAATTGTTAAAACCTTTACTAATTTCTAAGCGTATTTAAAAGGAAAGATTAATTAACTTTATTACAAGGTTACTAGAGAGCAAAACTTACACAAACCTAATAGTAATTACTAATAGGCTAAGCAAAGACATAGTTTTAATAAGATTTAAAAATATTACTACAGAAAGTGTTACTAAAGCGTTTATCAACTCTGTAGTAGCCTACTACTAGTTACTAGACTATATTACGTCTAATTAAAGTATACAGTTTGTAAGCTACTTTTAGACTAGGCTTTGTAAGCTACTAGAAATTAAACAACATTTATTTTCTAGATATCACCCTAAAACTAACAGCTCTACAAAATACATAAACTTTACAGTACAGGCCTACTTACATGCTTTCTGCAATTTAGATTAAAAAAACTAGAAAGGTAACTTAAGAATAGCTAAGATTGCAATTATAGTAAGGCAAGCACAATTTACTAAAATAACGCCTTTTTTTCTACAACATAGAAATAAAGTAGATCTTTTTTAAATAGCTGTAAAGCATAGACCTAAAAATTAACTTTAAGAAAAGAAAATTCAAAAAGACTATTAAAAAGCAGAAAAAATAGCTAACAAACTTTAGCAGAGCATTAAGTTAGCTTCAGCTACAATAGCAGAATTTTAATAAAGAAAAGAACGTTAAGTAAATAAATAAAAATTACTTTAGCTTTAAATAGGTAGTAAAGTTTAGCTAAAGCTAAAAGACTACTATAAGACAAAGAGACTAAGCTAAAAACTTAATTAGAAGAATTTAAAGTACATAGTACTTAAAACTATTAGACTAAACGCTGTAAAGCTAAATACTTCTAAAAGGATATATTTAGTATTTAATATTAACAACCTCTAGCTAGCTTCTTTAGATCCTTTACTAAGCTAACTACAAGACAATAGCAAACCCTTACTAATTAAAGTAGACAGCAAAAAGGAGTACTTATTAGAGCACCTATTACAGGAAAGAAGCATAGAAAGAAAAAAAGAATACTTAGTTAAATAAGTAGAATACTTAAAACTAACTTAAGAACTAGTTTTGAACTTAAAAGATATAGAAGCACTACAGGACTAGAAGAACTTTAGAACCTTTATTAAAGAAGAAAGTACTGTAAAGGGCTAAAGCCCTAACGTCTTTAGTACTTAACAAAAAGCCTTATTTTACTATCTTACAGATCCTAGGTGTCTATGCGCACCCGGCATCTATAAGCCTAGTGTATTAGCCCTTCTACTTTTCTAGCCTACTAAACTTTTCTCTTAGCTCTACGCTATTTTCCTAAGCTACGTTAGCAGCTGCTACGTAGCTACTTTTGCCTCTTTCTTAGTACTAAGCACAGACCTTACAGAGGAGTAGATAAGCTTGCTAGATAGCCTTTGTAGTTCTTTATTTAATTCATTACTGTTTTCTCTGCATCTTTAGTCAATCTAACGCACCCTTACAGATAAGTTCTAAAAGGAAAGCTTAGACTACTGAGCAATAATTAGGGTTGGAAAAATTTGCTAAGGTACTAAAAAACGACACCAGTTGAAACGTGTCCAACGGCGACAAGCTAGCCTATACATCTAACAACTAAGATAGTAAATAAAAGAAAAATTAATAATATTGCTAAAAAAAACAGCGAACCGTAACTAAGAACAGCCTTAAGACAAGAAAGTTCAACTTAACAAATACTAAAAGGGCTCCTCTAAATTACAAAGTTCAAGTTTTAGAGAAATATGTAACTTTAAATAATTTAAAAAAGTATAAAGAATTTTAGCACCCCTTTGTAGAAGTAGTAGACAGCAAAGCTTTACTAAGATATTAACTCTAAGACTATAAGATTGTCCTAGAAGATGGGAAGACTATATCTTTTAAACTAATTTATTAACTATTAGAGATAAAACTTAAAATACTAAGAGAAAAGCTAGACAAGAATTTAGCAAAAGGCTATATAAGACTTTTAACATCACTAGCAGGATTTCTTATACTCTTTATACTAAAGAAGAATAAGCTACTAAGAACGTATGTTAACTACTAGAAACTAAACAACATTACAGTAAAGAATTAATATCTGCTACTAAATATTATAGAACTTAGAGACTAATTATCTTGCGCTAAAGTCTTTACAGTACTAAACTTCTAAAATAAATACTACCTTATTAAGATTAAAAAAAGTAAAGAATATAAGACAGTGTTCTTAATACAATACAGATACTATAAATATACTGTTATGTGGTTTAGGTTAATAAAGGCCTTAGTAATATTTTAAGAACTTATTAATAATATGTTAAGAGCACACTTAAACATCTTTGTTATTAAATACTTAGATAACATCTTTATCTATTCTAAAAACTTAAGGAATTATGTTATATATATCTGTACAGTACTAAAGTGCCTAAACCAGTTTAACTTATAACTTAAACTTAAAAAATACAAGTTTTACAAAAACAAAGTTGCTTTTCTAAGATAAATTATAAGGGCACAAGAAGTGCAGATAAGTAAAGAAAAAATTTAGGTAATTAAAGAATAGCTATAACTAGAAACAGTTAAAAAGATACAAAATTGTATTAGAATTTTTAAACTTTAATTAACAGTTTATTAAAAACTACTATAAAATTGCTATTCTGTTAATAAGACTAATAAGGAAAGAAGTACTCTTTAAGTAAAGTAAAAAAGCAAAGAACACCTTCTAGACACTTAAAAATGTGAGCATAGAACTACTATGCTTTTGCATATTCTAAGTGTGATGGGCTGAGGCCCAGGGTGGATCCTCGGTTGTACCTCGGTGGTACACCTCACATTACAGGTCGCGGCGGCGGCCTATAAGTATTAACTACGCAAGACAATTAGACGCTTTATTGTCTTGTGCCAGCCTTTTGGCTGAGTGGTCGGCGTGTGTAGTTGCATGCAAGGCCTGGTAGGCCCGCCCATTACATAAGCAGGACAGCTGCTACGCTTTAAGACAGACGCATTAGTTCTTATACTAAAAAAATGCACTAGCTAACTATATAAAGGCAAATAGCACCTAATTACTTACTATTTTTACAAATTTTTAGGACTAGAGAAACAATATAACGTTTACAACAAAAAGCTTCTAGCTATTATTAATTATTCAAAATATTAGAAGATATACGCTAAAAGCTGCTTAGAACTTACAATATTAATAAATTACAAAAACTTAGTTAGTTTTACAACTACTAAGAGACTTAACTAACACTAAGTTTAATAGTTAGAAGAACTAAGACAATATAAGTTTAAGATCGTGTATATACTAAAAAAAATAACAAAAGAGCAGACGCTTTTAGCTGTAGACACAATATTATAGAAACTAAAGAGATAACTAACTCTGCAATACTTAAGGTTAATAACAATAAATTATTAGAACTAGTAAAAACGCGTAATCTACTTATGCAAATTACGCACAATGTACTAAAAAAATTGCAAGAAGCAATTATTAAACAATACTATAATAACTTAGTATATAGTAACCTTTTTTTTATTGTAGTTTAACGTCCTTTCTTAGCCTGAAAGGCTATATAAGACGTGTAGGTTTAGGACCTACAGGTATCTACGTAGGGTTTTCTAATATATTTTAATTACAAGGAGGGGTTTATCTAAATAAAGGTGAGGCTCGTAGCCTAGAGTAGTTTTAACGAGTAGCTCTCTTAGTCCTTTGTAAGGCTTGAAGCCTAGAGTAGTTTTAACAAGTATCTCTCTTAGTCCTTTGTTTTGTAGAAGGTATATAGAGCTAATATGCTAGTCTAGTTATCTCCTGTACTTCTTATTTGTTATTGTTGTAGGCTATGCTAGCTGCCCTCTTGTATTGCTTATATAAGTACGCTAAGCAGTTCAGTATAGGGTCGATATATTAGATTAGTATATCAAGTCGGTAAAGGAGGAATTCGGTGTAGGTAGATAGCTAGGAGCTCTAGCTATCAATTCTAATGTGTGGGTTGGTATATTAGGTCGGTATATCAAGACGGGATCGAGGGATTCGGTGTAGGTAGATAGCTAAGAGCTCTAGCTATCAATTCTAATGTGTAGGTCGATATAGGAGGTTAGTATATTGAGTTAGTATAGGGATTTCGAGTAATAGATAGCTAGGCAGATAAATCTATTAGTTCACTACGCTAATAAATTTATCTACCTAAGTAGAAAGCTGTTGCTTTGTTAAGTAGGAGTTAGATTATGCCTTTAATTGAACTCTAAAATTAGCTTACGCACAGACTACTTGCAGAGTTTTCAATAGGTAACCACTCTGTTTCTCTACAACCAGCTAGCGCGCGCGCCACAACACCTGCACTAAGCAAGCAAGTATCAGAAACTGATTTTGGGAAGGCGTTTAAGATAGTTGAGGCGAGAAAAAGGCAAAGCCGGACCCTTTTCTCGCCTTGAAAAGTTGGTGTTCGATGTATATTTATTTTTAAGGTATTAAAGGTGGTGGTTGTTGTTGTAGTCAAAATGGGTTTTCTAAAAAAGTGAAAAGCAGCTGCCCTCTACTAATTAGTTGCAAAAGTTAAAAAAAGATTGTGTGTAGTTAACGAAATTTAAACAGTGAGTGGATAAGGTCCACGCGCTAAGCGCTTAGAGCAGAAAAGCTTAGACTACTAAGCAAAATTAGGGTTAAAAAATTTGCTAAAGGTACTAAAAAACAACACTAATTAAAACGTGTTTAACAGCGATTGCTAGTCTATAGCTAGCAACAGGATTGCGATGGAGGTAGAGGAGGTAGAGGTGGAGGAGGGTAAGGATACGTACGTTACCGCAGCGGGAGCCTATAATACTTTATAAAAGCTCCCTGCCTACTGCTTTTTACCTTTAGGATTTCTTACACCACACGGTACTATATACAAACAATATAATACTTAGACTATTCTTCTCCCTATTTAACACGAAGACTAATAGCTTATATTAAGTAAAGTTAAACTTTACTAGGTTACTATACAAGAAGCTATAGTAGTAGATTACAAAGCCTGCGTTTACCTTTGTTAAGCAGCCTCCCTAGTTAGTTAAAGAGGAGCTGTTAGTAGTAGCTCTTATAGTAATTAGGTAGATGTAGAAGTTAAATTCTATTATTTATTAACACCTTATTAATGTGTCTAGTATTAAAGATGTTAAGGTTACAATAGAGGTTGTAAAAGGCTTATTTAGTAGTAAGTCTATTAAATACGTTGCGCATGTTAATAGTCTAGGTGTAGTAATAGTGTGTTATCTTACAAATCTCCTCCTGCACAAATGCAACCTTAGTAGAGAGACCTTACAGTAGCTCTACAAGGAGCAAGAGCGTGTTAAAACAGCTATTAAGCAGCTAGGATAAACTAACAAGCAGGAGGATTTTGTAAGTCACCTCTAGGGATAGGAGAGCTGTGCTTAGATAGTAACGCTGTTGTTGTATGTTCACATCTAAGTATAGGCGCAAGTTGCGGTTAGCAGTAAATAGTTATTAGTAAATAGTTATTAGTCAAGAGGGTTAGTTAGAGTGATATCGCGCATCTTTGTTTCTGTCTAAACATGCGACACACTAATTGCGTGCCGGCAATGCCGAATAAGGGGGCATAAGCCCTAATACCTGTTGTTAGCAATAAATCTTTTTTTTTACCAAAAAGGTGTCTACAAAATGTGTGGTCACATCAAAAGGTTGTCTCAAAAGGCCGAAGCCAGTTCGATGTATATAGTTACCTTAGTATTATAAAAATAATAAAACTTATTAAAAGAAATTACAAGTTTTGAAGAATAAAGAATAAGGTTACTACCTTTAGAGCTAAATGTGCAGACTGTTAGAAGAACAAGCACAGTACACACGCACTGTATAAAGAAATACATGCAATAGAACTACTTAACGCACTATAGTTAGACATCTTTATAAACTTTTTTATAGGCTTACCAGTCTTAAAAAACTTTATTACAAAAGTATTGTACAACATAATTCTTGTAGTAGTTAATTAATTTACAAAACAAGCTAAGTACATTACTTTTTAAACAAACTTTACAGCAGTACAGCTTACGCATATTATTAAAAATTGATTTATTAAATATTACAGCATACTAAAGTTAATTATTAGTAATAGAGACAAGCTCTTTACTTTAAACTTTTAGACAACATTACTTACTGCAATTAGAATTAGGAAAAAGCTATTAACAGCATATTATCTGCAGACAGACAAACAAACTAAATAAATAAATTATACAATAAAAGCATCCCTTAAGATATATATTAATTAACAACAGAACAATTAAGTATTATTACTACCTATAGCACAAATAGTATACAACAACAAGCTTTTAAAATTTATAGGATAAACTGTATTTTACGCAAATTATAAGAGACACTTAGACCTTTTTACACATACACTTCTAAGCTTAAAGACAAAAGCAGCTATTGCAATAGCTAATAAGCTAAAGTTAGTACACAAGTTACTTAAGAAGACACTCAAAAAGGCTTAACACTAAAGCATTTTATATGTTAACTAAAAACAAAAAACAGCACCTTAGCTAAAGAAAAAAAATCAAGTTTATTTGCTTACAAAGAATTTTCGCACTAAACAACTTAGTAAAGGACTTAACAACGTTAAAGTTAGACTGTTTTTAATTTTAGACTAGAAGGGACTAGTTACATATACACTTAACTTTCTACTTAATGCAAAAATCTACCTAAGATTCTATATTAATATGTTAGAACTAGTCGACAACACCAACGTCGACTTTTCTGGAAATTGATCAGAAACAACCGGATCCTAAGGAAACAATCCCGAGGAATCGATTGCGATACTTTTCAGAGCCTGCAGCGAGGGCGCTAGCGTGCTAGAGAGGGTGAAAGGGTCACCTTACCCCTCCTTTTTGGAGGAAAAATTCGCGTTTTCTCTCATAAGCTTAGACCACATGCCAAGGCATCTTGAGCTAATTAAGATTAAGGAGCTTATCAAAGCCTAACTTAAATAAGAAATTACAACATCGCTAAAAAGGAATAAAAAACGATTTGCTTCTAGGGACCTAGGAGGATTAAATAAAAGACAAATAGAGATAGAGGAAGACGACATAACAACGCCTCGCTAAGAAAGGCAAAACCTAGAGGAACTACAAAGGCCTATACACGTTCAAACTAAGAGTAACTTTTCTCCTTTTATTAGACCTATTCCTTAATACCCTATTAGTAACAAAATACTAAAAGCCACCTTAGTAGAAGAAGCACTTAAGATAGCTAAGAACCTAGTAATCTAAGCAGCTAATTTAGCTGAGAACTACCCTACCTAGTAAACAAGTCTATTAGACCTAGTAGAAGTCTTTAGAGACTATATAGAAAATAGCAGAGTAAATAAGAAGAATACTGCTATCTTAGTAGACTAGATATTAAGCCTCGTAAACGTCTTAAGAGAGTTAAGAGAGAAAATTAGACGCATTAAGAAACTAATATTAAACACGCCTATCTAAAACACGCCTATCTAGAATACGCCTATCTAGAGCACGACTTAAACCGCAACTACTTTTGCTACTATAGCAAGTAATAACAAAGATTAACTATAAACAAATATTTAAAAAACGCTAAAACTAAGGGCTACTAGCCTAAAAGACCGCCAACTAGTTCTAGTTAGTAAGACCCTAGCTGCTTTTAATGCCTTTAAGCTTAGAAATGCTTTTAACAACGCCTTTACAACAAAAGGAGGTGTATAATCTCTTATTAGCTTCGGCCTTTTGAGACAACCTTTTGATGTGACCACACATTTTGTAGACACCTTTTTAGTATAAAAAAAGATTTATTGCTAACAACAGGTATCTAGGCTTACGCCCCCTTGTTTAGCATTACTAGCACGTAATTAGTGTGTTACTCTAGCATGTTTAGACAGAAACGAAGAAAAGCAAAACAAAGACGCAAATCACCTCCTAACTTAACGCGCCTTATCCTGCTTATACTACCTACTTATATTAAGGCTTTACTTCTAGGTACTCTTAAACAAATTAAAGAAGCAGCACTATTATTGCCTTGCTTTCTAACCTATACATACGACGATAGAACGCCTACTTCTCTTTTTCTGCCTTTTTCTTGTCTATTGCTATTTTAACGTTATATAACAGCTAGCCTAACTAGTTAATAGTTTCTTTACTTAGCTTATGTATAATTAATAAGAAGAGAAGGATGCTAAAGTAGAGCATTTTAAGTACTTTGCTAGTATTAGCAAATACTCTATAAATCTTGTATTCCTTCTACAACTAGCTAAGTTAAGGCTTAACATTCTTTTTGTATATAGAGATATTGCAGATTCTAGAGTTGTTTATAAGAGATATAATTATAAAGTCCTAAAGAGGCTAAGTTTATAGATGCTTAACTGCTTTTCACTTTTTTGGAACTCCATTTTGACTACAACAACAACTACCACCCTTGACACCTTAAAAAATAAATAGATGCTTAATAAACTTAGGTGTCTACATAATTAGCTTAAGCTAGACTAGTTTAGGGGCTAGGTGTACAACAGGAAAGCTTCTAGTCTTTAGATAAGAGTTAAGGTTAAGGAGATACTTGTCGTAGAGGTTGCACGCTATTGCAGTATATTTTATATAAATTAATTATATGCGGTGCTGTTTAAAAGTTAAGAAGCAGTAGGTAAGAAGCAGCAGCTTTATAAAGTATTGCAGGCTCCTGCTGCAGTACGTACGTGTCTTTTCCCTCCTCTATCGCATTATATTGCAATCCTATTGCAATCCTACTGTAATCTTATTGTTAGCTATAGGCTGGCAATCGCTGTTAGACACGTTTTAACTAGTGTCGTTTTTTAGTACCTTAGCAAATTTTTTAACCCTAATTATCGCTCAGTGGTCTGAGCTTTCCTCCTAGAACTCATCTACCCACTGTTCAAATCTTGTTAACTACACACAATCTTTTTTTGACTTTTGCGATTGATTAGTAGAGGGTAGCTACTTTTCACTTTTTTAGAACCCCATTTTGACTACAACAACAACCACCACCCTTGACACCTTAAAAAATGAAAAATCTCTTATAGTTGCCTTAATTTTAATATCCTTTAAGAGAAATAAAATAGTTACAACAAAACTAGCTTTTAAAGCGAAATACCTCTTAAAAAATTAAGCTATATAGTAAGATATTACAACTTTTGAGGCCGCCTAGCTTATTACGCCCTAGTTTAAGGTTGTTATCTACAAGCTTCCTATAAACTACAGCCTAGAGGTTGTAAAAGAAGAAATTAAAACCTGTAACAAAGGCTTAAAAGTTATAGGCAATCTCTTTTAGCTTATGCCTAAGAATAAAAGAGAAAACTAGAACTTTAGCTTAGCATGCGTAGCCTTTGCTACGGAGGAGGAAGCTTAAAAAGCTATTAGAAGAAAACTCTATATCTTAGGGCAGAGCCTTAGAGCAGAGAAACTACAAGTTGTTAATATTACAAAGCAATGCACTAAATGCTAAGAGTTTAGCTACTTAAAGGTTAAATGCTTAAAAGTAGCCTACTAAATTTACAGCAAAGCATACTATACTAGCTAACATAAGTGTAAGTCTTATGCTAGTAAAGGAAAACCTTGTATCTATACTATATTTAAGTGTACTAACTGTAGTAAACCTAATACAGCAAACAGCTAAGAATGCGAAATTATATAAGCTAGAACAGCTAAGACTAATTAAACTTACTAGTATAATTGAAGTCCTATAAATAAATATTAATAGAAGTAGCCCTGCTACAAAAAGCGCAATTAAGCTAGCTATTATAGTAAACGCTAAGAATTATTATAATCTAAAAGCCTTAGTTAATAAGAGGATTATATAAAGATACTAGGTTAATTACCTATCTAGACTTTACGCAAATCCTACTAACCTACTAAGGCCTACGACCTAGAACTCTATTCTATATTTAAAAGGATTTAGAAGTAGAAGTTAATCCTTATATTAGTAATAACAACAACTTTTAAGCTTTTACAATACAACTTAACACAAGAAAGATCTACGTCTATAACATTTATAATAAAAAAAGCCTAAGACATGGGCTAAATACGATAATAATCTAAAGACGCCTCTTAGGAGAGTCTATAAAATTGCATTTAATTATCCTAGGGGATTTTAATTGCTACTACTCTAGATAGAGCCTATAAGAGTGCAACCTAAACTAACAAGCAGAGGAGTTAGTAGAGTAGGTTAATAACTAAAACCTATCTCTATTTAATACTATAGGCGTTGGCACCTTCTTTAGAGCTTACATGTAGAAAGAGAGCATACTTAACTTTACTTTTACAACAAATAATGTAGCTTCTAGTATTCTAGACTAGTAAGCTATCCCTAAAGTTAGATTAGACTACTACGCTATCCTGTTTAGTATTATCAACTAAGAGCAACTACTAAGGCAGCTAAAGAAATACAACATAAAAAAATTAAATTAGAGCCTTTTTAATAATACTCTATAAGAAGAAATAATTTAAGTTAAGCTAGAGGATTAATTACTAGCTCTACTACGCGCATTGAACTACTGCTTAAGACAACTCCTCCTAGGCCTTAACAAACCCTTAGAGGAGAGCCTAGATAAAGTAGTAGAGGACTTTACATTAGTAATTAAATAAGTACTTAAAAGATCTACTCCTCTTGTAAACTAAAAATTAAAACTAAAACCCTAGTAGACTAATAACCTAAATCTCCTTAAGGCTACTCTAAACAGAGCCTTTTAAGAATACAAGCGAGTAGCAAGAAGAGGAGATAACACACTATACTTATAAAAAAGAGATTACTTGCTTGCTAAGAACAAATACCTTAGAGCTATTAAGGAAGCTAAGCTTAACTATTAGGAATAGTTCTTCTAAAACAAATCGCCTAAAGAGATATCTAAAGCAATAGCCTATATAAAAAATAACCTTTTAACAAGAATTCTTGTTATTAGAGAAAAAGGATCTTTTAGAGAGAAGTGCTATACCTTTAAAGAGAAGTTATTCCTACTACCTCCTTCCACACCTACCTTATTACTTAATAATTACTAAGGATACTATAAATAAGAGTAGCTAATTTTATCTAAAAAGGAGCTTAACACAGCCTACTAGAAAATAAAAGCTACCTTACTAGAACTAGATAGAATTAGCTAAGAAGTTATCTGTAAGATATACAAATATTAACTTAGCATCTGCTTTAAAGTCTATTTAGCTTTGTTTAACTTAGGATACTAACTAAGATGCTAGTAAAAAGCAAAAGGTGTTATCCTTAGAAAGCTAAACAAGCTAGACTACTTAATTCTAAAAGTATATAGAGTTATCTCCCTCTTATGCTGTCTAGGGAAGGCACTAGAAAGACTCTACTTAAAAAGATTAGGTACCTTAGCAGAAACAACTAGCCTGCTACACCCTACACATATAGGAGGTAGGCTTAAGAAATTAGCTATAAACGCTGTACTCCTCTTCTATACCAATATTCAACAACAGAGAAAGAAAAATAGAGTTACATTAACAGCCTTTTTAGATATTAGAGGCGCTTTTAACTATTTATCTAAGAACAAGCTTCTAGAAAATATAAGTAACTAACAGCTACTTACCTGCCTCTTATTATAGACAAACTCCTTTCTTGCAGAGAGGCTCTTAGAGCTATCTTTTAATAGGCAAATAGAAGAACTATAGAAGGTTAATACTAGTATATCTTAAGGAAGCCTAACCTCGCCTATCTTATTTCTAATTTACACAAAACTGCTATTCTAGTTAATTACATTAAACAGTAATATATACTTCTTATCCTACATAGACGACCTTTAGATCTTAATATTAACAACATCTATTAGGAAAAATATTAAACTACTTAAAAAGAAGTTAGTAAACCTTTTTATACAAGTAAAAGAGTTAGCTGGTAAGTTTAATAGCACAAAAATAGAATTAGCAAATTAGAAAAGATGTAAGAAAGATATAAACAGATTTCTTACGCTACCTACTTAAAAGACTTTCTAGCTAAAAGAATTAGTTAGATAGCTAGGCATCTTCTTTAATAACACTTTTAAATTTAGAGAACACTGCTATATAAAGATACAACAAGCAAACTAAGCCTTTTTCTGCCTAAGTAGGCTAGCTAATATTAATAAAGACCTCTTACTAAGGGTAATAAGGTAATTATACTTAGCGTGCATTACTAGTGTAGCTAATTACAGATATTAGCTATTTTAGAAAGGCTAACAACACGTCCTTAATAGTAGGCAAAAACTATAAAACTAGGCCTACAGAAAGATCTTAGGAACTTTTAGATCTTCTCCTGCAATGCCTAGTAAGGTAGAAGCTGCTTTATTTCTACCTACAGTTAGGCTAGACAACACTATAAGAAGATACGCCTTTAGATCTACTTTACTAGACCTAAATCACCCTCTAAAAGCTGCTATTAACAACAACAGAGAAGAGCAACTTAATTAAATTTAAGAATTTATTACCTTAGCCCTCTTAGATAATACAGAGGAAATACAATACTACGCCTTTACACTATAGAATGCTAGAACTCCTTATAAAGTTTATATTTTAAATATGCTAAAAGACATTAAAGCTAAAAGCTATAAGAAACTACTAGTAGATAATAACCTTCTATTAATATACTTAGATACCTTAGCTATAAGGGACAGCAAAGGAATTAGCGTAGGTGTTGCCTTTTACAAAGGAGCCACTCTTATTAAAGAACAACAAGCAAATATAGGAAATAACTAGCTAGTTTATAATAGTAAACTAGAGAGTATTACCTTAAGTCTAGAGATAGTAGTTAGCCTATTAAATAACTGCTAAAACGTTAATATTTATGCAGATAATTAGGCTGTTTTATTTTAATTAAAAAACACCTTAAAAAACCTTAGCTAAGAGTAGCAAATTAGGTGTATTAGGGCAGTAACTTAACTAGAAAGAAGAGGTATTACCCTTACGCTACATTAGGTCCTAGGACACTAAGAAATACTAGGAAACGATTAAGCAGACTCCCTAGCAAAAGAGGCTACAAAAATAAACTCCTTAATAAACAAGACAAGCCTAGCAGTTATTAGTTCTTAAATTAAATAACTAGCAAATGTTAATTAGTTAAGCCTCCTAGAGAATTATAGGAAAATGCTACTACTAAGAACCTAAGCACCTACTTAGCAACCTTTAAATAGAAAATAAGGAAACAGATACTTATCCCCTCTACTAGTAGAGATATATCTAGCTCTTTCTTTTAATTAAAACTAGGTCATAGCTACCTAAAGAGCTATCTATTTAAGAGAGGAAAAGTAGAATCTAAAAACTTGCCTATGCAATTTTAGAGCTACATAAGACACAGCTTATATAATCTTTAAGTACTAACTATACAAGGATAGTAGAGCTATACTTTAGAAATTGTGTATAGAGCTAATCTCTCTACAATATCTTTTTTAAATAGAAGCAGGTATTAAGGCTACTTTAGCTTTTGTTTAAGAAACTAGGGTTAGTACATAGGCCTAGTACAAAGGAAACTCTAATAACTAGATGCAATCGCTTAGCTAGGCGACTAAGCTCTAAGCACCCCTCCTCCCTCCTCCCCCTCCTCCTCCCCCCCCCCTTCTCGACCTTGCACAATAGGCTAAGAGCCTCACCTTCATTTAGATAAACCACCCCTTGTAAATTACTTAGAAGATAGAAAAACCACATAAATACCTGCAGGCCTCGGCCTGCACGTCTTATATAGCCCTTCAGGCTGAGAAAGGACGTTAAACTACAATAAAAAAAATTTAGAACTAGTAGACTTAAAAACGCTACTTTAAAAAACCTTTTATTACAAAATAAAAAAAGAAAATAAATTTAAAGTTAAGAAAATTTTTGTACACTAAAACAGCAACAACAAAACAAAATACTTAATTAAATAGTTAAGTCATCTTAATAGCGATAATACATAAAAACTAAATACGAACCTTACAAATTGCCAGAAGCACCTCTAGCAG
The DNA here is from genome assembly GCA_024321975.1 of Alternaria sp. 'sect. Undifilum'. Lineage (NCBI taxonomy): Eukaryota > Fungi > Ascomycota > Dothideomycetes > Pleosporales > Pleosporaceae > Alternaria > Alternaria sp. 'sect. Undifilum'. The sequence continues at coordinate 2,404,813 of JAJJZI010000010.1, read as the reverse complement.
TACTAAGCTTAGCAACAGAGGTATCAAGTAAACCTATAGTAGCCCACATTATAGGCAAAAAGGCTATACTAATTGATGCTGTAAGACAGTTAATTTCCTGCGCTACTTGAATCTCTCTAACAGTCTCTATATTAGAAGCTAAACACAGCGCCTTCTTACGCGCTTGCTCTTTAGCCTGTTTTAAAATTTTCTTATTTTGCAGCAACCGCAAAATTACTGTTGTAAGCAACTTTTTATTATTATTAACTTTCTTTTAATACTTATTATAAGTATAATCTAGAGACTCTTGAAACATGTTCACACATGCTTAACTTAACTGCGTATACTTAGCACACTTTAAACAAAAATTAAGCATAACATAATAAATAGAGCCTTCTAGAAAACAATAATTACAAGGAGCTTTAGCAGGATAGTTAGCACAAACAATTTTAGAACTAAGACGTAAGCAACGTTAGTAAGAAGAAGACATAACAACTACCTTACTTATAAAGCAGGGCAAAGCCTTAGTTATTAATAACAAACTACAAAACAACTATGTAGTTTAAAGATAAATCTTTAAAAAAGAAGGATAGTGTTACAACTAGACTAGGGAACACTTAGAACAACGCCTTAAGGACTATGCAATAGAGGTAGAGAACTACAGCAAGGCAACTACGCTACTGTTACGTGACTGCTTATTTATAAGCGGGACCTACACGCTCTTCTATAAGCACAACTACATAACTGCTTACTAACAAGCACGCTTATCTACAAGTAGGACTTACACGCTCTTCTACAAGTGCAACTACGTAACTGCTTATTAATAAGCACGCTTATCTACAAGCAAGACTTATACGCTCTTTTATAAGCGCAACTATATAACTGCTTATTAATAAGCACGCTCTTTTACAAGCGCACGCTTATACACAAGCACTATACTTGTTAGTATATAGTATAGATACTAAACTCTTATAGCTTAGTGTGTTTAACTCAGAGTTTTACTTAGTAATTAATCTAAGAATTAAGACTTAATTCTAAACCCTTATGTTATTATATTTATCTTCTAATCGTGCTAACACACCCTGTACTATTACATCAATCCTCTAACTGTGCTAGTACACTACTGTCTATTGCACTTGCTTATTTCCTAAGAACTAACCTAGATTATCTTTAGACAATCTTTACAACAGGATGCTGCTTAAGCAGTAAGCTGCTAAGATTTTTGTATTAGCTTCTAAAGAGCCTTGCTCTTGCTCTAGCTTAATTGCTTAGTTAGACTTTTATATAAATTAAAATTTAATTAAAGACTTAACAGCGGGCTTAATTTAGCGGGTAAAGTAATTAGCTTTTAAGCAGAGCTAGTAAATATCTTGCGATAAGTATACAGATTAGCAGGCAGCAGCAACTAACTCTTATTATTTTAAAAATTAGCTGCTTATTAAATTTTATTGTTAAACAAGCTTTAGCGTGCGCAATGCTTATACTTAGCACTGTTTTTACGCTTATAATAATAACTTGCTAATTGACGCTCGCGCTTGTTGCTGCTAAGGCCGGACTACACCAGAAAGATTAGCAGCTAATTAGTAAGAGAACAATAAGGTAACGCTGCTTACTATGTTAATAATAGTGGTTAAGACAGTCTAGAAGGCTCAGTAATTAAATTAAAGTGAGGTTAAGGATAAAAAAGTTTAGAGAGGCAGTAGACGCGATTAATATTGTTGTAGAGCTGCGCACTAACTAATTACGCGATATTTAGGGTCTATCTAATGTTTTAATATTACTAAGGGCTGCTGGATTAATTAAAACGTTAACAAGCAGGCATTACTACGACAACAGAAGATTAGGCAGAGGAGCTATAATTATAGAGGAATCTCTTAATTAACAACCTTAATTTATTATGATTGCCTGGTTGCTTACAGCTTAGATTAATAGTATCTCACTAACCTAGGGGGTGTGTCAGAGTATTAACATGCTGCAGAACATGCGGATCACCTTGTTGATCAGGTAATCCTGGTAAGCTGATCACATGACGACTACGCTAGCGCCTATATATACAGGCCAGATCGTCTCATTCCTCTTCAGTAGTTATTTGGACACTTTGTTGTGGCACTTAGTTGATCAATACACTTATTCCACTCCTCCTGATCAAGCAATTGCTCCTTTTCAGCTCCCACACGAAGTTAGTGGGCGTAGTGTGAAAAAAATATATAACAAAAACGATCGGATGGCGAAGAGGGTGCGTGACGTAGGATAAAAGAGCAGATTGAAAAAAAAGGTGGAGGAATGAAACGATACAACGATAAAGTTGACAGTTTCCCATATCCATCAAAGTGTATATTGAGTTAATTTGGCCGCCGTTGCTGAGTAAATATCATCATCACAACCTCGATACTTCGGCTGCAACTTACTCCATGGAGCATACTGGGTGGCTTTCAAAGGGGGATGTCAAGACATGAAGGGGAAGAGGACTTATTACTCCTTACTAGTATCGCGACAGTCATCTTCCATGGCGTCGAAGTAGCGGCATAAACCTGTAAGTAAACTTGACTGCAGATTCGTGTCTAGCGCGGTATTAGTACGGAAGAATAGGAAGTTGGCTGAATATGGTTCGGCGGAGTTGCATACACGAATGTTTTTCCAGGCATTGTTGGTATTGCCCGCTAGGTAGTAGGGCGGTGACGGCGTGGGGATGACCCAATAAAGCTGCGAACGTATGGACCATTAATCGAAGACATGCTAACAATTCGTTTCTTCGTAGTGATCTGGTTGCTTGATAGTTGTATGATATTCTCCAACTTTATATCTCCCAAATACTGTGTCGCGTCATGTTAGGCTATCTGCATTATATCAAGCTCTGTTTTATTGGTATTCGACAGTGACACATACCTGTAAAACTGGTATTCTAGGAGTAGTTTGACAAAACGAAACAGGCTAATCAGCGCACCAAAACTTTGTCTCCGTCAGTCATAATCGAAAATAAGGCATTTGTGCGCTCAAGGCTTCCTAATCTACATCTACGTCCAAACACTCGATTAGCGCGGCATCAAAGCATCGGTAGTGACCCGCGAAGTTAGTAACTTTACAGATCCAGATATATAGAAGCGCGGGCGTTAGCTACATGTACAGTCGCAAGAGAACCATGATGGCTTATAACTGTACCAAGAGTCTTGTGATCCGAGGTGGCAATTACACTGTCAAGTCTGGACTGAAGTTCGAACTGTCATGATACCCTTGTGTGGAGATATCGAACGTCTGAAAGGATGCTCGCTTCCGAATCACGCGAGATATTTGTATAGTTTGACGAGGCATAGATAGGTGGTATTAGTGTCTTTATGAAGAGATTTTGTTGCGCATTTTTGTGTCATCGCTTAGCGATGCGTAAGAATGTGTATTTCTCAGAGTATGTTCGATTTCATTTGCTTGTCCTGAGGCGTGAGCGATTCATATGTACCATTGCCTATATGCAATTTGAAAAGCGTGCAGTGACTGCTTTGCACGTATAGAAGGGAGTGCGCCTCTTTCGAGTCTCGACCTTGTGTTTTTACGTACTATATAGATATAGACCTTTGCATCCATTTGAAATTTCGTGGCGCAACGTCCATCGTGAAAATATTTCAGATCACTCATACGCTACGCCAGAGATTCCGCCCGTTCCGAGACGCTATACGAACATCATGAAGCTCACCGTCGACGCCACCCCGACAACCCACCAGATACACTCAGTAACCAGGTCTTGGAGGCACGGAGAGGCATTGGGTGTTGGCGAGCCCGGCGACGACTCTACCGAGCATACCGTCCCATCGGTGCTAGTACTTGGACTAGAGCTCGTATTGAAGAGAAGCTCGACCCATTGTATATCGAACCAGGCGTCTTTGCCGGTATCCATACGCCCCGAGAAAGTTCCACCGTTACTCCAAAGGCTCAGAATGATCATGCTTTCCTTATCCGGCACATTGACTTCCGTGTCTGCTGATTGCGCGCCATTCATGTACCATGCACTTCGTCCATACACCCAATCCAGTCTGTAGTTGTTCCAAGTCGAAATGGGTTGGTGAGCCTCCATCGACACATTGAATGTTGCACCGTCGATAGGCACTCCAGTGTCGGGGTCAGTGGTTGGCAGATTGGAGTAATGTACATCATCCACAGTACCTCCGGTTGGTATCTCTATATCCGACTCAGTGGTATCGTCGTGGTACGTGAAGAAGCCAGCGATGGCGCCACTAGCTCCATGGACGCGTGCGGACATGCGGATGGAGGCATATGTAACGTTGTATTCCGCAAAGTCGAGCTCAGCGGCTAGCTGACTTCCGTCTGGAAGCCTCGTCGTATGCAGAGTGAGATACGTAGCGTGTTGTTGCGATAGTTCGGTGTTGTTGCCTGTCACTGATTAGAGGAAGGTAGAAGCTATGAAAGAGAGATTACGGCTTACTGATTGACACACGAGACGGTTTGTAGTGCATATCTACCGTATCATGCCTTGGCGAAGGCCTGAACCAGTCTCTAGCATTCCAACCCGAAGTCCAGGGAGCAGCTTCGATTATCTTGGACTGACCATTGGTTGATTGAGTAGCCGTGTAACCCTCTTCATGAGACGAGGCGGAAGCCGCGCCGCCACCATTGTTTCCGCGAAGATTCCTAAAGTCGTAGAAGCGATAGAAGTCGTACGTTGCGGCTGTCGAGCCATTGGTTGAGAACCGAGTACATTCTGCAGTGACCTGAACGATGAGAAAAGATGCAGCGAAGGCCAATAGGAGAGCTACACCAGAAAACATGGCAAAGATTTGGAAGTAAGCGATTTGGAATCACAGCAGATCAGATCTGCAGTTGTCACGACTTAGTAGTCGGACTTGCTTATATTACATACGTGCAATGGTTTCCATCTAGTGATCTCATGGTCTGGACGTTACCTAGACAGGCTTTGGGGCGAGACATTGGGAGCGAAGGCGTTCAGCTGCTCGAATTTGATGTTCAAGATTCCATTCATAGAAACTTAACGTGAACGTATGGTGTTACAAGGCTGCGTTGTTTTCCGGAGGCGTAACAAGGCATGACAGCATGACACAAATTACCTAGGCGTGCAGAGCTTTGTGGCTTGCTAGTGCCGTCCAATAACTTGATTCAACTACATCGCGCGTTAGGTACCGTACCCGAAATTAGACCCCACTTTTCTATTGCAAATCCCGCTCGCAAAGTGGAATCCAGAAGATGTCAACTACATGCCGCAGGCCCATCCATCTGCAGAAAGCGGCACAGATCCTGGCAACAATCATCAATTGACTTTGCTGTCTTCCACTCGAGCTCTACAGCGGCCCTCGTGGGGTCCGCCACAACAACGCCTACGTCACCCGCACGACGTCCAACCTCCTCCGTCTCTATGACCTTTCCTGAACAAGTCTGCATTGCTGAAACAATCTCCTTCACCGAGCTACCATCACCGGTGCCTAGGTTGTACGTGTGAAAACCAGGTGTCAGCCGCGATTTACCAACAGCTTTGAGAGCAGCAACATGGCCCAAAGCCAGATCGCTGACATGGATGAAGTCGCGCATCGCCGTCCCGTCCCTAGTATCCCAATTTGTGCCGAAGATCTTGAGGTGCGGCACTCGACCGTTCATGACCTGCAGCAAGCTAGGCATGAGGTTGCTGGGTTCTGTCCTAGGGTCTTCTCCTAGCTTGCCAGAAGCATCACAACTTATGGGGTTGAAGTAGCGCAAAGCCACAATAGACCACTCTGGATCTGAGACAGCCAAGTCATTCAGGATAGCCTCGCACATCCACTTGGAACGACCATATGGATTCGAGATCGCTGTGCAGCCGCCTTGGGTAACATGTTTCTTTCCTGCGGCGTCGATCCATTCACGGGTTTCATGAAGACAATGGTTTTCGCTTATTCGCAGCCCGGTTTCGGGTGTCACTTCGCCATAAACGGCGGCTGATGAAGAAAAGATGAGGCTCTTGATGTTCAGGCTATCCAATAGCGCGCAGAAGGTGACCATGCCAGCCACGTTGTTGGAATAGTACCGCAGTGGCCGTTGGATACTGTCGGAAACAGCCTTATGAGCAGCAAAGTGGATGACGCCTTCGATGGCGGAGACCGACAGCTCAGCGCTATACCGTTTCAGAATGAAAGACATGGCGTGTTCGTTTCGATAGTCGGCTTCGTGGAACGTGAGTGAAGGACACCACGAGTTGTTCTGGTAGTAATTGTCTCGCAGTACCTTGATGCGGTCCAGTGTTGTCAGGTACGAGTTATCCAGGTTATCGACAATGACAACATTGAAGCCAGCTCTAAGGAGTTCCAGTGACGTATGACTGCCGATATATCCTAGACCGCCAACCACAAGAATGTACTGTGATCGAAAAACACTAGATGTATTCGAGTCGAAAGATGGAGGCTCGTCGATCTCGGAAGCAGGGGTGCTGTACCCTGAAGGGATAGTTGACGCGGTGGAAGATGGGAATGCATCTGCAGAAGAGATGTATGAGTGCGCTTTAAAATAAGACATGATGTTCGATAGCGAGTGTCGTGTGGTTTTCAACTATAGTCTCTTACATGCTTTATGTAAGTTACCTTGCCTTCCCTTTCACTCCACTATATCTTCGATATATCAAACCCCTCCACAACTCACTGAACCGTGCTTCCAAATATAGGCTCCACAATAATTTAAATCGACAAGCTTCAGCTTGACATCAGCTTCTCCGTAAACAACCTACTCGATTCGATAGTTCGAAGGCCTTCTTCTCCAAGCTGACAGCATGCGCTTCCAATACCTGGCTGCTGGTTCTGCCTTCGACTAATAGCCATTTCCACATGCGACTCGTTGTGTAGCGACCAGTCTGTCGTGGTGGTCTGAAAAGTGCCAGCCACAAGTACTTGTTCAATCCGCCTGGCCACGAAATGGCGTTTTCACGTTTGCCAGGAACGACGCGTGTTTGGTACGATCTCGGCTCTGGATCGTCGGGCACAGGGATAAGCACGCATATGTCACGATGCTTCATGTAACGGTACTGTAGGGTCGCTGGGCTGGCCTGAAGCTTGTCAATATCTGCGAATCCGTGAGGAAGAGATTGATCTGTCATGAGTATGTCGCAAGTATCACAACGCACTATCACCGATACGAGCCATATAATCTCGCTATGGCATGTACGAGGGCCGACGTAGTACGTACCACTTTGACAGAGCCATTGTACACAAAATACGACTCTGTATACAGTGACTTGTTAATCTTACCCCACTGTAACCTCACTTCTGTGATGGGTATGTACCTTGCATAGAAGTGTTTCAAGAACACGTAGGTTATAGTTACGCAACATGAACGTCCGGAACTAATTTCTGGCCAGCCCTTTGCTCTGTTGCTACCCAGCAATGCATTGTGGAGATGATCAATGTTAGGGTATTAGCGAAGCGGATTTTCGTGAACTGTCTGTCGGCCCGATGAGGCGACGCGTTACTTTAGCCACAGGTACTTCGTGCACTAATTCTTGAGCAACCAAACTTCTCCAGTTTAGTACTGTTTCTTCCAAACATGATCATGGCTTACACGGCACACAGATCGAGTCCAATTCACACTGTTCTTTTCCATAACCCGCTGCGCTAGGCCACCTTGATCGAGACGTTCGTGGCGAGACGCAGCGGCATGGTCAATGAGCTAGCGAAACTCGTACACTACAGCTCTAGTACCTGGCGCAATACTGGAACAACAAAGAGTAGATTTTGAGTACTGGACCAAAATAGTATCTAGGGCTGCATTGTTCCAGAAGAATATTGTGGCGCAAAGCTGAAGCCGTAGCAGGCCATGTTGTTGAGTTTTCAGAATGGCGAATGCGGAATCGATATTTTGAAATTACGTTCTAGGTCTACGAGGCAAGTGCATGGAGCTTAACCACAGTGCGAGAAACTATGCTGTATCCTCTTGTGTATCCAGAATTAAAGGTGACCTCTCAAGACGTCTATCAATCGTAACTCCTCGTTCAATCTCTACTTGGCTAAGCCTTCTCCGTCATTTCCCTTCTCAAGAATGGGTGCAACTCCTACCAGTCAGCTCATTGACGTAGACGAGATACTGCCGATTCAGTCTACATCTTTACCAGACCTTCCTGCAGCAGAGACGACCTTAGATCCTGCAATTCGTTCGTCAATAAGCAAAGTTTCTCACTACAACGATCTACCACATCCTCGACCTGCTTTCCTCTCATATCGATCCTCAAGATCGGTTAACAGCTGGGACGACCAACCTCCGCCGTATCCATATGGTACACCAACTTCCTCCACAACAAGTCTTCCACAGTCCAGTAGCGAGTCGCTTCCTCTCCGCCAGGGCGCGCCCAAACGAGACCGACGAAATCTAGCTTTCCGAGGATTTTCCGCTGTGAGGCGTAAGATCTTTAGCCATGTTCACCCGAAGACGATATGGCAGACGATCGATATTCGGGAGGTGTTTTGGCCATTCACATGGAAGAAGTACATCACCCTTTTCGTCGTGGCTGCGCTTGCTGTTGGAGTCGCGATTTCGGATTACTACTTTGGCTGGATCGAAAAGTCTATGGAGATAACGCGGAGCAACATGCTACCAGTCCTCATCATCGTTATCGGTCTCGAACCGATCATGATCACCGTCATCCTATTGGTTGCCCGTGTACCTCCTCTCCACCCACCTGTTGGCCCCCCTGTCGAAAGAGCTGCTCCTAACGTCGAATTGGACGTGGAAAAGGCTATCTGCATTGTCGAGGCTACACAAGAACATCGCACTGCACTTGTTGTTCCATGCCATAACAGCGATCACGAAGCCACTAGCAAGGTCCTCAAGAGTGCTTTCGTTCACTTTCGGCCTCAAGATATCTTCGTCGTTGATAATGGGCGCACCAGACACCCTATTTCCCCCAAATTTCGGAACTTCATTCGCAGTGAGCACCCCAACATCAACTACATCTGGTCGCCTATTGGTAGCAAGAATGCTGCACAACTCGTTGGTGCCATAGCTGCAAAGGATTACGACTGGATCATGACTGTGGACGATGATGTTTCCATTCCGACAACATTTCGCCCACCAATCGACAAAATGGACGACATTACGAAGGGCTGTGCATTTCCTCTCAAGGCTGTTGATGCCAACGGCGATGTACCACTCTGCCTCGTCGCATGGCAAGACTGCGAGTACAAGATGAGTGGTCTAACTAAACTCGCCGAGTCTTCCATCTGCGGCGTGTTGTACCCTCATGGTGCGGGCTGGTTCTGTGAAAGAGATACACTCATCGATCTCATCAGCAACTACCACTCCATCGACTTCATCGCGGAAGACGTCAATACAGGTCTTTCAATGCAGAAGATGAAGAAGCGCATCGCTTTTGACGCGACCTGCGTGCTCGAGACTGAGGTTCCCACTACCATCCTTGGGCCAGGTCTCAACTGGTGGAACCAACGTTATCGCTCGTGGGAGATGGGTCGCCATGGTCGTCTCGTCGCTTTCGCAGACCGTATGTTACTTTCTCTCAACGGACAGATAACTCCATGGGGTATGTTCACTCAAAAGTTCATCCACCTCTACTCCATTGCTACCATCATCGTGGATTGGGTGCGCGTTCCTGTCTTCGTCACGATGGGCAGCGATCCGAACTTCTGGCGACTCGGTCTTCCACTCATGCTCGCTGCCACCCTTCCCATTCTTGCCTTCAAATACTTCAACGCCCGACATCGCCCAGATCTTCAACCCCGGTTCTGGGCTGCAATGACCTATCCATTATACAAACAGGTGTACAGCCTCGTTTCAATCTTCGGTGCCGTCCGTGCTGTCATATTCTACGCTGGCGGCCATAAAAAACCAAAGACCATCAAGAAGATGATCAAAGATAATGATCCTGATGCCGTGTGGCTTGATCCTCGTTTCGAAAGTAACCCGGCTTACCTCGCTGATGAGGCTGAGGCTCTCCTTGCTGTTTCGAAGGAAGATGGTAGTAACAAGGCGCCTACCTCTGTGTATATATCTTCGGTTTCTCCGTAATGATGTTCGCGAAGGAAGAGAAGCAAAAAGGTAACATTTCCTTTGTTTTGCGTTCTGAACGTTCTTTGCTCATGCTTTCTTCTTGTGGAAAGATACCCTTCCTTTTGTTCAATGATAGACGCACTAGAAGAGCAGGAAAATAATGCTGGACCTTAATCATAACCTCTAACGATATTGCAGTACTGGCTTCGTGATTGTTCCCTGCTGGATGGCACTATCTGGCCTACACTTTCATGTTATGAAATTTGTCCTGATCGCCAGGATGTCGCCGATCCTGGAAAGATGTCTTGCAAGATGCGCGTGATGATACATGATGGTTTCCAAAATCATGAAGATGAGATGCGTGGCAGGCTACGCGACGCGACGGCATTTGAACAGGAGACGAAGTATTGATAGTATCAAATCAGAGGGACGGCTGGATAGAAAGGACTGTTAGGGAGCATGAGAAGCTCTTGGACAACACCTGGCGGAGATGTGAAGCCAGGGTATTGTCTATTTCTCCTCAATCATTTTGAGTCACGTCAGCGCTAGGCTTGATTACGCTTAGTGGGGCTCTTTACTCCCGTCGGAAGACTCTTCGAGCCATTACAGCCATCATCCTTCCAAGTGCAATGGTGCATTAATATTCGCACGAGTCTAATAATTCTTGTTTTTGTCCTTACACGTTCTACCATAAGTATTTAAGAACCCTTAACACCCTTTTTGCAATTTGCCTTCCTTACACCTCGCCTCGTTCTTGTACTCACGCTATTAGCTATCTTGATACTATCTTATCTCGCTCTCCACGCTGATCTCTATGCTAACGCTGCCTTATGCAAGATAAGATTTAGCAGTGCTTTTCCTGTTTAAGCGCAAACTAAAGAGCAAATGCAGGAAGTAACGAGACATTGCACCATCTTAGAAAAAGAGAGGAACAGGCAATTTTGCAGTAGGCTGGCAACTAAAGAACTATATTAAGGATATAAGGGGTCTGCTATTAGTTGAATTAATTAGGAAATTCTAGATTATTAACGACGACGAAATAGAAAGCGTTTGCCGAACGTTTGATGACGTCGAATGGCTAGGTTACGCACGTGTCCGAGACGCTACTACAACGTCTCTTCCTCCACGTGACGCTTCCGATGCTCCGCTACCACCGTGGGAAGAGATGGATGAATTGCGCTATGGTGTTGCACCAGCATATTGGGGTCAAAGCATAGCTCGTGAGGCCGCAGAAGCAGTCATGCAGTGGGCCGTCAGTGAGAGAAACGTAAAAAAGGTTTATCGCTGAGACGGAAAAATAGGATGCGAGAAGCGGAAAAGTGTTGGAGAGGATGCGGTTTAAGAAGAGTGGTACCGGGTATTGGAAGGACGAGGATGAAGTGGAATGGGAGAGGGACCCTGCGAGTCTTTGGTAGCCATTGGTGAATCATGCGCTCACTTCAAGCATCTATCGTGGGCATCGTTAAGCCAAGTTGCGTTCATGATAACATTCCGGTGTCTCTTCAGCTACTAATAGTCTCCCGTAGATATCGAGGCTGATTCGTTGTAATTCAAAACCTGGATGCGACGCTCTTGCACAACCAGGAATCCCTTCATCAAGCATTTTCCGACGGCATCCAGGACATACCAATGGCTTTGTTCACCACCGCATAAAGACTTTTCACATGTACCATCAAAGCAAGGTAGTTGTTTTCCTGGACGTGACTAGCACCGTTGGGTGCGTGTCTACCAAACGTTTTCGGAGGCTGCGATAGGCCACAGGGAAACAGAGCGGGCACACTGCTAATCCGACGTATCATGTCCGTGTACAGCGAAGAGTTATGATCTCAAACCGAACAGTCGCAACCAAATCCCATTCCCAGCCACACCAATAAGCTCCCACGGCGAGTATCGGCAACACACTGCACAGTGGACCCCCCGAAAATTTTCACTCGCTCAGCCATCCAAGCGCCTCTGCCCTGTGCACAGCCTCTCATCACTATATAACCCCATCGTCCCTCGTCCTCCTTTCTGCTCACTATGTCGATCATACTTCATAGAATCATTTCTAATAGTATGCATCCTCTTCTGAGTTACTCTAAGTAGCCACAGAATCTCCATCCTGGTTGATGACTATCAGCCTCGATGTCCCGGAGTGAGGCTTTTACGCGTGCTTCGGCGCTCGTGGCGATGATCTTCAGCTGACTGGTTTGCGACTTCGTGTTGCGCTGGAAGGCAGGACGTTGACGGCAATCTGACAGGCGACTTTTTTTCATTGATGCGACCGGCTTACTGGTCGATTGAGGAAGAAATGCGGGAAGATGGATGGATAGCAGATGTTGCCGACGGCGGACGCAGCGTTCAGGCATGGCGAAGATGAAAGGATGACTAGGCACTGTCAACTATACTTGTACACAAAGTAACATGTTTTGTTCTGCATCGAGAACACATTCCTTCGGATAGACCCAACTCACTGTTGCATTGCTCTTTGTATCGTCTGCACAGCGAGCGGGCGAATGGGCGAGGATGTGGATGACTGGTACTGGTACCACCGCCCCCCTAATAAAGCACCGCGCCAAATTTTCAGCAATGAAAGGCGCCAGACGACCTTCAGAGCTTACCACCTTCCACGCAATAAAAAAAAGCCTAACACTTGTTCAACGCATCTTCTGAAGAACAGGCCACTACAGACTGAGATCTCTTCGTTTGCGTCTTCCACCGCCGAATGCCCTCCGAAGCCGCAAACTCATCAACACAAATACATGTCTCGCGCCAATTAATCTCGCCATAATCTACAACCATAAAAAGTACTAACGACTTCTTCATTAGCCCTTTAACAAACTAGAGGTAGCTACCGAAAAGATTAGGGTATTGAGGATGCTACCGCTTCCGTCAAGAAGGAAGCCCACTCAAGAGGGATCTTTAGCACAACATTTTTTGTCTGCTATAAACTATGTACGCATTAAATATTTGTACGCTAAAAGCCTACCTATGCTAAGTCTAATAACACTTGACAGTGTGTCCAGACAAAAATTCTTGCTTAAGATCTCTCTTAAGATAAACTAATCTACTCCAAATTCTGAGAAATATAAAACCCTCAACACCCATAGATTATCGCAGAATATCACGAACCCTCTTATACCAGCACAATATTAGCAATCCACAGAAAGTAACTAAGTAAGGAAACTGGGAAGGAGGAAAAGAGAGAAGAGGCAGATAAGAAACATACTTCATCCTGATAAGTTGGCAGCCCCCTCACTACGACATCATGTCCTGTGCTCAGCGACGAGCATGATATATCGGGCAGTGTCATAGCGCCAATATGATCCATATTCCTAACACACATTTGTGCATGGGAGAAACAAAAAGCCTTACACTCCGAAAGGCGAATTCTAACAATCGCCTCACCCAAATAATTGTTCATGTCCAATTCGCTTAAAGAAGAGCATTTGTAAACACAAAGGAAGACATTCTAGTGAGGCTATTGCCTAGAAATAGTGATGCGCTAGTGGTGACAATAGTAACGTAAGTAGGTTGGTGTGAATTGAAGTAGTGAAACAAGACTTGGGTGGTTAGTCTTCACAGCAGCCTGTCACACACTTTGATCCACTCACGCTACAGCCATCTTGAAATAATGTGCTATCTGCACTCCCTTTCCCCTATCGCTTTCCAAAACGTCGTGATCCGCATTGTCTCTCGCTCTTACAACCTCCGTCACAGTGAAAGGAAATAACCAACAACCACTGTCGTAATCACCAGTGCCTCCCAAACCGCACGTGATTGTTCCCGATAGCAAACCCTTCTATCTATATATTCTCTGGCCCTTTTCTTCATATCTACTGCCCACCTCGCTTCTCTCCTCATTTCCACTACCACAACCTTCTTCCTTCCACGGCGAGAACTTCTTATCTTCGCACCGTTCATCAACTACACACCACTACGCGCTCTCATTTACACGCTCTCTCACCTTTCTCTCCATCATGATTTAACTTTTGTCCTCTCAACCCCCCTCCACTATCTTCCCACCTCTTGTAGTCCAGCGAACTGTTTTTTTTCTCTACTTCTTTCTATCTACCCCCAACTTCTTCCCTTTACATCTTCTCCGATCACTACACGCAAATAAATACTACATACACCATTGGGGCATGTATCCTGCCAGCGCTACAACTCGTTCCGTTAATAACCTCACGGTGAACACGGAACTTGATGTTCGTAGTGAGGAAGCTTCCCATCCGGGGAGCTGGTTAGCAGCGTGGAGGGGCTGCTACCATTGGGGCATGCATCATGTCAGCGCTACAACCCAGACCGTAAGAAGCCTCACGGTGTACGCGGGGGTAAGAGGTTGTAGTGAGGCAGCTTCTAATCAAGCTGGTTAGCAGAGTGATGGGGCTGCTAACACATTCCTAATACAAGAAACAACAAATGTACATTCCCTTTCTTCTTTCCTTTTCTTCCCTTCATCCCTCTTCTGACATGTTTGACAGATCATTGATATCGTGTAGAGTACGACGGTCGATTACAGAGAAGAATAATCGTTCAAGTTTTTAATATTAAGGAATTAGTACTAGATCAGTGGTCTTAAGAGGGACCTCGTGCACGCCTGTTTATTTTGTCCAAAAAACAACCCTATCAAGTGCCACGGGCATATCGTTGTCAGGCTTGCTGGCGTAGCTATCTTATGGTGTAAATGGTTTTAGTTTGAAGCAAAGGGTTAGCATGCACGAGATCCCTCTTAAGATGGCTGGGGGGGGGGAGTTGCTTCTTAGTAGGAGCAGTTTAGGAAGTGGTGGGATCCTCAACCCATATACATTTTCGGTTGGCTTTTTTAATCTAGCTTGCCAGAGGGCTAAAGTGAGAATAGATATTCGAGAAGGTATTTATCATTTCAATACTCATTATTACTATCCGTCCATATATCCAAGCCATATGTTTCATCTTTGAACAGTTTCGCTAACCCAAATGCATTGCCCGGACTCGGACAAAGAAAAACCACTGGGACGCAACCTGGCGCCTCTGTTCATGCCCAAAGATCAATCCCTGTTAATAACCCTCAAATTCCTCCTCGGATTCAAGAGCACACCCTTGGCGCCCCAAAAACTCGGCTCCTGCCCATCCAACAATCCATCAATAACACTCCCCTCACTATTTCTCCTGCCCCATTGATCACCCGCTCCCGGCCCTCCATACGCCGTCGCGTCACCACTGCCCCTCCTTGCAATATCGAAGCTCCCAGCCGCAACACCACCATGGCTACTGCCCCCCAACGTACCTGGCGGACGCTCCGAGCTGTTCTTGCCAGATGATGAAGTGAAGGTCCCCTGTTTCTCTGCCGCGGCGTTAGCCCTCGTTTGCATGGCCGCAGCATGAGATTTCCAGATCTGGACTTGGCGGCGGTAGATCCAGGCGCAGAAGGCAAAGTAAGCTGCGATGATGAAGAAGATGCCTGCAATGACACCCGCAATGATCGCACCAACGTTGGGGCCGCTGTCTCCAGAACTGCCTTGAGGGTTTCCGTTGATGACACTGGTTATGGATGCGCCGTCTGGTCCGGTCATGGTATATGTTTGTGGTTTACCAGTCGCGAGGGGGCCTTGGGTTGGTGTTTGGACGGGGGCAGTGAGAGTGGCACCTCCTGTTGCGGCGCCGCCGATGACTTTTTGGACGGCTTCCGGGACGGCGTAGCCGTACGAGCCTTCGATACCTGCGCCAAGGCCGAAACCGCGTTGGTTGATTTGTTGAGCGAGCGGATTGCCAGTGCTACCTTTGTCTTCGACGTTGTATCCTTGGAGCGCGTTCTTGCCTGTGACAGAGGTGAATTGGTCACTCCAGCCAAGGCTGCTCATGTTGAAGACGTAGATGCCGGGTGCGTCACAGCCGAGATCTGTGTTGTAACCACCTAGAACGATCATTTGCGCGTCCCAGACTTGGCATAGATGTCCAGCACGTGGAGGAGGCTGGCTAGCCTTGTCGGTGCCTTGCTCGACTTCGATCCAGGTAAATGATGGAACTGAAAGGATCCACATGTCATCTCTCTGAGTTTGCGTACCAGGGTCGCCAAGATCCTGACCGGCAAACATGTAGATGTTGTAAGAGGAGCCGCTAGATTTGTTGTTAGTAAAAGCACCTAGTGACGATGGAAATTCGGGTGAGCTTACTCTGCAGCAGCTCCAACAACCGTACATGGGTTGACTCGGTACTTGGGCGTCTTTCCAGAGGTACTTTGCTTGTACCAGGTCGATTTCGCGATATCGTAAACGTCGATGGTGTTCATCTGCGTCTACATGCTGTTAGCAACCCAGTGGTTACATGCACACGCAATCCAACTTACAAAAGTAGCATTGTCACCACCAGTCAAACCAATCAGGAGACCTTCGTCGCCAAAACCAGGAACGTAGACAAGCGAACTATCCGCGCGTTCAGGGAAAGAGGCAGTGTTCTGCAGCCCGCCATAGGTAATGTTGCGCCAGGCACCATCTGATCCAGCTGTTTTGCCGTCTCCCAGCGACTCCACGGCATTGTTGGTTTGTCCTGGGAACGTAAACTCCAACAAACTCTTCAAGTACACCCGCGGAGTGTGAATGCTCCAGCCTTCCGTCGTGAGAAAGTCCAAATGGCCAGCAAAGTAAAAGCCCCTGCCTAGTATAGGAACGGTAAGACCAGCACCTTCTGCGACGCGTTGTACAGACTGGCCAGCATCCTCTGCCTGTTGACCAGCCGAAGTTTTCGGATCGGCGTGTTCGATCCATTGCTTGCCGCCAATGTTGTATTCCCAAACAGAGTTGTTTGCGGGGTTGGCTTGAGGGGTGTCGGAGAACTGGCCACCGTATAGCCATAGCGAATCGTGCGATGCCCATAGCTGACCGAGCGAAACAGCTGGTGGGCCGACGGGTTTGGGGAGACCGGTCAGAGCGGGAGAGCTGACTTGCCAGGATTCGGTGAGATCAAGGGTGAGGAAGTCGTTATCTATGTGAAGTTTAGCATTCCGGGCGAATAGGACGGATTGTGTTTCTCAACGTACTCCACGTGTTCTCAGTCTGCTGGCCTTCGGTGGTTCTGCGGAACCCATACATGTATAGTGTTCCGTTCACGACGGCGCTCTGCCCGCTCCACCGTCTACAAGCATCAGTTGGGCTGTCTTCTCGTGTCACGAGCATCGAGCGTTCCGCATTGGCCTGGATCGAGTTTGCCGGGATGGCGCCACCCCGTACTCCGACGTGTTTGAGAGGATTGAGTTGGATAATCGGTAGCATCAATGCCAGGAGGACACTAAAGAGGCCGAACCGGTAGAGTTTCGTTGGTATGAGTGATTGGGATGTGGCGGTCGTCATACACAACCCGGCGTTGTTTGCTTCGTCCTCGTCGCATACTGATTCCCAGTCGTCTTCATCATCGGCCAACCTCTCTCCCTCGGCGTTGAAGATATCGTTCCGGCTCCTAAACCTCAACATCTTCGCTGGCCGCAGGCGCCTCAGACTCTCTCCATGTGTCGGCACTGGACTCCTTTCCTCCTGAATCCTATTCTCGTCCACCAAACCAACCTCGGTGAATATCGACATGCGGCGGCCTTGTGCACGCATGGCAGGTTGTGCTCGTACTCGCTCCATGGCTGTTGTAGTGTTATGGCTGCCAAACCCGCGCAACCGTTTGGTCGCGTGCGATTCGTAAAAAAAAAGGGCCGTCAAAAGTATGCAAGTAGTGTATCGCAACACTGTCGTTGTCAAGTGGAGGTAAGAAAGCGGATAAACGATGTAAATGACGTCTGTTGTTCAGGAACAAGGTTGGCACCCTTGACCGTTTTTTGTTCGACGAGTGAGGAGACGGGAAAACAGCCGGGTACTATATGCGCCGAGAGCGAAAGGATGAGTTCAAGAGTGGCAAGGGACCCGGTAACCGCAGGACGTTGATTTGCGTGTCGTTCAAAACAGCCGGAATGACAGTCAGCTGCTGGGTTGGCGAACGGCCACAGCAGTAGTAGCGAGCAGGGCGATGCAAGAGAGGACGCGCAACCGGACGAGAAACAACAGCAGCAGCAGCAGCAGATGATTAGAACAGTAAGATGGAAGGGGAAACGCACACCCAAATGTGGAGTGCACACAGCAAGGCGAGACGGCCTTCTTCGTCGCCTCGCCTCAGCGAAAGACGCTGACTGGCCGCGGATAGACAAGGGACGTCATGGAGGGTACCGGTAAGGGCAGTGATAGATAGTCCGCGATTGGCTTTCAACGCCCAAGCCCGAGCCGCATTGGTCACAATTGCAAGGAGAGAGTGTCAGGGATAGGCTGGAGATGGAGATGGATGGTGGCACAGCCTGACATAAGCCAAGCTATATGGGCACTAAGCAAGGAGCCGCCCCCCTCTGCCGTTATCGCTGCTGTGATCCTGGACCTGTTGTATCTCAAGGACTTTTACATGTATGCCGCGGAGCACTCCTCTGGCCTTTCTCCCCAACGTCTTGCATGCTGTTTTGTCGACAGGAGAGTGCGATGATGAAGTTTGCCCCGCACCCACTTTCAACGATTCCAATAAACCCAACCAAGACGGCGTTCGTCGTACTCGGACCCTGCTAGTACGCTTACGGGCCCCCCGGAGATTTCGATAGCCTGTGCAGCGCTGAGCGTGCGTTGGCTTTGCGCGCTTTGGAGCGTTTCGTGACCCCTAGAATCCCAAACTTTAATTCTATTTTTTTCGCGCACCCGTCCGTGGCACACGCGCAGTTGGGGGCGGTGGGGTGTGGTAGACCGTGGCTGTGCGGGATGCGGATAGCGGACGCGGTGCGGATGTGGTACTACCCGTGAACGTCTAGAACGATCAAGACACTGAGTACACGGAAAAGAAAAAAAGAAAAAAAGACACAGCACTTCGCCTTCATTTTTCCATGTGACACAGGGCTTTCGCTAGCCATGTCCATGGATGCGCTATCAGTTTCGCGTGGGTAACAATGGGGAGGTGACATCTCGGATGCCAACCGAGCCATGTGGCGAATGGGCTTAGCTTAGCTGTCTTGGCATTGTTTACCAAGGTCACGACGGTGTCGAATACGAGGCTGGAGGGCATGAGGGGTAACTGGCTACCTATGTGGTTCTAAGTAGTATACTCTTTACACGAGACGATACCATCATTCCAAGTTCACCTGACCTGCTGCACCACCGCGGTCGGAAGTCGCTGCGATAGCTTGCTAAGAGAGTTCGTAGTATTCCTCAATCTCAGATCCATGATCCGCTGAGATGAAATCCATAATATCGTCAACCGTGCCTGGTAGATCATCCACATCCACTTCTCTGTCGTTTGCGCGGAGAATTTCAATCATCTCCTCCAGAGCAGTTTGTAGTGCTTGTGGAGACCAAATATAGTTGCGGTCCGTTGCCACTTCTTTTGCAACTCCATCCCAATCAATGTCCGCTTCATCTTCGTCGCGACGTTCTTGAAGCCTCGCTATCAGATCGAATACGTCTCCCCATTGCATTTTGGCAGCATCGGATACTGTCGGTTTCTCGCCAATTGGACCGTTGGACCTGACACTGGGTTGTTTCGCTTCCTCGCCGACAAAGTCCTCGTTCTCCTTCTGCGATGAAGTATCACTAACCTCCTGTGACTGATGTTCGTTTATGTCTTCTGCTAAAGTGTTCGGCGCGACGCTGGGCCGACCCTCTTCATCCTCAGCATGGTCCTCGGTCTCGGTCTCGGTCTCGGTCTCAGTCTCGGTCTCAGTCTCGGTCTCAGTCTCAGTCTCCTTCTCGAACTCATTCTCGAACTCATTCTCGAACTCATTCTCCTTATGTACTTCTTCGCTGCTGTCATCCGGGTGTTGCTCTGGTAAAATGTTGGGCGTGGCGCTGTATGGGGACTCGATACTGGCCGGCTCCTCATTCTCCTCCTGCGCTGCATCATCACCGTCTTCCTTGCCATTCACGTCCCCAACTGCATCGAGCGTGGCGCCCTTCAGAGGCTTGTCATTGCTCTCTGCATGCTCCGACTGATTGTCGTTTACAAGCTCCAGATCTTCAATCGATTCCTGAGACATCTTCGACATGCTATGTTTCTTGGGTTCCTCCGAGTCCAGATCATCCGTCTTCCGTGGGTGTCCACGTTTCTTGGGCGGCGGCGAGCTGTTGGGTCTCTGATCGGCATGGGCACCCTCCTCAACTGAGTTTTCAATATTATCTCGCGTCTTAGTCGAGCGAGATTTCTTAGGCTTGTCGACCTTCGTGCCCTCACTCTTCCTTGGCCGCCCGCGTTGCTTTGGTGGCGGCGCATTCTGGCCTTCGTCTTCACCTGAATTATCGATGACTTGCTGCGACTTGGCATTGCGACGCTGTTTGGGTGTTACGCCCTCGCTCTTCGGCGGTCGCCCACGTTTCCTAGGAGTAGGTCCGGAAGGAGCAGGTTTGCCCTCTCGGGGTTTGTCTTTCCTCGGTTTGTGCTCCACCTGGATGTGTGGCGGAGGGTCGCGCTTTTGTAGATTCCTCCATTTCGCTACAACCTGTATCCGGCTTCGGGTATTGTCCATCTCACAGCTGACTTGTTGCCAATTGATATCTTTGGTCGTGTATTCGTCCAGAGGCGGTAATCCTGATTCAGCGCGGTGGTCTTCGTCTCTCTGAGCAACTGTTGTGATAGCGCGGATGAAAAGCTCTTCCTCTTCTGGCTCCCAGCGTGAAGACTTCAGCTTATCACCATATTGCAAGTAGTCGCGCCATCGATTTAGACAGTCGTACATCGAACGATCGCCCATGCCTACTGAGATGACTTTCCACTTGTTTGGGTGCATCGAATACAAATTCCTTAGTCGCTCGTCGTCCTCATCCGTCCATGCCCCACTTTTGAACTGATGGTATATCTGGCGAATGTGTCTTCTCATCTTGTCAAGCGAGCGTTCCGTGTTGATGTGTTTTATCTCATCCCAAAACTCAGCGCTCTCTCGTGCGTCTTCAATATCTTGTGGGGTCCAATCATCCTTACCTGCCACAGTTCCATCGGCGCGATGGAAGCCAGGGTCATGTGGATTCCATTGTATGATCTCAACAAGCTCAGATACCTCCAGACCCTTCCTTTGTTGGTAATCCTGAATAGCTCTACGGATCAGCTCTTCCTCATCCTGGGAGAAGTCGCCGGTACTTCGCAGATCCGGAGGATGGGTCAATTCATGATCCGCATTCAGTGCCCTCTCCGCCGCTGAACCAATTTTAACCTTCTTTCTGGTATAACTGAAATTCCCACTTTCCCGCCGTGGTATGGGTTTCTTCGCAGATGTACCACGTAATCGTCTCCGCTTCTTTCCTGTTTTCTTTGCAGATCCGCTGTCATCGTCGTTGTCGGGTGATAGGCCTGTGTAATCGTCTTCGTCGCTGGAGATGGGCTCTCGCATGATGCTGTTACCGCTGTCGTTCTTGTCCAACGGCTGACTAGGCGTGCGAACCGGAGCAGCCCAGTCGTAGATCTCGTCCTTCGTCTTCTTCGAACTGTTACGCGGTTTACGAGTAGACGTCTCCGGGCGAGTGTTGGCTGCCCCAGCATCTCCAGTGTCCATATTCTTGTTATGCTGGGCAAAACCGTTGGCCTCTCCGTTCTTGACATGTCCATTCGTATGATGCGGCTCATCGTCAGGTATCTCGTAAATGT
The DNA here is from genome assembly GCA_024321975.1 of Alternaria sp. 'sect. Undifilum'. NCBI lineage: Eukaryota > Fungi > Ascomycota > Dothideomycetes > Pleosporales > Pleosporaceae > Alternaria > Alternaria sp. 'sect. Undifilum'. The sequence goes on along the minus strand of JAJJZI010000010.1, from coordinate 2,383,255 downwards.
TACTCCTCTTCGCGACTGGGGTTTGCGGCTTTTTGATTCGTCTCAGTTTTGTCTTCACGGATTGCCGTAGCTCGTCGCCCTCTTCGTCGTCGCTGTCCCGGATGAGATGCTGCACTGTAGGGGCTTGTTTTGGCGTACCAATCTTCCGCCGTTTGGCTGGTGTAAGTGTCCCGTCTGCTGCTTTCGCCGCAGCTTTCCACGAATGTACGTCTTCCGAATCGGGCGCAACTTCCACTCCCTTATGCAACCCCGATTCTGTATCCTCGACTTGTATACGCTTGTTTTTGAGTGGCGCATGCGAAGGGGAGACTGCCTCGTCTGCAACCATGGCCGTGGCTACATCGTGGTCAATATCGTCTTCCTGCATGGCGTCGCAGATGACTCGATGCCGCTTTGCCTGCTTGCTCTTCTTGTATGTGCGTTTGGTTTTGGTGGCGCTGGATGGAACGACATAGCTGGACGTGGGCGATGAAGTAGGCCCATGCGCGGATGGTACGGCGAATGGCGAGTCTGGTACATGAATTGCGGTCGAGTGCGCGAAGACATTGGCGGCGGGAGATATGTTTTCCAGTTGAGTCGCTGGGAAGGGAAACGGAGAGGAGACTGGAACCTCGCTATGAGCTAGCATGTCTTGGGTCGCAGCAGGAGACAATGCGATGCTCGTCTTGCCAGACTTATGTGCGCTCTTTCGCTTTCGCTTTCGCTTCTTCGGTATGGGTGAAGAGGGATCGTGGCTGCCAATGGCCTGAGAGAGGGTACTATCTTCGCGATTTGTGCCGTTGGCAGCGGCGCGCATGCCTTCTTCGTCCATAAGCTGCTGCGATGCGGCTACATGGTCCATGTCCATGTCTGGGCCTGCAACTCCAAGGCGTTAGTCGAGTCTTCGCACACAGTACGGTGCAGTTTGGTGGAGCTATAAAGTAGCAGCCAAAGCGCGCCAAGCTCGTGTACCTACTTACTAAAGTGGGCCTTGGGCTCGGCGGCGGGGGAAGAGGAAGCTACCATGGAGGCGTTCGCGACGCGACGACTTGGAGAGAGGGAAGAGGCTGTGAAGAGGAAGTGCTCACCCTTGTCCCCAGGCGTGTGTTTCTACGCGGCAAACTTTGGCGATACCTTGGACAGGTCGCGCGTTGCAGGAGGAATGCTGGACTATCTCCGAGGTCCGCTTCACCTACACCCAGCTGTTCTCCTCGCTCACCGATCACACCTCACATATCCTCGAATTGAAACTCATAGTAGAGGAATGTGGTACTGTGTCCAACGTCAAGCCTGCCGCCTGCCACCAACCCATGCTCCCTCTTATGCTTTGTCAGCTGCTCAATTGTCTGCATTAAACTAGCTCCCGAGGCAGTGCTGTAGCAGGACGTTGTCCAAGATGGCGAGAGGTAGCTTATCCGAGCACGTACATGGTAGTAATCGAGACATAAAAGTGATGCATAAGCAAGCTATACAGCACTAAACCTTGCCGCTCTTCCTGCCACTCGCTGTATAGACGCGTAAGACATCATCTCACTTCACTGTCTAGCTCTTTTACGGACCCCGGACCCACCCATTCAACCTGGTATGTACAGCTTGTAGCATCTTCTCCTTCGTTTCTGATAGTCGAACAGGGCATGTCAAGCAATTTGGCGCCTGACAGGCCGCCTTGGTCGTCTCACATGATAGCTGCAAGTCTCTGACTCTCTGGTGGCACTGTGGCAGAGACGAGGTGCGCGCATGTTCGGCGCCGACCAGCCTCGGTACATATGTGGGTGGGTGCCGAATCCTGGACCGGAGCACTGGAGCTTGCACATGTGCTTGAACCACATTCGCTCCTCCCGCTTGGTTCACTTTTTCACCTTTTCGCAACAACTGTGGGCAGAGTCGCGTAGACTTGTCCTTGCTTCAGACAGCTTCTTCAGTCTTTATATCTGGTCCTGCGCGCGCAATCGCTTCATCCCACCCTCGGACCGACGGACGCCAACCCCCACCACAGCTTCCCACCATGTCAAACACGACGGATTCGGTCATGGAGAAGCTACCCAGCACAGCGGGGCTCAAGCAAGATGTCAAGGCAGCGTCCAAGTCGTCGCTGCAGTCCCTGCAGGCGCTGCTAGCTGGAGGTGTGGGTGGTGTGTTTGCAGTTGTTGTGGGCCATCCGTTCGATCTGGTCAAGGTGCGCATGCAGACTGCAGAGATGGGCGTCTACACCGGGGCTATGGATGTTGTGAAGAAAACCATAGCGAAAGAGGGGCTTGCTAGAGGGTTGTATGCAGGTGTTTCTGCGCCGCTTGTGGGTGTTACGCCCATGTGTGAGTATCCCCAGCAGGCACAGTGAGCATGGACGCTGACATTTGACAGTCGCTGTATCATTCTGGGGGTACGATGTCGGCAAACAACTCGTCTCCAGCGTTTCGAGAGTCGAGAACAACCAGTTCACCGTTGCACAAGTTTCCGCTGCCGGTTTCTTCAGCGCCATCCCCATGACCATCATCACCGCACCCTTCGAACGTGTCAAAGTGCTTCTACAAATTCAGGGACAGAAGAACCTGGCTCCTGGCGAGAAACCTAGGTACTCTGGTGGCATGCATGTAGTACGGCAACTCTACAAGGAAGGCGGCATCAAGTCAGTCTACCGTGGCTCTGCCATGACACTGGCGCGTGACGGTCCAGGATCTGCCCTCTACTTTGCGACATACGAGTACTTCAAGCGAACTCTCACGCCCAAAGACCCTGTTACGGGACAGCCTGGATCGCTCAGCATGGGCGCGGTCATGGTGGCTGGTGGTGCTGCAGGTGTCGCCATGTGGATACCTGTCTTCCCCGTTGACACAATCAAGTCGCGGTTGCAGAGTGCAGAAGGTCGACCGACAATCAGTGGCACGATCAAGGGCATCCATGCGAGCGGCGGTATCAAGGCTTTCTTCCCTGGCATTGGCCCGGCCATGGCGAGAGCGGTGCCTGCCAACGCGGCCACATTTGCAGGCGTAGAGCTTGCTCAAAAGGCAATGACCAAAATGTTCGACCGCGATGGCGAGTAAGGATCCTTCCGAGCTCCCATGCGATCTTCCACGAATGACGCTTTTTTTCTTTCACGAATCATGTCTAGTCCATCTTATGTTGATCGAGCAATGATGTTGGTGGCATTGCATATGGCGTTGTCAGTTTTCCGCCTCCAGCGCTTATGTATCGAGTAGGTAAGGGGCTTTCCGGATAGTATTTATCCCTTTCGTCCGTCTTCTCGCCAATAGAGACTATTTCTACACACGCCATCTCTTCTTTGACGGTCCAACGTACTGGTTATAAAAGCGGCAATGCACTCTCACTAAGGGAGGACTCAACGAAATGCGGCTGCAACCGCAACCCTCTTCGCCTCTTTTCGCCCAAAAAGAAAAGCCATCCAACGTTTTAAATTTCTTTGCAGTCACTACCGTCGTCGTGGAGTTGGTAGAGTGCCGCATGTAGATCTGCAATCCCTCGTGCGTGCCTTCTTTGTTCCCTCGTTTGATTCTCCGACACTCGCCACCACCCCGCGTCAACATGCTTTGACTTGTCTTTGTTCCAGGTACGTGTTTTCTGTATTCATAATGTATGTGTTTCAGCTATACGCGTGTCGATCTTTTTAAGAGGGTGAGGGGATATCCTGCTAACGCGCGGAGAGTTACTAATCTCTCCGACTGACCGATGGTGGTGGTAAGACATATCAGGATGGAATTCACTCAGCCCCAGTTGACTTCGAGTCCAGCTGATGAGAAATTCTTTCCACTTAGACAGCATCCGGTTGTTCCTGTGCTTCCTGCTGTTTTTTCTAGTTCATTGGATACGACAAGGACTATCTTTTTTAGTCACCCGTTCGAAAGGCTATCCCCTACCCTAGCGTCCTGGCCGCGCATTATCGAAGCTTCATCTACGAGACGGAAATCCATTTACCCTGACGTGAGCGAAACTATGCAGAAACAACTCATACATAGTGCCGACTTTTTCGACGATGGCTCATCCGAGTCCGAATATGGAAACAGAGACCGATCATATGAAGTCAACAGTGACGATAAAATGCCACCAAGCGGAAGAAGTAGACACCGCAGCACCATCACCTCACTACCTAATTGCACAAGTTTACCCATCCACAGTTCAGACTACAGCGGGGTTAACGAAGAGCCCCCCGCCAGCCTAGACCACGGCAGAGGAACGAGCCAAGCCCGCCAAATGTCTCTACACCGTCTGAACAAAGAAAACGTACGCTTAGTAGACCATAGATCCGTGAGGTCTAGTATCGACTCACCCCGCCATTCTATACTCAGCAACAACTCTCTCTCAACCTTTCCCGCATCTCCCGCATCTCCCGCATCTCCCGCATCTCCCGCATCGCCCCTTGCATCCCCAATTAAATCAACATTTTCACCGATATTAAGAGATCTTCTTGAAGATTCACTCACGCCCTTGCCGCAACATACTACTTTCCTCCCCCGAACGAGCTACCACAGACGCAACACGTCAAACTCGAACCGCATATCGACATCTGATAGACTACTCGCGGATTCCATCATCAATGCTCATATCATGACTATGCGCGCTCTAGAAGCTCTGAGTGCAGATCAGAGGGGTAGTGGAGATATAGACAGGATAATGGGAAAGGAGAAGGAAGAAATACAAAGAGGGTGTAGTTATCTGAATTCCGGGACTGCCACATCTGGAACGAGTTGGCCTAAATTGACGAGTTTTTCGGAGGGGAGGAGGGTTAGGTTGAGTCCGCTATCTATGGGGAGAGCAGGGGATCGAGTGGATAGAGGGAATGATGATGACTGTGCGACTCATCTACCCTCGCCCTCCATCCAAACTCCTAATCCATTTACCGCCACTAGTCCGGAGTGTCCTAAACCGAGCTATAACAGACGCAGTATGAAGCATCCTAACTCCTTGCTTTCTAGTTGTAGCTTAGAGGAATATGGTAGATTGGATTCTGCTTGTACGAGTCAGTTTCCTCTTTTTGAAGAGCAAGAGCCGAATACGCCGTTTGATAATCGGAAGGGTAAAAATGTCCTCGGTCTAGTGTCTGACAGTGCGGAGGAGTTTGACTTCAGAAGCCGTCTTGAGAGAAATGAGTGTGCACAGGGGTTGGTTAGCAGTGAGGTAGGAGACGGAAAAGGAAGGAAAGAGGAGGGGCGTGGGCTTGTTGTGTTGGTTGGGTTGAGTAGACAAACATGGAGGACTTGGGGGATGGGCAAGGAATGCGGTTTTGATAGAGTATGTATGTGTGAGGTGGAGGAGATGGGCGAAAGAGAAGGAGAGCATGAGGGTGGGGATGGAAAGAGCAGGTTAGTGCAAGTCCTCATACCAACCCACCCCCCGCCTCGTACTCCGGATTACGACAACAGCAACAGTGAGAAGATGAAATCCTTTTCTCAGGCTACCACGAGTCACACCGACGACATTTTCGATGACGCCGCCTTCGCCGAACTCCTACGAGCCGTAAATCGTAGATTGGCCGGAAATTGGATCAGAAGATTGTTCAGTGCTAGGACGTTGAGGGGCTTACGGTTTGGGACGAGGCGTATGAACGGTTGTAGTAGTAGTAAGACTCTAAACGACAGCATTGCCATCCCACCATCTGCGCGACGAACAGGAACCACCGAAAAAACCGCAACATTCACGACATCACCCTCCCACCCTTCCGAACAACACCTTCTAGCCTTGTACAACAAACCCACTAGCGGCAGGAAGAAGTACATTGTGGTTACTTGGGCTAGACGTATCGCAGCAGCGCACACATCCGACTCCATGTCACTTCCAGCGACGCAAAAGGACGTTCCGACACTACAACTCCAATACACCCTCTCTCCACCTCGAATCCTGATCGTTATGACTATTCTACTTGGTCTCAGCGTCATAGCGGCATTCATCTGGATCTTCCTCGGCAATAAGTTTTCAACGGTTTCAAGCATAGAAGAGGGTAGAAGTGGGCAAAGCAATCCGGCTCGACGTATAGGGGGTGGAATGGCGATAGGCGTTTTGGTGCTGTTCGTTGAAGCGTGGGGGTTTGGAGCCTGGGTTGCTTTTTCGTAGACGAGATGGTAGGGAGTGAGGCGGACAGAGATAATTTCCTTATTTGTGTGCGTTTTTGGGTACTATGTTGAGGGAGAGGGGACAAGAAATTAAAGGGTAGGAGCCGTGTAGGGAGAAATACAGAAGGATCACGGGGAGCGGTTGTGAAGCCCAATGTAGCATAAATCGAGGAGAGAGGTTGGTAGTGTATAATACAAAAGATGCGCGCTCTTTGGTATCAACAAGACTCAGACTAGGTGGTTGTGAGTTTCTCTCAAGATTTCTATACGCTAGGACTGCGCCACAGGGAACAACTAGTGCCAACTGGACTGGGCTAGTCAATAGATGCCCGTGGCAGAGAAGCACTGTGTAGATGCTGACATACAGGTTCTAGACACGCGGATTTTACGCGCCAGCAAGGACGTGAAGCGAGCTGGGGAAAAGAAACAACGCAGACCAAGTCGAGTATCAGACTGTTCCCTTCGGTACCTGAAAAGCCTCCAGACCGGGGCGGCCGAGGAGAATCGAATTCGGTAAGTCGAGATTCGCCTCGCCTTCTCGTGGCTTGCGTCAAGCACGTGCCGCGCTCATCACTAGCTCAGCTTGCGCAGAGATCCCCTTTCTCCTAGATTACTTCTCATCTGTGAACGTGGCCTGATGCGCACGAATCTCGAGTCATCGTCTTTGAAAGCGAATTCGATAGATAACTCTGTGGCTTTCGTGGTGGCCTGCTCGCCAAATTCTACCAATGTGAACATATCGATTTTGTGATTGTGGACGGAATCCGAATATCTCTGCACAGACAAGCAGACAAGCCACTTCGGTGCCGCCCGCAATTTACCGAGGACCTTTCCAACAGCTGCCCAGCCCACGCCGCGCAATGCAAGGACAACTACTTTGTCCGCTGCGAAGACAGGCCAGCTGCAGGCTCACAAGCTTTACTTTCTCTTGGTGGTATCCCAAACGCCGATGTGTGCCGTTGGAGGTGTGATGCGCTGGACAGCTGCTCTGCTTTTTCGTATAAGGCTCTCACCTGCACTTTGTGGGCGACAATCAACGGGTTTATCTCGGACTCGGGGTCGACCACATTTATCAGGATTTGCCCCCTGGCTACTTGTTCTAGTGCACCAGTACGCCGGGATGAAGTTAGGGATAGCGCCATCCTTCATGGTGGAAAGTCTGTGAGTATCGAGAAGTGGAATAACGGTGCTTAAGCGACGGATTCTGTGCAGTGGATGTTGAGCGTTACTTACTTCGTTCTCGGACTGAACAGGAGAAGTACAGTAGAATAGAGCATCCAGGAAATAGTGTAAAAGAAACTCCGGTAATATGGGGCTCAAAATTCTCAATCTTGCAGAGGTAGCACCTGCAATAGTTTTCTTGTCTCCTACGTTTATCATGTCGCTCGAAAGTAAAGCTCCACTATCATAATGTTAATATTGTTCAAAAGCTTTGGTCACTTTCACAACTCACACCCGTAAGCTTGGTGCAGTTCTGGTTAAAACACCATTCCGGTAACGCCGCTGCCGCTGCCAATGTCTAATCCGCTAGATTGGCTGTGGGGGCGATCAAGAGCTCAGTCCGCTCCCGCCTTTTTCAAGCTTCGCCCAAGGATCCTCAACGAAGCTGGGCAAAAAGTAGGCTGTATCTCCATTCTGTGCACGAACTCCGTTGCGCAACGCATTCAACTCGGCCCTAGAAATTGGTGTACCGCCAAATGACATCATCTCCACAACAGGCTGGTCGGCTGAAGTTGCCAGAGTAGGTGTGTTTTCAGTGGTAGGCGCGTGTTCAGGGAGATTTTGACCGTGTGCTAGGAAGCTGGCAAGACCCGAATCTGATGTTTGGTTCTTCTCTGGTCTAAACGGCGTGGAGGAAAGGTCTTCAACGTCGGCGTCTTCTGCGCTTGCTGCTTTCTTCGTTCTGACACCTAGCCTGGTGGAGTTGGCACCGCTCGCATCAGGCTTGGCTACTGGTGAGTTGGCATGGTCAAATTTTCGTTTTTTCGTACCGCCAAATGAGGCGAAACCCATGGCTGCTGCGATGTCGGCGTTTTCTTCTTCGTCCATCCTGGCGGGGTTGCGGTGTGATTGTTGAGCTGGAATGTTGTGATAATCGTGAGGAAGAAGCTCGCCTGGCATGAGCCGTCGCTAGGCGCACGGATCTCGCTAGTGTCCCTGACCCTAGCGCATCCACGTTTCTCAGCACACTATTACTATGTACGCCGACGCTACAACGGAGATCCACACGCCGAAAGCTGCCCTCTCTCCACACGTTGTTCCCTATCAGATTTCTCCGGAAAAACGGCCAAACCCCGTTCCAGCGGACAGCGACGATCTCCACTCCAATGGGGGAGGTCGCATCGTCGGGTTGTTCTTCCTCCGCACATGATGTCAACGGGCGCCTGGTGGTATAGTCGCACCGCAGCTTCGGGTTATGCGGATGGGCATATAAGCTTCGATGTGATCCTTCAGTACAAGCTTACTTTCAAGCCACATTTCTTAACTTTGGGAAGTCGAGATGAAAGCAGCTCTTCAGGCGTTGTTCGCCTCGCTGGCTGCGGGCTCTGTGTTACCGAGAGCAGGTGATGGCCACAATGGAAGTGCGATTGCGGAAGACGACTTTGTCTTTGTTGACGGATTGAGACTGTTCAATGGGGATGGCTTGTACTATCTCACTGGTAACAATACTCTTCTCTTCTTGAAAACTGTAGGCTGAACCTACTCAAGGTATCAATTACTGGGCATGTATGAACCTTGCCGCAGGTCCATCTGCGGGTGGCAACTACTCGCGCCTAGTTACAGAACTCGACCAAATGGCTGCCAAAGGTATCAACCACCTGCGTATCATGGCCGCCTCAGAAGGCGCTCCAACCCCTCAGCCCTTTCGAATGAACCCACCACTCATGCAAGCACCTGGCCAGTACAACGAGTATGTTTTCGCAGGCCTCGATACCTGTCTTGCGGAGATGTCAAAACGCGGCATGCGCGCCACCATGACCCTCAACAACGAATGGCAATGGAGCGGTGGTTTCGCCCAATACGTATCTTGGGCCAACGACAACACAGCTATCCCCTACCCAGAAAGCTGGAACCTAACCGCACCACCCCAGCGCTCAACATCCGGCACAGGATGGGGAAACTACACCCAAGAAGGTGTCGACGCCGCTCCATACAGCAACTTCACACGCTTCGCCAACCTCATCTATAACAACACGCAAGCCGAGGAATGGTACAAAGACCACATCAAAACCGTCATGAGCCGCCGCAACACAATCACAGGTCGTCTCTACACCGAAGACCCAACAATCATGACCTGGCAACTCGCCAACGAACCCCAGCCGTCAGATGAACTTGGCTACACAGGCCCCTACAACATCTTTCTCGAGCCGAATCCCAACGACCTGCTTTTCCCTTGGGTTGATCGTATTTCCAGCTACATCCGCTCGCTAGCGCCCAAACAGCTCATCAGCGTAGGGTTGGAAGGTAAACAGGGGGAATACTACTTCAAGCGCGTAAACAACTTCTCAACAGTCGACTACGCCACAACACATTGTTGGGTACAGAATTGGAACCTGTACGAAATGTTCAACGCCACCGACGCGAATCTAGTCGCTGCCCAGGATTTTGCCCGCGAATTTATGCGGAACAGTAGTCGGTGGGCGAAGGATATTGGGAAACCAGTGTTCTTGGAGGAATTCGGTATGGCGAGGGATAACTGGGAGAATGTGGACAGAGAATATCCGTACCTCTCTTCTGCCTCTACAACGCACAAAGACGCGTATTTTACTACTATCATTGGCACTGTCATGGACGAGTTTCGGAATGGGGGTGCGTATGTTGGTACTTCGCCTTGGGCGTATGGTGGGATTTGGAGGCCGGAGTCGCAGGTTGTTAATGAGTTTGGGATGGTGTGGGCTGGAGATCCGCCGCATGAGAGTCCTGGGTGGTATGATTTGTATGATGACGACCATGCTATGGAGATTGTTGGTGCGCAGCAGAAGATGATTAGCATATGGATTGAGGAACAGGGAAGAAATAGGACGCGGTATTAGCGGGTTTACCCTTAGACGTCGTCTTCGTGCCACTATGAAGTTAACAAATCAAATCAAATCAAATCAAATCACATGGCTACCTGATTGCTTGTTCCGAGAACCTATGAGAAAGCCAAACTCGGTGGTGATTTCGTGATATGAATATGGTATCAAGTATACATGTCGAGTTTGCCTTGTATAATGCACACCTCGCCCCTTACAGAAACCTCGAAGGCGAACTCTTCTTCAACACCAGCGGATGCCTATGCACACTAGGCATAAGACCCAAGCCCACCGCCCTCCGTATCGCCTTGGCAATTTTCCTCTGATTCTTAGGCCGTAACCCAGTATCTTTTGAATGCTTGATCCTCCCCATCTCGGTCATGTACTCGGACATGATAGTAAAGTTCTGGTGTTCACTCGTCAGCCTCTCTCCTTTTTCACCAACAACCATCATCTCCCATGCCTCCATCGTTTTGTAGAACATACCTTGTACTCGAGCACAGGATTAATCCCCAACACATCAAAAGCATCCTGCTGCGGCTTCTTCCTCCCATACTTCCACTTCTTCTGCTCAGTGCCGCTCAGATCATGCGGCGCGTAGACATCCCCCGGCTGCCATTTCCGGTATATCTGCCGCTGGAATTGCGCCAAGCGTTCGGATTCGGCGAGCTCGCGGGAGGGCGTTGTGCGGTCGAGACCTGCGCCGCGGGCGAAGCGTAGGGTGGCGGATTCGTTGGGGCGTGTGGCGGTGGAGGTGGAGGTGGAGGTGAAGGTTATGGCGGAGGGGTGGCGGGCGGCCCTGCTGGTATTGAGGATGTCAAGGACGTCTTCTGGGGGATGGTTAGAGGTGTGAGGAGGGTTTGTTGTGGGGTGGCAGAGGGACGATGTGTGCGGGGGAATTGGGGGCTTACCCTGCTTCTGGGAGCCTGAGGAGAAGTAGCGCATGCATGTCCTGCCTATGCACAGTGAAGGCCGGAGTGGTAATCGTGTCATTGACATTTCGGCGGGTGATGCGGTCGCTGTCGTCGTGGTGTTGAACTTTGGAGATGCGGCCTCGGCGGTCGGAGGTGGACTTTCTTGGCGTGATATGATTTCACGGCAGAGAAGAGCTCCCGCAATTGCAATAGTCCCCTCACTTTCACTGTCGCCGCGGCGCTGTACTGCTTCCATCTCGTCTTTCCGCTGTATACACTGTTTATGCGCCTTCCTTTGCCTCACGGATACCTTCCTCGCGTAGATACCCTTTTCCACAGTGCGCCAATCGCATCTCGAAGCTACGTCACCACCCTTTTGTCCAGCAGTTGGCGAATTCGCAGCCATGCCTTCCCACTTGACCCGCGTCGTTTTCCGCAATATCATCGCCAACGAGCCTTTGCTATACCGAGGATGTCGCTATCGAGCCGTCCGACCCCGCGTAGTCACCCAGCATGGCGCCCGATCATTTCCACAGACCCAACGGCGGACCTTCTTCGGAGACCTGTTCAAGCAGCAGCGGAAGCTCAGGCCTGCAGAGGCGCCAGCCGGACTGGATAAGATGGCGGAAGTGTCATATGCGCAGGCAAACTCCCTCAGACCACCGAAGCCCGCCGAAGTGGCGGATGCGATCAAAGATTTCTTTGCGCAAAGAAAAGGCACTTTCGAGGACTGGCATGTAGCGAGTTCGTACCAGGCCCTTCAATATCTGCTGGAGAATCCAAGAGAAGACGGAAATCCATGGCTGAACAGGCAAGACCTTGAGAACATCATAGAGAAACTGTTAGACACTTCGAAACGTCCTGAAGTTCTGGGAAACGCACACGTCATGTTCGGTCGGCTTGTCGTTGATGAAATGGCCAAGTCTGAGGAACAACAGCCCGGCAAGGGCAAGGAGAAGAAAGTGAAGGACTTGAACATGCCGTTCGAGGTGTACATCAAGTGGAAGCATATCCAAGTGCTGTCCCTGTTCGGTGCGGCTACCCAAGCGAGAGACATGGCAGTGCATGCGTTCAAATACGACCCAACTGCAAGTGCCCGGATACGTCAAGTCACACTCGCTGCCTGGCATACCATATTGGGAGGAGTCATCCGCGAGAACCATCTGCATGAGATATCGAAAACCGTAGATTCTTTTACAGACGCCTCGGTTCCCTTGACCAAACCCATGCAAAGTAAACTTGTATCGTTCTATGCCGAGCGGAGAGACCTAGACAAGGCCAAGTTCTGGTACTCTCAGCCTATTGTCACCAAATCTGGCGGAGAAGCAACGCAACCATTGGGTAATGCCAGCTCTGCGCTACTCAAGGCTTGCGCCGCAGAAGGCGATCTTGCCTTTGGTCAGCAGGCCATAGCCACTATGCTCAAGGATGCGATGCCATCGAAAGAATCGTGGGATGCAATCTTTCTTTGGTCTGTCGCCATCGGCAAGGGTCCAGACGAAATCGCTCGAATGATGGACGTTCTAGTACGCCGAAACGATGAAGTAAGGCGCAAGGATCCAAAAATCCCGGTAATACGTCCAGACACCGTGACTATCAATGCCTTAGTTGAGCATTGTATGTCAAAGCAAGACCCGTACTTGGCGGAGCGCTACATCGTACTGGGAGAGAAGCGTGGCATCCAACCCGACGAGGAAACCTATATGATGCAGATGCAATACCGAATCTCCGTTGGAGACCTTGATGGCGCTAGGGCTGCCTACTTCAACCTGCAAGGCAGTTTTTCTGGGGATGAGCGTAGTGTTGCAGTCATCAATCAACTAATACGAGCCCTATGCGTGTCAAAACAACACCATTTCGACGAGTTAATGGCCATGGTCGACGATTTGCACGAGCGCAAGGCCAACTTCGCTCCGGAAACTGTCGCAGCACTTACTCTCCTGCATCTTCGGAGGGGTGAAATCCACGACGCCATGGATCTTTTGCAGGTACACGCACATCAGTACTCCCCAGAACAGCGGACGACCATCCAGGACGCGCTTTGCGTCTTCATACATGATGGTGAAACCAGTACAGCAGATGCTTGGGATGGATACCAAATCTTGTGCAACGTATTTGTCGAAACGTCACGAGAGGTCCGTATACCAATCATGAACGAATTCTTCGCGAGGAACCGTTCCGACATGGCTTGTCACGTCTTTTTCCACATGCGCAACCACGTCAGCCCGACCCACACAGCGACAAGAGATGTTTACGTAGCAGCTTTCACTGGTTTTGCTCGTTGCGCAGATGCAGAGTCACTCGAACTGGCGCACAACCAATTGAAGTTGGACCTGAACGTAGAGATGGACACCAAACTACGCAACTCTTTGATGCTCGCGTACGCCTCCACTGGGGAAAACCGAAAAGCCCTTCTATTCTGGAAAGAGATCTGCGAGTCGAAGGAAGGCCCGTCGTACAACAGTCTCGCCATTGCCTTTAGATCTACTGAGGGTATGCACTTTGGATCCGAACACGCCAAGTCGATATGGAAGCGCTTGAAGGCACAAGATGTTGACATTGACAAGACGATCTGGACAGCCTACATGTCGGCCATTGCACGAAACCACAACCATGATGAGGCGTTGGCACTTGTAGAATCAGTGGAAGAGGAGCATGGCTTTACTCCCGATTTACACATGTACGCTTTGACTCTTTTCCTTGACTTGGCGCTGCCAACTACTAATGCATATGCAGACTAGGTAGTTGGTTCAATTGCACCGCCAATATAGAAAGGCAAACACGCGTCGAAGCATGGATCAAGCAGCGGTATCCGGAGGTGTGGGTTGAGATGGAGACCCTGGGTCATTGGGTCACCATGGATGGGTTCGGGTATCGCCAGTATAACATTAACCGTGACCTCGACCCGTAAAGCAGCAGAGTATTGAGCGATACCACATCGAACACGTTGGGCAAATGCACCAGCATTGTGGATGCTGTGAGATTACGGCAAAGCGCCGCATTCCTGTTGCGAGACCTCGGGCCACTCGTGCTCTAATGCAAATATTGGTACCCCACCAGGCCTTCATACTCTCTTCCTATTCCCGTCCGTCTAGGTTCCCGCTGTTTCTCATCCCTGTCATTGGCTGAAGCTCCGTTTGTCGCTCACAAGGTGAACGAGCGCCTTTCCACCGCCCTCTTCGGCTTCACTAGTGCTCTATATAATTCACATTGCCCTCACATCACACCTTCTTTCCTCCACCTCTTCATCTCTACCACCTACCCTCTCAACTTCGTTTCTCTCCTCTACCTGGTTGCAGAAGCCATTGTCACATCTACTCAGAAGCCCTACAGCTGCTACTTCCTATTCACTCATTTTGCGACTACTTAAGGGCTGTCTGAAGCCACTGATTCGACAAAGGTGGGTGAACTTGACCGTCTCGAGCAAAAACACAAAGATTCTAATAGTTGCTGCCATAGTCACCATGCGAGTCTCTTATGTTATAGCTGGTTTGCTGGGCCTCGCCGGTTTTGCTGTCGCTGTGCCCACACCCGAGTCCGTTGCTGTCCAGATTGCCGCCAAAACCACCCAACAACTCGTCGACACCCTGCGACTCGTCTCACCAAATTCTGTCTGTATTACACCCGATCGAAACAAGTCCTTCTTGACCGTCTGCAGTGGTGGCGTAAGCAGCAATGTGATTCCGAATGAATGGTTAGGTACCTGTATGGAGCTTTCCGATCACGTCGCGTATCAGGTCACCATCTTGGTCCAAGATGCAGGGCTGATTTGCAAATTCCACGACGACAGCAACGAGTGCAACGGCGATAGCAACACAGTCTACATTAGCAAGACTCTGGATATAGCGCATCAGTTTGAGCCGCCATCAGAATTTGGAAGTAGGGTCAAGTATTTGTTGTGCAAGAAGGGGGATTGGCGGATGGATGCTGGCGAGCTCGAAGCTCGAGACGTCGATATGTCTCTTGATGCGACTCCCAATGATCTCAGCCAGACCGACACCAATTAAGTCACTGCTTCCGAAACGGAGGAGTCGCTTCTTGCGAGGGTTTTCAGCAGCACTACCAACATCGATATCAACGAGAACTATGCTGACCGCTGCACAACACTCAACGATCGCGTTAGTCACGATGTTATCCACACATCTCAACGACACGACACTGTCTGCAGGTACTTCGCGTCCGGCTGCGGTATCGATTCTCTTCTCACCGTCAAGACCAAGGGGACTGGATACTTCGACCGACCGATGCAATCGCATTTCGGCAGCGTCACACACGTCATGTGCGGGTTTAATGATGGTTCTAGAGAGATCGATGCGCGAGAGGAGGAAAGGAGGATGCGTCGTCCGCCGTCGCCATTAACACCACTATAGACTCGGTCATCGATTACGCCACGCACATGTATGCAGGCTTCATAGTTGCATATATCGAAACTACAGCTCTCAGTCAGTGCTATAAGCCCCCCAATGGAGTCATTAAAAAGTTGCTTGGATCGACCAGCCGCAAGGCTATGTCTGCAAGTACTACCGACATGACTGCCAAGATATTAATATGCTAGGCACCGTCGATTCTCGATCTGCTCGGTGGTCAACCCCAATTGAGACGGGCCTAGGCACATAGATGGAATACACAATGTGTAAGAAATCTTACGACAAGCGCGACACCCAAGCCTCTCCTCGAATTCGGCCGGCTTCGAATCGGCGAAGACATTGAGGATAAAAAGCTTCGCAAGGTGAGCAACGCACTGGAACCTTGCGTCATCTTCCATAGCCCCATGCTCCCCAATTCGACTCGCTTCGTTGAGCAGTCTGGTCGTTCGGAATGCACCTACTACAAGAACGACTGCACAGAGTCATACATCCTTCAAACCCTCAACCCGGATGAAGAGGATTGGAAACTCCGTTCCGACTTTGCGCAACAGATCAATGCTGCAAACTGTACCTTGTTCACGGGCCCTATTCCACCTGCCGCCGAGCAGTCCACTTCCACCACGAGCAGGCAAGTCCGCAAGACCTTACCCCACGTCTACACCAAGGACATCAAAGTAATCGTCGGCCACTCTTTGTCAGCTTTTGACACCCCGTTTCTCAAAGTAGGCGACTTGTACGTCACCACCAAGAATTCAGCTTCGGGGTCCATACACATGCACCCCTTAAACACGTGCATGGCCTTTCTACCGCAGTTGGCCTACCAAGCCAAACTCATCACGCAAGCCAAGGGGTCGTTCTGCAGGTATTACACCAAGTCTGGTTGTATGGACGGCGACGAGTATTTCCGGTATATGTCGAATCCAAATCAAGATGCTGATTTGAGTAGATGGGGTATTAAGCAATTGGCAGGTGTGTGGTGAGGAGGAACAGGTGCTGCTGTCCTTACCCCTCTATCACCTCCGTTGATTCCGTTGATGCTCCAAACGCACCTACCACCAACGCTCAGCGCGACATCACTCATTGAAACACATCCCCTGGCTCAACAACAGTTTGTCACCAACGGTACTACGCCTTCTGCACCAACAAGCGCATTCATGCCATCCATCCAGCAATGCACCAATTTTGCTCCTGCAGACCAGGGTCCAGCGTCACTTATACAGCATACGTGAGGGTATTGTAAGTGGTACCGTGATATCGGTTGCGCGAGTGGAGAGGATAAGTGGCCGAGACGAATCGACTCAAGGGGTAACACGGTGTGGGCCGATGGTTTGTTGGAGGGGAAGGCGGATGTGTTTAAGAGTGTCAAGCGTGAGACGTATTGGAGAGAGGTCGATGGCTCGGAGACTGGCCTAGCCTCTTATGGACATGAATTAGTTGGAAAAGCAAGGGAATGGAATGAGCCTTCCCTGATTTTGTCGCCATGTGGGATCGATACGGGCGTGAGAGTGATTCATTTCGCCTGCTTGAG
Source organism: Alternaria sp. 'sect. Undifilum' (assembly GCA_024321975.1). Lineage (NCBI taxonomy): Eukaryota > Fungi > Ascomycota > Dothideomycetes > Pleosporales > Pleosporaceae > Alternaria > Alternaria sp. 'sect. Undifilum'. The sequence goes on along the minus strand of JAJJZI010000010.1, from coordinate 2,366,389 downwards.
GACACCCTATAAGTTGATATCGGCGATGCCTTAAGTAAAGCCTGCAATTGCATTATCTACGGTCGCTAATACGAAGAAGCCTGTATCTTTGGAATCGGTGGATTTTTGAGCGAACTACGCAGATAAGCGTGTCAGTAAGGCGTACTTGACATGCGCGCTTTCCCTTCTTGGGTTAGCACGTACTTGACCTAGCTCGGCCCTGAACCACCTACAACCTTCCTACCCCGCAATCTCTCCCCTCTTGCATTTCGCGAATCTTGAACAATCGTCAACATGGATAGCGCAGCAGCCCTAGATGCTTTTTTTGCCTTCCAAGATAACGAGTTCGGCTCAGCCCAGGCCCTAGACGATGACAGTTTCGCCGGCTTGTCCGAAGCATTGGCAACTTCAAACGCTGCAACCTCTCAGTACGACGAAAACTGGATGATGGATTCAACGCTTTTGGATCTATCGAACAATTCCACCGCCTCCTCGTCACCCTTCACGCCAAGTGCCTCGATATCCAGACCCAAACTCGGCAGCCGCTTCTCTAGAGAAGTCATCCGCACGCTTAAGGAGTGGCTTTCTGTTCATCAAAAACACCCTTACCCTAGCGAGAGCGAAATCATTGCTTTACAAGACCGCACTGGACTAAATAAAGCGCAACTTACAAACTGGTTCGCAAATGCTCGTCGACGTGGCAAAGTGCAGAGCGTCCGCCTAACTTCACAAGTGAAGAACTTGCCCACTTCTCCCATCGACATTATCCCAAGACCTGGAACGCCGGCGATTAGGATGGCATCGAATCATAAAGATCCATTGCAGCGTTGGGTGGAATCGCCTCCAGAACACGAGCCTGCAGCCGTCGGCGACATCGCTCGTGCCATGGCTTCTACTTCGCGTGAGCCATCCCCATTGCTGTTAGCCATTATGTGCTGTGATAAATTGCGCTACTGACTTTATCTAGATGAAGATGCTGGAGACTTTGTGTACCATCAACCATGGCAATCGCCTTGCGCCATGTCCGCGGCTAGCAGTGCAAGAACTTCGCAATCGAGTGAATTCTCAGGCCACTGCTCATCAGGGTCGCAAAATTCACTAAAGGTGCGCCGCGCGCCACGCAAGAAAAGGGCCACCCGACGCCGGCTTCTTGAGACGGAAGTCACCGCACCCATCAGCATGCCGTATCAATGCACATTCTGTACCGAGGTTTTCAAGACCAAATACGATTGGCAGCGTCACGAGAAATCGCTCCACATACCGCTTGAAAGATGGATTTGCGCACTTCAAGGCCCTCGCACTACTAACGAGGCGCTCGGCGAGCAGTGCTGTGTCTTCTGCGGCGAGGTTCAACCAGATGACGCGCACATTGAATCACACCACTACTCAGCATGTCAGGAAAGGAGTTTACAGGAACGCACATTTCACCGCAAAGATCATCTTGTTCAGCATCTCCGCTTGGTGCATAACGTCAAGTTTTCAGATTGGTCGATGGCCCGCTGGATGCTACCTATACCTGACGTTAGGTCAAGATGTGGGTTTTGTGGTACTACCATGCGTACATGGTCGGAGAGAACCGATCATATTGCCGATCATTTCAAATCCGGTGTCACAATGGCCAGCTGGCAAGGTGACTGGGGTTTTGATGCGTCTGTAACATCATTGGTTGAGACTGCTATTGCTCCGGGTATGATACTGCTAGCTGTCCATTGGAAATAGCTCCTCACTAACATCGCTCTAGATCTCATCGATTGGGAAAGAAATACCTTCATCCCCATGAAAGGTAGTGATCCATCTTGGGGCACTCCGCCGAATGCGTATGAACTGCTCAAAGTTGAGATCGAGTTCTTCATTCAGCGATATTATGATAAGCATGGGCATTTACCGGACAACGACTCTATGCAGCTAGAAGCTTGCCGCATCATCTTCACGGCCGAGACTACTTCCGTCGTACACGGCTCAGAAACAGATCATCTCCATGAAGTTTCATGGCTAAGAGACCTGATGATGTCATCTCCTGAATTGACCGAACGCGCTAGGTTCGAGCCGGTTCGATCTTCCCGTGAAAGCAGATACTTTCCGCTACGCATAAATGCCAAGGACCATCTATTCAAACACTGTCCCTTAGAGGCGCAACTTCGGGGCTTGGTTATTCAGCGTGCAGAGGCTGGCGAAACGCTTAGCGATGCGCAACTGCATCATGAAGCATGCCAGATTATCTGGCGCATGGAGCAAGAGTCTAGTACGCCATCCGATGTATTCGCTAACTGGATCGTCAAGGGAATCTACTCAGGCACAAATTGGATTTCGCTATTCAAGCAACGCGTTGCTGTATTCGACACCGTCTCCACTGATGCAATAGAAAATGGCTTGAACCAGTTACGAGATCACTCTTGGCTGCACTCGCCACACCAAGAAGCATCAAATTCCGCTCTAGGGACCGAAAGCTCATTCAAACAGACCCACGACTTCTTCACTTCGCTTTCCACCTTCTCGGAAGAATCTCCCATCACACCTGAATCCACGACGCAGACGGGCATGTATGGTCAGATGCGATCCCTGCTCCCAGACGACACCAACTTTCACCGAATTTTCGACAGCGATATGAGAAGATGGGTAGCCTCGACACTTTCTCCGAATAACCCAAATTGCCACGTTCCCTCTGACGAGGAAATACAACACCATGCGCGGTGGATTATGTATGATGGCGACGACCCCTGGAACCAGACACCTGCGGATTTTCCCAAATGGTTATCGCGGTTCAAAAAGGAAGTTGGGATTGTGTCGAGTTCCGGGGTAGTGAATCCTACCGATTTGGTGATGAAGCTCCAGTGAATGAGCGTTAATTTCGGACATGGGCCACTTATTTGAGAAGCATTGGCTTTCACATGAAGTCTGCGCTGGCACAGAGCATATTGGACGCCTCTGATGAAAATAAACGCTACCAACGATTATAGAATAGCGATATTCCGTACATTCAACTCAGCACGAAATTTTAGTTCCTCACTCCACTTCCACAATCTAGGCTCTGATATTTTCCACGACCGCGACCTTGAGCTCTTAAGGCCAACACTTGTCCTTCTCGCCAAATTTCGTAGTGCCATCATCCGACTGCAACAACACTCAGCACAACTGCCATCAAAAGCTCCTTGCAAGAACGCTCAAGAGCAGGAGCTCGATGTGGTACCGCTGTTAGCATTACCTGCAGAGATACGCAATATGATCTATCCCTACGTACTTGAAACGGACGACAGTATCCAGATGGTACCACACAATAAGGATGGACGTAAACACCAACCACCCGAACGCTTCCATCCACGTCTACCTCGAACTGCGCAGATCCCTGGAAAGCTGATTGCCCAATCTCGTACCTCTCGCATGCCTTTTTCTACACGATTTTCAAAAGAGACTATTCTCCTAACCTGCCCGTTTCTTTGCAGGACCAACCTCAGTGATTTAAAAGGACAATGCGAAGATGCACAGCCTGGATACACGCTCAGAAAACCACTGTTCTTTAATAACGCTGTTTTCCGACCGGGTTGTGGGGTGGATGTAGTGTGTTGGAATGAGTGTGGGTTGTTTTATGCCCAACTTGGTGGTGATTCTTTGGGCTTACACTGCACGCCAAGACCGCAAAGGGAGCGATGGAATCTATACAACGGCGGTATAGAAAAAAGGAGACAGTTACTGGGTTCCACGATAGGAGTCGTTTGATTGAGGCGTGAAGGTGGAATGAGAGTAAGATAAAGACATTGACGCATGATGGTAGAAAGACGACGAGTCGCTTGGTAATTTATTTTTAAGGTGTCAAAGGTGGTGGTTGTTGTTGTAGTCAAAATGGGGTTTCCAAAAAAGTAAAAAGCAGCTACCCTCTACTGATCAGTCGCAAAAGTCAAAAAAAAAGATTGTGTGTAGTTAACAAGATTTAAACAGTAGGTAGATAAGTTCTAGGAGGAAAGCTTAGACTACTAAGCAATAATTAGGGTTGAAAATATTTGCCAAGGTACTAAAAAACAATACTAGTTAAAACGTGTCTAATAGCAATTGCCAGCCTATAGCTAGCAATAAGATTACAGTAGGATGGCAATAAAATTGTAACATAATGCAATAGAGGAGAGAAAGAACACGTACATACTGCAGTAGAAGCCTGTAATACTTTATAAAGCTAAAGCTGCTGCTTTTTACTTACAGCTTTTTACCTTTTAAACAGCACTGTATATAAACAATTTGCATATAATATACTGCAATAGTATGTAACTTCTGCAGTAAGCATTTTTATATTTTAAGCTTTTTTTTTAAAAAAAAAAGCTTTCTTTACTACTGTCTACTTAGCACTTAATCTAGTCTAACTTAAACTGCTTATGCAGACACCTAAATTTATTAAGTATTTTAAAACTTAACTACTTAGCTAGACTTCTAAGTTTAAAATTTTTTTAAATAAGTTTTTTATTTGTAATATTTTTATATACAAAAAAATTATTAAGCCCTAATTTGGCTAGTTGTAAAAAGAATATACAATCTCTAGAGTATTTACTAATACTAGCACAGTACTTAAAATCTATTGCTTTAGTATTCTTTTCTTCTTGTTTATTGTGCAAAGGCTAAGTATAGAAACTAGAACTTAGCTTAAACAGCTATTGCAAGACGTTAAATTAGCAATAAAAAAAAAGCTAAAAAAAAGAAGTAGGCTTTTTATTATTGCGTCTATACGCTAGCAAGCAAAGTAATAATAGTGTTACTGCTTTACTTTATTTAGAAGCGCCTAGCAGTAAAGTAACAAGAATAGGCAGAATAAAGCGTATTAAGTTAGGAGGTAATTCGCGTCTTTGTCTTGCTTTTCTTTATTTCTGTCTAAACATGCTGGAGCGACACACCAATTGCGTGCCGGCAATGCCGAACAAGGGGGCGTGAGCCCGGATACCTGTTGTTAGCAATAAATTTTTTTTTACTAAAAAGGTGTCTACAAAATGTGTGGTCACATCAAAAGGTTGTCTCAAAAGGCCGAAGCCAGTCGCTTGGTAATAATGTGTTTAGAGTATGTACTACATCAACACAGTCGCCCAGTGTCCTCGTACACCCGGACAGTTGATTCTGAATTACAACTGATAAAAAATGTTAGGCCGTCATAGTCTACATGCAAAACGTGAACATCATCTTTCCTTCTCTATCATAGCCAACATGAATAGCACAACCAATCATCTAAACCCGGTTCTCGTTGCGCTCCGCCGGCTCCAAAATACCACTGTGCGTACCAGCCTGCTCAGCTTTGCTGAAAGTGCGACCGCCAGCACCCATGTGCAGTCTATCAGTGTCAACGAGGCCGTCCTTCTGCAGGCTCGACGGATCCCACTTGGCGCTGGTGATGGGGTTGACGTGAATCATGTACATGGTATCAATTTCCTCGAGCGAACGGCCCTTGGTCTCGATCATGAAGAAGTAGACGCAGAAGAAGAGTATGACGAGGGAGACGGCGAAAACAAGACCGTAGAAGTAGTCGATCTCGTCGGTGATGAGGGTGGAGCAGAAGGAGATGATGAAGTTGAAGAGCCAGTTGGACGCGGTGGCTAGGCCCATGCAGGTAGCGCGATAACGGGCCGGGTACAATTCTCCGACAATGGCCCAGACGAGGGGACCCCAGGTAGTGGCGAATGCGGCAATGAACAGGCACGTGAAAACGATCATGACGTTTCCGGCTGCAGGTGTGTTTTGTGGGACGATCTTGTCGAGGGCATAGTGACCGACGAAGGCATAGATGAACAGGCACATGGCCATCCACGCAGCACCGGCCATCATAGCCTTGCGGCGACCGACGTTCTCAACGACCCAGAGACCGAAGATGGTGGCGACGACGTTGACGGTTCCCAGGATAATAGAGGTGACGTACGAGTTCTCGAGACCGGTGGCAGTGAAGATGGTTGTGCCGTAGTAGAAGAAGTAGTTGGCACCAGTCAACTGCTGGCCAGCCTGGAGGACCATACCGAGAAGCGTACGGTACAGCATGCGAGGGCCGGTGAAGATCTCGTGCCATGGGTGGTCGCCACCAGCAGACTCAGCTTCGATCTTCTCTTGGATCTCGGCAATCTCGGCGTCGATGAAAGCGCTGTGCGGGTCTACACCGTTGAGACGGGCCATGTTCAAGCGAGCCTCGTCAATCTTGCCCTTGCGGTATGCGTAACGGGGAGACTCAGGTAGAAGCAGGATAGCGCTACCTAAGATGATGGCCCAAAGTGCGGAAAGGCCATTGGGAATACGCCATTGAGCACTGTCGATGAAGTCCTTCTCCGTGCCGTAGTTTACCATGTACGCGGTCCAGATACCAAGTGTGATGAACAGCTGGTATGAAGAGACAGTGGCACCACGAATGCGCTTTGGGATTGACTCTGATTGGTACATGGGTACGACGGTGGATAGAGCACCAATACCGAGACCGGCAGTGAAGCGACCCATAGCGAACTGAACCCAGACGTCTTTGCTCGTGATTTCAATAATTACACCAGTGATGTAGAAGAACGCGGAACCGGAAATGGTGAGACGACGACCGAAGGTGTCAGCGAGAGGAGCTGAACCCAAGCATCCGAAGAGAGTACCAACGCTGGCAGATTGTGAGACGCGTTCATCGTGTTTGGAGGATATTACTTACGCTAGCAGACCGACAATAGCACCGGAGCGGACAGCGGAAAATTCGCCGTTGTCACCAAACCGTTGCTTGAAGTCGTCCATTTCGAGGAAACCAGAAATTTGTCCAGACTCGTATCCGAACATGAAGCCACCAATACTGGCGACGGCACCGAGAATGACAGCAATGGCAGGTACTCGGCCCTTGGGCTCGAGATCCGTAGCTTGCACAACATTGGAGTTGCCCCTGGGAGGTGTGTCCGCAGGGGTGGCAGTGTTTGGCGTCCCCTTCTCGTGCACATCCTCCTCGACCGCTTTTTTCTTGAAGAAACGCGACATGACCGTCATGGTGGGCGAGTGATTATTAAATATCGATCGAGAAAAACATTCGATCAAAAACGATCCGGTATGCAGCGCGGGGTACGCGTCTCAAAGAAAAAACCGAGCTGGAGAGAAGCTGGAGAAGAGGATATCAGTGTGGACTTTGGGGAGAAGGCTGCACCGTATAAATAGCAGAATGTATGCGGAGACGGGTTCGTAGGGTCTATTGACAGTGGAGCCCCAGTGTCAGTCTCATCCACATATCCATCCGACTAACATTTTCCAGAACGCCCTAGGCATGGAGGCGAAAGGAGATACGGTCGCACGAGCGCCCTGGTAACGGAGGTATGATGACATCGCATCGTGGAGCTGGAGCTGGCAAAGAGCCAGCCTGTCACGAGTACGCTCGAGCCGGAGAGCTGCCGGTCGTGAATTTTCTTCAATCGCGCAGCATCGGAATGGTCAATGGACACGCCGAGAAGCACAGACAGTGATGGTCCAACGATCGGCACGCAGCAGCTATTGCAAACAAACTACTCTTCCCGTTCTGGGCAATTGCAGATTCCACCGAAGTCGTATAATGCGTGACCTCGCCCAAGTAAATCCAGTAACAATGGCGTTTGCCTGTAGACGCCGGTCTTGCCCGATGCGCGACAAATTCCTCATCTCCGACTCCGAGGTTGCAGCGCTAGCGGCCCACCACACGCTTCAAAGCGTGAGAATCCTGAGCCAAGGTTCCTGAAGTTTTCGAAAAAAAGAGGGTCCCGGTGGATCATAGCGAGAGCATCGTGAGATGGGCAATGTGACTTGTGCCGATTTTCAGGTCATAGTTCTTCTTCCACACAGTGAAACCGGGTGATATTCGGAAGACCGAGGCGTTACCGGATGATGAGAACGGCAGCATGTGGGATGACAATTGTGGTGCGCATGTGGGGAGATATGTTCATGGAGTCTCCAGATACATCTACAATGGTTAGCTTTTACTCCATGTTCGAGCAACATAGAAACTCCATGGGTCATGCATATACGGGGTGCGACCAGCACCCCCCAAAAAAACACAACATGACGTGACAAGAGAAGAAAACCCACATACAAGTGTCAACCATTTGATTGAACGCACCAAAGCCAAAGAACATTCTTTCTCAATCTTGCTAGCGACATGTCGCCGACGTTCTGGAGAAGCCAAAGAGACATGCCACCCCGTGGGGAGCGAGACCTCTTATACAAATTACTTCGGACGTCTTTACTCCGGCTGTGGAGATGCCTCGACTCCAGAGAGGCGCCGATCTACTGTTGGACGATGCAGTCCCATGATGAGCGAGCCGACTGCCGTTTCGTTTGTGTAATTGACCGACTCTTTCGAGCCTTCGTCGACCCTTTGCTTGAGTCGTTAAGTGCGCGAAAACTTCCCGCTTGTCGGATGGCATCCTGCTTCGGGTAAAATTTAGCGCGAAGCGCGAAGCTGCGAAAGCGTTGGGTTGATCGGAAAAGGCTGTCCGAAAGATGCAAGCTACAGCTTCATTCTCTTTGTGCTCGCATGTGTTGTTGCTCTAGAAACGGCTTCAGTAAAGCGTGGCTTCGACCGTTTGCTTCGAATGGGGCCGCATGGGGTGGAGGCTCTGGGGTAATTGCGGATTAGTTTACGCCAAGCGCCGCTAGGTCCTAGAAAGGAAATGCCAAACGTGCCCCTTCTCGATGCGTCTCTTATCCATACAACATTCCCTATGTACAGATGCATATGATACAACATCGACAGATCCTCAACTGAATGGCAGCGTAGATAGAAACATAGTGTGCTCAGCTACTATCCTGGAGCGAGGCAGCCCAAGCTCCTAGACTGGGCCGCGGTGCACGTACAACTTTTGCGTGGTGGATACCGACATCACGGCCTTGGACACTGGACATCTAATTACCAAGTAGCATTTCTGATTTGACTAAACGTGTGATGTTCATTTGTGTACTACTGAAGAGCCGAAGGAGCTTGCTACCCCAACATAGCGCATGTGCTATCCAGACGCCTCAAAAGGGTTTGGGACAAGTCAATTCTTTCACCTGTAGTTCTCGACTTTTGATCAGTATGTGTCTTCGGTACACAATGTGCTACCGAAACCAGGACCACTTTCAAATTCCGTGTTTGTACCACTCCCGGATCTGCGCTATCCAATCCTCCGATCCCTTCTTCTTTCTCGGGAGCGAGGACCTAAGTTCGATTTCGTCGTAAGTATCATTTGGAAACAACCTAAGGTTATCGGGATAACGCCAGCCCCCTGCGAAACTCCCCATACCATCCACCTTCGTCATCGCTCGCACGACCTTGTCAACCTCACATGCGAATTTCGCATCAACCTCGAAGGACACCTCCTTTCCTCGTAAAAGGAGCTGGATCGCAGCTCCAGCGACGAGGAGGCCGCGGCACCCCTGCTCCGTGCGTAGAGAGCTCGTCAAAATGGCGACCTCGAGATTTGGGTGAGCCTCGCATAGAATAATGTGTTTCTCGAACATGGCACTATCTATGGAGTAGTACTTTGGGCCATGCTGACGCTTGTGGTATAAGATGCTGGCAGGCTTGGAGGTCGTTTGGACCAGAATGTGAGCAGGCTTAGAGGTAACTCGAATGACATCGCGGCTCCAGGTTACGCGCGCCCAAGTTGATCCCATGTTCTCAGTTTCGAGACGAAGCTGCCGACAAGTGCGTGCGAGTTCGTTCACATGATGGAATCGCCTTATCTGTTCCTTGGTATGTAGCATATGGTAATGGCGGCCGACTACATGCAGTGGTCTTGTCTCGTCTAGTGCATACTGGTAGATCATGTTGCGTATCTCTCCGGGTAATTGAAGGAGCGGGCTCTGGGTCTGAAGCGGGATTGCCGTTGATACTATTAGACACATTTAGCAAATTTACAGCAGTCCAAGGAAGATGAACTACCTGAGCGCTTTCTCTTGCGACTCGCGGTCGCCTTGGCGCGCGGCATACTCTAACTCGCTGTCGTTTTTTTGTCGTTCTCGGCGGGTCAGGACGGGTGTGAAGAAACCTCGGAGGTTTTGATACAAGATTGAGCCTTAGAACCTACCGTAGTTGGGGCATCTGCAAAGGGTGAGGGTAAACGGTGAGGGTAAACGGTGATGGTGAATCGGCGGCTTTGATACAGCCACCACTCATCTGGAATAGTTGGACAATGGGTAGTCACTATCACCAGGGGGTGAATTAATCCGTATCGTATTAACCTACTATAAAGGTACTTATTTAAATAAGCTAACAAGAGTCAAGATATTCAATGCCTTTATCTAAGGTATGTAATACAAATTTACAAAGTTAAGCTTTTTGTGTAGGCGATACGCACGTCCGATCTTTCATTATCCTCAAGCACCTGTCTCTCCAGCATCATTCCAGTCTTCTCAGGTTCTATCGCAGTGTTACTTCCCGGTTTCATCGAGGAAGATGTTGATTCGTGGCTCTTCCTAGTTTTTCGTGTTATCGTCGGTGGATACGGGCCGAGTAACGTGACCGCGTCCAGCACCAGGAAACACGCTAATCTGACTGGACAACGTAAGATGATTGTCAAAGGAGTACGTCGACTTGATTGCTCGAGCCTCAGCGTACAAGTGAAAGTACCTGTAAGGATAAGATGTGCCGTATCTCGCTATATCGGAACCGAACAGCTTCCTTCAAGCGAAAGGGTTTGATACGTTCCTCTTACTAGTACGTACGGTGACTTTTCCGAATGCACTGTTGCTGAGCGACCGAACTTGCTCCAAATAAGGTAGCGAATTCATTGAGCTGCTTTTCAGAAAGGAAAGCAATTTAGTCCATTCCTAGTTCTGGGCGATCAGTTCTAGGTCCTCTGTTGGATTACCTGGTTGGCGACAGACGTATTTCAGTCTATTGGATTCGGTACTGGGGTCGATTGTGCACGGGATGTCACGGTCAGAGTGAGTAAGTTGGTGAGTGCATACTTATAGATGATGTCGTGGAGTTGGCGAGATAGTTCGAATATGCGACATGGTTTGGACACAGTCATCTATTCATGAGCTTGTAAAGAATGCAGAGCTATACATCCGCTAGGACCGGCATACTACAAGGGATCCAGAGGAGTGGTATTGGGGACGTGCAGTAGGTCAGACACAAATTTTAGGGTCGACAGCTTACATACAGTGCAGTGGCTCGGGGTAAGTGTTGCGGTTTGATTGTGGTAGTGAACGGAAAATGGGGCGGGTCAAGGGGAATGAGAAAAGAGCCATTCTGGCTGGTCGCGTCAGCGCGGAGATGAGAGTAGAAAAGGGCCGCCTAGGTGTCTGCGAGGGATAATGTTGCTCAGTTTTTCTTGCTCCTTGATGGAATGGCGTAGTGGGTACAGTCGTTGTTGCTAATTGTCCCAAACATGGCTCGATGATAATCTGATCTTATGGATCATATATTGACTGACTATATACCTTTCAGCAAGAATTCCTGCCATAATTTCCCGTACGTTCCAGATCGGAGGCTCGTCTCGCTTTACATGATGCATCATGCACAATACGTTTCTTCTCTTCCACTATTTCCTTCCCAACGCGCACAACTACCATTAATGCCGCCGCTCGAAGGCTAGGTGCCAGGGAGAACGCTGTGTTTTGGTACAGAGAAGAAGAACATGGGCCGGTGAAATCATTGCAGAATAAGAGTACGGTAAAAGCAAAGGGGTATTCTGGGGGTATTCATGGTGCGACGTTAAGGAGTGGTCGCAAGTAAGAATGTGGGTAGGCTACGGGGGCTTTGATTGGGATCAAGAGGCGTGGTGGAGAAGTTGATGTTCAGTATCTGCTCACCTGGATGTGTTAGTCCATCTGCATTTTCTTTGGGTAGCGCTTCCATCACTTACCGGTACCCCGGGCCTCTCCGAGTGCCTCTCCTTTCGCGGTAGTCATCGTGTTCTTCAATAACCTCGACGACATCATCGCCCGGTACACGTTGTTGTCTCTCCACGACGATGCTCCTCGCTCTTGGTGCGGCTTGCCTCCTCTCTTCAACAATAATTTGCGATCGTCCACTGTTCCGCCTCGGGCTCCTGCTAATCTCGCGAACTTCGGAGCGGCGTCGGGATGAACGTCCGCCATGCGAATTGCGTCGTGGCCTGCGCACCACAATCTCCTCTTCTCCGGCCATAGCAGTGGTCGTGCCTGTCTTGTTGTTTGTGTTCATCAGTGACTGTATGAGCCAGCAGATGAGGAGAAAGCCGGCAACACTGCCTAGCACGATGCCGATGACGGTACCAGGCTCCGGGCCTGAGAGGTTGTAGTAGGTGGGTATTATGCCTGGCTGGGTATATACAACCTTCTGTCGCTTGGCAATTGGTGCTGTCTTGGGCGCATCAAAGACAATGGCTGGTACGTCCAAAGCAGGCTGCCGGGGGTTGAGGCCGGAGTCGCGGGGCGCCATGGCATAGTAGTGGTCGCGTACGGCCGGCATGGCGAAGGCTGGTGGTATGCGATACTGGCCGTGAGAGTTGCGCGCTGGCAGCGAAGTGGTCGTGTTGGTCGTGTTTGGCGTGTTTGGGCGGCCGTCGCCTGGGGGAACAGCAGTTCCTGGCCTGAGACCGAAGAAGCCGGCGCTAGTTGTGGGGGGAGGCAGATCAAAGCACACAATGCTGGAGGGGGGATGGAAGGAGGATTCAATCGCGGAATGCTGAGGATTTGTGGCCAGGTAAGAAAAGGAAAGGCAAAGCAGGGCACGCGTGGTGAGACTTGGTTGACTACGACTGCATGATGCAATTATCCATATGCCATGGGGGCTGGGGCCGAATGACAGGAGGCTGAACGCTCAACACCACATGCCGCACCGCGCAGCTTCACGACACTCAATATCCGGCAGATGCTGCAGCATGAGCGCGATCCGTGGTCAGAATCACCGCGATGCATTCATCGCCTTTCCCATTGAGCATCGCCATGCCCTCAAAAGCTGTCCGCACCGATCCGCGGGAGGTGCAACGCCCAAGTGTCGACTGCATCGCAACCCTCGCACCTAGAACCTTGACTCACTCTACCCGCCCAGACTTGTTCCCCTATGCCCGAGGGGATCATGGGGTGGCAACATGGACCTTGCTCACCCAGCAGGAGCCTTAGCCGGGGCACTCTAGGAACTTACCATCCTGTTACGACAGCCCCAGAAGCGGCGCTATCTTCTCGTCCTAGTGTCTGATTAGCAAAATATGCTGTTGGCAAAGCTGGTTCCGCGATTTCAAAGAACGGCAAATGACGATGTTGAAGCAGCAGAACAAGAATAGTTACTTGTAGCTCGGCAAGAGCAAGATCTGGAAAGCCAATAAAGTGCCAATAGCACGCGACCTACGGAATCCGAACGGGATGCGGGGAAAAAAGCTTGCTTAAGTCTCCGGCTGCGTCGAGATCGCAATTTTGTCCTACCAACACCAGCATGGACGCTAGGTCACTCGGTGAAAATTCGATGGAAATTCGTTCGCTATCCAGTAATAAAAATGTTGGATCGACGTCGGTCCTGGACAAGGTGATCACAACTCCTACGACTACTTAGATGTCCTCGCTTTCCTCTTTAGCCCTGCTTAGTCACTCCACACCCGCACTAGCTCTGATGCGCCACGGTCAGCCCATTTCTTCAGCAGCTTTGAAGAAATATAGTTTCTTATGCACTCACCTCAACCAGAGCGAAATGCTAAGCACAAGGACCTACCAAGTGGGACCTGCTACGAAATGACGATTGCCGAGCACCCTCAAAACTCGCCTTCCGTCCCATCTGATCAACCATAACGGTATGTAGAGTCCGATGGGAAAAGGTTACCCAGACGACTTTAATCACGAAGATGTCGACTGTAAGGAGAAAAAGGCCACTGAGGGCGACACTGGAGTAGTGGCAAAATTTTGAATCATTAAAGACTGGGAACACTTTCGAATCAGCCGAGAGAGATATCGTCCATGTGTTCTCGAGCAATGGACGGTGCCAATGCATTGACGGCATAGGTGTTTCACTCCTGTTCCACGATTGTACAATAGTTTCGTGCAACAATCTCATCGAAAGGCAATAATACTGTTGCTTGACATAAATTAATGGCTCGTGAATCGAATCCAGAATGTATCAAGACAGTCTTTGCAATCGGAGCCGTTCAGTCTCGGTCGTCCAGTACACAGGGTGTAAACTCATGGTGTTGCATCGGCACTTGGGTCGTCGGACACCGCTGGAGTCAGTGTCGAGATCCCCGTCCGCAGCATTGACTATAGAGACATCATCGTGACCGCCGTGATCGACCACTTCTTCGTTACATCTACCGATATCATCTTTCTCCTATTCGCTACAGGATATATCGTCGGAGACGGTCGTTTTGATGTTTTCCGGCTTGACGTAAAGAACCTCGCATCGTGAGCTTTCTTCGCGTCAACCTGCACAGAAGAGGAGTGCGAAGAGTGCGTCTGCCACCGCACTCGATGCGCCGCCCTTTCATCGAGCAAAAGTGTTAGTGGACATGTCGTAGAAGTTACTCGGCTTGCAAGTAGTTGAGGTAGAGGTGCGTACAGTGAGTTGGTATTGGTCTCAGCAAGAGAACAGACTAGTTTTAATGAAGGTGGCTGAGACCTACAACACAAGTCTCACCCGGCCAAGGAGGTGAAAAGGCAAGGAAAGATTGCGCCCCAAGTGCCTAGCAACTTTGCTTTCAACATATTCACTCACATGATAGAGAAATTGTTCGCCCAGCCTAGAGGACCAAAGCCCTCAAATCCAGTCGACTGCGCATTCTCATCATCACTTGCTTTCCACCCAAAGAAGTTTTGTAGGTCGTCGAGATTGAACATGGGCTGTTCGAAAGCAGTAGGTGCGTTGGGGGAAGAGTACATTTGCCCTACCGCACTCTCAGATGGCGAGGTCATGGCTTGGCCGGGTGTAACTGTAGATGCATCCTGACTAGTGTTCTGCGCCGAGAAAGGATAGCGGGTAGTGGCTGTCCGCAGAGTTGAAGGTGAAGTTGCCGAGAGTATCTCTTCGACTGGAGGAATGACCGAGAGGGCCGCATTCCGTTGCCTGGGAGTGCCTGCCATCGGCGCAGGAGCGCCAACAATGCGCCGCGCTTCGTTCTCAGAGGGATCCTGGGGCGCGATATAGTCAGCTGAATGGCCGCGAGCAAGACTGTCGTGTACAGTCTCGAGCCAGCGCTCGGAAGTGATACATAACGACTCAGCAAGTGGGTACATGAACGCCATTTCCCGCAGCGCCCGATTGTTGTACTGCACTAGCTCGACTGTACGTCCAATAACAGTTTTTGCGTCAGGCTTTGATGCATCCAGGATCCGAGCGATGTAGTAGAGCATGATGCGACTACTATTGTATACGAAGGACGGTAGAATCGAGTCCGCAAAATGTTTGACGCCATGCTGAAGTATGTGTGAGACCAGTACCGACATACGCTGCGCATGCTCAAAGCAGACGTCTTGTAGATGACTGACAAACGCCTGCCTATCAGTAGGGAAAATGAAGGGCTCCTGATTCTTGAACAGGTCAGGGAGAGCGATTCTATGGACGTCGCACATAACGTGATGGTACATGCAGTGGATGAGAAGAAGTGCACCTAGCTGATGGGTTTCGCGTCGAATGTAGATGTTGTCCGCCGAAAAGTCTAGCCAGGATGGTAAACTTTGCTTCCAAGACTGTATGTCCTCGATAAGTAGGGCAAATCCTGACCCTGGAAGCCAAGGCGGTTGCTCTTCGTCCATGTGCTTCACGAGTCTGTCCAGAATCAGTACCTAAGCCAAGAGAGAACGTATAATATACACTACTCACCGCAGGACCCGTCGCCAGATGCTGACAATGCGCACATAGTACGCTGCCATGCCCAAGTTGTCCGCCGGCTTCTCAGGAATGTCTTCCGGAGGCAGAAGCTCCAGTAGCGTACCCCTCTCAAGCCTCTCCGTAACGCACGGTATCTGTAGTGAGAATTGACGCTCGTTGCAAGGAAGCTGGATCTTGAGGTCTCTTTCATTGAGTATAGTGAGGTGGTCGACGCCACTACCAGCCCAGACGTCAATCATGTAGCACGCCCACATGAGCCGTCTACGAGACTCCCTTACAGATATTTCGTTTGGACTTCCCCTGAGCTCTTTACAAAGCACATCTGGCGATACTTCGTTGTTGAGCTGTAGAGCGTGCGCCATGCGTATAACAAGGCCAGTAAGAAGAAAAGAGCCAGCGTAGTTGCCGTTGCGGGCTTCCTGATCATGAAGCAAGACCAAGACCTTGAGTTTGGTAATGGAGATGGTGCTGTAATCAGCGAAGAACATCTCTTCGGCGGTTTTGGCCCACTGGCTTCCCGCTGACTGGATCAGATCTTTTGTCAAGGGCGAGAACGACTCACTGTAGTCGAGAGCGTAAAATCGAGCACCTAACGCACACATGATGTGTAGGAGAGCCTGATCAGACGCATCTACAAGCTGTCCTTCGTCTAACATGCGAATGAATGAGGGCTTGTGCTCAAATGCAAACACGCGGATGGGGTGAACATTGTTGAAGTATGTATCCAACAACGCATGAAGCTTGATTCTGGGTGGCAGCTGTTGTGAAAACAGCCTATGCGTCTTCGTTAGTTTGACGCACACGGATAGGGTCGTAAAGCATACCATAGTAGTCCCGGCGGACATCCTGGCACCGCAGGCTCGCTATTCGATAGCGGACCGAGTAGCCTGAACGGTGCTCTAGAATCTTGAGGAGTATGAGGAGGTATCATCACTGAATCAGCATGCGTATCTGACGTAGGAGTCGCAATGCTCTGGACCCAGGCTGGTTCGATTTGCTCGGCATCGTAAACACACGAAGTTCTGCGCTGTTGACATCTCGTGCAATTCGGTCGTTCGCCAGAGCATTTGACTTTGGAGTCTCGACAAGGAATGCAAGATCTAAATGTCCGTTTCCGCTTGATTCCTACGACTGGTTCGTACACCTTGTTTGGTCTCTTTACAGCAGCTGAAACTCCGCCATTTTGCACACAGTCTAGCTGAAGCCTTTCGCAGTTCAGACATCCGTTCGGCCGCTCATCGCACTTGACCTAGAGGATTGTCAGCTTCACTGGGAACTTCTTCCCTGATTTCCTAAGACCACAACGCCGGGGTCTACGAGCACCACAACAGCGTACTGGTGGTTCTTAGAGTGGTCCCTGTCTTGGATGACAGGAACACAACAGAACCAAGCCAAAGCCAAAGCCAAAGACAATGAAATCCTACCTTTCTCGCACGGCAAGTAGCGCAGGCTGTCCGAATACTGTTAGCACAATTGTCGCCATATCGAGAAGCCATTCCGCGTACCGTTCACTGGTCTTCTGCGCTTCTTAGCAGCACTCTCTGGCGCAGCGGGCGTTTCCGGGGACTCCATGTATTGTTCGGTTTGTCGCTCGGGATGTCGCGTCGTCTGGGTGGTTGCGAAAGAGCGACGGCGGAGCAACGGCGGAGCAACGGCGATCCAGACTTAAGGCGAAAAATGACGTGCTAATCCGCAAGTATTGGCTCAAAGCACGCGGCGTAATAGTGGGGTCATGCTGTGTTGGGAGTAGTGCATCTCACTCCCCACGAGCTAGCTATATGGGGCACTAGTACAGGTGTACCCTTTCCCTGAACCCCGCAATCAGACAACACCAGCTCTATCACCCTAGATAGTTGACACGGCCCTTCTAGCGTTTGCGGCCCAATTAGAGTCTGGGGTTCTTACGATCGCAAAACCTTGGCGTTGTCAGCTTGTGAGCCAAACGAATCTTGGAAAAGCAATTCCATCACGGAGTATTCATAACCACGCACCCAGAAGATACTACAGCACGTCCAGAATGAGCGGCGTCTCTTTTATCTTAAAACAGAAATCCCAAATAGGTAATAATTCAGCAACAGGTACATCACCACAAACTAGCTCCGACGGCCACATACGAACAGTAAGCCGAGAAGCAACATCAAGCAAACTCTAGATACCAATAATCACAAACACAAACGATACCAACGCTCAAACCACACCTAATTCTACTACATTATCTGCCTCCGGGGACATATCCGAACTATACCACACAACATCATCTCATCTCCCGCCATCTTTCTCACGCGATGATTTCCATGCAAGACAGAGGTACCACAAAATCACTTCCCATATTCAAGAAATATACGAAGAAGAAGAGAAGAAAAAACGTGATCAAACACCAAACCAACATTTATTCCATTTTTCCCCACAAGGTACCTTTCCTCTCAAAACCACACACATCCCATTTATCTATTTCCACAAGAGCGGAAAACGAAAGAAAAATAGCGCAGAAGCACCCAAAAAAAAACTCCATTTCTTTATGCTCGAAAAAGAAAAACGCCCTCAACTCCACACCAACCCCTCACCCCCCTATCACATCGCAGAATGCATCCAAAAGAAAAAAGCACCCTTTCTCGTATTTTATCATTCCACCTCCGTTCAAGATTTGGGTTTTTCAATGGTGGCGGTGCACACAATCCCATTCATACTGCCAAAAAAAACCGTTAGTCAACATCTCAATGCACACAGAGGGAAAGAAAGAAAAAGATCCTCAAACTCACCACTCTACCATCCTCATCCCCAGTATAAACATGATGAGGCATAGGCAGTACACAAGTAACAGGCGCGGCCGGCGTCGAAGAATTCCCATCACCATGATGAAGCACATTTACAAGGTTGATAGACCACTTGCTAGGCAAAGAGGAGAGGTAGTTGTAGCTGGCGGCCGGCGGTGTAGGCGTCAGGTGAAAGATTTTAACGACACCTCTGCGGTGGCCAGTGAAGATGAGTTCACGTTCACACCACTCGTTTCCCTCGCCCTCGTAGACTGCAACGGCTGTGATGCCATCTGCGTCGTCTTCGCTGTCGCAAATGTCCTCGTCTAGCAGTACTGCGCCGTTGAGCGTGGTGACGATAAGTCGGCTTCCGCAGGCGAGCACGATGTGGCCTGTGACGCTGTTGATTCTGGCAGCTTGGATCGGTACCGGATTGCGCTTTTGTCTTGGACCGAGATCTAATTCGCGGACAAACTCGTTGCGATTAAGGTCCCAGAGGAAGACACGTCCATCAAGGGATGCGGATAGAAACGCAGAAAACGCGCGACTTGCGGCGAGAGTGATGACGGAGGATTTGTGGCCGAAGAGCGTTGTCGCGTTTTGGAGGTCGATGTGGCCTCGCTCGCCTTTGTTCATGTTCCAGATTGCGAGGGTGCAGTCTGTTCCGGCAGTGATTAGTGTACTGCCGTCGACGAACAAGGATGTTGTTAGCTGTCCCGAGTGCAAGTGCTCGTATAGCCCGATGAGCTTCTTCGAGTGCGAATTGTAGAAGCGTACGCTACCGTCTGTGAAGCCCCACTCCATGTAACGATCATGATGCGGAGGGATGTTGTGCCGGAACGGTGCAGAGCATAAGAGCCTGTCACTTTTGCTGATGTAGTTGAGAGATGAGACGCGATCGTTAGACTCTAGTAATGTGCCAGGCACACGATGCAGACTCTCCGCAGATGTATCGAGCTTAGTATGTTTCGTGACGTTCTCCCTCTGTGGATGTGGTCGTTGGAAGACTTGTGGAGGCGTCTGTCCAAAATTGTTGATAACACTGATCTTCTGCGCGCGCTCCTTCTCATCAACGATGGTATCGAGATCAATAGCACCCTGGTACGTCATGTAATGGAACACATTGGCGGCCTCAATTGCTGCCTCACCTCGCTGCTTGTAACCGAAGATTAGATCAATCCAGTGATGTAGATTCTGGCTGACAAAAGGGCTCTCCAATGCCTCGCGCTGTTTGGCGATGAAGATGGCCGGGTCGCCCTTGGCCCACGGAGGTAACTTGACGTTGTCGATAGTGGAGCCATCGGATCGCAGACCAAAATTGTACCCATTAACATTGGTCAAGAAGTCGGGAAGGAAGTAGAACTCCGGCGTAAGCTCGCGTACGTCGGCCATATTCTTTGCAGACACAGACTCCCAGACATTCTGGATTGAGTAGAACATACGATCAGCATGATCCCACGAACCGCCCTGGATAAGGAAGAAAGCGGCACTAAAGGGTTGGAGGCGCATAAGATACGATGCCACAGTCATGGCAGACGAGTAATGAGTACCGTAGTGGAAGGCATGACTAGCATCGCCCATCTCGGCGAATGAGCTAAATCTTTCTCTGATCAGGTGCTCTTGCTTAGGGTCCTGGATGCCGATAGGTTTTCTGAGATCTCGAAAGTTGCTTGGGTCGCCCAAGTCTAGCTCTTCACTATGGTAGTTGGATAATACCCAGGGGAAGACGGGGTATTGTGTGAGATCGTTGAACGTCCTGCCAGCAAGTGTATTGACGAACATGAGGTAATGAAAGTTGGACATCTCTCCTTTCAGCCACTTCTTAGTAGCTGGATGAGCCGAAGCAGAGCCAAAAGCTGATACGAAACGTGATCCCAAAGTCTGCGGCGCTTCTTCCGGGTTGCGCAAGGAGTCAAGGCGCCAGGAGATTTCGGAATTGGCGAACTTTTCAGGATTTGCAACATGAGAAGCTCGTTGAAGAACTCGAGAGTGGATATCGTTCCGAGCCTGTGCGGAGACAGCTGTCAGAAGGTAGCTGCGCCCGTCATCGAAGAAGATTTCGATACCAACATCACGGTGGAGGAAGCGCCGTTTCGAGATACTAATGACCTCAGTCCATTTCCAGTTTCTCACTGCGTCTTCCTGACTCCTTGGTGGTGGTCGACGGGTGGTCACAGCCTCTTTGCCAGCAATGACTTGCACGTAAGGGTCGCGCTCATCCGGCGGCGCCTGCCACACACGCACGATCTCGCCATCAGACCTCTGGAAGAAGTCATCCAGCAGGTAGAGACAATCTTTTCCTACGATGAGAAGGCCTTCTATTGCCTCCAATCCAACTACTCGAGAGATGTTGCAGACATACTGCACCTGGTCGCCGCGATTGAGACTGCGCATGACCTTGCGGTTCTTGTCTTCGAAGCCGTCCTCATCCTCGTACATCGCTTCGACCATCTCAAAGTCATCATCACTCCCAGATTCTGGTTCTTTTGTGGGATCACTCGATGCACTTGCAGCGGAGGAAGATCTAGCTGACCGCCCTTTGACAGGCGTCACGACAACAGCTTCTTTCGCCGAGATCGCTGGAACTGTAATTTCTAATTTTGACCTCTCTCGCGGATCTGTGTCCTTACACTTTGGTTGATAGGATTGTTCCCTGCTGGTGTTGTCGACAATGATACGCAAGCGCTTTCGATCACGACCTTCGGTTTCGTCGAGTCGCCATCTGGCGGGTGGGCTTTCTTCGA
This sequence comes from Alternaria sp. 'sect. Undifilum', assembly GCA_024321975.1. NCBI lineage: Eukaryota > Fungi > Ascomycota > Dothideomycetes > Pleosporales > Pleosporaceae > Alternaria > Alternaria sp. 'sect. Undifilum'. Next base: position 2,345,192 of record JAJJZI010000010.1, on the reverse strand, counting down.
ACAAGCCGCATGGGCCTTTAAGCTGATGATCGAGCTTTGCCAATACGGTCGCCATGTAAGTCGCATTGTCTTGCTGGTCCTGGAGAACGCGCTGATGCTTGATGCGTTCAGAAGCGTGTATATTAGATCTCCAGTGGTTTGTTGAATTCTCGTGATGATTCCAGACGTTGTCTGCAGCAAGCTCATCAGACTGCCATTGCTTCAGTTTCTCCTTGCGCTTTGCTATGCGCCTCTGAGATGTCTCTTCGGTCCTTTTGTTCTGGCTATGAGCAAAATCCTCCCATGACTTGGTCATCGAGCCATAGAAGAACTTGTCCATGTCTGTCTTGTTCTTATCAAGCCACTCCAAGAATGTTTCGTTGTCGAGCTCGACGAGTTTCTGAAACCCATCATAAAGGTCTTTTGTGTCTCCATGAATGGCGTCGGCCAAGATCATTGACGTTTCATGAGGCTTTTGCACCATGAGCAATCGCCAGAAGTTGGCGGCCGCAAGACGCACGGCGTTGTGCTCAGACGACAGCTGTGTGTAGAGTAGGTAACAGATCATCTTCAACGAGAACGTTTCATTATTGACAGACGAAAGAATGATAGGCTGCCAATACATCATCTTCTCGATGACTGCTGTTATCGTCACTCCGTCTTCAGACTCATCTGACTCCGCCAGGCGGAGCAGAGCGACTCTCAGGAAGGTGTTGCGAATTGATTGGATGGCCTGCGTGCAAAGTCTGACGGATTTGATGGACGCGATGTCCGGACGTTCCAAATATTCCAGTAGGAACCCAGAAAAGTCGAGCAAGGGCTCGGCACCCTCAAGAAACCAGCCCTCAAACACTGCTTCAGACACATGGATCACGAAGCGTGCCAGGTTGGTGAGAACGCGTGGTTCGTGTAACAGCTGCTGGTCAAACTGAAGCGCATTCTTCACGGACGAGAGCGTCTGTCGAAGAATGTAGGACTCAAAATATGCTTGATGTTCCTGAAAGCCGGGCGGTGTTTTCATAAACAATCCTAATCCAGGAAATTCTTTCCGCGTGAATATTTGGTCCTTGAATACGTCAAGAACCACTTCCAACGTAGCCTCCACCACTGAGCTACCTACCTTGAGCGCCAAAGGAGCGGTGTACTTTGAGGATAATATTGGGTTGAGAGAAGGCTGTTGAGCGGCTTTCTTCCTATCTGCCGACACGAGTACGAAAGATGATGCTCTACGGAAAGGTAACACACGTCGGGACGAAGGTGAGGGCGACACATCAATGTTGGTTGTACGAACCACAGGCGTTTCATGTCCATTAGCTCTGGAAAGCGGTCGGATTACCACATCTTGGCCTTCGAATGTCAGCGCGGAACCTCTCGAGAGTAACTCCGTCTCTGCGCTGACACTGTCAGATGTGACGATGACAGGATAGAGGACGAAGAGTAACTCTTGGACGTAATTCGACGAGTTGGCATAGTCGCGGAAACCTTCCGATCGTGAATGTAGCTCAGACAAGAACTGAATAGCGGAGTTCAAAACAACGGCAAAGTCATTCAGGCGATCTGTTTGGGGAGCTCGGGTATCTAGAAAAGTTAGCCTTGATGCCAAAAGGTCAGGTGAGACAAACTCACCAACTGTCGGTTGCTTAGCGTTCAGTGACATTGTTCTGCGACGACCCCGGGTGACTGCGCCTTCGCCATTTTCTTGCTTAGGTACGCCATCGTCGGCTCGAGTGAGGTCTCGGTCCCGGACTATCGTTCGTAGGCCTGTTTCCAGCATTGCGGTGATTACCGGGAACACCTCAGGGTACCAGATCCTAAGTTGCGACTGCGGAGAGTGTGCGATGAAAATGTCAACTAGATTGAAGACGTCGAAATCGCGCTCGAAGTCAATGCTCGCAACATCGCGACCGAAGAGTATCGCAAAACAGATAGTCCAGATGCCTGGTGTATTCCACCAATGGCGCAATCTGTTTTTCATTAGAACGAAGCCTCCGGTCTTGTCCGCAAACTTCTTGACGTAATGTGAACCGTTTATCACAAGCAATCGAGCTAGGACCTTTGCACCAAGGACAACGACTCGTTGCTCCGGTTCAGCGAGTAGGTAGAGCAACCACTTTCCGGTAACATTCTTTGCGAAACGGACGATTTCATGTGGATTTTGAGGATCACAAAGGAGTTCTGCCAGAAGATTTAGGATGGCAACGCCCAGGTCCGGTAGAGACAACGGTGGAGCACTGGCGCCACTTTGTGCCGGGCTGATTGAGCGTGGAGTAGACTCTGGCGTCAATGTTGGTGGTGTTCCTTTGCGAAGGCGGGCGACGCTGGCTTTGGGACGCAGTCCCCGTTTGGCATAAGATGCGCGACTGTCATGCAGTGCATACGTAACGAAAAGAGAGAGCGATCTCGCATTCTCCCCGTTGAAGTTGATGATGAGCAACGCCTTGAACGCGTCGAGAAATAGTTTGAATGTTTGCGGTGTGAAATTCTCTCCTTTGAGAGCATCCGTAAGACGCTTGACAACTCCTTGAACAAGTTAGCTAGGGGGGTTGACTTTGTCAATACAGCTATATACGTACGTATCCTGTGGAAGCGCTTGGCGTTGTAGTGATGATGCTTACTGCCCTTGGCAAAGTGCACGAATTGCAAGTAATACAGCTTTTGAGTTTCCATTGAGGTGGCTCTACGCCAGATCTCTAGATCAACCAGGAGTACCCGGTACGCAAGGGGATTGATGATGAGTGACTCTGTCGGCTCGTTTTCATCATAACCAACAAATCGGAGAATGATCCGTAACAGCTGCATAACAAAGCTTTCGCAGTCTTCTGGTGTCACATCTAGCGAGGATGGGTTGCGCGCGACCAATCCCCCCATGGCGAATCCAATCTTCTGGCGGAGAACCTCAGCCAGGACAGCAAAACCGTTGCGCTGCTCCATGGCCTCGCAATTACGCCAATTGCCCCCAACAGCTTCGAGAAAGATGTTGACAGAACGAAGCATACTGTCCAAAGTCTGGGCTGACTGTACCAACTTCAGGCCAACAGCAACACACCCGCCGATTCGCCAAATCGCGTCGTCGAGTGATTGCGGAACGACAACGACAGGGTCACCAGATAGTCGTCCAAAACCTCGTGGTTGGGACAGCGCATCATTTACCGAAGGCACGGCAGCATTGATGATGATGGGAGTGCTATGCAGTCTGGTATACTTGTGAAGAGTTTTGGCAGATTCTCGCGACAGGGATCGGATCAGCTGAGATTCATCGATGGCATTTCTGTCATCATCGTCCATTACGGAACTAGGGGAGAAGCTCAGTAGTATCTTGGATTCAGGCATGAGATGGCTTGCATTTGCCCGGATGGCTGCTACGATTTCGGATCGTTCTTCTCTCCCGGGATGCAGTATTTCGTTATGGACATGAAGTTCAGCAGACGTACGGTAGGTCTGAAACGACCCGAGTCTATCTTGGAAATTACCACAATATCGCGGACCAAGTTTATGATATACGGCAATCAGCTCGTCTGATAGTGGTTCAGAAAAGAGGTGGAAGGAAGCAAGTGAGAGTTTCGAAGAGATGACGTTTCTGCCTAGTCGAGGCGCCAGGTTCCGTGGTGTGCCCAGGAATGCGATGATGTGGTGCTTGGAGACGCTAGAAGACATGGATGCAAAGCTTTCCTGGCTGCTATCTAGCACCGGAGGATGTGAAGGATAGTGCGCCTTCATAGTCTCGGTGAAGTCACCATCTACAAAAAGGGATGCCTTGGCAGTGCCCATACCAATAGCTTTTGCTCTTCTGTGGACAATGGCGATATGGTACCACCGGCCCGCGTCGAAATGAGGAGCTTTCTTGAACCGGACACTGGGTACAATACCAGTGGAATGGCCCATGTAGGTCTGCAAGATGAAACAACGGGTATCTCTCTCCAGATATGCCATGAGGAAACACGTTTGCGTGTCATCGTAGGCACCAAAGAGTGTAGTGTGACAGTCGGTGTCAAATCTATCGACTCGAACCCAGGCAGCAAATGTATATCCGCCACCTGGAGACATTGGAGGGAATGGACGACCGAGATCTGGAAGTTCAATCGCGCTGAAGCCGTGCAAGGAGAGATCGAATTGTATAAAGGGCGGGTCGCGAGATGAGCGCATAGCGCGTAGGAGAAATTCAGCGGCCGATTCCGAAGACGCTGCTTTGCGGAAGAGGTAGTATGCATCGTCGAGCTTGTTGATACCGTACTGGACTAGGCCGTCGGCCAACTCTAGCAGTAGGCCAGTTTGTAGAGGAGCACATTTGTTGTCGAAAAGCAAGGGCAGGACGGTGCTCAATACGCCCGTGACGTGTAGCGCAGCTCTGTTGTAGGATGAGATGGAAGCCATGTCCAGAATGGCAAGCAGCACCGAAACGGAGAGAGCCTTGGAACGCGTGCCTGGGACATGTTGACCAGACAGGCCCCGCCAGAAGTGGAAGATGGTCGGAATGATGTCTGGATTTTGCAGTATCTCATTGCCGCTGAATATAGCCCGTATCTGGCTGCGTAGTTGGTCGAGATCTATGTCGGTGTCGCTATACATGGACCGCGGGCTGGAGACTACAATTTCGGTAGCCTGCGAGTCGGCGTCGGCAGCCGTGTCTTCCTCGTGCTTTGGTTGCGTGTGCTCGACGTTCTTGTCGATATCCCTGAATATGCGTGTCATGGCCTCTTCGCCCAAAGCAAAGGCAAACAGTGTGCCAAAGAGCTGCTCCTGGCCGGCATCGTCGCGCTTGCTCTTGGACTGGCCGGCGAATATGCCTGTGCTGGCCAGGGCTTGTTCCAGAGCACTCCAGCCGCCGTGCTCGACGCGCTTAGCAAAGAAGCGCCTGTTACCGGCATGCTCGTTCAACGCGTCTGACAGGACATCCAGTGTGCCTTTGATCACCTCGAAGAAGTCGATGCGGTCGGGGGTGGGCAGCTCGGCAGGCTTGTAGAAGCCGGAAAGCGAGCGCAGGGTAACGAGAAGGGTCTCGAAGCCGCGGACATGTCTAAAAGCGTCTTTGGCGTGGGTTTGGTCGTTGGACTCTATCAGCAGCTGGCGCATGCGGCGCAGGGCGTTGCTCTGGCTGTGGAGGACGTCGGAGGTCGGGGGTGCAGTTTCGGAGGCTCTGATCAATTCGTCCGCTCGGCTCCGGAGCTCGGCGATCTGGTTATTCATTGGCGGGAGTCTTGAGGCGGCCGTGGAGGACCTGTGAGGCCGAGTGGTGGCCATGTTCAGTCAAGACGGCTGCGGCTGGGGAAGTTGGGCGGGGAAGATGGCTGCGTAGGTCGTAGCACCGTCATATCTCCGACCCGCAAGCCCGCACATGAAGCGTGAACGCGCAGAAACGTGTAGCGGGGTCTGTTGCGCTGGGGGGTTGGCGTCTATCGCGGGCTGCTCTCGTCGTGGTTGCTGCCAAACGGGCCCTCGAAGCTGATCCCTGTCGCTGCAGAGCTCAGGCAGCCGCCGGAGACGGTCGCGTTGCAGGGACGAGTGCACGTAGTCTGCAGTCTGTCTAGGCTACCACAGCAGCTGTGGTGAACAGCGCGTCGTGTCTGGCGCGGGCCGCTTGGTGGGCTGGAGACTGTGGCCTCACGTGCGGGTGCATTGTGGCTGTGGCCGCTGGGCATGGCCGCTTGAGCGTGCTGGGGCGCTCCATCTCGCCGGTTTCCAGACGGCCACAAGCATGGAGCAGCCCGTCCGTCAAGGCCAGCGTCTGCGCGGGCGCGTTCAGCGTCGCAGCACCATGGCCGCACCCAGCTGCATCCTTCGTCTGATGCTCGTGGCGCGTGGCTCGTGGCGCGTGGCTCGTGCGCCAGCTCCCCGCCAGCCTCACTCCTCACTCCTCACTCCTCACGGGCGCGGGCGCGGCCAGGTCATGCGTCATCCGCCTAGCGCGCCCGGGCCGTGCACCCTCCTCGGTCCAGATAAGAAGCTCCCATCGCCATAGCTACCCCGGCTGCATCCCCATCTCTCCTCCACATCACACTCCCCCCTTCATTACTCCGCACCGCTCACGCCCCCCTCGCATCTCCCCTGCCTTGATCCATCACACTTGTCTCATCTCCTTCCACTTCCACGCTTGTCCTTCTACTTCTCGCTGTGCGAGCTCCGCCATCATGAGATACAGCCTGATCGCCGCGCTGCCGGCTTTGGCCGCAGCGTCGCCTACCTTCCAGGTCGAGACGATCCACAAGCACGCCGCCCCAGTGCTGTCGTCGACGTCGGCCAAGGAGGTGCCCAACAGCTACATGGTCGTGTTCAAGAAGCACGTCACGGATGCCTCCAAGCACCACGACTGGGTCCAGAGCATCCACTCCAAGAACAGCGAGGAGCGCATGGAGCTGCGAAAGCGCTCCTCGCAGTTCCCCGTCACGACTGACGTCTTCGATGGTCTCAAGCACGTGTACGAGATGGCCGGCTTGAAGGGCTACTCGGGTCACTTCGACGACGAGACCATCGAGGCCATCCGGAACCACCCCGATGTAAGTCCCATCCTCTCCACCTGTGCGCAGCTGCATCCGTCGTCCCAGAAGGCGCCGGTTGTGATTCAGAGTGCTGCTGCGAGCTGCGTCGCGTCGCGTGACTGCAGGCAGCTCCGGCTCCGCACGCCATCGCAATCACACGTGACGCCATCTGGGTACCTGCATTGAGGCTTGCCGCTAACACCTTGCTAGGTCGACTACATCGAGCGCGACTCAGAGGTCCACACCCTCGGTCACGACGAACCGGAGATCGAGAAGAACTCTCCCTGGGGCCTCGCCCGTATCTCGCACCGTGACTCCCTGAGCTTCGGCACCTGGAACAAGTACCTGTACGCCGCCGACGGTGGTGAGGGCGTTGACGTCTACGTCATCGACACTGGCACAAACACCAAGCATGTCGACTTTGAGGGTCGTGCCAAGTGGGGCAAGACCATCCCCAACGGCGATGCTGATGAGGATGGCAACGGCCACGGCACCCACTGCTCCGGCACGGTTGCTGGCAAGAAGTACGGTGTCGCCAAGAAGGCGCACGTCTACGCCGTCAAGGTCCTCCGCTCCAACGGCTCCGGCACCATGTCCGATGTCGTCAAGGGTGTCGAGTACGCTGCCAAGTCTCACTCTGAGACCGTCAAGGCCGCCAAGGACGGCAAGAAGAAGGGCTTCAAGGGCAGCGCTGCCAACATGAGCTTGGGAGGTGGCAAGTCCACCACTCTTGACCTCGCTGTCAACGCTGCTGTCGACGCTGGTATCCACTTCGCTGTCGCCGCCGGTAACGACAACGCCGATTCCTGCAACTACTCGCCAGCTGCTGCTGAGAACGCCGTCACCGTCGGTGCCTCCACTCTCCTTGACGAGCGTGCCTACTTCTCCAACTACGGAAAGTGCAACGACATCTTCGCCCCTGGTCTCAACATTCTGTCCACCTGGATCGGCTCGGAGCACGCCACCAACACCATCTCTGGTACCTCCATGGCCTCTCCCCATATCGCCGGTCTCCTTGCCTACATGCTGTCTCTCCAGCCTGCCAAGGACTCTGCATTTGCTGTCGCCGACATCACCCCTAAGAAGCTCAAGGCTAACCTCATCTCTGTCGCTACCGTCGATGCTCTCTCTGACGTCCCAAGTAACACCAAGAACGTTCTTGCATGGAACGGTGGTGGCTCTGCCAACTACACTGAGATCGTTGAGCAGGGTGGCTACACTGTCAAGAACGCTGCCAAGGAGGACGAGTCTCAGTTCCGCATCACCATTCCCTCTTTCTCTGAGATCGAGGGTGACTTCGACAAGGCCAAGGAGTCTGCTGGCCGCAACGCCCACCGCGTCGGAGTCAAGCTTCAGCAACTTGAGGCCGAGATTGAGGACTTCATCGCTGAGGAGATGTCGTCCATGTTTGAGAAGGTCAAGGAGCGCGTCGCTAGCCAGTAAATGTGACATGTAATGATTGACAATACGATCCAAGAAGGGTCTACTGCTATATGGCATGGCATGGGTTAGGTATTGGCGTCGGGTTCTTCACAAGGAGCATATTTCTCCTATCTCATTGGGCTCAAGTTGATGGCGTGTAGGTTAATGAGTTACTCTTGATATAGAACGCAATGTGAGGTAGATAAGATGTCTAGAAATGCATCATCTTTCCTCTGCCAAATATGCTCTTCTCTCCCTAACTTTTCGTGAATTGTTGAGTTTCGCTCTTGCAAGTGTGTTCTCTCTTTCAGAGTATTCACATGTTGTGCGTTATGCCAATCCCTCAGGTTTTCACATGCTTAGGCTGAAAGCTTCAAAAAAAAAGTCTGCTTTTCCTTTAGCTAGGCATTCGAGAATGTTGATTGCAAAGCCAGTGTGCTTGTTCAGCAAGTCTGCAAAGGCTAGCTTGTTGAATAGCATAGTTTGCGACACGATAGTCTAAAAGAGCACCTTTTGCAAGCTAATGTCACTGTCCAGTATAGTGTTGAGGGCATGCTCTACAGCTTAGAAAGATTTGTCTTTGTCATAGGTAATCCTTAGGTTCTATTAAAAAAAAAGCGTAGAGAACCTAGTACAAGCGAGTTCCTTATAATCTATCCCTAATATTAAATTAATTCCACATCTTACACTTCTTTCTAGACAGAAGAAGTTGAAACGAGTACATATTGGCACTGATGAGGAGTTGCGATGCAAATAAAGGTGCGAGGAAGCTGCCCCAAGTGTGTAGTTGGCGCCCAGTGCTAACATATGAAGTTGAAGGTAAATGGACATTGCAAAGAGAACATCCACCCTATAACAAATTCATCAATTTCAGACCAAGCCTCGGAAGGTCCACGCCGAATGTTATACAGTCGATTAATATATTGAAATGGGGGGTCAGCACAAGTAACCCTTTGAGCATAAGTCTAGCAGTCATATTACAACCATTTCAAATCACTACTGGCAACGGCGTTTCCGGGAATGCTCCTTTGCACTACCAACCGAGTGACCCTTTCCTTGTTTCTTTCCAACCCAGTGTCCCGCCACCTCTCGAACCGTTCTATCCCGCAGTGGCAATCTCGAAATATCATCTAGCTCGTTTCTACGCAGCTTCCACGGTTGGCCGGTCCACGAGTGCTGTGGGTGGTGCTCGGCAAGCTAAATTCCGAGTAACGTCGCGCGCGCATGGTCTGTGACCGAAAAAGCTGGTATAGCTGGGTAACATGAGTTGATAGTAAAGCCAGTGTTCGATTATATAAGGGGAAGAACAAGAACGTAATGTTGAGGGCGGAAGGTGCTGGGTCAAATGGTCGGACCGTGCCTAAATAAGGAAGAGAAGTCAATGTTCAAATATAATTTTCTCAGCAAGCGTGTATCATTTGCCCTACAGGGGTCTGGGACTCAAGTGAATCACTCCAGATGTTCGCATGGTCTTCCTTTAGATGACAAACGAACAACAATATATCCCATTCAATAGTGCCGTGTAGGGGATACAAACCTGAGCTATCGGGACATGTGGTGAGCAAATTAGGGAAAGTTGCGACAACCACTGTCTGCTCCTGTTACACCAGCGACCTGACACCATTGGCGCCAGCTACAGTTGTTGTGGGCATGGTCTTTGGTGGCTTGACATTCGCGAGCGCTGTCCGATCTGTCGCTCGCATTGATCATGTTTCCGTTTTCTGCGCCTTTTTGGTCACAAACTGTCTTCGTGGCGGCATCTTTGGGTAGACTGTTGGAGTCATAACCATAACGGTATCCGTAACTCCGGACTAGTTCGATACCTGAAGCTTCTTGTTGGGGGTGGTTTCTAAATACTGCTTTTAGCAAAGAAGAAACGTAACGGAGAGGCAGTGGGCTTTTACCGGCGAAAACCTGAACAACATTGATGGCAACTCACGTTAAGTTAGTTTCTCGAGTAGTGAGGTTCGATCGTAGCACCTTGGTGGGTTACATTGGTGTAGCCCGTAACCCATATTAGCATGTGTCTAATGAGTTCGAGGGCCAGTCTCAACGCGCATAAATCTGACATTCCCATATCTCAAGTACTTGATGAAGGTTTTCTCTCAAAAGCCGGTATCGCTACAGTACCACAACGATGTTTGCACGCCATCCCTTTAACATACAGCATCGGGCCGTTCTGTGTCCAATCTTGCCATTAGAAACAAGTTGGAGAAAAGGAGTCGTTAGCTCGGACCGATTCAATTATTGAGGTGATACCATTGTAATGTAATTGTGGAGAAGGCACGTGGTGTGCGGACGCGCCGGTAATTACCCAAAGCCTTGATTTGTTCAAGAGGCGTCAATCCTCCACCAGTTCGGTAAAGCTATGATAACGGCAGAGGCATCAAAGCGGCCACGGGTTTCTGCCAAGATAATGCGTCATCGAGCTAGCTAAGCTTCTTTCGTCAGCGCTATGCCGTTTCTGACTCCCAGGCCGAGCTAAATGTCAACATGCCGTTGCAACGGCTTTTGACTATCGGGTTTGACCATGGTATCATCCTATCACGATATCCAAAAGTTTCGATTCAGCGGTACACGGACATGCACTTACGGGCCGATGAACAACGTGGAAAAGGAGTTTGTTGCTGGCTGGGCCCCGCACACAACTGACAAAACAAGAAGAGCTGCGCAGAGAACGATCAATGCATCGAGGCTGTCTGGACGATCGTCGGTTGTATCTAGCTTTCCTCTGTGGCTGATGCATACTAATCAGGCACCGCTGACGATATGCACGGCAGTCCATTTGGAAGCCGCTAGTCCCGCGCTCAGGCATTGCTGCCCTTGATGCTGATCCCAATCATCAACAACACGAGGACATGAGGAAACAAAAAGGTCAAATTCAGAGCCATATGTTTGAAGAGGAACGGGGGGTTCGCTCTCTGACCTGGAAGCTTTGTTCTGGAGTATCCTCAGCACATTTCCTCTGCAAGAAAGACCTACATGGATTGAGGGACCCATGGAGCACGTAGTACAGTATCAGTGCTAGGCCTCAAGGCATGGTGAGGTTATTCTCTTTACTCTAGCTGGATTTATCCAAACCTGGCACTGCATCTGTGCTGGCGAATCCACTTTTTCGGGACTACGACCAACGATCTGCGCCTGAGATACCACTTTGTAATGGCCGAGCGCATGGACGACTGCGGTAGATCAACTACAAACGAGCTGTAACCAGACTTCGCGCTGCTGATCACTATCCTAATGCTCTTCCCAATGCACTTAACGGCCATTTGCCGGATATTACCTTCCTGCCACACATGAACATCAAGTGGCGTCAGGAGAAAGAAAACAGAACGATGAGTATATAAGTACCTGTCGGCCTTATCGTGGAAAGAAGTATCCTCCATCAAGAGCCCCAGCCTCATTCAACTCTTCCGACGCTCGCTTCTTACTCCAACTAATATACACTCTTTCAAACAACTTCACTTCTATTAATATGCGTTTCAACGTTCCCGTCCTCCTTGCAGCCGCCGCTGTTGCGAACGCCGCCGCCATCCCCCGTTCCAAGTTCAATGATGTCAATGCTGATGTCAAACCAACTGTTAACGATGTCGGTTACACCAACGTAGGCCGAAGTGACGATGTCAAGGTTGACGCATCTGTTAATGGCGATATCAATGTTTTGGGCGTCGACGCATCTGTTGAGGCTAACGTCAACCTGAACAAGCGCGAGATCCCTGTCGTTGGCGGTCTTGCTAACGGTGTCACCTCTGGTGCCACTTCTGGAGTCAAGCCTGCTCTCGACGTAAGTCCTAAACTCATCTCATTAGTTTCATTGAGCTAATAGCCCTGGCAGAACGTTGGAAACATTGATGTTTCCCCCAACACTTCTGTCAGCACCGACTCGGACAAGCGCCAGCTCCCCGCTGCCAAAGGTTTGGTTGATGGCGCCCCCTCACCTGTCAACGGCGTCAAGAACATTGGTCAACTCGGTGCGCTAGACAAGTCTGCCAATTCTGCTCTGGACAAACGCCAGATCCCTGAACTTAAGGGTGTCGTTGGTGGTGTCACCTCTGGTGTAGTTCCTGTTGTCAACGAGGTCAAGGATATCGTTGACCCCATTGTCAACGACGTCGAAGGTGTTGTTACTCCCGTTGCCAACGAGGTCGAGAATGTCGGCGCTTCTATTTATTTTTAAGGTGTCAAAGGTGGTGGTTGTTGTTGTAGTCAAAATGGGTTTTCCAAAAAAGTGAAAAGCAGCTACCCTCTACTAATCAGTCGCAAAAGTCAAAAAAAAAGATTGTGTGTAGTTAACAAGATTCGAACAGTAAGTAGATAAGGTCTACACGCTAAGCGCTTAGAGCAGAAAAGCTTAGACTACTAAGCAAAAATTAGGGTTGAAAAAATTTGCTAAAGGTACTAAAAACAACACTAATTGAAACGTATTTAACAGTAATTGCTAGCCTATAGCTAGCAACAAGATTGTGATAGAGATAGAGGAGGAGAGTAAGGACACGTACGTTACCGCAGCAGGAGCCTGCAATACTTCTTTATAAAAGCTCCCTGCCTGCTGCTTCTTACTTTTAGGATTTCCTACACTATATAGTACTGCATATAAACAACTTGCATACAAATAATATAATGCTTAGACTGTTTTTCTCTCTGTTTAACATAAAAACTAATAGCTTACATTAAGTAAAGTTAGACCTTACTAAGTCACTATACTAGAAGCTATAGTAGTAGATTACAAAGCCAGCGTTTACTGTTGTTAAGCGGCCACCTCCGTCTGTCAAAAAGGAGCTGGTGGCGATAGTCCCTGTGGTAGTTAAGTTAGTGCAGAGGTCAGAATGTAACTGTGTTTAAGAAATCTTTGATGCGTCTGGTGTCATAGATGTTGAGGTCACAACAAGGACTGTGAATGGCTGGTTTGGCTGGTACACCATACACACTGCGCATGTTAATGGTCCAGGTGCGGTGAAGGTGTATCACTTCGGCAATCTCCGTCGGCGCTTCTATTGTCGACGGTGCCGTGAACGGTGTTAACCCCGTTGTCAATAGCGTCAACTAAGCAACAATGTCGATCATGCCTCGCAATATTGCCAGCGTCCTTAGCTAGATATACCCTCACGTATACCTTAATCTTTATTAGCATCTTATCAAGTATAATCACCAAATTGCTGCTATTCACTTATGCCTTCTCAGAGGATTGTACAGACCCTTTTCACGTACTATGAAAACTATCCTACCAGTTCTGCCTCGTCAACTTGTGATTGTCTTTGAATCAGCACGTAGTTCGTCATCCGGGAGATTCTGACTTCCACAGCAGGTGAGAGGCCATGGGGATCGTCTTGGCAGGCATCAATATCAATCTTTCTCCCGTTCGACACTTATCTTCTCAACCCTCACACTCTCTACTCTCCCGTGTCAGCAGAATCTCTACTCCAAGCCATGCCGATATGGATCCTTCAAGCAATGCGCATAAGCGGCAGGAGCTTGGTCTCGAAATGTGAGCCGCATTAAGTGTTGAAAGAAATAATAAGAACATCGATCTCAGGTACTCAAATCTAAGAGTTCTACGCGACTTTACGATCCGATAAGGGGATTTGGGCTAGCTCATGTTCGAGTCTCATAAGTGGTTGCTAAGCTTCAATTCGTACTGATTCAAGGTGGCCTTTACTGGAGTGTTTGCAGCAAGTCCCACATTCTAGAATATTAGTACGTGCCCTTGCTCACGTGAGAAGTTTCTGCCAGAGAAATCATCTTGATTGCGGATGATCCCGGTGCTCTCAAAACTATACTCAATTTTCCATAAGATGAAAACATGTGCATTCCAGATGATTCACAACCTAGCACGCCTAGCAGTATCTCTATATTTGTTACTTCCTGAGACTATATCTCGTGGATGGTAAATGCGACTTCCCTAAAATCTAAATCCGGATTGCCGAGTGGTTTAAGATTTGCCTGTCGAAATGGTTGCATGAACCTGGTGGACCTCTTCGTTCTTGGGTTGATGACGTGTTTCGACGACTCAGCGATGTGGTCAGGAGTGTCTACGATCTTTTTGGTTCAGAACATCAGCCCAACCACGAACAGGCTCTTGCAAGCATTCTCAACTGCATAGGACTAAACCGCCAATCATGACAATGGCTTGCCACGAAATTGACGGATTTGCGAGAGATGTCTTCCTCCGCTTTATGGCGAGCACTGGAGTGTCGGACGTTGATAAGAAGAAAAAACTAGGGAGACGTCTGTCCATGTTGGGGAGAGTACACATGGGAATGGCACGAAGAAGGACTTTGTTGAGCCAGAATGAAGGCGGAGTCGGTATTGTGAATGGTATGTATGAGGATGTGTTGGTGACACTTTGCACAGGTCAAAACAAACAACTAGACTCCTTTGGGCAAGCCTCGGTAGCGAAGACGTCCGGCACTAGGTCAACCCTGAGAAAGGCCGTTTCAACTTTCCCCTCGAATCGCACTCAATGAAGTTGCGATTCCACCAGCACACCATTTTCACGACGTTACGACCCATTGACGACCATTTCGTATCCTCCGCTCTCTTTTCCGTCTTTTCGAACTGCTAGAGCTACCCCTGCTTGTTCCAATCTCGTTCGGAACTGTCTGCGACATCCCATAAACTAGAACACACTCCCTCTCGCCATTAACCCTCACCGCTCCTAGACTTGGGCTACAAGGCTCGCTCGACTCGTACGACATATCGTTGCATTCGCTCCTTATATCGAAGCTACACACCCTCCTTATCTACCTACGATGCCAGAAACAACCAAGGTTGTGCCCCTCACCTGCCATGGTCACTCGAGGCCTGTGCCACATATTCATTTCTCGTCCTTGGTAGACGAGGATCAATATTACGTTATATCAGCATGCAAGGATAATAACCCCATGCTTCGAGACGGAGTGACAGGAGACTGGATTGGCACCTTCCTAGGCCACAAGGGCGCAGTTTGGCAAGCGAGACTATCTTCAGATGCCTCGCTAGCAGCTACGGGCTCTGCGGATTTCTCTGCGTAAGTGTGTTCAGTTGCGTTGCTGCAAGCGAAGAGCGTTCTAACAGCCCACAGAAAGGTCTGGGACACACATACCGGTGAAGCCCTTCACACACTCTCACACAACCACATCGTCCGCGCAGTCGCATTTCCCAATCAGCCTCATCCCCAGATCCTCGCGACAGGTGGCATGGAGAAGAAGTTGCGCATATACGACCTTTCACGCAGCGATGCGACGAGCTTCGAGATCGGCGCAGGTGTTCACACCGGAACCATCAAGTCGATTGTATGGACATCGGACCCGAATGTCATAATCACAGCAGCTGAGGACAAAAAGGTGCGGTGGTGGGATTTGCGCCAAGAGTCTACAATCGGCGAGCATGCCGTCGAAGGCACTGTTGGCTCTTGCGAGCTGGATAACACCTCCTCGGATGGCATCTTGAGCGTAGCCGCTGGAAACAGTGCCTACTTTTTCAACAGCCAGTCGCCCGGATCGCTCATTAAGAGCATCAAGACACCATACGAGATCGCCAGTGTAGCCCTGCATAATGGAGAGCGGAAGTTTGTCACTGGTGGTAGCAATCAGAACGACACTTGGGTCAGGGTCTGGGACTTTGACGAAGAGAAGGAGCTCGAAACCAACAAGGGCCACCACGGGCCTATCTGGTCGGCAAGTTTCTCGCCTGACGGAAAGCTTTATGCAACAGGCAGTGAGGACGGAACAGTCAAGCTGTGGAAGTTCACATCTGGCCCGTACGGTCTGTGGAAGTAGGATTTTTCGCATGACCGATGCTATCGTTAGCCAAAATTCTGGCAAGGCGCAGCATTTCAGCACCAGAATACTCGTAAATAACATGCAAGCAAAATCTATTACCATGGTCAAACAACTACGATTCTACTTTGCAAATGTTGACATGCGCTGGACAGATGAATAAATTCCAAAGGCGAAGCTTATTGCAAACAAACTGTGAGGTTGATGGTACTCTTGCTATCAAAGGCTACCCCTACCAGGGTAACCGTATCCGGGGAACTATCCGATTTGACATGCCCTCTACGCAGGACCACTCGACTGAACAAAACACTAGATCTGCATAACATACACGATTCAATTCCTCGACAAGCTCTCCCTAAACTACGCAAACGCCTACACCCCCACCCAGGACCTCGGCCTCCAAGGCGACCGCTACGGCTGGATAGCCGCCATCTTCAACTTCGGCTACTTCTTCTGGGCACTTCCCGTCTCGAAATACACTGGCACCATGATCCTCCTCTGGTCCCTCCTCCTCTGCAGCCATGTCGCGGCCAAAAACTACGCCGGCATACTATGCCTCCGCTTGCTCCTCAGCATGTTCGAATCAAGTATCAGCCCCGCAATCATGAGCATTGTCAGTATGTTTTACCGGCGCGACGAACAACCAGTTCGCATGTGCGTGTTCCTCGCTTTCAACGGCATGGCAACTATGGTTGGTGCCCTACTAGGTTACGGTCTCGGCAGGCAAAGCATTGCAGCTACGCGTTGTAGGAAGGATGGGTCGGGATGATTGACTGGTAGGTATCAGCCGCCGCTACAAACGCTACAATGCATACGCGTGTCACCTATTACAGCAAGTCAATGAAGTCCACAAGTAATCAAAGAACATGCGCTTTGCTAACGTAATTCAAATACACCAATTGAAAATCTGCTAATCATACTACTCGCGCCAGACTACTCGTCCCACATCTAATACTTACCACTCTCCCTAACCAACCCACTCTTCTCATTCTCCGCCTTAGGCCTCAAAGCCCACTCAGGCGCCTCATCAATCCCATCCTCCTCGGCCTTATCGCCCTCCTCCTTAGTCTTATGCACACTACTCGGCAGATGCTCCGCAGGCGCATACACAGTAACTAACTCCAGCGGCTGATCTCCCTGTGTAACAAACTGATGTTGCGTCCCCGCAGGCACAACAACAACATCTCCCGCCTTAACCTCCTGATCCTTGCCATTGACCGTTGCCAGCCCCTTTCCTGATGTGAAGAGCAGGATTTGGTCGACTGTGTGCACTTCGTCGCCGATTTCCCCGTTGACGGGTACTTCCATGGCGACGATTTGCGAGTAAAGGCCTGTGTGGAGCACGGTTCTGAAATCGCCGAAACTGCGCTTTTCGCTCATGAGGCCGGGAAAATGCACCATTTCGTGCTTGGGGGGTGCGTCGGAGCGGTTGCCGACTTTCTTGTAGGCCTCCATCTTGGGGGCTGCGTAGAGTCTTGGGGTGGATGTGGAGAAGGGTTTAGTGATGGATGCCGCAGTTCGCTTTGAGAGTGTGGATGTGGATGTGGATGAGCGGAAAAGTTGGGATGTGGTCTTGAGCATTGAGGATGTTTGCGTGGAATGTCTGTGTTTGATCTCAAGTCAGATGAGTATTATATGTTACGTCGTTCGACATCATCACCTTACATAGCGTCAGCGCGCGTTTAGGTGTGGAGGTCTAGACTTTAGGGTGTGCATGACGTCACTATAGCGGTCCCTCGCGATGTACGGGCACATTGCCCCCGTTCGGTGGCCTAGTACGTTCCATAACGTGTTGGTTTGCGATCTGCAATGTATCAGGCCATGGTGCGGTGCTGTAGTGGTGTCGTGGCTGATTATGTCATTGGCATTACGAGCACGCCTCGCCGAGTTACTCGGCGTGTAAAAGATCTGCAAGTTGGTGGAAGTGACGTTGAGAGGAGAATGAAGGTTCTATTATAGTTGCAATGCTCAAGTTGGTGAGCGAGCAGGATGTGATACTTCAAGTCTAAGATAAACTAGATCCTTGACGGTAGTAACTTTCATGATGTTTGGTTTCATCGCACCGTTCACACAGCGCTGTACAAGAGGCCGATTTGGCATCTAGGTCTCTATGTTGGGCATACCTTTCTTCGCAACTTCTGGCCGGTGGCAAAGGCCAGAAAATCTGGTGCAGTGGAAAATTGTTGTTGGTGGTGGACTCGCCCACCTTTGCTTCATTCGTGAAGAAAACAGGGGAGTCGCGCTGCAGCACCGCGACTACCATTCTACTTGGTCCAAATACAGACGTATCCTCACTAGACGCGATTGCGACCAGCGGCTTCTTGTTTCTCCTCGTCAAACTCTCGCTCAATCTCCTCCTCTTCTGTAGGCTTCGGGCTCTTGACATGCTTGGCAGGCACATCACCGCCACTCATCTGCCATTCCATGAGCTTGTTGAACGCACCGTCTGGGTTTGAGCTGAGCTGCTCGTAAGTGCCTTCTTCGGCTACTCTGCCGTCAGCATCGATGCAGATGATACGGTCGGAGCGCTTGATTGTTGACAGACGATGGGCGATACTGATAGTCGTGTTGTTCTCCTGGAGAAGTTTGTTAAGCGCTTGGTTGACGAGAGTTTCAGACTCGGCATCGAGAGCACTTGTTGCTTCGTCAAGAATGAGAATGTCGGGCTTCTTGATTAGTGCTCGTGCAATGGCAATACGTTGCTTCTGGCCTCCCGAGAGTTGAGTGCCTCTGGCGCCAGCATGTGTCTCAAGACCGTCGGGCTGTACTGGTTAGCGGAGATTTCACATCGAAGGGGGGTCATACGTACGAAATCGCTTATAAACTGGCAATTGGCCTTTCGTGCAGCAGCTACTATCTCAGCACGGGTGGCGTCAGGTACGCCATATGCGATGTTCTCTGCGATAGTTCCAGAGAAGAGCACAGGCTCCTGACCAACATAACCAATCTTCCTCCTCAATTGCTTTGCGTTGAGAGTGGTGATGTCTCGGCCGTCAATAGTGATGGTTCCGGAATTAGGGACGTAGAAGCGTAGAAGAAGACTGGCAACTGTAGACTTGCCAGCTCCGCTAGGTGCCACGATAGCCACATTGGTACCCTGCTCGATCTTGAAGCTGAGATGCTTGAAGATGGTGACTGCCGGCCTAGTGGGGTAACTGAAAGTAACATTCTTGAACTCGATGGGACCACGCGCCGACTTGACTGGCAGACCCTTGGTGGGCGATATCGTCGGGTTACGATCTTGGAGCTCGAACAGACGACTAGCAGCCCCGACGCCCTTCATCATCTCCCCGTAAAAGCCAGACAAACCAACCATACTGGAACCAGCGTAGACGGTGTACATCAAGAACGAGGAGAGTTCACCGATAGAAATGACTCCGTTCTTGACCATGTTGCTACCAACGTAGAGGATAGAGATGATGGTCAAGTTGCCCATTAGTCCAGTGCTTCCGTAGAAGCTCGCAGCAACCACAGCTTCCTTTTTACCCAGAGCGAATATCCTTTTGATTTGTCGATTGTAGCGTGATGCTTCTTGGACTTCTCCAGCAAAGGCCTGACTTGTCCTGACGTTGCCCAACCGCTCTTCAGCAATCTTTGTCAAAGTTCCCAAGTTCTTCTGGATCGTGCGACTCAGATTCCGCAGCGAGCGACCAGAGAAGAAGGCGATGAGAGCGACGGGTGGGGCAATCAAGGCGAGAATACCAGTAAGCTTCAGACTAACAAAACCCATCATGGCGAAACCAGCTGCACCACTGACGAGCGCACGAAGACCGTCAGACAAGTTCTGGGTGATGCTCTTTCCAACGATGATGGTATCTGAACCGAGACGAGAAATAAGATCTCCAACCCTGTTGGCGTCAAAGAACTCGGCGTTTTGCACAAACGTCTTGCGGTAGAGCTGTGATCGCAAGCGAGCCACGATGCGTTCTCCGACGATTCGCAGAATGATGATGCGTCCAAAGTTGAATGCAGCGCCGGTGATCAAGACACCGGCCAATGCAAAGTAGAAGATGGAGGGAGTCATGCCAAAGAGTAAGCCATGGGTGTTTTCGGTCGAGGTTGCAGCGTCCAAGATCTTGCCGATTGAGAAAGGAATGGATAGAGAGATGCCAGATCCGACGAGTAAGAAGAGGAACGCCCAAGCGAGTACGCCTAGCTCAGGCCGGGCAATCTTGATCAGTCTCCAGATTTCTTTCATGCCACCTGGCGCGCCTCCGGAGCCAGAGCCATCCTTGGTGAGTTTGGCGCTCAGATTGACCTGCTTCGCCTGCGCCGCCTTTTCAGACTTTGCGAAGCCTTGCTCTTCTTCATGTCCCGGTTCGCCATGATGCTCTTCTAGGTCTACGATGCCCTTTTCTTTAATCTCGTCCCTGTATGACTTGCGCTGCCTGGCAGGCTTGGTGCTGCTTGAGGCTTCTGCTAGTAACCGCGACGTAGCAAACATTCGAGCGGGGCTTGGTAAGCCGTTGTGACGTGCAGTGCCCGCGGTCGCGAAGCGTAACATGGACGGTGAAGGGAAGAGACATGCTGCGCAGCCATTCGGCGACGTTCTGGGTACCGAGGCTTTTGGGATCGGTTTCGCAGCAAACCATGTCGATATGGCGGGTGTTGTTGTCGTCGTCGAGATGCGCGACTGTATTTGCGAGAAGAGGGCTCCGTTGCCTGGGCCGTGCCAGGCCTTGGCCGAGAAAACCAGCGGGCCGCGCATGTGGCTTGAGATGGGTAGACTGGGCGGCTACCGAAGGTGAAGAGCGAATCGGGGCGTTATTGAGGCATTCGACATGGCGATAGACGGGCGGACGTGGGAGTGGACGACTTCGGACCTGTCAATCAAAAGTTGGGCGCCTCGCTGATGACGACAGGACCGCCGCGTCCATCGCCTGCGTGCCGCGGCTCCATGTCGGATAATTACTGACCCTGAACTTGGCCCCTCTTACTTATGGACATGGCACAGGCTCACACATGGTCTCATTTCATGATTTTTTTTATTGTAGTTTAACGTCCTTTCTCAGCCTAAAGGGCTATATAAGACGTGTAGGTTTAGGACCTACAAGTATCTACGTAGTTATTATCTAAGATTTATTTAATTACAAGGAGGGGTCTATCTAAATAAAGGTGAGGCTCGTGGCCTAGTGTATAGGTAGTAAGAGGGCTTGCGGAGACGATAGGAAAAATAAAAAGGAAAAAGCACCTAGTGTAAGCTAAGGCCTAGCTCTTGCTGAGATAAAATCGCAGTTAGGGTTGTTTACTGCGTGAGGTTGGTTGCAGTTTACACACTTAAATATAGTGTAGACACAAGACTTTCCTTTAGTATAGCAAGTCTTACACTTATGTTAGCTTATGTAGTAAGGCTTACTACAGAGCTAGCAGGCTATTTTTAAGCACCTAGCCTTGTTGTGACTAAGGCCTTAGCACCTTTCGCATTATTGTTCTAGAGTTATTTTTCTTATAACTCTAAGCTTTTCTGCTCAAAGGCTTTCTCCTAATATATAGAGCTTTCCTCTAATAGCCCTTTAGGCTTCTTTCTCTATTGCAAAGGCCACGCATGCTGAACTAAAATTTTAGTTTTCTCTTTTATCTTTAGGCGTAAGCTAGAAAGGATTGCTAATAACTTTTAAGCCTTTATTAAAGGTTTCTATTTCTTCTTTTACTACCTCTAGGCTGTAGTTTATAGGAAGCTTGTAGATAACAACTTTAAACTAGGGCGTAATAAGTTAGGCAGCCTTAAAGGTTGTAATATCTTGCTATATAGCCTAATTCTCTAAGAGGTATTTTGCTTTAAAAGCTAGTGTAGTTGTGACTATTTTGTTTCCCTTAGAGGATATCGTGATTAAGGCAACTACAGGCGATTATACATCTCCTTTTATTACTTATTTATTTTTAAGGTGTCAAAGGTGGTGGTTGTTGTTGTAGTCAATATGGGGTTTCTAAAAAAGTGAAAAGCAGCTACTCTCTACTAATTAGTCGCAAAAGTCAAAAAAAAAGATTGTGTATAGTTAACAAGATTCAAACAGTAGGTGGATGAGTTCTAGGAGAAAAGCTTAGACTACTAAGCAATAATTAGGGTTAAAAATTTTTGCTAAGGTACCAAAAAACAAACACTAGTTAAAATGTGTCTAACAGCAATTGCTAGCCTATAGCTAGCAATAGGATTACAGTAGGATTGCAATAGGATTGCAACATAATGTAATAGAGAGAAAGGACACGTACGTACTGTAGCGGGAGCCTATAATACTTTATAAAGCTGCTGCTTCTTACCTACTGCTTCTTACCTTTTAAACAGCACTATATATAAACAATTTGCATATAATACACTGTAATAGCGTGTAACCTCTGCAGTAAGCATCTCCTTATTCTAGGCTCTTTTCTAAAAAAAGCATCTTTTGCTACTATCTACTTAGCACCTAATTTAGTCTAACTTAAACTACTTATATAGACACCTAAATTTATTAAGTATCTTAAAACTTAACTACCTAGCTAGACTTCTAAGTTTATAAAAATCTTAAATAAGTCTCTTATCTATAATATCTTTATATATAAAAAGATTGTTAAGCCTTAATTTAGCTAGTTATAAAAAGAATACATAATCTTTAAAGTATTTGCTAATACTAGCGTAGTACTTAAAATCTATTACTTTAGTATCCCCCTCTTCTTGTTTATCGTGCAAGAGCTAAGTATAGAGACTAGAACCTAGCTTAAATAGCTATTATAAGATGTTAAATTAGTAATAAAAAAGAAAGAGGCAAGAAAGGAGAAGTAGGCTTTCTATTGTCGCGTCTATAGGTTAGTAAGCAAGGTAATAATAGTATTACTACTTTACTTTATTTAAGAGCGCCTAGCAGTAAAGTAACAAAAATAGGTAGAATAAAGTATATTAAGTTAGGAGGCGATTTGCGTCTTTGTCTTGCTTTTCTTTGTTTCTATCTAAACATGCGACATACTAATTGCGTGCTAGCAATACTAAATAAGAGGGCATAAGCCCTAATACCTATTGTTAGCAATAAATCTTTTTTTTTACTAAAAAGGTGTCTACAAAATGTGTGGTTACATTAAAAGGTTGTCTTAAAAGGCCGAAGCCACTTCTTTTATTACAAAGGCGTTGTTAAAGGCATTTCTAAGTTTAAAGGCATTAAATGCAGCTAGGGTCTCGCTAACTAGAACTAGCTAGCGGTCTTTTAGGCTAGTAGCCTTTAGTTTTTGTGTTTTTTTAGATATTCGTCTATAGTTAATCTTTGATGTTGCCTGCTATAGTAGCAAAAGTAGCTGCAGTAGTGTAAGGCGTGTTTTAGATAGGCGTATTCTAGATAGGCGTATTCTAGATAGGCGTGTTTGTTGTTAGTTTCTTAATATGTCTAATTTTCTCTCTTAACTCCCTTAAGACGTTTAAGAGGCTTAATATCTAGTCTGCTAAGATAGCAGTATTCTTCTTGTTTACTCTACTATTTTCTGTATAGTCTTTAAAGACTTCTACTAAGTCTAGGAGACTTATTTGCTAAGTAGGATTGTTTTCAGCTAAATTAGCTGCTTAGATTACTAAATTTCTAGCAATTTTAAGTGCTTCTTCAACTAAGGTAGCTTTTAGTGTTTTATTTCTAATTAGGTATTAAGGGATAGGTCTAATAAAAGGAGAAAAGTTACTCTTAGTTTGAATGTGGGTAGGCCTTTGAGGTTCCTCTAGGGTTTGCCTTTCTAGGCGGGGTGTAGTGGCTTAGCTATTGTCTCTATTATCCTCGTCTATCTCTATTTGTTTTTTGTTTATTCCTCCTAAGTCTCTAGAAGCGATTCGTTTTTTTTTAAGTAGTTGTAATTTCTTAGTTGAATTAGGCTTCGATAAGCTCCTTGATCTCAATTAGCTCAAGATGCCTAGGCATGTGGCCTGAGCTTTTGAGGAAAACGAAAACTTTTCTCTCCTCAAAGGAGGGGGCGGGCGATCTTTCACCCTCTCTCGCGCGCTAGCGCCCTCGCTGCAGGCTTCAAAAAGTGTCGCAATCGATTCCTCGGGGTTGTATCCTTAAGATCCGATCGTTTCTGATCAATTTCCAGAAAAGTCGATGTTGGTGTTGAGCACTGCTCATTTCATGATTGTTTGTGCGCTACGATGGTCCCTGACAACTCCCTGCATGGCCTTGGATACGGAAGAAATTCGAACGCGTGAACCAATCCTTGTCAAACTAGGAAGGGGTTTCAATGGTCGAAGAGGAGCCCGAGTACAGACAGGCGGCTTTAGAGTTGGGACGCTCGTCTCAGCCCTGTAGAGCCCTGTAGAGCCCTGTAGAGCCCTGTAGGCGTCGTGCATGGGCAGTGGGAAAAGCGTCCGGGCCCTGTCCAACATTTGCGCGTCACCACCAGTCTCCCCTCTCCTCATGCCCATAGCCTCTGCCACGGCTCGAATCCGCCCAAGGCCATTCCGCACACAGTCACAGTCCATCGCGCCACCAGTTCGGGGCATTAGCACGCGGCTTCGAGGTGAGTGATGGCACGATCTGATAACAAAACTCGGTTGCATCGCAAAGCATCAGATAACCACAACCCCCAACCCCCAACCCCCGCATGCTCTGTTGTCGCTCAACAGGCAAACGCGAGCCGGCACACGGCCACGGCGTCTTGTCGTTGCATTGAATGCCCAGGGCAGCTCTTAGCTCTTGCTAACCATGGTTCGCGCTAGCAGTCCCCTTTGTCGTCGCGCCCTCAGCCCGCACGCCGCTCCCTCACCTCGCTCCACCACACGGCCGGCACATGGCAATCTCGACGACACCGACAATGCCCAGCCCCATACCCAGCACCTCGACCTCACACCCTGACGACCCGGTTCCCGCCGAGCCAACAGCCATCCCACAGCTCTCCGTGCGCCCGCCGCCGCCGCCGCCGGCCCAGTCGCAGTCACACTCTCGGCCGGAGCAGACGTCGCCCAAGTCGTCGGGCGGATCCACACTATGGGCCAACAGCAGCGATGATTCCGAGGCCCCCATGACGCCCATGACCGAACCCGACCAGGGCGTCGACGAGGTGGTCGACAAGCTGCAGGAGCTGCCCACCTCGGCCGTCACTTTCTCAGACCAGTCGCGACCTCGGCGAGCATCCACCACCCTCATCTCAGACAACCCCAACGACATCAGACGGATCCTGGGCGACGGACAGACGGCCACCAAACTCATCAGCCAGTGCTGCGGCGGAGGATGCTGTCTGCTCAAGACCCTGGCCCCAGACTCGTCGTCGCCCAACTTCACACCCGTCGTCGTCCCCGACAACCATGCCTTTCGAAGCCTCAACCTGCAATTGGGCCCTCTCGCTCTCGACAGCGAGCTCACCGGCACAATCCCCCTGCCGCCCGTCAACATGTCCTTGGAGCCCCTACCGTCCAGGCACACAAAGTACGTCTCCACGGTGCACAAGATGCCGCCCAAGTACGTCCA
Organism: Alternaria sp. 'sect. Undifilum'; assembly: GCA_024321975.1. Taxonomy (NCBI): domain Eukaryota; kingdom Fungi; phylum Ascomycota; class Dothideomycetes; order Pleosporales; family Pleosporaceae; genus Alternaria; species Alternaria sp. 'sect. Undifilum'. The sequence goes on along the minus strand of JAJJZI010000010.1, from coordinate 2,320,148 downwards.
GCCACACCCACCTTATCAAGTCTACTCGGCGCCCCTCTACCACGCACGCGAGTTGACCAAGCCGGGCGCGGAGAAGAGAACAATTCACTTCGACATTGACGTTACCGACTACCCTGACGAGGGAGGTGTTGACTTCAAGGTTGGCGGTGCCGTCGGTATCTGCCCACCCAACTCGCAGGAAATGGTCGATGAGCTGTTCCATCTTCTCTGCATCCCCAAGTTTGTCCGCGACAAGCCCGTCACGCTCAAGACCCAGACCGGGAGATGGCCAACCATCTGGGGCGAAGACCAAGCACGCGAGCTCGTCACAACCCGACGCGAACTCTTGACATGGTGCGCCGACATCCAGTCGCATCCGCCAACCAAGAATCTCCTCCGCGTGCTCGCCGAGTACGCCGATGCCCCCAACGAGAAGAAGATTCTGACGAACCTTTGCTCGGCTCAAGGACAAGCGGCCTTCTGCGACCTTCGTACCACTTCTCACTTTACAGTCCCACAGATGCTCAGCGCATTCCCTTCGTCGAAGCCGCCCCTACCACACCTCCTCTCCGTCCTCACCCAACTAATGCCTCGCTTCTACTCCCTCTCCAACGACCCCCACATCTCGTCGGCTCGCCCCGGCCTTCCCGGTACCCGCCGCCTTATCGAAATGGCCGTTACAGTACACGAGACACCCGATTGGCATGCCGAGGGTGCCACGCGTACCGGTGTAGGCAGTGGCTTCATGGAGCGCCTGGCACACGCCTTCATCACGGCAGAGAACGAAGGCATCGATCCCCGCAGCGTCCTCGATCTTCGCGTTCCCATGTTCCGCGGTCTCATGGCCAACCCGCTGTCCAAGCAGTTTGGTGGTGAAGGCCCCATGGTGCTCATCGGAGCGGGAGTTGGCATGGCGCCTTTCCGAGGATTTATCCTAAACAGGCTCAAGAATGCCAACTGTGCCAACAAGATCTGGCTTATCCAGGGTGTCCGAGACTCTATGCTTGATGAGCTGTACTCTGGCGAGCTTGGTGATCATGAGCGCGAGATCAAAAAGGTTGTGCAAAGCCGAAAGGTCAAGGTCGGAGGCTCAAATGAGGTCAAATACGTTCAGGACGAGGTTCGCGTACAGGCTGACATTGTCTGGTTCGTCATCAACGCTCTTGACGGACGCATCTTTGTCTGTGGCTCTAGTAAGGGCATGGGCGAGGGCGTCGAAGAGTCTTTGATTGATGTGGCCATGCAAAAGGGCCGCCTGAGCGAAGCACAGGCCAAGGAGTTCTGGGCCAGGAAGAGAGAGGATGGGCAGTACATTGCTGTAAGTACACTTACTAACCCTACATTACTTATACTGACCAAAACACAGGAAACATGGTAAAAAAAAAATTGTCACCCTCCGCATACATGTAAATACAGTTACGATTCCGTTTTACGACCGCGTCTATTGACCTCCACCGCTACCACATCGCCACGGCGTCTGAACAAAAGGAATCATTTAGAAACGGTATTGGCGGAAAATTATATTTTGATACACGCACCTTCAATTGAGGTTGTCAGTCCATGGCTTTGTTCATTTTCTGAGTTGGGATATTCGTCATCACATTAGAAGGGACATGCGCGCAAGAGCATGGCGTTTGTCAAAGGAAAGGGCTTGGGAATTTATATTGCGTTATTATTACGGTCTAGTTAGCTTTTTGTTAAGCATTTTGTTGAACATGTCGTTGAGCATGTCGTTGAGCATGTTGTGGATAGCATGAAGAGATTGTAATGGAAAATGTTGTCGTATGCTGTGATCCTACACAAAACTCTGACTACATCTGTGTGTTACGCAGAGGCAAACACGCAGAGGCAAACACGTAGGTGGCAGCTAGCGCTAAGCAAATATTTCGATCAGGTCTTAGTCCATTCCTCACAAGCTCCATATTTATAGAGAAAGAGTCCTGAAAATCAACAACCTAGTCCGTAAAACTGATAAAACTGCAGTCATCTTCTACCCCCCCCTAACCTCTCCACTACAAACCACCTTCCACACCTCCTACCCAACACCCGGCCAACCTACACACAGTCAGTTTTCAACCCATCTGAACCAAACAAATTCCCCTTTCAAAAAAAAGAAAAAAAAGAAAAAAAAACCACACTTACTCCAAATAGTCAACCCCTCGTTAACCTTTGCAACATTAACCCTATCCCCACCCTCCACACCTCCTCCTCCCTCCCCCTATTATTCCCCCAAAACCCATATCTTCCAAACACCGGACTCCACTTGGCCCCAACATCAACCCTCCGATCCTTTTGCAACCTCTTCAGCACCTCTCCCTCGGGCCCCTCCCCAGGCCTCCCTGTCGTATAATCAATATTAATACTCTTACACCTCACACAATTATGCGGAAGCAACACCTCCGTCTTGCCGTTGATCGTCAGCTTACCCCAATAATCTTCCTGATAAGGATCGTACGCGCCCTCCACCACAACATTCGGCCTGAACTTCTCCATTTCCATCGTCATACCCTCTGGTAGCCTATCGCTCACGTCGTCGAGACTCGTCTGCGAACAAAACAAATACGGCGCGCAATCCGCAAACGTGAGTTTCCAAGACTCTGCGCCGGATCGATGCAACCCCATGACTTGTTCCACGTAACCCCGAGAAAACGGCACGTGTTTGATTAGGAAACGCGTCAAGGGATCCGGCTCGAGGGGTAGCATGTCCTGGAATTGGACGGCGCGGAAGTTTTTGGTACCGAGGTAGACAAGGGTGACTGGGTACCCGAAACAGCTTGTGAACCATTCAGAGTACTTTTCGGGCATGCGGAAGGCAAGAGTGGGACTTGAATACAGTGTTATGTCGATGGTGGGCAGTTTCTGCGTGTCGGGTTCCAAGGGGATTTGGAGCGAGGTTGCTTTTGACGAGTCGCCATAGGCAATGTATTTGACGGTGATGGTGTCCTTGTTGGAGATTTCTTGGAGGAATTGCGTCATTTCCGGGTAGTTTGCTATTGACATGTTTTTGTAGCCTTCGGGGGTTTCTTGGAGGAGCATGAAGGTGCCTGCGTTGTTGTTAGCTGGGGTTTGTTGTTATTCTTATCAAACGGGATCTTGGTGTGTTTTACGGTCGTGCTTGAACCCGTGGGGTGTGGCTACGGCTTCCGTGACTTTGATCGCTCGTAGTGATTTAATCGGGTAGACGTATATCTAATATTGGTAACATCAGCAACCTCTTTTCTTTGCTTTTCATCAAGTTTTACGCCTTGCAAACTTACCGCCGAGATCTTCATCGCCGTCACCCGATGGATCAACGGACTGAGAAAGTTGAGCAACTGATATAGGCCAAACGGTACGACGCAAAGTGCCGTGATAAGCCATATCGGCGACACCTTCTCAATGTTAAACTTGTGCTCTTCCTCCATGCTTGGAAAGAAAAAAACCCCCAAAAAAACCTGTACGATACGAGGAATTGGGAACGCAAGTTGGTCTTGGTGTGGCATTGTCGGTTGCGACTGGAGATAGCGCCAGGCCCCACGTGCACGCCTTACCGAGGTGGACGGCGTAACGCCCGGGACGGCGTAACGCCCGATCCGCCCATGCAACACCATTTTTTCAACAACGCGTAACACCACTAATATGAGCTCAATTGAGGCTGCGCTTGCAGCTATAGAATCACTGAATCTAGGAGAGAAACCTGTATACGCGCACATCGCAAAAGAATATAATGTTGAGCCTACAACCCTCGCTTGCAGGCGTAAAGGTGCATCAACCTCGCGCAGCCTTAAGGCTCGGAATCAACAAGCTCTCCACCTACAACAGGAGCTAGAGCTCCTACAGTATATTGAACAGCTTACTAGGCAAGGCCTTCTACCTACACAAGCTATAATATGGAATTTTGCCTCACAAATTGCGAGGTGAGAGGTTAAATTACACTAAATTAATTGCTTTGTCTACTAGTACCCTAATAAGCACATTTTAAGATAGATAACAGGCATTAATAATAATTGCCACAAGGCTAATTTGAGAAAAAAGTATAGCCTTTACTTTAATTTCTTACGCAAGAAAATAAAGTAGTATTATATTAAGGTGTTTTATATATAATATGAATAAAAAGGGCTTTCTCTTTAGTATCTTAAGAAGATTAAAAAGGATCTTTAGTAAGCCCTTACACGAGCAAAGAAAAAAAACGAGTACTATTAAAAATAGCTTGCAAGAGTAAATAACACTTTTAGCCTATGTTTATGCTAATAGATTTTACCTAGCGCCTACTTTTATATATTAATTGACTTTGGAATTAATACAGAACACTTAGTTACAAGCTTTTAATTTTAAAACTTATTAAGTTTAAATTTACTTATTACTTTTTAGCTAAATAAACAACAATATTAGTCTTATATAGCTTAAACCAGTGTTTAATTATAATACTAAAGTAAAGGCTTAAGCTTCTTATTAATTACTTATTCTAGACAGGCATAAATCTTACTTTACAATAATTTTTTTAAGTACTGTAATTAGAACAAAATTCTCCTTGCTGTTGATCCTTTTTTTTAACTTATACACTGCAGCTTTTTAATATTACTTTATTTATGCCTCTTTTATAAGCTTACTAGGCTAAAATATTTAGATTTCTGGAGAAGAACTAGAGCCTCACCTTAATAAGTAAGAGGGATTTCTTTCCCTTCTTCTACTAAGCCTAGCAGGCCTCTGTTACGACCCAGACTAAGGAACATTCGGAACAACGCCTGAAGGACCATGCGACGCAGAGAACTACGGCAAGGCAACCACGCCGCTGTTACGTAATTGCTTATCTACAAGCAGGACCTACACGCTTATACACAAGTGCAACTACGTAACTGCTTATTAACAAGTACGCTCTTCTACAAGTGTATACACGCTTTTCTACAAGCACATGCTTATATATAAGCGCTATACTTATTAGTATATAGTATAAGCACTAGCCTCTTATAGCTTAGTATGTTTAACTTAGAGTTTTACTTAGTAATTAATTTAAAAATTGAGACTTAATTCTCTAACTTTTGTATTATTACATGAATTTTTTAATTATGCTAACACACCCTGTATTATTACATGAATTTTTTAATTATGCTAACACACCCTGTATTATTACATTAATCTTCTAATTATGCTAGTACACTAACTGTCTATTACACTTACTTATCTCTTAAGAACTAACCTAGGTTATCTTTAGACAATTTTTACACTTTAAACACCTACAAAAAATAAGTAATACTGCTATAGACACTTCTGCTAATTCCTACACTAGAGGAACCACAAGCCGCGCTAAGAAGCCTAACAACTATTATAGCAATTGTAGCAAGCTTAAGGCTTAGCTCCTCTAAGTTAATAAATACTTCTATATTAAAGAAGACAGGATTAAAGACAACAATAAGGTAGTCTTAGCCTCTACGTATTTTTAAGAAGATGCAGAGAAGTAGGCTAACTTAATTCTTTAATGCTACATAAATAATTCTATTATAAATACAAATACTACTGCCCTAGGTAAAAACTAAAACACTTTTAAGACAAAAACATAAGAATTTTTTTTATCTTTGAAAAAATTTGTAGTTGTAGAACAAAAAGTCTACAAACTACATTAAACTAAATTTACTACTGACTACGCAACTAAATTCTAATAGTACAAAACAGTTATAAAATAAAACAACAACGCTTTAATGTAGATATACTAACAAGGTTTTAAACTAACTATACGCTAAGAACTTATAAGAAGTATATTTAGCCTTAACACGCTTAACAAACTTATAGCTAAAGCTATTAAAGTAGACAACAAACTCTATAAGCTTATATTAAAAAACAATTATTTACATAGAGAAATTGCGTACTTAGAAATACAGACGCTTAACTACGTTAAACATTTCAACGCCTGTACCCTAACTAAAGACATTAGCAAAACTATATACTTAAGATCCTAAAGCATTATATAACTAATAGCTATAAGCTAAAACACCTTAACAACATTAATAAAGGACTAAAAAAAAGTTTACGCATAATAAAGGTAACAAGAAAGTTACCTATCATAAATATAGTAAAAAAAGTTATATAAAACAGGACTACTAAAGTGTAAAGGTCGTCCTTGGATGACCTAGTGTTGGTTCTCGGGAATGAGCGAGTGCGATAGACGAGGGGGTTGTACTAGCACGATTAGTAGATCGATATAATAGTACGGGGTGTGTTAGCACGATTAGTAGATTAATATAATAACACAAGGGTTGAGAAGGTAATAACTAATCCTTAGATTATTACTTAAAGTTAAACACACTAAACTATAGAGGTTTAATGCCTAAGACTATATACTAGTAAGTAGATATCTTATAATCTCTGTGCTCTGCCTACTCTATAAGATTAATAAGATTAGTAAGAGCGCTGCTACTCTCTTACTTTATGTACTCTATGCAGATTATAAAATTAGTAAGAATACTACTACTTTCTTACTTTATATGCTTTGTGCAGATTATAAGATTAGTAAGAGCGCTAAGACTTCTTCTGCTCTGCAGGTCCTCTCGCTTAGTAAGAGCAGCCCTAGTCTAGGTCGTAGCTATAGTAGGGCTAGGCAGCAATAGTTGTAATACTATCCTCCTCTTCCTAAGTTTTGTCTTTAAAGCTCTATTGATAATACCTAAAGCACTATTCTTAAATAGTATAACTTGTTGTCTTTACTTTACTTCCTTTATTAATTTATACAAATATATTTAGCTTTGGTCTTTTAAGACAACCTTTTGATGTGACCACACATTTTGTAGACACCTTTTTAGTAAAAAAAAAGATTTATTGCTAACAATAGGTATCAGGGCTTATGCCCCCTTATTTAGTATTGCTAGCACGTAATTAGTGTGTCGCTCTAGCATATTTAGACAGAAACAAAGAAAAGTAAGATAAAGACGTAAATTGCCTTCTAACTTAACGCGCTCTATCCTGCCTAGTCTTATTACTTTACTACTAGGCGCTCCTAGATAAAGTAAAGTAGTAATACTATTATCGCCTTGCTTGCTAACTTATAGACGCGACAATAGAAAGCCTACTCCTCTTTTTCTACCTCCTTCTTCTTTATTACTAATTTAACGTCTTACAATAGCTATTTAAGCTAAGTTCTAGTCTCTATACTTAGCTCTTACACGACAAACAAGAAGAAGAAGATACTAAAGTAATAAATTTTAAGTACTGCGCTAGTATTAGTAAATACTTTAGAGATTATGTATTCCTTGCACAACTAGCTAAATTAGGGCTTAATAATCTTTTTATATATAGAGATATTGTAGATAAAGGACTTATTTAAGATTTTTATAAACTTAGAAGTCTAGCTAGGTAGTTAAGTTTTAAGATACTTAATAGATTTAGGTGTCTATATAAGTAGTTTAAGTTAGACTAAATTAGGTGCTAAGTAGATAGTAGCAAAGGATACTTTTTTTAGAAGAGAGCCTAGAATAAGAAGATGCTTGCTGCGGAGGTTGCACGCTATATTGCAGTGTAGTGTATTATATGCAAATTATTTATATGCAGTGCTGTTTAAAAGGTAAGAAGTAGTAGGTAAATAGCAGCAGCTTTATAAAGTATTATAAGCTCCTGCTACAGTACGTACGTGTTCTTTCTCTCCTCTATTATATTATATTGCAATCCTATTGCAATCCTACTGTAATCCTATTGTTAGCTATAGGCTAGCAATCGCCGTTAGACACGTTTTAACTAGTGTTGTTTTTTAGTACCTTAGCAAATTTTTTTGACCTTAATTATCGCTTATTAGTCTGAGCTTTCCTCCTAGAACTCATCTACCCACCGTTCGAATCTCGTTAACTACACATAATCTTTTTTTTGACTTTTGCGATTAATTAGTAGAGGGTAGCTGCTTTTCACTTTTTTTAGAACCCCATTTTGACTACAACAACGACTACTACCTTTGACACCTTAAAAAACAAATACAAAGATATTATACCTATTACATATTATAATTATTGTAATAATAGTCTTGCTTAGTAGGTGTATATTTATTCTAGCTATCATAATAGATGTAACTATGTGGGAGCTGAGAAGGAGTAATTGAATGATCAATGGAGGGGAATGAGTATATTGATTAACTAAGTGCCACAACAAAGTGTCCAATAACTACTAAAAAGACTTTAGACGATCTAGCTCGTTTATATGCGCGCTACTAGCGCCGTCACGTGATATCTTACTAGGATCACCTAGTAACCCGGGTAATCTAGATGTTAAAGGAGAGATCTGGAGTAATCCGGAGTAATCCGCATATTAGTACTCTAACACACCCCCTAGGTTAGTAAGATACCATTAATCCAAGCTGTAAGCAATCTAGGTAATTATAATAAATCTTAGTTATTAATTAAGAGGGCTTTTATAATTATAGCTCCTTTGCGTAATCTTTTGTTGTTGTAGTAATGCTGCGTGTTATTGCTTTAATTGATCTAGTAGCTCTAAGTAATATTAAAACATTAGATAAACCCTAAATATCGCGTAAATAGTTAGTGCGCAATTACTATAACGAAATTAATTACGTCTATTACCTCTCTAAAACTTTTAATCCTTAACCTTAATTAATCTAATTACTAAGTCCTTCTAATCCTGTCTTAACTACTATTACTAACATAGTAAGCAAGATTGCCTTACTATTCCCTTACTAATTAGCTGCTAATCTTTCTAGTGTAGTCTGCCTTAAGCAATAATAAGCGCAGCTTAGAGAGCTATTGTTAACGTAATTAACGCTTAGAAAGCCGCCGCCAACAACATAATAATAGTACTAAGCATAAGCGTTACGCGCGCTAAAGCCTGTTTAACAATAAAATTTAGCAAGCAGCTAATCTTAAAAATAATAAGAGTTAGTTACTTTTGCCTAATAATCCTTTTGCTTACTGCAAGACATCTAGTAGCTCTACTTAGAAGCTAATTACTTTGCCTACTTAATTAAGCCTGCTGTTAAGTTCTTATTTAAATTTTAATCTACATAAGAGCCTAACTAAGTAATTAAGCTAGCGCAAAAGTAAGACTTTTTAAGAGCTAAAGCAAAAGTTACAGCAAATTACTGCTTAAGCAGTAACGCGTAAACCGCAACATAGTAATAGCAATAGACTAAAAACGCCTATTAAGCCGTCTACTAAGCGCTCCCCGCCCTCCTCTACTTAGAAGAAGGTGCCTAGCAGCTCTTTAAAAATTGCTGCTAATCTATTATACTTTTATGTTTTGCTGTATAAACGCTGTAAAAAGAAAATACTAGATAGTTTATACGCTAAACGCTGCTTTAATTGCGTTTAGACTAGTAGTTAGAGTAGCTTACGCTGTAGTAGTTGCTTATCTTACACCTACTACACAGTTAATATTAATCTTGCTAATTAATTTATAGCTATATATAGAGATAAAGAGGTAAGTCTCTAACCTATTAACCTTCTTACTTAGCTTACTAACTAGTTTTTAAGGATAGAATAATAATAAAATATACTAAGCTTTAAAAGCTTAACTACTTAAGAATATTATTGCTTGCTGTAAAGAGATTAAGAGTAGTGTTATAACTACTAGTAATCCTTCTGTAAAGAAGCCTCCTGCTAATAATTATTATGCTTAAGAAATGTTATATTATAGTTTTGCCGCTTAACCTCCTGCTCCTGCTCCTACTCCTATATTTACTCCTACTCCTACGTTCACTCCTGCTTCTGCGTTCGCTCCTGCTTAGCAACCCGCTTAACAGCCGCAACAGACAGCTTACTATACATAGCAGTAGCAATAGCAGCAATATAAGTAGCCTTAGTAGCAACCTACTTAAAAGTTACAACTTTAAGAGTAGGCTGCCTGTAGAATGTTGCCCTTACTTAGTCTATACAATTATCCTTTTGTTTGTTGTCCTAATTGCTAAATAACTTATTTATATAAGCGCGATTATTACGCTAGAGTAAGAAGGTAATTATCTAACAACTCTATATATAGAAGTAATAAGTTAGAATCGCGCTGTAATGCTACTTACTTCTAGACTTTTACTATTTAAGCTTAGATAGCTTAAATTGCTCTTAAGCTAGCTAAAGCTAAGTAGGCTAAGCGTAATGTAATAATAGAGTCTAGTAAGTATAATAAGTCTAATGCTTATTAGTAATAAGGTTCCTAGTTTTAGTTTAATAGTCTAGCTCACGTTCTCCTGCTTAATAAAATAAGCTATTAGAAAGAGACTTAGCCTAGTATATAGATGTTGCTGCTTAATACAAATCTTTTACTTATTAATTATTATTTTCTTTAATTAAGTGCTTAACTTGCTAAAAGTTAAGTAACTACTTAAACTTCTTAAACTATTATTAGGTAAGCAACTTAGTTAGTCTATTAGCTAGCATATTTACTGTTTCTAGGTACTTAACCTAAAATAATCCTTTAGTATATTCCTGCTATAGCTATATATTTTGTATATCTATATATCTTAATTAAGTACTAATCTACTTATTCTTCCTAACTACAAGCCTAATTGTTTATTAATTATTACACTAGACTATCTAGACGTCTCCTAGATCAAGAGACAGCTTGCAAAAGAAGCGCTTAAGAGCTATAGCCTCTTTAGTAGTCTGCTTAAGGGCGAGCAGCTTAGCCCTAGTAGTTAACGTGGTTACTGTAGTCTGCTAAGCTACCTTCTAAAATATTAGACTACTATATAAGATAGCTATATATCTATAGGATAATTAACAAGTTTCCTAATTATCTGTAAAGGAAGTATTGCCTACAATTATCAGGTCTAGGCTATTATAGTTCCTATATTAGATCGCATCCTATCTTGTTTAATAGAGGTATATAATTACCTGTTTAACAGCTTTTATATGCTAATTACTAGAGTTTGTAAGGAAGTGTAAGAGCTTTAAGATTAAGTAAATAACATCTAGTTATAGTATAATAGCTATGTACAGCACTAATCTAATTTTTTTTAGTAGGCCTTAATCTCTTACTTAGTTGCTTTGTTAGTATTCTTAAGCAACTCCTTAGACAGTAATAGGGTCTTTAGAAAGCTACTATCCTTTAGCTTAAACTTCTTTATAATCTTATTAATGTACGTATTATATATAAGCGTAATTGTTTGCTTCTTATAATCTCTAATTATCTAGATCCTAATGAACTATTTAACTAATCCTTGTTCCTTTATCTTATACTTATCTATAATTTTTAACTAAAGATCTATTGCCCTCTACTTATAATCTTTTGCAAAGAGCAGTAGGATATTATCTATATAAAATAATACTAAGATCCTCCTTTCTTAATGAAAGAATAGGCAGAGTTCCTCTAGTAAGGTAATTAGTCTAATCTCTCTTAGTAATCTTAAAAACTCCTTATACTACAACAGTAGCAAGTCTTACAATCTATATAATGCGCAGTTAAGCTATACGCACTTCCCTAGCTTCTTAAAGCTATTTAGCATCTTATAAATTACTAGGTTGTTTACTGTAATTTATATATTAAGAAATGTTTTTATAACATTATATTACTTAATCTCTAAATTATTCTTAGCAGTAATAGCTATTGCTACTTAGAAGGACTTAGCTACTAAGGTAGCAGCGTAAGTTAAATTAATTAAACCCTTTTCTTAGAAATTACCTCTTACAACAATCTACGCCTTATATTTAAGAAAGAAGCTATCCTAATTAAACTTATAGGTCTAAACCTACTTTATAAGTATTAGGCGATTAATTACTTCTTCCCTTAATATCTTAGTCTAGTCTTTATCTTACTTAACTTATTAATCTCTCTCCTGCAGGCATCCTTAAACAAGGCCCTTAAAGGATACTAGAGCAATTGCTTCTATAATCTTAGCGGTTTAAGTAGATTATTACAATGCAGTTAAGCATTTCTATTTAGCTTATACTTAGTAAGCAAAGCTACTATAACTACGTAATTAAAAGTTTTATAGCTTACTTAGTCTTCCTAGGTTGCTTGCAAACCTAGCAGGTAAGCATTATAAAAGTTATTTTATAATAGATTCTTATAATTTGCGATTAATACGTTAAAACTACCTATGCTTCTACTCTTTAGTTAATTGTTAAGATCTTAAGTTGCGTTCTTATGCTTACGCCCGCTACTTAGCTTACGCAGTAGAAGATATTAATTTGTAAGCTAATCTAGGCTTTTACTAGCAATACAAGCACTACGCCTTGTAAGCAGAGGTTTAGCTTGTAATTACTTACTCTGTCTGCTGTTTGTTGCCTAAGGTCTTAACTCGCAAGATAATTTACGCCCTACTATCCTACTTACACAAGCAGGTGTTCTATCACAATTAGCTAGCGCGTTAGAGTCTACAGGCACAGACTATTAAACTAGTAAATAAGGTATTTTATCTACAAGTTTTGTTAGATTAGCTCCTTTAAGCAGTTACACTACTATTTAACTATTAATAACTATATAATTAATTAAATTGTTGTTTCCTAGGGTCTCTAGTTTAGGAGTAAGTTCTAAAGTAGTAGGACTAGTAATCTGCTGCTAATCTAAGCAAATTCCTAATAGTGCACTAGCCTTATACTCTAATCGCTTAGCTTCTTCTAATCTACTCTTATCTTTAGTAGGCAGGCTATCCTTACTACTTAAGATAGTAGATAGATTACTTTTAAGGTTTTTAGTAGTTAGCTGCGTATCCTAATCCGCCCTTCCTTAAATAGGAGAGAGGACCTCTAAGTTATCTCTAAGATTAACTAGCTCGCTATTATAAAGAATTTCTACAATCTTAATTACTTAATCTCTTAGTAGCTCTTCCTCGCAATCTCTTTTGTAGAATAACTATTTATTAAAGGTTATATTACAGGTAGTAATTACCTAATTAAGTGTTAGTACCTATAAATAGTATATATTAGAAGCTTAATAACTAACTAAATAACTAATATAGCTGTAAGGATTAACCTTAAATCCTTAATAATTATGCCTAGCTGCCTTATCTTTATCTAAAGGATAGGCTCAGCAGCTATAGGCATATATTCTACTCTAGTCTAGGCGTAGATTAGTAGTCTAATGTCTAATCTTAGGTAGTTAATAGTATTAAAAATATTTCCTAAACTATCCTTTAAGTACCTAGTTAGGGAATTAGTAGCTATAGATTTTAGTAGGGCTTATGCTATATAAGTAAGTAGCTACATTTATAATTACTAGCTAAAGCTTAGCTAGTAGATTAGCGCTTGTGCGTATCTTAATAGCCTTTATAATTAGCTCTTAGCTAGCTCTCCTTACTAAGCTATTAGGCTTATGTATGTATAGCGGTAGCGTCTTAATTATAATCCCTTTCTCTATTGCCTATTCCTTATATCTTAATTGCCCTCTCTAAGTTAGTGTAGCAGTATTGTTATTCTAACAGATTTTTACAATCCTCTACTAATATTTTCTCTTAATTCTTTTAGCAAAGCCTTTAATTACTAGCATAATATTATTTAGTGTTTTTAACTAGATATTGTAATTATACAGCTTGCCTAAGTAGTCTTCTTTAATAATTAGTGCCTATTTCTTAAGCAATTAACTTATTAAGAAATTAAACAGATTCTATAAGATCCTATAGAAAGGTTGTAGTAATCTTTCCCTTAGTTGCTGCAAGATTACTTGTAAGGCATAAGCTGTTACGCAATAATTGCATTCTAATAGCTTCTTGCTAGTAATCTTAACGTTCTGCGCTAAGTAGACTAAGGCTTTAATAGCCTGTTATTCTAGGTAACCTAATTATTAAGACTATAAGTTCTTATTACTAGTGCGCAATATCAGTATTCTTAATTATACTACTACGTTTACAAGCGGTAGTTAAGCAGGGTAATAAGAGACTTACTTGTATTTAACAAATAAGAGATTAAAATAATACTTAAAGTTAATTAAGACAACGTTCTTCTTAGGAGTACTAAATTAGATAGTATAATTATATCCTAAATACTAAATGCTTAACTAGTTAAGCTGCTCTTCTAATATAATATTAGTATAGAAACCTAGTACAAGCTTAACGTTAGTAAGTAGTATATTAGCTGTCTTAGGGCCTACCTTGCTATGCAGGACGTTCTTAAGTAGCCTGTTTCCTATTCTAGTAACTAAAATAGATTAAGTGCCTGCTAAGACTGTCTTATTATTAGCGCATTTAGTAAAGGTGCCTAGTACTAGGTAATCTATAGTATTAACTAAGTAGACTGCTGCTCTACTATCTAGAATTGTACAAAGGGATAAGGCATAAGGAGTAAAGGCTACACTAAAGACGTTTAGTCTAATTTTATTAATAAAGTTATTTAGGTTAATTAGTGCTAAAACTAATAATCTAGGGTAGGATCTACTTAGCTTATTAGTAGCTAATCTGCTAGTGCTAGCCTTCTAGCCTTCCTTCTTAATCTAAGTGCGCAGAGATGCCTAAGTGTTGCTATTCTATTACTTAATAATCTTCTTTTTCTCATTGTTTAACAGCTTAATTAGTATATTGCTAGTAGGGCTTAATCTAGTAACTGCAGTTTAAAGTTAGTAGTAGTTGCGCAGTGTCTAGAAGTGCTTACTAATAGGCTCTTTACTAGCCTTACAGGAGTAAGAGTAAAGTTACTTACTACTCTTGTTTAACTTTAAGTTGTTAGCGCTAGTAGACTATTAAGCTAACGCTAATCTAGATCTAGTTTAAAACACTACGTGTCCTTTTCCTTTTAAAGAAGTAATTAACTAATCCTACAACAAAATACTAAAGATCTTTCCTAGATTATAAGAGTTAACTAAGCTTTACTAAGCGCTATTGCTTATGCTAGCTTATTACGCTTCTTGCGTGACTAGTCTAGTATAATCTTAGTGCCTAAGGCGTCTAAAAAATTAGTAATTACTAACGGCCTAAAAACCTTAGGGAGCGAGTAAATTGTTGCTTGTTAATACAGTAGCTGCTACTTAGTAAACTATTACTTAGGACCTATTTGTCCCTAGTAAGCCTTATTTAGGTAGGATTAGTACTGCGCCCTTATTAAATACTAAGTATTCTAATTAGTAGGTGCAATATCCTTCTTAAGGATCTTTACTAGGGCTTAAAGGCTAGTAAGGTTTTAAGTAATTATGCTTATTAAGGCGTTTAAGAGCAGGTCTAGATAGACAGTCTTGCTAATCTAGTCCTTAACATTAGTAATCTTAGCAATCTTCCTTATCTATTAAGAGGCCTGTACTTTGTACCTATTAACTAGCTTACTGTAATTATCCTTCTCTTACTTAGTATTAAGAACTTAAGCCTTATATTTATATTAAGCAATCTTATAATCCTCTTGTTCTTGTGCGCTTGCGTTAGGTGGTAGAGTAACTAGTCGCTTAATATCCTTAGGTAATTTAGAATACTGTGGCTCCTAGTAGTCTATTAAGAGTACGCCTAGAAGATTAGGATTAACCTAATCCTAGATACACTTCTCTAAGTAGTGCAGTCTTAACAAAGTAAACTAAGTTAGCTAGTCTAATCAGGCCTTTAGAATCACCCCTAAGGCAACAAGTAGTGTGTTAGTAAAGTCTATATTAGTAAGACGCTATTATAGGATTACAACGTGGGTTATTGTTAAAGTGCAATAAATTGATTAGTTAGTTAGTAGGTAGATAGCTGTGTTAACAATAACAGTAGTCTATAAGTTGTAGGATAGGTTAGAAGAGGTTAATCGTATAATTAATAAGTAAGAGAGGTACAGCAGCAGCAGCGATCTGCTAGCTAGTGCTGTAGGAGATAAAAAAGAGGAGAGTAAAAATCTAATTAAACAAATAATCTTCTAGCTTGCTAATTACGTAGTAGAAATTAATACTATAATTAAGCAGCTAGACTTATAACTGTGGGAGCTGCAAAAGAGTAATTAAATAATTAGTAGAGAGGAATAAATATATTAATTAACTAAGTGCTACAACAAAGTGTCTAATAACTACTAAAAAGACTTCGGACGATCTAGCTCGTTTATATGCGCGCTACTAGCTCCGTCACGT
Organism: Alternaria sp. 'sect. Undifilum'; assembly: GCA_024321975.1. Classification (NCBI taxonomy): domain Eukaryota; kingdom Fungi; phylum Ascomycota; class Dothideomycetes; order Pleosporales; family Pleosporaceae; genus Alternaria; species Alternaria sp. 'sect. Undifilum'. Next base: position 2,304,251 of record JAJJZI010000010.1, on the reverse strand, counting down.
GATATCTCACTAGGATCACCTGATAACCCGGGTGATCCGGATGTCAAAGGAGAGATCCGGGGTGATCCGGAGTGATCCGCATATTAGTACTCCAACAATATCTACTACTAAATATTACAGAACTAAAGGATTAATTGTTTTACGCTAAGGTCTTTACAGCACTAGACTTATAAGATAGATACTATCTTATTAAAATTAAGAAAAGTAAAGAATAGAAGACAGCATTTGAAATAAGAAATAAATACTACAAATATACTATTATGCTGTTTAAGTTAATAAATGCTTTAGTAATATTTTAAGAACTTATAAATAATATATTAAGAGTATACCTAGACATCTTTGTTATTACATACTTAGATAATATCTTTATCTACTCTAAGAACTTAAGGGATTATATTAAACATGTCTATATAGTACTAAGGTGCCTAGACTAGTTTAACCTATAACCAAAACCGAAGAAATGTAAGTTTTATAAAGATAAAGTTATCTTTTTAGGATATATTATAGGGGCACAAGGAGTACAGATAAGTAAAAAAAAAATATAAGTAATTAAAGAATAGCTACAACTAATAATAGTTAAGGAAATATAATCTTTCTTAAGATTTTTAAACTTTAACTTATAGTTTATTAAGGATTACTCTAAGATTGCTATCTTATTAATAAGACTTATAAGGAAGGAAATACCTTTTAAGTAGAGTAGAGAAGTAAAGAACGCCTTCTAAACGCTTAAAGATATAAGCATAAAACTACTATGCTTTTATATATTTTAAGCAGGATAACTACTATAATTTAAAATAGACGCATTAGACCTTGCACTTAGAAGATACGCTAGCTAACTATATAAAGGCAAATAGTACCTAATTGCCTATTATTCTTATAAGTTTTTAAGACTAGAGGAATAATATAATATTTACAACAAGGAGCTGTTAGTAATTATTAACTATCTAAGATATTAGAAAGTATACGCTAAAAGCTGCTTAGAACTTATAATATTTACAAGTTATAAGAACTTAATTAATTTTATAACTACTAAAAGACTTAAGTAACGCTAAGTTTAGTAGTTAGAAGAAGTAGGACAGTATAAGTTTAAGATTATATATATACTAAGAAAGAATAATAGGAGAGTAAATGCTCTAAGCTACTAACATAATATTATAGAAACTAAAGAGATAAACAACTCTATAATATTACAAGTTAATAATAATAGATTATTAGGACTAGTATAGATATTTAATCTACTTATACGCATTACGCATAACATACTAGAAGAATTATAAGAAGTAATTATTAGATAACACTATAATAACCTAGTACATAGTAACCTAGGTATTACAAGAACTATAAAACTTATTAAAAGAAATTATAAGTTTTAGGAATAAACGATAAAATTACTACTTTTATTACCTAATATGCAGACTATTAGAAGAATAAGCACAGCACACATGCACCCTATAAAGAAATGTAAGTAATAAAACTACCTAATACACTATAGTTAGACATCATTATAGACTTTATTATAGGATTACTAGTCTTAAGAGACCTTGTTACAAAAGTATCTTACAACATAATTCTTATAGTAGTTAACTAATTTATAAAATAAGTAGAGTATATTACTTTTAAAAAAGATTTTATAGTAGTACAACTTACGCATATTATTAATAATTAAATTATTAGATACTATAGCATACTAAAGTTCATTATTAGTAATAAAGATAAAATCTTTACCTTAAATTTTTAGACAACACTACTCACTACAATAAGAACTAAGAGAAAGCTATTAACAGTATACTATTTGCAGATAGATAGACAAATAGAATAAATAAATTACCTAATAAAAGCATACCTTAAGATATATATTAATTAATAGCAGAATAATTAGGTATTATTACTACCTATAGCATAGATAGTATACAATAATAAGCTTTTAGAGTCTATAAGACAAACTCTATTCTATGCAAATTATAAGAGATACTTAAATCTCTTTACACGTACACTTCTAAGTTTAAAGATAGAAGTAGCTATTATAATAGCTAATAAGCTAAAGACGATATATAAGTTATTTAAGAAGATACTTAAAAAGGCTTAATGCTAAAGCCTTTTATATATTAACTAGAAACAAAAAACAGCACCTTAGCTAAAGAAAGGGGATAAAGTATACTTACTTATAAAGAATCTTTACACTAAATAACCTAGTAAAGGGCTTAACAACGTTAAAGTTAAACTATTTTTAATTCTTAACTAGAAAGGACTAGTAACATACATACTTAACCTTCTACCTAATGCAAAAATCTACTTAAGATTCTATGTTAATATGTTAGAACTAGTAGACCTAGGCATGCTATTACAGAAAACCTTTTTCTATAAAATAAAAGAAGACAATATCTTTAAAGTTAAGAGAATCTTTGTATACCAAACTAACAACAATAGTAAAGAATACCTAGTTAAGTAGTTAAGATATCTAGATAGTAATAATATATAAGAACCTAACATAAACTTTACAAACTGCTACTAGTTACTTACGTAGTACTACTTTTATAAGAAACATCCTTTAAAAGATTACTAAGATAGGCAGGAATATTAGCCTCTTAAACACTATCTATAAAACTAGACATAGCACTCTAAGTAAAAAGAGAAAGAGCTAAGTCACTAGCAACATAAGCCTGTGCCTTTTAGCGCTCTAAGAGCTTAATATTAGTTTCTTTAATCGATATTACTTCTACTGCCTGCTCTGCATTTTTACAAAGAGCCTTTTAAATTTTAAGTTTTTTTTTTATTTTATTGCTTCTAGCTAAGCCTAAAGATAATCCTTTTCTACTTTAACAACTAACTACTTATTTTTAGAAATGTAAATATTATAGTCTTAAAAGTTGCGACAGTTATATCTATTATAACAGCTAAAATTAATATATACTTAATAAGCAAGACTGTTGTTGCAATATTTATAATATATAATCGACATAATATCTTTGTATAAATTAATAAAGAAAATAAAGTAAAGATAATAAGTTATGCTATTTAAAGATAGTGCTTTAGGTATTATCTACAGAGCTTTAAGAATAAAACTTAGGAAAGAGAAGATAGTGTTATTACTATTGCTGCCTAGCCCTACTATAGCTACGACCTAGACTAAGGCTACTCTTACTAAGCGAGAGGACCTGTAGAGCAGAAGAAGTCTTAGCGCTCTTACTTTTATTTTTATTTTTAAGGTGTCAAGGGTGGTGGTTGTTGTTGTAGTCAAATGGGGTTCTAAAAAAGTGAAAAGCAGCTAGCCTCTACTAATCAATCGCAAAAGTCAAAAAAAAGATTATGTATAGTTAACGAGATTCGAACGTTAGGTGGATGAGTTCTGGGAGGAAAGCTCAGACCACCAAGTGATAATTAGGGTCAAAAAATTTGCTAAGGTACTAAAAAACGACACTAGTTAAAACGTGTCTAACGGCGATTGCCAGCCTATGGCTAACAACAGGATTACAGTAGGATTGCAATAGGATTGCAACATGATGCGATAGAGGAGGGAAAGGACACTGTTTAGCACTTAGTACCGTAGAAGACTAAACTGGATACTTTATTGCCTACTGTACGTACCGCAGCGGGAGCCTATAATACTTTATAAAGCTGCTGCTTCTCACCTACTACTTCTTACCTTTTGAACAGCACCGCATACAAACAATTCGCATACAATACGCTGCAATTGCGTGTAACCTCTGTAATAAGTATATCCTTAACCTTAACTTTTATTTAAAGATAGGAAGCTTTCCTGTTGTACACCTAGCCCCTTAACTAGTCTAGCTTAAGCTAATTATGCAGACACTTAAGTTTATTAAGCATCTACAAACTTAGCCTTTTTAGGACTTTATAATTATATCTCTTATAAACAACTCTAGAATCTACAATATCTTTATATATAAAAAGAATATTAAGCCTTAACTTAGCTAGTTGTAGAAGAAATATAAGATCTACAGGGTGTTCGCTAATACTAGCAAAGTACTTAAAATACTCTACTTCAGTATCCCTCTCTTCTTCTTATTTATGTATAAGCTAATTAAAGAAACTATTTATTAGTTAGGCTAGCTGTTACATAACGTCAAAATAGCAATAGAGAAGAAAGAGGTAAGAAAAAAGGAGTAGGCGTTCTATTGTTATATGTATAAGTTAGAAAGCAAAGTAATAATAGTACTGCTTCTTTAATTTATCTAAGAGTACCTAGAAGTAAAGCCTTAATATAAGTAGGCAGTATAAGCAGGATAAGGCGCGTTAAGTTAGGAGGCGATTCGCGTCTTTGTCTTGCTTTTCTTCATTTCTGTCTAAACATGCTAGAGCGACACACTAATTGTATGCTGGTAATGCTAAACAAGGGGGCATGAGCCCTAATACCTGTTGTTAGTAATAAATCTTTTTTTTACTAAAAAGGTGTCTATAAAATGTGTAGTTATATTAAAAGATTGTCTTAAAAGGCCGAAGCCAAGCGCTCTTACTAATCTTATAATCTGCACAAAGCACACAAAGCAAGAAAGTAATAGCACTTTTACTAATTTTATAATCTATATAGAGCACATAAAGTAAGAGAGTAGCAGTGTTCTTACTAATCTTATTAATCTTACAGAGCAGGTAGAGCACAGAGATTATAAGATGTCTACTTACTAGTATATAGTCTTAGGCATTAAACTCTTTTAGTTTAGTGTATTTAACTTTAAGTAATAATCTAAGGATTAGTTATTACCTTCTTAACCCTTGTGTTATTATATTCATCTACTAATTGTGTTAACATATCCCGTGCTATTATATTGATCTACTAATCGTGCTAGTACAACCCCCTCGTCCATCGCACTCGCTCATTCCTGAGAACCAACACTAGGTTATCTAAGGACGACCCTCACATAGGGTTCTTAAAAAGTGAAAAGCAGCTACTCTCTACTAATTAATCACAAAAGTTAAAAAAAAAGATTGTATGTAGTTAACAAGATTTGAATAGTGGGTGGATAAGTTCTAAAAGGAAAGCTTAGACTACTAAGCAATAATTAGGGTCAAAAAATTTGCTAAGGTACTAAAAAACGACATTAGTTAAAACATGTCTAACAGCAATTGCCAGCCTATAGCTAACAACAAGATTATAGTATGATTGCAATAGGATTGCAACATAATGCGATAGAGGAGGGAAAGGACACGTACGTACTGCAGCAGGAGCCTGTAATACTTTATAAAGCTGCTGCTTCTTACCTACTACTTCTTACCTTTTAAATAGCTGTAAAGGGCTGAAGCCCTAACGTCTTGAGTACTCGACAAAAAGCCTCGTTTTGCTATTTTACAGATCCCGGGTGTCCGTGCGCACCCGGTATCTATAAGCTAGGCGTATTAGCCCTTCTACTTTTCTAGCCTACTAAACTTTTCTCTTAGCTTTGCGCTATTTTCTTAAGCCACGTTAGCAGCTGCTACGTAGCTACCCTTGCCTCTTTCTTAGTACTAAGCGTAGACCTTACAGAGGAGTAGATAAGCTTGCTAGATAGCCTTTGTAGTTCCTTATTTAATTTACTACTATTTCCTCTATATCTTTAGTTAATCTAACGTACTCTTATATTTGAATTAAATTCTTCTGTAGCGCTAACGCTGCTACGTTAAATTAGAAGCCTCCTAGAGCTATATCTAGAGAAGAAGCTAGCTAGAGCTATATTTACGCACAGAAGCCCCCTAGAGCTACATCTAAATAAGACTCTAATAAATTAGATTGCTAATCTTAGTTAAATTTATTTTAAATCTACTAAGGATTAGCAGTAGAAGAAGTATAAGGAGTGCTAAGAGATACCTAGCTGTACAAGACCTTACCTAGAACGTTTCGCAATATAAACTATTAGATAAGCCTACTATATTACTAGTAGCCCTAAAAACTAATCCCTGCTGTTAAACAATACAGGTGCTATTTATTTAGTACTTTTACATAATAATAGTAGAGGTAGAGATTACATCTAAAAGCTTTGCTATCTAGATAATTAGACTACACTAAGATAGTATTAGTAGGGCTAAAATAGAGAACACTCTAGAAGGCCTCTGCAGAGCGAACAAACTAGATAAAATAGCAACTTTAATAATAATATAAAAAGCCTTTCTTATCTAAGAGGCTATTAATTTAGCCTCTAAAGAAGAACTAGAACAAGAACAGCTACCTGCTTAGCTACTAATCTTACTTACTGTATTAAAACTAGTTTAGCAGCTAGCGCAACCTAAGCGTTTTAAGTACCCTAATTTAGACGCTTTTAATAAAATAAGAAAGATATATTAGATCTTTAGAAAGTAGCTTACTGCTAAAGTAAAAAACAACTAAGAAGACTTTAACATAAAAAGAATGTATAATTACGCTTTTAGTAGGCTTAAAAGCTTAGTAGTAACTTTAATACTGCTTTACCTTAACTAGATAGAACTATTAAACGCCTAGAACTTTAAACACTTGTTAAACTTCTTTAATTAGATATTTAGAGATCTTTATAGTTCTAAGAGAGCTAGAAATAAACTCTAGTTAATATCTTAAGATAAAAAGAGTATTTATAATTATATTATAGAATTTTAGGAGCAGTTGCTACTGTTAAATAGCAACTTAAATAAGGACACAAAGATTATACTCTTTTAAAAAAGCCTTGCTTATAAGCTCTAAGATAAGCTTATAAGTATTATTTTTTTAGACTTTGATAAACTACAGAATAAGTCTATTAAAATTGCAGACTACCTATATAGAATAGAGCAATACTCTAAAGGCTAAGATAAGCCTAAGAAACAATATTTTAAGGGATACAAACTAAGACCTGCTTCTCCTCCTCCTCCTACAGGAGACTAGATAGAAGGGTTAGAGTTTACTAGACGATTAGCTAAGCTACGTAGGCTTAGTAATCTAGAACTAAATAGACAAATAAAGGAAAGACGTTGTTTTACCTGCAAGCAAAAAAGCTATTTAGCTATAGATTATACTATAGAAAAAACGCTAAAGAAGGAGGAGAAGAAGAGGACTATTGTATTAAAGTCCTTAAAAATAAAAGTAAGAAAGCCTAGTAAGGAAAGATTAAGTAGCGAAGACACTCTAGAGAACTAGAATTCTAATTTAGAAAAAAAATAGCTCTTGCTTAAAGTTACTAGCAAGAGCTACACGTAAGCTAGAAAGACTTAATAAAAGAATAGGCTAGTTTTAAAAAAGACATAAGTAGCAATAGAATTACTATTAAAATATTAGTAAATTATTACACATTTGCTTTAACTCTAATTAATACAGGAAATCTTATATACTCTTTTATTAGCTTTTAACTTGTTAGGAACACTAGTTTACAGTGCATCTTTATTTCTCTACGCAGATTAGAAAGAGTTATAGAAAAACCTAGAACTATTAATAAAGTTGCTAAGTTAGAGATTAACATTAAAGGGTATAAGGATACTATCTAGGGCTATATTGCTCCTACACACCCTAGATACAATTTGATACTTAGACAGCTCTAGATAGATAGAAAAGAAGTTATAATTACCCCTTTTAAAAAAGTTATCTACATCTACACTTCTAGACAAAGAATTAAACTACTAAGCACTAAAGATTACCCTATTTTAGAGAGCAAAAGGTTAAAGTAAATAAACGCGATAGCCTATTACTTCTATATTAGACAAGTAAGAAAGGATAAGTTAATTTAGACTTTTATAGCTTCTCTTAAGGATATTAAGAAGGCCCTAGCTCCTAAGAAGAAAGTAAATGTTATGTTATTACTTCCTAAGGCGTACTAATACATAGCTTAAATTTTTAAGTTATAAACTGCTTCTGTACTACCTCCCTTACGTAGACCTAAGGTTAATTACTAAATTAAGTTATAATAGAATAAAAATAGAAAAAAAAAGAACTTCTTTAGGGCCCTCTGTACAATATAAGTAAACTAGAGCTTTTAGTTCTACGCAAGGAGCTTATATCTTTATTAGACAAAGAATAGATTAGAGCTTGCAGCTTTATAGCTTCTTTCCTAGTTCTATTTACTAAGAAACTTAGAAGAGAATTATAGTTTTACGTTAATTACTAAGCTCTTAACGCTGTTACAAAAAAGAACTATTATCCTTAACTATTAATCTAAGAAACGCTTAACAATATTACTAAAGCAAAATAGTTTACTAAGATTAATGTCTCTACAGCCTTCTACAAAATTAAAATTAATATAGGAGATAAATAGAAGACTGCTTTTAGAACAAGATTTAGATTATACAAATAGCTAGTTACTCCTTTTAGCATAGCAAACGCTCTTAGCACCTTTTAACAATATATTAACTAGACACTACGCAAGTATATTAACAATTTCTGCTTAGCCTGCTTAGATAATGAATTAATTTACACGAATAGCATGCTTAAAGAATACTAACGTAATATAAACAAAGTTCTAGAAGTAATAGGCAAGGCTAGGTTACCTCTAGATATTAAGAAATGCGAATTTAACGTACAGAGTACTAAGTTCTTAGGATTTATTATTAAAGCTAGAAAGGGACTTTAGATAGACCCTAAGAAAGTAAAAGCTATTTAAGAATAGGACGTACTAACAAATGTTAAAGGAGTACGCAGTTTTCTTAGATATGCAAACTTTTATTAACGCTTTATTAAAAACTACTCTGATATAGTTGCCCCGCTCACAAGGCTTACTAGAAACGTCTCCTTTTAATAAGGAAAAGCAGAACAAGAAGCTTTTAATAAGCTAAAAGAGCTATTTATTACTAAACTAATACTAGCTTACAGAGGGGTGACAAAAAAAAAAGATGTCAAAAAAGTTATAGTTTTTAAAGCTTTATATTTCGACAACTAGAAGTACTATACCCAAAAGAATTAGTGATTTAGAAAGCCAATATCTTCCTTTTTGAGTTGGGTGGCTTAGTAAGTCGCTTAGTCAGCACGGTTGTCCCTGTAATCTTGCTTGAAATGTGTTGAAAAAAAAGTAAAAATATATTTCAGTATAACTTTTTTATAATTGTTTAAAAACACGCTAAGAAAAAAACAAGCTTAATAAGCTTACATGAGTATAACGTAAGCGTATTTTAGAGGCTTACATTTTAATTCCTTAGAGTTTAATAAAAGGAAAAAAAATAGGGGTTGCTTACGTAAGCGCTAATTACGTAATAGCTTAGTAAACTATTAGTATATTAACTCTTCTTGTTTGTCCTAACTTACTTTTTTTATTATACCTCCTCTATGTCCCGCAATCTTTCTTAATTTAAGCAAGAAGTTTATACTTTATATTTACAAAATAAGCCTATTTCTTTGATTAGTAATATACTAGAAAAGTCCTCTAGAAGTATTACCAATACTCTTTATCAAATAAATCAAAAAAGGCTTCTTTATCTACTTTTAGGCCTTAAAAAGGTTATCCTACAAAGATCTTACATAAAGCAAAAAGAGTGCTTAATAGAGACCTTACTAAAGGCCCTAAAAAGACAAATTAACGTCTTTTAAAAGAAAATAGTCTAGATATTTTTATTAGAAGCTTACAACACTTTTTAAAACAGGAGAACTATTCTGTTAACATTTCTTAAAAAAAGACGCCTTTAGACGCTAAAAAGGCTTATAATTGTTATATTTACGCTAAGCAATTACTTAAAAACCTTAAAAATATTAACTTTGATAAAGTTATATTTTTAGACAAGTCTGCTATTAAGCGAGGACACGGTGCTAGGACAGAATACTATCAAACACAGCAAAATAATAGGTTAGAAAGAAAATAGTTTTTATAACTAACACAAGTATTTTTAAAAAATTCTATTTAAGTAAAAAAAACTTTAATATATCTATTATTTTTCTATTATTCTAATCTGTTTTTAGCACGCTTACTAATTAAGTTATAGGTTAAGATATTTCTATCTAAGTTTAGGGAGCAATTTGGATAGGTAGTAGATCTAAATTAGTAGTAATTAAAAGCCCTTTAATTACTACTTCTTTTAGGAGTTTGGACTATATTAAAAAGATCCTTATTCCTATAGTAAAACCTGCGATAAAAAAAAGTAAGTTACATATACTCCTTTTTCCTACTTAGAGAGTGTTTACTCTATATTTAAATTATAAAGTAGCAATCTTTTTTTATATAATTAAAGAACTTACTAACCTCTATATAGGCTAGAAGTTTCAACAGGATAACGCTAAGATTTATAAAACTCTAGAAGTTTTATCTTAGTTTTCTAGGAATAGGATATTGCTTTTTAAGCATCCTGCTTATAGTCCTAATCTAAATCCTATAGAAAACGTGTAGGCCTTGCTAAAAAACGCTTTAGCTAAAAGGCCTATTACTTCTTAAGGTATAGGAAAGAGTAAAAAAAGTATAGCAGCCTTTAAGGCTGCTATAAGGAAGGAATAGGATTAATTACCTTAAAAGGCGATTGATAATTGTTTTCTATCTTTACCAAGGCGTTATTTGGACGTTAAGGAAGCTGAAGGCTGGTACACTAAGTATTAGTAAGCTTTCTTCGTTATTTATTTAGAAAAAACCCTAAAAACAAGCTCTTAATTACTACTTAATAGTTTTTTTTTCAATTACCTTCAAACTTACACACAGATGAATTTAACTAGTATTATTTAATATATATACTTTATAGCGATTTTTAAACCTTTGAAAAAAAGTTATTTTGTTATTTATTCTTGAGTTTTTTTATCTTTATTTTCACTGCTGGAGCTGAGCGCAAAAGTGCTTACTAAGCAGCTTACTAAGAAGCCTAATTTAAAGAAGAAGATCTTGGCTTTTATAGCAGGAGTTCTTTCGCAATATAATAATTAAAGAAGATTACAACTAGTAGTGTACTACTTAAAAAAGATAACTAGTGCTTAAAGCAACTATAAGATACACAATAAGGAATTACTTATAGTTATTTGCTGCTTATCTAAGTAGGATACTATGCTACGTTCTTTAAGGAAGTTCCTAGTTATAATAAACTACAAAAACTTAGAGTATTTTAGAAAGCCTAGGCAGCTTAGTAAAAAACAGATAAGATAGGCTTAATTTTTTAGTAAATTTCCTAACATAGAAATTGCTTATAGGCCTAGAGTTAATAACTTTAGGGCTAATGCCTTATCTTAAAGACAACAAGATATGCCTATAAATAGTTTAGATTCTTAAATTTCTAGAAGGTTCTTATAAATCTTTAAACTATCTACTATAATAACCTTAGAAATAGAGAAATAGGAAGAAGAGGAGACTCTTAGAACTTTTAGCTGTAATAGCTATCCTGTAACAGTACTTTAGGAATAGATAGATCTAGAAGAGCTTTAGAACAAAGCTAAAGAAGAAAATAATACGTACTAGCTAGCCTAGAAAGTAGTTAGCAAAGAAGAATACTAATTTCTAACAAAGCTAGACTTTAAGCTTTCTATTTCTAAATACTAATTAGATAATTCTAGAAACTTACTATACTATAGTTAAGAATAAGTACTAAATAACAAACCTTTACGCACTAGAATTATCTATAAAATCTACTATTCTAGAGCTGCAAGGCACCTAAGAAGAAACTTTACCTACTAAGTAGTTGTAAGAGAGTACTTTTAGCCCTCTATTAGCTAAATAGTAAGGTAATATATTAGAAACTACTTAGTATGTAGAAAAATAAAACTTTAAAGAGATAGCTTATAAGAATTATTAAAGCCTTTACTAATTCTAGAACATATTTAGAAGGAAATATTAATTAACTTTGTTATAGGATTACTAGAGAGCAAAATTTACACAAACCTAATAATAGTTACTAATAAGTTAAGTAAAGACGTAGTTTTAATAAGGCTTAAAAATATTACTATAGAAAACGTAGCTAAAGTGTTTATTAACTCTATAGTAGCTTACTACTAGTTACTAAACTATATTACATCTAATTAAGGTATACAGTTTATAAGCTACTTTTAGACTAGACTTTATAAGCTACTAAAGATTAAATAATATTTATCTTCTAGATATTACTCTAAAACTAACAGCTTTATAAAATAAATAAACTCTATAGTATAAACCTACTAATAAGCTTTCTATAATTAGGATTAAACAAATTAGAAAGGCAACTTAAGGATAGCTAAGATTACAATTATAGCAAGATAAGTATAATTAACTAGAATATTGCCTTTCTTTGTACAACATAGATATAAAGTAAATTCTTTTTAAATAGTAATAAAGTATAGACCTTAAAATTAAGCTTAAGGAAGGAGAATATAAGAGGACTACTAGAAAGTAGAAAATATAGCTAACAAACTCTAGCAAAGTATTAAGTTAGCTTAAGCTATAATAGTAGAATCTTAACAAGAACAAGAACGCTAAGCAAATAAGAGAAGAAAATAATTACTTTACCTTTAAATAAGTAATAAGGTTTAGTTAAAGCTTAAAGACTACTACAAGATAAAGAGACTAAGCTAAAAACTTAATTAGAAGAATTTAAAGTATATAGTACTTAAGATTATTAAACTAAACACTATAAAGCTAAATACTCCTAGAAAGATACATCTAGTATTTAATATTAACAACCTTTAACTAGCTTGCTTAGATCCTTTACTAAGCTAACTATAAGATGATAATAAACCTTTACTAATTAAAGTAGACAGCGAAGAAGAGTACCTAGTAGAGGACCTATTATAGGAAAGAAGTATAGGAAGAAGAAAAGAATATCTAGTTAAATAAGTAGGATACCTAAAACTAATATAGGAACTAGCTTTAAACTTAGAAAATATAAAAGCACTACAGGACTAGAAGAACTCTAAGACTTCTATTAAGGAGGAAGGTACTGTAAAGGGCTAAAGCCCTAACGTCTTTAGTACTTAACAAAAAGCCTTATTTTGCTATTTTACAGATCCTAGGTGTTTATACGCACCTAGTATCTGTAAGCTGGGCGTATTAGCCCTTCTACTTTTCTAGTCTACTAAACTTTTCTCTTAGCTTTGCGCTATTTTCTTAAGCTACGTTAGCAGCTGCTACGTAGCTACCCTTGCCTCTTTCTTAGTACTAAGCGTAGACCTCACAGAGGAGTAGATAAGCTTGCTAGATAGCCTTTATAGTTCCTTATTTAATTCACTACTATTTTCCCTGCATCTTTGGTTAATCTAACGCACCCTTACAACAGCACTATATATAAATAATACGCTGCAATAGCGTGTACCTCTACAATAAGTATCTCTTTAACCTTAACTCTTATCTAAAGATAGGAAGCTTTCCTGTTGTACACCTAGCCCCTAAACTAGTCTAGCTTAAGCTAATTATGTAGACACCTAAGTTTATTAAGTATCTACAAACTTAGCTTCTTTAAGACTTTACAATTATATCTCTTATAAACAACTTTAGAATCTGTAATATCTCTATATACAAAAAGAATATTAAGCCTTAACTTAGCTAGTTATAGAAAGAATACAAGATCTACAGAGTATTTACTAATACTAGCAAAGTACTTAAAATACTCTACTTTAGTATCCATCTCTTCTTATTAATTGTGTATAAGCTAAGTAAAGAAATTATTAACTAGTTAGGCTAGCTGTTGTATAACGTTAAAATAGCAATAGAGAAGAAAGAGGCAAGAAAGGAGGAGTAGGCGTTTTATTATTAAATATATAGGTTAGAAAGCAAGGTAATAATAGTGCTACTTCTTTAATTTGTCTAAGAGTACCTAAAAGTAAAGCCTTAACATAAGTAGGCGGCATAAGCAAGATAAAGCGCGTTAAGTTAGGAGGCGATTTACATCTTTGTCTTGCTTTTCTTTATTTCCGTCTAAACATGCGACACACTAATTGCGTGCTAGCAATGCTGAACAAGGGGGCTTACGTGAGCCCGGATACCTGTTGTTAGCAATAATTATTTTTTTACCAAAAAGGTATCTACAAAATGTGTGGTCACATCGAAAGGTTGTCTCAAAAGGCCGAAGCCAATAAATTGTATATATATATAATAGCTGTACAATTTACTATTTTAACAAGTATCAATTCAGATAGTTTTCTAAGAAAGTAAAGGGAATACTTAAGTATAAAAACATATAGTATAATTATTTAAACAACAAATGCGCAATACATATATGAAATAAAAGACATAGCTTATACTTTTATAAATATAATAATTAAAAAAGAACCTGCAAATGCACATAACGCAGCAGAAGAAAAAGAAAAATAAATCTAGAATATAAAAGTACAACTAGCCCTTATAGCACATATGCCCTAATATTAAATGCAACTAACATATTGTTGCAAAGAAGTTTTATAACTTTAGTATATAGTCTTTTTAAAATAGATGCCTTAGACACTTAAAACTGCTAGGAATATTAACAAAATAAATTCTCTAAGCCTCTTTAAGCTTATAGTAAAGCTTAACAGACATTAAATACAGGCATTAGTAGATTTTAGCGCATAAGGTAAGTTTGTTTCTGCTTAAGTAGTGTTAGTAGCAGGCCTATAACTACTAAAGAAACAAGAATCCTATCTACTATATATAGCTAATAGTTAGCCTATGCTAGGCGAGATAATAATTACTTTCAAGGTTACTAGAGTAACGCTCTACATTTAAGAACACTAAGAAAAGATAAACTTAAACATTTTTAGACTAGCTACCTACAACATTATACTAAAACTTCTTTAGTTATAAGAATACAACCTGCAGATTAACTAGAAGTTGAAGAAGTTCTTATTTAAGTGCTATAGATTAGACGCAACTACAAGCTAGCCTATACATCTAATAACTAAAATAGTAAATAAAAAAAAGATAAATAGTATTACTAAAAAATAGCAAACTTTGACTAAAAACAGCTTTAAAACAAAAAAGTTAACTGAATAGATACTAAAAAAGCTCTCTTAAATTACAAAGTTAAAGCTTTTAAAAAATGTTTAATATTAGAAATTTTAAAAAAGTATAAAAGAATTTAGCACTTTTTTATAAAAGTAGTAGATAGCAAAGCTTTACTAAGACATCAACTCTAGAACTATAAGATTGTTTTAAAAGAAAGGAAGACTTTACTTTTTAAACTAAGTTATTAAATATTTAAGATAAAACTTAAAATATTAAGAAAAAAGCTAGAGAAGAATTTAGCAAAAAGTTAAATAAGACTTTTAATATTACTAGTAAAATTCTTTATACTTTTTATACTAAAAAAAAAATAAGCTACTAAGAATGTGCGTTAATAATTAGAAGTTAAACAATATTATAGTAAAAAACCAATATCTACTACTAAATATTATAGAACTTTAGAATTTTTTATTTTGCGCTAAAGTCTTTACAGCACTAGACTTCTAAGATAAATACTACTTTATTAGAATTAAGAAAAGTAAAAAATAGATCATAGCGTTCTAAATAAAATACAGACACTATAAATATACTATTGCGCCTATACTCGGATGTGAACATACGACAACAGCGTCACCATCTAAGCACGGCTCTCCTATCCCTAGAGGTGACTTACAAAATCCTCCTGCTTGTTAGTTTGTCTTAGCTGCTTAATAGCTGTTTTAACACGCTCTTGCTCCTCGTAGAGCTACTGCAAGGTCTCTCTACTAAGGTTGCATTTGCGCAGGAGGAGATTAGTAAGATAACATACTGTTACTGCACCTAGACTATTAACATGTGTAACGTATTTAATAGACTTGCTACTAAACAAGCCTTTTACAACCTCTATTATAATCTTAACATCTATAATACTAGACGTTTAATAAGATGTTAATAAATAACAGAATTTAACCTCTGCGTCTACCTAATTACTATAAGAGCTACTACTAACAGCTCCTCTTTAACTAACTAGGGAGGCTACTTAACAAAAGTAAACGCGGGCTTTGTAATCTACTACTATAGCTTCTTATATAGTAACTTAGTAAGGTCTAACTTTACTTAATATAAGCTATTAGCCTTTGTGTTAAATAGAGAGAAGAGTAGTCTAAGCATTGTATTGTTTATATATAGTACTTTGTGGTGTAAGAAATCCTAAAGGTAAGAAGTAGTAGGTAGGGAGCTTTTATAAAGTATTGTAGGCTCCTGCTGCGGTAACGTACGTGTCCTTACCCTCCTCTACCTCTACCTCCTCTACCTCTATTACAATCTTGTTGCTAGCTATAAGCTAGCAATTGCTGTTAAACACGTTTTAATTAGTGTTGTTTTTTAGTACCTTTAGCAAATTTTTTAACCCTAATTTTGCTTAGTAGTCTAAGCTTTTCTGCTCTAAGCGCTTAGTGCGTGGACTTTATCTACTTACTGTTTAAATTTTGTTAACTACACATAATCTTTTTTTGACTTTTGCAACTAATTAGTAGAGAGCAGCTGCTTTTCACTTTTTTAGAAAACCCATTTTAACTACAACAACAACCACCACCTTTGATACCTTAAAAAAATATACTATTATGCTATTTAAGTTAACAAACGCTTTAGCAATATTATAAGAACTTATTTATAATATATTAAATATAAACTCAAACATTTTTATTATTATATACTTGAATAATATCTTTATTAACTTGAAGAACTTAAAAAATTATGTTAAATATGTCTGCACAGTACCAAGGTGCCTAATCTAGTTTAACTTACATCTTTAACCTAAGAAATACAAGTTTTATAAGAACGAAGTTGCTTTTATAAAATATATTATTAAAGCACAAGAAGTATAGATAAGTAAAAAAAAGATATAAGTAATTAAAAAATAGCTACAACTAAAAATATCTAATAAAATATTTTTTTTATTAGAATTTTAAACTTTAACTAACAGTTTATTAAAAATTACTTTAAAATTATTATTCTGTTAACAAAACTTATAAAGAAAAAAGTACTCTTTAAGTAAAGTAAAAAAGCAAGGAACACTTTCTAGATGCTTAAGAATATGTATAGAACTACTATGCTTCTGTATATTTTAAGCAGGACAACTACTATGCTGTAAAATAAATATATTAGACTTTGCACTTAAAAGATGCGCTAGCTAACTACACAAAGGCAAATAGCACTTCATTGCCTACTATTTTTATAAGTCTTTAAGGCTAAAAGAATAATACAACGTTTATAACAAAGAGCTGCTAGCTATTATTAATAATCTAAAATATTAGAGAGTATATACTAAAAGCTGCTTAAAACTTATGATATTTATAAATTATAAGAACTTAGTTAATTTTACAACTACTAAAAGACTTAACTAACGCTAAGTTTAATAGTTAAAGTAACTAAGACAACAAAACTTAAAGATTGTATATATACTAAAAAAAATTGCTTTTAGCCGCAGATACAACTTTACAGAAACTAAAGAAATAAATAACTTTGCAATACTTAAAGTTAATAATAATAAATTATTAGAACTAGCATAAACGCTTAATTTACTTATGCAAATTATGTACAACGTACTAAAAAAATTGTAAAAAGCAATTATTAAGCATTACTATAATCACTTAGTATATGGGTACTCTAGCATTATAAGAACAATAAAACTTATTAAGAGAAATTATAAGTTTTTAAGAATAAAAGACAAAGTTACTGCCTTTATTACTAAATATACAGACTGTTAGAAGAACAACATAGTACACACATACTATACAGAGAAATATAAGCAATAAAACTACTTTACGCACTGTAGTTAGACATCTTTATAAATATTGTTATAAGTTTACTAGTCTTAAAAGACCTTGTTACTAGAGTATTGTACAACGTAATTCTTGTAGTAGTTAATTAACTTACAAAATAAGCTAAGTATATTGCTTCAATAACAAACTTTACAGCAGTACAGCGTACGCACATTATTAATAATTAAATTATTAAATATTATAGCATGCTAAAGTTAATTATTAGTAACAAAGATAAGCTCTTTACTTTAGATTTTAAGACAAGATTACTTGCTGTAATTAGAACTAAAAGAAAGCTATTAACAGCATACTATCCGCAGACAAACAAACAAACTAAACAAACATATTGCACAATAAAAGCATACCTTAGGTTATATATTAACTAACAATAAAACAATTAGGTATTATTACTATCTATAGTATAAATAGCATACAACAACAAGCTTTTAAAGTTTACAAAAGAAACTCTATTATACATAAACTATAAGAAATACTTAAATCTCTTTATACATACACTTTTAAGCTTAAAAACAAAAGCAGCTATTGCAACAGCTAATAAGCTAAAATTAGTATATAACTTACTTAGGAAGACACTTAAAAAGGCTTAACACTAAAGCATTTTATATGTTAACTAGGAACAAAAAACTGCACCTTAGTTAAAAAAGAAAGATAAAGTCTATTTGCTTACAAAAAATCTTCGCACTAAACAACCTAGTAAAGAACTTAACAACGTTAAAGTTAGACTGTTATTAATTCTAGACTAGAAGAGACTAGTTACATATACACTTAACCTTCTACTTAATGTAAAAATCTACCTAAGATTCTATATTAACATGTTAGAACTAGCAGACATAAGAACGCCACTCTAAAAGACCGTTTATTACAAAAAAAAATTTAAGTTAAAAAAATTCCTTACACATTAAAACAGCAATAACAGAACAAAGTACCTAATTAAATAGTTAGGTTACCTAAACAGTAATAATATATAAGAACTAAATACAAACCTCACAAATTGCTAAAAGCATCTCTAGCAGTACTAAGCTTAGCAACAAAGGCATTAAGTAAACCTATAGTAGCCTACATTGTAGGTAAAAAGGCTATACTAATAAATGCCGCAGGACAGTTAATTTCCTGCGCTACTTTAATCTCTCTAGCAGCCTCTATATTAGAAGCTAAACACAGCGCCTTCTTACACGCTTGCTCTTTAGCCTATTTTAAACAAAAATTATTTTGCAGCAACCGCAAAATTACTATTGTAAGCAATGTTTTATTATTATTAACTTCCTTTTAATACTTATCGTAAGTACAATGTAGAGACTCCTAAGACATGTTTACATATACTTAACCTAACTACGTATACTTAGCACAATTTAAACAAAAATTAAGCATAACATAACAAATAAAGCTTTCTAAAAAACAATAATTACAAGAAGCTTTAGCAGAATAGTTAGTACAAACAATTTTAGAACTAAGACGTAAGCAACGTTAGTAAGAAAAGAATATAACAACTACCTTACTTATAACGCAGGGCAAGCCTTAGTTATTAATAACAAAACTACAAAACAACTACGTAATTTAAGGACGAATCTTTAAAAGAGGAGGATAGTATTACAACTTAGACTAAGGAACACTTAGAACAACGCCTTAAGGACTATGCGACGCAGAGAACTACAGCAAGGCAACCACGCTGCTGTTATATAACTGCTTATCTATAAGCAGGACCTATATGCTTATACATAAATGCAACTACATAACTGCTTATTAATAAGCACGCTTTTCTATAAGCGCACATACGCTCTTCTACAAGTATATATATACTTTTCTATAAGTATATGCTTATATATAAGTGCTACACTTATTAGTATATAGTGTAAACACTAAACTTTTATAGCTTAGTATGTTTAACTTAGAGTTTTACTTAGTAATTAATCTAAAAATTAAGAATTAATTCTCTAACCCTTATATTATTACATTAATTTTTTAATTATGCTAACACACCCTGTACTATTACATCAATCTTCTAATTATGCTAGTACACCAACTGTCTATCGCACTCACTTATCTCTTGAGAACCAACCTAGGTCATCTTCGGACAATCTTTACAGCCTCTTTTAAGGAAATAACAATCCTAAAAGCTTTTAAGGCTATAAGCCTTTTACTTTTTATTTTTAAAGTTATATTAAAAAAGTTTAGTATTAAGAGCCTTTTAAGCAATAGTAAGTCTTTAGGCTTAAGTACTTTTAATTAAAAGAAAGTTAAACGCCTCCTGCGTAAGGTAATTGAAGATTAAAGTAATAGATAAGCTTAAAGGCTAAGCTAAGTTTATTACTAAATTTTAACTTAAAAGACTTTCTTTAAGCATAAAGTTAAGGGCCTACACAAGGCTCTAATTAATAAAAAATGCGCAAGAAATAAGGCAGGTCTCTTCTACTTTAGGAGCTTAAAAAGTATTAAAGTAGAGCTATAGTTTAGTCTCTAAGAAAGGTAAAAAAGGCATGTAATTGCTAGCAGCTCTAAGAGCACAAGAAGGAGCAGGTATAATACTGAAAAGCTAAAATAAATAAGTATTATAAGAAGACCAGGCAGGTAAAGGCAAAGAAGAAATAAAATAAGGCAATAAGTAAAAGCTGTAGCTTAATTAGTAAGAAAAAAAAAAGCTAAAAAAGCTACTGAACAGGCCTTTAAGGCAGCTGCTTGCAGAACTGTAAAACAACTCTAACAATCTATAAAAACTTTTTAAAAAGGTAAGAAGAGCAGCTTTAAAGCTTTTCAAAAAGCTACTTAAAAAAAAGCCTATTATAAGCTTTACAAGTAGTAGAGAGCTTTAAAGTAGTATTATAGCTTAACTAGCATCTACTTTCCGCACAAAGCGCGTAATTAAAACTCTAACTTAATTTTTATAGCTATATATATTATTCAAGCCTTCTAGATCTCACTACTAAAAAATCTCGCGATAGTAGCTATTGTGTGGGGCTCTACAGCCTCAGGTTTGGTGGTGGTTTTGGTGTTCAAATCGGGCGTTATGCCGTCCCGGGCGTTACGCTGTCCACCGCGGTACCGAGGCGCTAAGACATATCGGACTGACCTCGGCCATGGCTGTTCGGTTCTCAGCAGTTTCGCCATGTCATCTGCAGTAAGACAGTAGTACATAGGTAGCTGTAAGGATGGAATTGGGTAATTTATTCCAAAATTTGACGGTGACATGTACCGTATTAACTACAGTTACACAGCGATAAGGTTGAGACACCATCTTTACCATATCGGTAAGGTCCAATCTTTCATTTCACATCTCAAACCCTCTTTCCAAACACCCTAAACCGCTTCACGCCTCCATCCGGAACGATCACCAACTTCGCATGCGTATACCCCCTCCCTGCCACCTCCTTGAGCTCTGCCTTGTACTCATGCTCCTTATCTGGGCCGGATCTCTGCGGCTCCAAAACCTCGACCCACGACGCATCATCATGAGCCGGATCCTTCTCAAAGCTCCCAGCGAAGACCTGCACCTTTTGCGGGAAGTTGCCTCTAAAGTGCGCCGTATCGATGACAATGTGATTGATTTCGCCTTTAGCGCCTAGCCTGACAATCGTCCAGTCGACGTGTTCACCGCGCGTGCGCTTCGTTTCCCAACCGTCACCCATGTCTTTTCCGCGCCCGGGAAGAAGGAGGTTGTCTTTTGTGCCAAAGTGTTGGTCGGAACATGATGTTGCGACGCCGCCCATGACTGTTGCTGACAGTTCGAAGATGGCGTCTGAGGACTGAGGAAACACTGGTACAGCCACACCATAAAGGCGGAAACGCGCAATGCCACCGTCAGGGTACATGAGTAGCCGGACATGCGTGTACGCTTTTTCCGTAATGTTTGCCAGTTTCCATCCATGCCGTTGGCTGGGTCCGCACTCCTGCTTCGACAGTATCGTCTCCCAGCCTTGGTAGCCTGGCTTCTTCACTTCCTCTTTCTCCTTTTCGTCTGTGATGAAAGCACCCTCGACAGCGATTTCCGGTGCGTGATTGCCGTTGAAGAATGCCGTGTCGATTTCCACACCTGCCACTTTTCCACTGGCAGTGCCTAATCTCAGCACTACCCAGTCGGCGGGCTCGGTGTTGTGACGCCGTGTTTCCCATCCATCGTACCAAGCTCCTGAATGTACGAAGACACCGGGTTTGCGAATCGGTGGAGTGGGCGTGGTGAGGTTCTCGGCTGCAGCGAACCATTCATCGCTAAAGGACAAGACTTTGGAACCAAGAGGCGCAGATACGAGATCTTTGGACCATATCAGCATCCGCATAAAGAAATTGCAAGGCGAATGACCTTCATACCAGTGTATTGTGACTTGAAGGTGGCATCAATCTCATCAGCCGGTATCGACCGCGCTGCGTTTGTGGCTACGTTCTTGATGTCTTCTGGCAAAATGTTGCGGATTTCCATAATGTATTGGGATAGAGTGTTGGGGGTGGTGAAGTTTGGAGTTGCTATAGACAAGCGAAATAAAGGTAGAGACTGCGTTGTGATATTTGGCTGGGGAATCTACAAAGTTATGGCGGGGTGGTGGGGTAGCTGAGCCCCTGGATTCTTGAGCAACAATAGCCGCTGCTATCGGAACCCGCCGAAACCTCCGTAGGCAGGCTGGATATCCAAGGGCCGATCGCGGAGTTGTGCTGATAACCTAGATAGATGCCTTATGTAGCATTTTTTTTATTGGTTATGGTCATGCCATGTACCCATTGTATATAGAGGGTTGGTTCAATTTCGCTTAATTATGGATTCCCTCGCTGCGAATTGGGCCGATGCTACGGTAAATGCGTTGTTTAGCCCGGCGGCCAGCACAATGGTGGAAATCCGATGTATCGAAGGTTGACGTGAAAGTTTGAAGTAATGGTAAAACGGATCTATGCATACCCCGATACTATGGTAACATCCAACTTCTGCACTCTTGCAAGCTTCGACATCTCCGAACCGAATCAGCATTGTTTCTGCCCTCACGGCCGAACCATTACACCTGCGGCATCGGATCGGACAGACTGTGTGCTGCAGCCTTTTCGACATGTGATTCTTGCTTGCTTCGTTTTTCCAACCTCGTGCCACGGATGTATCCAATCCAGCAACGTGACAATGGTCCCGAACGGTCAGCAACAATAGGGTCTTGTAGAGCGGAATATGAAAGAATCTGGTCTCCGTCTAAGCCAGGCAGTGTGGAAGTGACTATTCAACGTCTCAGTTAGCAGGATTCGCAATACTACCAATCTTCATCTTCACCCATAGCTTGGATCGTTCCATTGTGTCTCCTGATAGTAGGATCCCCCATTCTTGTTACTGCCCCCATTCAAGTCCAACTTGGCCATAAACTCGGGCGGTACAGTGGGAATGTATTTTCGTTCTCGTTCTTTGTTCATACCCCCAAATCCAGCACCATAAGTAATGAGCATATCTGTCGATGTAGGTAGTGAAAATGGCAGCATGTACGAAGGATCTAGGAGAAGCTCGTCTGGTGCTTCGTCTTTTTCGTCCTCTTCGGACATTTTCGAAGGCGCAGGCGATGGCTCGATAGGTTTTTCTGAGGTGGATCTGACTGGTGTGGACGGTACAGATTCGGACTGCGGCGGCGGATTAGGAGATCTTGCGCGCGCAGCTTTACGATCTGCGGCAGCTTTTTGTAGGTGTACAATGTACTTGGAAGCGCTTTTTGGAAGAGTCTTCTCACCCACTTCGGGTCGGTAGTATTTTGCGGTATGTAGTAGTTGCTGAGGCGACAGACGAGTCAACTGTTGCAATGTTCCCACAAGCGACTCTAGGTCTTCTCCAAGTGAGGAAAAGCATTGTAGCCATTGAAGAAGCTGCACCAGAGGCTCGAGGTGGCGTTTCGCAGCGTCCGCAGTGTTTTCGCCGGTGGAGGTCATGGAGCCGTTTTCGTAGTGTTCTGGCTGCCGGTTGTTGGAGCGCGCCCAGTCTTCGAGCGTCGAGACGTTCATGCGTATCTGCATAGCTTTCGTCCGTGCAAGATACTTTCGATTCGACATTATGCGGTTGAAGACTTCGGCAGAGAGCCAGTAGATCAGCTGCGATAGCACCTGTGCAGCGATGACGGAGTGTACATCGTACAGATCAAGAACAAACAGGGTGGATGAGAGGAGGGAGGTTATGTTTCGCGGTGATGGCTGTGCCCTGCGCTTCGGAGACGGCGGTCGGAAACGTTTCTCCAGGGGTTCTATCGGCTTGGCCTTGGGCTTGGAACGGAATATCTTCCATTCGTGTTGGAACTGCACATCTTCGAAGCCAGGCATGGGCTCATGGTCGAGCATTGCCTGGTCCAAGTTCTTGTCCATCCTGCGCTCAGCATCACGGATAATCAGGATGAAGATCTCGTTGATGAGTTCTGCCATTTGCAGCTGGAACTCGTTGGTTGCACTCATGAGCCCGCCGTCTTTTTTGAGGTAATGCAAAAGTAGAGTCGCGTTGGACATCCAAAAGGCCAGCACAGTCATATCCCACTGATGCTTCTCTACCACGTCGTTGATCTTGTTCATGGCAGATACCAACAAGGTCTCCAACAGTTCAGGATTTGCATGATAATGTGCATAGCGAGCACTCAGAAAGAGTATGTTTGCCGGTACTGGCTTTTGGGAGGGAGAGCGTTGCGGCGTCATGTTTGTGATGATGATGTCCAGTATTCGTTCCAGCTCGCTTTCTTGAAAGACAAACATTTGGTCGTTGAGACATCTGTCCCAGACGAACTCTTGTGCTTCCTCTTCTGGTTCTTCGGGTGACTGCAGCTAATTTAGCGAGGGTCTGTGGTGGTGACTGGGCCTCCTTACCTCGGGCTGTTCGTCCAGACCTAGATTACCAATGTCCACCTCGAGATTGAAAGCACTTTCCATCATCATCCGGCGCTTCATGTCATTCTCCTGCATCTCCTGCTCGAAGCGGTCCTGGGAGAATCCAGCGTTGTAGAAGTCGTCGCCGACGCCTACATTGCCAATGGCGTATCCGCTCTCGTGCAAATAGTCGGACAGCTCGGTGTTGGGCTCCACGAAGTCGAAAGCGGTCCTTCCTCCAGACGACTTGACGTCGGTCGATGCGCCGTGGTCGAGCAGCAGCTTGACGATGTCCTTGTGCCGGTTGGTCATGGCCCACATGAGCGGCGTCCAGCGATTCTTGTCTTGCATATCAACACTGGCGCCTTGCTCCAGTAGTGTGGCTGCCACATGTTCGTGCCCAAAGCAACTCGCGTAGACTAGTGGCGGCGTGCCCTCGGCGTCGACGCCGTTGATGTTGATGTATTCGCGCGCCTTCCCATCGAGCAGCCGCTTGACCCTTTGCAGTTCGCCGTTGGACGCTGCTAGTGTAAACAAGCCCTGTAGCGCCTCTCTCTTTTCCTCGTGTGACAGCTTCTCATCGGCAACGACCTTTGCCTCGTCGCCGGCGTTGTCGTTCTTGAGGCGGGCCTGGTGTGCCAGCATCTGCACTAGGCGGCTGTCGCTGTCCTCGAGCTGCTGCATGTCTTGGTCGCCAAACGTCGCGTCATGGAGCGAGAGGTTGAAGCTGAGTGGGCGGGCGGGCATGGGCGTGGTGAGGAATTGCGACTGGCCTATGCGACGTCAGTTCCCCGTGGCTGCTCGCTCCTCGCTCCTCGCTCCTTGCCCAACCACGACTTACCCTGCCAGGCGTCGTAGATCTCGGTTTCCCCGTTCACAGCGGCAACCGGTCGCCTGTCATTGAGAGAAGTGGGCAGGTCCGACGGCAGCTGTCGTGGCCTCGTGGCTTCTCCCAGGTCGCCCGAATAGGCGGCATGCTCGTGATCGGGAGAGTCCATTGTGTGACATTGAAATGGCGGGCGCGGAGGGGTGTTGCAAGGGCGAGTGGCTGCCTCTGCGTAGGGCCAGGCGTCGTCTGCGTGCGCCAGGCGAGTGCAGTTGGGAGAGGGGTGTGTAGGTATGCCGACCGCACACGGCACTGCGACGTACCCACCCACGATGATGTCGCTACCCATCTCCCGCTATGCCCGATGCAGCTCCGCAGGCCAGCCACACATGGCACAGCACGGCACAGCACGGCACGGCACAGCACAGCACGGCACAGCACAACACAGCACGGCACAGCACAGCACAGCACGGCACAGCACAGCACAGCACGGCACAGCACAGCACAGGTGCGGTTTGGGCTACGGTTTCAGGCCCGGCTGGCTGGAGGCGTGGGCGGCTCGAGAGCGGCCGTGGCGACTATGACGTCCATGAGCCAGCGCGGAGGCGTCTGTCGCTGTGCTGTGGCTGAGAAGCCACCAGTGGCCTGAGTAGGCATTCCTCATGCGCGTCGACTCCCTCCTCTACAAGACGGACCGGCACCCGCAGCCTGCGGAACGACTCACCACGCCGCCCTCGACGACGGCGCTCTTACTTGCTTGCCATGGCCGCCGCGCCCACGGCGATGCTGTGACGGATAGACTGACCAGCGACTGGCGACGCCGCCCCCCCCCCGTACACCGACGCTCTACCCAGCCTGCTCGCACCCAGAGCATGTCCTAGGCCCGTCGCTGTCGCCAATGCCCCCCAGACAGCATAGCATGGCTCCGCCCACCGACAGCGGGCGCTCGCAGCGCTTCTCGCACCTCTTTGCGCGCCTGCAGGAGCTCCAGAACTATGGCTGGGACCCGGACGTGGAACCCTTCCACTCGGTAAGAGAGAGGCATCGCCCTCGCCCTCGCCCTCGCCCTCGCCCTCGCACGGGCTGCAGCGGCTAACGGCAGACAGTCGTACGACAACTGGCAGTTCTTCGGCTACGAGAAGACGGCGCCCAGGCAGGAACAACCGCAGTCGAGGGGACGCAGCGCCCTGGCCTCCCCCACCACCCTGTCGCATTCCCCCGACTCTGCCACCCGGACCCGGCCGACTGTTACGCGCACCCACCGCAGCTCGGGCTCCGATGCGAGCGTACAGACGCATCGCACAAGCACCACAGTCAACGGCGTCGCGAGAGAGGGCCGGCCGGTGGTGTGCCGTGTCTCGCAGCAGACTCTGCGACTGGAGCGCGAGTTCCAGCTCGCCAAGCGTGTCGTCAAGGAATCCGACGCAGAGGGCAAGCACTTCCTTCGCCCTATAGAGTTTGTCAGGCTCTCCACCAAGGCCGGCGAGGAGCCGCTCGTCGCCAGCATATTCGAAGCCCCCGGGCCCAACCATCTTCACAACTTGGTCAACTTTGGCCCCAACTTTTCGAAGGACACGAGCCATGGACAGAGCGGCCAGTCACATGCCTCGCTGCCCAACCGTGGCGTCCCTCTCCTTACCTTTCTCGACTTCGCCGTCGGATCCGTCGAGTGTCTGGAAATACTGCACCACGGCCACGAAATTGTCCATGGTGAGATTCGCGGCGATGCCTTTCATTTCGCCGACAACGGCACTGTCAAGATGATCAATTTCGGATCGGGCGCGAGATCGTTTGAGAATGGTCTGACCAGCGCAGGTTGGAGTACGCTGTCAAAGGAGACTGGCATCGAGTTGAAGCTGGCCTTTATATCCCCTGAACAAACTGGCCGCATGCCTGCTGAGCCCGACACGCGCACCGACATCTACAGCCTTGGTATTCTCTTCTACACGATGCTGTGTGGTCAGGCGCCCTTTGAAGGCGCCACGGCTCTCGATGTCATGCAGAATGTCATCAGCAAGCGCATCCCCCCAATCTCCTCCAGACGCTTAGACATCCCAGAGGCCCTCTCAGAAGTCATCCAGCTCATGACCCAGCGTAACATTGAGGAGAGATACCATTCCACTTCAGGCCTGAAATACGATCTTGTCCGTATCCGTGACTTGCTTTGTGAAGGCGATGTCGAAGGGCTCAAGGCTTTTCGCGTAGGCTCAAAGGACATTAGTTGCTTTTTCAATCTACCCCTTAAGCTCATTGGGCGTGAGAAGGAGCGGAAGACTATAGTAAATGTCTTAACACGGGTAGCAATGCATCGTCGAAGTAGCGTCAAGACTTTACAGAGCTTGAGCTCAAGCTCTTCCTTCTCCGATCAACGACGAGACTTGCCGTTTGACGATGTCATTTCAGAGAGCACTAGCTCAAGAGGCTCCGACAGCAGATTGAATAGCGTCTCCGCTGATGGCCCTGTGTTTATGGAAGCAGCTCAGTCCATACAACAGAGCTCCCAGGACAGTGTGGCACAGTCGGAATCCTCTACTGCCGAAGGAAGTGTGGACAACCGTCCTCCACTACAACCTGCGAATCGAGGACGATCCAACAATAGCATTGACAGCACTGCACTTCACTCTCGCTCTTTCCAGTCCAACGATGGCCTGCGAACTCTAGCGAGCACGCGGAAACTAAGGCGCAAGGCTCGGTGTGAGGCAAGCCGTCACATCACACTCCAAGACATTGAGAATGTACGCTAACCTCGAGGTACAGGTAATAACAATCGCTGGTACCACCGGATTGGGCAAATCTCGTCTCGTGCAGAGTGTACAGAGTACAGCGAGGAGTACCGGCTACTTCGCCATGGCAAAGTTTGACCCTGCCAAGAAAGCACCCTTCGATCCCATTCTGAGGTTGATGTCTTCTTTCTTCCGACAGATATGGTAAGCTCTTTATGCATCATCTTCTCCAGCACAAACTATGCTAACACTATGTAGTATGTACACCC
This sequence comes from Alternaria sp. 'sect. Undifilum', assembly GCA_024321975.1. NCBI lineage: Eukaryota > Fungi > Ascomycota > Dothideomycetes > Pleosporales > Pleosporaceae > Alternaria > Alternaria sp. 'sect. Undifilum'. The sequence continues at coordinate 2,276,108 of JAJJZI010000010.1, read as the reverse complement.
ATCCCGTGTGAAACACACACACACACACAGTCTCTTTCTTTAGATCAATCACTAACTCTCACCTTCCGCTTTAGTCAGCGAGGCCGACGTAACGACAGAGTTCCATCAGAGATTGCGCCATTACCTTAGGAATAGCGGAGTTTGGACCGTGTTACGAACTTACTTGGACTTGCCTGAATGGCTCTTGAACACAAACGGCGCAGTAAAGACTACGCAGCAAAAGGACTTTGATACAGCCAAGGACATGAACCGACGGGCGTCGTCTCCTGTCGTTCACTGTGGATCAGCTGGACATACTGCCGAAGCTTGGCTGCGAAGCGGAGGTTCTTCCAAGTCCTCTAGGTTCATGAATGTCTTTATAGACGTTCTACGGCTCCTTGCGATGCATAAGCTTTGCACGTGGAGCTTAGAGGATGTTCAGTATGCTGACCCAGAGAGCGCTGAGCTGATCCACCACATCGTGCAGGCTAAGATTCCGCTTGTTCTTATGCTTACGTACAGCGAGGAAGAGACCCTGCCCCGAGAACTCATCCCATTGCTACGTCACGCCACCAAGGTACAGCTTCTTCCCTTTTCGGAGGCGCAAACTGCCGACTATGTAGCCGAAACGCTTCATCGGGATCATCAGTACATTCTCCCTCTGGTAGCGGTAGTCCAGGAAAAGTCTCGAGGCAACCTGTTCTACATACGCGAGATACTCGACACTTGCTATCGCAAACGATGTGTGTACTATGAGTGGCGTGAGAACAATTGGGTTTTCGACCTGGACAAGGTTTTTGCAGTATTTGAGAGCCCAGAGTATGGGTCATCAGTTACGACTGACTTTATAGCAAAGCGATTGACGGAGTTGCCATCCGCAAGCAGGAAGCTTCTAGCATGGGCTTCTCTTCTGGGTGACACGTTCTCGTTTGATCTCCTGAAGAAGCTACTCAGCCCAGCAAATAAGCCCACTGGTCATGGGAGGTTGCCTCTCTTCACCGAAAACGAGTGTGCTATCACAGCCCTTGATGTAGCGCTCAAAGCCTTTGTACTGATGCCCGCTGAACAGGACGCTCGATTCAGATTTAGCCACGATCGATACCTTACAGCAGCTGTCAATTCTCTTGATAACGAATGGGATACGCAGTTGATGCACTTTACGATTGCTAAAATGATCACTTCTGGCGAGGAGTACAACGACGAATCAACCATGTGCTCAAAGGCTTTGTATATGCAGAGTCGTCACATCTGTCTCGCTGCAGAACTTATAAAGGCCAAGGAGACATATCGAGCCCCATTTCGAGATATGCTATACCAAGCGGGAGAAACTGCATGCGAGTCCGGGGCGAGATCAACTGGTATCTACTATGCAGCTCTTTGTGCGCTCGACTGAGACTTTGCAGCTCTTTGTGCGCTCGACTGAGTGCTATTGGCACCAGGGCATGTTCGATGAGGCCCTTAGCCTGATTAGAACGACTTTCCAGCATGCGCGCGATCCCTGCGACATGGCTAGCTCGTTCATCCTGCAGTCCAGAGTGTTTGCCATTCGCGGAGATAGTTTCGGGTAAGTAACCTTTCAGATTTCTTGTATGTGCACTTGGAGTACTTTGCACGCGCATCAGAGCGACCATAGCCTCTGCAAAGCAATGCAAAGCACAAGAACGCATATGTACACGCACACACACACATACACACACACACATACACACACATACATACACACACACATACACACATACACACACACACACATACACACACACATACACACACACACACATACACACACACACATACACACACACACATCTGCTGTTATTGACACGGCTGTTTCAACAATAAACTGACTATCTTGCCTTCTATAGTGCATTCCAGGCTCTCAAAGACTGCCTCTCCTTGCTTGGATGCCCTATACCTCCGATAACATGGGAGGCGTGCGATGCCCAATTCCAGCAAATATATGACACGCTCCAAAACATTGACAAAGAAGAATTGCTCAAGCGTCGGCCGTCTGTCGAAAACCGTGCCCTAATGACGATTGGGCCTGTATTCATCGAGCTCCTCAGTGCGGCATTCTGGTCAAACAGCCTCCTGTTCTATCAAGCGACGCTGAAACTTTTCACCATCCATCTTGAAAAAGGTACCATGTCACAGGTTGCCCTTGCGTACGTGCACTTGGGAACTGTAGCAGGTGGTCGGTTCAACATGATGAATTTCGCTGTGGACATGGGTGCCTTAGCGAAGCGAATCTTTCAAATGTTCCCTGAAGACTATTACACCTTGGGTAGAGGCCAAACTCTACAGCCAATGTTCTTGGGGCATTTGGAAGCGCCAGTGGGTGATCTAATTCCAAGCTTGGAAAGAGCACTACAGGCGTCTCTCACTGCAGGTGATCGCATCCTCACGCTTCTGAATCTTGGCATACAGGCCCACTTCAGGGTCATGGCGTCACACGACGTCGCAGAACTAGAATCCTGGATTGAAGAAACTCCACTGGACATGCGAAACTGGCAAAAAGACTTACGGGGCGGCGTTTTTCTTATGGCAGCTCGCCAATATGCTAGAGCGCTTCAAGGGAAGACTGATGCAAGCGATCCTTCATTGCTCCTCTCGGACCAAGATCACAACGAGGCCGAGTACATCGACTTTCTCGAAAAGACGGCCAGTAATCCAAAGCGTCCCAAGTCTATATACTTTGCTACCAAGCTTCCGTTATTGGTACTCTATGGTCATATTCCGGAAGCAGTGGCTCTTGGTGAGATGCTGCTTCCAATGCTAAGTAGCCTTTGGTCTGAAAGACTCAACTATTCGGTCAGGTATTTCCTATCGTTAGCATACATGGCTGTTCTTCGGGACGAGCCTGGTCATAGCCGGAAAGACGAGATGATTCGACACGCTCAAGGTACCTTGAAACTGCTAGAAGCATGTTGCACTGTAACCGATGTCAACTACCGGGGTTGGATATATCTTCTCACTGCCGTTCTTGCGGATATCAACGCTGACCCTCCTTCGGCGCTGCAAAACTACGAAGCAGCCATGCACCATAGCGAACGCTACGGTTTCGTTTTGGACGAAGCTTTTGCCCTCGAGCTATACACTGGATGGCTAGTGGATAATAAGGCCTATAGGGCGGCTCGACATTCGCTCAAAGACTGTATTTCGACATATCGAAGGGTGTCAGCGTACGGAAAAGCAAATCACTTCGCGAGCAGGTTTGAGTGGCTCGTGGATAGTGGCGCATCGCTCACGACTGTGGACCAAGCTGTACAAACCTCGATTATAGACACGGGTAACACGGCCTTCAGACTTGAGCAGAACGACCATGACCATTTTCTGGGAGCGGAAACCGCGGTCGATCGAACACAGAACTGGATCGTCCCGGAAACGCGGCGCCAAGAGTCTGCCCCAGCTCTACACAACGGTCTTTCGGCCGTGGGCCTAGACATGCTAGACCTGTCGTCGATCTTGGAGTCGAGCCAGGTTCTTTCCAGCGAACTCGTTGTCGATAAGCTGATGGCGAAAATGAGCTCGATTCTCCTTGAATCTACGGGTGGTACCTTGTGCGGCATAGTGGTTGAAGACTCGCAAATCGAGTGGTCGATCGCGTGTGTCGCTACCAACGAGCCTGACCACGACAGTGGGCTTTCTTCCGGCGTCACGTCTTTCCCTGCAAGCCAACCTTTGGATACTGTGGACGATGTTGTTGCGCGACAGGTGACGCTGTACACACTTCGCTTCCGGGAGATAGTTTTTGTCCAGAACTTACTGGAAGACGACCGATTCTCTAATGTTTCAGACGCCTACCTACAGCGCAACCCAGAGGGGAAGGCAGTCATTTGTATCCCGATTCTCCACAGCGACCACCTGCTCGGTTCAATCTACGTCGAGGGCCCGCCAAATTCGTTCACTGAACGTAACACCCAAGTTCTCCGACTACTTGTAAACCAAATCTCCATCTCACTAGCGAACGCATTGCTCTTTAAAGAAGTAGAAAGAGTTTCTGCAAGCAACGAAGCAATGCTTGAAATGCAGAAACGTGCCCTGTCGCAAGCGCGAGCAGCAGAGATCAAGGCGAAAGAGGCCGAAGCCATAGCTGTGCGCAATATGAAATTGAAAGAAGAGGCTGCGAAGGCCAAGAGCCTTTTCTTGGCCAACGTATCGCACGAGTTGCGCACCCCTTTAAATGGTGTGATCGGCATGTCTGAGCTGTTGAAGGCTTCGCCACTCACCTCTGAACAGTCAGGATACGCCGATTCGATTCGCGTTTGTGCCGACACACTGCTTTCCATCATTAATGACCTGCTGGACTATTCTAAGCTCGAGGCCGGCAAGATGAATGTTTTGGAGATGCCGATATCACTGTCTGAAACGATTGCAGAGGTTGTACGCGCTCTTGCATACACGAATGCCGAGCGGGGTCTCAAGACCATTGAGCAATTAGATTTAGACCCTGAGATGCTAGTTATGGGCGATCCGGTCCGATTGCACCAGATTCTCATGAACCTGCTGTCCAACAGCTACAAGTTTACGCCACGAGGATCGGTCACTGTCCGCGCCGTTGTTGACCAAGAAACAGAGGACTGGGCAGATGTAACATGCAGTGTCATAGACACCGGCATTGGTATCCCAGATGAGCAGAAGCAGAAATTATTCCTTCCTTTTTCGCAAATAGAGTCGAGCTCTGCGAGGAGTTATGGTGGCACCGGTCTTGGTCTCAGCATCTGCAAAGCTCTCATAGAGAACGTCATGCACGGTACAGTACGTCTCGACAGCCAGCCAGGCCAGGGCACCGCGGTTACCTTCTCGTTGCGGTTCAAAAAGGTGCCAAAAGCGCAAGCCGGAAGTCAGCAGCAAAGAACACGAGAGCCAGACCCTATGGCGAGATTCTCAAGCCAAGGGAACAACGGTCATGAGCAGTCATCGGGTACTTGCATCGATCTTTCAACAATATCTAGGCGAGAACTCCGGGTCTGCATCGCGGAAGACAACTTGATCAACCAGCGCATCGCAATCAGCTTCGTGCAAAAGCTCGGCTTCAAGTGTGATGCCTATCTCGACGGCTTCAAGACGATCGATGCTCTGGAGCGTGCCTCGGAGAACGGCCGGCCCTTCCACCTAGTGCTCATGGATGTGCAAATGCCGCATTGTGATGGTTATGAAGGTAAGAGCGTTTTCTCGCGCTGGCCTAGCGTCCAAATGTTAATCATGTACAGCCACAAAACTTATCCGCAAGCATCCTAATCCCGAGATCCGGAACGTGCTTATCATTGCCATGACCGCTTCCGCTATCCAAGGAGACCGGGAGAAATGCCTGGAATCAGGTAAGATTGGGATTTGCCATTTAAAAAGAGACATGTGCTGACTGAGTAGGAATGAATAATTACCTCGCAAAGCCGGTGCGCGCGCAGACACTCAAAGCACTATTGGATTCGTACCTGAACAAGAACAACGATATGGAAGAAATTCCGAATCTAGCCATCGAGGCGAAGAAGTTGGTCAAAGAAGCGTTGAACGAGGCGCAAACGCTGCCCGACGTCACGAGTGGGAACAAGCGTTTCGATAAACACGAAGAGAATGGAGGTGCTGCAGGAGAGACGACAAAGATGGAACGACCGTCGAGTGTTCGCATGAGCACCACACAACACATTTTAACCAACGGCAAGAAGGAACCTGTACCGCCTTCCGAGTGAACTTGACTCGTTTTCGTTGATTGAGGAATTGAGAGGTCGATGTGTTGTCTCTTTCCGGATTCCCGCTCGCTCCACCCACCATAGACTGGTCGCACGGTGCATTGCATGGCGTTCTGTACTCACAAAGGGGTTTCTTGGAAGGGTTTGTATGCCGTCTCTAATTACATCGCAGTGTTCCTCGCCGACGAGCGCTTGTGATGGTTCAATCTCCGTCGAAGTAGTAGTAGTAGTACAAATTTGAATACTCACAGGTTCACTATAATTATTACTTTTCACGTCGTTCCAGTCATGTGTTCGCCCGAATCTTACTATGCGGCATCACAGATATCACACCTCAGGATGGCACTACGCGACTTATAGTACAGCAAAGACAGTCTTGACGCGTAAGCCCGCCCGCTTGAGCTACCTCACGGCGCCGTTGCACTCGCCGGATCATCGGCAAAACCTGGACTGGGCGTCCAACTCGTTCCTCTTCGCGCAGCCAGCGTGTCGCTCGTCCCACTTTTCTTACCGCCGCAAAAATGCCGCAACCCCTGGAGCGCAGTGAATTAACCATCCAAAAGTGGCTCATGAAAGAGTGGCTCACCAGATCGGTGGCTCAGCCGCCAATGAGTCGGCCTACGGGTCAAAGTTTCGCGACATAACTTTGTAATCATACGAACGGAATGGTTGATGAGTGAAATCTTATGAGTTAGATCTGCATGTCAGAAAGGTGCTTTGGTCACCCCCCTTCTCTCTCTCTCTCTCTCTCTCTCTCGGCTAAAGGTATGTGCGACAATTGGGCTGCCGGGTTAAGCCGGTTTTCATTGATGGCAGAGGGTTGAGTTTCTTTCTTGTTTCTTTCCTATGATTCACTACTCTCTTTCACGAATACTTGGTACTGGAGGCTAGTCACAACTGACAACACGATTGATCTACTTTTACACTTCAAAATTAACAACTAATCACTATCTTGAATTCATATGAAGAGAAAAAAGCTGATCTAGATCGCGAACACAATGTCACGACAGTCTCTAGAGCACAAGCGCCATCACCGCTTCGGCCGCCATCGCAGCGGAAGCTACCTATCGAAACGCTCTCCCTCCCCCTCCTCTACAACAGCCACACAATTATTCAACGCCCAACCACGCATCTTCGAAGGTACCGATGCCGTACCCCAACACCGCAAAGTCACCCTCCAACGAGTCATAGACACACACCACGCTCTCGAACTCAAACATGGCGACCAAGCACAAACACCAACAAGCACCAGCAGTGACCGACCCACCACCACCTCCTCCTCCTCCTCCTCTATATACAACGACCCCTTTCCCACAGATATCAGCGACACCTCCTCCACCAACGTCGAAGTCCGCGCTTTCCGCTACTTGCTACGTAGATGGGATTCCAGCACCTGCCCTCCCGACCCAGATTTCGATCACGCAGTTACACAACGAAGCACACCGTTTGAAGAAACAGCCCTCAAGCATTTCTTCGCCCGCGTCGCGCTGTGGGATGCAAGTGAAGAGGAGCAAGAAGATTCCATGACACGGAGTGTGTTTTTCTTCCGGAATAGGCGGGGTAGGACGAGGGAGAGGGCGGGGAGCGATGGGGGTTTTGTGGAGAAGGGAAGGGATGGGGATGAGGGGTTTGATGCGTTGAAGGGGGTTACTACGAGGGAGGGGTTGGCGCAGTTACTTTGGACGATTTTGCATGGAGATGATGGGGTGGTGATGAGGAGATTGAGAGGGGAGTGTTTGGTGGCGTTGAAGGAGATGTATCGGATGACTGTTACGGGGGTCGAGGGGTTGTGAGTCTCGAATTGAAGTTCTTGGCGGCTGCTTTGATGTTCATAGTAAATATAGATGTTAGGGTTTTTTGGGGAATTTCTAAATTTTAAATTGATCGTGGCTCTCGAACTCATTAATCTGGTAGAGAGTGTGTGAGAGCTATGCAGCGGGTTGAATCTGGACAACGTGCGGGGGTGCAAGAAGAAGAGATAGCAAGACTAGAGCGCGATAGAGATCGGCTTTATGGACAGTCTGGGTAGATGCAAGTCGTATTGAGCCAATGTGTGAATTGTACACCTACTTACTATGTAGATGTCAGCGAACCTCTGCGCAAATGATGTCATAGCCACTACCCGATCATCCATCCCACTTCCGATCGGAACCAAGTCCACCATCCTTCTCAAACTCGTGAGAAACAAACTCACAAACACGACTACGTCCCGGCCAACATGCCTTTCCTTCACATCGGATACAAGCGCATTCACTATACAGACGTGAAACCGCAGGATGGACAAGCACGCGAGACGTTCATATTCTTGCACGGGCTGGGCTCATCACAGAATTACTATTCTGCGGTAAAATTCCGAGCTTGGTCGCAAGCGGATTCCGCTGCATTACTTTCGACAACACGGGAGCGGGACGATCATGATATACGTTTGTCGAACAGAGTATTGAGACTTTGGCAGAAGACGTTGTAGGGATTCTGGACGCGTTGAATGTGAAGAAAGCTGTGTTCGTCGGGCACAGTATGGGAGGGTACGTCAGCCGACAGAAGCGTTGGAAGACGAGACGCAACGACACCAAAGACTAAAGAAACCTAACCAATTCTCTAGCATCGTAGGCGCACACGTCGCGGCTGAGCGAAGCGACCGCATCGTAGCAGCTGTCTTGATCGGCCCGATATATCCCAACCCAGAGTTAGCCCCCCGCTTCCTCGAACGGATAAAAATCGTCACCAAAGACGGTATGCAACCCATGGCCGACACTATCCCGCGCGCCGCAGTCGGAAAGAAGGCTTCTCCATTGGCAAAAGCAATGATCCGCGAGTTGCTCCTAGCACAGGACGCAGCGGGTTATATATCCAACTGCCGAGTCATTCTCAATGCACAGCCGCCTAGTTATAGCAAGATCGGCGTGCCTGTACTTATTCTCGCCGGCGACGAAGACACGAGCGCGCCGCTTGAATGGTGCAAGAAGATGTTTGATGAGATCAAGAGTAGTGAGAAGAAGTTGGAGGTTATGAAGGGGGTTGGGCACTGGCACTGTGTTGAGGCTTTTGACGAGGTTGCGAGATTGATAGAGGGATTTTATCGTGAGATACAGTAAATGGATATTTCCGAGAAGGCGCGGAACGGGGGTTGTGGAGAAGTTTTGGTTCTCGGGTTCGTCGCACAGGCCCCCCGTCCCGTTTACGTGCGAGTCAAAAGGAAGGAAAAGAAGCTGCCAAGTCATACCGCCTTTTCTCAAATGCTTCGTGCGTGTGTGCATTGTGCTCTGTGGGTGGAGGGAAGAGGGGTTCGTGAGGACAGCACGTGCGAGCCGATCATGCAGACACCAGCGATGCCCGGCTCAGCGGAGGCAAAAGCTGCAGATGCAGACTCCTGTCCGCGTGCGAGTACAAGGCAACTGGAGGTGCTGTCACTGCTGTGTGCTGTGGCCGCATGGCGTCTTCATTGGCGGCGTCCCTGGCCCGATCAGCTGTGGCCTTTGCGTGTGCCGCATGGGTTCGTTCCACCGTTCCACCCTTCAAAGAGTTTGCAGCGGATCACTGTAAGCAGCAAGCCAGCGGGCCGCGCATCCACCATAGCATTACATAGTACATGTGCAGTCCTCCCCCCCAGCCTCGTAATTCTGGTGTATGTAGAAAAAGGCTGTGGGAGGATATGGCGTGAGCTTGTCGTTATTCAGGGTTCTGCGCCTGTACCCGCCGCTGTCCTGTCGTTCTTTGATTTCTTTTGATTTGATTCGGCCCTTCCCGTCGTCCGTGCAGCATGTTTGTCGGCAGACGAGGCTGGCTATTCGCGTTTATTCGACATGGCCTTGCGCCCTCCGTTCCCTTATCACGAGCCAACACAGCACGATCAGCGCCCTAAACTGTGCGTGTGGCAGCCACGCCGTCTCTTACATGTGAAAGCCAACGGCATCACGCTTTACTCTTTCGCCTCTGGCCCTGCATGTGTGCGACTCTTACTGTGAAATATATACACAGTAGTGCACTTGTCATGCTCCGTCTCCAATGCACGGAAGGTAACCAAGTCCTTCTCCAGTTTAATCGTGCCACCAGTCTCTTCACAGTCCGAGCCTATGACAGGCCCCGGAAATCGAGTCGAATCCTGGGAGGCGGTGAACTCTCAACCCTTTTCGGAGTGGTAGAGCCGCCCACCCACGCGCTCGGCTCGGAGTCGTCAAACATCGTGCATGCCGTGCGTCTCCATGTATGGCTGGCAGGGTCTGGGCCAACCAACGGCCAAGATCGTCATTTGGGTCGTTTTGAATCTCTTCTTTTATGCTAGTCCCTAGTTTGCCTTCCTACTGACGGCGGTTGATTCAATAGTCCTCCACGTGGGTCCCGCGGTTCGTCACTTGACTGACCCAACGACCACTGGCGTCGCGTAGCCTGCCTGTGATTCCAGTTTCCTTTCTCTCATATATCCTGCCTGTGTGCCCTTTCGCGAGAGGACGAGTCCAAGTCTGTGAATTTCCGTGTGTTGGCACTGGCTGCTGGCATGGGCTTTTACCCCTTGAGGCTTGAGCACAGAACCTTCCTATTCGGAATCTCATGTCCGATCTAGACGAGTACCGAAATTATTTCACGACCAGGGCCAATATTAACGACTCAAACATCCTCCCAAAAGGCCATTTCACATCTACGTCACTGTCCCCCTTCTCGATCTTTGACAGATCGGCGATGGATCGAATAGACAGTGTTGCGAGTTCCTATCTTCCCAAGATACCCAGCCAAGAACCACTACCAAACACCACCACTATTCGCCACCGCAAATCACATAGAAACAACGTCGAATCGTTCTCTTCCACCCAGGCAGCGAACATGGAACCGCGCCGACCAGTATCAGAGCAGCGCTCACGACCCTTCCGACAACAATCATCCACCTCATCATCAGAAAACTCCACCAGTAGATCAAAGAGCCGTGGTCATGGCTCCAAGCCCTCGTCGCGGCGCACTTCCTGCACAATCGTAGACCCATCAAGACCAGCGCGCCATTACCGAATGAAGAGCTACCAAACCCCCGCAACGGCAACCAGCCAAGACATTGACGACGTTCTCGCACTCCACTTCCGCAGCTGCAGCATCTTCACGAACCCATCCTACCAATCAAACTCTGGTCTGCCCAGCCCAACCCTATCCCAGGGTGACGCAACATTTGGTTTCTCCAGCAGCGCAGCAACGCGTTTCAGCTCAGACAGTCTGCGCGTCGTCGAAGAAACACCCATGCACACGTACCAACGCCAGAGTGAAGACACAATCGCCGCCCAAGAGAAACCCAACACAACAACCATGCACTGGACGTCACCCTGTACGCGAAAACGCGAATACGAGAGAATTGACAAGGCCAACAGTGGTATCCGCGGCTTCTTCCGCAAGATAACACCGAGATGTGTTTCCGGTCCGCAAGAAAAGTTTTATGAAAATGATCAGTCAGACGCGGGATCTGTAAGACGTTATCGCTTGCAAGATCCGGATGACGCTCTTGTTAATGAGAAGGACACTGCGCGACCGCGGCCGCGCACGAGTCCTGCACCTAGGCCCAACTCGAGACCTGGTGTTAAGAAGAGGTGGACGTGTTTCTAACAGTCGAGAAGGGAAGAGAATGAGAGCGAGAGCGAGAGAGAGAGGATGAGTGCATATTACGCAGCGACGATTTTGGCATATTTTTTTGCGCAGCATTTAAGAAGAGGCGTTTGCTTATAACGATACCCGCGGCTACTTTTTTTTTTTTTTTTTTTTGCGCGCCTGTTATCGGGTCAAAGAGAGATTGCATTATACCAACCAATACGTTTATAGAGTAGAATTTCGTCCTTAATTTATAGTTTATTGCATCGATTGATATTTTCGCTCTGTTTCGGTAAATGAATGTGTAACAGGCGGGGTGCATCGAACCATGGGTATCGCATCGCTTTACAGAATGAAAGTTTGACGTGGAATATGCGAAGAAACGGTGAAATTAGAAATGAACCAAAAAGTCGGCGTTAAATTGATGAATATATGCATGTTTATAACTTGGACTCCTCCTTGACTGTGCCAATCTTGAGCTTGGGTGCGTATTTCTTCAACACGCTCTCGTTGTGATACTGCGTCTTCGTCAGCAAATCCAATCATCTCGCTCGGTGCGACCCTTCCAAGGTTTGTCTGATCGAATCAAAAGGGTCCAGCCTGCCGTGAATTCGCTGGTAGCGAGAACCCTTGACACGCCGGTACTGGGACCAAGCGCGCAGCAGAAGCCAGCATTGCGAAATACACGCGCGGTGTGTGTCCCCGGCACTCCCTTTCTGTATATTTCGTTTCAACGTACCTTCCAAAACTGCTTGCTAGCATCCTTACCACCCACTCTCTTCAAAATCTTTGCGCCACCTGGGTGCTCATCTACAAACGAATCCATCTTGTACACGTCGCCATCGACTATTATATATAGTCCCTTCTCAACTGTACTATGCTCGGCGACTTGCTTGGTGGTGAGAGACTCGGACATGGTGAGTTTACGAATGCGGCTCCGCGGCGAAGGCGCAACGGCTACTGCGGTTGGTCGGCGTTTGAAAAGCGGGAGAAGGTCGTGTCGGCGATGGCGTCGAGTTAAGGACGGACTTGTTGTGTGTTTTGGTGGTGGAAGAGGTGGTGGTTTCGACTCTGGGTGTGAGTGTAGAAGAAGCCGGGAGGAGGAATCTGGGGTAGAATGGGGAAGAATTTAGTGGTAGCTTGGTTTGCTGCTCGGTCGTCAATGGCGACAAGTGTGGAGGTATGCCGAGGTTGATGACGCACGCTAAGGCTGCGTGTGGTAAGCTGGGTTGCAGGGATCGTGATTGGTTTGCTGGAACGCCATTCTCCCTTTTTGATGTCGTGCCCTCTCTGCAGCGCCTGTGCCCACGACTCTCGCCGGTTTTGCCGTTAGAGTCTGCATGGATATTCGACGCAATGTGTGTCTTTAGGTTGAGTCCGCACATGTTACGTGCTTCCAAAACAGCCGTCATTGCTCTCCGTGAACTAGTCTCTCTAGAAGCATTTGCTGATACACGTTAAAGGGAAAAACTGACAGAGCTGTTCTCTCCGGAATGGTCACTGAGTGAATGCAGCAGATCCAGAGCAAGGGCCGTTCAAGCACGCCTGCCTCTTTACGGCTATCGTGTCAGTCTATAATCTGCGACACTCCCGCGCAGTTCCTCAGACACCTTCAATGCTGATCCCAACCGCGCGAACACACTTATGTTAACGGAGCATCCCAAGGTCTCCATCGAGAACTCAGGGATGAAACTACACCTTCTGCGGCTGCCGGGCGAGCTTCGCAACAGCGTCTTCGAAAACGCCATCCCTATCGACGACTGGAGTTGCTACGGGAGCACCAGTTCAGTGTGGGATGGTTATTCCTTCAACTTAAAGAATCAAAATGACATGTAGAAGAAGATGGTCAAAATCCGGACGGCGAAGCTCCACTGCGGAAGCGACGAAAGATCACAAAGACTCATAGTGTTATCGACAAGCCCGTAGTTGATACCAAAGAGATGATACGCCCACCGCAGGTCACATTGGACGGACACGTGGTCACGAACCAACTCCAATTCTTCAACCATCAGCTTCGAAGCGAAACAAGAGCGTTGGTCATTCGCCACAACGATATATACATGACCGAAAGGAGCTACCATCTTTCCTCCAAGCACCTAGGTATGCTATGTACAATATACTGGAACTGAAGCAACATGTATGTCTGTCTAAACTCCATACCCACGGCGTAAAGTACAACTAAGCCACAGGGCTAGCAATTGACGTTGTGAGCGGGCCGCTCTCAATGTATGTCCCGGAGAAGAACCAGTCCTCCGCACCCGTCCCATCGTTGCCCTGACGGGGTAGGCGAAGAACGCCAAGATGCCAGTCAGCCCCATTTGAAGAAGTGCTGGTGGAGAAAGGCCCAGCAGTCTTAACGAGCGTGCTGTTACCTGTCGAGTGCCAGAAGGTAACTTGGTTGGAGGAGAAGTTGATCTCGTACGCTACGTTGTGCCATTCGTCGGCCTTGAGCTCCATTTTCCACTTACTCTGGCCTCCCACCATCCACTGCCTATATCAGGGTTAGCATAAGTCCCATACTGGTCTCTGGCGTGCGGGTCATCTCACAAGTTGGTGTTGCTAGTGCCAGACTCTCCATTGACCCATCCGTACTTCAGCTCCGTGAAGTGGCTTTCGAAGAAACAGATCTGGTGTTCATTCGTTGCACTCGGAACGTTGGTAGTAGACCTCTTGATGGAGAAGTGGTAGTATACCGTGCCTTGATTGATAGCAGCACTAGTCTGAGGGATGAGCTCCGTCCTCCACATATCACTGTTCCACTTGGCTGTGTTGTCGATAGTGATCTTGGCACCTTGCTTGCTGCCAGCGTCCCCAGGGTTCTTGTAGTCCGGTGACAAGTTTACGTATTTGGTGGTAGCGCCTGAGCCGTGGATGTAGTATTGGTAGTCTGGGAGAGAAAGAGGTGGATGTCAGCTGCGTTCGACATGTAGCATCAATGTGACACTCACTGCCCACTTGATTTGCCCAGGACCACTTGTCCAAATCAGAAGAAGTAGTCATTTCGTTGAAGCGACCATCCCACAGAATTGTGCCTGTCATTGTTCAGCGGTATGTAACATGCTTGAAGGAAGCCAACGAACCCGCGGACACAACGCTCACGAGCGCGTTGACGATGGCTGCCTTCCCAAACATGTTGACGACTGAAAGCAAAAGGCTTAAAGATCAAAATATGAGGTACTAAAGTCGCTATATAAAGACCTTTGCCAGTCAATGCTCAATGTACCTCGACCCGAAGATGGAGGCAAGGCGTCCGTTCCACGGTTAGAGCTCTGCACATCAATATCCCGCAAACAACACATGGCTTGCCTCCTACTTTGAAAATATACTCTGCGTGCACTGCGTGACCATGTTTTTCAATCAATCTAATTGTACCTGCCGGTATCTCACATGCAGCTGTAGATTTAGTGGCGGCCAAACGGTCCGAATACATTGCGCCTTGTCTCACCCAGACGCGGAGATGGCGACCCGGTTTTCGTCACTGCAACAGCGGCACATGGTTCCATGCCAGCGATAGAAGGTTGGTGGAGGAAGCGACCATCTGGCAAGGTGTCGAAATTAAGCTACATTAAGCCGAGGCCTACCCGATAAGCCACTCTAAGAACAGGCTCAAAAGCTTGCGACGGTGAGCCCGTCAGCGATTCGCCCTGCATCATCTTCTGTTGCATAACATGTTGTTCTTTTCTACGACTACCTCCTGATAGCTTATCACGATACCCTTAGATTCCATACATGTACTTCCTCCCCGTATGTGCTCCCTCCTTGGACGCAGTCTTAGAAGAGCCGACCTTAGCCTTCGCTTTCTTGTGCTCCACAGTTGTGGGACTAGGAAGCAGAGTAGCCGTAGACGTTATCATGTGAAGCATATTGTGCTCTTCATCCTCAAATTCGAGATCTTCCGAAATGCACCAAAGTTCGCCCTCGCAACGGAGAGGCATTTTATGCTCCACAGGCTCTTTGTTCAGGAGCGCCGACTCTACGACTTTGCGTCTGAGCCAATTTGCGCTGTTTACGTAGGTCGGGTAGGGTTTCTCGGGTGGGTCTGCAGAGTAGTTGTTGTCGCAACTTCTGCAGCTTCAAGGCAAGAAGCTGTCTTCCTATTCCTTGTGTGACTACCTAAGGAAATCATGAATAATGCTAAGACCTGCCCTGACACCGTGAAGTAGATCTCGAACTCAAGACACAACGTCACACAGGAACAGTTCATGGGCTGGAATCCTCATCTGGTCGGTCTTTGCGATAGCATGGCGCTAGGGCAGCGTATATACATAAGGTATGTTGCTTGATGGTTCCTCTGATTGGTCTCGAAACTAATCTGATCTAGTCCTTCTAGAAGGTAATGCATGTCTGACACCACCATCCTCTCGCCTCCGAACTGCGCCCAAGTCTGCTACGCCACAGCCAGAGCCGTTTGACCCACCCAGAGCCAGCGGTTATATTGAGAACTGCAGACGCTCCCACGAGGTCGCAGATGGTGCCCACATTCCCCAACCAGCCATTCCGCTCCTATCTTTCCTCTTCTACATCCGAGTTCCCTCCTATCTTTCTTTTGCGATCTAAATCCAATTACACGGACGAAATAACACCGCATCTTATCTCTGGCGAACCAACACCTCACCTATCTTCAGATTTCAGCCACATAACATGCTATCCTGCGGACCTGTACTTGCGCCCAATTGCGATGGTGAGAGCCGAGGACGAATGCCTATTGATCCTGCCCTTTGGTACGGGGCGAACGGGTATGCAAGGGAGAGCGATTGGCGTAGATTTGGGTTGGAGAAGACTGGAGAAGATAGCCACGTGTATTTGTATCATCCGGGATGTCAACTGCTTGAGGAACAGCATGAGGAGAGTCTTGTCGATGTAATGAAGAGTTGGAGGGGTATGGTGGAGGGGGCGATTGGCAGATTGATGAGAATGGAGTTGCTGGTGGAATGGATGTGTGGTGGGAGGCACATGGTGAAGAGAAAGGGGCGACCATACGTGATTCATTCCGAGGGCTGTAGAGTGGTTAGAGAAGTTGAGAGATGTGAGGTAGAATTATTGCAGTCTCATGAGGATAAGGCAAGGAATATCGCTCAAAACCAGTAGTGAATCCACGCGTCATTCTTGAGTACTTTAATAATAGGGTCTCTCACAAGTCTAATGCCAAGGTCGGTGGAAAGCAGATGAAGTTTCTCGTCATCTGTATGAGTATTATCGTTCCCTATCCCTCTTGATGTTGGCGCCTGGATGGCGTAGCAACTACGAGGCCTTAATCATACTCTCCTTATTAGATATCATAGAGACCATTGGTCCTCCCTATTGTCGTTCAGCAACTACTGATACCAGTGGGAATATCGCCCAGAGTCCGGCCAATAGCCGTTGAGCAGGAAAGTTGATACCATTGACTTAATGTCTCCCATATCTCTCTTCCCAAACGCTCTTAGTCTGCTGTCCAACTGTATTGAGACGGAATCTCTGAGATGAAGCGCTATTGCTGACTTCCACCAATTCGCCTTTGTTAAATAGAATCAAAGACTAATCCATTGTCCGATTGGAAAAGCCTCTAGGAATATCCACAATCTTCAAAACTCCCTACCCGATCTTGATGTCGTTGTACTTGAACTCCAAGCATGCGGTCTCGGTATAGAGTTGCTTATTCACATATTTAAGTTCATTTAATTCAACGAAACTCATTCTAGAGTCGAGTATGCCAGAATAAGGGCCGTATTTCTTGTACTCTTCAAAGTAGCGGGGCGCTTGGGGCGAGTGAAGGAAGAGCGGGGTTGATGCAGAGAGCACGAACTCATAAACATCTAGAACTACAATCAGCGCATGTCTAGTGAACCAAGTCACGCCCGATTTTGTGATTGTGGATGACCTTGACTTACGGTTTCGCATTTCAGCAGGAAGGCTAAGTAGGGGCGATTGTGTTGACATATCGTCGAGTCTTTCCTTTCGTTTGATTGGAGTGGTCTACTAACGTGTAAGCTTAGAGCGTTATCTTAGAATCAAGATACAGTACCAAGCGCAGATATCTATAGAAGCGGAACAGGTGGATAGATTGATCGGACAAGGATTGAGGTGCCCGTGGGGTTAATTGGACGCTGGAGGGTATGAGCCAATAGAGGTTATGGGGCAATGTAGATTAAGACACCATCTCCATGAATAGGTTGCTCGAACGGTGAATCGCTCTCGCGTTAAAGAAGCTCTCGAGCTTCCTTTGCGTTTATTGAAAGGCTTACCCTCAGTTGAAAACACCCGTGAGCCTTCTACTTATCACTCAACCCAAGCATACTTGGTTAAACATGTTGGCATCCGAATCCATAACCTCAGCGCCCAAGGAAAACCTCTTCCTTCTATCTCTAGAGCTTCAGAAATTCATCTACGGATACGTTCTGACAAAACCAAACGCTACCCCTGATTACACGACCGACGATATATCTGGCTACAAATAGCTCAACCAGCTTCAGTACGTTAACAGGCAGCTATACCAAGAGTTTGGAGACCTCGATCTAAAATTCAATACAACCATTCGCCATCTTCAGCCGGGCCGAAGATGATACCAATACTCGCCGAGCAGTTCCTCGCACTTCTCGCATACCTTGCGCCGATGAAACAAGACTGGCTCCAAACCGTCATTCTGTACACTGCTGCGCCTGGAGTCTACTTAGCTCGTCCACTCGCACCCCGCTTCCAACTGATCGACTCTCGAGTCAACATGTTCCGGTTGGCGGAATTGTGCAGACTCATGCCATATATGACCGAGAAGTATAGCCCATCACCTTTTAGCGCCCAAACGCTTTACAAAGCCGTGCCGTTCTTATCAAATTGTAGTGGACCTCCCAACCCCATTAATGTGATTCTACTAGGGCCGCCTTTTCGGGTTTCCTTCGCGACGACCCGATACACGAACTTCGGCCAGTAGGATTGAGTTTTGTACTGTAGGTGATGCGTGTATCTGAGGTAATGAGAATGTGGACGGAGCGCCATCTGAGGTAATGAGAATGTGGACGGAGCGCCATCTAATGTACATGAACTCCGCATCATGTAATGATGAGTTGCGAGCGGAAAATCTTTACTTCTTTCTCATGGAATAGTTTCTAATATCGGAAGAATTCACTGAAGTCCCAAGTTATTACTTTAGCAGAAAGGCAAAGGCGAACTATCTTGTACCGGTTTGGAAAGCTGCGGCGAGGAAGTGGGTAGCGGAAGGCCTGTAGACGAGTATGACGGTAGCTGGCAGGAACTTCTCCGCTACCGATCATCTAGATGAACTTTGTTATGCGCTCTGAAGTAGCAACAAGCCACTAGGGGAAGAGGGTGAGTGTGGATAGCTTGAGCTTAACGATCACTAGTATTTTGAATCGAAACAGCAGGAGAATACTCGCGTGGGAGAGAGATAGTCCATGATGAAGCAATATGATTATTTTGGCTTCCCGATAAAAGTTCGAGACCCAGATGCAGAGCCCGTTGAGTGTATGATGAGATTAGGCCGCAGAGTAAGATGAACACGTCGGAAGAAGCGTGGGTCGTACCTACAGCGCATCGTCCGCCCTGAAGATATTCAATATGCTTGATCTTACTATCTATCAATTCAAACACGCTGTGCACCTTTAGGGTACACTCAGAGAATGAACTTCTTTAGAGGTGATTACTCGCCCTAACCGCATCGGTCAATGTCTTGGCAGTCGCGCGGTCCCAACGCGCCTGCGCCAAAGATTCCAGACATCCACCCCAGCTCTCGCGCCCGCTACATCACCACCCAAAGCGAATCGATCGACGCGGCGCCTCTGTCGCATTACCTCAGCAATCATGTACGGCATGAACCAAGCCTACGGACATGCCCCCGACCCGAGTGTGCAGGTGCCGAACCATCTGCTTGCTCATGTGCACCTGATATCCTCCTACCGCTTCCCTACTCTACCGGGTCTGCAAGCCCCTCAAGCTCTCGAATACCTCATCAAAGGTCCACAAATTGTGCGCGACATATCTCCTGTCGCGTGGACCTTCCTCTCAGCCCCTCCCCAAGATGGCACTGTCATCCTCACATGGCAGCCCCCGCGTATGGGGACCATGTTCGCTTCAGACGGAATGGTTTGGGCCGATGCTGAGACCGCATACGATATGAACGTACGCGGATATGTACGTATCTTAGATTATTTCCGCTTCAATCACCTAACACCAGATAGACTCTCCAGGTCCTTGTCCACAACAGTGGCTACCACTACCCTCACGAACCATATGCCATGCATGCGCGCCATCGTTATCGAATTGCTGCAGGTCCTGGTACTATCGATCCTAATCTCTGGCTTGTGCACTACAAGCCTGCGGATCCACAAAGCAGAATGCCCGCCTCACAAATACCTATCCCTCGAGAGGTTCAGGCGCAGTTACAGATGCGCGCTCAGTTACAACAAGCTGGACCGTTGATGCGCAAGGAGTTTATGCTGGTTGATCAAGCAAACTGGCCAAAAGTTGAGTTTGGTCAGCAGGTGATGAGAGGCCCGCAGCCCTACCATAACCCGATGCAACCAGGCCGACCTTACGCTGCGCAACCTCCTCCAGCCAAGCGCCAGCGCTTGCCCACCCAATCTCAACCTCGTCAACCTGCTGCAGGCGCGCTAGCACCAGACAACACACTAGAAGAGGAGGAGAACGCGACACAGGATGCTTTCGACTTCCTGACTCCGCGCGAGATCAGCTTGTCGCGTTATAAACAGCACCATGAGTGGATGGAGGAGATCTTTTCGTCACCTTATGCCGTTGGAAAGATCGCACCTATCGATCTAGGCCTGGGACTCATGGGCGAGCTTGCTCCGCTTACTGCCGGCATTCTGGACGTCCCAGGAGCTGAAAACGTGGAGCCAGGCAAAGAGAACTACCAAATCAAGAACTACTACAAGTTGGATGCAGAGCAGCTCAGGGACTTCGAGAAGCGTGTATCAGAGTACACAAAGAACGAGCAGGCTGAGATTGACAAGATGAAGGCCAACCATGCGAAGAAGGTGGCACAATTGAAGCGCACCAGAACCTACATCAAAGCTGAACGACGACTACGAGATCTTTCCCGCTCTACCGAGAGCGATGGCGATGACGCGAATCCGGTCGAAGGAGTCGTGCAAGATTTGGAGAAGTCGCTGGGAGTTACATTCGATACGAAGAAAGCGGTCGTTTGCGTCGACAAGGGTGGGTTCATCGAACCACAGGCACCTTCTCCTCCAAAGGCGCAGATGAACGGCGACGGAGCTCAGCAGCACGCAAATGGTACGTCGAATGGCATGAACAACCAAGGAGCAATGGAAGAGAATTCTGCCGCGAATCTGTTGGATCAATACGGATCAGGGTCACTTAACGGTACACCCATCGGCAACATGTCGTTGCCTAGATTATCACAGCCTCCAAGTCAATCGCAGTCCGCTGCCGGTACACCCAACGTAACTCACGGCAACATGAACCAGGCATCGACATTTGATCAGCAAGATACAAGTCTTGATGTGGGAGCCGATCTTCTGGACCTGGATGTAGAAATGTCCGGTATGACGGGTGCAGGAGAGAAGACCGAGGACTGGGGGATGAACGACCAATCCGGCAATGCACAACAGCCAGCCGGTGGTGTTCAGCAGCCCAACATGAACAACATCCAGCGCACAAACAACGTCGGGGGCATGCCCTCATCCAATATTGAAGCCGATGCAGGCAGCATGTTTGATACTGCCGACTTTGGAAGCTTTGATAACATCGATAGTGCTGGAGACGCCTTGGCGGATTATGGACACGATGACAACCTGGGCCTGGACCTTGTCGATGACTCGGCATTTGGTGATGCGTTCCATGCGACTGAGATGCATCACGACGAGACTGGCGAAGGTGACCATGCGTAGTATGCGGGTCTAGATCTGGAGCTGTATTAATGCGTGTCCGCGGAGTGTTGGGTTCTACTTTTGTGGCTGTACTATTACGTTTTGTATGACTGGGAGTCGAAGGCGTGTCTTTCCATATCCATGGCTTACCATAAGCGTTGAGCTTTTCATATACTACACAGTTTGTGGAGGGGCTTTTCTCAAGCTACTTGTGCAAATGGGACTGTGGCTTCAGCCACGTTTGATCTCCAATGGGAAGGTGCAACATTGTGTTCAGTTTCGTGTTGCAACTCAATGATGCTGATGTTACAACTAGCGTGGTATACAAGTTCCCTCTAAACGCCTGTGCTTAGCCGTCTAACGCAACATTTATGACCTTGATAGAAAGGCTTACCATACTCTCTGTTGATTAGGATACTGAAGAAATCCTGGCTACGAGGCTCCCTTTGAATCCATACCGCCCGTAGTGAATGCATCGAACAAACAGTGGCATCACAATGAATCGTCATCGCAGCACCCTCCAACATGCATGCTGAGCCTCTGAGCTATTGAAGTATTGCAAAACCGACTCGTGATATGGAAACCACAGGGGCAAGACTTTTTTATAGCTCTTCGCATGTTACTGTAAAAGGACCAATCAGTCAGCCCGCCGCGATTTATGCTTGACCCCTTGAGTTGAGTGCCACAGTCGACCGGTGTAAAGGCACCACGTCTAGCTACATGTGCATGATGAATGATAAGGACATAAGCAATGCGTGCAACATGTATACCGCCTACTCAGATATGATCAGCTCACTATAACAAAAGTCGTGCCATTCCAGGACGCCCACAATTTTGTTCATCTGAAACTTCTTCGACAAAATTGGAGCGCTGTTTCGCCATCTCCTCCACATCCTTGAGAAATAATTACAAACCGTGCGCTAGCACACCCTCCATACCTGCCAAGATGCCCATTGGAGCGCTCTGGCTCTTTGTGTTCGTTTGCCTTTTGTGCTTCCCCCTCTGTTCAACCGCAGTGCCAAGGAGTAGCAAGGTAAACCGACAAGCCATCCAGCTGCCAATACATCCAGTTTTAGGGGTTCGCGGATTAGGTATCGATACCATACACCCTCAACTAGAGATACGAGAGCTAGAGCGAAACAAAGACCAGTTCAACGTCTATTTGCTAGGACTGCAGCGACTGCAGAGCATAACTCAGGACGACAAATTCTCTTACTATCAGATCGCTGGTAAGCTTGATGACTGCCCCAAGCGATCTCAACCCAAAGACATGTCCTGGAGTATGCTGATCAAAATTAGGAATACATGGTCGACCTTACATACCATGGGATGATGTTCAGAAACATCCAAATGGGAGCGGCGGGTATTGTGCTCATGAAAGTAACCTGTTTCCAACATGGCATAGACCCTATCTTGGCTTGGTAGAAGTAAAGGTCAAGAGCAGTAGATTCTCCTACTTACTGACGCAAAGTAGGAACTGATTTACTCCAACGCCCAACAAGCGATCTCGGAGTTCCCAGTAGGAGACGCAAGGGACAGAATGTACAACGCCCTAAACACCTTTAGAATACCATATTGGGACGCCGCTGCTATACCTCCCAAGGGCACGAGCTCCTTCCCCGCGATCGTGCAGGAGAGAATGGTTGAAATCGAAGTCCCGAGTAGAGAAACGACGACTAAAAAGTCCGTTCCAAATCCGCTATACGCATACAACTTCCATCCTCTTCCGGTTGAAGACTTTAGAAGTGATGGAGATGAGGGGGGTTTGATCAAGGATCCATGGATACTCTGGGATTCAACGAAGAGATATCCGACTAGTATGAACGGTAGTGCGCAATCACAAGACAAGCTCGTGGCACAGTCTCTGGATAGGAATCGATTGAACCTTATGCAGCGAACTTATCAGATGCTCGGTATGCAAGAGAAGTATCCAGACGTCAGTAACAGCATGGTGAAAACAGAAGCAGGGGGCGGCATTCCGGATAGTCTGGAGTCGATCCATGATACGTTGCATAACGCCATTGGTCGTGGAGGCCATATGTATGACGCAGCGTATTCGGCGTTCGATCCCATCTTCTGGTTGCTTCATACGTAAGTGCCGCGCGGCATGAGTCCTGGATGAAGAATCATTGACTAATCCTGTAGCAACGTCGACCGCTTGCTCGCTATCTGGCAAGGCCTTCATCCGGACAGCTTCATAGAGAGTCACGTTAATCCCTGGCCGACGTTCACCGCCGCCCCCTACTCACAAGCTGACGAAAACACGCGTAAGTACCTTACAGACTGCGTACCCAGGGCTGGATAACGTTGACATCAGCAGCTCTATACCCATTTCACCGTAATGCAACAGGCGACTTTTGGACCTCAGCATCCGTTCGCGATCATACCGTCTTCGGTTCCACCTATCCAGAGTTCATCGGACTCTCCGCGACCGAGACTCTAGTCGGTAGGCTAAATGCACTGTATGGAAGCAATGCAACGTCACAATTTTCGTGGGATACCGCTCGTACCAGTCAGTACATCGCCAGTCCCCAGAGCGGCGATATTCAATACCAATACTCCGCTATGATCCGAGCGCAGCACATGGATTCTGGGGGTGTTTCCAAGGTTTTCGTCTTCCTGGGCGCGAGTAGGAGCATCAGCGACGAGCCTCGAGACAGTCAAAAATGGATATCCGAGCCTGGGTTCGTGGGGTACGCGGGTTTCCAGAACGCGATTGGTGACGAGAAGGACACCGCACAAATGGACAAAATGCAGAGGAATGGCGTGGTTGCATTGACAATAGCGCTGGAAGACCGGATGCGAATGGGGGAACTGCGCAGTATGGATGAGACAGCCGTCGGAGCATACCTGCAGGAGAATTTACATTGGTTGCTGGTTGATGTAAGGCCTTCCGTTCCTGGGGAACTGCAACCATGCATCACGATCTCTGCTAACCAGATTGAGTCAGGCCAATGACAATATCATTGCTCCTGAGAAGGCACTAGGCTTCTCGATCGAGGTATCGTGGGCGAAGATAACGCCAGCGACTGCAAGCACGCTGCCTAAAGTCCTCGGTTCCGGGCTCAAGCAGTTGCCGTATGCCAGGATGGGCAAGGCGGGTGGAGTGAAATGACAATGGCGTTGAAAGCGTATCTTGAATCCTGACTCATGATGAGTAACCGTCAAGTTCGTACGACAAGTCGTGATAGTGGAAGTGCGTTCTTCCTGGTCGTGTGGCGGCATCTTCACGACACCTGGTCTTCCTCGGCACGCACCATACCCATGTGCGATCAAAGCATCTGTAACTCGTCTCAGATGCCAGGATGTACAAGATAATGTTACCGCCCAGCTAGAAACCGCTCTCAATCGCATTCACAATCTGGCAAATTGCCGTGCGTTTCAATAACCCCTGATTTGGCTCAGGGGTACAGTCTCGGTTACCTAAAGCGGCCCTCCACGTCAGCGTGCCAAGACAAGGAAACGTTCTTCCGCGTGCTTGATTTCATGAGGCGTAAACTAGTGCGGCGCCTCCATGTGACTACAATGTACGCATTCGTGATGGCCGTATCGTGGTTCGTGAGACTGCAGGGGGATGTTGGTGTTGAAGTTTGACGGAGCTGCTTCCGACGGACATTGAGATTGGCCAAGTCGAGCCGCCATGGCTGTGAGGCAACTCGAGGGCCGGGCAAGTCCAGTTCTAGGGAACCATGGTCCGGACGCCGGAGAGCGCTACGCGATGGAGTTGTATAGGCCAGAGAGGGAGCCTCCGAGCCTCTTAGCGCGAAATGCCCGTTACTCCTCATGTTTCATCTGCCCAGGCACGCGACGTGAGCTCCAAGCTCACAGCGGCTCACGAGTGATCGGCTTGGCAGAGTCCTGCCATCACGTCCAAGCATTCCCTGGGGAGGTACTGCCGCGTCCGCAAACGCTTGAAGTCGTGGGAAAGGAGAGCGCTAAAGTGACTTTCCGATGGCCTGTCTTGGCATTATCCAATTGTCCGCCCTCTGCCCAGTGAGCCGCGTTCCTGAAAAGATGTAGGCCCCGTTGGCAAGGCCAGGACCACTAAGCCCATTGCCTAACTGCGGGTTTACATTGACACTTCCCTTTTGGCCTCTGCTCCCCTCTTTGCGACCTTGGCCGTTTTGCTGCCAGCGATTCCATCATTACGAGCGCCGTTGTTCCTTGTCGGAATTCGGCACCATCAGAATACGAAGCCACCTGGGCACGCATCAGCAAGCCTTCCAAAGCCACGGCCATGCGCCTGAACACATGCTACGGTTCTTAGATCCTTACATTCCTTGAGTAGCAGACTTTTCCTTGCTTTTTGCATCACTCGTTCCATACTCGCACAATGCCTCCTCGCGACGCCAACTGGATAGATGTAAGTCGTGCCCGCTGCCACAATCACATCTGCGGGACTGGGGCTGACAGTGTGTGCCATAGGGCCTCCGAGGTATCGCATCCTTCATGGTGGTATGCGGGCACCTGTGCACTGCCTTTGTACCATGGCTACACCAGCCAGCCCAAGACGCCAAAACCGCACCACACCTCTTCCAACTACCCTTCTTCCGTCTCGCCGTCGGAGGCCGTAGCGCCGTAGCCTTGTTCTTCCTCGTAACGGGATACGTCAATTCGATTGGGCCCATTGCCAAATCGCGCCAGGGAAATCATGACGCGGCCTTCCACGGCATTGCACGAAGTGCGCTCGCCCGCTCAGGAAGACTGATTCTCCCCACCATGGCGGCGACAACGGTTACCTGGTTCATGGCGAATACAAATGCATATCATATGACCAAGCACGTCGATGCCCAGTGGATACGGCAGGGTTGGCACCGACAGGAGCCTACGCTATGGATGGCTTTCAAGTCGCTGTTTAGGGCGCAAACCGAGACGTGGGCAACCGGCTGGGACGAGTACGATGGCACACAATGGACACTGCATTTGTTCTTGGAAGGCGCGTTTTTGGTCTATACGACCATGCTTGCAACAATTTTGGTCCGGCCGAAAGCGCGGTTCATCGTGTACGCAGTCATGTACGCATATTTCTGGCAAGTTGGCAAAAGTGTGTATATTTCCGACCAGTGAAGAAGCAGCGCATATGCTAACTATAACAGCCCTTACAGTTGGCTCCATCAAAGGCCTCAATATCGTCACAGGCATGTTCGTAGCCGAGTTACACCACCACTACAAGGATGCCGCCACCTCTGTCCTACCCGCTCCCATGCCTGCACTCATGATAATTTGTGGCATGTTCATGGCCGGATTCCCTCAAGACTCGGCCAACAACACCCGCTGGTCGCACACAATGGCGACAATCATGCATAGCCTAACAGCCGAGAACACCGATATCCGACGATACTGGGACCACCTTGGCGCCGCGTTTGTCCTCCTAGGAATCTTCTTCTCGCGAAACGCTCGCAAACTCCTCGCATCGCCCGTCTTCAATTTCCTCGGTCGCGTCAGTTTCCCCGTCTACTTGCTGCACAATACCCTTATCAAGTCTGCGCTTACCTGGATGATCTACCTACCCTCCGCGATGAACCCGCCCAGGAATGAAAAGGGAGAGCAACAGGACCTTCAGCGTGGATCACTGACGCATATTCTTATTGCGATTGCCGTGTTCTTTTACATCCTTTACCGGTGTGCAGCGCTCTGGGTCAAGCACATGGATCCGATATTCGCGAATATGGTCAACGCGGCAACGAATTGGGCATATGGCGAGCTGCAGCAGAAGGAAAGTAGACCGATACTAGGGACCGGAAACGGAATGACTGCTAAGAGCGTCCTTCCTTCATAAGGCAAGGTTTCTGGTCCGAAACCTTGAATATTCTTCCTATCTTCTTGTTCATCTTTTCGAAGAGCTGGAGCCTGTCCTATCACTATCTGACTTTTGGTTCTATGCATTTCCTATGTTTCAAAGGCACTTTCCATTGCATATGTTTTTCCTTTGAGCGAGTGAGCGACCTTGGTACATCATCTTGGATGTTTTGGAGTATACAAGGTACCAGGTGACATAACCTTATATTTGAACATTTTGAAAAGAGACAAGGAAAAAGTACAGCATACTACCGTAGATGAAACGAACACGTGAAACCACTTCTTTGAACTCGAGATACCCACCGAGACTTCTTTTTCGAGTCTCTCAAAAATTCATTGTATCCGCTACATATCCATTATCTTAGCCATTTCGAATCAAAAGAAACTGATGTCATTGCCCAACCACTCACCATGTGCGGCGCGGAAACAGGACCATGGCACAGGGTTACGGCGCGGTAGTCGGACAGTATATATAGGCCATGTTAACTGTGCCTCCTTAAGGCGAGCAAAGAACACGACCACAAAACAGACCAACAACAAGGTTTTCCTCGTGAGTAAGCCGTTGAGCGATGGGTTCATTGGAGTCAAATTAAGTCGCCAAAGAGGCATTGTCTAGATGAGGCCCTAAATGGGCTGTGCATTGCTTCAACACCAACACTTACTCCTAGTTGAACGGCTTGATACTCACCGGCGGTCTGTACTGAGGAGAGAAAAAAAAACGAATCGAAAGATGCAGGTGTGATCGGTAAGAGAATTGCCAGCAGACTTAAGGCGCAGCGAAACGACTCACAAGCGATGTATTGACCGGTACGGACCGGAGTACAAATACACGAAATGCGAAGAGTCAGACGATTGCTAGGCGACTTACATATAACGAAGCCACTCAAAAAGAGCAGAAAGAGTGCTTGCAACTGTGCCGCGAACTTGATGAAAATAAACAGCCTCCACCAACTTGACTGCGATGCCTCACGATGTCTCCGTGCCATCGCGCTTACATCGGAAACAACTCGTAAAACCAACTTCACCAGCCTCATTAAGGCCCCTCGAACCTCCCAGTCCTTGGGAGGGGCACGTGTCGCCCGATCCATGAGGCGCGTGATTATTGCCGACATGGCTGAATTGGTGGGCGTTATCGAGTCAAGACAAATCGCTGACGTCGGACATGTTCAGCATGCGCTCTGTATGGCTCGTTTAGCCATGTCGAGTGTGCCTTGAGCGTGCGTCTGCACGTCACGAGTAGAAGCGTAGGGTGTGCACTGGGCTTGGGTCCCGACCTAGCCGAGTGCGGGATGCCTTGGACACGGTGTTGTATGTGTGACAGACATGAGCTTTCTCGAGTTTTCGTGTCAAACTTCAGAGTTGCGCGCTGGATATGTGTGCAGTTGATCAGTGTGAGATTATTTGTCGCCTGATGTGGGAGAGCGTAGTAAGCCTTGTACCAAGTCATAGTGGAATGCGCGTTCCCCATTGTCAGCACATGTTCCCTTTCTGTTGCTTGTGGTGGTGAGATCAGAAGCCCGGCACAGCCCCCAAGAAGTGGCTGCATATTAGCGAAACAAGGGCCGGGGATCGAGCTAAGCTGGCTTCCCCGCTCTGAGTGCATGGTCCTGTGAATTGCAGTTGCCTGGGTGCATATAAGCCAACTACACCCCGACACCTGTAAACAATGTCCCACAAGTATCCCTCTGCTATCGCCGAGTCCACATCTTCTTCTTTGAGGCCTATTTTGAACGATAACGGTATCATCGATAATCAACACACTACCGCGACTATGAGCGACGCCAATGGAAAGGCACCTGTCAATGGCGGTAGCAATGGAGCACCACGTCTAGATGAGCCGATTATCAAAGTTCAGCCACCGCGACGAGAAGACCTTCAGCCTAGCTATGCGAGGGTTATTCAGCCTGACGACGCTGATGCTGATACAAATGGATGGTACGGTGGTATGGTAAGTTGGCTCGAGTCACCGATCCTATGCGCCATTCTCACATATGTAGATCAACACTCTGGGAAGCTGTATCGGTACTCTAGGTGCTATTCCATGCTGCATCGTCTGCCCAAACCCCTACAAGCCAGTCAACCAAGGAAACGTCGGCCTCGTCACCAAATTCGGTCGATTCGCCCGCGCCGTCGACCCAGGTCTCGTCTACATGAACCCACTATCAGAGCAACTCGTGCAAGTCGACATCAAGATCCAGATCGTCGAAGTGCCCAAGCAAGTCTGCATGACCAAGGACAACGTCTCCCTCCAGTTGACATCCGTCATCTACTACCGCATCACTTCGCCGCACAAGGCCGCTTTCTCCATTTCCAACATCCGCCAGGCTCTTGTTGAGCGCACGCAGACGACTCTTCGCCATGTCGTTGGTGCTCGCGTGCTCCAGGATGTGATTGAGCGTCGTGAGGAAATCGCCCAGTCGATTCGCGAGATCATCGAGGAGACTGCCCTCGGATGGGGTGTCGAAGTCGAGTCTATGCTCGTCAAGGACATCATCTTTAGCCAGGATCTCCAGGATTCGCTCTCCATGGCTGCGCAGAGCAAGCGTACTGGAGAAGCCAAGGTTATTGCTGCTCGTGCCGAGGTCGAGGCCGCCAAAGTAAGTTCTATCCAATCCAATCCAATCTTCTGCTTCTAGACCTTGAGAACGCCTGCAAACCACCATCCCCCTTTCGACACCACAACTTCTTCAAGGTCTCCATCCAATCAAACACATGCTAATATCGCTTGCAGTTAATGCGTCAAGCGGCCGACAGTAAGTGCTTCCCATACAAACTCCATGTAATCCATATGCTGACTTTCATTTCCCAAAATTTAGTCCTATCATCCGCGCCAGCCATGCAAATCAGATACCTCGAAGCCATGCAAGCCATGGCCAAATCCGCAAACTCAAAAGTGATTTTCTTACCTGCGCGTTAGTGCCCTTCCCTGTACGAACTGCACGTGAAGACACAAACTAACTTTGTACACCTACAATCTAGAAAACCAAACTGTACAGAGCGCACTCGCCCAAGCCGACTCCGTTGGCGAGGGACCTAGTTCCCACGGCGCTAACCAAATGGGTGTTCAGAGTTCGGCGGCGCAGGAGTACGGTGGGAATAACCATGGCTTCCAGAGCGCCATCAATTCGCATGTTATTGAGAATATGTGAAGGAATGATTTGAAGACTGCACACTGAGTAGCTCATGAGGGGGTTGTTGGTGGACCTGATGGCGTTTTTGCGACAATGTGCCTTGCACGCACTTTTCGATGGTATAGCGAAGATCTCTAAGCTCTCGTCTCAGGGGCTGTGTCTTCACTGTTACTTCCTTGTCTTCCCCCTTACTCTTCTTGTTTCTTATTAAAAGACCACTCTGGACGTACGACATGCAAGGTTAGATTGACACGGAGGATACACGGGACGGATTCGGGTCTTTTTTCTCTTTACCCCCTTAGTTTCCGCGGGGGTTTTTTTTTGATACCCTCATCCCTGCAGTTAGTATTATCGTTCTACTCGCTTCTTGTGCTGGTAGACAGTTTTACTATAATGATAATGCTACTTTATAAACACAAGTGTATGGGGCTTTGTGTTTGATCTTGTTTGGTGCAATAGTGCATTACAGCCTCTACAACTCTAGCATACCTCAATCCAACGCAAGCATGACGAATTCATCTCTTGGAGTCTAACAAATGCAAATACACGATACCAAACGCCACACCACATGTCCAACTAACCACCCTATCATCCATCCCTCCATCCCTCCAACCTCCTCCGCAAACCCTCACCCCTCTACTTTATTTGAGTATACTAGCCCCCCTCCTGTCCTTCTTCAACGGTGAAAACGTAAAAGCCTCCTCACTCATCATATTAAACCCCCCAGAAATGGGCCTACTTTGCTTTCCCTGCTTGCCCAAAGCATTCTTACTCAACGCCCTCGGCGCTAAAAAACCTTTACCAAGACCAACAGGTTTGAGCGGCTCCGCAACATCCTCGGCATCTTCAGCGTCGAAGAGCGTTTTACCTGCACTAGCACCAAGTTTGCGCTTCTTCTTCTTCTCTGCAGCAGGTTCCTCGGTGAATGTGGCAAAGGACATGAGGGATTTGCGAGGCTTCATCTTGGTGGATTTCTTCGATGGACCATCGGAGTCTTTGGTTGGGATGGAAAGGGCCGCGTTTTCGGCTTCTTCTTTGGAGGTGTTGTGGGAGAGCTCGGATGTTTCTTCTGAAACCATTTCGAGGACTGGGACTGCGTTCTTTTTGCGGGGCTTTGCGTTTGCCTTGCTTGATGCTGATGGTACTAGAGGTTTGACTTTTGGTTGGGTGGTCTTCTTGGAGACTTTCTTGGGTGGTGCTGTTGGAGTGGCTTGTTCCTGAACAGCTTCCTCGTCCGCTTGTTGCTCCGCATCTTCTTCCTCTTCCTCTTCCTCGACGATGGGACTGCCGAGCGCTATACTGGAGGCACGGTTCAGGAATGGCGTTAGAGAGAATGTAGATGTGTCGCCAACGGCCGAGACAGAGGTGCCACGCTTCACCTTCTTCGCTGGAAAGCCGTCTCCAGGTGTACCCAGCATAGTCTCTGGCTCAGCAGTAGCAGCCATACGTTTCCGAGCATTCTTTGCGGTAGGCTTGGTGGAAACAGCAGAGATGCTCTTAGCCGGTGGTGCAGTCTGTGCCCTGTCTGCCCTCTCAAGCTCGGCTTCCTTCTCCTTCAGCTTCTCCTTTGTTGTCCGCAGCTTCTCGCGGAAGGCACTCAGCTTGTCGTCGAGGACAGCGTTCCGACCCTGGAGCTCAGCCAAAGTCTTTGTGTATTCCTTCTCCTGCTTCTTACGCTCGCGCTTCTCCTCTTCTAGGGCTTTCCTTGCAGCTTCGGCTTGATCGTCTGGTTGTTGCGAACTCTTCTTCGACGCCTTCTCTGCCTTTTGACGTTCGTGCTTCTCTTGCTCGAATTCTTGACGAAGTTGCTCGATTGCTGCGTCCTTTTCTTGTTCCAGTTCCCAGCGAAGTTGTTCAATCGCAGCATCTTGAGCCTCGCAGCGCTTGGCAGCCTTGCTGGCTTCCCTCTTCGACAAATTCTCGAGCTTGGTCTGCAGACTTTCGGTCGCCTGTTGTTGCGACTCCAAATCGGCCTGCACCTTCTCCATGGCCTTTTCCGCCTTTGTGAGCCCCGCCTCAGCCTTCATACGATCCTTCTTCTCCGTCGCAAGCTCATTGCGCACCTCCTCTAGCTCGTTGCGAAGGTCCTCGTCTTGCTCCATCTTCTTCCCCTGTTTCGCGATTGTCCGAGCGGAGGTCCGCTTCTCGTTCTCGAGTTCGGTTTGTAGCGTCGTCATTTGGCGTTGCAACGCAAGCTTCTCGGCGAGTAGGCCCGTGTTCGCTTCGACCTGGGCGCGTAGGTGTTCAACTTCGGGGCGCAATGATGAGATTTCGCGGGACAGGGCAAGTTTGTCGGAGAGAATCTTGTTGGAATCGGACGTGACGTTTTCCATGGCCTGGAGCTCGGCCTATTGAGTGTAAGCAAGCAGTGCATTGATCGATGGGCTGGACGTGCTTACTTTGAGATTCGCGACTTCCCGCGCCTGAGTGCGGATGGTGTTTTGCGCTCCCTCTGCCTCTGCCCGTTGCTCGTCCAACTGCGCAAGGGCCTCCTCGAGTAATGCCTCTAGTTCGTCGGAGCGCGCCTGCTCGTCTTCCAGTTGTTCGTGTAGGTCGCTGTTGTCGTCTTGCAGGAGGCACTGGGCGACTCGCAACTTCCGGATTTCTTCGTCTTTGACTACCGCTTCGACCGCATGCGTACTCCGTTCGAGACTGAGTTCGAGAGTGGCGTTCCGTAGAGAGTTTTGGAGCTGAAAGGGTTAGTGGAAGACTAGGGAAGGTGTCCAGCAGTTTCACCGACATCTCTCATCTGGTAGTTGCTATCTATATCCGCCTCCATAGTTGCGACCATGGTGTAATATCTGCTCAATGGTGCGCGAGTATATCTGTAGGTGTAGATGTAGGATCGGATGTGGTGGGGCTTTAGGTGGACGCGACTTGGTAAACAAATAGAGCGCTGACGGCTGTATTGAGCGAACAACACAGCACCGTGAAAGAATGGCTTGGAGGGGTTTCAGAACGGATGCAACAGGTACTGCTAAACAGAACAAGTTGGTCTCTTCTTGTCATGCAAGCGACTTCAGTGAGGTTTACAATCCAAACGTGCTGCCCTTCACGAAACCCATGTCGCGCACCCCTGCCGGCCTTGGCACCATTACGCACGCCGCCGCATCAAGGCCACGTTCCCAAGCACCGTATCCAACCCACCAAAAGCTCCCCACAACCCCAACCTCCCACCTACCTCACAACAACACAATGCGGTGGTTACAGCTCCTAACAGCCTCGCTGCTCCCCTTTACGGCTCTAGCAGCCAAGAAACCGACCGCCGACCGCTTCAACGACGCCCGTGCCAAGTCGCTTTCCGCAGGCCGTCCGCTCAAGCTCGACGACGAAAGCTATGCGCAATTGACAAAGTCTCCGCGGGACTATGGTATTGCTATGCTTTTGACAGCTCTGGAACCGCGGCTCGGTTGTATGCTTTGTCGGGATTTCCAGCCAGAGTGGGATTTACTGGGCAAGAGTTGGATCAAGGGTGACAAGGACGGGAAGACGAGGTTGGTGTTTGGGACATTGGATTATGTGGACGGCAAGAAAGTTTTCCAGTCGGTAAGACAGCAACTATTACTCATCTCATTGCTCAGGGATTTGGAAAACTAACAACTCTTCAAGATGATGCTTCAAAGCGCACCCGTCCTCCTCTACTTCCACCCCACCGTCGGCGCCAACGCAAAAGCCGACTCAGCACCCATCCGCTTCGACTTCACCGCGGGCCCGCAAACCGCCGAACAAATCCATGCCTGGATCTCGCGCCAGGTTCCTGCCGACATCCCCAAGCCTTCCGTCTCCCGCCCCATAAACTGGGTCAAGATCATCACGGTAACCACCATCGTTCTCGGAGGCATCACAGCCATCTCTGTCGCCTGGCCCTACTTTGTCCCCCTCCTTCAGAACCGCAATCTCTGGGCCGCCATTAGTCTCATCGCCGTTCTGCTCTTCACTTCTGGTCACATGTTCAACCACATCAGGAAGACGCCGTATGTTGTTGCCGACGGCAAAGGCAGTATGAACTATTTCGCCGGAGGCTTTAGCAACCAGTATGGCCTCGAGTCGCAGATCGTGGCTGCCATGTACGGTGTCCTCGCTTTCGCTGCTATTTCTCTCGCCGTCAAGGTTCCCAGGATCAAAGATGCGCGTGCGCAGTCTTTTGCGGTTTTCTTGTGGACGGGTGTCTTGTTCGGCATGTACAGTTTCTTGCTTAGTGTCTTCCGCATGAAGAACGGCGGATACCCGTTCTACCTTCCTCCTTTCTAGACGAAGCTAAGAGTAGTGGGAAGAAGCAATTTGCAAGGGACTCTTCATCGATCAGTGAGAAGATGAGGATGGTGTCTTTGCTTAGATGTCCCCAAGTAGAACTTGGGGAGATTGGGGTTACGCCAACATTGGGATGAAAAAAAGAAAAAAAAACCGAGCTCGCAGCTTGAGCTTCATATAAACTGTACGATATGTTAAAGCTGTTCCAAGAGGGTTATTCGAGCAATCAGTTACATGTCATTCAATCCAATATCGGGCTTCTGGTCAATATCATGTCATTTCACGCTCTTGTAATGGAACTGTTGTTGGAGAAAATAATGTCCAACCTTTAGTGATCTCACGGAAACTGGAGCAGATTTTGCATCCTGCCACACAAGCTGGAAGCTATTGAGAAGGAAAAAAAAGTCAACAATAAACAATGAACGAATCTGATGTATTAGGTAAGACAACTTCTTTTAACAAGTTTTTGAGGTACATCGGACTTTCGCGACTGCACCAGAGCGAGTGAATAAGAAGTACATGTCAACAAAACACACTTTTGGTTATGATCATACTCATGACATTTTGCACTACATTAGGGAATACCTTATACACGCATAACCACGAAAACATGACCCTATCCGTGAAGGAAACATTGAAACTATTTTTTTTTGGTTGCCCCAAGATA
The DNA here is from genome assembly GCA_024321975.1 of Alternaria sp. 'sect. Undifilum'. Lineage (NCBI taxonomy): Eukaryota > Fungi > Ascomycota > Dothideomycetes > Pleosporales > Pleosporaceae > Alternaria > Alternaria sp. 'sect. Undifilum'. Next base: position 2,241,187 of record JAJJZI010000010.1, on the reverse strand, counting down.
CTCATTGTTTAACCCATATATCCCGTACACCACGCAAACGGAAGCGATCACGAAAGAGGTAGGAAGACACTTAGGAAAGCGCCATGGCGTGCAAGTCGAAGACGTCGTTCCTCCAGCCACCCTCATCCCAGTCGTCGATACGCTCCGTCGCACGACGGCCCTCCTCTTCCCAAAGCTTAACAACGCTACCAGGCGCATACTTGCCCGCAAAGACACCCTTACCCGGCGCATCAACGCCAACCCTCGTGTATACATCCGGATCATCAGCAGGCGTCAGCCTTGTGATAACAGCCTTGATGAAAGTCTTCAGGTCATCTGGGTCCGAAATGCGAGTAGCACGGAGCCTCTCGCGAGCGAAGACAAGCTCACGGTTCGCAGCGTGGATACCATCTGCGATGCCCTTAGCCATTTGTTTCTCCATGACTTTGCGGACGATGGGGCGGAGGAGGGGTTTGAATAGCCAGCCTAGGATGCTAAACTTGGATTTGCGGAGTGTGTAGGAGAGCTTGTGGATGTGGACGCGGACGGCTTTGAGAGTAAGTATCTGTTCCAATTTCTCCTTGCCCACTTCGACGTCGAGGTGAATGTCGATACCACGCTCGTCGAGCTGGAATGATGCGATGCCCTCGTCGGCGAGACGGAGAAGACCAGAGTGTGCACGGAGGAGGAAGCCGACTTCATCGGCACGGAAGGAGAGACCGTCGATCTTGATGGTGAACTTGGAAGTGGCTTTCGATGCGACGCGGAAGCGGGCCTTGCGTAGTTCAAAATCGTTATAGGTTTCTACCTTGAAGCGGAAAGGCAGGAAGGAGGTGTGGTTTACTGTCTTTCCGGGTTCGATGATCAAGTTCTCAAGGAGTATATCAATTTCAGGCGTGGACACCTCAAGGCGAGGAATGGGAACGTATTGGATGGCCTGGACTGCGAGAGGAACGAACACATTGATGGCGTCCTGTACCAGCTCGCTATTGGTGTAAGTGTGCATAGGCGACAGGATGTTCCAGATCCTTGTGGTAGTCTTGATCATCTTCGCAATGTCCTCATCCTGGGTAACAGCCATGAAAGTTCGCTGGGCTTGCTCGAAGAATACATCAACGTCCTGGCGGAGCGATGACTCACTTCCAACACCCTTGGCTTTCTTCCTGAGCTCTTGGAACTTCTCGTCAACGTGATCGAAGAAGTCGGGGTCGGTAAGCAGCTTCTGGAGAGAGTTGCCAACGTCTGTCAGTAGGTCCTCGAATTCGGGATCCTTGCGCGAGTGCTCCAAGACCTTGTGGAAGGCATCCTCGAGCTTGTTCCATTCTTGCTTGTCTCCGAAGGAGCTCAAGAAAGTCCAGAAGTTCTTGACGGCCTTTTCCATCTCTGGGTTAGGGTCAATGTCGGCTTCGAGTGTACCCATAGCGTCTTCAACTGTGCGAGAGTATGCCAAGGCGTAACGCTTCAGCAGCTGTGCCAGTACCGATACGGAGTCGTTGTAATCCCTCTTCTGCCTCAGGTTCGTGACCGTCTTCTTCAGACGGAACAAGAGTGATTCGCCCTCATCGCCTTGTAACTTCTCTGCTAAGCTTACGTCTGCTCTCTTAGCAACTTTGGCCACACCGTTTCCAACGACCTGGGCTACTTCAGTGACCTCGCCACTCAACTCTTCAGCCGACGGTGCAGGACCCTCGTCAGCACCGGGTTCTTTGAGTGCCTTATACTCCGCTTGCGAGGGCTCGATCTTCTTTCCAGCCTTCTTCGCTACATTCGATAGCGTGAATGCGGTGTCTCTGAAGACTTCGCGACCGACGGTGTTGAGATCTGAGAGGAAGATGCGGAAGTCTGAGTTGGTCAGAAGCAAAGATCCCACAGTCTGGAGGCTCTGGTATGCTAATAACGCGTTAGTGGACGATAGTTAGGTAGACATGTGCACACGCACCCGCAGTAGCATCCGCCTTCGCCTTTGACCTTGTTGTCCGTCTCGCGATATCTTCCACGTCAACAGAGATCCTGGACTTGGAAAGATACCAGAGGAAGTCCTGGATCTGGTCTTTGCTGTTCTTGTGGTTCATCGTGTCGATGAATTGATGGAGCCATTGCTTGGTGAACTTGACTAGCAGCCGACCTGAATCGCTCAATTCTGGGTTCTCTGGGTTCAGGATGTCTGCAGATAGCAAGCTGCGGAGGTTGATGATGACTTGTTCATTCGATGGCATGAAACCCATAGAAAGCGCCCTCAACATCTGGTACGAGTGGAGCTTCTGATGCACCTCTCGCTGCAGCGTTGTATCATCGCGATACTATTGTTTGCTGTTAGTAGGCGTCGTGTTATGGACAATTAGCTAGACATACCTGAGGCAATAGCGGACGCTGGTCCTCGTCGCGTTTGCGAGACCCAAAGCATGATGAGAGTGGCATTGCAATGATTCCTGTCACTTTGTCGCCCGAGTAGAGAGCGATTGAGGTTGGTAAAACGCGGAGAGGGCTTTGGTAGAGCTCACACTGAAGCTGTCCAAGGTTGCCGGCTCCAACACAAACGCGTTGGTCACAATGACGAGGGAGGCTAGCGCTTCGACGTCATGCCGCTCGTCGATCCGCGACCCCACATATGCGCCAAGACCGCGTGACCGGGTGTCACTCCCAAACCCATGGTTCGCGCATCACTCTTGAAGCACGTGGTTTTTGGGAACTCATGCTGCTTGCATCTACACCAACCTTTATCAGCTTCCAACATGCCAATCTACTGTGAATGTTTTCATACCCAGGGACGAGCTTGGTCGAAAGCTCTCATGCCTCGGCGAGGTGAGTGAAGTCATGGCTTTAGCATACATGTACGTCGTCGAGGAGAGAAGTCATGGACTCGCAGTCGTCCAAAGCCGTCTGAGACAGATGGGATGCGTTCTGCGTAGTGGACTTTGCTGTTTTCGACGACGGCTCAAGGACGCAAGCTATCGTGAACAGGTTCTCAGCACTCAGCACTAGACACAAGTCTACCAACCCCCGCGGAGGCCTATCCGGATGTCGCCGCGTCATAGCAGGCGCCCTTCCCTCGAGCTAATTGAAGAAGCTCGGTGCGTTCTACCAAAGATCCAAGAAGATACAAGCAGGTTTCTAGGGAAAGCCCAGTTACATCACTTTGTCGTAGTTTTGTTTGCCCAATACCGATCGTACAATGTTCTTACCACTCCAGGGCTTCGGCAATAGCACCAACAGAGCACCAACAGCCCTATGTACCCGAGAGTCGAGAACCAAGGCTGACGATGTAGGGGGCGAATTGTTTCACTGTCATGGTCCTAGATCTGTGGGTCTGCCGATGTTGAAGAATGCAACAGGTACCGACTCCGACAAGACATTATAGACTGAGAATGCCATAGACTACGACTCATGCTAGCCTGCTCTCGGACCACAAGGCATCATGCAAGGCTGCAAGCCCGGGGCGTCCAGATCTTAAATGTACTATGCTGACTCGCCCGCCAAGGTGTCAAGAGACGGTGAGACTTGACAGCTGCACGCCAGTCGCAGGTTGGCTGCAAGGAGAGGCAACCGATTGATGATTCGTGACTTGGTAATGGTTCATGGTTGATGCGCGGGGGGCTTGATGCAAAAGTCGGATGTGGGCCATGGGCCATAAGCCATGGCACGCAATAAAGTTCAAAGTCCGTAACCACCCGTGGTGCTGTGGGTTGTGGAGTCGCGTGCTCCCAATCTCGGAACATGGGAAGGAGCTGGGCAGGAAGCTCTGGGCGGCTGCCTTACCCAGGCCATCAAGCTTTCCCCACAACACGCGGGTGATCCACCAGCCACTGTACATAGATAGCAGTAGTCGCATCTGCAGCTGCAGGTGCAGAGTCTGTGACGTCGGATGCATCGCAAAGGCGCTCAAACGTCAACTGAATCGTAGGCCAGACAGCAAGGCCCGAGCCGGATCTCACGGAGAGACGGTGAGTTATTCACGAAAGAGCCAATTCCCCTTGTCACAGACACGGGGCGAAAGCAATCCCCTGGCACCAACGGTTCGTTAGCGAACAGTCGGGGGGAGGGGGCGCCCATGCTGCGGTAATTAAAAAAAAAAGCTGCGCTCAGCGGTTCCGTCTGCGGTGCAAAGGCACACCGCCCATAATGACTAGCAATTCGTCGGCTTGTCGTGTGCCTCGACGGACTTGGTGCGGACCCGCGAGAGCAGACGGTGTTGGTATCTGGCTTATGTCCACGAAGCCCATACAAGGTACACTCCCTGTGGCGATGCGACACGAGACCGCTCCCGTAAGATCAACACGATTAATAATGAAGCACGCTGTTGCAACGCGGCGCGGCGCCTTGACTGCGGAAATAAAATGCCTCGATGCCTGACGTCGCCACGGCATCTGTGTTGGGCTATGCGTATGCTGCCGTTGAGCAAAACAAAACAGCGGCATGGTAGAGACGACGACGATTGTTGCCAGCCGTCCGGGCTACTTTCCAGCTACGTCTGCAGTGCCGGCAAATGCAAGACTGCACACAACGGACAAAGAGCGAAGCCCATTGAAGAATCCTACGGCGTTCCGATTGCTCCCGAATGCTATGCACGTCCAGTCATGGCCCCTGCTACCCGGTGGCTGTGGCCGTGACACTGACACTGACGCGACGAGCACGGCATGCCCGCGGACATGGGCAAAGTTAGAAACTTTGAAGCACGAACAGGAGACCCTGTGCAAAGAATGTGAGAGCACGGCAAACGACATACATCTAGCTACTCTGCTGTGTGTTGGAGTTGATAGCCGCCAAGAGCGTATACTTGGGGAAAGGCACTCGCGTAAGAGCCACCAACGGGCTGGCCCATGCTTCCTTTACAGGCACATTTTGACGGCGAGAACGGATCTCCTCACAGACTGACTGTTGCGGAACCTAGACCCATCCGATAGGCTGACTATTATGTAGCCCCCTCATCCTCCGCGCCCCAGGCGGGCTGTCTTCCTAATTCCTTTTCAATTGCCGACGCGTCGTTTCAGCTTATTTCAATGCACCGATTCAGGCCGCTTATAAAACTTACGGCTCCCGCCCAAAGCCTCCATTTTTCAATCCAAAAACCAACCTTCGTTCGTTATATGGCCACCGTAGCAACCGACAACATGCCTTCAGCCGTCCGCCCCAACATGGCCCGCCAATTGAGCACCACTTCCGGCGACTACGACCTGTCCTACACGCCCGATGTCCGCAAGACCCTGGGCACATACGGCCTCACCCCCCCAGCCGTTGAGAGCTACGACATTCAGAGCGAGCGATGTGAGTCGGTGTACCAATACTGAAGTGCTGTTTCTGATCCCCCAAAGGCCTCAGACTCCTTGCCATGAAGACGGCGCCCATTGAAAAGTTCCAGTACCTCGTCCACCTCAAGGCCACTAACCCACATCTTTTCTACCGCCTCCTCGGCGAGAACATCAAGGTATGAAACAGTTCAGTGGTGCGTCCAGACTAAGAAGCTAACATATCCCAGGAACTCACCCCCCTCATCTATACCCCCACCGTCGGTGAAGCCTGCGTACGATGGCACGAAATCTGGACACAACCCGAGGGCATGTACCTTTCATGGAGCGACCGGGGCAACCTTCGCAACATTCTCGACAACTGGCCATACCAGGTCGACATCACTGTCCTCACAGACGGATCTCGTATCCTGGGTCTCGGCGACCTTGGTGTGAACGGCATGGGTATTCCCGTCGGAAAGCTTGCTCTATACACCGCCTGTGCTGGTATCAAGCCAGACAGCACCCTGCCCCTGACTCTTGATCTTGGGACCAGCAACAAGGCTCTCCGTGAGGATCCTCTCTACATGGGTTCCAGGATGCCCAAGGTTACTCCTGAGCAGGAGAAGGAGTTCCTGGACGAGCTCATGGCTGCTCTCACCGACAAGTGGCCCAGGTACGTAATCTGCAGCTTCATCCTGTTCGGGAAACTGATCGTGTGACAGCATCGTTATCCAATTTGAGGACTTTAAAAATCCTTTCCCCGCCTTGGAACGCTACCAAGACCAGTACGCCATGTTCAACGACGACGTTCAGGGAACTGGCGCCGTTATCGTCGGTGGATTCATCAACGCTGTCAAGGCGTCTGGTGTCCCCGCAAAGGACCACAAGGCAATCTTCCTCGGCGCTGGCAGCGCTGGTGTTGGTGTTGCTAAGCAGATTGTTGAGTACTTCATCAAGGAGGGTCTGACAGAGGACGAAGCTCGCCGCAAGTTCTGGTTCGTCGACTCAAATGGTCTCGTCACCCTTGACCGCGGTGACAAGCTCGCCGAGCACAAGGTCTTCTTCGCCCGCGATGACAACAACGGCCGCCAATACCAGTCCCTCAGCCGCCTCATCGACTACGTACAACCTACTATCCTAATGGGTCTGTCGACCATTGGCGGTGCCTTCAACAAGGACATCCTCGAGAAGATGGCCAAGCTCAACAACCATCCCATCATCTTCCCGCTCTCTAACCCTTCAAGCAAATCTGAGTGCACATTTGAGGAGGCTGTCGTCGCCACCGAGGGACGGTGCCTCTTCGCTTCCGGTTCTCCTTTCCCCTCAATGGAGTTTGAGGGTAGGATGCTCACCCCCGGCCAAGGAAACAACATGTATGTCTTCCCTGGTATCGGACTTGGTGCCATCATCTCCAAGGCCGTATCCGTCACCCAAGACATGATCTATGCCTCTGCAGAGTCACTGTCGACTTCATTGAACAAGCAAGAAGTCGCTGATGGCTGGTTGTACCCTGACATCCGTCGCATCCGCGAAGTTTCTGTCATTGTGACCCGTGGTGTTATCCGTGCGGCTCAGAAGAATGGCGTTGACCGTGCTACCGAGCTACGCGGCCTCACTGACGAGCAACTTGATGCCTACATCAAAAAGAACATGTACGACCCTTACACCGAGCCCAAGTACTTCGACAAGAAGGTGTCCCAACTTTTAGCGAGTGAGAAGTTGAACGGCACCACCGTCGGTGTCACTGAAGTCATCACCGGTGTTGCTCACTTGTAGAGCTTTTTTTTTCAATTCTTCGATATGTTTTTGGCGCCAACGTTGATTGCTGAGGATGCTCATTTTTTCTTGTCTCGATAACGGCCTCATTTAGACTGGGCATTGGGTCACCAAAATTTTCCTTTTCACTCTGTGGGATGGCTGGATGGATATTCGATACCCTACTACATTTCATCGTTTCCCACGACACACATGTAGTACACATAGATACCTCCGACCTTGCTGCAGCTGAGCGCACTGTGGGATGACAATGCAATATGTTATGGACAATACTTCATTACCTTTCTTGAACCAGTTGACGGTCTGTTCGTGTGTGAATCACTTCAACGTTACTACATCCATTTCCTCGACAAGAGCATCTGCTGAGTAATGCTCACCAGTGCTCGACACCGCCATGTCGCATCTGGAAAACCCGATGCGGTTCCCCTCCTTTTCCGAGCCCTCCAATCACTATCTACTTGTACGACGACACAGTAAGACAATCAGCATGCCATAACAGTTGTCTCATGTCATCTCCAACAAATCCCGCATACCACGCACGTCCTTGTCAACCTTTTCTTCCCAGACTACAGTAGGCACAGAACCACATCAGCCACTAATGCTAATGCCGATTCTATGCACTAACGCCTAAGCCCAGCCCAGCCCAGGCCCAGCCCAGGCCTAAGCCCAGTCCACTCATACGGGAAGGCCCGCTGCTACCCTAGACTCACCCTTCCACCTACTGCGTTCAATAAGGCTGGGGTGTTATGTGCAAGATGGTCGGGGCGCAGTGGACAGATCGAATTAATTTGATGGTCGCGACTTGTTTACCTGAACAAGGCAGTCAAACAAGAGCATGGGGTGATTATAAGTACAGCTTGTTTTTTTTTTTTGCTCTGAGGTTAGTCTGGAACTGAAAAAACAGTGTCGTGTGCTGGGCTGGGTTGGGCTGGGGCAGAGCAGATGAATGAGTGTTCAGCAGGAGGTGTGGTAGTTCGAATGCTTGAGAGTGTACGGATGTACATGCTCGTTTTCACTGACGTTAACTGCGTGTTTTAGATTGTGGAGAAATTTTGTTTGGCAGTCATAGTGGTATGCTAATAAAGCTACTCACTGTCTTGCTTGTAGTTTTTCTTTTCTTTGCAAAACCTTGGTGGCGTGGTACCCTGAGTTCTTTATTGATGCTTTTCTCTGTCTACGAAATCTTGTCTTACTTCTCTCTTCGTTCTATCTATACTTGGAATAGGTCTTTCTTAGGCTCCTTTTGACGGCTTTTGGTTTCTATATGTTGTTTTGCACACTAGGTACACTGCGATACTATGCAAATTATAGTTTTAGTTCTTCTTGCATTGGGTTACCGCTTATCACTATGTCGCTATGTGCCGATCGGGTTTCTCTATCTAAGACCCTACCATCTCATAGTTCTATGTGGTATATCTGCTGCGGCGGATTTGCGATGATATGTACCATTTGTCATTAGATCTACTTTTGGGTTGTAATGTTTATCGTCGTTTGCGGTAGGCAAGGCATGTTAGCATGCGTGTGCGCGAATGTGTTCGGCGGACGTGAACAGTAGGTTGCGTTATCTTGGGAACAAAGGGTTTTGTCACGCAGAGCAGGGAAGAGGGGTCTGCAAATTCAATACTTGATTCGCATTCGTTGAGTATGCCTTCGATGTCCACGTGTTACGGAGGCTGAAGATGCAGTTGATCAGAATCCTCAGGATCCTCCAAGCATGCTATGAACCTGCTCCAACTGCTAGACGCCTATATGCGCTGCGGAAATCCCAAGGTGATCTGCTCCGTGCATGTACATTCAGTGCCACAATGATGGTTTCCAAGGAATTCAGATATCCTCAGCCTCCTCGAGGATGTCGTCCTTGTCGTCGTCGTCCTCCTTCGCCTCAGCCTTGATGCTTTGATGTTCCTGATCGTCCTCAATCTTAGGTGTCGGCGCCTCCTTTGGGCGACGGCGACCCTTCTTAGGAGTAATCTCGCCATCGCCGCCCTCATCATCGGTCTTGGCTTTACGCTTACGAGGAGTAACCGGCTTCTTAGTAGGAGTGCCATCAGTAGGGCTAGCGATAGGCACTCCAGCTTTGAGTGCATCCATCTCCGGCTTCAAAGCAGTCTTGATCTTGTTGATCTTCTGGCGACAACCATTCACGTTGCGGCCAGCAGGGACAGGAGCGGCCTGCGGCAAGTTAACATGAAGTACTTTGTACATTGGAGGTGGTGGATGGGGTTTTACTAACGTTGAAGTCGATTTGTAAGTTTCCGGACTCCATGGCACTGAGGAGGTAGACGAGCTGGTTGCTGTTAGTTTTACAGCCAGCTGTGTAAGGTCATCGCGGCGAACATACCACTTCATGCTCAGTCCAACCTTGGTTCTTTCCACCGGCACCTTTGGGGGTGTTGTGGTCGGACATGGTGTGTTTTTGTGGTAGTTGGTGTTGATTTAGTAGAGGTCTTTTTGTGTGTGCAAGATGGGTTGTTGTGGCAGCGATATGAGGATTGAAAGCGGTGGAAGAGGAAGAAGTCGAGGGGAGGACGCGCGTAATGTTGATATTTGAGAAGGAAAAATTGCCAAGCGGGGTGGAACTTGCTCTCTCACCGTGATTTCTCAAAGGGCGAAGACGACACGTGATTCATCGTGCAAGGTGTAAGATGCGTGGTGAAGGTGAATCCCAGTTACTCATAGCAACGCAGTGGCCACGTCATTGAAGAAGCTGAGAAGACCAGAATGTACGCTTTATTTTTGAGGATCGCGGAGGAATGGGTTAGTATTTAATCATAAATGCAGATGCTGCACTGAGGAGCATACTCCAACTGACGGTCAACATGACAAGTCAGCGGCAAGCTCCAATGTATATATAAGCTACCGGAAGAGAAGCACATAGCTCATCAGTATCACTACATCCAGTATTCCTACATTTCTAATCTGACGTGACTTCTGTGTATAAATCGACACTCGCCTTGACCAGTTAAATCCCGCACTCACCAACCCACAACAACGCTGCCACACATGAACAGACCCTCCTCACCCTCGTCTTCACACCTTCCTATAACCTCACATCCCGCACCCGATACCTCGCATCCTCCAACCTCTCGCCGCTGCCCCTCGCCTTGCAACTCATACAAATTCAACACAACAACCAACAAGAAAAAACAATCCAACATGTCCGACAACGAAGGCAGCAAAGCCGGCGCCGGCAATGGCAAGGGCTGGACTGATCGTCAGCGTGTATGTCCTTCTCCCACCCTACTACACACTGTTTCTTTCTGTTCAACTGCTGACAAAACATTATGTAGCTCGCGTACTACTTTAAACCTCGTCGAGTACTCCAACGTCAAGCTCGATTTCGCCGTACGTATCCTGCTTCATCTATTTTTTCTCTCTTCCTCCTACTCTTGTACCCTTTTCTCTTCTCTTCTCTGCTTCCTACCTCCTGCCTCGCCTCCCCTTCTTACCCCTTCTCCTCTCGTCTCCCCTCCTCCCTGCCTCCTCTACTAACACCACCCACAGAACGCCCCTCGTCCCGACAGAAAATCTGCAGGCGCCTGTCGTATAATGGTCGACCGCCTCAAAGGCACCTTGAAGACAGAACTCGCTACTCTCCGTGGCGTCGACGAAGCTGATGTAGCGGGTGGTACTCCTAAGAAGACTCCGACAACGCGAAAGCGCAAGGCGAAGGGTGAGACTGGTGATGGTGGTGCTGCTACTGAGGGAGAGGTTGCTACGCCTACTAAGCGTGGTCGGAAGAAGAAGGTTGTTGAGAAGGAAGATCTGGTAGGTGACAAGGATGGTGGTGACAATGAGGAGCTTACTCTCGTTAAGCCTGAGCCCAAGACTGAGGAGGTTGAGGATGAAGTCTTAGGGGATGGTATGGCGGCTGGAGCTATGTAGGAGGTGTCCGGGTTAACTTGAATTGCTTACCGACGTTGATGTCGCGGAGCTTTTCAGTCGGACATGCTCAACTTTGGCGGATACCACGGGTTCTTTTCAGCACCAGAGAGAGAGGTGGGAATGACGACACAAGGGGACGACCAAGTTCATGAACATTGAGTTTAACAAAAAGAAAATTTCGTATGGGTATCTCAACTATTCAATCAAACTCGCAACTTTATCAGTCGTGAAACATGCGTGATGGGGAAGTACAAATTCCACTCCACACACCACCATCCAATCACATATGCCAAAAAAAGCAAAGAACATCAATATCGCCATTCTTCACCGCGTATAATCCGGTTTCGTCGCCTTGTTAACAATAGGTGGCGGCCCATCCGTATCTGGATAAGGCAGTGGCGCACCAGGCGGTGGTCTCGAAAAAGCCGAGCCAGCAGGCGGTGACGTACGCGTACCCGACACAGGCGGCGGTCTAGGGCCATCTTGCAGAGGTGTCTTAGGCGGTCTGGGTGGAGCATTAGATAACCTATCATCCCAACTAGTCGCAGAACTCATCCAGGATACCGGACGACCCGCTTGAAATTGCTCATCTGAGCGACGTCCTGGAGATACCAATTCGCCTGAATGACGCGGTAGAAGATCGCTGAAGCCATCTGTACTCGCTGACTGTGGATATTCGTCTGTGAATACGACGAGGAACTTGTCGTTATCTGAGGGTTGGCGTTGGTCTGGTAGAGGGCGAAAGGCGGGATGGATATTTGTGTAGTATTCTGGTGCGAGTTCTTCGGCTGGGAGTTCGACAGCCATGGGTGCTGGATCGGGGATGGTAGAAAGGGGTTTATTGGGTGCTTGGGCGCCGGTGGAGAATGGCGATTCTCCTTTCGCAGCGCGCTCCCAACGCACTTTTGCGAAGTGTATTCTTGCAATCTTTGCGGCTGAGTCCAGTGTAATGCCTTGTACTCCTTTTTCCGCTAGGTACATGCGCGTATTCGTGCTGATCTCGGCAAGAGCATTCCACTCGTTCATTCCAAACTCTCCCACACCCACGTTGACGTTCAACCGGTAATAGTTCTCGGGGTTTACGTGTCGTTTTGCGAGGTGGTCCTTCATCTCCTTGTGTATCTTTTCGCAGTCTTCAATCTTCTGGATAAGCCTCCGTCTGGCCTCTGCGAAGTCCCCGATACCGCTTGAGACGAAGCCTTCCCACCACAGATGTTGCTGGGCGTTTGTACCTTCTGGTCGCTTTCCGGTCCCTATACTTATGAAAACGCCAACCTCGCGCCCAGGCCATTCGTTGCAAACAGCTTCGTCGAGAGCCATAGGGGCTGGGTTGTATTTGCCGGAGCCTTCATCGAGGAAAACGGATTGGCCGATTTGAATTGACTTAAATGCCAAGGCGGTTGCGCATGTCGCTCGGCCGGCTTGCCATATCGTGGCGTTGGGTTCAATGGCGGGTTCTTTGCGGGAGTCGTAGGAGCGGAGGAGTATCTGGCCGTTACCAGATTTTCTTGTGCCTCTGTAGACGGCTGTGACAGCGCTGTAGGTAGTTAAGTTACTGAAATGTGGATGACACGCATGCTACTCACGTCTTGGTGCGCTCTTCTCGGTTGTCGTATAGCAAGGCGTGAGGGTTGCCCCACTTCATGGCGGCTATGCGCATGTTTACGGGCGTCATACCAATCTGGCTGTAGTTGCTGGCGTTACTAGCGCTCCTTTGCATCCGGCCTGAAATGGCACTCCCGGGGGTCATGGGTGGTGCATCAGGGCCGTTGTGGTTGTCGTTGCCCTCATCATCGTAGATGGTGTGTTCGCGTACGCATTGCATAATAGCCTCCTCCAACTTTGATGCCTTGAAAAGCGTGGATCGATATGGAATGCCGGCAAACGTCTTATCCGTCTCGAAGATTCTTCTTGTCATGCGCACGTAGACGTCTTTGCACGTCTCAACGTCCATTCTCAGCCGACCCAGCATGATAGCAATCAAGCCTCCAGTGCCGGTCCCCACGATAAGATCGAAGTGTTCGCATGGTTTCGGAACTTCGTGCCGTTTTGGGGCTCGACCTTCGGTTTCGACAAAAGTTCGGTGCATCAATTCTTGAAGGATGATGAGCATCGAGTACCCCCGCACGCCTCCGCCGTCTGTCACATGGGTTAGCACCTGCCATACTGGAGCCTTACATGGCCAACATACCTAGCGACAGAATGCGCAGTGGCGGGCCTTTTGTCGTATCTTTCCGGCGCACTCCGTTGAGTGCCATTTTGGAATCCTGTATGCCTGCCTGGCTGGGGGCGTTGGGTATCACAGGTCCTGGGTGGCTCCTCCTATAAGGCGCGCAAAGAAGTTCGCTACGTTGTGTAAATAGTGTCAAGCCGAAGGATCCGGTCTGCTGAAGCCGTAGTCTGCACGCCGGCGGCTGGCGTGGGCTGACTGCGCGGCTGAGGAGCTCTCTGAATTCGTCGTGATGCTAAGCAATAAAGCGCGGCTGAGTGGAATCCAAGCCTGGGGGCGCGCGCTCAAAAGCGCTCAAAGATGGTGGTGTGAGGTCGGCAGCTAGGTGAGGGGGTTTACGTGGGAGAGTTGAGAAGATTCTTGACTCTTGTCAGTCCTGGACAGCAGCCTAGTTGGTTCACAGCGTCGTCACTCGTCATTCGCCAAGCACAGCGTCAGCCGAACTGCACCGCCACCTCGGCTCCGCTCCTCAGCCATGAAAACTTGGTTCCTCCTGGCATGGCGGTGCTGCCAGAGCCCAAAGATCTTCCGTCTCTACCGGTTTGGCGACAAACGATCTTCATGCCCTTGCAGCGGCAATGCCATGGCCCGCTTTGCAAGATGGAACTCCCTTCCACCACCACGACGCGAACCCATGACTATCCAATCGTGAACCCCTCCGTCCCTGCTTCGGATGGCGACGCTTCCATCATACGTCGCCTTCTCCGATCGAATAGCGATGCCGACTGCATCTTGATCGAGATGAGGGGATATCGTACGATACGCTCCAGGTAGGTGTTCCCTGTGTTTCCACGTGACGTCGAAAAGAGCCTGATGCCAAGATCGCCATGCAAGACCTTCGATGAAGTGATACACATCTTCGTACATCGATACCTGCTCTCAAACTTGCGTCACAAGTCCAGTGATGAAACAAGCTTACTCTGACTAGTCTACTCCACCGCAATGACTCCCATAATCATCAAACCACCTCAAACCCAGCCGCTTTACTTCTTCCTCGGCACATCAACCAACCCCTTACTCTCCTTGATCCGCCACTGTATCGCCTTCGCAAGCTGATAAAGTACTTCCAATGTCGGCATATTCACTCCAGCATCCTTCCCTGCCCTCAACGGCTCACCCAACAAATTTTCAAACTCGATGAAATTGCCCTGCATCAACGTCAGTCCCATCCTATCATCCACAACGACCGGATAAACCCACCTTGTCTAAATCTTGCTGCATACTCGGCTTCAAATAACTCTCCAACGGATCAACATGGATAGTCTGCTCCACCTAGAATGATGGTGTACGAAGTCAATGTATGTCTCACATGCAGTTGTACACGGGAGTTCTTACCACCCCACCATCCAACTCAACCCCACACACTGCCTTCGCAGCCTCAACAATCTCCCTCATAGCCGGTCTAACAAGGCCGTCCAGTGCTCCATCCGCTAGTCTCAATCTCCCATCATCCAGCCCCGTAATTGCGCAAATAGGGTTTAAACAAGCGTTAAACACAAGTTTCTTCCATCGATCATGCAGAACATTCGGTGAATAGCGGCATTGGGTTTTCCCGCCTGCGCTGTAGAGAGCAACGAATTCCTCGGCTCGACGCTCTGCGACGGCGGGGTTGATGTTTGATGTCGGAAAGGCGCCTATTAACAATTTGTCACCCTCATCTTGGATGATGGTACCGGGAATCGGTTCTGCGCTGCCTATCATGGAGATACCCGAGAGTACGGGAATGTTTGGGTGGGGGTACAAGAACGGTTTTTCGATATTGAGGCCGTTTTGGAGGAGGATCAACGTGGTTTTGTTGCTATTTTGGCCCTGGGGAAAGGCTGGGGTGATGAGATCAACGGCTGTGGGGGGGATATCCGGGATATTCTTGGTACAGAGGAGGATGTAGTCGTATGGGGGGAGGTTCTCTATGATGAGGCTTGGGATTGTGTTGCGGACTTGGGAGTGTTAGTTATATGTGATGAGTAGACAGAGATTAAGACGTACCGACACTGGGTCTCCAGCCTTTTAAATTTCCATGATCGCAGCTTTCGATTGTGTAGCCTTTGTCTTTGACGACATTGTAGTTGGAACGCAGCACCACGGTTACAGTTGCGAGACTGCCGACTTCGAGGTTGACGGCTGCGATTGCACCGACGGCGCCACCGCCGACGATTAGCACACTTTTTTTGTTGTCAGCCATGGTGTAGGATCACCTGAGCGGATGTTGTGAACTCACATTGGTGAAGTGGCGTTGATGACTGTTGACGCGATAGGGCGCGACGCGTTAGTGGGGGGGAGGGGCAGCTACGACTTGGAACATGACTTCGTCACAATCGCACCATGCCCTTGTACCTGCTACATCCGGAAATCATCACTTGGCGCAAACTGTACTATCACGTTGAGCAAGAACACATGTTTTGCGGTCCCTTCAATCGAGCTCCATTTGATGCATATATAGGTTACAGTCCGTAAATTCGTGGCTGGTGACCTTTTGTCGCCAAATCTTCCGCCTCACACGCCTTCCTTCTTATCGCACTGATGGTTGATGCATTGCTTGAGTCGAAAGTAGAGCCGTCCATTCCATCTGCCCGAAGACTACGCCGAGAGCCCAGCAAAAGAGAGAGAAGAAAGGTACACGCTTAGAAGACGAGAGCGGCACCCTTGGTCTTCTTGTCACCACCAAGCTCGAAGTGCTTGCATCGCTTGAGGGCGAGCTACAGGTTTGTTAGTAGTTGCGAATTTGAGGAAAGCGAGTGAAGCGTACCTGTGCCTTGGTCTTGCACTGTGTGCACTCTAAACGGAGAACGACCTTCTTGGTGGTCTTCGCCCTCTACGTGGGTGTTAGTGCCCAGTCTCTTGCTACCGAGTACGTGCGATCATACCTTGTGGAAAACGGGCTTAGTCTGACCTCCGTAACCGGATTGCTTGCGGTCATAACGACGCTTACCCTGCGCGAACAGCGAGGCTTTTCCTGCCTTGTATTCTACACAGTCTCAGTATACGGGTGTGCGAATGTGTGGACATGGACCACTAACGGGTGACCTTGTGCTGGGTGTGCTTCTTGCAGTCTTTGCCCTTGCAGTAGGTTCGGCGGGTCTTGGGAACGTTGACCTGAAGGATTGCAGTCAGCCACCATGCTTTAATGCCTTCGATCGTTCCCATTCTTTACTAGCGACCATTGTGAGACGAGCGACCGATGTAGACGATGACGAGAGATGTTGGTGATGCGAAGGTTACGATCGTAAGAATCATAGGGAAGGCAATGCCGCCGTGAGTTGTACAAGCGTATTTCCTGCACCCTTGCTGCTAGATCGTAATGCGGCGCAGTGTGAGTGAGCGCATGATGGGATGTTTGTCGAGTAGCCGCCTCTTTAACTCCAAGGTACTCATGTCTCCTCTCGAACCAGCTACACTCTGCAAACGACTTTATCCAACCACAGCCTTATAATCATCGTGCTTCTCTAACCGCATCTTGTTCTCTTGATAAGGTATCATCGTGTACAATATCGTGGGGTCGGGGTTTCGCCTTGCCATCGTCATCGAAGATTCGTGAATTCGCTCGCTCGTCGCACATGTCGCATCCTTCGCATTATCTCTGGCAACAAGGACCTTACTCACCATTTTGATGGATTTTGCTCTGTGATTAGTATGAGCGGAAAGTTGGCGGTGTTGCTGGAGGTGTTGTGCTCGCTGTACCGATATTGCTAGCGTTGTGTGGGCTTCGGCTAGGTTAGTCAGCCGGGACCTGTGCCACTTACTAGCCACAGCCAAGACACGAAGCCAGCATGCTCAACGCTTTCAGTAGGTAATCACTGAATGAGTCAAGCGGCCGTAATGTGAACGAAGTATGAATTCATTGTGGTATCATGCGTGCCAAATGAATTGCATTTACCGTCTCCGACCCATGAACCCGTGACGGGAAACAAATGAAAGCTGCGAGCGTGGAACTAGTAAATCGGATGTCCTTCCTCCCACTTCTGGACCTCCTTCGCGTCCCGAGATGCAGATGGAGGACTGCTGCCCATGCCAAGACTGATACGGCCACTCTCGCGTTTCTCGGGACTCCTCCTGTCGTCAATTCGCATCACTGGACCGACCCATTCCCACATGCGAGCAACGTCACCACTAGCTGTTGTTCGGACGCCTGCACGAATGTTGCTGTTCTTTTCAACCTTCGCCTGTACCCTTGTCCACAGCTTCTGTCTCCGGGATGCATTGAACTCAGTCCTCAAGATATCGTCCCGTAATTGTGTCATACTGATGCCCTTCTCCACGCCGGGATCATAGTAGCTCAACGCTGCTTGATCCTGGAGTCTGTCATACGCGTCACTTGCTAGTTGCTTTGCGCGAATCTCCATTGCCCGGTTACTAGTGTATGCATATTTTCCATACAAGCCAGCGGCAATTAAGACGAGCATCGTTACAATTTGGAGAAGATTTCGTTCAAAAGATTGTCTGAGGGATCTTCGAACGCTGCAGGAGAGGGAGAGTTTAGCGAGGGAAGTGGATGCGAGACGTCGCCCGCTTGTTGTTCTATGTCCAAGGAAGAGTGACTTATTAGTACAATTCCACGTCAGATATGTTGCACAAGTGGTTCGCGGACCGGAAAGGAGAGTACTTACCCATCGGTGCTTTCGAGTATCTCCTCCCGCATAATCAACTCAGGAAAGGCTCTGTCAAACAGCTCATTGAACTCCTGATCTGTCAAGCTCTTGCTTTTCTGGGATGCTATCTGCTGCTTCAGATCTACTTCGCTCACCTCCGGGCTTTCCACCGGATTCCCGGCCGCATCAGGCTCTCCACACTCGTACTGGGCCTTGCGTGTCCGTAGTATCTCTACTGCCTTGTTCGCAATACCGTTCATCTTGCGTGTCTTCTCGCTGTCTGGTTCACACGTCGGTGGAAGAGGAACCAGGCCACCGAGGGATAGCGGGTGGTCTTTCATGATGAAATCGGGATCGCACCTGAGGGTCAATCCGCGGAAGCACTGCGCGTGTGGTGGGCAAGGCTCGCACTGCGGGAGGATCTGATCTGCCCAGCTCGGTATCTCCACGCCAGCAAGTCCGGTGGCATCTCGTCCAACGCCGCAAAAGCCAACCTCAATCTTTTCCTGCCGCCAGACGCCGGCAAAGGCGGCTGATGCTGTGAGGAAAAGAGTGCCGGCCATTGCTTTAATGGTACCAGTCTTCTTGCCTTTATGCCTGCGTCTGCGTGGAGGCAGTATGTCCACTTCTCCGGCCTTTGCGCGCTCGCGCACTAAATCAAGCTGCTCCTCTGGTGTGAACTCTTCGCCGGTATCTGCGAGATCGTCCTCCTGTTGCTTCACACGCGGGTCCGCCATGTCGAATGTTCCGCGTGTAGGTACCACAATGCCCTCATCTAGTTGTTCAGTCTTGGGCTGGAAGGTCCTTCGGCGGTGCGCGTCGCTCTTGCGCCTCTCATGCTGAGCATATCCTGTAGTTCGCCTACGTCGGTCGCGTGATGTGGTATCTGGCACCGCAGGAGAGCTCCCGCGTTGGAAAGGGTTTTCCTGGGTAAAGGGACTGGCTGCATCGTTGCGATGCCACGCTTCTGGCTCTGGTGTGGGCTCTTTCGGCGCAGGAGTGACGCTCTTGCGTGTGCGTCTAGCAGCGGGTCGCTCGTCCACCTCAGGCTCAAGCGCTCTGCTGTGTTTAGCGGGTATGGCACGCAAGGGCGTCTTGGCGCGCGGTGCCGGTACATCTGCTTCCTCTGTCGGTTCGCGAGTCGTTCGCCGGGTTGTGCGTCGTGTTGTCGCGGGCGTAGGTACTACAAGTGTCTTGTCCTCGGCATCATTTGTCTCTACTGTGCTGGCTGAACTGGAGGGGACATCTACGATCCCCCGCGTCGATCGCTTTGTGCGTGCCTGCGTCCTTTGGACTTGGGATTTCTGGGGGAGAACCAGGTCGACGAACATGCCAACTAGAGCTGGCTTCTTTGCTGAAGACGGATATGTGACGCCATGTCGGAGTAGAATGCTCCTCAGTTCCGGGACGGTTATTTTGTTGGGGTCGACACCATCTTCGTAGTACCAGTACTCTCCGCGCGCGTCAGCCATGTCGATGCTGTGGTGGGGGCCGTCTTAGTCGTGAGTGAGGTCGAAACCTAGTTGGGCCGGCGTCCGAGACAGTTGCAGGGCGAACGTGGGACAGACGTGGGCTGGCTCGTGTGGTCACTATGGTGAGCGATAGGTGGAGTTAGGAAAGTCTGCGCAGCTTGTTTGTGATGTCACCGAGGTAACTGCGGGCCCGTGCACTAGGCGTGGCTGCTTTCATCTATATCTCTATTTTCTCTGGGCTCTTTCATTCACTCCCAGCCACAGGTCTACAATCACCACATCTGGTTATGGAATAACGTACGGAACAAAGCACCGTTGTCAACATACATGAGAGGCTAGGAGTCGGCTTTACCAATCTCAATCGTTTTGGTTATTTGCGCGCCTGGTTGTCTACAGATCAGACACGATTTGATAAAGCAACGTTCCATTATAAACGAGAAAGCACATGCAACGTTGCCGTGGCCTTGACTGGATAAGAATAGAGATTTGAGGATGACAGCCCGCTACGCTGGACAACTAGCGTGTCTTGCACATTTATCAACCATTCGTGCACCGCTAGTATCCCTGTTCAGATTCCCTCGTTCATTCAGCGCGTAATCAATGCCGCTCACGGCTGGTCGACAGTACAAAGGTGTAGATCCGGTTGCGTAACTCTCCTGGTAAGTCTAGCAGAGATCCTTGGGCTGTCGGCGTACTCTCAGAGTACGCCATGCTAGTATAAGACTGGTACTCGTAATGGTTATGGTTGAGGTCTGGTGTTGTTGCGTTATTGACGATTCTACCTGAGCCAAAAGGCGCAATATGCTGTATGGGGTTGACAATTAGGCGCAGAGGCACTATCTTTTCGCGGTCGTTGCATTCTGTCTCGCTCATGTGCATTCAAGCATTGCGAACGGATATGTGTTGATGCTAGGCAGGGCAACACGATAATTGAACTCATCGCACACTAGATAGGTTCCGTATCTCAAGTCTCGAGATGTTGTCAAGCCCTTCAACATTACCAGCATCCGCCAACACCGACGAACCTGTTTAACATTGAATACAAATAACATATCCGTATAGAAGGGGCTGCACGGTATTAGATCAACATATAGCAAAGCTACGTCCAGGAAGCTGGGAAATTTCGTCTATGGTGAAAAGATTTCGCGTCTTCTTGAGCCCAAGAATATACTGACGCTGAACTCATGGCCTTTTCAGCGCACATACGACGATCCAATGTACAGCTGGCCATGTCCGCATGTATCCAAGCGTCCACGTATCCGACTACACTGTGGGTAGAATATCTATCAGTGACTTTTAAATCGTACAGAACATTTTTTGGCGATTAAATATTAGACTGAAAAAGAGTGATTTCGATTATTGACTTTGTTCGCCAGTTAATGTCACAATTCTACTTGGTATTTTCCACCGAAGCGGCTAAGCTGGCTCAGTGGAGGTAATTTGCTATTGAACCGCGACACCAACTTCTCCATCACGCTCTCTGCTGTTTCAACTAACAATATTTATCATCTTTGTGACACTTTCTCCATCAACCAATCAGCGACTTGGGCTTGTGGTTTAGTGGTACCGCCCCTTCCCACATACGAGGGAAAATACAAGGGTGTTGAGCAGGGGTATATTAGGCTGTTTTGGCGGTATTATTGGAAGTATTGGTTGAGATTTGTAAGAGAGACCAGTACTATTTCAGACTAGCTCTTTTAGCAGTATGCCGGGCAAGACTAGCTTCAAACACTGCAAGTTTGGCAGGCAATAAGGCAAAATAAGGCTAGAAATAGCTGTATTTGTGGCTAAAGTTAGAGTTATTTGTGAAGATCGTCCGAAGATGATCTAGGGTTGATTCTCGGGAATGGTTGGTGTACTAGCACGATTGGAAGATCGATGTAATAGTACGAGGGTGTGTTAGCACGTTTAGTAGAAGGATGTAATAACACAAGGTTTAAGAATTAAGTATAATTTTTAGATTAACACATAAGTTAAACACACTAACGTGGTTCACAAGCGAATCGGACACCCAAGCGAATCAGAAACGCCCTACCAGCGCGTCGACGTTGACACTACAATGCGTTATGTCTTAATAACGCAATTATCTATTAACTTATCTTTAATTAGATTTTTAGCTTGCTCTTTTTAATGTCTAATTGCAACATGTTTAAAGCTAAAGACGTACTGTCATTATCTATAACATGCCTTAAAGTACTCTGTCTAACTAACGTGCTAGAAAGCCCTCCTAACGCAACTGTAAAGCGAACTTAAAGCGCCTAAATAAGCTAAAAAAGAAAGCTATAGCTAAGTATATTTCTAAAGAGTTTACGTAAGAATTTGCGCTTATAAAAGCTAATATTTAGGTAATAGCTAATAAACTATTACATAAGTATAGTAGCAACTCTATTAACAAGAACTAAATTAACAACTTTGTTAAAAAAACTTCTAAGCTTTATACGCGCTAGAGTTATCTTTATAATTGCTAGCAAGCTGCCTGTAAGGACTTAGCAGCTATTTAGCCCTAGTTTAATTTAGTTAAGGCAATAAATAAAAAGTAAAAGATTGTAAACAATAATATCTACAACTTCAATAAAACTAGCTTTATAATAAGCAAGATTTTATTACATTTAGTTATTATAAGCTTAAAAACATCTAGTAAGAAGAAGCGCATCTAGCTAGGCACCTGTAAGTAGGTTACTGTAATTTAAAGCGTAGGCATATTAAGTTACTATTCACTACATTTTGTTGTCTTTGCAGGCAAAGTACTTATTAACGTCTAGTTTAAGAACCTGCCTGCTAATTAAATACTTAAAGTTAGTTCTAATAGCTAGATAAATAACTAGCTTACTCTTGCCTAGTTAGAGCACTTTAATACTTATACAAAAAGGCATACTATAGGTTAGTATTAACTACTTATTATTAATAGCTATAAGAGCTACTACTTAGTTAAATTTTGAAATTTTGAAAAAAGATTTTTTTTATATACTTACGCACATGTTTTACTTGTTACAGCTTTTTAATATTACTTGCTTTTTACTGTTATAGCGCAAGTATAGTAACGCTGTTTTAGGCTTAGCAAATAACTATACTAACTATATTAGCAAGGAGACTTTCCTGCTAGCCTTTAAAACTACTTTTAAGCAGTTTATTACAAAAGAGAATATTTAAGCTAGCTTTAAAGGCGCTAGTCTAGTTCTATATGACTTATAGGCTGTGCTATTAAAGCTTAATATTGTAGTGCAGACGCTAAAACAATTACTACAATAAGTAGATACTTAAAAGGCATAAATACTGTACAACACGCGCAAAGTTAAGGCTTAAAGTACTCTTATTTAATAAAGAGTAAAAAACTATTGTAAGTTTTTTATAAATTTACTTAACGCGCAAGTTGCGTAGTTAAGTAAAAAAGCCTAGGAAATAGCACATATAATAATGCTTATAAAAAAATAAGTAGCCTTTAAAAGGCTTTAAATAAATTAAATAAGCATAAGAGCTATAAGCAGCAATACGTACAGACAGAAAGGATTTTTAATATAAGCAAGGTGCAAGAAGTATTAGCTAAACAGTTTAGTAGTAGTTGTAGTAACAGTAAAAGTGCGTTAAAAAAGGTGCAAGAAAAGAAGTAGTGCGGGCGCTGCAAGCAGGTTAAACACAACGCTTGTACCTGCGCAATTAAGATAAATAGTGCAAGTAATAGCGGCGATTCTAGTAGTTAACTTAGTATATTGTAATAGTTTATTAACTGTAATAAAAGTGCGTTATAACGTATTAACATTAACGCGCTGCACGTTATGCTATATAGAGTTTAGTACTTATACTATATATTAATAAGTGTTGTGCTTGTGTACAAGTGTGCGCTTGGAGAAAAGCGTAGGTGCGCTTGTAGAAAAGCGTGTAAGTCTTGCTTATTAATAAGCAGTTACGTAGGTGCGCTTATAAAAGAGCGTGTAGGTCCTGCTTGTTAATAAGCAGTCACGTGACAGCAGCGCAGTTGCTATGCTGTAACCCTTTGCCTGCGTCGCATAATCCTTAAAGTGTTGTTCTAAGTATCTTCTTGTTTAGGTTGTAACACTATCCTCTTTTTTCAAAAAATTGTTTTTAAATTATGTATTTATTTTTGTAGTTTTTGTTGTTAATAACTAAGGCTTGCCCTACGTTATAAGCAAAACAGTTGTTATGTTTTTCTTTTACTAACGTTGCTTATGCCTTAGCTCTAAAATTGTTTGTGCTTACTATCTTGCTAAAGCTTCTTGTAATAATTGTTTTTCAAAAAGCATTATTTATTACATTATACTTAATTCTTGTTTAAAGTGTGCTAAGTATATGCAGTCAAGTTAAGCATATATAAATATGTTTTAGGAGTCTTTAGATTTTACTTGTAAAGAATACTTAAAAAGTTAATAATAACAAAAAATTGTTTACAATAGTGATTTTATAGTTGCTGCAAAATAGGAAAATTTTGAAAAAGACTAAAGAGCAAGCGCGTAAAAAAGTACTGTATTTAGCTTCTAATATAGAGGCTGCTAGTAAAACTAAGGTGGCGCAAGGAATTGATTGTCCTGCAGTATCTATTAGTGTAGCCTTTTCGCCTATAATGTAGGCTACTATAAGTTTGCTTAATACCTCTGTTGCTAAGCTTAGTACTGCTAAAGATGTTTCTAGCAATTTGTAAAGTTTATATTTAGTTCTTATGTATTATTGCTGTTTAGGTACTTTAACTATTTAATTAAGTATTCTATTTTGTTGCTATTATCTTAGTGTGTAAGAATTTTCTTAACTTTAAATTTGTTTTCTTTTTTTATTGTGTAATAAAGAGTTGTCTAAAGTAGCGTTCTTAAGTCTGCTAGTTCTAACATGTTAACATAGAATCTTAATTAGATTTTTGCATTAGGTAGAAGGTTAAGTGTATATATAACTAGTCTCTTCTAGCCTAAAATTAAAAACAGTTTAGCTTTAACGTTGTTAAGCCTTTTGCTGAGTTATTTAGTGCAAAGATTCTTTGTAAGCAAATAATTTTTTTTATAGCTAAGGTGCTGTTTTCTATTTCTAGTTAACATATAAAATGCTTTAGCATTAAGCCTTTTTAAGTGTCTTTTCAAGTAACTTATGTACTAACTTTAGCTTATTAGCTATTGCAATAGCTGCTTCTTTTTTTAGACTTAAAAGTGTATGTATAAAGAAATTTAAGTGTCTTTTGTGATTTGCGTAGAATAAAGTTTGTTCTATATATTCTAAAAGCTTGTTGTTGTATGCTATTTGTGCTATAAGTAGTAATGATACCTAATTGTCCTATTATTAATTAATGTATATTTTTAAGTATACTTTTATTATGCAATTTGTTTGTTTAGTTTGACTGTCTCTCTGCAAATAGTATGCTATTAATAGCTTTCTTTTAATTCTAATTGGGGAAAGTAATGTTGTCTAAAAATATAAAGTAAAGAGCTTATCTTTATTACTTATTATTAACTTTAGTATACTGTAATTTCTAATAATTTAATTATTAATAATGTGTATTAGCTGTACTGCTGTAAAATTTGTTTAAAAAGCAATATACTTAGCTTATTTTATAAGTTAATTAGCTACTACAAGAATTGCGTTATAAAATACTTTAATAACAAAGTTTTTTAAGACTAGTAATTCTATAAAAAAGTTTATAAAGATGTTTAACTATAGTATATTAAGTAGTTTTATTGCTTACATTTCTTTATACAGTGCGTGTGTACTGTACTTATTCTTCTAACAGTCTGTGCAATTAGCAATAAAACTAATAACCTTGTTTTTTATTTTTAGAAACTTATAATTTCTTTTAATAAGTTTTATTGTTCTTATAATGCTAAAGTAACTAGATACTAAGTTATTGTAGTGTTGCTTAAAAATTGCTTTTTGTAATTCTTTTAGTACGTTATGTATAATTTGTATAAGTAGATTAGGCGTTTTTGCTAGTCTTAATAATCTGTTGTTATTAACTTAAAGTATTACAGAGTTAGTTATCTTTTTAGTTCCTGTAATATTATGTCTACAGCTAAAAGCGTCTGCTCTGCTGTTATTTTTTCTTAGTATATACACGATCTTGAACTTGTATTGTCTTAGTGCCTTTAAATATCAAACTTAGCGTTAGTTAAGTTTTTTAGTAGTTGTAAAATTTACTAAGTTCTTGTAATTTATAAATATTGTAAGTTTTAAGTAGCTTTTAGCGTATACTCTTTAGTATCTTAAACAATTAATAATAGCTAAGAGTTCTTTGTTGTAAATGTTATATTGTTCTTTAAGTCTTAAAAACTTACCAGAATAGTGTCGCAACGTGTATATGTATCCCCTAGCCGGAGTGCGATTTATTGATTAGTCAGTATTTTGCCTCCGACAAATAGTAAGTAATTAAGCGCTATTTGCCTTTATGTAATTAGCTAGCGCATCCTCCTAGTGCAAGGTCTAATGCGTTAGTTTTAAAGCATAGCAGCTGTCCTACTTAAAATATGCAAAAGTATAGTAGTTCTATGCTTGTGTTCTTAAGTATCTAGAAAGCGTTCTTTACTTTTTTACTCTACTTAAAAAGTACTTCTTTTCTTATAAGTCTTGTTAACAAAATAGCAATTTTGAAGTATTTTTTAATAAACTTTTTGTTAAAGTTAAAAAATCTTAAGAAAAATTGTATCTCCTTAACTATCTTTATTATAGTTATTCTTTAATTACTTGTATTTTTTCTTTACTTATCTGTACTCCTTGTGCCCCTATAATATATTTCGGAAAGGCAATTTTGTTTTTATAAAACTTGCATTTTTGAAGTTTAAGTTGTAGGTTAAACTAGTTTAGGCATCTTAGTACTGTGCAAATATATTAAACATAATTTCTTAAGCTTGTAAAGTAGGTAAAGATGTTATTTAAGTATATAATAATAAAAATATCTAAGTATACTCTTAACACGTTGCTAATAAGTTCTAAAAATGTTGCTAAAGCGTTTATTAACTTGAACAGCATAACAGTATATTTATA
The DNA here is from genome assembly GCA_024321975.1 of Alternaria sp. 'sect. Undifilum'. Taxonomy (NCBI): domain Eukaryota; kingdom Fungi; phylum Ascomycota; class Dothideomycetes; order Pleosporales; family Pleosporaceae; genus Alternaria; species Alternaria sp. 'sect. Undifilum'. Next base: position 2,215,062 of record JAJJZI010000010.1, on the reverse strand, counting down.
GTATTTATATTTTGTTTATAACGCTGTCTTTTATTCTTTACCTTTTTTAATTTTAATAAAGTAGTATTTATCTAAGAGATCTAGTGCTGTAAAGACCTTAGCGCAAGATAATCAATCCTTAAGTTTTATAATATTTAGTAGCAAATATTAATTCTTTACTGTAATGTTGTTTAGTTTATAATATTTAATGCATATTTTAAGTAGCTTATTTTTTTTAATCCAAAGAGTATAAGAAATTATAGTAGTGATATTAAAAGTTTAATGTAGCCTTTTGCTGAATTCTTATTAAGCTTTTCTCTTAGTATCTTAAGTTCTATTTTTAGTAACTAGTAAACAGGTCTAAAAAATAGATTCTTTCCTTCTTCTAAGACAATCTTGTAGTTCTAAAGTTAGTATCTTAGTAAGGCTTTGCTATCTACTACTTTTGCAAAGAAATACTAAAATTCTTTATACTTTTTTCAAATATTTAAAGTTATGCATTTTTTTAAAAACTCTAACTTTGTAACTTAAAATTCTTTCTTTAATACTTGTTAAGCTGAACCCTTTTGTCTTAAGGCCGTTCTTAGTTGAAGTTTACTGTCTTTTAGCAATATTGTTAATATTTTTATTTACTACTTTAGTTGTTAAATGCGTAGGCTAGCTTGTAGTTGTGTTTAATCTACAGCACTTAAATAAGAACTTTTTTTAGCTTTTAGTTAATTTGCAGGTTATGTTTTTGTAACTAAAAAAGTCTTAATATAATATTGTAAGTAGCTAGTCTAAAGACGTCTAAGTCTATATCTTCCTAGTATTCTTAGATGCAGAGCGGCACTCTAGTTACCTTGTAAGTAATCATTGTCTTGCCTAGCATAGGCTAACTGTTGGCTACATGTAGTAGATAAGATTTTTATTTTTTTAGTAGTTGTAGGCCTACTACCAATACTACTTAAGCAGAAATATAGTTAGCTTGTGCGCTAAAGTTTACTAATACTTCTATTTAATATTTGTTAAGCTTTACTGTAAGCTTAAAAAAGCTTAGAAGTTTTATTGCTCTAATTCTCTTAGCAGTTTTAAGTGTATAAAGCATCTGTCTAAAAAAGACTATATGCTAAATCTGTAGAACTTCTTTGCAATAATATATAAGTTGTAGGTATTATTAAAGTATGTATACAATAAGAGCTAGTTGCATTGTTATACACTAGTCCTACCTTTATAATCTTTTTACTACGTTATATATATCTCAGAAGTCTTTTCTACCTTGTTATGTTTATAAAAGTATAAATTATGTTATTTGTTTTATATATATACTACACATTTATTGTTTAAGCAATTATACTATAAGTATTTATATTTAGGCATTCCTTTTAGTCTCTTAAGAAACTGTTTTAATTTATACTTATTAGCGTAATAGATTGTACAGCTATTGTGTAGACATACAGTCTATTAATACTTTACATATTTTAAGTTACGCAGGTCTGTTTAATAATATATATTTATAGCACAGCTGTTGTCTTAAGCCTTATGCTTCTAGTGTATTGCCTAAAGTTTGTTATAAATCTTCTTTTTTTCTTTGTCTAACAGCTAGTGTGCTAGTTTATTCTAAGATGCCTTAGCATTTTTAGTTTATTTCTATATAAAGTTGTTGTGTATAGCTTTATTAATAGTTGCTACTAAAGTAATCCCCTTCTTTTGCAGTTTCTCTAGTAAATTAGCATACTAGCTATATTCTTAAGATGTTTTTCTATAAGGTCTTATAGAGATTTCTTTAAGTTTTCTAAGCTGCTTTAACAAAGCGTTAATTTTCTTTACTAATTTTTTTTAGTATCTAGTCTTTAAGAGTAGCAATACTTATGTACTAATGTCTTGTTTATTAAGTATAGTAAAAGGCTTTTATATAGCTAATAGAAATGTCTTTTTGTTATAAGCTACTAGTTCTTCCTATGTAATTAGTGTAGCGGGTTAATAGCTACCCTAAAACTTAGCTATCTTGCCGTGCTTAGTTTAGTTTACTAAGGTTGCTTTTATACTTTTGTCTAGCATTATCTTAAAAATATTGTTATCTCAGGCTCCTTCTTAGGTAATAATAATAAAGTCATTTAGACTATTAATACTTACTTAGTTTTGTCCTTAGACTGTAATAGTAAGTTGTGTAATAATGTTCTAATTTATATTTAGATCGTTGTTAGGTCCTATATAGTAAATAATACTTAGTTATTAAGTTACTTTACTTTAGCTTTAGCAGTCTTGTTTAATATAAATTTCTTTACTACAACTGTAATAAGTAACTTTCTAGTTACTCTTGTTATGTGTAAACTTCTTTCTTTCTAGTCCTTTGTTAATGTTATTAAAGTATACCAGCTTGTAGCTGTTATTTCTATAATGCTTTAAAGTTCTAAGTATATAATTTTGCTAACGTTTTTAGTTAAGGTACAAGCGTTAAAATATGTAATATAATTAAGCGTCTATGTTCTTAAGTGCGCAATTTCCCTGTGCAAATAGTTGTTTCTTTAATATAAGCTTATAGAGTTTGCTGTCTACTCTAATAGCTTTAGCTTTAAGTTTGTTAAGCGTGTTAAAGTTAAATCTACTTTTTATAAGTTCCTAGCGTACAGTTAGTTTAAGACCTTGTTAGTACATCTACGTTAAAGCGTTGTTGTTTCATTTAATAACTGTTTTGTACTGCTAGAATTTATTTATATAGTTAGCAGCAGATTAAGTTTATTATAGTTTTTAAATCTTTTGCTCTGCAACTACTAATTCTTTACAAGGTAAAAAGAATTTCTTGTATTTTTGTCTTAAAGGTGTCCTAATCTTTAACTAGAGCAGCGTTGTTAGCATTTATTATAAAATCGTCTATATAGTATTAAAAAAATTAAGTTAGCTTATTTCTTTGCATCTACTTGAAAATACATAAAAGCTAAAACTACCTTATTGTTATTTTTAATCCTGTCTTTTTTAATGTAGAAGTATCTTTTAACTTAGAGAAGCCAAGCCTTAAGCTTGCTACAATTGCTATAATAGTTGTTAGGCTTCTTAGCGCGGCTTGTAGTTCCTCTAGTGTTAAAATCAGCAGGGGTGTCTATAGCAGTATTACTTATTTTAAAAGTTTTTAAAGTGTAAAGATTATCTATAAAAAATTTAGAGCTAGTTCTTAGAAATAAGCAAGTGCAATAGACAGTTAGTATACTAGCACGATTAGAAGATTAATATAAAAGTATAAGGGTGTGTTAGCACGTTTAGTAAAACAATGTAATAACACAAGGTTTAAGAATTAAGTAAAATTTTTAAATTAACACATAAGTTAAACACACTAAGCTATTAAAGTTTAGTGCTTATACTATATACTAATAAGTATTGTGCTTATGTACGAGCGTGCGCTTGTAAAAGAGCGTAAGTGCGCTTATAAAAGAGCGTGTAGGTCTTGCTTATTAATAAGCAGTCACGCAAGTGCGCTTGTAAAGGAGCGTATAAGTGCTGCTTATTAATAAGCAGTCACATAACAGCAGCGCAGTTACTGTGCCGTAACTTTTTACCTGCATCGCATAATCCTTAAGGTGTTGTTCTCAGTTTTCTCTAGTTTAGGTTGTAACAGTATGTAAAGGGCTGAAGCCTTGATGTCCTTTAGTACTCGGCCTGTGGCCTTCGTTGGCTTTTCTTACCTCAGCATTAGCACCTCAGCACTAGCTGCTGACTATCGACCGCACTAGTTACGCTAACTGTTAGCTAACCCGGCGACCTCTAATAACCTTAGTTAATCCTAACTATCTAGATTAGGTATAAAAACTTACGTAGTCTCTCTATAGTTCTGTATCTAATTTATTTACTGTTTACCTTGCATCTTTAGTTAACCTAACGCACCCTTACAATTAAATTAGATCCTTCTTTAGCTACTTGCGTAGCTACGTCGTACTTAGGAGCCCTCTAGAGCTATATCTAGATAAGAAGCTAGCTAGAGCTATATCTACGCGCGAGAATCTAATTAATTAGAGCACTAGTTAATTAGTTAACTATTTAAATCTACTAAAGGATTAATAGAAGAAGCACTAGATTAAAAGTGCTAAGGGATACTTAGTTGTATAAGTCCCTAAGGCGTTTAAATTTGTTAGATAAGCCTACTAAGCGTAGTAGCCCTTACAAAAAAGGATAAGCCTACTAAGCGTAGTAGCCCCTACACAAAAAGGATAAGCCTACTAAGCGTAGTAGCACCTATAACAATTCCTGTTAACAATATAGAGTACTAGCAAGTACCTACAAATACAATAGCAGAACCCTTAATAGCTTTTCTAGTTATAAGGATAGTAGAATTATACTAAGATAGTATAAGCAAACCTAAAGTAGAGACTACTTTAGAGGGACTTTGTAGAGCAGGGGGCTTAGCTAAGATAGCTACCTCTACAAAAGTACAGGAAGATTTCTAAGCTTAAGAAGCTATAGGCATAATATTGTAACAACAAAGAGAGCTTAAGGTAAAACAATAACCTCTACCTTAGTTACCTACTCTATTAGCTACTTTAGGAAATTAATAAGCTTAAACGCCTAGGCGTTTTAAACAACTAGATCCTAATACCTTTAATAGAAATAGAAAGATGTACTAAATCTTTTAACAACAGCTTACTGCTAAGGTAAAAAATAATAAGGAAGATTTTAATATAGATAAAAGGACTTATAACTACGCCTTTAGTTAACTAAAAGGCTTAGCTGTAACTCTTACCCTGCCTTTCCTTAACTAAATAGAGATTTCTAATTTATAGAATTTTAATAAGCTATTAAACTTTTTTAATTAAATGTTTAGAGATATCTATAGTGCAGAGAAAGCTAAGAACAAGCTCTAGTTTATAAGCTACGGCAAGAAAAGCATACGCAAAATATTATAAAATTCTAAGAATAACTACTATTATCTAATAGTAGTCTAGATAAGGATATAAGGATAATACTTTTCTAAAAAAGTTTTATTTAAAAACTTTAAGATAAACTTGTAAGTATTACTTATAAAGATCTAGATAGCCTAGAAAATAAAGCAATAGAGATTGCTAATTATCTCTATAGAATAGAGGAGTACTCTAAAGGCAGAGACAACAAGCCTAAAGAGTATAAATCTAGGAGAACTTCTCTTCCTTCTTCTCCTTTAAAAGGAGACTAGATTGAGGGGATAGAATACACAGGAAGAACTGCTAAACCTTAATAGTTTAGTAACTAGGAGTTAAAACAGTTGTATAGAGAAAGACGCTATTTTAACTATGAACAAAAAAGCTATCTATCTATATATTGTATAGAGAATAAGAGATCTTCTAAAAAGGAGAAAAAGACTTTAGTTAAGTCCTCTAACTCTAGGAAAGATAATAAGCTTAGTAAGAGAAGCTTAAATAAGGACTTAGATTTAGAAAAAGAGTAGCTCCTGTTTAAAGTTACTAGCAGGAGCCTTTAATAAGTTAGGATAACTTAGTTAAGGAGTAGGCTAAATTTAAAAAGAATATAAGCAGTAATAGAATTACTTTAGAGGCGCTAGTAAATTGTTACACTTTTGCCTTTACTTTAATTCATATAGGAAACCTTGTATACTTACTTATTAGCCCTTAACTTATTAAGAAAGCTAACTTACAGTGCATTTCTATTTCTCCTAGGAGATTAGAAGGAATTATAAATAAACTTAGAACTATTAATAAAGTTGCTAGGTTAGATATTATTATTAAAGGCTATAAGAATACTATTTAGGGTTATGTAGCCCCTACACACCTTAGTTACAATTTAATACTTAGACGGCCCTAGATAAATAGAAGAGAGGTTACTATTGCTCCTTCTAGAAAAACAATTTACATCTATTCTTCTAGCTAAATAATTAAGTTACTTAGCACTAAAGATCGCCTTATTAAAGGAGACTAGAGATTAAAACAAATAAGCGCAATAGCTTATTACTCCTATATTAGGCGGGCAAAAAAGAATAAGTCTATTTAGACTTTTACTACTTCTCTTAAGGATATTAAAAAAGCCCTATCTCCTAAGAAGAAAGTAGAGGTCCTACCTTTACTCCTTAAGGCTTATTAACACCTAGCTTAGATTTTTAATCTAAAAACTGCTTCTTTACTACCTTTTTTACGCAGATCTAAAGTAGATTACTAAATTAAACTAGAGAAAGATAATAAAGGCAAGAAAAAAGAGGCTCCCTAAGGATCTCTATATAGTATAAGCTGCCTAGAACTCCTAGTATTACAAAAGGAGCTTATTTCTCTACTTAATAAAGGGTAGATTAGAGCTAGTAGCTCTCCTGCCTCCTCCTTTGTCTTTTTTACTAAGAAACTTAGAGGAGGATTACGTTTCTGTATTAATTACTAAGCCCTAAACGCTATTACAAAGAAAGATTATTATTCTTTATCTTTAATTTAGGAAACTTTTAATAATATTGCAAAAGCAAAATAGTTTATAAAAATTAATATTTTTATAGCTTTCTATAAGATTAGGATTAATGCAAAAGATAAGTAGAAAATAGCTTTTTACACTAGATTTAGGTTATATAAGTAGTTAGTTACTCTATTTAATATAGCAAACGCTCCTAGTACTTTTTACCGCTATATTAATTAGACCCTCTGCAAGTATATTAATAATTTTTGCTTAGCCTACCTAGACAATGTATTAATTTATACTAATAGCACGCTTAAAGAACACTAACGCAATATAAATAAGGTTTTAGAAGCTATAGGCAAGGCTAGATTACCTTTAGATATCTAGAAATGTAAACTTAACATATAGAGTGCAAAATACTTTAGATTTATTATTTAGGCTAGAAAAGGACTTTAGATAGACCCTAAGAAAGTAAAAGTAATTAGAGATGAGTAGGCACTTACAAACATTAAAAGAGTACACAGTTTTCTTAGTTTTGCAAACTTTAATTAACAGTTTATTAAGAACTACTTAGAAATAGTAGCTTCTCTTTTAAGGCTTACTAGTAACATCTTCTTTTAATAGAGAAAAACTAAGCAAAAGGCTTTTAATAAGCTAAAGGAGTTATTTATTACTAAGCTAGTACTAGCTTAATAAGATCTTAATAGAGAAATAATCCTAGAAACGGACTTTTCTAGATATGTAGTAGCAGGAGTCCTCTTATAAATAATAATAAAGGAAGCTTACGTCTAGTAGCTTATTATTTAAAAAAGATAACTAGCACGCAAAGCAATTACGAGATACATAATAAGGAATTACTAGCAGTTATCTCCTGTTTATTTAAGTAAGATGCTATGCTATAGTTTTTAAAGAAGTTTATAGTTATTACAAACTATAAGAACTTTAAATATTTTAGTAAGCCTAGACAGCTTAGCAAGAGATAAATAAGATAGGCTTAATTTCTAAGAATGTTTCCTAACATAGAAATATCTTACAGGCTTAGAGTTAATAACTCTAGGGCTAATGCTTTATCTAGGAGACAACAAGATATGCTAGCAAACAACTAGGATACTAGGATTTCTAAGAGATTTCTACAAGTATTTAAACTTACAATTATAGCTACTAACAAAAAACTAGAAGAAGAAGAGGTGCTTAGAACCCTTAGCTGTAATAGCTATCTAGCAATAGTACTAGAATTACCCTAGAAGTAATTAGATCTAGAAGATTAATAGGATAAAGCTAAAAAAGAAGATAAAACCTACTAAATAGCCTAGAAAGCTGTAAGAGATAGTAAACAATAATTTCCTACAGCTTTAGATCTTAAACTTTCTATTTCTAAATGCTAACTAGACAATTCTAGAAACCTTCTATACTAAGATTAAAAATAGGTACCTAATAATAAACTTTTAAGAACTAGAATTATCTACAAAATCTACAGTTCTAGAGCTTTAGGCTATCTAGAAAGGAATATTACTTATTAAGCTATTGCAAGAGAATACTTTTAGCCCTCTATTAGCAAAAGTATTAAACGGTATATAAGAAACTACTTAGTGTGTAGAAGAATAAAACTCTAAAAAGACAGCTTATAAAGCTTACTAAAACCCTTACTTATACCTAAGCAAATATAGAAAGAAATTTCTATAGATTTTATTACAGGGTTACTAGAAAGCAAAGGCTATATAAACCTTATAGTAGTTATAGATAGGCTTAGCAAGGACGTTGTCCTAATAGGCCTTAAAGACATTACTATAGAAAGTATTACTAAAGCTTTTATTAACTTTGTTGTAGCTTATTATTAGTTACTAAACTATATTACTTTAGATAGAAGTATAGAGTTTGTTAACTATTTTTAGATTAAGCTTTACAAGTTATTTGAAATTAAGCGACACTAATTTTCTAGATACTATCCTAAAACTAACAGGTCTATAGAAAGAATAAACTCTATAATATAAGCTTATTTACAAGCCTTTTGTAATTAGAATTAAATAAATTAGAAAAGCAACCTAGAGATAGCTAAGATTGCAGTTATAGCAAGGCAAGCTTAGTCTACTAAGATGTCTCCTTTTTTCCTATAACACGGCTATAAGGTAGATTCTCTACAAATTGCAACTAAGTATAGCTCTTAATAATAACTTCTAAGGAGAATACAAGAGGACTACTAAAAAGTATAAAATATTATTAATAAACTATAATAAAGTATTAAGCTTGCATAAGCTATAATAGGAGAAAGTTAACAAGAACAAGAAAAGCAAGTAAATAAGAAAAGGCACTAATTACCTTAGCTTAAAATAGGTAATAGGGTATAGTTAAAACTAGGCAACTACTACAAAACAAAAAGGCCTAGCAGAAAACTTAACTAGAAAAATCTCAAGTACACAGTACTTAAGGTTATTAAACTAAACGCAGTTAAATTGAATACTTCTAGCTAGATTTACCTAGTATTTAATGTTAATAACTTTAGACTAGCGTCCTTAGACCCTCTACTAAGCTAGCCTATAGACGACAATGAATCTCTACTAATCAAGACAGAGGATAGAGAAGAATACCTAGTAGAGACCCTATTAGAGGAAAGAGGGAGAGGAAGAAAAAAGCAGTACTTAGTTAAATAGTTAGGATATCTAGATCTAACCTAGGAACTAGCTATTAATCTAAGAAATACGGAAGCCTTAGAAGAGTAGAACTCTAGGTAACAAGATTACTACTCCTACTATTTTTTTTAGGAGGGGGGTATTGTAAAGGGCTAAAGCCTTGATGTCCTCTAGTACTCGGCCTGTAGCCTTTGTTAGCTTTTCTTACCTTAGCATTAGCACCTTAGCACTAGCTGCTAACTATCGACCGCACTAGTTACTCTAACTGTCAGCTGACCTAGCGACCTCTAATAACCTTAGTTAATCCTAACCTTGGTTAGTCCTAACTATCCGGATTGGATATAAAAACCCACGTAGTCTCTCTATAGTTCTGTATCTAATTTATTTACTGTTTACCTTGCATCTTTGGTCAACCCAACGCACCCTTACACAGTATACTTTTATTATACAATTTGTTTATTTAGTTTGTCTGTTTGTTTGCAGATAGTATGCTGTTAATAGCTTTCTCTTAATTCTAATTGCGGTAAGTAATGTTGTCTAAATGTTTAAAGTAAAGAGCTTGTCTTTATTACTAATAATTAACTTTAGTATACTGTAATATTTAATAATTTTATTGTTATTACTGTGTCTAAGCTGTACTGCTGTAAAATCTGTTTAAAAAGCAATGTACCTACCTTGTTTTATAAGTTAATTAACTACTACAAGAATTGCGTTATATAATACTTTAGTAACATGGTCTCTTAAGACTAGTAAACCTGTAACAAAGTTTATAAAGATGTCTAACTACAGTGTGTTAAGTAGTTTTATTGCTTACATTTCTCTATATAGTGCGTATATACTGTGCCTGTTTTTCTAATAGTCTGCGCATATAGTAATAAAGGTAGTACCTTTATTTTTTATTTTTAGAAACTTGTAATTTTTTTAATAGGATTTATTGTTTTTATTATACTAAAGTAAATATGTACTAGGTAATTGTAGTGTTGCTTAGTTATTGCTTTTTAATTTTTTTTTAGTACGTTGTTGTGATGGGCTGAGGCCCAGGGTGGATCCTCGGTTGTACCTCGGTGGTACACCTCACATTACAAGCCGCGGGCCGCGTGGCGGCAGACTATAAGTATTAACTACGCAAGACAATTAGACGCTTTATTGTCTTATACTAGCTTTTTAGCTAAGTGGTCAGCGTGTGTAGTTGCATGCAAGGCCTAGTAGGCCCGCCTATTATATTATAATAGAGCACCCTAGGATCTAAAGTCTAGAGGGGTTGAGAGGTTAAGAGGTTGATAGTTTAAGTCTTAACTTAGCTTAGAAAACCTAGCTTAGGTAAACCTGGCTTAGCAATAACTTTAGCTTACACGCACACGTGCGCGCGCGGCGGCGTAGTAGCGTAGGGGCAGCGCAGTACTTATCTAGCGGGGGGGTAATGTAATAGGCTAAGGCCTAGGGTGGATCCTCAGTTGTACCTTAGTAGTACACCTCACATTACAAGCCGCAGGCCGCGTAGCGGCAGACTATAAGTATCAACTACGCAAGACAATTAGACGCTCTATTGTCTTGTGCTAGCCTTTTAGCTAAGTGGTCGGCGTGTGTAGTTGCATGCAAGGCCTAGTAGGCCCGCCTATTACAGTTGTGTGTAATTTGTATTATTAAAGTAAGCGTTTTAGCTAGTTTTAGTAATTTATTGTTATTAACCTTAGGTATTATAGAGTTAGTTATCTCTTTAGTTCCTACAATATTATGTCTACGGCTAAGCACGTTTGCTCTACTATTATCTTTTCTTAGTGTATACACGATCTTGAACTTGTGTTGTCCTAGTTTCTCTAACTATTAAACTTAGCGTTAGTTAAGTTTCCTAGTATTATAAAATTAACTAAGTTCTTGTAATTTGTAAATATTGTAAGTTCTAAGCAGCTTTTAGTATATACTTTTTCATGTTTTAAACAATTAACAATAGGTGTAAGTTTTTTATTATAAATTATATATTGTTTTTGAAGTCTTAAAACTTGCAAAAATAATAAGTAATTAAGTGCTATTTGCTTTTGTATAGTTAGCTAGCGAATTCTCTTAATATAAGGGTTAATACATTAGTTTTAAAGCATAGTAGCTGTCCTACTTAAAATATGCAGAAGTATAGTAGTTTTATACTTGCGTTTTTAAGCGTTTAAAAAGCATTCTCTGCTTTTTTACTTTACTACAAAAGTATTTTCTTTCTTATAATTCTTGTTAACAAGATAGTAATCTTGAAGTAATTTTTAATAAACTATTAGTTAAAGTCTCAAAATCTTTAGAAAATTTATATCTCTTTAGCTATTTTTAGTTATAGCTATTTCTTAGTTACCTGTATTTTTTTTTACTTATCTATACTTCTTGCGCCCTTATAATATATTTTAAAAAAGCAACTTTGTTTTTGTAAAACTTGCATTTCTTCGGTTTAAGTTGTAAGTTAAACTAGTCTCAGCAACTTAGTACTATGCAGACATATTTAACATAATCTCTTAATTTCTTAAAGTAAATAAAATGTTACAGATTACGTGCTTTTAATATATTATTAATAAGTTCTTTATATTAGCTTAATCTTAATAAGGTGGTGTGGCAGAAGTGAGCATAGGAATAAATAGGAGATAATTATTGATTTTAAGAAATACTGTAAAAGTGCTATTATATATACACTGCTTAATAAGTAGTACTTGCTATTCTATGTTAACACAGATTACGTGCCTTTATATTAGCTTAGCTTAGCTAAGTTGTTTGTTACTAGTAGCATAGCATGTAGGGCAATGCTCTGCAACATACTCTCTACGTAATCCTTACTAAAGGAATTATGTGTATTTAAGCGCCGCTTACTTAGTATACGTGAAATTTTTTAATTACGTGCTTTGCTAAGTATGTGTTGTGCTAAGGCTTACTTTTGTACATAAAGCACTTTACTAAAATAAAGGCTTGTTTAGTATTTTGCCTAATTCTTACTTTTTTACAGCTTAACTAATTTATACTCTGTAAGTACTTTTTAAACTTTTAGCGCTTATGCTATACTAACTAAAGTAGTACTACTAACTACGCTCTACAAATTATATATACTAACAACTTTATTTTGTTAAATTTAGTGCTTTAGTATAAGTATTTTTACTTTAAAAAAATAACTTCAAGTTGTTTTTAGTAAACAAGTATATAACCTGCCTAAAAGTTAAAAATACTAGTACTCTAAAGTCCCTGCTTTAGAGCTTCCTACCTATACGCGTTTACTATTGCCTTACTAACTTTACTAACAACGCTAACACTGCTTACAATCCTTGTAAGAAGAGCAAGGGCAAGAGTAAAAGTAAAGCAAAGTTCTTTAATATTAAAAATTTACACACCTTTAAAAAAATCTTTAATTTTTTGCTTTTTAAGCTATTACTGCTAAGCATGCTGTTGTTAAGAAGGCTAAGGCTAATTAAGTAGCTGCTAAGTAAGCAGCTGCTAAAAAAGCTAAAGCTAATTAAGTAGCTGCTAAGTAAGCAGCTGCTAAAAAAGCTAAAGCTAATTATGTAGCTGCTAAGCAGGCAGCTATTAAGTAGACTGCTGCTAACAAGGCTAAAAATAAGCGTATTACTAAAGCTTAAAAAACATTTAAGTAATATAGAAAGAGTTTAAGCGCAAAAAGCTTGCTAAGGCTTATAAGTAAAAAGCGCTTCGGCCTTTTAAGACAACCTTTTGATGTGACTATACATTTTGTAGACACCTTTTTAGTAAAAAAAAGATTTATTGCTAACAACAGGTATCTAGGCTCACGCCCCCTTATTTAGCATTGCTACCACGCAATTAGTATGTCGTATGTTTAGACAGAAACAAAGATGCGCGATATCTCTTAAACTAACCCTCTTAACTAATAACTATTTACTACTAACTGCAACTTCTGTTGTTCTGTTACTATCCTAGCAGTGTTGTAGTTGTAGCGTTTAGTGCCTATTCTTAGATGTAAATAAATGATAACAGCATTACTATCTATACACAGCTCTCTTATCTCTAGAGACAACTTACAAAATCCTCCTACTCTCTCTTTGCTAAGGTTGTATTTGCGCAGGAGGAGATTGCTAAAGTAATATACTTTTACTATACTTAGACTATTAACATGCGCAGTGTGTATAGTGTACTAGCTAAATTAGCCTTTTATAGTCCTTATTGTAACTTTAACATCTATAACACTGGACGTATTAAAGATTTCTTAAACATAGTTACATCCTAATTTCTATACTAACTTAACTACTACAGGGACTATCGCCACTAGCTCCTTTTTAACTAATAGAGGTAGCCGCTTAACAACAGTAAACACTAGCTTTATAATCTACTACTATAGCTTCTAGTATAGTAACTTAGTAAGATCTAACTTTACTTAATATAAGCTATTAGTCTTTATGTCGAATAGGGAGAAAAATAGTCTAAGCATTATATTGTTTGTATACAAGTTATTTGTATGCAGTACTATATAGTGTAAGAAATCCTAAAGGTAAGAAGCAGTAGGCAGGGAGCTTTTATAAAGAAGTATTATAGGCTCCTGCTGCGGTAACGTACGTGTCTTTACCCTCCTCCTCTATCTCTATTACAATCTTGTTGCTAGCTATAGGCTAGCAATTGCTGTTAAACATGTTTTAATTAGTGTTGTTTTTAGTACCTTTAGCAAATTTTTTAACCCTAATTTTCGCTTAGTAGTCTGAGCTTTTCTGCTTTAAGCGCTTAGCGTGTGAACTTTATCTACTCACTGTTTAAATCTCATTAACTACACACAATTTTTTTTTGGACTTTTGCAACTAATTAGTAGAGGGTAGCTGCTTTGCACTTTTTTAGAAAACCTATTTTAACTACAAAAACAATTACCACATTTGACATCTTAAAAATAAATAAGTAAAAAGCTTAGAGTTTTACTGTAAATAAAGCTGCTAAGCAAGTTTGCTTAGCTTTAAAGAAAGAAAAAGCGCGCAAAGGCAGAATGTCTTTTTAACAAACAGCTTCTTTTTGCTAAAGTAAGAGCTAGTTTTAAAAGAATTACTGCTTAGCGAGCTGCTAACAAAGTGCAAGATAATAAATGTAATACTTTAAACTTTATTATTTTTTATTAGCAGTTGTTGCTGCTAGCAAAAGCTCCTATCCTGTCTTTAAGTATTTTGTTGTTTAACAAAGCTTTCTTGTTTAATAAGGCTTATTTCTTTAACAAAGCACTTTCTTTATATTTAAGTAACGTTGCTAAAATAACTTTTGCTTATTTTAATAATTTGTTTAATTTAACTAAGCTTCGTCTTACTTCTTTTAAAAAGTTTAAGTTTAGTATATTTGAAGCTATAATTGTAGTACTTCTTGCATAAACTGCTGCATAAGTATTGTTTCTCGAAAAGCTATATTTTTTACTGCTTTAATAGCCTTTGCCTTAAAACTAGTAAAAAAGCTAAATATTACTTCTTGTGTGCTACCTTTGATTATAATTTTTTTATTGTAGTTTAACGTCCTTTCTCAGCCTAAAGGTCTATATAAGACGTGCAGGCCGAGGCCTGCAGGTATCTATATAGTTTTTCTATCTTCTAAGTTATTTACAAGGGGTAGTTTATCTAAATAAAGGTGAGGCTCTTAGCCTATTGTGTAGATGTAGAGAAAGGGGAGGGGGAGGAGGGTGAGTAAGAGAGGGGGGTGCTTAGAGCTAGGTCGCCTAGACAGGCGATTGCATCTAGTTATCAGAGTTTCCTTTGTACTAGGCCTATGTACCAACCCTAGTTTCTTGAATAAAGGCTATAGTAGCCTTAATACCTGCTTCTGTTTAGAAAAGATACTGTAGAGAGATTAGCTCTGCACAGGAGTTCTAGAGTATAGCTCTACTATCCCTATATAGTTGGCACTTAAGGATTATATAAGCTGTGTCCTGTGTAGCTCTAAAATTGCATAGGCAAGTTTTAGATTCTACTTTTCCTCTCTTAAATAGATAGCTCTTTAGGTAGCTATGACCTAGTCTTAATTACAAGAAAGAGCTAGATGTATCTCGCTTAGTAGGAGGGATAAGTATCTATTTTCTTATTTTCTATTTAAAGGTTACCAAGTAGGTGCTTAGGTTCTTGCTAGTAGCTTTTTTCTTATATTTCTCTAGGAAGTTTAACTAGTTAACATTTGCTTATTGTTTAATTCAAGAACTAACAACTGCTAGGCTTATTTTGTTACTAAGGAGTTTATTTTTGTAGCCTTTTTTTACTAGAGAGTCTGCTTAATTGTTTCTTAGTATATCTTAGTGTCCTAGGACCTATTATAGCATAGAGGTAATGCCTTTTTCTTCTAGTTAAGTTGCTGCCCTAATATACTTAATTTGTTACTCTTCGCTAGGGTTGTTTAAGGTGTTTTTTAATTAAAATAACGTAGCCTAATCATCTGTATAAATATTAATATCTTAGTAGTTATTTAATAGGCTAACTGCTTTCTCTAGACTTAAGGCAATACCCTCTAGTTTACTCTTATAAACTAGCTAGTTATTTCCTATATTTGCTTGTAGTTCTTTAATAAGAGTAGCTTTTTAATAGAAGGCAACGCCTACGCTTATTCCTTTGCCGTCCCTTATAGCTAAGGCATCTCAGTATATTAATAGAAGGTTGTTGTCTACTAGTAGTTTCTTATAGCTTTTAGCTTTAATATCTTTTAGCTTGTTTAATATATAGACCTTGTAGGGAGTCCTAGCATTCTATAGCATAAAGGCGTAGTGTTGTATTTCCTCTGTATGGTCTAAGAGGGCTAAGGTAATAAATTCTTAAATTTAAATAAATTGCTCCCCTCTATTATTATAAATAGCAGCTCTTAGAGGGTAATTTAGATCTAGTAAAGTAAATCTAAAGGCGTATCTTCTTATAGTGTTATCTAGCCTAACTCTAGGTAGAAATAGAGCAGTTTCTACCTTACTAGGCATTGCAGGGGAAAATCTAAAAGTACCTAGAATCTTCCTACAGGCCTAGTTTTGTAGTTTTTGCCTACTATTAATAACGTGTTGTTAGCCTTTCTAAAATAGCTAGTATCTGTAATTAGCTACGCTAGTGATGCACGCTAGGTATAATTGCCTCACTACTCTTAGTTAGAGGCCTTTATTAATATTAGCTAGCCTACTTAGGCAGAAAAAGGCCTAGTTTGCTTATTATTTCCTTATATAGTAGTAGTCTCTAAACTTAAGAGTGTTGTTAAAAAAGATACCTAGCTATCTAACTAGTCCTTTTAGCTAGAAGGTCTTTTAAGTAGGTAGCGTAAGAAATCTGTTTATATTTTTCTTAGATCTTGTCTAATTTGCTAATTCTGTTTTTTGCTATTAAACTTAATAGCTAACTCTTTTGCTTGTATAAAGAAGTTTGCTAACTCCTTTTTAAGTAGTTTAATGTTTTCCTAATAAATGTTGTTAATATTAAGATCTAAAAGTTGTTTATGTAGAATAAAGAGTAACGTGTTTCACCAGTAAGCGGGCCACCCTAGTAAGCAGGCCACTTCCCCGCACTATCCTTCCTTTATAACAATATTACGCAATACCACTATAATTTTTCTAATTAAGTAGAATAGGATATTATTCTTTAGACGCGTCGCTATCCTCTATATCCTCTAATTCTACTTAGCACGTGCAGGAGTTATGTCTAATTTAGCTGCAACGCCTGCAGCACCGTTTACTGCGCACTCTCTTCGCAGGCGTTGCACTATTATTATAGCTACTACTCTCTACCTTAGCAATCTAATTAGCTATCTAGCTAACTATCTGTAACTTTTCTACCTATACGTAGCGCTGCTTGCGAGTTTTTTGCTTTATTAACGCTTTAACAGCATCTTGTAGGCAACTCATTTCTTCTTATATTAATACTATATAATAAGCAATCTACTAGGCTCTTTTACTTAACTACTGCATTTACTTCTTAAGGGAAGTTGTAGAAGACCCTTGCTAGATTTGCATATAGTTTTAAATAAGTATAGCCTACACCTTTATTTAACGCGCGTTGCGCGGCATTTTTAGCTCTTAAGTGCTACTATCTTACGCTAGTAAAGTTAGCGTACGCAGTACAACATTAAGTTATAATAAAATAACATAATAATTATATAGTGTAAGCTTAGCACCTTAAAATCTTTTATAGATATTCTTTAGTTTAATAGCCTTATAATAAGATTTTTTAAATGCTAGTAGAAAGGTTTCTTTACTAATATAGTAGATGTAATTGCGTGCTAAGACTAAGATAGCATTATTATACGTGCGCTTTAATAGCAAGAAGTAGCTTATATTAAGAGGCTGTAAGAGATGCGAGGAGTGTAAGGGCATATAAAAGAGAATTATCTTCTTCTCTTTGCAGAAATCTTAGAAATTTATTAAGCAGTAGCTTTTATAGTTATTAATAATAAGTAGCCTATACGTCCTTACAAGTCGCGTATAAGAATTAAAGTAATAAAGCTAGTTAAGCGCTAAATTATTGTTTATCTAGCTAGTAGGACTAACTTAGATTACTTAGTTACATAGCAGATTCTCTATAAACTAAGTAGAGATTAGAACCTTACCTACAAAAATAAGAATTACTAGAATACGCTTCTTTGTTGCGCTAACGCCTTGTATTAGCATAACCTACTTACAATTGCCTAGCTAAATTTTCTTTATTCTTCTTAGTTTGTCTATGCCTATAATAACTAACTATAATAGCATCTTGCTTATAATAAAGCTAGTCTTATTAAAGTTATAAATATTTTTATTTATAATACCAAACTTTGCCTTTGTATTCTCAATTATCTTAAACTAGCTCTTAATAAGCGCTAGGTCTTTATAGAGAGCTTGCTACTAATTGTATAGATAGCTCTAGCGCGTACGTAGCTTAGAATTGCGCTAAATAAACCTATTAACCTAGTTCTTGCTAACCTCCTCCCCACCACGCTCTTAGAGTAGTCTATTAGCTATATCTCGTACGTCATCTCCCATACAAGGTAGTCCTTGCTCAGCCTTAACTATTACACGTTAAGTAATAGCCTCCTCTTCTAGTTTTATTAGGCGCTTTGCTAGTAGCTCCTAATTGCTTTGAGGGCGTTGTCTAGCGCGTCGTTACTAGATTGTTGTTTATAGGACGCTATAGGCTACAGCAGCGCGTTGTTCACTCTAGATTCTCTTAGAATTAATGTTAGAGATAGTAATAAACATATCTACTATAGTATAGGCTTTTAACGCGTTGCGTAGTTAAGACATTACGCGTTATTGTTGCAAAGATAGGATAGCGCAGGGAAGTAGCCCGCTTACTAGGGTGGCCTGCTTACTAGTGAAACACGTTATATGTTGTTATTTAATGTAATTAACTAGAATAGCGGTTTCGTGTAAATTAGAAATAGGATAGGCGAGGCTGGGCTTTCTTAAGGTGTACTAGTATTAACCTTCTGTAGTTTTTCTGTTTGCTTATTAAAAGATAGCTCTAAGAGCCTTTCTGTAAGGAAGG
Source organism: Alternaria sp. 'sect. Undifilum' (assembly GCA_024321975.1). Lineage (NCBI taxonomy): Eukaryota > Fungi > Ascomycota > Dothideomycetes > Pleosporales > Pleosporaceae > Alternaria > Alternaria sp. 'sect. Undifilum'. Next base: position 2,196,683 of record JAJJZI010000010.1, on the reverse strand, counting down.
AGTTTGTCCACAATAAGAGGCAGGTAGGTAGCTGTTAGTTACTTATATTTTCAAGAAGCTTGTTCTTAGATAAATAGTTAAACGCGCCTCTAATGTCTAAAAAGGCTATTAAGGTAACTTTATTCTTCTTTCTCTGTTGTTGAATATTGTTGTAGAAGAGAAGTACAGCGTTGATAGCTAATTTCTTTAGCCTGCCTCCTATTTGTATAGGGTGTAGCAGGCTAGTTGTTTCTGCTAAAGTACCTTATCTTTTTAAGTAGAGTCTTTCTAGTGCCTTCCCTCGACAGCATAAGAGGGAGATAACTTTATATGCTTTTAGAATTAAGTAGTCTGGCTTGTTTAGCTTTTTATGGATAACACCTTTTGCTTTTCGCTAGCATTTTAGTTAGTATCCTAAGTTAAACAAAGCTAAATAGACTTTAAAGGAAAAAGCTAGGTTAATATTTATATGCCTTTAAGATAACTTCTTAGCTAATTCTATCAAGTTCTAGTAAGGTAGCTTTTATTTTCTAGCAGGCTGTGTTAAGCTCCTTTTTAGATAAAATTAGCTACTCCTATTTGTAGTATCCTTTGTAATTATTAAGTAATAGGGCAGGTGTAGAAAGAGGTAGTAGGAATAACTTCTCTCTAAAGGTATAGCACTTCTCTCTAAAGGTATAGCACTTCTCTCTAAAGGTATAGCACTTCTCTCTAAAGGTATAGCACTTCTCTCTAAAACACTCTTTTCTTTTAATAGCAGATATTCTTATTAAGAGGTTGTTTTTTGTATAGGCGATTGCTTTAAATATCTCTTTAGGCGATTCGTTTTAGAGGAACTGTTCCTAATAGTTAAGCTTAGCTTCCTTAATATCTCTAAAGTATTTGTTCTTAGCAAGCAAGTAATCTCTCTTTTATAAGTATAGCGTGTTGTCTTTTCTTCTTGCTACTCGCTTGTATTCTCGAAAGGCTCTGTTTAGAATAGCCTTAAGGAGATTTAGCTCGTTAGTCTACTAGGGTTTTAGTTTTAGTTTCTAGTTTACAAGAGGAGTGGATCTTTTAAGTGCCTGTTAGATTGCTGATGTAAAGTCCTCTGCTACTTTATCTAGGCTCTCCTCTAAGAGTTTGTTTAGGCCTAGGAGAAGTTGTTTTGAGCGGTGGTTTGATGCGCGTGGTAGAGCTAGTAATTAATCCTCTAGCTTTACTCAAATTATTTCCTCTTGTAAGGTATTGTTAAAAAGGCTCCATTTTGATTTTTTTGTGTTGTATTTCTTTAGCTGGCTTGGTAGTTGCCCTTGGTTAACAATACTAAACAGGATAGCGTGGTGGTCTAATCCGACTTCGGGGATAGCTTGCCAGTCTAGAATCTTTAATTATAATTGCTATGCTCTGTAAGTGCTTTTATTTTAAGATTTTTAAAGCATTGCTAACTTTGTTTACTTTCTTAGGCATAATAAGCTTTTAAAATATAATATTTGTATGCTTGCTGCTATTTGCGCTCTTTCTTATAATATGCTTAGCTTTGCTAAGCATACTTAATACACTATAAATCTTTGCTAAAAGTTCTGCTTAAAGGTTAACCTGCTTACTAATTCTAATATGCTTAAATAGCTTATTGAATTTAAAGCCAAATGCTTAGCTAAGAGCACTAAGAACAATTCTAAAATTATTACTTTAAGCTTTACTAACTTTGCTACTTTTTTTTTAAAAGAAGTGCAAGCTTTTTCCTACTTCTCTTGCTACTAAAAAAGTATAAGTTTAATAAACTATCCTTAATACTTCTAAAACCTCTTCTTTTTAGCATTCTAAGCCCTTTGCTCTTAATAAGAGCAATGCTAGTTCTAAGGCTGTTTCTAAGCAAGTCTTAACTGCTTTTTATTATTCTAAGCTTTCTGTTCTTTAGGATGCCTTTAAGACTAAGCTTAGTCGTCCTATATGCAACTTTAACAAGCTGTTGTTTTTTAGCTTTATTACTATTAACATTATTTGTATGCTTAAATACAATGCTTCTAAAAGGAAGGCTTAGGAAGCCCTTGCTTTCTTTGTTAAGAAAGTTCTAGATCTGCTTCTTAGTAATTGCTTAAAAAGCAATTAGTGCTTTAGAGTTTAATTTGTCTCCTAGTGTACTTTCTAAGCATCAGTTTTTAAACCTACATAATTATAATACTTTAATAAAGTTTAAACACGCTGTAGTGCAAAATAACCTTGCACTTTAGCAATTAAAATCTCTTCTTTTTTACCTGCTTTATAATGCAACTAATGCTTTAAATTTCTTTAAGTTAAGCAGTTCTTGAAACCCTTTAACAGGCTAAGCAGGCAGGTGCTTAGTAAAACTATTTACTAGCATACTTTTTATTTTAAAGTACTTTACCTAAAAAAAGCCTTTTGTATACTTTTATTAAAGCTATATATTTAGTATGTTGATATAGTGTAGGTATGTGGTAATATGCTTATTTACGCTAACAACTAGCTTTATAGTTTGTTAGTTGTTATAAAAGATCTTCTAGGGTGCTCCTAATGTTAAAGTAAGCTTATAGAAAAGTCTTTCTAACACTATTATTGCAAGGGTGCGTTGGGTTAACCAAAGATGCAGGAAAAACAGTAATAAATTAAATAAAGAACTACAAAGACTATCTAGCAAGCTTATCTACTCCTCTGTAAGGTCTGTGCTTAGTACTAAGAAAGAGGCAAGGGTAGCTACGTAGCAGCTGCTAACGTAGCTTAAGAAAATAACACAAAGCTAAGAGAAAAGTTTAGTAGGCTAGAAAAGTAGAGGAGCTAATACGCTTAGCTTATAGATACAAGGTGCGCACAGACACCTAGGATCTGTAGGATAGTAAAACAAGGCTTTTTGTCAAGTACTAAAGACGTTAGGGCTTTAGCCCTTTATAGTACCCCCCTCCTTAATAGGGGTTCTAGAGTTCTTCTAGTCTTATAGTGCTTCTATATCTTCTAAATTTCAAGCTAGTTTCTACATTAGTTCTAGGTATCCTACTTATTTAACTAGGTATTCTTTTCTTCTTCCTATACTTCTTTCTTGTAATAGGTGCTCTACTAGGTACTCTTCTCCGCTGTCTACTTTAATTAGTAAAGGTTTATTATCGTCTTATAATTAGCTTAGTAAAAGATCTAAGCAAGCTAGTTAGAAGTTGTTAATATTAAATACTAGATGTATCTTTCCAAGAGTATATAGCTTTACAGCGTTTAGTCTAATAATCTTAAGTACTATTTACTTTAAATTCTTCTAATTAAGTATTTAGCTTAGTCTCTTTATCTTATAGTAGTCTCTAAGCTTTAACTAAATCTTATTACCTATTTAAAGCTAAGGTAATTACTTTCTTCTTTTATTTGCTTAGCGTTCTTATTCTTATAAAGATTCTACTATCATAGCTTAAGCTAACTTAATACTTTACTAGAGTTTGTTAGCTATCTTTTCTACTTTCTAGTAGTCCTCCTATATTCTCCTTCTTTAAGCTTAATTTTAAGGTCTATGCTTTACTATTATTTAAAGAGGATCTACCTTATATCTATATTATAGAAAGAAAAGTAACATTCTAGTTAATTATACTTGTCTTGCTATAATCACGATCTTAGCTATTCCTAGGTTGCTTTTCTAATTTATTTAATCCTAATTGCAGAAAGCTTATAAGTAGGTTTATACTATAGAGTTTATTTGTTATATAGAGCTATTAATTTAAAAGTAATATCTAAAAGATAAATAGTATTTAATCTCTAGTAGCTTACAAAGTCTAGTCTAAAAGTAGCTTACAAACTATACATCTTAATTAGATGTAATATAGTTTAGTAACTAGTAGTAGGCTACTACAGATTTAATAAATGCTTTAGCTACGCTTTTTATAGTAATACTCTTAAGACTTATTAAAACTACGTCTTTACTTAACTTATTAGTAACTACTATTATGTTTATGCAACCTTTGCTCTCTAGTAATCTTATAATAAAGTTAATTAATATTTCTTTCTAAATATACTCTAGAATTAGCAAAGGCTTTAATAAATCTTATAAGCTATCTCTCTATAGTTTTGTTCTTCTATATACTAAGTAGCTTCTAATATATTGCTTTACTATTTAGCTAATAGAGGGCTATAAGTACTCTCTTGCAACTGCTTAGTAAGTAAAGTTCCTTTCTAGGTGCCTTAAGGCTCTAGAATAGTAAATTTTATAGATAATTCTAGTGCGCAAAAGTTTGCTGTTTAGTACCTATTTTTAACTATAGTATAGTAGGTTTCTAGAATTATCTAATTAGTATTTAAAAATAGAAAGCTTAAATTCTAGCTTTATTAGAAATTAGTATTCTTCCTTATTAACTGCTTTCTAGGCTAGCTAGTACGTGTTGTCCTCTTCTTTAGCTTTGTTCTAAAGCTCTTCTAGATCTATTTATTTCTAAAGTACTGTTGCAAGATAGCTATTACAGCTAAAAGTTCTAAGAGTCTCCTCTTCTTTCTATTCTTCTATTTTTAAAATTATTACAGTAGATAGTTTAAGAACTTATAAGAACTTTCTAGAAATTTAAGAATTAAACTATTTATAGGCATATCTTGTTGTCTCTTGAATAAGGTATTAGCTTTAGATTTATTAACTCTAGGCCTGTAGGTAATTTCTATATTAGGAAATTTACTAAGCAATTAGGCCTATCTTATCTATCTTTTACTAAGCTGCCTAGGCTTTCTAAAATACTCTAGGTTTTTATAGTCTATTATAACTAAAAACTTCCTTAAAGAACGTAGTGTAGCATCCTACTTAAATAAGTAGTAAATAACTATAAGTAATTCTTTGTTATGTATCTTGTAGTTGCTTTAAGCGCTAGTTATCTTTTCTAAGTAATACGCTACTAATTGTAATCTTCCTTAATTATTATATCATAAAAGGACTCTTACTACAACGTAGCTAGAAGAATTGGTCTTTAAGATTGTTTCTCTGTTAAGATCCTATTAAGCTAGTATTAGTTTAGTAACAAATAGCTCTTTTAGCTTATTAAAAGCTTCTTGCTCTACTTTTCCTTATTAAAAGGAGACGTTTCTAGTAAGCCTTGTAAGCGGGATAACTATATTAGAGTAGTTCTTAATAAAGCGTTGATAAAAGTTTACAAATCTAAGGAAACTGTGTACTCTTTTAGTATTTGTTAGTGCGTCTTATTCTTAAATAGCTTTTACTTTCTTAGGGTCTATCTAAAGTCCCTTTCTAGCTTTAATAATAAATTCTAGGTACTTAGTACTCTGCACGTTAAATTCGCATTTCTTAATATTTAAAGGTAACCTAGCCTTGCCTATTACTTTTAGAACCTTGTTTATATCGCGTTAGTATTCTTTAAGCGTGCTATTTGTGTAAATTAATATATTGTCTAAGTAAGCTAAGCAGAAATCGTTAATGTACTCGCGTAGTATCTAGTTAATATATTATTAAAAGATGCTAAGAGCGTTTGCTATGCTAAAAGAGGTAACTAGCTATTTATATAATCTAAATCTTATTCTAAAAGTGGTCTTCTATTTATCTCAAGCGTTAATTCTAATTTTGTAGAAGGCTATAGAGATGTTAATAGCTTCAGCCTTTTGAGACAACCTTTTGATGTGACCACACATTTTGTAGACACCTTTTTAGTAAAAAAAAAAATTTATTGCTAAAAACAGGTATTAGGGCTCATGCCCCCTTGTTTAGCATTGCTAGCACGCAATTAGTGTGTCGCATGTTTAGACAGAAACAAAGAAAAGCAAGACAAAGACGCAAATCGCCTCCTAACTTAACGCGCCCTATCCTGCTTATGCTGCCTACTTATGTTAAGGCTTCACTTCTAGGTACTCTTAGACGAATTGAAGAAGCAGCACTATTATCGCCTTGCTTTCTAACCTATACATAGCCTTATCCTGCCTATGCCGCCTACTTATGTTAAGGCTTCACTTCTAGGTACTCTTAGACAAATTAAAGAAGCAGCACTATTATTGCCTTGCTTTCTAACTAATACATACGACGATAGAACGCCTACTCCTCCTTTCCTACCTCTTTCTTCTCTATCGCTATTTTAATGTTATACAACAGCTAGCCTAACTAGTTGATAATTTCTTTACTTAGCCTATGCACAATTAATAAGAAGAGAGAGATACTAAAGTAGAGTATTTTAAGTACTTTGCTAGTATTAACAAACACCTCATAGATCTTGTATTCCTGATACAACTAGCTAAGTTAAAGCTTGAAATTCTTTTTATATATAGAGATATTGCGGATTCTAGAGTTGTTTATAAAAGATATAATTGTAAAGTCCTAAAGAGGCTAAGTTTGTAGATACTTAATAAACTTAGGTGTCTATATAATTAGCTTAAGCTAGACTAGTTTAAGGGCTAGGTGTATAATAAGAAAGCTTCCTGTCTTTAGATAAGAGTTAAGGTTAAGGAGATACTTATTATAAAGGTTACATGCTATATTACAGTACAGCGTATTGTATGCGAATTATTTGTATATAGTACTGTTTAAAAGGTAAGAAGTAGTAGGTAAGAAGTAGCAGCTTTATAAAGTATTATAGGCTCCTGCTGCAGTATGTATGTGTTTTTTCCCTCCTCTATTATATTATATTACAATCCTATTGCAATCCTACTGTAATCCTGTTGTTAGCTATAGGCTAGCAATTGCTGTTAGACACGTTTTAACTAGTGTCGTTTTTTAGTACCTTAGCAAATTTTTTAACCCTGATTATTACTTAGTGGTCTGAGCTTTCCTCCTAGAACTTATCTACCTACAGTTCGAATCTCGTTAACTACACACAATTTTTTTTGACTTTTCCGATTAATTAGTAGAGGGTAGCTGCTTTTCACTTTTTTAGAACCCTATTTTGACTACAACAACAACCACTACCCTTGACACCTTAAAAAATAAATAGAGATGTTAATCTTAGTAAACTATTTTACTTTAGCAATATTGTTAAGCGTCTCTTAGATTTATAGTAAAGGATGATAGTTCTTTTTCGTAATAGTATTAAGAGCTTAGTAATTAACATAGAACTATAATCCTCTTCTAAGTTTCTTAGTAAGTAAAACTAGGGAAGAAGCTGCAGAGCTACTAGCTCTAATCTATTCTTTATCTAATAGAGATAAAAGCTCCTTACGTAGAACTAAAAGCTCTAGTTTACTTATCTTGTATAGAGGGCCCTAAGGAGGTTCTTTTTCCTTTCTATTTTCGTTCTTTTATAACTTAATTTAGTAATTAACCTTAAATCTACGTAAGCGAGGTAGTGTAGAAGTAGTATGTACCTTCAAAATCTAAGCTATATATTAGTATGCCTTATGAAGTAATAATAAAATATTTACTTTCTTCTTAAGAGCTAGAGCCTTCTTAATATGTTTAAGAGAAGCCGCAAAGGTCTAAATTAACCTATTCTGTTTTGCTTATCTAATATAGAAGTAATAGGCTACTGCGTTTATTTGCTTTAACTTTTTATTCTCTAAAATAGGGTAGTCTTTAGTGCTTAGCAGTTTAATCTTTTATCTAGAAGTGTAGATGTAAATCAACTGTTAAGAAGAAGTAATAGTAGCCTTTCTTCTATTTATCTAGGGCTGTCTAAGTATTAAATTGTATTTAGGGTGTGTAGGAGTAATATAGCCCTAGATAGTATTTTTATATCCTTTAATGTTGATCTCTAACTTAGCAACTTTACTAATAGTTTTAAGTTTTTCTATAACTCCTTCTAATTTATACAGGGAAATAGAGATACACTGTAAACTAGCGTTCTTAATAATTGAAAGGCTAATAAGAGAGTATGCAAGGTTTCTTATATTAATAAGAGTTAAAGCAAAGGTATAACAATTTACTAATATTTTAATAATAATTTTATTGCTGCTTATATCATTTTTAAAACTAGCCTATTTCTTTATTTAGTCTTCTTAGCTTATATGTAGCTCTTGCTAGTAACTTTAAATAAGAGCTATTCTTTTTCTAAATTAGAATTTAGATTTTCTAGAGTATCTTTGCTACTTAAGCTTTTCTTACTAGGCTTTCTTACCTTTGCCTTAAGAGACCTCAATGTATTAATCCTCTTTTTCTTCTTTTTCTTTCTTAGAATCTTTTCTTCTATAGTATAATCTACAGCTAAATGTCTTTTCTACTTATAGGTAAAACAACATTCTTTCTTTATTAGCATATTTAGCTCTAGATTGCTAAACCTACGTAGCTTAGCTAATCTCCTAGTAAACTCTATTCCTTCTATCTAGTCTCCTGTAGGAGGAGAAAGAGAAGGAGAGGCGCGTCTTAGCCTGTATTCCTTAGGCCTTTCCTAGTTTCTGTTCTTAAAGTATTTTTCCTTAGGCTTATCTTAGCCTTTAAAATATTACTTTATTTAGTATAAGTAGTCTACTATTTTAATAGACTTATTCTGTAAATCATTTATATCTAAGAACATAATAATTATAAGCTTATCCTAAAGCTTATAAGTAAGGCTTTTTTAAAAAACTATTATTTTTATAACGTGGTTCACAAGCGAGCGCGCCACCCAAGCGAGCGCGCCACTTTTCCCTAGCGCGTCGACGTCGCAACAATAACGCAAAATGTCTTAACAACAGATAACTTAATAAACTAATACTAAAGCTAATATACAACTTACTCTTTTTAATATTAAATTCTAACGTATTTAAAGCTAAAGACCTGCTGCAGTAATCTACAACGTCCTATAAAGAATGCTCTAGCGTGGAGTCGCTAGCGTACACATTTAACGTGACTGTAAACTAAATTTAAAGCGCCTAAATAAGCTTAAAGAGGAGGCTATAGTTAAGCATATTCTTAAAGATTCTGCGCAAGGATTTGCGCCTATAAAGGCTAATATTTAAGTAATAGCTAATAAACTATTATAGGAGCGGGAGAGTAACCTTATTAGCAAGAACTAAGTTAATAACTTTATTAAGCAAACTCTAGAGCTCTATACGCGCTAGAGCCGTCCTTATAATTACTAGTAAGCCGCCTGTGAGGATCTAGCAATTATCTAGCGCTAGTTTAACCTAGTTAAGGGGATAAAGGAGAAGTAGGGTATTATAGATAATAATATCTACAACTTTAATAAGACAGGCTTTATAATAGGCAAGATGTTATTTTGGTTAGTTGTTATATTACTAGAGGGCTTTAGCAAAGTTAAGCAGGTTTAGCTAGGCAATTATAAGTAAGTTACTATAATCTAAGGCGTAGGCGTGTTAGGTCGCTAGCTACCCCCCTTTGTTGTCTTTATAGGCAAGGTGCTAATTAACGTCTAGTTTAAGAATCTACCTACTAACTAGGTTCTTAAAGTTAGTCTTAATAGCTAGACTAACAATTAGCTTGCTCTTGCGTAGTTAGAGCACTTTAATACTTATACAAAGAGCTGCACTGTAAGTAGGTATTAACTACTTATTATTAACAGCTATAAGAGCTACTGCTTAGTTAAATTTTAAAATCTTTATAAGGAGAAGAATATAATTCTTCTTTGTATACCTGCGCACTTATCTTAACTACTACAGCCTCTTAATGTAGGCTACTTCGCGCTGTTAAAGCGCAAGTATAGTAATGTTTTTTTAGGCTTAGCATGTAACTGTACCTACTATATTAGCAAAGAAGCATTTCTACTAGCTTTTAAGACTACTTTTAAGAAGTCTATTATAAAGAAGAATATTTTAGCTAGCTTTAGAGGCGCTAGTCTAGTCCTATTTAACCTATAGGCTGTGCTATTAAAGCTTAGTATAGTAGTACAGACACTAAAATAATTACTGCAACAGGTAGCTGCCTAGAAGGCGTAGACACTACGTAACGCGCGTAAAGTTAAGGCTTGAATTAGTCTTATTTAAGAGAGCGTAAGAAAGCGCTGTAGGTCTTCTACTAATTTACTTACTAATTAGATCGCGTAGTTAAGTAAGGGAGCTTAGCAAATAGCATATAAGATAACGCTTATAATAGAAGAAATAACTACCCTTTAAGAGGCTTTAGATAAATTAAATAAGCGTAAAAGCTGTAAGTAGTAATATATATAGACAGAAGAGACTCTTACTGTAGGCAAGGTACAAGAAGTATTAGCTAAATAGGCGGGTAGTAGTTGTAGTAATAGTGAGAGCGCGTTAAAGAGGGTGCAAGGGGAGAGGCAGTGCGGGCGTTGTAAGCAGACTAGACACAACGCCTGTACCTATGCAGTTGAAATTAATAGTGCTAGTAATAGTAATAAATCTAAGGAGTAAATTAGCTTATTAAATTTTTTAATATACTGTGCTGAATAGCTATAATAATGTTACGACGTCGACGCGCTAGAGAAAAGTAGCGCGCTCGCTTGGGTGGCGCGCTCGCTTGTAAACCACGTTATCTTTATTTAAGTTACTATTTAACAGTAACAACTATTCTTAAAATTCTATAATATAATTATAGATACTCTTTTTACCTTACAATATTAACTAGAGTTTATTTCTAGCTCTTTTAGAGCTGTATAAATCTCTAAAAATCTAATTAAAGAAGTTTAATAAGTGTTTAAAGGTCTAGACATTTAACAATTCTATCTAGTTAAAGTAAAGTAGTATTAAAGTTACTACTAAACTTTCTAGCCTACTAAAGGCGTAATTACAAGTCTTTTTTTTTGTATTAAAGTCTTCTTAGTTATTTTTTACTTTAGTAGTAAGTTACTTCCTAAAAATTAAGTATATCTTTTTTATTTTATTAAAAGCGTCTAGATTAGGTTACTTAAAATGCTTTAGTAATGTTGCTAGCTACTAAGTTAGTTTTAATATAGCAAGTTGTATTAGTAGCTAAGTAAGTAGCTATTTTTATTCTAGTTTTATTTCTTTTAAGTCTAAGTTAAGAGCCTTTTAAATAAGAAGGGCTTCTTAAATTATTATTTAAGTTACTATTTAATTTAGTTGACTTGCTCTATAAAGACCCTCTAGTGTGTTTACTATCTTAGTCCTGTTAACACTATCTTAGTGTAGTCTTGCTATCTAGACAGCAAAACCTTTAGATGTAATCTCTACCTTTACTATTATTATATTTAAATACTAACTAAATAGTACTTAAATTATCTAACAGCAAGGATTAGTTTCTAGAGCTACTAGTAATATAGTAGGCTTACTTAATAGTTTATATTATAAAACGTTCTAGGTAGAGTCTTATATAGCTAAGTATCTTTTAGCACTTCTTTTACTTCTTCTACTATTAATTCTTAGTAAATTTAAAACAGCTTTAACTAAAATTAGTAATCTAATTAATTAGAGTCTTGTCTAGATGTAGCTCTAGGGGGCTTCTATGCGTAGATATAGCTCTAGCTAGCTTCTTGTCTAGATATAGCTCTAGGAGGCTTCTAATTTAACATAGTAGTATTAGCGCTACAGAAAGATTTTATTTAAATATAAAAGTACGTTAGATTAACTAAAAATGTAAAGAGAATAATAGTAAATTAAATAAAGAACTACAAAAGCTATTTAGTAAGCTTATCTACTCCTCTATAAGGTCTATGCTTAGTGTAAAGAAAGAGGTAAATGTAGCTACGTAGTAGCTACTAACGTGGCTTAGGAAAATAGCGTAGAGCTAAGAGAAAAGTTTAGTAGGCTAGAAAAGTAGAAGGGCTGATACGCTAGGCTTACAGGTGCCGGGTGCGCACGGACACCCGGGATCTGTAGGATAGCAAAACGGGGCTTTTTGTTAAGTATTAAAGATGTCAGGGCTTCAGCCTTTTACATTAATCCTTGTAGCGAAGCCTTTAATTACCAGCAGAATATTATTTAGTGTTTTTGACTTAATATTGTAATTATACAGCTTGCCTAAGTAATCCTCCTTAACAATTAGTGCATATTTTTTTAGCAGCTAACTAGTTAGGAAAATAAATAGATCTTATAAGATCTTGTAAAAAGGTAGTAGTAATCTTTCTTTTAGTTGCTGTAAGATTACTTGCAAGGCATAAGCTATTGCATAGTAATTACATTTTAAAAGCTTTTTACTAGTAATTTTTACGTTCTGCGCTAAGCAGACTAAGGCTTTAATCGCTTATTGTCTTAAGTAACTTCTTTGTTAATACTACAGGTCTTTATTACTAGTGCGCAGCTATAGTTTCCTTAATTGCACTATAGCGTTTACAGGCAGTACTTAAGCAGTATAATAAAAAACTTGCTTGTATTTAACAAATTAGAAATTAAAGTATTACTTAAAGTTAATTAAGACAATGTTTTCCTGTATTATTTTAAATTGCACAGTATAATTATATCCTAAATACTATATGCCTGCCTGCTTAAGCTGTGCTTCTAAGACAATAATAACATAGAAACCTAGTACAACCTTAATGTTATTAGGTAGAAAATCAGCTGTCTTATAGCTAGCCTTGCTATACAAGACGTTCTTAAGCAGCCTGTTTTCTATTCTAGCAACTAAAATAGGTTAAGTGCCTGCTTTAACTATCTTGTCTATAGTACTTTTGCTAAAGGTGCTTAGTACTAGGTAATTTATAGTATTAACTAAGTAAACTGCTGCTTTACTAACTATAATTGTACAAAGAGACAAGGCATAAGAGGTAAAAGCTGCACTAAACACGTTTAGCTTAATTTTTTAAAAAAGTCCCTTTAGTGAATTAGTGCTGAACTAATAAGCTAGAGTAGGATCTACTTAATTTATTAGTGGCTAATCCGCTAGTGCTAGTCTTTTAGCCTTCCTTCTTAGTCTCGGTGCGTAGGGTTGCCTATTTGTTGCTGTTCTATTAATTAACAATCTTCTTTTTCTCGTCGTCTGTCCGCTTAACTAGTATATTTCTAGGAGGGCATAATCTAGTAACTGCAGTTTGAAGTCAGTAGCAGTTGCGCGTTATCTAGAAGTGCTTGCTTATAGGCCCTTTACTAGGCTTGTAGGGGCAAGAGTGCAATTGCCTACTACTTTTATTTAACTTTAAGTTTTTTAATAATTGTTAAGCTATCCTTAATCTAGATCTTGTTTAGAACACTAGGTGTCCTTTTCTTTTTAAAGAAGTAATTAACTAATCCTGTAACCAAGCACTAAAAATCTTTTTTAAATATTTAAGAGATAATTAGGCTTTACTAAGCGCTATTGCTTGTGCTAGCTGATTGCGCTTTTCGCGCGACTAGTCTGGTGCGATCTTAGTGCCTAAGGCGTCTAAAAAATTAGTAGTTGCTAATAGCCTAACAACTTTAAGGAGCGAGTAAATTGTTGCTTGTCGATACAAGTGCTGCTACTTATTATGATTATTATTATTATTATAAACCCATTCAAGTCCTTTTCCAGACGAGCCCTATGCAGGACTATAGCTAGGCTATTCTGTAGAGTGTTTACATGAGTTCAGTAGTGCTGTACGTTGTAGGTAGCGGGTAGCGTGCTCCCATAGTTTGCTATCTAGTAGCTTCTGTAGGCGCTGGTGCTGAAGAGCAGTTTAATACAGAAAGAAATAAAACAGCAAGCTCTTTTAAAGAAAAGTAAAGAAAAGGTATAAGAGTAGTCTTTTTATGCAGTAATAATCTGCTTGTTTATGTTTTAGCTTAGGTACCACTTCCTTGTTCTAATTCTAGTGCTTGTGATAAAGGCTATAGTAGCTTCTATACTAGCTCTACTGTAGAGGAGTAGAAGTAAAGTAATAGCATAGTGTTAGATTGTGCGTTTTAGTTAGTTGCTTTTTGTTTTGTAGAGTAGGCACTTTAAAAGAAGGTTTTCTAGTAATTAAGCCTTGTAGCAGCTGTAGAGGTTAGACTCTCTTCTCTTAAATCTTACTAGGTATTCATTTTTAAGGTGTTAAAGGTGGTGGTTGTTGTTATAGTCAATATGGGGTTTCTAAAAAAGCGAAAAGCAGCTACCCTCAACTAATTAGTCGCAAAAGTCAAAAAAAAAGGTTGTGTGTAGTTAACGAGATTCGAACGGTGGGTAGATGAGTTCTGGGAGGAAAGCTCAGACCACCGAGCGATAATTAGGGTTGAAAAAATTTGCTAAGGTACTAAAAAACGACACTAGTTAAAACGTGTCTAACGGCGATTGCTAGCCTATAGCTAGCAATAGGATTATAGTAGAATTGTAATAGGCTTGCAATATAATGCGATAGAGGGAAAGAACACGTACGTACTACAGCAGGAGCCTACAATACTTTATAAAGCTGCTGCTTCTTACCTACTGCTTCTCACCTTTTAAACAGCACTGTATACAAACAATGTGCATATAATACATTATAATAGCGTACAACCTCTGCAGTGAGCATCTCCTTATTCTAGGCTCTCTTTTAAAAAAAACATTCTTTGCTACTATCTACCTAGCACCTAATTTAGTCTAACTTAAACTATTTATACAGACACTTGAATTTATTAAGTATCTTAAAACTTAACTACCTAGCTAGACTTCTAAGTTTATAAAAATCTTAAATAAGTCTCTTATCTATAATATCCTTATATACAAAAAGATTATTAAGCCCTAATTTAGCTAGTTGTAGAAGGAATACACGATCTCTAGAGTATTTGCTAATACTAGCGTAGACTTAAGATCTATTGCTTTAGTATCCTCCTTTTCCTGTTTATTATGTAAGGGCTAAGTACAGAGACTAGAACTTAGCTTAAATAGCTATTGTAAGACGTTAAATTAGCGATAGAGAAGAAAGAGGCAGAAAAAGAAGAGTAGGCTTTCTATTATCGCGTCTATAAGTTAGTAAGTAAGGCAATAATAGTGTTACTACTTTACTTTATCTAGGAGCGCCTAGCAGTGAAGTAATAAAAATAGGCAGGATAAAGCGCGTTAAGTTAAGAGGCAATTTGCGTCTTTGTCTTACTTTTCTTTATTTCTGTCTAAATATGCGACACACTAATTGCGTGCTAGTAATGCTAAATAAGGGGGTATAAGCCCTAATACCTGTTATTAGCAATAAATCTTTTTTTTACTAAAAAGGTGTCTACAAAATGTGTGGTCACATCAAAAGGTTGTCTTAAAAGGCCGAAGCCAATCTTACTAGGTATAAAATCAAGCATCTAGGCTTTAGTTTAATTAAGTAGAAAGCGATTGTTATTTTTCTTAGCAGTAATTTTGGCGTGTTAATTGTAGTAGATAGCGTTGGTAGGTAGGTCTTTGCGTAGGAGGTCTTATTTGTTAATATTGCTTTCCTCTTATATTTGTCGTATTCGTTTCTCTGTTCTGACTTTTGGATTTCCTTAATCTTAGTGCCTAGGTAGGCATAACATGTTATTTCTGAGATAGCTGGGCCGTCTTTAGCTGCCTCCTTTGCTAGCGCGTCTGCTCGCTTATTTCCTTTAACGTTTGTATGGCCTGGAGTCCATTAGAGGTGGATAGTAGCGGAGCTGCTACTTAGTAAACTATTGCTTAGGGCCTATTTGTCCTTAGCAAGCCTTATCTAGGTGGGATCTGTATTGCGCCCTGATTAAATACTGGGTATTCTGATCTGTAGGTGCGAGATCCTCCTTTAGGATCGTTACTAAGGCTTAAGGGCTAGTAAAGTTCTAAGTAATTATGCTTATTAAGGTGTTTAAAAGCAGGTCTAGATAGACAGTCTTGCTAATCTAGTTCTTAACATTAGTAATCTTAGCAACCTTCCTTGTTTACTAAGCAGTCTGTACCTTGTACCTGTTAACTAGCTTGTTGTAATTATCCTTCTTGTATCTAGTATTCAGCATTTTAGCCTCATATTTGCGTTAAGCAATTTTATAGTCCTCTCGTATTTCAGCGCTGGCGCTAGGTGATAGAGCAACTAGCTGCTTAATATCCTCAGGCAGTTCTAGATACTGTAGCTCCAAGTGTTCTATCAAGGGTAGATCTAGAAGATTAGGATTAACTTAATTCTAGATGCCTTTCTCTAAGCAGTGTAGCCTTAATAAAGCAAACTAGGTTAGCTAGTCTAATTAAGCCTTAAGGATTACCCCTAAGGCGACAAGCAGTATATTAGTAAGGTCTATCTTAGTAAGATGCTATGTAGGATTACAACGTGGATTATTGTTAAGGTAATAGCAGATTAATTAGTTAGTTAGTAAGTAGCTGTATTTACAATAACAGTAGCCTATAGGTTGTAGAATAGATCAGTAGAAGATTGATTGTATAATTAATAGGTAAGAGATATAGCAGCTGCAGCGATCTGCGGGCTGTGCTGTAGGAGAATAGAGGAGAGTAAAATCCTAATTAAATAGTTGACCTTTTAGCTTGCTGATTGTGCAGTAGAAATCAAAACTGGGATTAAGCGGCTAGGCTTATAACTGTAGGAGCTGAAAAGGAGCAATTGCTTAATTAGTAGAGGGAAATAATTATATTGATCAACTAAGTGCTAAAACAAAGTGTCTAATAACTACCAAAAGGACATAAGACGATCTGGCCCGTATATATAGGAGCTAGCGCGGTCGTCACGTGATTAGCTTACTAGGATCACCAGATCACCAGGGGGATCCGCATGTTCCGCATGTCAATACTCCAACATTTATTTTCTTAGTCCTGAATTTCAATTTTTAGCAATTTTAGTAAGGTTTTTATATAGTATTTTTTGAACCTTTATAAGGATTCTAGTAGAACTGACTAGTTGAGGCCCAAAAGTAACTAAAGAAGCTATTCATTCTATTTGACTAAGTAAAATGTATTAACTAATACTTTTGGAAAGCTTTTTAGTATATTACTATATGAGGGAATAAGCTTGTGTTATAAACATAAAGTTTAAATTACTATCTAGACCAAGATAAATAACAAGCTATATTGAAAATACATTAAAAAAGTAGGTGAAAATTCATAAAAAGAGAAAATATACTATAAGCTTACTAAGTTATTACGTAATAAGCGCTTATATTAGCAACCTCTATTTTTTATACCCTTTCATTAAACTCTATGTATATAAGATACTACCCTCTAAACTTTGTTTACATATTGCTTACGTAGGCTTATCTAATATATCTTTTTATTGACGATTTTCATTCGTTCAAAAAAAAAGATTCACTAAAAGGAATTTTGACTTTTTATATTATCAAATTCCAAGCAAGATTGCAGGCGCGACCGTGCTGAGTAATCAGCTTACTAAGCAGTATATCTTAAAGAAGAAGTTCTTCTCTTTTCTAATCACTACATTTTTTAGTATAGCCCTTCAAGTTATTGAAATATAAAGCTTTGAAAATAATAACTTATTTGATATCTTTTCATTTTTGTCACCCCTCTGTATAACTTTACGATTAAAAAGTAAAAAGCTTGTAGCTTTTAAGGCTTTAGAGGTTGTTATTTCTTTTAAGGAGGCCTGCTAGGCTTAGTAAAAAAGGTAAAAGAAATCTCTCTTGCTTATTAAGGTGAGGCCCTAGTTTCTCTTTAGAAATCTAGATATCTTAGCTAAGTAAGCTAATAAGAGGGTCTTAAACAAGGCAACATCAAGCGGCTGCATCATGTTGGTTACGTAAACAGGATAAACTGCGAGTAGAATTCTGTTCTAATTACGGTACTTAAGAATTTTTTTTAGGTAAAGTAAGATTGACAGCTGTGTAAAATAAGTAATTAATAAGAGGCTTAAGCCTTGACTTTAGTATTGCAATCAAACACTTATTTAAGCTACACTAAACTTATATTATGATTTGTTTAGCTAAAATGTAACTGAAAAATTGAAATCAAAGAATTCCAAAATGAAGGGCTTGTAACTATGTATCTTGTATTAATCTCCAAGCTAATTAATATATAAGGGTAGGCGCTAGGCAAGATCTATTAGCGTCATCGAACACCAACATTTCGAGGCGAGAAAAAGGTCTGGCTTTGCCTTTTTCTCGCCTCAACTATCTTAAATGCCATCCCAAAATCAGCTTCCAATACTTGTTTTCTAGGTGCAGGTGTTGTAGCGTGCGCGCTGGCTGTTTATAGAGAAACAGAGTAGTTAACTGTTAAAAATTCTGCAATTAGTCTGTGCGTAAGCTAATTTTAGAGTTTAATTAAAGGCAATTTAACTCCTACTTGACAAAGCAACAGCTTTCTACTTAGGTAGATAGACTTATTAGCGTAGTAAACTAATAGATTTATCTACCTAGCTATCTATTACTCGAAATCCTTATACCGACTTGATATACTGACCTCCTATATCGACCTACACATACGAAATCTATCCAACTTGATATACCGACCTCCTATACCGACCTACACATTAGAATGGATAGCTAGTGCTCCTAGCTATCCACCTACACCGTAATCCCTATACCGACTCGATATCCCGACCTCCTATATCGACCTACACATCCGAAATCCATCCCGACTCAATATACCGACCTCCTATACCAACCTACACCGAAATCCCTCTATACCAACTCGATATACCGACCCAATATACCGACCTACACATTAGAATTGATAGCTAGTGCTCCTAGCTATCTACCTACACCGAAATCCCTCTATACCAACTCGATATACCGACCTCATATATCGACCTTATACCGAACTGCTTAGGTACCTATATAAGCAATACAAGAGAGCAGCTAGCATAGCCTACAACAACGTATAAGAAGTAAAAGAGATAACTAGACTAGCATACTAGCTCTACATACTTCCTACACAACAAAGGACTGTAAAACTACTTTAGGCTTTGAGCCTAACAAAGGACTGAGAAAGCTACTCGTTAAAACTACCCTAGGCTACGAGCCTCACCTTCATTTAGACGAACCCCTCCCTGTAAATAAATCATATATTAGAAAACACCACGTAGATACCTGTAGCTTCTAAACCTACACGTCTTATATAGCCTTTCAGGCTGAGAAAGGACGTTAAACTATAATAAAAAAAAGATCTGTTAGCGTAGATATAGACTAGGAGTGTTATCTACTCTTGCGAACTGTCCTAAATAGTACTCTTTCTTTTTTCCTGCTTGTATAGGGGCTTACTAAAGATCCTGTTTGATCTTCCTCAAATTCTAAGGAGATAGGCTTTTTTATTTCTATTGTATATGTTAGACGCCTTAATATACTACTGCTCTGTTTTCTCGCGTAGGAGATTAAAGTACAGGCTATACTTCCTCCTTCAATCAGCCTTGTAGCAATTATTATTAATGCCTGTTGTCTATCTTGAAATAAGCTTATTAGGGTACTAGTAGACAAAGTAATTAGTATATTGTAATCTAACCTCTCTCTTTGCAATTTGTAAAGCAATTTTTATTATTATAGCTTATGTAGGTAGAAGCCCTTGCCTAGTAAGCTGTTTAATATACTGTAAGAGCTCTAGCCCCTGTTGTTAGTAGACAGACTGTAAATTTTAAGCCTTAAGTCTGTGCAAGGTTGATGCACCTTTATGCCTGCAAGCGAGAGTTATAGGCTCAACGTTATATTTATTTGCGATGTGAGCGTATATAAGTTTATCTCCTAGATTTAGCAATTCTATAGCTGCAAGCGCAGCCTCAATTAAGCTTATATTAGTAGTGTTACACGTTGTTGAAAAAATGGTGTTGCATGGGCGGATCGGGCGTTCCGCCGTCACGGGCTTTACCGAATTTCAACATCCGACCAGCCCCACCACCCAACCGAGCCACTTTTACATAGTAATTTCAGCAAATTTCGAATATTAAAATTAGTATAAATTTTGAAAATAAAATTTCTCAAAGATTGCTTGAGACTAAGAATCTAAAAGCATAGATCTATAAATGTAGAATTCTACTTTAGCTTAGTAAGCCTTAGTTATAGAGATATCTACTTTTTATATAAATTTAAACTTTTTAATTATAAAGACTCTCAAAAATCTAAATAGGCTAAAAGATACGATTTTTAACTTATAATATAAAATATAAGTAATATTCCTTGAAAGTATAATATTTAAAAAGAGATAACAGAAATTTTTAGTTTATACTATTTCAGAATCTTATTTTTTAGATAACTTCTTTACATGTTGATCATTTTTCACAGTTTTTAAAGACTCACAGTCTAAAAGCTTAGGTCTATAGGTCTGGCATTTTATTTTAGTTTGATATAGCTTAGTAAAAAAGTTTCTATTTGAATATCAAGTAGAAATCTCTATAACTAAGGCTTACTAAGCTAAAGTAAAATCCTATATCTTTAGATCTATGCTTCCAAATTTGAAGTCTTCAAGAATTTTTAAAAAAGATTAATAATTAAAAAAGTAAATGAATTTTAATATTGGAAATTCGCTGAAATTACTATGTAAAAAGAGCTCGGTTGGGCGGTGGGGCTGATCGGATAGTGAAACTCGGTACGCCGTCCACCTCGGTACGGTAGCTCGAAACACTACTCGTGCCCGAGATAGTCGACGAGCCCGGAGCGTGCAAGATGGATTATATGAATGCGCGCATTGCGTTGCAGCCGGTGAGAAGCAGCCGGTTATCCATCAAGGGTAAGATAGCTGCAGTTGTACTTTTGGGCGATCGCTCCGCTCCTACTTTCACTGGAGCAGATTTGCCAGCAATCAAGCCAATCAGGCTAAGGCCTCCAGCTTGGCTTGGCTTGACAATTTAGAGTAGTATAGCTCAATTGATGAGGTTGATAAGCAAAAACCAATGGGCTTGATTGGCTTGATTGATGAGATTGACAACCGTGCGTAAGGCTGTACAGGTAGGTGAGGTTAGCTATATCGTGACTATTTCTAATGTTAAGTCTCTTAATTGTCATGCACAAAGATCATGAAGCTTATATATATGTATATATATATATATATATATATTTATATTTATAACGCGTTGTAGCGTTGCAAGGAGTTTTTTTATATATTATTGAAAACCTTAACTCTAGAAAAGTATCGTGAGATCGCTTCTACCACAACAGCAACAGCAGCCTTACGCACGGTTTTCAATCTTATTAATCTCAATATCAATCTAGCTTCTTGCAGCTTGATTGACACGAAAATTTATAGGGACTAGATTGGCTTGACTAATCTATATATTTTGTCCAGCTTGATTAATGAGCTTGATCTGGATTGATTGTTGGCAAGTCTGCACTGGAGAGAAAACTCCAGCCTGAGACGACGGTCCGACTCGTAGCAAATTGGAGTGACCCCCGGAACATCAAGCGCTATTCTGAATAGACCATGATATTCTGACGAACGAAAGTAGGCTATAAATATGGCGGATGTGCGTAGTCATAGCCTAGTCGGAAGGTTGGCGTTGCCAAGCTGTCTCGAATGCAAAAAAAGAACTTACGCCTTGCTAAGCTTTACGATGGCGGGCGCGCTATCACATGCTTTGTCATATGAGGTTGATGCTACCCAAATGGTCTGAGTCAGAAACATGGTCATTACGGGTCAAGGTTGGCAGTATAAGATCATCCAGGGTGTATCAAAGCAGCGATTACATTGATGGTGAAGACTGTTCCAGGCGTAGCACACTGCAAAAGCTGCGAAGCCTAACTTCCCCTAAATTCTGCGTTACGAACTAAGAATGGGTAAAGTCCAATACTCTAGACGATGCGGCTGTGCTCGACATGAGGCTCCTTCTCATCGCCAGAGTTGGTGAGGCGTTTCTTAGCAGCTTGCCTCGCGATAGCATCCATATCCACGGGAGCAACAGCGGCCGGACCGTCGAAGATACGGGCGATCTCCTCAAGTGTAGGTCCCTGTGACACGGAATTAGCATTTTATCCAAAGAGTAGATCAGACATGTACTACCTTGGTCTCGGGATAGACGAAATAAACGAAGATAAGCTCGACAGTAATCCAGAGGGTGTAGAAAAGAGCCAGGTTCCAGTGCTTGGGAAGATTGTCCCATGCGACCGGGTTGGTCTGACCACCGACAGCGAGAATCGCTTGAACAGTGATGTTCATAATCATCAGACCCTTGGCTCGCAGAGCATAAGGCAGAATCTCAAGAGCGTAGGCGACAAGTAGGCCAGACCAGGCAAAAGCGTAGAAGACACCGAAGATCCATACGAATGGGATCTGAGCGTAGCCGGCTGCTGAGTTGGTGTCTCCAGAGTTCTCGTAGACAGCGCAGGTGATGGTCCAGCAGATGAATGAGACGACCATACCTGTGGTGGCACCGAGGAAAAGTGGACGACGACCAACCTTATCAATCAAGGTAGCTGCGTATACGGATACACAAAGAGCCAGGATACGCTCACCACCAGTAAGCTGATCGAGTTGTAAGTATCGATTCTAATATAACGATTCGTTTGTACTTACACCCATCTTCTGGTTTTCGCTAGTGATACCGGCACCCTCGTAGACTAGGTTGATGTAATTGGAGAAGAGCGCATTGCCGGAGTACTGGGAGATGATGCCGAGAGAGATGAGGATCGCCAACCTCCATCGGTTACCCTTTGTCTTGACAAAGTCCACGTAGCTAGAGTTCTCGTTCGCGTCGGCCTCTAATCGAATGACCTCCCTCATTTCAATGTATTCAAACTGAACCGTTGCATTGTTTCGGTCACCACCGGCATGGTAGTACGCAAGAGTGTCTAAAGCCTCCTCGTAGCGTTCCTTGGAGATCAACCAACGAGGACCTGGAATGTTATGTCAGCTTGCATTCTATGACGATTGAATTTGTTAATTTTGACTTACTCTCGGGAACCCACAAAAGGAAGCACAGTTGGAGGAAGGATGGAAGGGCTTGAAGAAGGGTAATAGACCTCCAAGACCAATCGTTGCTCGCTTGAGATGTGCCCCATGCAATCCATGCGACAAAGAGTGCTCCCAAGTTCCACAAGCAGTTGTATACGGCGGTGAATATACCACGGTGCTGGGGATGGCAGATTTCAGTGAGAAGAATTGGCGAGCACATCTGGGCGAAAGAGTTTCCAAAACCAAGAATGAAACGTCCGCCCATATAAATCTGCCAGTTTGTGGAGAAGGTTGAGACAAGAGCACCGACAATCATGATGGAACAGCCAACGGCGATTGGAATCTTACGCCCGGTCCACTGGGTCAGGAACGGGACTAGGAAGAAGCTAACGATCGAACCGATGTTGTACATGTTGTTCATGAGACCCAGTCGGTTACCGGAGGGCTCTTCGAAGTATGTCTGCCAGTAATCCATCTGCTGCGAAGAGTTCATCATCATGCTCAATGGTTGTCAGCAAAATTCGTTGGGTTGCAGGTATGACTACTCACCCGTCGTAACCAGTGGTAGCGGAGGCAATGCAAAGGACCGAAGAGTGCCAGAACAGCTTTCGCATGTTTGGGTCCTTGTACCAAATGACTTTTTCAAACTCAGGCGCCTCGTCGCGAGCGACCTCGCTGTTGCCTTTCGGCGCTCCCAGGGACATGCCAACCATCTTGATTAAAGAGCGATGTGCGATAAGATAGAATAAAGATTGACTGGAGTTCAGGACCGGTAGACTTTGCTACTGACGGGCGAAGTCTCTTGAGGTTGCGACTGACCCTCGTCCAATGTCAAGTACTTATATTCGATCCACGATTGTTGCAAGCGACCCCACACCCAGGATAGGCTACTCGCATGCTTGCTCCACCGTGGGTTGACGGAAGTGGGTACCGCATTTCGCAGGAAGGCAGCCTGACAGCAACAGTGGAATGAACCAGTAAGATCTTACCAAGAAAACTCCACCGAGCGATCCGTTGGCACCAGGCCCGTAGCGCCGTGGGACTAGACTTAAAATTTTAGAGATATCCCGTCTTGTCATGTCTAGGCATTGCTCGCCAATGCTAATATTCAACGTCTGATGCAAATTGCGGTCTCTTTCGACAAGTCTGTAACTTGTACGCTTGAACGTGTGACCACATTCGACAACAGGTCCAAGTATGGTTTGCGTTCAGTCAGTGATCTTTTATGGAGCTTCGATATTGTTTGCATAGTTATCAACGTAGACGCCGAAGTCAAGTGTTGCACTGTAAAAAAGCGGCATGTGCAAAGACTCCCGCCTACAAAACTTGGTGGTTTCTTCAATCCAGCTGATCAGATGATAGATGCCTTCATCATAAGACTCATAGGCCGCCTGGTTGGAAGCGATCTTTGACGTTCAGCCCTGTGTTCCTTGATCCTGTTGTGAGCTCCGCCATGCCCAGCATTGAGGCTTGACACGCCTCCGGGCTTGATCGTAAGACCCCTCAAAGACTCTGGGCATCCCCTCTGAACAGGCGACTCGTCCCGCGGATAATTTTGCTTAGCATCCGGTTTGTCTCTTGGATTTCTGCACTCAAGTCTTGGAAGAACCAACCATGGGCCCGGTCGTGGTAGGTCAAGCTTATAATGCAATGCCATGAGCTGCCAAGATGGATAAAGGGGCCTGTGTGCCGGACCTGGAACTGTGAGACTAGCCTCGAAGACTAACCTCAGGAAACCATAGTACTGACGAAGTCGAGAATTGACATTTTGCATTAGCAGACATCGAAGAGACTGAGGATGGTTGGGAGAAGCCGTGCCGCACGCGACGTGGCGGGAAGCTGACCAGGTGAACATCGCAGCTATGTCGCAGGCCACGTGCAGCCTTGGCATGCACCCACGGGAGGCACCACGAGTAGACAATCGCGAGACGGTGCTCGTACTAATGCGACACATGTTTCAATTTCGTGGATCCATATCTGTGTAAACGGGTTCCAGGCGCCGAGCTGTTGGTGTCAGTACGATATTGTTCATGCGCAAGCGAGTACCTAGAGTGCCCGTGCGCGTGACGAGCCAGTTCGCGTGACGAGCCACCCCAACATGAAATCGCGATCGTAAATATGAGGCTGTACAACAACATACAAAAGTAATTATTATAAGGTTTTCTAATGTATTACTATATAGAGGCTTGCGCATCTTTTGTACTATTTAAATTTAGCTAGTGTCGTAATTTGGCGCCCGCGCGCGCTGATTTTGGGTGAGGGCGACGCAGGCAGCGGACCAGCGTCAACACGGCTTACTACACCCACAACACAACAATACTTTGTTAGATTTTAGCTAGCTTTGTGTAAGGCTTTTTACTTAAGCTTATTAAGTATATTATTAGATTTTTGTATAGTTGCAGCGTCATGTTATTATTTTTTAATTGCCTTGGCTGTAGCTAGTTGCTTAGCCTTTACTTTCTTTATTTTTACGCGCTTCTTAGTAGCTTATTATTACGCTAGCTTTACAGCTTCTTGTTACTTCCTTTTTTATACTATTGCCGCCGCTTTTAGCTCTTTATTATAAGTTTTTTAAAGTTGTTCGCGCTTATTTTTGTCTTATTTTATAGCCTTGCGGGCGTAGGCTTTGCAGAGCTTCTTAGAAGACTAGAAAACAGCGCTACTATAATACTCTTTACGCTATTAAAAATCTATAGTATTGCTTTTTTTCTTATACTTCTTTTTAGCTTAAAGCGCGCGTATAAGGCTGTTATTTTTATAGTAAAGGAGCTTATTTTGCACTTAAAGAAAGTGTAATTACAACTTAAGCTATTTAGCTTTATCTTTTACTTTATTAGTAACTACAGCTTTAAAAATTCTATGCAGCTCTCTCTAGCTATTACTATTACTATAATAGCTAAGTTCTAAAGTCTTATCTTGTGCTAAAGTGCTGTTATTAAAGTATTTTAGTACAACCTCTATATCTATTAGCTACACGCCTATAGCTTAAAAACTCTTTAAAACAAAATCTAACTTTATTACAAAGTCTTACGTAGGCTAAAAAATATTAAAAAAGTCATGTTTTGTAAATCTTATAAAGGCTTGTAATTAGTAAAGGTAGCAAATAATTTCTTATAAGTAGTATTTCAAAAGAGGCGTAAATAGAATAATATTAACTAGCTATAAGCTATAAGTAGTATAGAGTAGAAAAATAGCTAAAAGGATATAGTTACTATTACAAAAATTAATAAACTTAGTTGTAAGATAGCTACTATAGCTATTAAGAATAAAGAGATAGTACTCTTATTACGCTTTTTGCTTTATAAAGCGCTTAAATACTTATTTAAGCTATGCTAAACTTATATTATTATTTATCTATCCTAAGGCTAAGTTTAAGAAGAAAACCCTATGTTTTCTAACCTTAACAGTGTCTACTTAGCTTAATTAAAGCTTAGATGTGCTCTAGTAGATAAGAGTAGGCAGTAGTACCTCTTTAGAAGCGTATACGCAAGCTAATAGCGTTATCTATTCTTTATTGCTATCTTAGATTGCTGTAGTATGCTCTTTAAAAGCCTAAATAGCGTTGATAAAGACGCGTTTTAAGCAGTATATAATGCTAATAAAAAAGCTTTTCCTATCTATATTATATGTATTGTGCTTATTAATATTGTACTCTTATATCTTTAAGTATAACATGTTAAAGTATAGCTTGTATTTTTCTTTAGAATTAGCTTTATGTCTATTATAATTAATTCCTACGCTCTATTTAATAGTAAGCTTGTCAGCGTAGTAAAAAACAAACTAAGTAACTTAGCTTTTAGAGACCTTCTACTTTGCTACTATTTCTAGAAAAATTTATATTATCTCTTATATAGGTAGTAAACTGCGCTAAACATATTTTTCTATATATAATACAAGCTCTTATTCTTGTTGTAGGCTAAGGAGTTGTTGTTATTCTAATTTAGCTACATTTGTGCTCTGTTTCTCTTTGTGCTGCCGCAATAGTGTTGTTTAGTTAACTTTAAATATTTTTAAAACTTTGTAGTATAAGACTTTATCTCTTAGTTTACGTAATTTAATATATTTAATCGCTTCTTGAATTAGATCTATAGTGGCAGAGTTATAACACGTTAAAGTTAGGATGATCTTAATGTTATAATGTTGGGGTGGCTCGTCACGCGAACTAGCTCGTCACGCGCACGGGCACTGTACCTAGGTACCGTGTCTGTGCGCGTTTTGCGCATAGTCGAGTTTTGAGCACCCCAACAACATGAAGATTTTAGAAAAATAAGGCTGTAGAGCCACTACTAATAGCTAGTATCGTGAGATTTTGTTAAGTTATAGTATATATAATATTGTAATCAATTTGTACTACTTATATTTGCTTAGTAAGGTGACGTTGCGCCCGCGGCGGGTAGTGCACGCTGGGGCAGCTAGTGCAGCTACCTCAGTTTTAACATAAGATAAATTAACAACAATACGTTTTTAATACTTCTGCTTTTAAGTAGAGGCTTGTAAGGCCTTATTATTACCCTTTTAGAACAGTTGTATAGCTTTTTAAGCATCGCGAGCTAATTTCTAACGCTCCTTTTAAGCTGCCTTTTTAGCCTTCTCTTTCTACCTCCTCTCCTTAAGCCTCTCCCTCTTAACACGCCTCTTCTTAGCTTGTTAAGCCTTATATAATTAAGCTTGCTCTTTTAAGTAAGACTTCTTAGCTTTTTAAAGTTATAGTAGTTGTTGTTTGTATTATTAAACTACCTTGTTGTCCTAAGCTTAACAGACCTTCTTAGGCAACTAGAAAACAGCACTACTGTAGTACTCCTAGGGATTGTTAAGTTAGAAAGTATAGCTCTTTTTTTAGTATCTCTTTTTAATTAAAAGAGCCTCTTTTAAGCCTTAATTCTTTCTATAGAGGATACTATTTTAAGCTAAGATATAGTAGAGGCTTTAACAAATCTTTTTTACCTCCTTAGTACCCTAATCTCGCACTAAACGACGTATAAGAGTTTTTATTTTAAGCTAATTACCTTTACTAAGTATAGAAGCTAAGAATTTATCTAAACTAGAGGCCTTCTTACAGAATCTTTAAAAGATAACCTTAGGATTAGGTAGGTAGACCCTAGTTACCTAGAAAGACTTTCTAATAGTCTCCTCCTTAAAAGCAGTACCCTAGGCCCTCTAAAAGAGGAGAAAGAAGTCTTGTTTTACTATTAGTAGGAGCCCCTAGCTTTTATAAAGGTAGAATAAAAGCTTAGTTAAGTAGGCAGTTAAGAAAAGCTTAAATAATCTAACGTTAAGCAGTTAAAGTGTATAGGTTAAATAAGAAGGAAATACAGCTAATAAGATCTTGTAGTTATTATAGTAATTAATAAAATCTATAGTTAAGTAAGATCTATAGCTGTTGAAGAGAAGTAATTAGTATCTTAAATAAGCTTTCTGTCTAGTCTCTCTCTTAAAAACCTCCTTAAGCTAGGCTAGACCTATATTATTATTGGTCTAGCTAGAAGGAGATAAGCTAACAAATACTAAGTGCTTTTCGTTATTAATATCTTTAACCTAGCTTAATTTTAAAGCTCTAACAGCTAACTAAAAGATATAAGCAAGGGATAGAGCTGTACTGTCTAAATAAACGCAGGCTAGGATAGTTACCTACTCTCTAGAACTATCCTAAGTTGTAGCTGTTACTCTTTTTTAATTATATATCTTCTTGTTAAACACTCTTTTTAACTTTCTAGTTACTCTAATTTTTAATTTTTTAAGGTGTCAAGGGTGGTGGTTGTTGTTGTAGTCGAAATGGGGTTCTAAAAAAGTGAAAAGCAGCTACCCTCTACTAATTAATTGCAAAAGTCAAAAAAAAGATTATATGTAGTTAACAAGATTCGAACAGTGGGTGGATATGTTCTAGGAGGAAAGCTCAGACTACTAAGCGATAACCAGGGTTAAAAAAATTGCTAAGGTACTAAAAAACGACACTAGTTAAAACATGTCCAACGGCGATTGCTAGCCTATAGCTAACAACAGGATTACAGTAGGATTGTAATAGGATTGCAACATAATGCAATAGAGGAGGGAAAGAACACGTACGTATTGCAGCGGGAGCCTGCAATACTTCATAAAGCTGCTGCTTCTTACCTACTGCTTCTCACCCTTTGAACAGCACCGCATACGAACGTTAAGAGCTCTAATAGCTAACTAAAAGATAAGAGCTAGAGATAGAGCTATACTGTCTAAACAAACGCAGGCTAGGATAGTTACCTACTTTCTAGAACTGTCCTAAGTTGTAGCTGTTACTCCTTTTTTATTGTATATCCTCTTGTTAAACACTCTTTTCAACCTTCTAGTTACTCTAATTATAAAGCCTTTCTTATCTATATTAAAGATTTAAGAAGGCCCTATATTATATTCCCTTATCTTCTTATATAGTAGCTTAAAGTAGAGGCTATATTTAGCCTCTAAATTAGCTTTGTAGCGATTGTAATCTATTCCTGCCTACTAGCGTAAGATAAGATAGGTAGGATTCCTATTAATAAAGCAAGTAACCTAGCTTTCTAAAACCTCTCTACTAGCTAAAGATAAGGCAAAGTTGCGTATTATTACTTGTGTAGGTAGTGTACGTCGTTTAGTAAGCGTAGTAATATACTATAGGAGCTTAGTTTCTTAGTGTAGGTGAAGGAGTTAGTGGGCGAGTTGGCGTAGTTGAGTTTGGCCCTAGAGTCTTTAAGCGAGCGTTTAATAATTAATACTATACTTTGCTGCAAATCTTGTATACGAAAAAGATGCGCCTAGTGCGCGCAATTTAATTTCTTTAATTGCTTCCTAAATCAGATCTATATTAGTGGAGTTATGACGCGATTTGTGTAGGTGGTTGTTGTGTTGGGGTGGGCATTGCGCGAACACGGGCATTGCGCGCACGGACACGGTACCTTAGCATTAACATAAGATAAATCAACAACCACACGTTTCTAAAGCATCTGCTTTTAATTAGAGACTTTTAAGGCTTTGCGCTTACCTTTTTAAAATAGTTGTATAGCCTTTTAAGCGTCACAAGCTGATTTCTAACACTTCTTTTTAGCTGCCTTTTTAGCCTTCTCTTTCTCCCTTACCTCCTTAAGCTTCTCTCTCTTATCACGCTTCTCCTTAGTTTGTTAAACCTTATATAATTAAGCTTGCTCTTTAAAGTAAGACTTCTTAGCTTTTTAAAGTTATAGTAATTATTATTTATATCATTAAACTACCTTGTTGTCCTAATCTTAACAAACCTTCCTAAGTAACTAGAAAATAGCACTACTATAGTACTTCTTATTGTTATTATTAGTATAGAGAGTATAGCTTTTCTTTCAGTATTACTTTTGTAATAATAAAGCCTTTTTTAAGCCTTTAATCTCTCTACAAAGGATACTATTTTAAGCTAAGATGTAGTGGAGACTTTAACAATTTTTTTCTACTTTCTTAGTGCCCTCATCTTGCACTAAACGGCGTATAAGAGTGTCTATTTTAAGCTAATTATTTCTACTAAGTATAAAAGCTAAAAGAATTTTTAAACTAAGCTAAAGGCCTTCTTGCAGAATCTTTAGAAGATAACTTTAAAATTAGGTAGTTTAACAACATAAATAATAACTACTAAACTTCTAAAAGCCAAGAAGTCTTACTTAAAGAAGCAAGCTTAAATATATAAGCTTTAACAAGCTAAAGAGAGGCGTCTTAAGAGAGAGAAGCTTAAGAAGGTAAGGGAGAAAGAGAAGGCTAAAAAGGTAGCTAAAAAGAAGTGTTAGAAATTAGCTTGCGACGCTTAAAAGGCTATACAACTGTTCTAAAAGGGTAAGCGTAAAGCCTTACAAGCCTCTACTTAAAAGCAAAAGCATTAAAAACGTATTGTTGTTAATTTATCTTATATTAAAGCTGAGGTAGCTGCACTAGCTGGCCTAGCGCGCACTACCTGTTGCGGGCGCAACGTTATCTTACTAAGTAAATATAAGTAGTACAAATTGATTGCAAGGCTCTATTTAGTATTACTTTATAAAAACTCGTAATACTAGCTATTAATAGTGGCTCTACAGCCTTATTTTTCTATAATCTTTATGATTTTGGGGTGCGCATAACTCGACTATGCGCAAAACGCGCACAGACACGGTACAGTGCCCGTGCGCTAGGTATGTGAGCAAGGTCAGCATGTGAGCCACCCTAACAACAAGTCGCGATTAAGAAGATGAGGCTGTAGAGGCCCTTACAAAAGCTATTATCGCGAGATTTCCTAGTATATTACTATATTAAAGCTTGCGCGTCTTTTGTGCTATTTAAATTTTACTAGTGTCTTAATTTAGCGTCCGCGCGCGCTAGTTTTAGGTGGGGGAGACACAGCTAAAGGACTAGCGTTAGCATAACTTGCTACAACTACAACATAACAATGCTTTAGTAGATTTTAACTAGCTTTATGTATAGCTTTTTGTTTAGCCTTTTTGCCTGTATTGTGAGATTTGTGTAAGGTTGTAGCGTTGCGTTCCTGCTTTTTAAGCGCCTAGCATGTAGCTAGTTCCTTAGCCTTTACTTTTTGCTTATAATTACGCTCTTCTTTAGCACGTTGTTAAGCTACTATAGCCTTCTCTACCTGCTGCTTTTTATATAAAGTTGTAGCTGCTTTTAGGTCTTTATTGCAAGTTTTTTTAGAGTTATAGCTGCTTAGCTTTGTTTTATTTTCTTGCCTTACGCGCGCAGGCTGCGTAGAGCTTCTTAAAACTCTAAATAAACTACGCTGCTGTAGTACTTATTGCTGTCTTCTGTAACTAGTGTTGTACGCTTTGTCTAGCGCTTCTATTTAGCGTTAACTTATACTAGAGGCCCTTGTTTTAGTTGTAAAGTAGCTTATTATCTACTTATAGCAAGTGTATACTCTATAATAGCTATTTAGCTTTAACTTTTACCTTGTTAGCAACTGTAGCGTTAAAAAAAATTTGTAGCTAAATCTAGCTATTACTATTACTATACTGCTAAAGTTCTAAAGCCTTATCTTGCTCTAAAGTAGTAGTATTAAAGCGTTTTAGTACAACCTCTGCATCTATTAGCTATACGCCTCTAGCTTAAAAACTCTTTAGAATGGTATCCTACTTTATTATAAAGCTCTAGGCTACTTAAAAGTCTATAAAGAAGTTGTATTTTATAACTCTTACAATGCTCTGCAATTGCTGTGTATAGTAGTTAAGCTGTATTATATAGTTTTACAAAAGTAGTAAGAACAGCACTACATTTAGCAGCTAAAGACTGTAAGTTAAGTAAAGTAAAAAGAGAGCTAATAAAATATAAATAGCGTTGCAAAAATTAATAAAATTAGTAGTAAGGTAGCTACTATAGCTATTAAAAATTCAAAGTTGCTATCTGCGTTGCGCTTTTGCCTTTGTATAGTAATTAAACACCTATTTAAGCTAAGTAAGGCTAAAAATTTTATTTATCTATCTTAAGAGCAAGTAGAAGACAAAAACATAGTATTGTTGAGCTATAATATTATTAACCTAGCTTAATTAAATCCTAGTTGTGCCCTGGTAGATAAAAGCAGGCAGTAATGCCTTAATAAAAGCGCCTATACAGGCTAGTAGTGCTACTTATTCTTTATTACTATCTTGTACTGCCGCAGTGCGCTTTTTTAAGTTAAAGAAGCTATACTAAAGACTCTTGTTAAGCAAGTTGTGTAGCTAACAAAAAAGCACTTCTTATCTATATTATATATATTTTGCTTATTAATACTGTACTCTTGCATCTTCGCGTAAAAGAGGTTAAAGTAGAGCTTATATTTAACGCTGTTAGTAGCTTTGTGCTAGTTACAATTAATATCTACGCTTTATTTAGTAGTAAGTTTATTAGAATAGTAATATAGAAACTTAGTTACTTAGCTTTTAAACGCTTTCTGTTTTGCAACTATGCTACAAAAATTTTATACTATCTTTTATGTAGGTAGTAAGCCTTGCTTTGTGCATCTTTCTATGTAATTTACTAGTTTTATCTCTTGTTATAGGCTAAGTAAGTGCTGCGCTTGTCCCTAGGATACATTTCAGCGTGTTGCACCTTAGTAGCAGCGTAACAATATTATTCTATTAACTTTAAATTTTTTTACAACTTTATAGTATAAAAAAACGCGTTGTCTTTATGCAATTTAATATCTTTAATTGCTTTCATAATTAGTTTTATAGTGGTGAAGTTATAACACGTTGAAGTTGGGATGATTTTGATGTTGTGATGTTCAGGTGGCTCATATGCTGACCTAGCTCACATGGCGCACGGGCACTGTACCTACCGTGTCTGTGCGCGCAATGCCTATGTTCGCGCAATGCCCACCCTAACACAACAACCACCTACACAAATCGCGTCATAAATTAAGTACTATAGACCCGATTCAGAAAGCAATTAAAGAAATTAAATTACGCGCACTAGGTGCATCTTTTTTGTATACAAAATTTGCAGCAAAGTATAGTATTAATATAAAGGGCTGAAGCCCTAACGTCTTTAGTACTTGACAAAAAGCCTCGTTTTGCTATCCTACAGATCCTGGGTTTCCGTGCGCACATAGCATCTGTAAGCCTAGCGTATTAGCCTTTCTGCTTTTCTAGCCTACTAAAGTTTTCTCTTAGCTCTACGCTATTTTCTTAAGCTACGTTGATAGCTGCTACGTAGCTACTTTTGCCTCTTTCTTAGTACTAAGTGCAAACCTTATAGAGTAGTAGATAAGCTTACTAAATAGCCTTTGTAGTTCTTTATTTAATTTACTACTATTTTCTATATGTCTTTATTTAATCTAACGCACTTTTATATTTAAATTAAATCCTTTTATAGCGCTAACGCTGCTACATTAAATTAGAAGCCTCCTAGAGCTATATCTAGATAAGAAGCTAGCTAGAGCTATATCTACGCATAGAAGCCCCCTAGAGCTACATCTAGACAAGACTCTAATTAATCAAATTACTAATCTTAGTTAAAGCTGTTTTAAATTTACTAGAAATTAAGAATAGAAGAAGTATAAGGATGCTAAGAGATACTAAGCTATATAAGACTTTACTTAAAACGTTCTATAATACTAATTATTAAGTAAGCCTACTATATTACTAGTAGCCTTAGAAATTAATCTTTACTATTAAATAATATAAGTACTATTTAGTTAGTATTTAAATATGATTATAGTAGAGGTAGAGATTATATCTAAAAGCTTTACTATCTAGATAGCAAGACTGCACTTAGATAGTGTTAGTAGGACTAAGATAGTAAACATACTAGAGCGTCTCTGCAGTGCAAGCAAACTAAATAAGATAACAACTTTAATAATAATTTAAGAAACCTTTCTTATTTAAGAAACTATTAACTTAGACTTAAAAGAAATAAAATTAGAATAAGAATAGCTACTTACTTAGCTACTAATACTACTTGCTGTATTAAGACTAACTTAGTAGCTAGTAATAATACTAAAGCATTTTAAGTAACTTAATCTAGACGCTTTTAATAAAACAAGAAAGATATACTGAATCTTTAAGAAGTAGCTTACTACTAAAGTAGAAAAAAACTAAGAAGTGTGAAGGGCTGAAGCCTTGATGTTCTCTAGTACTCGGCCTGTGGCATTCGTTGGCTTTTCTTACCTCAGCACTAGCACCTCAGTACTAGCACCTCAGCACTAGTAGCTGACTATCGGCCGCACTATTCACGCTAACTATTAGCTGATCTGACAACCTCTAACAACCTCTAACAACCTTAGTTAGTCCTAACTTAGGTTAAGTCCTAATCACCTGGGTTAGATATATAAACCTACGTAGTCTCTCTGTATAGTTTAATATCTAATTTATTTACCTTCACCGTTTACCTTGCATCTTTAGTTAACCCAACACACCCTTATAATTAAATTAGATCCTTCTTTAGCTACTTGCGTAGCTACGTCGTACTTAGGAGCCCTCTAGAGCTATATCTAGACAAGAAGCTAGCTAGAGCTATATCTACGCGCGAGAATCTAATTAATTAGAGCGCTAGTTAATTAGTTAACTGTTTAAATCTCCTAAAGGATTAATAGAAGAAGCACTAGATTAAAAGTGCTAAGATATACTTAGTTGTATAAGTCCCTTAGGCGTTTAAATTTGTTAGATAAGCCTACTAAGTGTAGTAGCCCTAAAAAACAAGACGAAGGATAAGCCTACTAAGCGTAGTAGCACCTATAACAATTTCTGTCTATAATATAGAGTAGTAGCAAGTACTTACAATATAATAGCAGAACTCTTAGTAGCTCTTTTAGCTGTAAGGATAGCAGAACTACACTAAGATAGTGTTAGCAGACCTAAAGTAGAAACTGCTTTAAAAGGTCTTTGTAGAGTAGGTAGCCTAGATAAGATAGCTGCTTCTACAAGGATACAGGAAGCCTTCTAAGCTTAGGAGGCTATAGGCACGCTACAATAAAGAGAGCCTAAGGTAGAATAACAACCTCTACCTTAGTTACCTACCTTATTAGCTGCCTTAGGAAATTAACAAGCTTAAACGCCTAGGCGTTTTAAATAACTAGCTCCTAATACCTTTAATAGAAATAGAAAGATGTACTAAATCTTTTAACAACAGCTTACCGCTAAGGTAGAAAATAATAAGGAAGATTTTAATATAGATAAAAGGACTTGTAACTACGCCTTTAGTTAATTAAACGGCTTAGCTACAACCTTTACCCTGCCTTTCCTTAACTTAATAGGGACTTCTAATTTATAGAACTTTAATAAGCTATTAAACTTCTTTAATTAAATGTTTAGAGATCCCTATAGTGTAGAAAGAGCTAAGAACAAGCTCTAGTTTATAAGCTAAGGCAAGAAAAGCATATGTAAATATATTATAGGATTCTAGGAACAACTACTATTATCTAATAGTAGTTTAGACAAGAATACAAGGATAATGCTTTTCTAAAAAAGTCTTATTTAGAAACTTTAAGACAAACTTGTAGGTATTACTTATAAGGATTTAGATAGCCTGCAAAACAAAGCAATAGAGATTGCTAATTACCTCTATAGAATAGAGGAATACTCTAAAGGCAGAGACAACAAGCCTAAGGAGTAAAAATCTAGGAGAACTTCTCCTCCTCCTTCTCCTTTAAAAGGAGACTAGATAGAAGGGATAGAATATATAAGAAGAACTGCTAAACCTTAACAGTTTAGTAACTAGAAGTTAGAAAAGTTGTATAGAGAAAGACGCTATTTTAACTGCAAACAAAAAGGCTATCTGTCTGCATATTGTATAGAGAATAAGAGATCTTCTAAAAAGGAGAAAAAGACTTTAGTTAAGTCTTCTAACTTTAAGAAAAATAATAAGCTTAGCAAGGGAAGCTTAAATAAGGACTTAGATTTAGAAAAAGAGTAGCTCCTATTTAAAGTCACTAGTAGGAGCCTCTAATAAGTTAGGATAACTTAGTTAAGGAGTAGGCTAAATTTAAAAAGAATATAAGCAGTAATAGAATTACTTTAGAGGCGCTAGTAAATTGTTACACTTTTGCCTTTACTTTAATTCATATAGGAAACCTTGTATACTTACTTATTAGCTCTTAACTTAGTAAGAACGCCAACTTATAGTGCATTTCTATTTCTTCTAGGAGATTAGAAGGAGTTACAGATAAACCTAGAACTATTAACAAAGTTGCTAGGTTAGACATTAATATTAAAGGCTATAAGGATACTATTTAGTGTTATGTGGCCCCTACACACCCTAGTTATAATTTAATACTTAGACAGCCCTAGATAAATAGAAGAGAGGTTACTATTGCTCCTTTTAGAAAAACAATTTACATCTATTCTTCTAGCTAAAGGATTAAGTTACTTAGCACTAAGAATTGCTCTATTAAAAGAGACTAGAGATTAAAACAAATAAGCGTAATAGCTTATTACTCCTATATTAGGCAGGCGAAAAAAGATAAGTCTATTTAGACTTTTGCTGCTTCTCTTAAGGATATTAAAAAAGCCCTAGCTCCTAAGAAGAAAGTAGAGGTTCTACCTTTACTCTCTAAGGCTTATTAACACTTAGCTTAGATTTTTAATCTAAAAACTACTTCTGTACTACCTCCTTTACGCGGATCTAAAGTAGATTACTAAATTAAACTAGAGAAAGATAATAAAGGTAAGGAGAAAGAGGCTCCCTAGGGACCTCTATATAGTATAAGCTACCTAGAACTCCTAGTATTACAAAAGGAGCTTATTTCTCTACTTAATAAAGGATAGATTAGAGCTAGTAGCTCTCCTGCCTCCTCCCCTGTCCTTTTTGCTAAGAAACCTAGAGGAGGATTATATTTCTGCATTAATTACCGAGCCCTAAACGCTATTACAAAGAAAAATTGTTATCCTTTACCTTTAATTTAGGAAACCCTTAATAATATTGTAAAAGCTAAATAGTTTACAAAGATTAACGTTTCTGTAACTTTCTACAAGATTAGGATTAATATAAAAGATAAGTAGAAAATAGCTTTTTGTACTAGATTTAGGTTATATAAGTAGCTAGTTACTTTATTTAGTATAGCAAACGCTCCTAGTACCTTTCAACGCTATATTAATTAGACTCTCTGCAAGTATATTTACAATTTTTGCTTAGCCTACCTAGATAATGTATTAATTTACACTAATAGCACGCTTAAAGAACACTAACATAATATAAATAAGGTTTTAAATGCTATAGGCAAAGCTAGATTACTTTTAGACATCTAGAAATGCAAATTTAATATACAGAGTACAAAATACTTTAAATTTATTAATA
This sequence comes from Alternaria sp. 'sect. Undifilum', assembly GCA_024321975.1. NCBI lineage: Eukaryota > Fungi > Ascomycota > Dothideomycetes > Pleosporales > Pleosporaceae > Alternaria > Alternaria sp. 'sect. Undifilum'. The sequence continues at coordinate 2,159,575 of JAJJZI010000010.1, read as the reverse complement.
AGGCTAGAAAAGGACTTTAGATAGACCCTAAGAAAGTAAAAGCAATTAGAGATTAGTAAGTACCTACAAATGTTAAAGGAGTACGCAGTTTTCTTAGTTTTGTAAACTTTTATTAATAATTTATTAAGAACTACTTAGAAATAGTAGCTCCTCTTTTAAGGCTTACTAGTAACATCTCCTTTTAATAGGGAAAAACTAAGTAAAATGCTTTTAATAAGCTAAAGGAGTTATTTATTACTAAGCTAGTAGTAGCTTAATAGGATCCTAATAGAGAAATAATCCTAGAAATAGCCTCGTCTAGATATGTAGTAGCAGGAGTCCTCTTATAATATAATAATAAAGGAAGCTTACGCCTAGTAGCTTATTATTTAAAAAAGATAACTAGCTCGCAAAGCAATTATAAGATATATAATAAGGAATTACTAGTAATTATCTCCTACTTATTTAAGTAGGATGCTATACTACAGTTTTTGAAGAAGTTTATAGTTATTACAGACTATAAAAACCTTAAATATTTTAGCAAGCCTAGACAGCTTAGCAAGAGACAAATAAAACAGGCTTAATTTCTAGGAAAGTTTCCTAATATAGAAATATTCTACAGGCCTAGAGTTAATAACTCTAAAGCTAATGCCTTATCTAGGAGACAACAAGATATGCTAGTAAACAACTAGAATACTAGGATTTCTAGAAAATTTCTATAAGTATTTAAACCTACAACTACAGCTACTAACAAGGAAGTAGAAGAAGAAGAAGTACTTAGAACCTTTAGCTGCAACAGCTATCTAGCAATAGTACTAGAATTACTTTAGGAGCAATTAGATCTAGAAGATCTATAGAATAAAGCTAAAAAGGAGGACAAAACTTACTAAATAGCCTAGAAAACTATAAGGGATAGTAAATAATAATTTCTTATAGCTTTAGATTTTAAACTTTCTATTTCCTAATGCTAACTAAACAATTCTAGAAACCTTCTATATTAAGACTCAAAATAGGTACCTGATAATAAACTTTTAAGAACTAGAATTATCTACAAAATCTACAGTTCTAGAGCTTTAGGGTATTTAAGAGGAAATATTACTTATTAAGCTATTGCAAGAGAATACTTTTAGCTCTCTATTAGTAAAAGTATTAGAAGGTATATAAAGGACTGCTTAGTGTATAGAAGAATAAAACTTTAGAGAAATAGCTTATAAGGCTTACTAAAACCTTTACTTATACCTAAGCAAATATAGAAAGAAATTTCTATAGATTTTATTACAGGGTTACTAGAAAGCAAAGGCTATACAAACCTTATAGTAGTTATAGATAGGCTTAGCAAGGACGTTGTCCTAATAGGCCTTAAGAACATTACTACAAAAAGTATTACTAAAGCTTTTATAAAATCTATTATAGCTTACTATTAGTTACTCAACTATATTACTTTAGATAGAGGTATATAGTTTATTAACTATTTTTAGATTAAGCTTTGCAAGTTATTAGAAATTAAGCAACACTTATTTTCTAGATACTATCCTAGAACTAACAGGTCTATAGAAAGAATAAACTCTATAGAACAGGCTTATTTACAAGCCTTCTATAATTAGGATTAAATAAATTAGAAAAGCAACTTAGGGGTGGCTAAGGTTGTAGTTATAGCAAGGCAAGCTTAGTCTACTAAGATATCTTCTTTTTTTCTACAACATAGCTATAAGGTAAATCCTCTATAAATTATAACTAAGCACGGTCTTTAACAACAACTTCTAAGGAGAATAAAAGAGGACCACTAAAAAGTAGAATATATTATTAATAAACTATAACAAAGTATTAAGCTTGTATAAGCTACAATAAGAGAAAGTTGATAAGAATAAGAAAAGTAGGTTAATAAGAAAAGACACTAATTACCTGAGCTTAAAATAGGCGATAGGGTATAATTAAAACTAGGCAACTACTACAAAACAAAAAAACCTAGCAGAAAACTTAACTAGAAAAATCTAAAGTACACGGTACTTAAGGTTATTAGACTAAACACAGTTAAATTAAATACTCTTAGCTAGATTTACCTAGTATTTAATATTAATAACCTTAGATTAGCGTCCTTACACCCTCTACTAAGCCAGCCTATAGACGACAATAAACCTCTACTAATTAAGACAGAGGATAGAGAAGAATACCTAGTAGAGACCCTATTAGAGGAAAGAGGGAGAGGAAGAAAAAAGCAGTACTTAGTTAAATAGTTAGGATATCTAGATCTAACCTAGGAACTAGCTATTAATCTAAGAAATACGGAAGCCTTAGAAGAGTAGAACTCTAGGTAATAAGATTACTACTCCTACTATCTTTTTTTAGGAGGAGGGTATTGCAAAGGGCTAAAGCCTTAATATCCTCTAGTACTCGGCCTGTAGCCTTGGTTGGCTTTTCTTACCTCAGCATTAGCACCTCAGTACTAGCACCTCAGCACTAGCTGCTGACCATCGGCCGCACTAGTTACGCTAACTGTCAGCTGACCCGGCGACCTCCAATAACCTTAGTTAGTCCTAACCTTTGTTAGTCCTAACTATCCAGATTGGATATAAAAAACCCACATAGTCTCTCTATAGTTCTGTATCTAATTTATTCACCTTCGCCGTTTACCTTGCATCTTTGGTCAACCCAACGCACCCTTACAACAGGGTGTTTACTAATACTAGTAAAGTACTTAAAATACTCTACTTTAGTATCCCTCTCTTCTTATTAATTGTATATAAGCTAAGTAAAGAAACTATTAATTAGTAAAGCTAGCTATTGCATAACGTTAGAATAGCAATAGAGAAGAAAGAGGCAAAAAGGAGAAGTAGGTGTTCTATTGTTGTATGTATAGGTTAGAAAGCAAGGTAATAATAGTACTACTTCTTGAATTTATTTCAGAGTACCTAGAAGTAAAGCCTTATCATAAGTAGGCGGTATAGGCAAGATAAAGCATGTTAAGTTAGGAGGCGATTTGCGTCTTTGTCTTGCTTTTCTTTGTTTCTGTCTGAATATACGACACACTAATTGCGTGCTAGCAATGCTAAATAAGAGGGCATAAGCCCTAATACCTGTTGTTAGCAATAAATCTTTTTTTTTACTAAAAAGGTGTCTACAAAATGTATAGTTATATTAAAAGGTTGTCTTAAAAGGCTAAAGCTAAACTAGCTATTTATATAATCTAAATCTTGTTCTAACAGCAGTCTTTTATTTATCTCTTCTATTATTCCCAATTTTATAGAAGACTGTAGAGACCTTAATCTTACAGTAGGGTGACATCGAAAAAATAACTTTTAAAAAGTTATACTTTTTCAAGCTCTATATATAATTAACTAGAGGTGCTTGGACTATAACTTTTAGAATTTTAAAAAGCCAAGGACTTACTTTTTAAGTTAGGCTATTAGTAAGCCTAATTAGTAAGCCTAATAGGAAAGATAAAAAGCAGTAAAAACAGCTAATAAAAAAAGCCTCAATAAATGTAGCTACAACTTTTTATTTACAGTATCTTTTTAGCTAAAAGTTAGAAGTGTTATATAATAGTGTAAGATCTAAAATGTATCAATATTAATAATTATTCTAATACTTACTAGAATAGTTAGATAAGAGAGTTATTTTTTAAGGTATTTTTATATTCAAGTAGCTAAAGCTAGTAACTAGTACTTAGTATACTAACCTTTAGCAGCTTCAACAGCTAAATAACGCCTAGGTAAAGAATTAATATAATTTTTAATCGCCTGTTGGGGTATAAGGTCCTACTCTTTTAGAATTGCCTTTTTAAACAATTCTACTGCTTTAACGCTTTTACCTATGCCTAAGGAGGCAATAGGCCTTTTTCTTAGCGCGTTTTTAAGTAGACTCTAAACGTTTTCTATAGGATTTAAATCTAGGCTATAGGCAGGATGCTCGAAAAGAGGAATGCTATTTCTAGAAAACTAGGCGATAACTTGTGGCGTTTTAGGGATCTTACTGTTATCCTGCCAAAATTTCTAGCCTAAATAGAAATAGCTATAAGCTTTTTAACTATAAAATAATATTTGAAAAATATAAAGTAATAACGAAGTTATAGCCTTTTAAAGTAAAAAATAAAAGAGTTTGTACTTACCTCTTCTGAAAGGAGGTTTAACAATAGGATTTAAAACTTCTTTTAAATATTAAGTATTAAAAAGGGTTGTAGTATCTTTTAGTGATCTAGTTATGTGTAACTTAGATCTACCACCTAGCCAAATAGCTCCCTAAACAGAGATAGAAATATCGCGAGCTATATCTTATTTAGTAGGCTAGCTTTAAATAATTTAAAATACTAGAAAAATACTAGATTTTCTAGTAAAATTCTAAGGTTAATTAAAATATTTTTAAACTTACTTGTATTTGTAGTAGACACCTGTTCCTTACTAAGTCGCTTATATCCCCTTTTTCAGACGTATTCTTGCCTAGCGCCGTGTCCACGCTAAATAGAAGACTTGTTAGAAATCATAACGTTTCTAAAGTTAATATCTTTTAATATTCTTATAGTCTTCTTAGCGTATTTCTTGCAATTTAAAGCTCTTTTCTTGTTTAAAAGCCATTTTTTCTTAGCAGTGGAAATAGAGTATTTCTCTACTTTTAATAAGCGTTGTAAGCTTCTAATAGAAAAAGATAAACTATTCTCTTTAAGAATACGCTTATTTATTTTCTTAGGACTTCTTTCTAGGTCTCTATTAACTACTTGCGTAGCTCTTTTAGAGACCTTTGTAGGCAGGCGCTATTTAGGCGTAGAAAGTGGTAAAAAAAGTATTTTTTTCTTTTTAATACGTTGTAAAGTATTATAAATAGATTTGTAAGATATTTCTAGTATAGTACTAATAGTACTAATAGTACTAGTAGATTTTTGTTATAAATAAAAAGTATTGGCTTCGGCCTTTTGAGACAACCTTTTGATGTAACCACATATTTTGTAGACACTATTTTGGTAAAAAAGATTTATTGCTAACAACAGATATCCGGGCTTATGCCCCCTTGTTTAGTATTGCTAGCACACAATTGGTGTGTCGCATGTTTAGATAGAAACAAAGAAAAGCAAGACAAAGACGCAAATCGCTTCCTAACTTAACGCGCTCTATCCCGCCTATTCTTGTTACTTTACTGCTAGGCGCTCCTAGATAAAGTAAAGTAGTAACACTATTATTGCCTTGCTTACTAACTTATAGACGTGATGATAGAAAGCCTACTCCTCCTTTCCCGCCTCTTTCTTTTCTATTGCTAATTTAACGTCTTGCAATAGCTGTTTAAGCTAAGTTCTAGTCTCTATACTTAGCCCTTATACGACAAACAGGAAGAGAGGAATGCTAAAGTAATAGATCTTAAGTACCGCGCTAGTATTAATAAATACTCTAGAGATTGTGTATTCCTTGCATAACTAGCTAAATTAGGGCTTAATAATCTTTTTATATATAGAGATATTGCAGATAAGGAACTTATTTAAATTTTTTATAAACTTAGAAGTCTAGCTAGGTAGTTAAGTTTTAAGATCCTTAATAAATTTAGGTGTCCGTATAAGCAGTTTAAGTTAGACTAAATTAAGTGCTACGTAGATAGTAGCAAAGGATGCTTTTTTTAGAAGAGAGCCTAGAATAAGGAGATACTCGCCGCGGAGGTTGTACGCTATATTGTAGTGCAGTGTATTGTATGCGAATTATTTATATGCAGTGCTATTTAAAAAGTAAGAAGTAGTAAGTAAGAAGTAGTAGCTTTAGCTTTATAAAGTATTGCAGGCTCCCGCTGCAGTACGTAGGTGTCCTTTCCCTCCTCTATCGCATTATGTTGCAATCCTATTGTAATCCTACTGTAATCTTGTTGTTAGCCATAGGCTAGCAATCGCCGTTAGACACGTTTTAACTAGTGTCGTTTTTTAGTACCTTAGCAAATTTTTTGACCCTAATTATCGCTCGGTGGTCTAAGCTTTCCTCTTAGAACTTATCTACCCACCGTTTAAATCTCGTTAACTACACACAATCTTTTTTTTGACTTTTGCAATTGATTAGTAGAGGGTAGCTGCTTTTCACTTTTTTGGAACCCCATTTTGACTACAACAACAACCACCACCTTTGACACCTTACAAAATAAATAAATAAAAAGTATAGACTTGTTTTTTAAACTTAGAAAGTTTGACCAACATAGAGAGATAATAAAGAAGAGAAAATCTCAGGTGAGAAAGATATTATTATATAGACTAACGCTAAAAAAGCTTACGTAATTTTAGCGTACTTTTTTAGCGTACTTTTTTTTATATTTTTATTTCTAAACTTATTAAATTATAAACTTGTGCCAAAAGTTTGCTTACGGAACGCTTATATAATCTAGTATTACATGTCTTAATTTTAGCGATTTTGATACGGTCATTAAAAGGTTGTAGCTAGATTTATCTAGCAATTTTTTTTCACCTGTTATGACTGCTTTTTATCTCCTCTATTATGCTTACTAAGCAGGCGTACTAACAGCCTAACTTGAAATGGAAGTTCTTGGCTTTTCAAAACTTTAACAATCATAGTCCTAGCACCTCTAGTTAACTATATAAAAAGCTTTAAAATGTATAACTTTTGAAAAGTCTCTTTTTCAATGTCACCCCTCTGTAGTGAACTATTTTGATTTAATAATATTGTTTAGCGTCTCCTGGATAAATAGCAAATAATAATAGTTTTTTTTTATAATTATATTAAAAGCTTAATAATTAACGCAGAACTGTAATCTTCCTCCAAGTTTCCTAGTAAATAAAACTAAGGAAGAAGCTATAAAACTGCTATCTCTAATTTATCTTTCATTTAATAGAGATATTAGCTCTTTGCGTAGAAATAAAAGCTCTAGTCTACTTATATTATATAAAGGACCTTAAAGAGGTTCTTTTTTTTTCTATATCTATCTTTTTGTAAATTAATTTAGTAATTTACCTTAAGTCTACATAAAGGGGGTATTGCAGAAGCAGTTTATAACTTAACAATCTAAGCTATATGTTAGTACGCCTTAGGAAGTAATAACAAAATATATACTTTTTTTAAGAGCTAAGGCCTTCTTAATGTCTTTCAAAGAAGCTGTAAAGGTCTAAATTAACTTGTCTTTTTTTACTTATCTAATATAAGAGTAATAGGCTGTTACATTTATTTACTTTAACCTTTTACTCTCTAAAATAAGGTAGTCTTTAGTGCTTAGCAGTTTAATCTTTTATCTAGAAGAGTAGATGTAGATTAACTTTGTAGAAGCAGTAATAGTAACTCCTCTTCTATTTATTAAGGGCTGTCTAAGTATAAAATTGTATCTAGGGTGTATAGGAATAACATAGCCTTAAATAGTATTCTTATATCCTTTAATATTAATCTCTAACTTACCAACCTTTGTAATAGTTATAAATTTTTCTATAACTCCGTCTAATATGCGTAGAGAAATAGAAATACAGAGGGGTAACAAAAATAAAAAGATGTTAAAAAAGTTGTTTTATTTAAAGCTCTATATTTCTATTGCTAGAAAGGCTAGACTAAAAAAGGTTCGTGATTTGAAAAGCCAAGAACCTCCTCTTAAGGATAGGCTGCTTAGTAAGCTGCTTAGTCAGCACAATCGTGCTTGCAAATTTGCTTGAAATCAGACAAAAACCAATATGAAAAATGATTATGTAAATACATTTTTTTGAACTTGTAAAAATCGCGTAAAATTAAATATATTAAAAAAACGCTATGAGCACTATTCTGTGTAAGAGTTTCAAAGTCATAGCATTATTAATTATTAGTTTATAGTAAAAAGCTTGTTTTTGAGTTTTTTTAAGATAATTATTTAAAATAGCTTACTAATACTTAGTACACTAGACGTTAGCTTATTTATTAGCTAAATAAGACTTTGGCTACAAAAAAGTATAAATGTTAACTGCTTTTTGTAAAAACTAACCTGTTTGTAATACTATTATTTTATTATGTTAAACAGTGTACTATTTTTATACTATAACACTACTTTATACTAAACTTAATCTACTATAAAACTAAATTCAAGTTTATATTTAAAAGTTTATTAAGTTTTTGCTTGATATAAGTATAATAATAATAAGTTTTTTTTAGAGTTTTAAGGCAATATTCTCTTAAAAATTATAATAAAATAGATATCTTTTTTTAAGAAGTTTTGTGAGCTTTTAATTAAGAAATAAAAACTATTTTATTTTATAAGTTGGAAATTTTATTTTTTAGTTTTTTTAGTAGGGTTTTTATGAAGTATTTTTAAAACCTTAAACAACATCTTAGTGAGACGGCCTAGTTTAGGCCTAAAAGAAGTTAAAAACGCTATTCTTTAAATTTTATGTAATAAGGAGTATTAGTAATACGTTTAAAATACTTTTTCAGTATATTACTATATTAGGAAATAGGTTTATTTTATACATAGAAAGAAATAATTAAGTATTTAGAATAACAAGAAATTTAAGCTATAAGAATAATACTATTAAAAAAGTAAGTTTTATAAAATTAAAAAGTTAATATACAATAAGATTACTAAGCTATTACGTAATTAGCAATCACGTAAGCAACCTGTATATTGTTTACCCTTTAATTAAACTCTGAGTTAATAAGATATAAGCCTCTTAATCCTGCTCACATTATGCTTACGTAAGCTTATTAAACTAAGATTTTTCTTAGCAATTCTTACACGTTCCAAAAAAATTTATACTAGAATTAAGTTTTTTATTTTTTCCCCTCTTATTTCAAGCAGGATTACAGGCGCAATAGTGCTAACTAAGTAGCTTATTAAGCAACCTATTTGAAAGAGGAAGTTCTTGGCTTTTTAAATTACCAACCCCTTTTAGTCTAGCCCTTCTAGTTATAGAAGTATCAAGCCTTAAAAGTAACAACTTTTTTGATATCTTTTTTTTGTCACCGCTCTATATACTGTAAACTATTGTTCCTAATAGGTCAAAGGCTAATAAGAGAGTATACAAGGTTTACTGTATTAATAAAACTTAAAGTAAAGGTGTAACAATATACTAATATTTTAACAGTCATTCTATTACTACTTATATCTTTTATAAAACTAGCCTATCTCTTAGTTTAGTCTTTTTAGCTTACGTATAGCTCTTGCTAGTGATTTTAACTAAGAGCTATTCTTTTTCTAAATTAGAATTCTTATCTTCTTAGTTATCCTTGCTTTTTAAGCTCTTTTTACTAGGGTTTCTTACTTTTACCTTTAAGGACTTTTATATAATAGTCCTCTTTTTCTTCTCTTTCTTTCTTAATATCTTTTCTTCTGTTTAATCTGTAGCTAAGTATTCTTTATACTTGTAGGTACAACAACCTCTTTCTTTTATTAGCCTATTTAGTTCTAGATTACTAAATCTGCGTAGCTTAGCTAATCTTCTAGTAAACACTATTCCTTCTATCTAGTCTCCTGTAGGAGGAGAAGGAGGAGAAGCGCGTCTTAGCCTATATTCTTTAGGCCTTTCCTAGTCTCTATTCTTAGAATATTGTTCTTTAGGCTTGTCTTAGCCTTTAGAGTATTACTCTATCCTATATAAATAGTCTGGGATTTTAATAGACTTATTCTACAAATTATCTAAGTCTAAAAAGGTAATACTTATAAGCTTATCTTTAAGCTTATGGGTAAAGCTCTTTTCAAAGAGCATTATTTTTGTATCCTTATCTAAGTTGCTGTTTAATAGTAGCAACTATTCCTAAAATTTAATAATATAATTCTAAATACTCTTTTTAGCTTAAGATACTAAATAGAGTTTATTCTTAGCTCTCTTAGAACTATAAAGATCTCTAAACATCTAATTAAAGAAGTTTAATAACTGTTTAAAGTTCTAGGCGTCTAACAATTCTATCTAGTTAAGGTAGGGCAGTGTTAAAGTCACTACTAAGCCTTTAAGCCTACTAAAGGCGTAATTATATATCCTTCTTTTTATATAAAAGTCTTCTTAGTTAATTTCTACTTTAGTAGTTAGCTACTTCTTAAAGATTGAGTATATCTTTCTTATTTTTTTAAAAGTGTCTAAATTAAGTTGCTTAAAATACTTTAGTGTTGTTGCTAGCTGCTAAGTTAGTTTTAATACAGCAAGTAGTGTTAGTAGCTAAGTAGGTAGCTGTTCTTGTTCTAGTTTTATTTCTTTAAAAGCTAAGTTAATAGCTTCCTAGATAAGAAATGCTTCTTGTATTATTATTAAAGTTGTTACCCTATCTAGTTTGTTTACTATGTAGAGACCCTCTAGTGTGTTTACTATCCTAGTCTTACTAATACTATCTTAGTGTAGTCTTGTTATCTAGACAGCAAAGCTTCTAGATGTAATCTTTACTCTTGCTATTATTGTGCAAAAGTACTAAATATATATAGCACTTATATTGTTTAACAGCAAAGATTAGTTTCTAGGGTTACTAGTAATATAGTAGGCTTATCTAACAGTTTGTATTATATAATATTCTAGGTAAAGTCTTGTATAGCTAAGAATGTCTTAGCACTCCTTATGCTTCTTTTACTATTAATCTTTAGTAGAAATAAAACAGCTTTAACTAAGATTAGTAATTTAATTAATTAAAGTCTTGTCTAGATAGAACTCTAGGAAGCTTTTATGCGTAGATATAGCTCTAGCTAGCTTCTTGTCTAGTTATTGCTCTAGGAGGCTTCTAATTCAACGTAGCAGTATTAGCGCTATAAAAGGATTTAATTTAAGTATAAAAGTGCGTTAGATTAGCAAATAATGTAGAGAAAATAGTAATAAATTAAATAAAGAACTATAAAGGCTATCTAGTAAGCTTATCTACTCCTCTATAAAGTCTGTGCTTAGTACTAAGAAAGAGGCAAAAGTAGCTACGTAGCAGCTAATAACATAGCTTAAGAAAATAGCGCAGAGCTAAGAGAAAAGTTTAGTAGGCTAGAAAAGTAAAAAGGCTGATACGCTAGGCTTACAGATGCTAGGTGCGCACGGACACCCAGGATCTGTAGGATAGCAAAACAAGGCTTTTTGTTAAGTACTAAAGACATTAGGGCTTTAGCCCTTTACAAATACACTTATTCCCCTCCTCTTTATTAAGCAGTTGCTCCTTTTTAGCTTCTACAAAAACAAACTCCTATACTAGAGACTTTAGAGAGTGACAAGTTAATTATTTGTAGGGTTATTAATAGTTAAACAACAATGCGCTTACTAAAAAAAGTAAATTTGTTAATACTTAGAAGTAGAGAGCCTCTTTAAAATAAGCCTAACAATATATTACTAGTTCAATAGTTTAAGCCTAAAGACTCTAATAGGCTAGCTAATTAAGTTAAGACCGTTGTTTAGGATAAGCAAGTTGCGGGGCGTGAATTATCTTGTAAGTTAAGATCTAAGGCCGTAAGCAGCAGAGAGGGGCAGTAATAATAAGCTAAACCTCTACTTATAAGACGTAGTACTTAGATTGCTAGCAAAAAGCTAAATTAGCTTACAAATTGTTATCTTCTACTACGTAAGCTAGTGTAAAGATTGTCTAAAGATAATCTAGGTTAGTTCTTAGGAGAATAAATGAGTACTAGGGACACAAGGTATACTAGCACGACTAAAAGATTAATGTAATAGTACAAGGGTGTGTTAGCACAATTAGAAGATTAATGTAATAACACAAGGTTAAGAAGCAAGTCTTAATCCTTAGATTAATTACTAAGTAAAAACTCTAAGTTAAACATAATAAGCTATAAGGGCATATTACCTACTATTATATACTAATGAACGTAGTGCTCGTGTACAAGCGTGCGCTTATAGATAAGCGTGTGTGCGCTTGTAGATAAGCGTGTGTACGCTCGTAGATAAGCGCTTATTAATAATTAGTTACATAGTCGCGCTTATGTACGAGCGTACTTGTTAGTAAGTAGTTACGTAACAGCAGCGCAGTTGCCTAGCTGTAATTATCTACTTATATTGCATAGTCTCTAAAGGATCCTCTCTTACGTTCCTTAGTTTAGATTGTAACACTATCTTCCTTCTTTATAGATTGATCTTTAAATTACGTAGTTGTGTTTTGTAGTTTTCTATTAAATAACTAAGGTTTACCCTATGTTATAAGTAAGGTAGTTATTATGTCTTCTTCTTATTAACGTTGCTTATGTCTTAGCTCTAGAATTATTTGTACTAACTATCCTACTAAAGTTCCTTGTACTTATTGTTTCTTAAAAAGTTTTATTTATTATATTATACTTAATTCTTGTTTAAAGTGTACTACGTATACGTAGTTAAGTTAAGCATGTGTAAACATATTTTAGACGTTTTTAAATTATACTCGCAATAAGTATTAAAAAAAAAGTTAATAATAATAAAAAATTGCTTGCAATAGTAATCTCGCGTTTATTATAGAATAAGAAGATTTTAAAATAGGCTAAAGAGCGTGCGCGTAAGAAGGCGCTGTGTCTAGCTTCTAATATAGAGGCTGCTAGTAAAATTAAGATAGTGTAGGAAGTTAACTGTCCTATAGCATCTATTAGTATAGTCCTTTCGCCTACAATATAGGCTATTATAATTTTAATAAATACCTTTATTACTAAGCTTAGTGTTGCTAGAGGTGTTAATAATACTATACTAGAAGCTAGTAGTAGTTTATAAGGTACGTTAGTTGTTTTATTTTTACTACTTAAGTGTTTTAACATGTTAGTGCAGTCGTAAGGCTTCAGTGAGTTATTTTTTACTAGTATGTATTCTAACGTTCTGAGTTTAATTTCTAGTGCAGTTGTTATATTTTTGCAATATTTGTTAGCAGTTAGTAAGGTTTATGTCTAGTTCCTATATATTATTACTGTCTAAGTAGCCTCACTATTTAACTAAGTATGCCTTGCTGTTATTGTTATTCTAGTGTGCAAGGATCTTCTTAATCTTAAATTTATTTTCTTCTTTTATCTTGTAATAGAAGGTCTTCTTAAGTGGCGTCTTTAGGTCTGCTAGTTCTAATATGTTAATATAGAATCTAAGGTAAATTTTTGTATTAGGTAGAAGGTTGAGTGTGTACGCAACTAGTCTCTTCTAGTCTTAAATTAAAAACAGTCTAACTTTAACGTTATTAAGCCCTTGACTAAGTTATTTAGTGCGAAGATTCTTTGTAAGTAAATATATTTTATCCCCCTTCTCTAGCTAAGGTGCCGTTTTTTGTTTCTAGTTAGCATATAAAAGGCTTTAGCGTTAGGCCTTCTTAAGTGTCTACTTAAGTGACTTATATACTACTTTTAGCTTGTTAGCTGTTATAACAACTACTTCTATTTTTAAGCTTAGAAGTGTACGTGTAAAGAGATTTAGGTGTCTCTTATAATTTACGTAGAATAAAGTTTATCTTATAGACTCTAATTACTGGTTGTTGTATGCTATTTATACTATAGGTAGTAATAATACCTAATTATTTATTTGTTAGTTGATATATATTCTAAGGTATACTTTGATTATATAATTTTTTTATTTAGTTTGTCTGTCTGTCTGTAGATAATATGCTATTACTAGCTTTTTTTAGTTCTAATTACAGCAAGTAGTGTTGTCTAAAAATTTAAAGTAAAGAGCTTGTCTCTATTACTAATAATGAACTTTAGTATACTATAATATCTAACAACTTAATTATTAATAATATGCGTAAGCTATACTGCTGTAATATCCTTTATAAAGGCGATGTACTTAGCTTATTTTATAAATTAATTAACTACTACAAGAATTATGTTGTAAGATACGTTTAAAATAAGGTCTCTTAAGACTAGTAATCCTGTAATAAAGTATATAGAGATATCTAACTATAGTGCGTTAAGTAGTTCTATTACTTATATTTTCTATAGGGTGCATGTGTGCTGTACTTGTTCTTCTAACAGTCTACATATTAAGTAATAAAGGTAGTAACTTTATTCTTTATTCTAAAAACTTATAATTTCTTTTAATAAGTTCTATAGTTCTTGTAATACTAAAGTAACTCTATACTAAGTTATTATAATATTGCCTAATAATTGCTTCTTGTAATTCTTCTAGTACGTTGTGCGTAATGCGTATAAGTAGATTAAGTGTTTAAACTAGTCTTAATAATCTGTTGTTATTAACCTATAGTATTATAGAGTTAGTTATTTCTTTAGTTCTTACAATGTCGTGTCTATAGCTAAGAGTATTTACTCTTCTATTATCTTTTCTTAGTAAATACACAATCTTAAACTTATGTTATTTTAGTTCTTCTAACTATTAAACCTAGCGTTAGTTAAGTTTCTTATAATCTATAAATATTATAAGTTTTAAGTAGCTTTTAGCGTATACTTTCTAATTTTTTAAGTAATTAATAATAGCTAGTAGCTCTTTGTTATAAACATTATATTACTTTTCTAGTCCTAAAAACTTATAAGAATAATAGGTAATAAATTGCTATTTGCCTTTATATAGTTAGCTAGCGTATCCTCTAAGTGTAAGGTCTAATGCGTTTATCTTAAATTATAGTAGTTATTCTACTTAAAATATGCAAAAGCATAGTAGTTCTATGCTTATATTCTTAAGCGTTTAGAAGGTGTTCTTTACTTCTTTACTCTACTTAAAGAGTATTTTCTTTCTTATAAGTCTTGTTAATAGAATAGCAATCTTAGAGTAATTCTTAATAAACTTTTAGTTAAAGTTTAGAAATTCTAAGAAGAATTATATTTCCTTAACTATTATTAGTTATAGCTATTCTTCAATGACTTATATTTTTTCTTTAATTATCTATACTCTTTGTACCTCTATAATGTATCCTAGAAAGGCAACTTTGTTCTTATAAAACTTGCATTTCTTAGGTTTTAGTTGTAAGTTAAACTAGCCTAGGCACCTTAGTACTATATAGACATGTTTAATATAATCTCTTAAGTTCTTAGAGTAGATAAGGATGTTGTCTAAGTATACAATAATAAAAATGTCTAAGTATACTTTTAACATATTGTTAATATGTTCTTAAAATATTACTAGAGCGTTTATTAACTCAAATAGTATAATAGTGTATTTATAGTATCTATATCCTGTTTAGAACGCTATCTTCTATTCTTTACTTTTCTTAATTCTAATAAAGTAGTATCTATCTTAGAGGTCTAGTGCTGTAAAGACCTAAGCGCGAGATAATTAATCTCTAAGTTCTATAATATTTTGTAGTAGATATTAATTCTTTACTATAATATTGTTTAACTTCTCATAGCTAACGCACATCCTTAGTAGCCTATTCTTCTTTAGTATTTAGAGTATAGAGAATCTTACTAGTAATATTTAAAGTCTTATATAGCCTTTTGCTAAATCCTTGTCTAGCTTTTCTCTTAATATATTAAGTTCTATCTCTAATAGTTAATAAATTAGTTTAAAGAGTAGAGTCTTCTCTTCTTCTAGGTTAATATTATAATTCTAAAGTTAATGTCCCAGTAAGGCTTTACTATTTACTACTTCTATAGAGAGGTGCTAGAATTCTTTATACTCTTTTAAGATATTTAAAGTTACATATATCTCTAAAACTCTTACTTTATAATTTAGAGGAGCCCTTCTAGTATATGTTAAGTTAAACTTTTTTATTCTAAGGCTATTTTTAGTTAAGGTTTACTGTCTCTTAGTAATATTATTAATCTTTCTCTTATTTACTATCTTAGTTATTAGATACAAAAGCTAGCTTGTAGTTACATCTAATTTATAGTACTTAAATAAGAACTTCTTTAACTTTTAGTTAATCTGCAGGTTACGTTCTTGTAACTAAGGAAGTCTTAATATAATATTGTAAGTAGCTAGTCTAAAAAGGTCTAGGTCTATTTTTGTCTAGTGTTCCTAGATGTAAAGCGTTACTCTAGTAACTTTATAAGTAATTATTATCTTGCCTAGC
The DNA here is from genome assembly GCA_024321975.1 of Alternaria sp. 'sect. Undifilum'. NCBI lineage: Eukaryota > Fungi > Ascomycota > Dothideomycetes > Pleosporales > Pleosporaceae > Alternaria > Alternaria sp. 'sect. Undifilum'. The sequence goes on along the minus strand of JAJJZI010000010.1, from coordinate 2,143,796 downwards.
CTAGGCTAACAATTAGCTATGTGTAGTAAGTAGGTTTCTTGTTTCTCTAATACTTATAGGCCTGCTACTAATATTACTTAAGCAGAAATAAAGTTAGCCTATACGCTAGAATCTACTAGTGCCTGTATTTAGTGTCTATTAAGCTTTACTATAAGCTTAAGGAGGCTTAGAGGATTTATTATGTTAATCTCTCTTGTAGTTCCTAGTATTTAAGGCGTCTATCTAAAAATAACTATGTACTAAATCTATAGAACTTCTTTATAATAATATATTAGTTGCATTTAATATTAAGGCACGTGTGCTATAAGAGTTAGTTATACTCTTATACACTAGTTCTGTCTTTGTAAACCTTCTACTATGTTATGTGTATCTATAGGTTTTCTTCTAGATTATTATATCTTTAAAAGTATAAGCTGTGTCTTCTATTCTATATATATACTGCGTATTAATTATTTAGATAATTATACTATTAGTGTTTGCATCTAGGTATTCTTTTTAAGTTTTTAAAGAAACTATCTTAATCTATACTTATTAGAATAGTAGATTGTACAGTTATTATAAGTATATATAGTCTATAAGTACTTTGCATATTCTAGGTTGCATAGGTCTATCTAATAGTATATATCTCTAGCACAGCTATTATCTTAAGCCTTACGCTACTAGCGTGTTGCTTAGAGTTTATTGTAAATCTCCTTTATCTCTTTGTCTAAGAGTTAGTACGCTAGTTTATTCTAGGAAGCCTTAGCTTCTTTAGTCTATTTCTATATAAAATTATTATATAGAGTTTAAGTAATAGTTGCTACTAGAGTAAGCTCTTTCTTCTATAGTTCCTCTATTAAATTAGTATACTAGCTATAATCTAAGAATATTCTACTGCAGAATTCTTTAAAGATCTCTTTAGGTTATCTAAGCTACTTAAGTAGGGCATTAACTTTCTCTACTAGATCTGTTAAGCATCTAGTCTCTATAGGTAGTAGTACTTATATACTAATATTATGTCTATCTTTTATAGTGTAAGTAAAGAGTTTCTATATAGCTAGTAGAACTATCTCTTTGTTGTGTGCTACTAGCTCTTCCTATTTAATTAGTGTAGCTAGTTAATAGTTCTCTTAAAACTTAGCTATCTTGCTATGTTTAGTTTAGTCTACTAGAGTTGTTTCTATATCTTTGTCTAGTATTATTTTAGAAATGTTGTTATCTAAAGTTACCTCTAGCGTAATTATAACTAGATTATCTAGATTATTAATTCTTATCTAGTCCTATCTTTAAACTGTAATAGCAGATTGTGTAATAATATTCTATTTGTTGTCTAGATTGTTGTTAAGTTCTGTATGGTAAATAATATTAAGTTATCAAGTTACTTTGCCTTAGCTTTAGTAGTCCTGTTTTATGTAACTTTCCTTACTACATCTATAATAAGTAACCTTCTTATTACTCTTATTATACGTAAACTTCTTCTTCTTAGTCCCTTGTTAATGTTATTAAGATTTATTAGCTTGTAGCTATTAGTAGCGTAATGCCTTAAGATCCTAAGTACATAGTTTTACTAATATCTTTAGTTAGGGTATAAGCGTTAAAGTGTTTAGCGTAGTTAAGCGTTTATATTCCTAAATGCGCAATTCTCTTGCGCAAATAATTATTCCTCTAATATTAGCTTATAGAGTTTATTATCTACTCTAATAGCTTTAGCTATAAGTTTGTTAAGCGTATTAAGGCTAGATCTACTTCTTATAAGTTTCTATTATATAGTAGGTTTAAGACTTTGTTAGTATATCTATATTAAAGCATTATTATCTTATTTAATAACTATCTTGTACTGTTACAATTTAGTTATATAGTTAGTAGTAGACTTAGTTTATTGTAGTTTCTAAATTTTCTATTCTACAACTATAGACTCCTTAAAAGGTAAGAAAACTTTCTTTATTTTTATTTTAAAGGCCTTCTAGTCTTTAACTAGGGCAGTGTTGTTAGCGTCTGTAATAGAACTATCTATATAGCGTTAAAAGATTAAGTTAGCTTACTTTTCTATATCTCCTTAAAGATACGTAGAGGCTAAGACTACTTTATTATTATTGTTAATTCTATTTCTTTTAATGTAGAAGTATCTGTTAACTTAGAAGAGCTAAGTATTAAGCTTACTATAATTACAATAAAAAGTCTTAGGCTTGTTAGCGCGGCTTATAGTCCTCCTAGTAAGGGAATTAGCAGGTGTGTTTATAGCAGTATTACTCATCTTTAAAGGTGTTTAAAGTGTAAAGATTGTCTAAAAGTAATCGAGGTTAGTTCTTGGGAGAATAAACAAGTACTAGGGACACAGGGCGTACTAGCATAATTAGAAGATTAATATAATAACATCAAGTTAAGAAGCAAGTCTTAATCCTTAGATTAATTACTAAGTAAAAACTCTAAGTTAAACAAAATAAGCTATAAGGGCATATTACTTATGACTATCTACTAATAAACGTAGTGCTTATGTATAAGCGTACGCTTGTAGATAAGCATGTGTGCGCTTATAAATAAGCGCTTGTTAATAATTAGTTACGTAGTCGCGCTCGTGTATAAGCGTGCTTGTTAGTAAGCAGTCACGTGACAGCGGCGTAGTTGCCTAGCTATAATTATCTGCTCATGTTGCATAGTCCCTAAAGGATCGTCCCTCACGTTCCTTAGTTTGGATTATAAAAGCTAGGTGACAGGCGTAAGCGTAAGGATGCGCCTTAAAATCTTAATAATTAACTAAGAAGTAAAAGCACAAGTTGTGACAATGCATTAATTATAAATTATAAGGATCTATAATAAAGCAACTTTTATAATACCTACCTGCTAGGTTTTTAAGCAATCTAGGAACACTAAGCAAGCTACAAGACTCTTAATTACATAGTCATAATAGCTTTGCTTACTAAGCATAAGCTAAGTATAGAAAATGCTTAACTATTTATTTTTTAAGGTGTTAAGGGTGGTGGTTGTTGTTGTAGTCAAAATGGGGTTCTAAAATAGTGAAAAGCAGCTACCCTCTACTAATCAATTACAAAAGTCAAAAAAAAAAGATTATGTGTAGTTAACGAGATTTGAACAGTAGGTGGATAAGTTCTAGGAGGAAAGCTTAGACTACTAAGCAATAATTAGTGTTAAAAAATTTGCTAAGGTACTAAAAAACAATACTAGTTAAAACGTGTCTAACAGCAATTGCCAGCCTATAGCTAACAACAGGATTATAGTAGGATTGTAATAGGATTGCAACATAATGTAATAGAGAAGGGAAAGGACACGTATGTACTGCAGCGGGAGCCTGTAATACTTTATAAAGCTAAAGCTACTACTTCTTACCTACTACTCTTTACCTTTTAAACAGCACTGTATATAAATAATTCGTATACAATACGCTGTAATAGTGTACAACCTTTATAATAAGTATCTCCTTAACCTTAACTCTTATTTAAAGACAAGAAGCTTTCCTATTATATACTTAGCACCTTAACTAGTCTAGCTTAAGCTAATTATACAGACACCTAAGTTTATTAAGTATTTATAAACTTAGCCTCTTTAGGACTTTATAATTATATCTCTTATTAACAACTCGAGAATCCGCAATATCTTTATATATAAAAAGAATATTAAGCCTTAACTTAGCTAGTTGTACAAGGAATATAAGATTTACAGAGTGTTTACTAATACTAGTAAAGTACTTAAAATGCTCTACTTTAGCATTCCTCTCTTCTTATTAATTATGCATAGGCTAAGTAAAGAAACTATTAACTAGTTAGGCTAGGTATTGCATAATGTTAAAATAGTAATAGAGAAGAAAGAGGTAGAAAAGGAGAAGTGGGCGTTCTATTGTTGTATATATAGGTTAGAAAGCAAGGCAATAATAGTGCTGCTTCTTTAATTTATCTAAGAGTACCTAGAAGTAAAGCCTTAACATAAGTAGGTAGTATAGGCAGGATAGAGCGCGTTAAGTTAAAAGGCAATTCGCGTCTTTGTCTTGCTTTTCTTCGTTTCTATCTAAACATGCGACACACTAATTGCGTCCTAACAATACTAAATAAGGGGGCATAAGCCCTAATACCTGTTGTTAGCGATAAATTTTTTTTTTACTAAAAAGGTGTCTACAAAATGTGTAGTTATATTAAGAGGTTGTCTTAAAATGCTGAAGCAATGCTTAACTATATTGCGACAATCTACTTAAACTACTAAAATTATAAAAGCAATTACTTTAGCATCTTGTAAGGGCCTTGTTTAAGAATGCCTGCAGAAAAAAAATTAATTAGTTAAGTAAGAATAGAGCTTAGACTAAGATATTAAGAGAAGAAGCAAATAATTAACTAAGACTTATAAAGTAGATTAAGACCTATAAGTATAATTAGAACAGCTTTTTTCTTAATTGCAAGGCGCAGATTGTTGTAAAAAGTAATTTTTAGAAAAAATACTTAATGAACTTAATATATGCTGCTATATTAGCAGCTAAGTTCTTCTTAGCAGCAATAGCAATCGCTGCTAAGAATGACTTAAAAATCAAGCAATATAATGTTGTAGAAGCATTCTTTAACATACTAATTATAGTAGAAAACCTAGTAATTTGCAAAATGCTAAATAGCTTTAAAAAGCCTAGAAAGTGTGTATAGCTTAAATGCGCACTGTGTAAATTGTAAGACTTGCTACTATTGTAGTATAAGTGTTGTGGATTTGTAGTCGCTGCTTGTTCTACTATTAACCTAGAGGTAGAGATCTCTGTCTTCTACTTGTTTGTAGTAGACTTAGAGGTAGCCTAATCTAATTTTATAACCTGTTGTAGATTTAATCTCTAGGCTTATAACCTGTTAGAGATTAAGGAGATACACAGCGTAATAGATAAGAATCAGTAAATAAAATAATAGAGACTAGGGGAAAAGAGCGCTTTAGAAGATAGCAATTGTATTGTCTTATCTCTCTCTTGCTTTCACTCTCTTAGCTTCTAACTATCTGCTAAACTATAGTCTATATATACCTGTAACTTATATTCTAGAAAGATTTGTATTACGCAATAGCTTGCGTAGTAAATTGCGTAATTATTAGAGTATTAACGTGCGCAACATGTGGATCACCCTGTTGATCAGGTGATCCTAGTAAGCTAAACACGTGACGATCGCGCTAGCGCCCATATATACAGGCCAGATCATCTTATTCCTCTTCAGTAGTTATTGACCACTTTGTTGTAGCACTTAGTTAATTAATACACTTATTCTACTCCTCCTAATTAAGCAATTACTCCTTTTCAGCTCCTACAGTTATAAGCCTAGCCGCTTAATTGTAGTTTTAATTCCTACTGCGCAATTAGCAAGCTGTAAGGTTAACTGTTCAATTATTAATTACTTTACTCTCCTCTATTCTCCTACAGCACAGCTAGCAGATTGCTGCCGCTGCTGTACCTCTCTTTTTAATTATACAATAAACCTCCTACTAATCTATCCTACAACCTACAACCTACCTAGCTACCTACTAACTACCTAATTAATCTGTTGTTACCTCAACAACAATCTACGTCGTAATCCTATATAGTGTCTTAAGAAGGACCTTACTAATACACTACTTGTCGCCTAAGGGGTAATTCTTAAGGCTTAATTAGACTAGCTAACCTAGTTTGCTCTATTAAGGCTACACTGCTTAGAGAAAGATATCTAGGATTAGATTAATCCTTATCTCCTAGACATACTCTTGATAGATCACTAGGAGCCACAGTATCTAGAACTGCCTAAGTATATTAAGCAGCTAGTTGCTCTATCACCTAGCGCCAGCGCTTAAACACAAGAGGACTATAAAATTACTTAACACAAATACAAGGCTTAATTACTTTATACTACATACAAGAAAGAAAATTACAATAAGCTATTTAATAAGTATAAGGTATAAGCTGCTTAATAAATAAAAAAAGTTGCTAAGATTACTAATGTTAAGGACTAGATTAGCAACACTGTCTATCCTAACCTGCTTTTAAACGCCTTAATAAGCATAATTACTTAAAACCTTACTAGCTTTTAAGCTTTAGTAAAGATCTTAAAGAAAGATCTTGCACCTACAGATTAGAATACTTAGTATTTGATTAAGGCGCAATACAGATTACACCTTAATAAGGCTTACTAGAGACAAATAGGCCCTAAGTAATAGTTTACTAAGTAGCAGCTACTGTATTAATAAGCAACAAGTTAATTCCTTTCTAAGGTTATTAGGCTGTTAGTGATTACTAATTTTTTAGACACCTTAGGCACTAAAATTGTACTAGACTAGTTGCGCAAGGAGCGCAATAAGCTAGTATAAATAACAGCGCTTAGTAGAGCTTATTTAACTTTAAATAATTTAGGAAAGATTTTCAGTAATTTGTTGTAGGATTAGTTAATTACTCCTTTAAAAAGAAAAAGACACGTAGTGTTCTAAACTAAATTAAAATTAGGAGCAGCTTAATAATCTTCAACCGCTAACAACTTAAAGTTAAATAAAAGTAGTAAGTAATTACACCCTTATTCCTACAAGGCTAGTAAAGGGCCTATAAGCAAGCACTTTTAGACACTGCGTAACTACTATTAACTTTAAAATATAGGTACTAAATTAAGCTCCTCTAGCAGTATACTAATTAAGCTGTTAAATAACAACAAACAGAAAATTTTTAAGTAATAGAACAGCAACAAATAGGCAACCTTACGTACTTAAATTAGAAAGGAAGGCTAGAAGGCTTACACTAGCAAATTAGCTACTAATAAAACTAGTAGATTGTACTCTAGTTTATTAGTTTTAGTATTGATTAACCCAAAAGACCTTATTAAGGAAATTAGACTAAATGTGTTTAGTACAGCCTTTACTTCTTATGCCCTGTCTCTTTGCACGATTATAGATAGTAGATTAGTAGTCTACCTAGTTAATACTATAGATTACATAGTACTAGGCACCTTTAGCAAATACGGTAAGGACAAGACTATTAAAGCAGGCACTTAAATTATACTAGTTGCTAGTATAGGAAACAGACTGCTTAAGAACATCCTGCGAAGCAAGGCTAGCCCTAGAATAGCTAATCTTCTGCTTACTCATGTTAAAGTTGTACTAGGTTTCTATATTAATATTGTATTAGAAGCACAGCTTAAGCAGGTAGGCATTTAGTATTTAAGATATAATTACACTTTAAAATATAGAACAATTACAAATAAAGTTTGCTAAATTAACTTTAAGTATTACTTTTATTTTTTATTTTTTAAATACAAGCAACTTACTTATTACTCTACTTAACTACTACTTGTGAACGCTGTAGCGCGATTAAGGAAACCTTAGGTACGCACTAGTAATAAGGACCTATAGTATTAATAATTAAGAAACTTAGGACAACAAGCTTTGAAAGGCCTTAGTCTACTTAGCGCAGAATATTAAGATTACTAGCAAGAAGCTATTAGAATGCAATTACTATGCAACAGCTAATACCTTGCAAGTAATTTTGCAGCAACTAAAAGAAAAATTTCTACAACCTCTTTATAAAATCTAATAAAATCTATTTAATTGCTTAATCAGTTAGCTGCTTAAGAAATAGGCGTTAATTATTAAAGAGGATTACTTAGGCAAACTGTATAATTATAATATTTAGTTTAAGACACTAAATATTATTATAATTATAATTCAAGGCTTTGCTATGAGGATTAAGAGGAAATATTAGCAGAGAATTATAAAGATTTATTCAGATAATAATACTGCTACACTGCCATAGAGAGGCCAATTAAGATATAAAGAATAGGCAATAAAGAAAAAGATTATAATTAGAACGCTACTGCTATATACTTATAAGCCTAATAGCTTAGCAGAGAGGTCTAGTTAAGAGCTAATTACAAAGGCTATTGAAAAGCGCACAAGTGCTAATCTACTAGCTAAGCTTTAGCTAGTAATTATAGATGCGGCAGCTTACCTACATAGAATTCGTCCTACTAAGATCTATAGCTACTAATCCCCTAACTAGGTACTGAAAAAATAGGTTAGGAAATATTTCTAATACTATTAACTACCTAAGATTAGACACTAAACTGCTAATCTACGCCTAGACTAAAGTAGAATTTATGCTTATAGCTGCTAAGCCTACCCTTTAAAAAAGGAGAAGGCAGCTAAGCGCAATTAATGAAAATTTAAAGTTAATCATTGCAGCTATATTAGTTATTTAGTTAGTTATTAATCTTTTAATATATACTATATATAGGTACTAACACTTAATTTAGTAATTACTACCTGGAATGTAACTTTTAATAAACATTAACTTTACAAAGAAAATTGCAAGAAAGAGCTACTTAAAAATTAAATGATTAAGATTGTAAAAAGTAATCTATTTACTATCTTAAGTAGTAAGGAAGGCCTGCCTACTAAAAACAAGAGTATATTAAAAAACACTAAGCAAAGAAAGTACAAGGCTAGTGCACTATTAGGAACTTGCTTAAATTAGTAGCAAAATACTAGTCTTACTACCCTAAAACTAACTCCTAAACTAGAGACCTTAAAGAGCAACGACGCGATTAATTACAAAGTTATTAATAGTTAAACAGTAATACGCTTACTAAAAGAAGCTAATCTATTAATACTTAAAAGTAGAAAGCCTTTTTTTATAAGCCTAACAACTTATTACTAGTCTAACAGTCTGTGCCTAGAGACTCTAACGCGCTAGCTTGTTGTAATAGAAAACCTGCTTAGTTAAGCAGAAGAGCAAGGCGTAAATTATTTTAAGATTTAAGATCTTAGGCCTTAAACAGTAAATAAAGTAAGCAATTATAAGCTTAATTTCTGCTTATAAGATGTAGTGCTAAGGTAATAGGCAAAAGTTTAGATTAGCCCTTAAATTGTTATCTTCTACTGCGCAAGCTAGGTAGCAGGCGTAAGCATAAGGACGCAACCTAAGATTCTAACAATTAACTAGGAGGTAGAAGTATAAATAGTGATAATGCATTAATTACAAATTATAAGTATTTATTATAAAATAATCTTTATAATACTTAACTGCTAGGTTTGTAAGCAACCTAGAAAGACTAAGCAAGCTATAAGACTCTTAATTACATAGTTATAGCAGCTTTGCTTACTAAGTATAAGTTAAATGCTTAACAGCATCGCGATAATCTACCTAAACTATTAGGATTATAGAAGCAATTACTTTAGCATCTTATAAGAGCTTTGTTTAAGAATGTCTGCAGGAAAGAGATTAATTAGTTAAGTAAGAATATGATTTAGACTAAGATATTAAGAGAAGAAGCAAATAATCGCCTAATACTTATAAAGCAGGTTTAAACCTATAAGCTTAATTAAAACAGCTTTTTTCTTAAATGTAAGGCGTAGATTGTTATAAAAAGTAATTTCTAGAAGAAGAACTTAATTAACTTAACATACGCTGCTATATTAGCAGCTAAGTCTTTTTAGGTAGTAATAGCTATTACTGCTAAGAATAATTTAGAGATTAAGCAATATAAGGGTTTTAGGAGCATTCCTTTATGCGTTAATTATAGTAGACAACTTAGTAATTTATAAGATGCTAGATAGCTTTAAGAAGCTTAGAAAATGCGTATAGCTTAACTATGCACATTATAAATTGTAAGACTCGCTACTGTTATAGTATAAGGATTTCTTAGGATTACTAAGACAGGTTAGACTAATTACTTTACTAGAGGAGCCCTGCCTATTCTTTGATTAAGAGAGGAGGATCCTAGTTTTATTTTATTTAGATAATATCCTACTGCTCTTCGTAAAAGATTTTAAGTAGAGAATAATAGATCTTTAGTTAAAGATTATAGACAAGTATAAAATATAGAAACAAAGATTAGTTAAATAGTTTTTTAGTATTGAAGTAATTAGAGATTATAAAAAGTATATAATTACGCTTGTGCATAATACGTATATTAATAAAATTACAAAGAAGTTTAAGCTAGAAAATAGTAGCTTTCCTAAGATTTTATTACTGTTACAGAAGCTAATTAAGAACACTAGCAAAGCAACTAAGTAAGAAATTAAGGCCTACTAAAAAAGAGTTAGATTAGTGCTATACACAGCTATTATGCTGCAACTAGATATTACTTACTTAATCTTAAAGCTCTTACACTTCCTTATAAGTATTAGTAATTAGTATATAAAAGCTGTTAAACAGGTGATTATATACCTCTATTAGACAAGATATGACGTAATCTAGTACAGGAACTATAATAGCCTAAACTTAACAATTGCAGGCAACGCTTCTTTTGTAAATAACTAGAAAACTTGCTAATTGCCCTATAATTATATAGCTATTCTATATAGTAGTCTAATATTTTAGAAGGCAGCTTAGCAAACTATGTAAGGGTGCGTTGGGTTGACTAAAGATACAAGGTGAATAGTGAAAAGTAAATAAATTAGATGAAGGACTATAGAGAGACTACGTAAAGGTTTTATATCTAACCTAGATAGTTAAGAATAATTGAGGTTAGGACTAACAAAGGTTTATTAGAGGTTTGCCGGGTCAGCTAACAGTAAGCGTAAATAGTGCAACTGATAGTCAGCTGCTAGTGCTAAGGTAAGAAAAGCTAACAAAGGCCACAGGCCAAGTACTAGAAAACATTAAGGCTTTAGCTCTTTATAATACCCCCCTCCTAAAAATATGGTGAGAGTAGTAATCTTGTTACCTAGAGTTCTACTCTTCTAGGGCTTCTGTATCCTTTAGATTAATAGCTAGTTCCTAGGTTAGATCTAGATATCCTAACTATTTAACTAAGTACTGTTTTTTTCTTCCTTTTCCTTTTTCTTCTAATAGGATCTCTACTAGGTATTCTTCTCTATCCTCTGTCTTAATTAGTAGAGGTTCATTATTGTCTATTGGCTGGCTTAGTAGAGGGTCTAAGGACGCTAATCTAAAGTTATTAACATTAAATACTAGTTAAATCTAGCTAAGAGTATTTAATTTTACTACGTTTAGTCTAATAACCTTAAGTACTGTGTACTTAAGGTTTTTCTAGTCAAGTTTCCTGCTAGGCCTTTTTATTTTGTAGTAGTTGCCTAGTTTTAACTATACCCTATCGCCTATTCTAAGCTAAGGTAATTAGTACCTTTTCTTATTTGCTTACTTTTCCTATTCTTATTAACTTTCTCTTGTTATAGCTTGTGCAAGCTTAATACTTTGCTATAGTTTATTAATAATATTTTCTACCTTTTAATAGTCCTTTTGTATTTTCCTTTTAAGTTATTATTAAGGGCTGTGCTTAGTTATAATTTATAGAGGATCTACCTTATAGCCGTGTTATAAGAAGAAAGGAGATATTTTAGTAGACTAAGCTTACCTTGCTATAACTGCAATCTTAGCTATCCCTAGGTTACTTTTCTAATTTATTTAATCCTAATTGTAGAAGGCTTGTAAATAAGCCTGTACTATAGAGTCTATTCTTTATATAGACCTGTTAGTTTTAGGATAGTATTTAAAAAATAAGTGTTACTTAATTTCTAATAACCTGCAATGCTTAATCTAAAGATAGCTAATAAACTATATACCTCTATCTAAAGTAATATAGTTTAGTTACTAATAGTAAGCTACTACAGAGTTAATAAAAGCTTTAGTAACACTTTCTATAGTAATATCTTTAAGGCCTATTAGAACAACGTCCTTGCTAAGCCTATTTATCACTACTATAAATTTTGTACAGCCTTTGCTTTTTAGTAACCCTGTAATAAAATCTATAGAAATATCTTTTTATATTTGCTTAGCTATAGGCAAGGGTTTTAGTAAGCCTTATAGGCTGTCTCTCTAGGGTTTTATTCTTCTACATACTAAGCAGTTCCTTACGTATCTTCTAATACTTTTGCTAATAAAGGGCTAAAAGTATTCTCTTACAATAGCTTAGTAGGTCATATTCCTTTTTAGATAGCTTTAAGCCCTAGAAATGTAGATTTTGTTAATAATTCTAGTTCTTAAAAGTTTATTATTAAGTACCTATTTTTAATCTTAGTTTAGGAGGTTTCTAGAATCGTCTAATTAGCATTTAGAAATAGAAAGTTTAAGGTCTAATGCTATAGGAAATTATCTTTTACTATCCTTTACAGCTTTCTTAGCTATTTAGTAGGTTTTTTCCTCTTTTTTAGCTTTATCTTATAGATTCTCTAGATCTAACTACTCTTAAGGTAATTCTAGTACAGTTACTAGATAGCTGTTGTAGCTAAAGGTTCTTAGCACTTCTTTTTTCTCTAGTTTTTTGTTAGTAGCTGCAGTTGTAGGTTTAAATACTTGTAGAAACCTCCTAGAAATTCTAGTATCTTAATTATTTGCTAGCATATCTTGTTGTCTCCTAGATGAGGTATATGCTCTAGAGTTATTAACCCTAGGCCTATAGGAAATTTCTCTATTAAGAAACTCTTCTAGAAATTAAGCCTATCTTATTTATCTCTTACTAAGCTGTCTTAGCTTGCTAAAATATTTAAGGTTTTTATAGTCTATAATAACCATAAATTTGTTTAAAAACTGTAGTATAGCATCCTACTTAGATAAGTAGGAGATAACTACTAGTAATTCCTTATTATGTATCTTATAATTGCTTTGCGTACTAGTTATCTTCTTTAAATAATAAGCTATAGAGCGTAAGCTTCCTTTATTATTATATTATAAGAAGACTCCTACTACTACATATCTAGAGGAGTCTGTTTCTAGGATTATTTCTCTGTCAGGATTCTATTAAGCTAAGACTAGCTTAGTAATAAATTACTCCTTTAGCTTATTAAAAGTATCTTGCTCTGCTTTTCCCTATAAAAAAGAGACGTTTCTAGTAGGCCTTAAAATAGGAGCTACTATCTTAAAGTAGTTTTTAATAAATTATTAATGAAAGTTTATAAAACCAAGAAAACTGCATACTTCTTTAACATTTATAGGTACCTACTAATCTCTAATTACTTTTACTTTGTTAGGATTTATTTAAAGTCCTTTTCTTACCTTAATAATAAAACTAAGGTATTTTGTACTCTGTACGTTAAATTCACATTTCTTGATATCTAAAGGTAATTTAGCCTTACTTATAGCTTCTAGGACCTTATTTGTATAGCGTTAGTGTTCTTTAAGTGTGCTATTTGTGTAAATTAATACATTGTCTAAGTAGGCTAAGCAAAAATTATTAATCTATTTGCAGAGAGTCTAATTATTATAGCGTTAAAAGGTACTAGAAGCGTTTGCTATACTAAATAGAGTAACTAGCTATTTTCTACTTATCTCCTACATTAATCCTAATCTTATAAAAAGCTTTAAAAATATTAATCTTTATAAACTATTTAGCTTTTGCAATATTGTTAAGAGTATCCTAAATTAAAAGTAAAAGATAATAATCTTTCTTTGTAATAGCGTTAAGGGCTTAGTAGTTAACGCAAAAACGTAATCCTCCTCTAGGTCTCTTAGCAAAAAGGACAGAGGAGAGGCGGAAGAGCTACTAGCTCTAATCTATCCTTTATGAAGTAGAGAAATAAGCTCCTTTTATAATACTAGAAGTTCTAGGCAGCTTATACTGTATAAAGGTCCCTAGAGAGCCTCCTTTTCTTTGCCTTTATTATCTTTCTTTAGTTTATTTTAGTAATTTACTTTAGATCTGCGTAAAGGAGGTAGTACAGAGGCAGTTTTTAGATTAAAAATCTAAGCTAGGTGTTAATAAGCTTTAGAGAGTAAAGGAAGAACCTCTACTTTCTTCTTAGGAGCTAGGGCTTTTTTAATATCCTTAAGAGAAGCAGCAAAAGTCTAAATAGACTTATCTTTTTTCGCCTGCCTAATATAGGAGTAATAGGCTATATAACCCTAAATAGTATCCTTATAACATTTAATATAAATGTCTAACCTAGCAACTTTATTAGTAGTTCTAGGTTTATCTGTTACTCTTTCTAATCTCCTAGGAGAAATAGAAATGCACTATAAGTTAGCGTTCTTAATAAATTAAGGGCTAATAAGCAAGTATACAAAGTTTCCTGTATTAATTAAAGTAAAGGCGAAAGTGTAACAATTTACTAGCGCTTCTAAAGTAATTCTATTGCTACTGTACGGGTGTTGGAGTGTATGAAGACATACTACTACGAGGGCATAAGATCACTAGTGTTCAGGTCATGCGAGAACGAGGGTGGTAAGATAAAGATCTTATTATAGGTTGTATCTAGAAGAGAAGTACAGGAGTTGAGTTGTGAGGTGTGTAATGCCCCCCCCGCTCGTTTCGATCCCCGAAACGAGCTATATACCTTTAGATTAGGTGGTTAAGCACTGACCTAGTAAGCAGCAGGGTATTACCCTGTGCACTAGCACATACCTCCCCTTCCTGCGAGCTTAGCCCTATTAAGCGACCTACTTAACAGAAAGAAAAACAGCAAAACAAAGGAAATAAAACAAAAGAAATAAAAGAAATATAAGTTAATTCCCTATATTTACCCTAGACATCTTCCCTTACTTCTTTAAACGTTTACTTTAGCAAGGTTCTTAAGTAGTAGTTACAGCACGTAGTCTCAGCGCAGGTGCAGTAGTAGGAGTAGAGACAAAAGTAGCGGGCGCTGAAGATTCTAATATTAATTAAAGGTAGCTATAACAAGGCTACCTTGTTAGAGTTGTTAGCACTAAGACGTTATCTAAAATAATAGTACCTAATTAAGAACAAATGCTAGAAAAGTGTTATGTAGAGGAGAGTATTATAAGATCTTTGCTTTTCTAGAAAACTTAGCGCTTATTAGCCTCTAGGCTAAGTTCCTCTTAGAGACGTTGTAGAGAATTAGCTTAAGAGAAATTAGTATTCTACTTATTCTAGTCTTTTGTTGTATAAGGAGGGTTTTGTCTAAAGTTAGTAAAGTATAAACAGTCTAAGAATTCTTAAACTAAATTAGTATAAAAAGCATCCTTCTTTAACTCTTATACTACAGGCTATAAGTTAATAATTTATTATAGTATATAGTTGCAATATTCTTTAATATAGTTATTAATCTACTCCTTATTAGTGTTTTATAGCATGCCGTTTAGCTCCTTACAGACAAGAGGATTGTCCTATTTAGCTTATCTAATAAGGGCCTTCTAGATCTAAGACCTATACTTAATATAAATATTAGTAAAAAATAGCTAATTAATTCTTTTAAACTTGTTAGGATAGCCTAAAGAAGTATAGAGGGCTGTAGTAAGGTTGTAATAAGCTTCACAAATCTCTTTATAGGTGTTTATAGTAGGCACCTCTATTACTCTATTACAGACTATAATAAACTAGGAGAGAATAGTATAGTAGTTATAAGTAGTTGGGCTAGTAGATCTATAAGGTAGTAGAGGCAACAAAATTTAAACTTGCCCTTTTTTATAAATTTGCTTTGCCTAGTAAGTATTAGGAGCTAGTTTTTATGTGTTCTTTAGCTAGTCTGTCTTTTCTTCCTATCCTTTAATAAGACTATTTAATAATTCAATGCCTACGTCTTTACGCTACCTTAAGTACTCTAGCACATAGTTATAAAAGTCTAGAAGTATCTTTATGTAGTTATTCTTATCTTTATTATTAAATTATACGCTGCCCTAGATTATATTTACACTAAGGCCTTTAGTTATTGCTTACTTAAAGTTGAAGTTAATGTGCTTAAAGTAAGTTTAATTACCCTTTTTAGTGTATTTAGCGTAGTAAGAGTAGGAAATTAAAGTATATTTCTTATAAAGCATAGCATATTATAACTAATATCCTAGATTAGTGCGTACAGCTTGCTAGATAAGTAAGTAGTATATATTATATAGCTATTTAAAGTTCAGCTTCCTATCTATACGTTACAGATAAAAGCAGTACATCTTAAAGGTTTTAATAATAATATTTTTAATCTAAATATCCTTAAACAGCTAGGTATAGGTTTTAGTAATAATGCTTTTAGTGTATTAGAACTTCTTAGCTTATAGTTAAAACTCTATAGTAATAATAACCTTGTCCTAAGTAGGGAGTAGGTAGAGATTAAGTCTAGAGAGTTAATATTAGTAGCTTAGTAGGTCTTTATTCTACTTTGCTAGGCAATACTTGCTTATAAAAAGCTTAAAAATAACTAAATTAGATTAGAATTCTTGCTAGCAGCTCTATCTTACGTATAGTAAGAGTAGACACTTGTTAAGTATATTAGATAGTATAGCCCTCTTAAATAAACCTATAACACTTACAGCAGTACGCTTATAGATAAAGCATACTTGCTTGTATAATAAGTTATTAGAGCTAGGCTATTATCTAATATTAACCTTATAGTACTACCTCTTAATAACCTTAACGTAGTTTAGATTAGTAATTAGCTTCTTTGCGTAAGCTCGCTTAAGTAGCTTAAAGAAAGCTAAGGTAGAATTCTTGTAATAACACCCTGCCTAAAGGATCTCCTGTTCCTAATTAAGGGTATCTAGCTCCTTGTTTACATAGGAAGTGTTATTAAGGTTAGTATCTAATTAGGTAGCTACTTATTAGTAGGCTAGTGTTGCTTTTAGAGTACAAGAGCTTAGTAGAGGCAGTAGTGCAGGGACTTATTAGCTACTAGCGTTAGTTTTAACTTATCCTGCCTAGATGTTAGTAGCGTTATACTTTTATTATACTACAGTTATTATGTTTTAAAACTTATATAACTTAATTGCTAAGTATTAGTTAGGTTCTTAATTAGCTAATATTCTTATAAATTACCTTAGATTCTTAGTTATAACTAACAGACTATATGTCCCTAGAGAGCAAGTTTTAGATGTTATAAGATCTTTATAGCAATTAATAGCTTAAGCCTTATTTAGGGTTCTTCCTAGCTTTATAGTTATAGAGATAACTACACTATATATTAGATGTATCTTTACACTAAGCAGCTTGTACTTATTACTTAAAATGTTTTATGCAGAATAGACTAGGCTAGTTTTAAGGTCTTTAGCTTTAGCTATAAGTTAAAAAACCTTTTGCTAGAATATATAAAAAAGATTAGGCTTACCTTGCTTATTCTTTACTCTAGCATTAGACTGTAGCTTCTGTAGATAAAACTTAATATCTTCTTTCTAAACTTGTAGCTTAGCGTAAATATTATAAAGCTCTTTTGCCTCTTACTTATTAATATCTATGTAAGGTGCTTAGTTGTAAGGGTTATTCTAATTAAAAAAAGCACAGATATCTTTGCATAGCAGTTTTACTATTACCTAGTTGGCTGTTAATATATATTGTTTTTTACCTTAGTTCTTAGAGTTAATGTAGTGCGCTACTACAGTGTTAAAGAACTAAGTAGCATTTTTAAGATTTATATACTTTAACATAAAAGCTATATTAGTTAATTCTTAGTGACTAAGTAGCGTATAAGGCATGTAGATGCTAATACATTCTTAGACAAATTTTAGAGCTAGCTTCTTTACTATTGCAATAGCTCTACTTAGTTCTTAAGCCCTCTTATCCCGCGTTAAGGATGCTGCGCTAACAATAAGATAGTGTTTCTAGAAACTTTTAACACTTCTATATTTGTCTATAAGCCTAGAGAGCTAAGCACAAAGGTTACCTACTCCTAGAACAACTTCAAGAATTAAGTTAAATTAGTAAGAGGCGTTGTTAAACTAATAATTTATAATAATACGTTGTTATCTTAAAGCGTTTAAAAGGATTTTATTTACTAGAGTCTAAATATTAATAACTTTAATGTTGTTACTAAGCTTTGTGAGCTCTAGTACCTTATCTTAATACTGTATAACCTTAAGGATTTAGTCTATAATATAGTCTTTCTTCTTAGTAATAACTCTAAGGTTGTTAAAAACTCTTAATAATCTTAGTATTTATAGCAGTTACTACTATAGCTGCTTGCCCTAGGCCTTGTCTAACAGCGCTAGAAGTATTATTTAAGCAGGTTAGCTAATATAAGTTAAATATTGTCCTTAGCCACTGCTAGTTTAAGAGGGGGGGAGATATTATTATTATTATTATCTTAAAAGGTAACTATTCTAATAGAGGTAGTGAAGTTTGTGTAGTAGAAGAGTTAGATAGTTAGCAAGGTTGTAGTTCTAGTTTATGCGTAGTAGCGGTATCCTACTAGCTAGTAGGTAGAGGTAAATAGGGTCTAAATTGCGCTAAAATAAACAGGTTTTGTAATTGTAATAGTTATTATAATTAGCTGTTGCTTTAAGAGTGCGTGAATTTAAGTATAGTATTAGTGTAGCAGTAAGTACCTAGAATTAGTAGAATAGATAGCTTATACCTAAATTTTACATAAGAAATTAGTAAACGAGTAGCTAAAGGTAAAAGTAAGTACTACTAGTATAGTATCTTCTCCCCTTCCTAAAACTATAGGCCGTCCTATAGCCTATTAGTTGTCTAATATAGAAGTATTTAAGTTAAAGTCTAAGCTTTTAAAGTCTTGTTTATATGCTTAACACTCTTCTTCTATAAGATGTTTAGTAATAACAACTTAAGGATAAAGCTTATTACTTATTATAAGAGGTAAAAGTAGTTGTAGTTCCTTATTTAGCTTAAGTAAGTCTAGTAAAATAGGAATATCTACCCTAGGGCTAGTTTGTTCTTAATAATTTAGATTCTATAGCTTTATATTTCCTTAATCTTTCTTAATAATATCTTATACATGTCTTTGTCTAAACAGCTTTAATTGCTATCTAGTGTCGTGTAGGAGAAGCGTGTACTATTAAGGTCTTTAAGATAATAGGTTCCTCTATTAAGTCTAGCTTTATAAATATAGTATAGGCCTAACTATCTTATATCTAGCTTACAGTCTCGCGATATATTAATTTCCTAAACAGAGTTCTAGAAAAGAACCAAGTTTTTTAGCTTTATATCTTTATATTGTATTTCTTTAGTGTTATCCTAGTATTCCTTTTTAGTAGCTCTTATCTAGTTAGTACAGGTAACAGTATTTTTTGTAAACTAATCTCTAAGATCTAGCTATATTGCTTAAATTGTAAGTAGCTGTGTATAATCCTTTACTTCCTTAAATGGAAGTATTTGCTATATAGGTAGCGCAAGTTTAATAGAAAGCACTAAGTTCTATTCTATAACTAACTAGTATAGTAAGTAACTTGTCTATTCCTGTATTAAGATCTTGTCTATAAAGAGAATTGTTAGCAAGTTCTTAACTTAAGGTCTTAGTAGCTTTATAAGAGCGTTTACAATAGGCTTGTATCCTCCTTTAATCTTTCTTATAGCTTAAAAGTTGTGTCCTAAAGACTAGACTTAGTTAATCCTGAACATATTTAATAAATATAATACTACTTTAGTAAAATTAGGCTCTCTATTAACTATAAGTTTGCGCGCTGTGCTTTATTAATATATAATATCTTTATATACAAACTTTGTAATTATCTTTAACTAGTTATTTATTAGGGCTTTTGCTTTAGGCTAGCTACTAAGGTAGTCTCTTATAATAACTAAAAACTTCTTCTTAAAACACTAAGGTATGTATACTATATTAATTACAATAGTCTCTGAAAGAGCAAAACTATAGGTGTTAGTAAGTATATTAACTTTCCTCTTAAAGGATTACAGTTAATAGTCTAAATAGGTTACTAGCTTTTGCCGCACGTGCTTATACATTCCTTTCTACTAGTATTACTAAGTAAGTATAAAGTACACTATATTAACTTCTCTATGTTTAATCTAAGTGTATACGTTCTATACTACAGCTGTTCTTAGGTTAGTATTATTTATAACTCTCTAGATTATAATGTTCTTAGACGTTTTCCTAAAGAGTATCTTATCTTGTAAAAAAAAGTTTAGAGCTTACTTCTTCTATACTTATAGTTCTGGCTTCGGCCTTTTGAGACAACCTTTTGATGTAACCACACATTTTGTAGACACCTTTTTGGTAAAAAAAAAGATTTATTGCTAACAACAGGTATCGGGGCTTATGCCCCCTTGTTTAGCATTGCTAGCACGCAATTAGTGTGTCGCATGTTCGGACGGAAACGAAGAAAAGCAAGACAAAGACGCGAATCGCCTCCTAACTTAACGCGCCTTATCCCGCCTATTCTTGTTGCTTTACTGCCAGGCGCTCCTAGATAAAGTAAAGCAGCAACACTATTATCGCCTTGCTTGCTAACCTATAGACGCGACAATAGAAAGCCTACTCCTTTTTTCCCGCCTCTTTCTTCTCTATCGCCAATTTAACGTCTTGCAATAGCTGTTTAAGCTAAGTTCTAGTCTCTATACTTAGCCCTTGCACGATGAACAAGAAGAGGAGGATGCTAAAGCAATAGATCTTAAGTACTGCGCTAGTATTAGTAAATACTCTAGAGATTGTGTATTCCTTGCATAACTAGCTAAATTAGAGCTTAATAATCTTTTTGTATATAAGGATATTGCAGATAAGAGACTTGTTTAATATTTTTATAAACTTAGAAGTCTAGCTAGGTAGTTAAGTTCTAAGATACTTAATGAATTTAGGTGTCTGCATAAGCAGTTTAAGTGGGACTAAATTAGGTGCTAGGTAGACAGTAGCAAAGGATGCTTTTTTTAGAAGAGAGCCTAGAATAAGGAGATGCTCGCCGCGGAGGTTGCACGCTATGTTGCAGTGCAGTGTATTGTATGCGAATCGTTCGTATGCGGTGCTGTTTGAAAGGTGAGAAGCAGTAGGTGAGAAGTAGTAGGTGAGAAGCAGCAGCTTTATAAAGTATTGCAGGCTCCCGCTGCGGTACGTACGTGTCCTTTCCCTCCTCTATCGCATCATGTTGCAATCCTATTGCAATCCTACTGTAATCTTGTTGTTAGCTATAGGCTGGCAATCGCTGTTGGACACGTTTCAACTGGTGTCGTTTTTTGGTACCTTAGCAAATTTTTTTAACCCTGATTATCGCTCGGTGGTCTGAGCTTTCCTCCTAGAACTTATCCACCCACCGTTTGAATCTCGTTAACTACACACAATCTTTTTTTTTGACTTTTGCGATTGATTAGTAGAGGGTAGCTGCTTTTCACTTTTTTAGAACCCTATTTTGACTACCACAACAACCACCACCTTTGACACCTTAAAAAAATAAATACTTATAGTTCTTGTAGTTCTATATCCTTAGAAGTCTTAAAGTTAACTAAAAATTAAGCGTATTATTTTAACTCTATTAAGAATTCCTAATAGAGTATTCTTGCCTGTCCTGCTTGTATTAGGGCATTTACATTTCTAATTATATAATTAATAAACTCCTCTAAATCCTTTTTGGGTTCTAGAGGTAGTTCCTAATTATTAAGTTTTAGATACCTTAATAGTGCATCTGCAACTATATTCTTCTGTCCTAGTATATACTTAATGTTAAAGTCCTATAAAAGAATTGTTAATATTTACTTATTTATAATAGATCCTAGATTGTTAGTAAATAAGCAATTTAGTTAAGTAATAAGGGTTGCCGCGTTAGTTTCTATAGTAAAGTGAACACTATAGAAGTAGGTATAAAACTTCTTAAGAGCCTACAGCACAGCCTTATATTTTAACTTAGTAAAGTACTATTGCCTCTCTTGTATGAACTATAGCGTGCTTTTAAACTACACTAGGTGTTACTTATTATCTTTTTTAAGTTATTTAATACATGCTCCTGTACTGTCTTAACTTGTATTAGTTATTAGAAATATCTTATAATTCTTAGTATTAGTGTAGTTAAGGTTTGCAAGTGCAGGTGCGTTGCATATAGCTTATTTTAGCTTGTACATTGCTGCGTCTTGTATACTTTTTTTTAGAAGGGATATCATCTTGTAAGAGCGTAAACAGAGGTTTAGTAATCTTAGTAAAGTCCTTTACTTATATATAGTAGTAGACGCATATGCCTATAAAATATCATACCTTCCTTTTATTCTTATATAGTAGCTAGTTTATAATCTTCTTAACTTTCTTTTAGTTAGGATAACGTTCTTGTAGACTAACCTTATAGCCTACAACCTTAAGTCTTTTTATAAGAAAATAACACTTTTTTTCTAATATAGTGCTTTTAGCTTATTTAATATTAGTTAGTACCCTATCTAGTTGCAAGATATACTTAAGAACATAATATTAAACACCTAGTATTCATTCTTCTCTACTATAATTAGTTTTTAGCCCTCTATATATAATGTTGTTAATAAAGGGCATAGTATTAGGCTAGTAGTCTCTTAGAATCTTTATTATTACACGTTAAAATGCTGCTACAGAGTTAGTAGCACCTATAACTACTATGTATAATTATATAAGCCTAACTAGTGGCTTCAGCCATTTGAGACAACCTTTTAATGTAACCACACATTTTGTAGAAACCTTTTTAGTAAAAAAAAAGATTTATTGCTAACAACAGGTATCAGGGCTTATGCCCCCTTGTTTAGCATTGCCAGCACGCAATTAGTGTGTCACATATTTAGATAGAAATAAAGAAAAGCAAGACAAAGACGCGAATTGCCTTCTGACTTAACGCGCCTTATCCTGCCTATACTGCCTACTTATATTGAGGCTTTACTTCTAGGTACTCTTAGACAAATTAAAGAAGCAGCACTATTATCACCTTGCTTTCTAACCTATACATACGACGATAGAACGCCTACTCCTCCTTTCTTGCCTCTTTCTTCTCTATTACTATTTCAACGTTATGCAACAGCTAGCCTAACTAGTTAATAGTTTCTTTACTTAGCCTATGCACAATTAACAAGAAAAGAGAGATACTAAAGCAGAGTATTTCAAGTACTTTGCTAGTATTAGTAAACATCCTGTAGATCTTGTATTGCTTCTATAACTAGCTAAGTTAAGGCTTAACATTCTTTTTATATATAGAGATATCGCAGATTCTAGAGTTGTTTATAAAAGATATAATTATAAAGTCCTAAAGAGGCTAAGTTTATAGATACTTAATATACTTAAGTGTCTGCATAGTTAGCTTAAGCTAGACTAGTTTAGGGGCTAGGTGTACAATAAGAAAGCTTCCTGTCTTTAGATAAGAGTTAAGGTTAAAGAGATACTTATTACAGAGGTTACACGCTATTACAGCGTATTGTATGCGAATTGTTTATATGCAGTGCTGTTTAAAAGGTAAGAAGCAGTAGGTGAGAAGTAGCAGCTTTAGCTTTATAAAGTATTGCAGTCTCCCGCTGCAGTACGTACGTGTTCTTTCCCTCCTCTATTGCATTATGTTGTAGTCCTATTACAATCCTACTGTAATCCTGTTATTAGCTATAGGCTAGCAATCGCTGTTGGACACGTTTTAACTAATGTTGTTTTTTACTACCTTAGCAAATTTTTTAACCCTAATTATTGCTCGGTGGTCTAAGCTTTCCTCTTAGAACTTATCCACTTACCGTTCAAATTTCGTTAACTACACACAATCTTTTTTTGACTTTTGCGACTGATTAGTAGAGGGCAGCTGCTTTTCACTTTTTTGAAAAACCCATTTTGACTACAACAACAACCACCACCTTTGATACCTTAAAAATAAATAAGCCTAACTAGTGTTTAAAATGCTGTTATGTCTCTACTTTCTAGATGTAGTGTAATTTAGTTATATCCTAAAATAAGTCTATAAGTAAGATAATCTTACATCCTGTAAACCTCTTAGAAAACTTATCTACTTTTAGTAGTAGGTTTATATTTTGTATAGTAACTGCATTTATTTGCTGCGCATTGCTAATCTATTAAACGCCTTTGTCCTTCTTAGGTACTAGGTGCTATAAGTTGTAATATTTACTATTACACCTTTCCTATGTTTCTTAATTTAGGCAGACATTAACCATGTTTACTACTTACAGCTCTAAAGCTTTTAAGACAGCAGAACTTTATACTTGCTAAGCTTTATATAGTATTGTTTGTATCTTGTATAGTAGATATATATTAGGGTAAATCCTTTCTAATTCCTTAAATTGCTAGAAAAGCGCTCCTTCTCTGTTAAGAAGCATATATATAAATATCTCCTTTTTTAATAGCTATAGGTAGTCTCTAGTATGTAGCTTATTAAGTTATTTTTTAGTAAGCCTTGTACCTTGTAGGAAAGCAGTATATTTTAGTTTAAATAAATAATTGCATAGCCCCTTATTAAGATTGCAAATGCTTATTTTAAGGCGTTGCTGTTTTTTTACTCTTTTCTTCTAGTCTTCTTGTCTAAATGCAATAGGCATCTCCTGCTACAGGATATTAACATGTTAAACTTTCTTATTTACTATCTTGTATAGTGTGTAAAAATTATTATGTTATTAAGTATATTTAAGTAGCCTTTTTTGTATCTACTAATAATTAAGCTTATACATAATTAAAAATTTACTAAGTTCGCAGTTTCTTATAAGGTCTTTAGACTATCTAGCCGCGTGCGTGAACACTTAGTTTATTTAGACTATCTAATCCTTCTTACTACTCTCTGTATACAGTATGTTAAAGTTACTAAATCTAGCTACTAGATTAGACTATATAGCTTCCTGTATGTATTTTACTACAGCTACTTACAGTTTATTACCTAATTTGTTAGTAATTACATGCAACTATATATTACCTGCTATTTCTTCTTCTAAGTTGTTATTAGAGGCTTTATTTTTAATTATCTGTGTAGAGTAATTTAGAGATAAGTTAGATACTACAAAGACTATGTTTCTTATACTATCTTTAGATAGAACTTAGCACGAAATTTACTTAAACATATTATACTAAATTAATATTCTAGCGCTTACACACTAAGGTCCTCCTAGAATTATAAATCTAGTAATATTAGCAATAATCCTAAATATAGTCCTAAAAGTAACTATCCCTATTTATATAGGTATGTTAAATGCGGTCCTAATAAATAAGTTATATATGCTATTAGCTAAAGTAATACTAGGAGAAGGCTACCCTAGCTAGTGCTCTATTATTTTATATAGTATCTTTAATACTTGCGTAGCACTTAGTCTTAAGATATTTATTTGTGCCTTAGTATTAATTAAGTACTTTAAAAAGCTACTATTTGTAGTAACTTAGCATTCTAGTAAGTGAGTTTAAGCAAAAGCCTACCTATTTCTATACTAAACCTCTTAGACATCTTTTGTAGGTATATTGTCTAATTTATTTATCTAGAAATCTCTCTTTCTACTTACCTTATAGCAAGTTTATGTATTAGATTAATAAAAATTTATTACATTGCAATACACGCTCTTAGTAGGTAGTATATTTAGTAAAATTCTAAAGGTAGGGCCTGTGCGCTTGTTTAGCTAATTAGAGGCAAGAATAGATCCTAGGTGTAATGTAGCGCACCTAGTATCTATTAGCTTAGCGTTTTTTATACACGTTATAACATTAAGCGTACTTAAACTATTTATAGTACTAACACTATTATTAAGAAGATCGCGTAGCTGTTTTAAAATGCTAGCTTGCCCTATAAGGTCTAATACTGTAACTCCTTATACTTCCTGTCTAAGTAGAGTAGTTATAATACAGTTTAGCTGTCCTCGTACTATTTTTTTAAGTTCTAAATTAAGAAGAGCGTTAATAAACTTTATAGCCTTTTTCTTTCTTCTTTACTGTAAGTGCTTTAGATCTACTAACATATTATTGTCTTAATAAGCTAATTAAGGTATTTTAATAAATAAAAATAGCGTGTTATAAGGCTAATTTGCAAAAGGTATATTACATTATATTTCTTCTTATAGATACTATATATCTATAAGCTGTAAGTTAAGAATAAGAGAGTTACTTTATATTATTTGTTTACTTTCTTGTGTACTTAAATTCTTACTTAGCCTTCCTTGCTTCTTTACTCCTCCCTCCTAGACACAATTAATATCCTAGTAGAGGGCAGGGCCTTTGCCTTTTAAGCGTGTAGTAGCATTTAACTTAGAAATACTATTTAAAGCGTTTTCTTTGCCTTTTAGTATAATATTAGCTATATTTATATTATTAAGTTTCTTAACGTATTCCTTAGCAGAAGAAGTGTATAGTTGTTTCTGGAATTGCTAGAACTACTAAAGGACGTTACTATAGTAGCCTTAGCTTGTTAAACTAGTTACTACATTTATAGAATTATAGTTTTTTCCCTTAAACTTTAAACCTAGTTAAAAGTCTCTTCTAGTAAACTTCTCTAGTAGCACACTAGAAGCTAGTTAATTAAGCATATTATTAGTAATATTGTAGAACTCTTAGATTTTTGCTTTTAACTATAGTAAGACTTAGTTTAATAGTAGTTGTCCTAAGATTTCTTTTAAACGCTTATGTAATAGACTAAAGTAGTACTTTTTTTTCTTGCTAGAAATATCCTAGTTAAAACTAACTTACTCTATCTACTTTAAGGTGTAGTATTATTTACACTTCTTAAGCATGTATATTATATATATAGTAGAGAGGGTGTGTCTTTGTATTACTTACATATACTGTACTTGTCTTATTAGATAACCCCTTTAGAGCTTTAGTAATAAAAGAACTGTTATTCCTTTTACTAGGGAATTCTATATTAGTTGCTTGTGTAATAAAGTATAAATAGTTAGAGGGTTTCTTTAAGAGTCTCTTAGGTGTAGGATAAGCTATAAGCATGTTAATAGTTAATAGTTTAAGCTTTAGGTTGCCTAGAGATTTAATAAGGTCCTTAACCTCTAGGTTAGTATCTACTAGTATGTTTATCTTTTTATGTACTTTGCTAATCTTAATCCCTACTTCTCTTACTTCTTCTAGGGTGAAAGTTGCTTGCTAGTTAGATAGCATAATTTAGCGTATCTTAGTATTAGCGCCTTCTTGCTCTAGCTAATAAATTTTATCTAGGCTAGTTATCTTCTTATAGTAGGATTTTAGAAAAGAATAGATCCCTTCTAGTTTATATGTATCCTAATTATCTCTATTTAAAGTAGAAAGTATATAGTATATAACTACCTCTTTATTAGTTTATAGTAGGCCTTAGAAGAAGAGAATACCTTCCTTTTCTTAAGGGATTTTCCTGTTCTTAATATATATATTAGCAATAGAAGTAAAGTGCGTGTAGTACTCTACTAGACTAGGCTAGTTTTATATGTATTTATAGATATAGGCTTAAAGGTATAAGCATTTGCCTATCTTAATAGCTATATCTTTATTTTTCTACTATTCCTTTATATATGTTTGTAACTTAGACTAATCCTTCTTAGCATATCTAGGTAAGCGCTTTAAGATATAAGAGAGAGATTAATTCTTATTAGAAAAGTAGTTTAGTAGAATAGAGACCTTTATAGTATTATAAATACCTTTATTATTAGCTTATTAGTTAAAGTCCTCTAGAAATTCTATAACATCTTTCTTAGTAAAATCTAATGTACTGTGTCTTAGTTAAATTATAGTTAATACTAAGTTATGTGTAGGTGTAGCTATAGTGTTAATAATAAAGCTTAATAGGGTTAATAGTAGATTAGGGCTAGTAGTAGTAGGTCTAGATAGAGGAAGCGTTGCGCCTTTTTGCCCTTAACCTGTCTTCTAATCCCTTTTTAACATCTAGAGTACAGTAGGACTTATAAGTTCTCTATATAAATAGTTAACAAGTGTTAGTAAAGAAATAGACAAGGTATAGTCTCTAGAAGAAAGAATATCTCTCTTTAAGTCTTTATAGTGTGTAATTTCTTAAGTGTAGGTGTATTAATCCTCGCCTCTTTAGTACCCTTTATTTCGCTAGGTAAGCTTAAATTTATACTTAAAGCTAGTACTTATGTATAAGCTTTTAGTGCTCTCTCTATTTTACTAGATAGTACCTTTACTTAGCATTTCTTTACGCATGTATTACTGTCTCTATTTTGCTAGATAAGTTACTACCTCTATTTTGCTAGGTAGACTTTAAATTAGCGTTTAGAACACATGTAAGACTGCCTTTATTTTGCTAGACAGTTTACTACCTCTATTTTGCTAGATAGACTTTAAATTAGCATTTATTAACGCATTTTGTTTTTTTTATTAGTAGATTTTACTTATTCTTATTATTGTTGTCAGTGCTAACTTAGGTAACATTGTCCTTAACATAGTCTATAATAGGAGGTAGTGCTAACCTCTTAAAAGTAAGTCTAGTAGTAATCCTAAGGATTCTGTGCTTACGTAAGATTGTTATATTATTCTTATAATAATTATGCACTAGTTCCTTTGTGTATTAAGTAGTAGAGTATGTCCCTATAGGCTTTGCTATTTGTATAGGTGTTAGAGTGTATAAAGACATACTACTACAAGGGCATAAGATTACTAGTAGTTAGGTTATGTAAGAACAAGGGTGGTAAGATAAAGATCTTATTATAGGTTGTATCTAGAAGAGAAGTACAAGAGTTGAGTTGTGAGGTGTGCGATGCCCTCCCCGCTCGTTTCGATCCCCGAAACGAGCTATATACCTTTAGATCAGGTGGTTGAGCACTGACCTAGTGAGCAGCAGGGTATTACCCTGTGCACCGGCACACTACTTATGTTCTTTTTAAATTTAGCCTACTTCTTAACTAAGTTATCTTAACTTATTAGAGGCTCCTGCTAGTAACCTTAAACAGAAGCTACTCTTTTTTTAAATCTAAGTCCTTATTTAAGCTTCCCTCGCCAAGCTTATTATTTTCCTTTTTCTTAGAGTTAGAGGACTTAACTAAAGTCTTATTCTCTGTACAATATGTAAATAGATAGCCTTTTTATTTATAGTTAAAACAGCGTCTTTCTCTATACAACTATTCTAACTCCTAGTTACTAAACTGTTAAGGTTTAGCAGTTCTTCTTATATATTCTATCCCTTCTATCTAGTCTCCTTTTAAAGGAGAAGGAGGAGGAGAAGTTCTCCTAGATTTATACTCCTTAGGCTTGTTGTCTCTGCCTTTAGAGTACTCCTCTATTCTGTAGAGGTAATTAGCAATCTCTATTACTTTGTTTTGCAGGCTAACTAAATTTTTATAAGTAATACTTATAAGTTTATCTTAAAGTTTCTAAATAAGACGTTTTTAGAAAAGTATTATCTTTGTATCCTCGTCTAAGCTACTATTAGATAATAGTAGTTGTTTTTAGAATTCTATAATGTATTTGCGGATGCTTTTCTTACCTTAGCTTATAGACTAGAGCTTGTTCTTAGCTCTCTCTGTGCTATAGAGATTGCTAAACATTTAGTTTAAGAAGTTTGGTAATTTATTAAAGTTCTATAAAATAGAAATCACTATTTAGTTAAGGAAAGGTAGAGTAAGAGTTACAGCAGAGCCTTTTAGTTAACTAAAGGCGTAATTACAAGTTGTTTAATCTATGTTAAAGTCTTCTTTATTATTTTCTACCTTAGCGGTAAGTTATCATTCAAAGATTTAGTATATCCTTTTATTTCTGTTAAAGGTATTAGAATCTAGTTATTTAAAACGCCTAGGCGTTTAAGCTTGTTAATTTCTTAGGGCAGCTAATAGAGTAAGTAACTAAGGTAGAGGTTATTGTTCTACCTTAAGCTCTCTTTCTTATTGCAATGTTGTGCCTATAGCTTCCTAAGCTTAGAAAGCTTCCTGTATTCTTGTAGAGGTGGCTATCTTGTCTAGGCCCCCTGCTCTACAAAGTCCCTCTAAAGTAGTCTCTACTTTAAGTTTACTAATACTATCTTAGTGTAATTCTGCTATTCTTATAACTAGAAAAGCTATTAAGAGTTCTGCTATTGAATTTGTAGGTACTCGCTAGTGCTCTATATTATTAGCAGGAATTGTTATAGGTGCTACTACACTTAGTAGGCTTATCCTTTATTAGTTTTTAGGAGCTACTTCGCTTAGTAGGCTTATTCTTTGTCTGTGTTCTAGGGCTACTACGCTTAGTAGGCTTATCTAACAAATTTAACGCCTTAGGAACTTATATTACTAAATATCTCTTAGCACTTTTTATCTAGTGCTTCTTCTGTTAATTCTTTAGTAGATTTAAAAAGTTAACTAATTAACTAGTAGTCTAATTAATTGGATTCTCGCGCGTAGATATAGCTCTAGCTAGCTTCTTGTCTAGATATAGCTCTAGAGGGCTCCTAAGTACGACGTAGCTACGCAAGTAGCTAAGGAAGAATCTAATTTAATTGTAAGGGTGCGTTAGGTTAACTACAGATGCAAGGTAAATAGTAAAAAGTAAATAAATTAAATAAAGGACTATAGAGAGACTACGTAAAGGTTTTATATCTAACCTAGATAGTTAGGACTAACTAAGGTTTATTAAAGGTTTGCTAGGTTAGCTAACAGTTAGCGTAAATAGTGCAGCTAATAGTTAGCTGCTAGTGCTAAGGTAAGAAAAGCCAACGAAGGCCACAGGCTAAGTACTAGGGAACATTAAGGCTTTAGCCCTTTATAGACTACAGTTACTATATTACCTACTAAGGCTAAGCTACTTGCTCTTAAGTATACTACTAAGGCTAAGCTACTTGCTCTTAAGTATACTACTAAGGAGGCTATAGCCCTTAAGCGCTTCTTTTGTAAGCTGTCTTTTACTCTAAAAAATGTCTAGACAGTCTAGTAAAATAACTAACAAATAATTAGGCTTAAATGAAAAAAAAATAAGTAGATAAGCACTTAATTAAAGCACGTAGATATAAAAACATATAGCTGCAATAGAAAAATACTAAAAAAATATTTTAGGTTAAGTACTTAAAAACTGCAATTATGCTAGCTAATAAACTATCTAAGTCGCTTACTTAACAATAGTTCAAGAAATTTAAGCAGTTACTTAACTTTTAGCAAGTTAAGCACTTAATTAAAAGCAATAATAATTAACAAGTAAAAAAAATTAGATTAAGTAGCAACATCTATATACTTAGCTAAGTCTCTTTTTAATTACTTAGAATAATTAGGAGAACGTAAGCTAGATAAGCAGAAAAAACAAAAAAAAACAAAACTAAAATTACTATTAAGTATTTAAATTTTTGTAATTGCTTAACTCTATTATAATATTATACTTAGCTTTTTTGGCTTTGGCAAGCTTAAGAGCATCTTAAGATATTCTAGCTTAAGCAGCAAGAGTCTAGAGGTAAGCAGCCTAGCAACGCGAATCTAATCTATTACTTCTATACATAGAGTTGTAAGATAATTGCCTATACACTTTTGCATAATAATCGCGCCTATATATATAAATTATATAGCAATTAGAACAGCGAACTTAAAAGCAATTATGCAAAACAGGCAGGGAAAATATTTTCTAAACATACTATTCTTAAAGAGACACTTGCTAGAAAAGTTGTTATTATTAAGGCTGCTGCTGCTGTTGTAGCTGTTGTTAATTATACGCCGGCTGTTAAGCTAGCTGCTACGTAGGTTAACTTAGAACGTAAGCAGTATAATGCCATGTATTATAAAGCTCTTGTCTATATATATAATTTTAACTTAAGCCTATAGCCTGCTAAGCAGGCTGTGTCTAGCGCAAATAATTCTCAGCATTATACCTTAAATTACAGAGGGGTAACAAAAAAAAAGTTAAAAAAGTTATAGTTTTTAAAGCTTTATATTTTGACAACTGAAAGTACTATACCTAAGAGAATTAGTAATTTAGAAAGCTAATATCTTCCTTTTTAAGTTGGGTGGCTTAGTAAGCTGCTTAGTTAGCACAGTCGTCCCTATAATCTTGCTTAAAATAAGATAAAAAAAAGTAAAAATAGATTTTAGTATCACTTCTTTATAATTATATAAAAACACGCTAAGAAAAAAACAAGTTTAATAAGCTTACATAAGTATAACGTAAGCGTATTTTAGAAGCTTACATCTTAATTTCTTAGAGTTTAATAAAAGGGTGAAAAAATAGGGGTTGCTTACGTAATCGCTAACTACGTAATAGCTTAGTAAGCTTTTAGTATATTAACTCCTCTTGTTTGTCCTAACTTGCTTTTTTTATGATACCTCCTCTATGTCTCGCATTCTTTCTCAATTTGAGCAAGAAGCTTATACCTTATATTTACAAAATAAGCCTATTTCTTTAATTAGTAATATACTAGAAAAGTCCTCTAGAAGTAATACTGATACTCTTTATTAAATAAAACAAAAAAAAAGCTCGATTATCTACTTTTAAGCCTTAAAAAGGTCGTCCTACAAAGATCTTAAATAAAGCAAAAAGTGTGCTTAATAGACACTTTACTAAAAGCCCTAAAAAGACAAATTAACGTATTTAAAAAGAAAATAGTCTGAATCTTTCTATTAGAAGCTTGCAACGCTTTTTAAAAAAGGAGAACTATTCTGTTAACATTTCTTGAAAAAAGACGCCTTTAGACGCTGAAAAGGCTTATAATTATTATATTTACGCTAAGCAATTACTTAAAAACCTAAAAAATATTAACTTTAATAAAGTTATATTTTTAGACGAGTCTGCTATTAAGCGAGGACAAAGTGCTAGGACAGAATACTATTAAACACGGCAAAATAATAGGGTGGGAAGGCAAATAGATTCTACAACTAACACAAGTAAGTTTAAAAAAACTCTTTATAACTAAAAAAAAACTTTAATATATTAATTATTATTCTACTATTCTAATCTATTTTTAGCACGCTTACTAATTAAGTTATAAGTTAAGATATTTCTATTTAAGTTTGGGGAGCGATTTGGATAGGTAGTAGATCTCAATTAGTAGTAATTAAAAGCCCTTTGATTACTACTCCTTTTAGGAGCTCAGACTATTTTAAAAAGATCCTTATTCTTATAGCAAAAACTGCGATAAACAAAGGTAAGTTACATATACTCCTTTTTCCTACTTAGAGTGTGTTTACTCTATGTTTAAATTATAAAGTAGCAATCTTTTTTTATATAATTAAAGGACTTACTAACCTCTACATAGGCTGGAAGTTTCAACAGGATAACGCTAAGAATTATAAAACTCTAGAAGGTTTATCTTAGTTTCCTAGGAATAGGATATTACTTTTTAAGCATCCTGCTTATAGTCCTAATCTGAATCCTATAGAAAACGTGTAGGCCTTGCTAAAAGACGCTTTAGCTGAAAGGACTATTACTTCTTTAGGTATAAGAAAGAGTAAAAAAAGTATAGCAGCCTTTAAGGCTGCTATAAGGGAGGAATAGGATTAATTACCTTAAAAGGCGATTAATAATTGTATTCTATCTTTACTAAGGCGTTATATGGACGTTAAGGAAGCTGAAAGCTAGTACACTAAGTATTAGTAAGCTTTCTTTGTTATTTATTTAGAAAATACTATAAAAACAAGCTCTTAATTACTACTTAATAATTTTTTTTACAATTACCTTTAAACTTACACGCAGATGAGTTAACTAGTATTATTTAATATATAAACTTTATAGCGATTTTTACACCTTTAAAAAAAAGTTATTTTGTTATTTATTCATTAGTTTTTTTATCTTTATTTTTATTGCTGAAGTTGAGCGCAAGAGTGCTTACTAAGCAGTTTACTAAGTAGCCAATTTAAAGTAGAAGATCTTGGCTTTCCAAGTTACTAACTAGTTTTGGTATAGCCCTTCTGGTTGTAGAAATATAAAGCTTAAAAAACTAAAACTTTTTTAACATCTTTTTTTTGTCACCCCTCTGTAAAAATACTTACAGGAGCAGGAGCAGGAGCAGAAGTAGGCAGTAAGAGTTAAGCACAGCAATTGTTAACAGAAAGCTTCTGTACAGAAGGCTTTCTAGTAAATACAACGCCGCTATTAATCTCTATGCAATAAGCAATAATGTTTTTAAGTAGTAAAGCTTTTATAGCTTAGTACATCTTGTTGTTGTTCTATCCTTAAAAACAAGTTAGCAAGCTAAGTAGGAAGCTTAGAAAATTAGAAACTTACTACTTTCTTCTTGTACATAGCTATAAATTATTTAGCAAAATTAATATTAACTGTATAGTAGGTGTGCAATAAGCAACTGCTGTAGTATAAGCTACTTTAACTGCTAGTCTAAACGCAATTAAAGCAGTGTTTACTATACAAACTATTTAGCATCTTCTTTATGCAGCGTTTACAAAAAGAAACGCAAGAATATAAAGAATTAGTAGTAAACTTTAAAGAGCTATTAGGCACCTTCTTATAGGTTAAGGAGGGCGCGTTGCGCTTAGTAAATAGATTAATAGGCGTTTACAGCTTATTACTGTTATTATATTGCTATTTACGCAATGCTGCTTAAGTAGTAAGCTACTGTGATTTTTGTTTTAGCTCTTAAAGGGCCTTGCCCTTACACTAGCTTAATTGCTTAGTTAGACTCTTATAAAGATTGAAATTTAAGAAAGAACTTAACAGCAGACTTATTTGGTAGGTAAGGCAATTAGCCTTTAAGCAGAGCTACTAGATGTCTTGTAATAAGCGTACAGATTAAAAAGCAGTAGCAACTAACTCTTATTATTTTAAAAATTGGCTGCTTGTTTAATCTTATTGTTAAACAGGCTTTAACGCGCGCAATGCTTATGCTTAGCGCTATTCTTACGTTACTAACAACTACTATCTAAACAATTTTTATGCTTATGACAGCAGCTTGCTGATTAACGCTCGCGCTTATTACTACCAGGGGCGGACTACACAGGAATAGCAGCTAATTAGTAAGAGAATAATAGGGTAACGCTACTTACTATGTTATTAATAGTAGTTAAGACAGTCCTAAAAAGCTTAGTAATTGATTTTAGAGTAAGTTAAGGATAAAAAGTTTTAGAAAGGTAGTAGCCGCAATTAATATTGTTGTAGAGCTACGCACTAACTAATTACGCGATATTCAAGGTATATTAAATGTTTTAATATTAGGGCTGCTAGATTTATTAAAACAACAACAGGCAGCATCACTACAACAATAAAGGATTAGGCAGAGGAGCTATAATTACGGAGAGACCTCTTGGTTAATGACCTTTCCTATATATACGAGTAATTGCTTACAGCTTAGATTAATAGTATCTTACTGACCTGAGGGGTGTGTTAGAGTATTGACGTACAGTAGGTTATAACTACTTTGTAGTGGCAATCGCGCTAGTTGATCAATCCTCTTTAGTAGTTATTATTCTACTACTTTGTTGTGGCACTTATTCAAGTAATTGCTCTTTTAGCTTCTACTCCTCCAGTAATTAAGTAATTTGCTCCTACATCCTAACTATAGTAAATTGTGTAATCCTAAACGTTATTAAACTCAACATTTAATTGATAACAATGATAATTAATACTAGTAGCGTAATAGCTTCTAGTAATTGAATAATTATAGGTGAATTGTAGATTCTAGGTGTAATTTGAGCTCCTAGATTCTGTGGAGAAACCGCTAAGTAGTTGAATCTCTAACAATAAGAAGTTCTTAGGATTACTAAAAGAGATTAGGCTAATCGCCTTACTAAAGGAGCCCTGCCTATTACTTAATTAAGATAAGAGGATCCTAGTTTTGTTTTATGTAAATAATATTCTACTGCTGTTCGCGAAAGATTATAAGCAGAGGGCAATAAATCTTTAGTTAAAGATTGTAGACAAGTACAAGATACAGGAACAAAGATTAGTTAAATAGTTTTTTAGTATATAAGTAATTAGAGATTGCAAGAAGTAAACAATTACGCATGTATAAAATAGATATATTAATAAAATCGCAAGGAAGTTTAAGCTAAAAGAAAGCAGCTTTCCTAAGACCCTACTGCTGTCAGAGGAGCTAATTAAGTACACTAGCAAAGCAACTAAGCAAGAGATTAAGGCCTACTAAAAAAGAGTTCAATTTGTGCTGTATACAGCTATTATACTACAATTAAATATTACCTACTTAGTTTTAAAGCTCTTACACTTCCTCACAAACAAAATAATTTGTACATAAAAGCTGTTTAACAGGTAATTATGCACTCCTGTTAGACAAAATAAGATGCGATTTAATATAAAAACTACAATAGCCTAAACTTAATAATTGCAAGCAACGCTTTCTTTGCAAATAATTTGGAAACTTGTTAAATGTTTTATAGATACATAGCTATTCTATATAGTAGTCTAATATGTTAGAAGGCAGCTTAATAGACTAGAGTGACTACGTTAACTACTAAGGCTAAGCTGCTTGCCCTTAAGCACACTACTTAGGAGACTATAGCCTTTAAACGCTTTTTCCGCGAGCTAGCTTTTAATTTAGGAGACCTCTAGATAGTCTAGTACGACAACTAACAAACAATTAGGCTTGTAGTTAAGAAGAAAAAGTAGATTAGCACTTAATTAAGACGTGTAGATATGCGAAACAAGTAGCTGCAGCAAGAATATACTAAAAGGTTATTTTAAGTTAAGTACTAAGAAACAGCAATTATGCTAGCTAATAAACTAACTTAGTTGCTTACCTAACAACAGTTTAAGTTTAAGCAGTTACTTAACTTTTAGCAAGTTAAACACTTAAATTAAAAGCAATAATAATCAATAAGCAAAAGAATTTGGGTTAAGCAGCAACATTTATGTACTAGGCAAAGTCTCCCCTTAATAGCTTAGAATGAGCGAGAGAACGTGAGCTAAACAAGCAGAAAATCTAGGACTAGGAATAAGCTTGCTAATAAGCATTAAAGTCCTTATACTTACTAGACTCTATTATAAGATTATGCTTAGCTTTCTTAGCTTTAGCAAGCTTAAGAACATCTTAATCTAACTTAGCTTAAGCAGCAAGAGTCTAGAGGCAAGTAGCATAGCAGCGCAAATCTAACCTATTACTTCTATACATAAATTTGTAAGATAATTATCTAGCTTTAGCCTTTTAAGACAACCTTTTAATGTGACTACACATTTTATAGACACTTTTTTAGTAAAAAAAAGATTTATTGTAAATAATAGGTATCCGGGCTTACGCCCCCTTATTTAGTATTGCTAGCACACAATTAGTGTGTTGCATGTTTAAACAAAAACAAAGAAAAGCAAGTTAAAAATGCAAATTGCTTTCTAACTTAATACGCCTTATTTTGCTTATTTTTGTTGCTTACCTGCAAGGCGCTTCTAGATAAAGTAAAGCAGTAACACTATTATCGCCTTGCTTACTAACTTATAGACGTAACAATAAAAAGCTTACTTTTTTTCTACTTTTTCTTTCTTTTTTGCTAATATAACGTCTGCGACTAATTAGTAGAGGGTAGCTGCGTTTTACACTTTTAGAAAACCTATTTTTACTACAACAACAACAACAACAACCACCTTTAACACCTTAAAAGATAAATAAAATAGTAAATAATTATCTATTTACTATAGCATAATAATTACACTTATATAACTAGGTTATATAGCAATTAAGACAGTATAAAGAGAGGCAATTGTATAGACTAAGCAGGGGCAGCATACTGCAAGCATACTGTTCTTAAACAGTAAATTATTAGAAAGGCTATTACTATTAAAGCTGCTGCTGTTGTTACTAATACTGCTGTTGCTGTTGTTAATTTTAAGCTAGCTGTTAAACAGGCTGCCAAGCAGGTAGACCTAGAATATAAGTAGTACAAGGCTGCGTATCGTAAAGCTCTTGTCTAAAAAGATAACCTTAATTTGAAACTTTAGCCTGCTGAGCAGGCTGTATCTAGCGCAAATAATCTTTAGCATAATATTCTAGAATAAAGACGCTTACAGGAGCAGGAGCGGGCAAAGGAAGCTAAGCAGCAAGACTACAAGACAATAAGCAAAACGCTTGCTTAATAAGTTGTCTTTTATTACAGCAGCTTAACAACATCTCTTAAGTGCAGTAATTATTAACAAGAGGCTTCTGTGCAGAAAGCTTTCGATTAGACGTAACGCTGCTATTAATTCTTTACAGCAAGCAATAATGTCTTTAAGCAATAAAGTCTTTAATGCTTAACTAGTACATTTTATTATTATTTTATTTCTAATAACTAGCTAGCAGGCTAAGCTAGAAGCTTAATAAAGTCAAAACTTACCTTTTTATCTTTATACATAGCTATATATAGATTAGCAAGATCTATATTAACTATGTAGCAAGTGTAAAATTAACAGCTGCTATAGCATAAGCTGTTTTAACTGCTAACGTGTTTTACAAGCAAGTTACTTACCTAAGCAAGTTACTTACGCCCTAACAGCGCGTTAACTTCGCAATAATATCGCGTAATGTCTTAACAACGTTATATACTACACTCCTATATTAAAGCAGATGTACAGCTTGCTCTATCTAATTTCTAATTCAAGCATGTTTTAAGCTAGAGACCCGCTGCATTAATCTATAACGTGCCTTAAAAGGTTATCTTATACTAACGCGCTAGAAAGCGCTTACAACGCAATTGTAAAGCGAACTTAAAGCGCCTTGATATAGAGGAGTAACAAAAAAAATGTTAAAAAAGTTATTATTTTTAAGGCTTGATATTTCTATAACCAGAACGGCTAGACCAAAAGGGGTTAGTAATTTGAAAAGCCAAGAACTTCTTCTTTAAAATAGGCTGCTTAATAAGCTACTTAGTTAGCACTATTGCGCCTGTAATCCTGCTTGAAATAAGAGGGAAAAAAATAAAAAACTTAATTCTAGTATAAATTTTTTTGGAACGTGTAAGAATTGCTAAGAAAAATCTTAGTTTAATAAGCTTACGTAAGCATAATGTGAGCAGGATTAAGAGGCTTATATCTTATTAACTCAGAGTTTAATTAAAGGGTAAACAATATACAGGTTGCTTACGTGATTGCTAATTACGTAATAGCTTAGTAATCTTATTGTATATTAACTTTTTAATTTTATAAAACTTACTTTTTTAATAGTATTATTCTTATAGCTTAAATTTCTTGTTATTCTAAATACTTAATTATTTCTTTCTATGTATAAAATAAACCTATTTCCTAATATAGTAATATACTGAAAAAGTATTTTAAACGTATTACTAATACTCCTTATTACATAAAATTTAAAGAATAGCGTTTTTAACTTCTTTTAGGCCTAAACTAGGCCGTCTCACTAAGATGTTGTTTAAGGTTTTAAAAATACTTCATAAAAACCCTACTAAAAAAACTAAAAAATAAAATTTCCAACTTATAAAATAAAATAGTTTTTATTTCTTAATTAAAAGCTTACAAAACTTCTTAAAAAAAGATATCTATTTTATTACAATTTTTAAGAGAATATTGCCTTAAAACTCCAAAAAAAACTCATTATTATTATATTTATATCAAGCAAAAACTTAATAAACTTTTAAATATGAACTTAAATTTAGTTTTATAATAGATTAAGTTTATTACAAAGTAGTGTTATAGTATAAAAATAGTACACTGTTTAACATCATAAAATAATAGTATTACAAACAGGTTAGTTTTTACAAAAAGCAGTTAACATTTATACTTTTTTGTAGTTAAAGTGTTATTTAGCTAATAAAGAAGCTAAGGTCTAGTGTACTAAGTATTAGTAAGCTATTTTAAATAATTATCTTGACAAAACTTAAAAACAAGCTATTTACTATTAACTAATAATTAATAATGCTATTTTTTTGAAACTCTCACACAGAATAGTGCTAATAGTGTTTTTTTAATATACTTAATTTTTAGCGATTTTTACCAGTTGAAAAAAAAAATTTACAAAATCATTTTTTATATTTTTTTTTCGTCTTATTTTAAGCAAATTTGCAAGCACGATCGTGCTGACTAAGCAGCTTACTAAGCAGCCTATTCTTTAGAGGAGGTTCTTGGCTTTTCAAATCACTAACCTTTTTTAAGTCTAGCCTTTCTAGCAATAGAAATATAAAGCTTTAAATATAACAACTTTTTTGACATCTTTTTGTTTTTGTCACCCCTCTGTAGTACTTATATATAGTATATTGGTTTCGGCCTTTTAAGACAACCTTTTGATGTGACCACACATTTTGTAGACACCTTTTTAGTAAAAAAAAAAGATTTATTGCTAACAATAGGTATTAGGGCTTATGCCCCCTTATTTAGCATTGCTAGCACGCAATTAGTGTGTCGCATATTTAGACAAAAACAAAAATACGCAATATCTCTCTGATTACTTTCTTAACTAATAACTATTTACTAATAACTATTTACTGCTAACTGCAACTTCTGTTGTCTTTATTACCATCCTGGCAGTGTTGCAGTTGTGGCGTTTCTAGCGCCTATACTTAGATGTAAACATACGACAACAGCGTTACTATCTAAGCACAGCTCTCCTATTCCTAGAGGCAACTTATAAAATCTTTCTACTTTTTAGTTTATTTTAGTTACTTAATAGCTGTTTTAATACGCTCTTGCTTCTTGTAAGGCTACTATAAGGTCTTTTACTAAAGTTATATTTGCGCAAGAGGAGATTAGTAAGATAATATACTATTACTTTACCTAGACTAATAAAATGCGCAACGTATTTAATAGACTTACTACTAAATAAGCCTTTTACAACCTCTATTATAACCTTAATATCTATAATACTAGACGCATTAATAAAGTGTTAATAAATAATAAAATTTAACTTTTGTGTTTACTTAATTACTATAAGAGCTACTGCTAACAGCTTCTTTTTAAGTAACTAGGGAGGCCACTTAATAAAGGTAAACGCGGGCTTTGTAATCTATTACTATAGCTTCTTATATAGTAACTTAGTAAAGTCTAACTTTACTTAATATAAGCTATTAGTCTTCGTGTTAAATAGGAAGAAGAATAGTCTAAGTATTATATTATTTATATGCAGTACTGTGTAGTGTAAGAAATCCTAAAAGTAAAAAGTAGCAGGTAGGGAGCTTTTATAAAGTATTGCAGGCTCCTGCTGCAGTAACGCACGTGTCCTAACCCTCCTCTACCTCTACCTCCTCCACCTCTATCGCAATCTTGTTGCTAGCTATAGGCTAGCAATTACTGTTAAACACGTTTTAATTAGTATTGTTTTTTAGTACTTTTAGCAAATTTTTTAACCCTAATTTTGCTTAGTAGTCTAAGCTTTTCTGCTCTAAGCGCTTAGCGCGTAGACCCTATCTACTTACTATTTAAATTTTGTTAACTACAAACAATCTTTTTTTAACTTTTGCAACTAATTAATAGAGGGCAGCTGCTTTTCACTTTTTTAGAAAACCTATTTTGACTACAACAACAACAACCACCACCTTTGATACCTTAAAAATAAATATATAGTATATACTAAAGGCTTGATAATGAACTAAATAACTTATATAGCTGCAAGGAATAACCTTAAATCTTTAATAATTATGCTTAGCTGCCTTCTTCTTGTTTAAAAAATAGGCTTAGCAGCTTTAGGCATAGATTCTACTCTAGTCTAGCGTAGATTAGCAGTAAAGTGTCT
The DNA here is from genome assembly GCA_024321975.1 of Alternaria sp. 'sect. Undifilum'. Lineage (NCBI taxonomy): Eukaryota > Fungi > Ascomycota > Dothideomycetes > Pleosporales > Pleosporaceae > Alternaria > Alternaria sp. 'sect. Undifilum'. The sequence goes on along the minus strand of JAJJZI010000010.1, from coordinate 2,102,851 downwards.
AATCTTCAGTAGTTAATAGTATTAGAAATATTTCCTAAACTGTTTTTGAAGCACCTAGTTAGGGGCTTAGTAGCTACAAATTTTAGTAGGGCTTATTTTATATAAGTAGGCTGCTGTATCTATAATGACTAGCTATAGCTTAGCTAGTAAATTAGCACTTGTGCGCATCTTAATAGCCTTTATAATTAACTCTTGTTTAGCTCTCTCCGCCGAGCTGTTAGGCTTATAAGCGTATAGCAGTAGCGTTTTAATTACAATCTTTTTCTCTATTACCTATCACTTATATCTAATTGCCCTATCTAAGGCAGTGTAGTAGTATTATTATTTTAATAAATCTCTACAATTTTCTGCTAATCTTTCCTCTTAATTTTTATAGCAAAGCCTTCAATCAATAGCATAATATTATTTATTGTCTTTAACTAGATATTGTAATTATATAGCTTGCCAAAGTAATCCTCTCTAACAATTAGTGCCTATTTCTATAGCAGCTAACTAGTTAGGAAATTATATAGATCTTATAAGATCTTATAAAAAGGTAGAAGTAATCTTTCTTTTAGTTACTATAAGATTACTTGCAAGGCATAAGCTATTGCACAGTAATTACATTTTAAAAGCTTTTTACTAGTAGTTTTCACGTTCTGCGCTAAGTAGACTAAGGCTTTAATTACTTATTGTCTTAAGTAACTTCTTTATTAATACTATAGGTCCTAATTACTAGTGCGCAGCTGTAGTTTCCTTAACTGCACTACAGCGTTTACAGGCAGTAGTTAAGCAGTATAATAAATAACTTGCTTGTATTTAACAAATAAGAAATTAAAGTATTACTTAAAGTTAATTAAGACAATATTTTCCTGTATTATTTTAAATTGCATAGTATAATTATATCCTAAATACTAAATGCCTACCTGCTTAAGCTGTGCTTCTAGGACAATAATAACGTAGAAACCTAGTACAACTTTAATATTAGTAAGTAGAGAATTAGCTGTCTTACGGCTAGCCTTGCTATACAGAACGTTCTTAAGCAGCCTGTTTTCTATTCTAGCAACTAAAATAGATTAAGTGCCTGCTTTAACTACCTTGTCTATACTACATTTACTAAAGATGCCTAGTACTAGGTAATTTATAGTATTAACTAAGTAAACTGCTGCTTTACTAACTATAATTGTACAAAGAGACAAGTCATAAAAAATAAAAGCAGCACTAAACACGTTTAGCTAAATTTCTTTAATAAAGTCCTTTAAGTTGATTAGTACTAAAACTAATAAGCTAGAGTAAGATCTACTTAACTTATCTGTAACTAATCTGCTAGTGCTAGTCTTCTAGCCTTCTTTCTTAATCTAAGTGCGTAGGGTTTCCTATTTGTCGCCGTTTTGTTAAATAAATTCTTCTTTTTCTTTTTGACTGTCAGCTTGATTAGCATTTTGCCGGGAGGGCATAATCTAGTAACTGTAGTTTAAAGTTAGTAGTAGTAACGCAGTATCTAGAAGTGCTTGCTTACAGGCCCTTTACTAGGCTTGCAGGGGCAAAAGTGCAGTAGCCTTCTACTTTTATTAAACTTTAAGTAATTTAATTATTGTTAAGCTGTTTTTAATCTACATCTAATTTAGAACAATGCGTGTCCTTTTCTTCTTAAGAAAGTAATTAACTAATCTTGCAATAAGATACTAGAAATCTCTCCTAAATTATTAAAAGTTAAGTAAGCTTTACTAAGCGCTATTGCTTGTGCTAGCTTATTGCGCTTCTTGCGCAACTAGTGTGGTGTAATTTTAGTGCTTAAGGCATCTAAAAAATTAGTAACTACTAATAGCCTAACACTCTTAGAGAGCAAGTAGATTCTCGCTTGTTAATACAGGAGCTGCCACTTAGTAAACTATTGCTTAGGGCTTATTCGTTACTAGGCGAGCCTTATCCAGGTAGGATCTGTATTGCGCCCTAATTAAATACTAAGTATTCTTACCTGTAGGTGCGAGATTCTTCTTTAGGATCTTTACTACGGCTTAAAGGCTAGTAAGGTTCTAAGTAATTATACTTATTAAGGCGTTGAAAAGCAGGTCCCAATAGACACTTATGCTAATCTAGTCCTTAATATTAGTAATCTTAGCGACTTTTTTGTCTACTAAGCAGTTTATACTTTGTACCTGTTAACTAACTTGTTGTATTTTTTTTTATCTTTAGTATCAAGTATTTAAGCCTTATATTTGTGTTAAGCAATGTTGTAATGCTCTTGTATTTAAGTGCTGGCGCTAGGTAATAGAGCAGCTAGCTGCTTAATATCTTTAGGCAGTTCTAGATATTGTGGCTCCTAGTGATCTATTGAGGTCACGTCCGGGAGATCAAGATCAACTTAACCCTAGATGCCTTTCTCTAAGCAGTGTAGCCGTAATAGAGCAAACTAAGTTAGCTAGTCTAATTAAGTCCTAAGAATTACCTCTAGGGCGACAAGCAGTGTATTAGTAAGGTCTATCTTAGTAAGATGCTATATAAGATTACAACGTGGGTTATTGTTAAGGTAACAACAGATTAATTAGTTAGATAGCAGATAGCTATATTAACAATAACAGTAGACTGTAGGTTGTAGGATAGATTAGTAGGAGGTAAATTGTATAATTAATAGGTAAGAAGTACAGCAGCTGCAGCAAACTGCAGGCTGTGCCGTAAGAGAATAAAGAAGAGTAGGATTTTAATTGAACAGTTAACCTTCTAGCTTGCTAATTGCGCAGTAAGAATTAAAACTACAGTTAAGTAGCTAGGCTTATAACTGTAGGAGCTGAGAAGGAGCAATTGCTTGATTAGTGGAGTGAAATGAGTATATTAATTAACTAAGTGCTACAACAAAGTGTCCAATAACTACTAAAAGGACATAAGACGATCTGGCCCGTATATATAGGAGCTAGCGCGGTCGTCACGTGTTTAGCTTACTAGGATCACCAGATCACCAGGGTGATCCGCATGTTTCGCATATCAATACTCCAACAGAAGAAGATGTTCCTAGTAAGATTCAACAGTAGAACTACTATTTCTAAGTAGTTTTTAATAAAACGCTGGTAGAATTTGAAAATCTAAAAAAACCATGTATTTCTTTGATATTTATGAGTGTTTCCTATTCCTAAATAGTTTTTACTTTCTTGGGATCTATTTCAAGTCCTTTTCCCGCTTCCATAATGAATGTCAAGTCCTTTGTACTTTATACATTAAACTTGCATTTCTTAATGTTAAGAAGTAGTCCAGCCTTGCTTAAAGAAATTTAGAAGTCTATTTATATTACATTATTGTTCATTAAGCGTACTATTGGTGTAAATTAACATATCAACCAAATAAGCTAAGCGGAAATTGACAATACATTTGCGGAGTGTCTAGTTAATATATTATTAGAAAATATTAAGAGCGTTTGTTATGCTAAAAAGAGTAATGAGCTATTTATATAGTCTAAACCTAGTTCAGAAAGCAGTCTCCCTCTTATCTTCTGCATTAATTCTAATTTTGTAAAAAGTCGTAGCGACGTTAATATTTGTAACCTATTTTGCTTTAGCAATATTGTTAAGCGTCTCTTAAATTAACAGCAAAGAATAATAGTCTTTCTTAGTAATAGCATTAAGAGCATAGTAGTGACAGCAGGACTATAATCTTCCTTTTAGCTTTTTATCAAATAAAACCCGAAAAAAAGCTGCTAAGCTACTAGCTGTGATTTCAATTGTGCCTAATAGCAATATAAGCTACTTGCGTAAAACTAGAAATTTTTGTCTACTTATATTGTACAAAGGTCCCTAAAGAGATTCTTTCTCCTTACTGTATTTTTTCTAATATAGTTTAATCCAGTAGTTAACTTTAAATTTGCGTAGAGGTAGTAGTGTAGAAGCAGTTTTTAACTTAAAAATCTATTCTATGTGTCAATGCGCTTAAAGAAGCAATAATAATTTTTTTTTTAAAAGCTAAGGTCTTTCAAATGTTTTTAAAAGAAGTAGCAAAAGTCTAAATCAGCTTATTTTTCTGCTTACTTAATATAAAACTAAAAAGCTGTTGTGTTTATTTGCTTTAGCCTTTAGTTCCGGAAAACAAAGCAATCTTTAGTGCTTAACCGCTTCATCTTCTCTTTAAAAGTGTAGAAGTATATTATCTTTCTAGGAAAAGCAATAGTAACCTCTCTTTTATTTTCCTAAGGCAGTCTAAGTATTAAGTTATGTTTCAGGTGTATAAAAGTAATATAACTCTAAACAGTGTCCTTGTGTCATCAAATTATAATTTCTAACTTAGGAACTTTGTTAACAGTTCTATATTTCTTCGTAACTCCTTCTAATATGCGCAGAAAAATAGAGATGCACTGTAAGTTAGCGCTATTAACAAGTCAAGGTCTAATAAAAGAGTATATAAAGTTTTCATTTTTGATAAGTGTTAAAGCAAAAGTGTAATAATAATCTCACGCTTCTATATTAATTCTTTTGCTGCTTATATTTCTTTTAAAACTAACTTATTTCTTTAGTAATTTGTTTCAACCTAAATATAGCTCTTGCTAGTGACTTTAAGCAAGAGCTATTCTTTTTCTAAATCTAAATTCTAAATATTCAAAGTATATTCTCTACTTAGGCTTTTCTTACCAAGCTCTTTTTTTGTTTTTTCTTTGCTTTTAAGCTGGAAGACTTTATTACTGTAGTTTTTCTGCTTTGTTTCTTCTTTCTTCTAGAGGATATCTTGTTTTCTATACAATATGCAGAAGGTGCCCTTTTTGCTTGCAATTAAAACAATGTCTTTTCTAAAGCAGCTTGCTTAGTTCTAGATTATCAACCCTACGTGGCTTGGCTAATTTTTAAGTAAAATTTATTCTTTCTATCTAGTGTTTTAAAGGGGATGAAGGAGAAGCGTGTCTTAGTCTATACTTTTTAGGCCATTCTTAGTCTCTGTCTTTAAAGTATTTTTCCGTAGGCTTGTCGTAGTCTCTAGAATATTACTCTATCTTATATAAGTACTCTGTAATTTTAATAGTATAAGAGTGCGTAGGATTAACTAAAGATGCAGGGAAAACAGTAAAGAATTAAATAAAGAACTACAAAGGCTATCTAGCAAGCTTATCTACTCCTCTGTAAGGTCTGTGCTTAGTATTAAGAAAGAGGCAAAAGTAGCTATGTAGCAGCTGCTAACATAGCTTAGGAAAATAGCGCAGAGCTAAGAGAAAAGTTTAGTAGGCTAGAAAAGCAAAAAGGCTGGTATACTAGGCTTGCAGATACTAGGTGTACATAGACACCTAGGATCTATAAGATAGCAAAACAAGGCTTTTTATTAAGTACTAAAGACGTTAAGGCGTTAGCCCTTTTTAGTACCCCCCTCCTTAATATAGGTTCTAGAGTTCTATTAGTCCTATAGTACTTCTATATCTTTTAAGTTTTAAACTAGTTCCTAAGTTAGTTCTAGGTATCCTACTTAATTAACTAGGTATTCTTTTGTTCTTCCTGTGCTTCTCATCTGTAATAAGCACTCTACTAAGTACTATTCTTTGCTGTCTACTTTAATTGGTAAACATTTGCTGTTGTCTTATAGTTAGCTTAGTAAAGGATCTAAAGAAGCTAGCTAGAAGTTATTAATATTAAATACTAAATGTATCTTCTTAAATGTATTTAGCTTTACAGCATTTAGTCTAACAGTCTTAAGTACTGTATACTTTAAATTCTTCTAATTAAGTTTTTAGCTTAGTCTCTTTATTCTATAGTAGTCTTCTAGCTTTAGCTAACCCTTTTTACTTATTTAAAGCTAAAGTAATTATTTCCTTTTTTAGTTTGCTTAATCTTCTTAATTTTGTTAAGATTTTGCTATTATAGCTTAAGCTAACTTAATGCTTTGCTAGAGTTTATTAGCTATATTTTCTACTTTCTAATAGTATTCTTGTATTCTCCTTTCTTAAAGTTAATTCTAAGGTTTATACTTTACAGCTATTTGAAGAGAATTTACCTTGTACATATATTATAGAAAGAAAGGCAATATCTTAGTAAATTATGCTTACCTTGCTATAATCATAATTTTAGCTATCTCTAGATTGCCTTTCTAGTTTGTTTAATCTTAATTGCAGAACGCTTATAAGTAGGCCTATACTATAAAGTTTATTTGTTCTATAAAGCTGTTAGTTTTAAAGTAATTTCTAGAAGATAAATAATATTTAATCTCTAGTAGTTTGCAAAGCCTAGCCTAAAAGTAGCTTATAAACTGTACACTATAATTAGACATAATACAGTTTAGTAACTAGTAGTAGGCTACTATAGAGTTAATAAACGCTTCAGCAACGCTTTTTATAGTAATGTTTTAAGACTTATCAGAACTATATCTTTACTTAGCTTATTAGTAACTACTATTATGTTTATGCAACTTTTGCTTTCCAGTAACCCTATCACAAAGTTAATTGATATTTCCTTTTAAATACGCTTAATAATCAGTAAAGGTTTTAATAATCTTTGTAGGCTATCTCTCTATAGTTTTATTCTTCTATATACTAAGCAGTTTCTAATATATTGCCTTAATATTTTAGCTAATAGAGGGCTAAAAGTATTCTCTTGCGACTGCTTAGTAGGTGAGGTTCCTTCCTAGGTGCCCTAGGGCCTTAGAGTAGTAGATCTTATAGATAATTCTAGTGCGCAAAGGCTTGTTGTTTAGTACCTATTTTTAACCTTAGTATAGCAGGTTCCTAAAATTATCTAATTTGCATTTAGAAATAGAAAGCTTAAGGTCTAGCTTTGCTAGAAATTAACGTTCTCTCTTACTTACTGCTTTTTAGGCTAGCTAGTAGGTTTTATTCTCTTCTTTAGCGTTGTTCTAAAGTTCTTCTAGGTCTAATTAATCTTAAAGTACTATTACTAGATAACTATTACTGCAAAAAGTCTTAAGAGTTTCTTTTTTTTTCTGTTTCTAGAGCAGTTGCAGTAGATAGTTTAAAAACTTATAAAAACTTTCTAGAAATTTAAGAATCTAAACTGTTTGCAAGTATGTTTTGTTGTCTTTAGAATAAAGTATTAGCTATAGAGTTATTAACTCTAGGCCTATCAGCAATTTCTATATTAGGGAATTTACTAAAGAATTAGGCTTATCTTATTTGTCTTTTACTAAGCTGCCTAAGCTTTTTAAAATACTTTTAGTTTTTGTAGTTTATTATAACTAAGAACTTCCTTAAAGAACGTAGCATAGCATCTTACTTAAATAAGCAGCAAATAACTATTAATTCTTCTTTATTATGTATCTTATAGTTGCTTTAAGCGCTAGACATTTTTTTAAGTAGTATGTTACTAGTTGTATATTTCTTTAATTGTCGTATTGCAAAAGGAATCCTGCTACAATGTAGCTAGAAGATTAGTTTCTAATATTGTTTCCTTGTTTAGATTCTATTTAGCTAGTATTAGTTTAAAAATAAATAGCTTCTTTAGGTAGTTAAAAGCTTCTTGCTCTGCTTTTTTCTATTTAAAGGAGACGTTTCTAGTAAGCCTTAAGAGCAGGGCAACTATATTAAAGTAGTTCTTAATAAAGCGTTAATAAAAATTTGCAAAAATTTAAAAAACTGTGTACTTCTTTAACATTTGTAGGCGCTTCCTATTCTTAAATAGCTTTTACTTTCTTTAGGTCTATCTAAAGTCCTTTTCTAGCCTTAATAATAAATTTTAGGTACTTAGTGCTCTATACGTCAAGTTTGCATTTCTTAATATTAAGAAGTAACCTAGCCTTGCTTATTGCTTCTAGAACCTTGTTTGTATGAAGTTAGTGTTCTTTAAGCGTGCTATTTATTTAAATTAATACATTATCTAAGTAAGCTAAGCAGAAATCGTTAATGTACTTGCGTAGTGTCTAGTTAATATATTGTTTAAAGGTGCTTAAAGCGCTTGCTATGCTAAAAGGAGTAACTAACTATTTACATAATCTAAATTTAGTGTAGAAAGCAGTCTCCTACTTATCTCCTGCAATAATTCTAATTTTATAACAAGCTGCAAAGACATTAATCTTTGTAAACTATTTTGCCTTAGTAATATTGTTAAGCGTCTTTTAGATTAACAGTAAAAGATAACAGTACTTTCTAATAACAGCATTAAGAGCTTAGTAATTAATGCAGAACTGTAATCCTCCTTTAGGTTTCTTAGTAAATAGAACTAGGGAAGAAGCTGCAGAACTGCTAGCTCTAATCTATCTGTTAGAAATAATAGGTTGTAAAAACTAATAGAATAATAATAATATATTTGATAATAATTGTATTACATTGATGATTGATCGTGTGTTGTTCTATTCATAAATTAGGTGGATTACGGGTGCCTTTTTTATCCGAGAGACTCTTGGCGGCGCTAGCACGTTTAGCGTCCTGTAGCGCCACCCCCTAACTACCCTTCCTAGATCCCTTGTTTAGTCTCGCTGACCTACTAATCACCTTGCTAACCTCCTAATTAATTGCGCAGATCTCCTAAATCTAACACACCCCCTTAGCTTAAACGTAAGAAATAAGCTAACAACTTCTTGCGTTTGTTAATTACAAGTCTAAGGCGTTAAGACCATTAGTTACAGAGGGGTGACAAAAAAAAGATGTCAAAAAATTTATAGTTTTTGTAGCATTATATTTTACAACTAGAAGTACTATACCCAAAAGAGTTAGTAATTTGGAAAGCTAATATCTTCCTTTTTAAGTTGGGTGGCTTAGTAAGCTGCTTAGTTAGCACAGTTGTCCCTGTAATCTTGCTTAAAATAAGATGAAAAAAAAAGTAAAAATATATTCCAATATAACTTTTTTATAATTGTATAAAAAAACGCTTAGAAAAACTTAGTTTAATAAGCTTACATAAGTAGAATGTGAGCGTATTTTAGAAGCCTACATCTTATTTCCTTAGAGTTTAATAAAAGGGTGAAAAAATAGGGGTTGCTTACGTAAGCGCTAATTACGTAATAGCTTAGTAAGCTTTTAGTATATCAACTTCTCTTGTTTATCCTACCTTGCTTTCTTTGTAATACCTCCTCTATGTCTCGCAATCTTTCTCAATCTGAGCAAGAGGTTTATACTTTATATTTACAATATAAGCCTATTTCTTTAATTAGTAATATACTAGAAAAGTCCTCTAGAAGTAATACTGATACTCTTTATTAAATAAAACAAAAAAAAAGCTCGATTATCTACTTTTAAGCCTTAAAAAGGTCGTCCTACAAAGATCTTAAATAAAGCAAAAAGTGTGCTTAATAGACACTTTACTAAAAGCCCTAAAAAGACAAATTAACGTATTTAAAAAGAAAATAGTCTGAATCTTTCTATTAGAAGCTTGCAACGCTTTTTAAAAAAGGAGAACTATTCTATTAACATTTCTCGAAAAAAAGACGCCTTTAGACGCTGTGGAAGCTTATAAATGTTATATTTACGCCAAGCAATTACTTTAAAACCTCAAAAATATCAACTTTAATAAAGTTATATTTTCAGACGAATCTGTTATTAAGCGAGGGCATGGTGCTAGGACAGAATACTATTGAACACGGCAAAATAATAGGGTTAGAAGGAAAATAGTTTCTACAACCAACACAAGTAAGTTTAAAAAAACTCTATTTAACTAAAAAAAGACTTTAATATATCTATTACTTTTCTTATATTCTAATCTATTTTTAGCACGCTTACTAATCAAGTTATAAGTTAAGATATTTCTATTCAAGTTTAGGGAGCTATTCAGATAGGTGATAGATCTAAACTAGTAGTAATTAAAAGCCCTTTAATTACTAACGTGGTTTACAAGCAAACGGCTCACCTAAGTAAACAGCTTACGCCCCACTAGCGCGCCGACGTCGACACGTTATGATAGTCTTTTATTATAGTTAATAAACTATTGCAATATACTAAATTAATTATTAGAATCGCCGCTATTACTTACACTATCTATCTTAACTGCGCAGGTACAAGTGTTATGTCTAGTCTACTTACGACGTCCGCACTGCCTCTCTCCTTACACCCTCTTCAACGCACTCTTACTATTGCCATAACTACTACCTGCCTGTTTAGCTAATACTTCTTATACCCTGCCTATAGTAAGAGTCTCTTCTGTCTATACGTATTACTGCTTGTAGCTTTTATGCTTATTTAATTTGTCTAGAGCCTTTCAAAAAGCAGTTATTTTCTCTATTAAAAGTATTATTTTATGTGCTATCTGCTAAGCTCCCTTACTTAGCTGCGTAATCTAGTTAGTAAAAGAATTAATAAAAGACTTACAGTGCTTTCTTATGCTCTATTAAATAAGACCAATTTAAGCCTTAACTTTGTACGCGTTGCGTAGTGTCTACGCCTTTTAAGTAGCTACTTATTATAGTAATTATTATAGTGTTTGCACTACTATATTAAGCTTTAATAGTAAAGCCTGTAGGTTATATAGGACTAGACTAGTGCCTTTAAAGCTAGCTTAGATATTCTCCTTTATAATAGACTGCTTAAAAGTAGCCTTAAAGGCTAGTAGAAAGGTCTCTTTACTAATATAGTTAGTATAGTTACGTGCTAAGCCTAAAATAGCGTTGCTATACTTACGCTTTAACAGCAAGAAGCAGGCAACGTTAAGAGGCTATAATAGGTAAGACAAGTGCATAAGTATATAGAAAAGAATAATATTCTTCTTTTTGCAAAGATTTTAAACTTTAATAAAGTAGTAGCTCTTATAGCTATTAATAATAAGTAGTTAATACCTACTTATAGTATGCCTCTTTATATAAGTATTCAAGTGCTCTAACTACGTAAGAGTAAGCTAATTATTTATCTAGCTATTAAGACTAACTTTAAGAACTTAGTTAATAAGTAGATTCTTAAACTAGATATTAATAAGTACTTTGCCTATAAAGATAATAAAGAGTAGTAGATAGTAACTTAACACGCCTACGCTTTAGATTATAGTAACTTACTTATAGTTACCTAGCTGTACCTGCTTCTTTTACTATGTCTCTCTAAGCTTGTAATAACTAACTATAATAAAATTTTACTTATTATAAAGCTTGTCTTGCTAAAGTTTAGATATTATTATCTATAATACTCTACTTCTACTTTGTCGCCTAAACTAAGTTAAACTAGCGCTAGATAGCTACTAGGTCCTCGCAGGCAGCTTGCTGCTAATTATAAAAATAGCTCTAGCGCGTACAGAGCTTAGGAGTTTACCTAATAAAGTTATTAACTTAGTTCTTACTAGTAAGGTTACTCTCCTACTTATACAATAGTTTATTAGCTATTACTTAAATATTAGCCTTTATAGGCACAAATCCTCGCGCAGACTCCTTAAAAATACACTTAACTATAGCTTCCTCTTCTAGCTTACTTAAGTACTTTAAATTCGCTTTGCAGTTGCGTTAGGAGCGTCTTCTAGCGTGTTAGGAAGACAAAGTTCTTTAAGGCACGTTATAGATAGAGGCAGCACATTTTTAGCTTTAAACACGTTGCAATTAGACATTTAAAAAGAGCAAGCTAAAGATCTAATTTAGAATAAGTTAATAGAAAGTTGTGTAGTTAAGACATTACGCGTTATAGTGTCAACGTTAGAGCGCTAGTAGGGTGTAAGCTGTTTGCTTAGGTGAGCCGTTCGCTTGTGAACCACGTTATTTCTTTTAGGAATTTAAACTATATTAAAAAGGTCCTTATTCCTATAGTAAAACCTGTGATAAAAAAGGTAAGTTACATATACTCCTTTTTCCTACTTTGAGACTGTTTACTCTATGTTTAAATTATAACGTAGCAATATTGATTTTTATAATAAAAGGACTTACTAACCTTAATATATGCTAGAAGTTTTAGCAGGATAACGCTAAGATTTATAAAACTCTAGAAGTTTTATCTTAGTTTTCTAGGAATAGGATATCGCTTTTTGGATCCTGCTTATAGTCCTGATCTAAATTCTTTAGAAAACGTGAGGGCCTTGCTAAAAAACGCTTTAGCTAAAAGGCCTATTACTTCTTTAGATATAGGAAAGAGTAAAAAAAGTATAGCAGCCTTTGAGGCTGCTGTAAGGGAGGAATAGGATTAATTACCTTAAAAGGCGATTAATAATTGTATTCTATCTTTACTAAGGCGTTATTTGGACGTTAAGGAAGCTGAAGGCTAGAACACTAAGTATTAGTAAGCTTTTTTTGTTATTTATCTGGAAAAAAACCCTAAAAACAAGCTCTTTATTACTACTCAATAGTTTTTTTATAATTACCTTCAAACTTGCACACAAAAGTGTACAACTAGTATTATTTAATCTATATACTTTATAGCGATTTTTACCCCTTAATTGAAAAATTATTTTGTTATTTATTTTTGAGTTTTTTTATCTTTATTTTAACTGCTGAAGTTGAGCGCAAAGGCGCTTTCTAAGCAGCTTACTAGGTGGCCTAATTTTAAGAAGAAGATCTTGGCTTTCTAAATTACTAACCATTTTAGGTAAAGCCATTTTGGCAGTTGAAATATAAAGCTTTGAAAACTATAACTTTTTAAATATCTTTTTTTTGTCACCCCTTTGTAATTACTAAGGTTTGTTAAGAATTGTAAGAGGTTTAAGATTAATTAGGCAAGTTTTAGTCGCAGCATAATAGCTGTGTACAGCACTAATTTAACTTTTTTTTAGTAAGCCTTAATCTCTTGCTTAGTTGCTTTGCTAGTGTACTTAATTAGCTTCTTTAACAGCAGTAGAGTCTAAGAAAAGCTGCTATCTTTTAGCTTAAACTTCTTTGCTATCTTGTTAATGTACGTATTGTGTACAAGCGTAATTGTTTGCTTTTTGTAATCTCTAATTACTTAGATACTAAAGAACTTTTTCACTAATTCTTGTTCTTGTATCTTGTACTTGTCTTAAATTCTTAACTAAAGATCTATTAACTTCTTCTAATAATCTTTCGCGGAAAGCAGTAGGATATTATCTAAATAAAACAAAACTAGGATGCTCTTTTCTTAATTAAAGAATAGGCAGGGCTCCTCTTGTAAGGCAATTAGTCCAATCTCTTTTAGTAATCCTAAAAACTCCTTAAACTACAACAGTGGCAAGTTTTGCAATTTATATAGTGCGCGGTTAAGCTGTACACACTTTCTAGGCTTTTTAAACGCATTTAGCATTTTTCAGATTACTAGGTTATCTGCTGTAATTAACGCATTAAAGAATGCTTCTACAACATTATATTAATGAATTTCTAGATTATTTTTAGCAGCGATCGCCATTGCTGCTTAGAAGGACTTAGCTTTTAATGTAGCAGCATATATTAAATTAATCAAGTCCTTTTTTTAGAAGTCACCGCTTATGACAATCTGCGCCTGGCATTTAAGAAAGAAGCCGTCTTAATTAAATTTGTAATAAGTATTAGTTAACTTTTTGCTTCTTCTGTTAATATCTTAGTCTAAGTTATATTTTTACTTAACTAATTAATCTCTTTCCTGTAGGCATCGTTAAACAATGCCCTTATAAAATGCTAAAGCAATTACTTCTAATTCCTAGCAGTTTAGGTAGATCGTCACAATGCAGTTAAGTATTTCCATAATTAGCTTATGCTTAGTAAGCAAAGCTGCTATAACTATATAATTAAAAGCATTGTAGCTTGCTCAGTTTTCCTAGGTTGCTTGCGCAACTAGCAGCTAAGTATTATAAAAGTTAGTCTATAATAGATCTTTTAGGGGCTAGGTGTACGACAGGAAAGCTTCCTGTCTTTAGATAAGAGTTGAGGTTAAGGAGATGCTTGTCGCAGAGGTTGCACGCTATTGCAGTATATTGTATGCAAATCGTTCGTATGTAGTGCTGTTTAAAAAGTAAGAAGCAGTAGGTAAGAAGCAGCAGCTTTAGCTTTATAAAGTATAGCAGGCTCCTGCTGCAGTATGTACGTGTCCTCTCTCTCCTCTATTGCATTATGTTGTAATCTTATTGCAATCCTATTGTAATTCTATTATTAGCTTTAGGCTGGCAATTGCTGTTAGACACGTTTCAACTAGGGTCGTTTTTTATTACTTTAGCAAATTATTTAACCCTAATTATTGCTCAGTAGTCTAAGCTTTCCTCCTAGAACTTATCCACCTACTATTTAAATCTTGTTAACTACACACAATTTTTTTTAGACTTTTGCAATTAATTAGTAGAGGGTAGCTGCTTTTTACTTTTTTAGAACCCTATTTTGACTACAATAACGACTACTACCTTTAACATCTTAAAAAATTAATAATAGATCTTTATAATCTTCAATGGATGCATTAATACTACCTGTAGTTTTACTCTCTAGTTAATTATTACATAGAATCTTAGGTTGCGTCCTTACGCTTACGCCTGCTACTTAGCTTACGCAGTTGAAGACAACAATTTGTAAGCTAATCTAGCCTTTTAGTAGCAATCTAAGCACTACGTCTTGTAAGCAAAGGTTTAGCTTGTAATTGCCTACCTTGTCTGCTGCTTAAGGCCTAAGACCTTAACTTGCGAGATAATTCACGCCCTACAACTTGTTTATCTAGAGCAAGGGTCTTATCTTAATTAGCTGGCGCGTTAAAGTCTCCAGGCTTAGACTGTTAGACTAGTAATTAGTTGTTAAGCTTATTTAAAAGAGGCTCTTTACCTTTAAGTATTAACAGATTAGCTTCTTTTAGCAAGCGCACTGCTGTTTAACTGTTAATAACTCTGCAATTCATTAAGTTGTTGCTCTTTAAAGTCTCTAGTTTAAAAGTTAGTTTTAAGGTAGCAAACTAGTTTTTGCTGCTAATTTAAGCAAATTTTCTATTGTGCAATAGCCTTGTGCTCTATTTGCTTAGCGTCTTCTAATCTACATTTATCTTTAGTAGGCAGGCCTTTCTTACTGCTTAAAATAGTAAATAGCTTATTTTTAAAGCTTTTAGTGATTAGCTGCGTTTCCTAATCTGCCCTTCCTTTAACAGGCAAGAGGACTTACAAGTTATTTTTAAGATTAAGTAGCTTACCTTTGTTAAGAATCTCTCTATTTTTATTTCTTAACCTTTAAGCAGCTTTTCTTCGCAAATATTTTTATAAAACAGTCGTTTATAAAAGGTTACATAACAGGTAGTAATTACCTAATTAAGAGTTAGTATCTAAATATACTATATGTTGGAGGCCTAATAACTAACTTAATAACTAATATAGCTACAAGAATTAACCTTAAATCCTTAAAAATTGTGCTTAGCTGCCTTCTTTTTGTTTAAAGGGTAGGTTCGGCATCCGTAGGCATATATTCTACTCTAGTCTAGGCATAGATTAGCAGTCTAGTGCATAATCTTAGGCAGTTAATAGTATTAAAAATATCTCTTGAACTATTCTTTGAGCACCTAATTAAAGGATTAGTACATAGCTATAAATTTTAGTAAGGCTTATTTTATGCAGGTAAGCTGCTGCATCTATAATTACTAGCTAAAGCTTAGCTAGTAGATTGGCGCTTATGCGCATTTTAATAGCCTTTGTAATTAGCTCTTGTTTAGCTCTCTCCGCCGAGCCGTTGGGCTCATGAGTATATGGCGGTAGCTCTTTAATCACAATCCCTTTTTCTATTGCCTTGTCCTAATATCTTAATTGCCCTCTCTAAGGCAGTGTAGCAGTGTTGTTATTTCAATAAAATTGTACAATTTTTTGCTAATATTTTATTTTAATCCTTGTAGCAAAGCTTTTAATTACTAGCATAATATTGTTTAGTGTCTTTAACTAGGTATTGTGTTTATACAGCTTGTCTAAGTAGTTTTTTAATAATTAGTGTCTATTTCTTAAGCAGCTAACTAGTTAGAAAATTAAACAGATCTTATAAGATTTTATAAAAAGGTTGCAGTAATCTTTTCTTTAGTAGTTGTAAGATTAATTAAGAGGCATAAGCTGTTGCGCAGTAATTGCATTCTTATAGCTTCTTTTTAGTAATCTTAATGTTCTGCGCTAAGCAGACTAAGGCTTTAATAACTTGTTGTCCTAAGTAACCTAATTGTTAATGCCACAAGTCCTTATTACTAGTGCGCAGCTGTAGTTTTCTTAAATACACTACAGCGTTTACAAGCAGTTGTTAAGCAGTATAATAAAAGACTTGCTTATATCTAATTAATAAAAAATTTATGTTACACTGAAAGTTAATTTAGACAACGTTTTTTTTAATTGTTCTAGATTATAAAGTGTAATTATATCTTAAATACTAAATGCTTGCCTGCTTAAGCCGTGCTTCTAAGACAATATTGACGTAGAAATATAGTACAAACTTGACGTTAGTAAGCAGATGATTAGCGGTCTTAGGGCTAGCCTTGCTATGCAGGACGTTCCTAAGTAGCCTATTACCTGTTTTAGCAACTAGAATAGATTAAATGCCTACCTTAACAGTTTTGTCCTTAATACATTTATTTAAGGTGCCTAGTACTAAGTAATTTTTAGTATTAACTAAGGAGACAGCTGCTTTACTATCTATAATTGTACAAAGGGACAAGGTATAAGGAGTAAAGGCTGCGCTAAACACAATTAGCCTAATTTCTTTAAAAAAAAGTCCTATTGTAAAGGGCTGAAGCCTTAATGTCCTCTAGTACTCGGCCTGTGGCCTTTGTTGGCTTTTCTTACCTTAGCATTAGCACCTCAGTACTAGTACCTTAGCACTAGCTACTAACTATCAGCCGCACTATTTACGCTAACTGTTAGCTAACCTGGCGACCTCTAATAACCTTAGTTATTCCTAACCTTAGTTAGTCCTAACTATCTAGATTAGATATAAAAACCCACGTAGTCTCTCTATAGTTCTATATCTAATTTATTTACTGTTTACCTTGCATCTTTAGTTAACCTAACGCACTCTTACAATTAAATTAGATCCTTTATTAGCTACTTGCGTAGCTACGTTGTACTTAGGAGCCCTCTAGAGCTATATCTAGACAACAAGCTAGCTAGAGCTATATCTACGCGCGAGAATCTAATTAATTAAAGCGCTAGTTAATTAGTTAACTGTTTAAATCTACTAAAGGATTAACAGAAGAAGCACTAGATTAAAAGTCCTAAGGGATACTTAGTTGTATAAGTCCCTAAGGCGTTTAAATTTGTTAGATAAGCCTACTAAGCGTAGTAGCTCTAGAAAACAGACAAAGGATAAGCCTACTAAGCGTAGTAGCTCCTACACAAAAGGATAAGCCTACTAAGCGTAGTAGCCTCTACACAAAAAGAATAAGCCTACTAAGCATAGTAGCCCCTACATAAAAAGGATAAGCCTACTAAGCGTAGTAGCACTTATAACAATTCTTGTTAATAATATAGAGTACTAGCAAGTATCTACAAATACAATAGTACAACCCTTAACAGCTTTTCTAGTTGTAAGGATAGTAGAATTACACTTAAATAGTGTAAGGAAACCTAAAGTAGAGACTACTTTAGAGGGACTTTATAGAGCAGGGGGCCTAGACAAGATAGCCACCTCTATAAAAGTATAGGAAGCTTTCTAAGCTTAGAAAGCTATAAGCACAACATTGCAACAATAAAGGGAGCCTAGAATAGAACAACAACCTCTACCTTAGATACTTACCTTATTAGCTGCCTTAGAAAATTAATAAGCTTAAATGCCTAGGCGTTTTAAACAACAAGATCCTAATACCTTTAACAGAAACAGAAAGATGTACTAAATCTTATAACAACAGCTTACTACTAAGGTAGAAAATAATAAGGAAGATTTTAACATAGATAAAAGGACTTATAACTATACCTTTAGTTAACTAAAAGGCTAAGCTATAACTCTTACTCTGCCTTTCCTTAACTAAATAGGGATTTCTAATTTATAGAACTTTAATAAGCTATTAAACTTCTTTAATTAAATGTTTAGAGATCTCTATAGTGCAGAGAGAGCTAAGAACAAGCTCTAGTCTATAAGCTAAAGCAAGAAAAGCATACGCAAATATATTATAGAATTCTAGAAACAACTACTATTATCTAATAGTAGTTTAGACGAGGATACAAGGATAATGCTTTTCTAAAAAAGTCTTATTTAGAAACTTTAAGACAAACTTGTAGGTATTACCTGTAAGGATTTAGATAGCCTGCAAAATAAAGCAATAGTGATTGCTGATCACCTCTACAGAATAAAGGAGTACTCTAAAGGCAGAGACAACAAGCCTAAGGAGTTTAAATCTAGGAGAACTTCTCCTCCTCCTTCTCCTTCGAAAGGAGACTAGATAGAAGGGATAGAATACACAGGAAGAACTGCTAAACCTTAACAGTTTAGTAACTAGGAGTTAGAATAGTTGTACAGAGAAAGACGCTGTTTTAACTGCAAATAGAAGGGCTATCTATCTACATATCGTACTAAGAATAAGAGATCCTCTAAAAAGGAGAAAAGGACTTTAGTTAAGTCCTCTAACTCTAAGAAAAAAGATAATAAGCTTAGCGAGGGAAGCTTAAATAAGGACTTAGATTTAGAAAAGAATAGCTCCTGTTTAAAGTTACTAACAGGAGCCTTTAAGTTAGGATAACTTAGTTAAGGAGTAGGCAAACTTTAAAAAGAATATAAGCAGCAATAGAATTACTTTAGAGGCGCTAGTAAATTGTTACACTTTCGCCTCTACTTTAATTAATACAGGAAACCTTGTATACTCGCTTATTAGCCCTTAACTTATTAAGAACGCCAACTTACAGTGTGTTTCTATTTCTCCTAGGAGATTAGAAGGAGTTACAGATAAACTTAGAACTATTAATAAAGTTGCTAGGTTAGACATTAATATTAAAGGCTATAAAGATACTATTTAGGGTTATATAGCCCCTACACACCCTAGTTACGATTTAATACTTAGACGGCCCTAGATAAATAGAAGAGAGGTTACTATTGCTCCTTCTAGAAAAACAATTTACATCTATTCTTCTAGCTAAAGAATTAAGTTACTTAGCACTAAGGATCGCCCTATTAAAGGAGACTAAAGATTAAAACAAATAAGCGCAACAGCTTATTACTCCTATATTAAGCAGGCGAAAAAGGATAAGTCTATTTAAACTTTGGCTGCTTCTCTTAAGGATATTAAAAAAGCCTTAGCTCCTAAGAAGAAAGTAGAGGTCCTACCTTTACTCCCTAAGGCTTATCAACACCTAGCTTGGATTTTTAATCTAAAAACTACTTCTGTACTACCTCCTTTACGCAGATCTAAGGTAGATTACTAAATTAAACTAGAGAAAGACGATAAAGGCAAGGAGAAAGAGGCTCCCTAGGGACCTCTATACAGTATAAGCCGCCTAGAACTCCTAGTATTACAAAAGGAGCTTATTTCTCTACTTAATAAAGGATAGATTAGAGCTAGTAGCTCTCCTACCTCCTCCCCTGTCCTTTTTGCTAAGAAACCTAGAGGAGGATTACGTTTCTACATTAATTACTAAGCCCTAAACGCTATTACAAAGAAAGATTGTTATTCTTTACCTTTAATTTAGGAAACTCTTAATAATATTATAAAAGCTAAATAGTTTACAAAGATTAACATTTCTACAGGTTTCTATAAGATTAGGATTAATGTAGGAGATAAGTAGAAAACAGCTTTTTGTACTCGATTTAGGTTATATAAGTGGCTAGTTACTCTATTTAGTATAGCAAACGCTCCTAGTACCTTTTAACGCTATATCAATTAGACCCTCTACAAGTATATTAACAATTTTTGCTTAGCCTACCTAGACGACGTATTAATTTACACTAATAGCACGCTTAAAGAACACTAACACAATACAAATAAGGTTTTAGAAGCTATAGGTAAGGCTAGATTACCTTTAAATATCTAGAAATGCAAATTTAACGTACAGAGTACAAAATACCTTAGATTTATTATTAAGGCTAGAAAAGGACTTTAAATAGACCCTAAGAAAGTAAAAGCAATTAGAGATTAGCAGGCGCCAACAAACGTTAAAGAAGTACACAGTTTTCTAAGTTTTGCAAACTTCTATTAATAATTTATTAAGAACTACTTAGAAATAGTAGCTCCTCTTTTAAGGCTTACTAGTAACATCTCCTTTTAATAGGGAAAAACTAAGCAAAAGACTTTTAATAAGCTTAAGGAGTTAATTATTACTAAGCTAGTACTAGCTTAATAAGATCCTGACAGAGAAACAATCCTAGAAACAGACTCTTCTAGATATGTAGTAGTAAAAGTCCTCTTATAATATAATAATAAAAGAAGCTTACGCCTAGTAGCTTATTATTTAAAAAAGATAACTAGCACGCAAAGCAATTACAAGATACATAATAAGAAGTTACTAGTAGTTATCTCCTGCTTATCTAAGTAGGATGCTATGCTACAATCTTTAAAGAAGTTTATAGTTATTATAGACTATAAAAACCTTAAATATTTTAGTAAGCCTAGACAGCTTAGTAAAAGACAAATAAGGTAGGCTTAATTTCTAGGAAAGTTTCCTAACATAGAAATTTCCTATAGGCCTAGAGTTAATAACTCTAGAGCTAATGCCTTATCTAGGAGACAACAAGATATGCTAGCAAACAACTAGGATACTAGGATTTCTAGGAGGTTTCTATAAGTATTTAAACCTACAACTGCAGCTACTAACAAAGAACTAGAGGAAGAAGAAGTGCTTAGAACCTTTAACTGCAACAGCTATCTAGCAGTAGTACAAGAGCAGTTAGATCTAGAGGATCTATAAGATAAAGCTAAAAAAGAGGATAAACCTACTAAATAGCCTAGAAAGCTGTAAAGGATAGTGAACGACAATTTCCTATAGCTTTAGATCTTAAACTTTCTATTTCTAAATGCCGACTAGACAATTCTAGAAACCTCCTATACTGAGATTGAAAATAGGTACCTAATAATAAACCTCTAAGAACTAGAATTATCCACAAAATCCACAGTTCTAGAGCTTTAGGCTATCTAAGAAGGAATATTACCTATTAAGCTATTGCAAGAGAATACTTTTAGCCCTCTATTAGCAAAAGTATTAGAAGGTACATAAGGAACTACTTAGTGTGTAGAAGAACAAAACCCTAAAGAGACAGCCTATAAGGCTTACTAAAACCCTTGCCTATACCTAAGTAAATATAGAAAGAAATTTCTATAGATTTTATTACAGGGTTACTAGAAAGTAAAGGCTGTACAAACCTTATAGTAGTTACAGATAGGCTTAGCAAGGATGTTGTCCTAATAGGCCTTAAGGACATTACTAAAGAAAGTGTTACTAAAACTTTTATTAACTCTGTTATAGCTTACTATTAGTTACTAAACTATATTACTTTAGACAGAGGTATACAGTTTGTTAACTATTTTTAAATTAAGCTTTGCGAGTTATTAGAAATTAAGCGACGCTTATCTTCTAGATACTATCCTGAAACTAACGGTTCTACAGAGAGAATAAACTCTATAGTACAGGCTTATTTATAAGCCTTCTGTAATTAGGATTAAATAAATTAGAAAAGTAACCTAGGGATAGCTAAAATTGCAGTTATGGCAAGGCAAGCTTAGTCTACTAAAATGTCTCCTTTCTTCCTACAACACGGCTATAAGGTAGATCCCCTACAAATTGCACCTAAGCACAGTCTTTAATAATAACTTCTAAGGAGAATACAGGAGGATTATTAAAAGGCAGAAAATATTATTAATAAGCTATAACAAAGTATTAAGCTTGCACAAGCTATAATAGGAGAAAGCTAACAAGAACAAGAAAGGCAGGCAAATAAGAAAAGGCACTAATTACTTTAGCTTAAAATAGGCAATGGGGTATAGTTAAAACTAAGCAACTACTACAGAATAAAAAGGCCTAGCAGAAAACTTAACTAGAAAAATCTTAAGTACACTGTACTTAAGGTTATTAGACTAAACGCAGTTAAATTAAATACTCCTAGCTAGATTTACCTAGTATTTAATGTTAATAACCTTAGACTAGCGTCCTTAGACCCTCTACCGAGCTAGCCTATAGACGACAATAAACCTCTACTAATCAAGACAGAGGATAGAGAAGAATACCTAGTAGAGACCCTATTAGAGGAAAGAGGGAAAGGAAGAAAAAAGCAGTACTTAGTTAAATAGTTAGGATATCTAGATCTAACCTAGGAACTAGCTATTAATCTAAAAGATACAGAAGCCCTAGAAGAATAGAACTTTAGGTAACAAGATTACTACTTCTACTATTTTTTTTAAGAGGGGGGTATTGTAAAGGGCTGAAGCCTTAATGTCCTCTAGTACTCGGCCTGTGGCCTTTGTTAGCTTTTCTTACCTTAGCATAAGCACCTTAGTACTAGCACCTCAGCACTAGCTGCTGACTATCGGCCGCACTAGTTACGCTAACTGTTAGCTAACCCGGCGACCTCTAATAACCTTAGTTAGTCCTAACCTTGGTTAGTCCTAACTATCTAGATTAGATATAAAAAACCCACGTAGTCTCTCTATAGTTCTGTATCTAATTCATTCACCTTCACCGTTACCTTGCATCTTTGGTTAACCCAACGCATCCTTACAAGTAGTTTTACATAAATCTAGTAGCTTAACTTGTAATTAGCATTTAGCTTCTTTTTTTAGTTAAGCTGTTAACCTTATAATAATAAAAAATAAGTAAAATACTTTCTTTTAGAGCCTTATTAATTATGCGCAGTGTACAGCAGATTAGCCTTTTAGCTTTTACTCTTTTATAAGCGTCGTATTCTACTGTAAACACTCTAGTAATCCTTACCCCCTTAGATTATTGTACAAGGTGCTTAAGCGCACTTAGTTCTAAGTAACTAATTTTTTTATACTATATAAGCGCTTGTGCACGTTGTCTTTAATTATATTATAGTTTAACTAACCTAGAAGCTATTGTTGCGTAGTTATTAATTAGGTTTGCTTTAAGCACCTACTATCTATATAGCTTAGTAAAGTTAGCAATTAGATTATTAGTAAGCAATCTTTAAAGAACTATTAGATTATGTTTAGTATTCTACTACAAGCCTTGTAAGTAAAGTATTCTAAATTATACAAGATTGCAGAGTATATCAAGACAGAATACTATGTCTTTTAAGTGCAGTTAGCTTTAGGTTTATCTGCTTACTACTATTAAAGTAATTTACCTGTATGCCTTAATTTATACTTATATTTTACCTGCCTATAAGAAGTCTTTTTAGAGTGCTAATTGTGTTTTTATAAATTAGCTTGTATTGTTAGAAACGTAACATGTTAATCTAGAATTCAAAATCTACAATTGTTGTAAAGAATATGTAACCTAGCTTATTTTAAATAAGGCTTTAATAAACATATAGTTAATTTCTTTAATCTTCTAACTATATAGTTAGTTGTCTTGCTTAATTGTAAGCATTGCTGTTTACAATTTCTTAATTACTAGTCTTTAAGACTAAAATTACTGCTTAGCGTTGCACATAGTTTCTTGTATTGCTAGGCTGTTATTAATACGCAACTAAACTTAATTTATTTTGTTGTCTTAGAGTTACTACTAAGCTAGTGCGTTGCTAAGGTGCGCGTACTAGCAATCCTTAAGCGCTTGCTTTATATTACATGCTTTACATTTGCTTACAGTGTGTTAAATATTGTTTAATCAGGTATCCTTAGTAAGCTTTTAGTTTTAGCAGAGTTTACGCTTCTGCCCAAGGTTATCTATTTTATCTTTATTAGGTTTTAGTAATCTAGCTCCGGCAGCTGCTTTAAAGGATGCCTTAGTTAACTTTGCTTTAAATAGGTAGTAAAGCTGCATGTAATCTTAATATTTGCAGATTATATGTTTAACTGTAATCAAAGGATTTTTTAATATATAAAAGTTAAACAATATTGTTTATTTTTCTAATTGCTTAGCTTTAGCTTAAGTAAAGTTATCTTTAATGTACGTATTTAATTAGCACTTAGGTATTTTAACAGCTTTGCCTTTAGTTGTAGCATGATTAACTTTAGTAAGCTATATTTTCTATAAGGCGATTACCTTTAGCAGCTTTATTGCAGTTTTATATCGCTTACAGGCTTCCTTAATCTTGTCTTTAGCGTTAATGCCTACAGTAGCTATAAGGTTAGTAATCTACTAACAATATAATTATCTTGCTTTACAGCAATTTATATATAAGTAGTTGTTGACTATTTACTAAATTTCCTGCATAATCTTATTAAACGCTGCTTGCTTCTGTGTGTACTTCTAATCTTCTATTTTGTATTAATCTAACTTTAACTTATAAATCTCTAAGCCCTCTTTGTACAACGCTTTCGCGTTTGTAGCTAGATTAGTAGGTTAAGTAGGTATAAAAGGCGGTATAGGCGTGCTGCTGCTGTAATTAGCCTAGTACAATGCTGCGTGCGCGTTTATCAATTGTTGCGAAGCTTAATAGTTACTTAGTTGCAGCATTTAAGGCATTGTTAGCTTATTAAGAGGCTTAATTGTAAAGTTCAGATCTATATTTCCCTACACGCGTAATAAGTCCGCGCGCGTCTTAATTTAGCAGATCTATTTAATCTAGTTGATGTAATTAGTAAAGATCACAAAGAAGTCTTGTAAAGGTAGTACAGATATCTTGTTAATAGCGTGTAGAGTTTTCTTGTGTTTTGTTTATCCTTGTTTAGTTAAGGCGGTAAGACTCTTAATTGTCAGAATTAATAAGTTGTTAAAACTAATAGGATAATAATAATATATGTAATAATAATTTTATTGTCTTAATAAGTGATTGTGTGTTGTTTTGTTAATTAATTAGGTGGATTACGGGTGCCTTTTTTAACCGAGGGACTCTTGGCGGCGCTAGCGCGTTTAGCGTCCTGTAGCGCCACCCCCTGACCACCCTTCCTGGATCCTTTGTTCGGTCTCGCCGACCTACTGATTACCTTGCCGACCTCTTGATCAATTGCGCAAATCTCCCAAATCTGACCACTGTGCATTCTCTTTGCAGGCGTTGCACTATTATTACAGCTACTACCCTCTGCCTTAGCAATTTAATTAGCTATTTAGCTAACTGTCTATAACTTCTCTGCCTGTACGTAGCGCCGCTTGTAAGTTTTTTGCTTTGTTAACGCTTTAACAGCGTCTTATAGGCAACTTATTTTCTCCTGCATTAACACTATATAATAAGCAATTTGCTAGGCTTTTTTACTTAACTGCTACATTTACTTCTTAAAAGAAATTGTAAGAAACCCTTTCTAAATTTGCATGTTGTTTTAAATAAGCATAGCTTACGCCTTTATCTTACGCAAGTTGCGCAGTGTTTTTAGCTCTTAAGTGCTGCTATCTTGCGCTAGTAGAGTTAGTGTACGCAGTACAACGCTAAGCTGTAATAAAACAACCTCATAATTATATAGTATAAGCCTAGCACCTCAAAATTCTTTGCAGATAATTTCTAGTGTAATAGCCATGTAATAAGCCTTTTTAAATGCTAGTAAGAAGGTTTCTTTGCTAATATAGTAGTTGCAATTGCATGCTAAGACTAAGATAGCATTACTATACGCGCGCTTTAACAGCGAGAAGCAGCCTATATTAAGAGGCTGTAAGAGGTGCAAGGAGTGTAGAGGTATATAGAGGAGAATTATCTTCCTCTTTTAACAAAGATTTTAGAAATTTACTAAGTAGTAGCTTTTATAGCTATTAATAATAAGCAGCTTATGCGTCCTTACAGGTCGCGCATAGGAATTAAAGTAACAAAGCTAGTTAAGTGCTAGATTGTTATTTGTCTAGCTAGTAGGACTACCTTAGATTACCTAGTTGCGTAGCAGATCTTCTATAAACTAAGTAGAGATTAGAACCTTGCCTGAATAAATAAAAAATACTAAAATATGCTTTTTTATTACGCTAACGCTCTATATTAGTATAACCTACTTATAATTGCCTAGCTAGATCTTTTTGTTCTTCCTAGTTTGTTTGAGATTTAAAAAGGCTCTATATTGTATTCCCTTATCTTCTTATGTAGTAGCTTAAAGTAAAGGCTATATTTAGCCTCTAAATTAGCTTTGTAGCAATTGCGATCAAATCCTGCCTGCTAGCGCGAGATAAGATAGGTAAGATTCCTGTTAATAAAGTAAGTAACCTAGCTTTTTAAAACCTCTTTACTCGCTAAAGATAAAGCAGAGTTGCGTATTATTACTGGTTTAAGTAGTGTATGTTGTTGAGTGAGCGTAGTAATATACTGTAGAAGCTTAGTTTTTTAATATAGGTAAAGAAGTTAGTAGGTAAGTTAGTATAGTTAGTTTTGCTCTTAGTGCCTTTGCGTTAAGGTTAAGTGTACTACACAATGCTTTTTTACAAACTTTGTATATTAAAAAATTCGCCTAGTGCGCGCAAATAAATGCTATTAATTGCTTCTAAAATAAGATTTATATTATATAGTTTTTAGGTGTTAAAAAAGTAGTGTTTTTTTTTATTGTAGTTTAACGTCCTTTCTCAGCCTGAAGGGCTATATAAGACGTGCAGGCCGAGGCCTGCAGGTACCTATGTAGTTTTTCCTTCTAAGTTATTTACAAAGAGTGGTTTATCTAAATAAAGGTAAGGCTCTTAGTCTATTGTGTAGAGGTAGAAGGGGGGGGGAAGAAGGAGGAGAGGGTGTGTATAGCTTAGTCGCCTAAGGTAGGCGTTTGCATCTAGTTGTCAGAGTTTCCTTTGTACTACGACTGTGTACTAACCCTAGTTTCTCAAATAAAGGCTATAGTAGCCTTGGTACCTACTTCTGTTTAAAAAATATACTGTAAAGAGATTAGCTCTG
The DNA here is from genome assembly GCA_024321975.1 of Alternaria sp. 'sect. Undifilum'. Classification (NCBI taxonomy): domain Eukaryota; kingdom Fungi; phylum Ascomycota; class Dothideomycetes; order Pleosporales; family Pleosporaceae; genus Alternaria; species Alternaria sp. 'sect. Undifilum'. The sequence continues at coordinate 2,076,307 of JAJJZI010000010.1, read as the reverse complement.
TGCAGGAGTTCTGAAGTATAGCTTTACTATGCTTGTATAGTTGGCATTTAGAATTTATATAAGCTGTGTCTTGTGTAGCTCTAAAATTGCATAAGCAAATTTTAGATTCTCCTTTCCCTCTTTCAAAAAGATAGCTTTTTAGGTAGCTATAACCTAGTTTTAATTAAAGAGCTAAATATATCTCTTTTAGTAGGAGAGATAGGTATTTGTTTTCTTATTCTGTATTTAAAAGTTGCTAAGTAGGTGCTTAGGTTCTTGCTAGTAGCTTTTTTCTTGTAATTCTTTAAAAGGCTTAACTAGTTAACATTCGCTAGTTGTTGAATTTAAAATCTAACAACTTCTAGGCTTGTTTTGTTTATTAAAAAGTTTATTTCTATAGCCTTTTCTGCTAGAGAGTCTACTTATTTATTTCCTAGTATACCTTAGTGTCCTAGGACTTATTGCAGCGTAGGAGTAATGCCTTTTTCTTTAAGTTAGGTAGCTGCCTTGATATACTATAATTTGCTACTCTTAGCTAAGGTTGTTTAAAGTATTCTTGAATTAAAATAGCGCAGCTTAGTTATTTGCGTAGATATTAACATTTTAGCAGTTGTTTAATAAGCTTACTACTTTTTTTAGCTCTAAAGTAATACTTTTTAGTTTACTGTTTTATACTAGCAAGTTGTTTCGTATATTTGCTTATAAATCTTGAATAAAAGTAGTTTTTTTGTAAAAAGCAACTTTTACACTAATTTCTTTGCTATATTTTATAGCTAAGGCATCTAAGTATATTAATAATAGGTTGTTGTATTCTAGTAGTTTCTTATCGTTTTTAGCTTTAATGTTTTTTAGCTTGTTTCATATATAGACCTTGTAAAGAGTTTTACTTTTCTATAGTATACAGGCGTAGTATTGTGTCTTCTTTATATTGTCTAGGAAGGGTAATATAATAGACTCTTAAATTTAATTCAGTTGCTCCCTTTTGTTGTTACTAATAGCCGCTCTTAGAGGGAGATTTAGATCTAGTAAAGTAGATCTAACAGCGTATCTTCTTATAGCATTGTCTAGCCTAACTCTAGGTAAAAATTAAGCAGCTTCTATTCTGCTAGGCATTGCAGGAGAGGATCTAAAATCACCTAGAATCTTTCTACAGGCTTAGTTTTGTAGTTTTTGCTTATTATTAAAACCGTGTTGTTAGCTTTTTTAAAATAGCTAACATCTGTAATTAGCTACGCCAGTAATGCATGCTAAGTATAATTGTCTTATCACTCTTAGTAAAAGGCCTGTATTAATATTAGCTAGCCTACTTATGCAGAAAAACGCTTAGTTTGCTTATTGTATCTTTATGTAGCAGTAGTCTTTAAATTTAAAGGTATTGTTAAAGAAAATGCCTAGCTATCTAACTAGTCTTTTTAGCTAGAGGATTTCCTAGGTAGGTAGCGTAAGAGATCTGTTTATATCTTTTCTAGATCTTGTCTAATTTGCTAATTTTGTTTTTAAGCTATTAAACTTAAAAGCTAACCTATTTACTTTAATAAAGAGGTTTACTAACTCCTTTTTAAGTTGTTTAATATTCTTCTTAATAGATATTATTAATATTAAAATTTAAACGTTGTCTATATGTAAGGGTGCGTTGGGTTGACCAAAGATGCAAGGTAAACAGTGAAAAGTGAATGAATTAGATGAAGGACTATAGAGAGACTACGTAAAGGTTTTATATCTAACCTAGATAGTTAGGACTAACCGAGGTTTATCAGAGATTTGCTAGGTCAGCTGACAGTTAGCGTAAATAGTGCGGCTGATAGTCAGCTGCTAGTGCTAAGGTAAGAAAAGCTAACAAAGGCCACAGGCCAAGTACTAGAAAACATTAAGGCTTTAGCTCTTTATAATACCCCCCTCCTAAAAATATGGTGAGAGTAGTAATCTTGTTACCTAGAGTTCTACTCTTCTAGGGCTTCTGTATCCTTTAGATTAATAGCAGGTTCCTAGGTTAGATCTGGATATCCTAACTATTTAACTAAGTACTGCTTTTTTTTTCTTTTTTCTTTTTCTTCTAATAGGGTCTCTACTAGGTATTCTTCTCTATCCTCTATCTCAATTAGTAGAGGTTCATTGTCGTCTATTAGCTAGCTTAGTAGAGGGTCTGAGGACGCTAGTCTAAAGTTATTAACATTAAATACTAAGTAAATCTAGCTAGGAGTATTTAATTTAACTGCGTTTAGTCTAATAACCTTAAGTACTGTGTACTTAAGGTTTTTCTAGTTAAGTTTCCTGCTAGGCCTTTTTGTTTTGTAGTGTAAGGGTGCGTTGGATTAACTAAAGATGCAGGAAAAACAGTAATAAATTAAATAAAAACTACAAAGGCTATCTGGCAAGCTTATCTACTCCTCTGTAAGGTCTGTGCTTAGTACTAAGAAAGAGGCAAGGGTAGCTACGTAGCAGCTACTAACGTAGCTTAAGAAAATAGCGCAAAGCTAAAAGAAAAGTTTAGTAGGCTAGAAAAGTAGAAGGGCTAATACGCCTGGCTTACAGATCCTAGGTGCACACAGATACCTAGGATCTATAAGATAGTAAAATAAGGCTTTTTGTTAAGTACTAAAGATGTTAGGGCTTTAGCCCTTTACAGTACCCTCCTCCTTAATAGGGGTCCTAACGTTCTTCTAGTCCTATAGTGCTTCTGTATTTTCTAGGTTTAAAGCTAGTTCCTAAGTTAGTTCTAGATATCCTACCTATTTAACTAGGTATTCTTTTCTTCTTCTTATGCCTCTTTCCTGTAATAGGCGCTTTACTAGGTACTCTTCTTCGCTGTCTACTTTAATTAGTAAAGGTTTATTATTATTTTGTAGTTAGCTTAGTAAAAAAACTAAGCAAGCTAGTTAAAGGTTATTGATATTAAATACTGGATATATCCTTCTAGGAGTATTTAGCTTTACAGCGTTTAGTCTAACAATCTTAAGTACTATATACTTTAAATTCTTCTAATTAAGTATTTAGCTTAGTCTCTTTGTCTTGTAGTAGTCTTTAAGCTTTAACTAAACCTTATTACTTATTTAAAGCTAAGGTAATTACTTTCTTCTTTTATTTGCTTAGCGTCCTTGTTCTTGTTAAGATTCTGCTATTATAGCTTAAGCTAACTTAAAACTTTGCTAGAGTTTATTAGCTATCTTTTTTACTTTCTGTAAGTCTTCCTGTATCCTCCTTCTTTTTGCTTAATTTTAAGGTCTATACTTTATTACTATGTAAAGAAGATCTATCTTATATCTATATTGCATAAAGAAAAGCAATATTCTAGTTAATTATACTTGTCTTGTTATAATTGCAATTTTAGCCCTCTCTAGGTTGTCTTTCTAATTTGTTTAATCCTAATTATAAGAAGCTTATAAGTAAGTTTGTATTATAGAGTTTATTCATTCTGTAGAGCTATTAGTTTCAGGGTAATATCTAGAAAATAAATATTATTTAATCTCTAGTAGTTTACAAAGTCTTATCTAAAAGTAGCATACAAATTGTATACCTTAATTAGATGTAATATAGTCTAGTAACTAGTAGTAGGCTACTATAGAGTTAATAAACGCTTTAGCTACGCTTTCTTTAGTAATATTCCTAAAACTTATTAAAACTACGTTTTTACTTAACTTATTAGTAACTACTATTATGTTTATGTAACCTTCGTTCTTTAATAATCCTGTAATAAAGTTAATTAATATTTTCTTCTAAATACAGTCTAGAATTAGCAAAGGCTTTGTTAATTCTTATAAGCTATCTCTTTATAGTTTTGTACTTCTACATACTAAGCAGTTTCTAATATATTACTTTACTATTTAGCTAATAGAAGGCTTAAAGTACTCTCTTGCAACTACTTAGTAGGTAAATTTCCTTTCTAGGTACCCTAGGTCTCTAGAATAGTAGATCTTATAACTGATTCTAGTGCGCAAAAGTTTTTTGTTTAGTACCTATTTTTAACTATAGTATAGCAGGTTTCTAGAATTATCTAATTAGTATTTAGAAATAGAAATCTTAAAGTCTAGCTTTATTAGAAATTAGCATTTCTCTTTGCTAACTACTTTCTAGGCTAGCTAGTACATGTTATCCTCTTCTTTAGCTTTATTCTAAAGCTCTTCTAGATATATCTATTCCTAAAGTACTATTGCGGGATAGCTATAATAGCTAAAAGTTTTAAGGGTCTCCTCTTCTTCTTATTCCTCTATTTCTAAAGTTGCTGTAGTAGATAGTTTAAAGACTTATAAGAACTTTCTAGAAATTTAAGCATCTAAACTATTAATAAGTATATCTTATTATCTTTAAAATAAGGTATTAGCTTTAGAGTTATCAACTCTAGGCCTGTAAGCAATTTCTATATTAGGAAATTCACTAAGGAATTAGGCCTATCTTATCTATTTTTTACTAAGCTGCCTAGGCTTTCGAAAATACTCTAGGTTTTTGTAGTCTATTATAACTAGGAACTTCCTTAAAAAACGGAGCAAAGCATCCTACTTAGATAAGTAGCAAAGAACTATAAGTAATTCTTTATTATATATCTTATAGTTGCTTTAAGCGCTAGTTATCTTTTTTACGTAATACGCTACTAGTTATAATCTTCCTTAATTATTATATTACGAAAGTACTCCTACTACAACGTAGCTAGAAGAATTAGTCTTTAAGATTGTTTCTCTATTAAGATCCTATTAAGCTAGTATTAGTTTAGTGATAAATAGCCTCTTTAGCTTATTAAAAGCTTCTTGTTTTACTTTTCCTTATGAAAAGGAGACGTTTCTAGTAAGCCTTATAAGCAGGGCAACTATGTTAGAGTAGTTCTTAATAAAGTGTTAATAAAAGTTTACAAATCTAAGAAAACTGTATACTCCTTTAACATTTATTAGTGCGTCTTATTCTTAAAAAGCTTTTACTTTCTTTAGGTCTATCTAAAGTCCTTTTCTAGCTTTAATAATAAATCTTAGGTACTTAGTACTCTATACGTTAAATTTGCATTTCTTAATATCTAGAGGTAACTTAGCCTTACTTATTACTTCTAGAACCTTGTTTGTATTGCGTTAGTGTCCTTTAAGCATGCTATTTATGTAAATTAATATATTATCTAAGTAGGCTAAGTAGAAATTATTAATATACTTGCGTAGTGTCTAGTTAATAAATTATCAAAAGGTGCTAAGAGCGTTTGCTATACTAAAAGAAGTAACTAGCTATTTATATAATCTAAATCTTGTTTTAAAAGTAGTCTTCTATTTATCTCTAATATTAATCTTAATTTTGTAGAAGGCGGCAGAGACGTTAATCTTAGTAAACTATTTTACTTTAGTAATACTATTAAGCGTTTCTTAGATTAATAGCAAAAGATAATAGTCTTTTTTTATAATAACGTTTAGAGCTTAGTAATTAATACAGAACTGTTATCCTCCTCTAAGTTTCCAAGTAAATAGAACTAGGGAAGAAGCTGCAGAGCTGCTAGCTCTAATTTATTCTTTTTTTAATAGAGATATAAGCTCCTTGCATAGAACTAAAAGCTCTAGTTTACTTATATTATATAGAGGGCCCTAAAGAGGTTCTTTTTCTTTTCTATTTTTGTCCTTTTGTAACTTAATTTAGTAATCAACCTTAAGTCTATGTAAAAGAGGTAGTATAGAAGTAGTTTATAACTTAAAAATTTAAGCTATGTATTAGTACGCCTTAAGAAGTAATAATAAAATATTTACTTTCTTCTTTAGAGCTAAGGCGTTCTAATTATCTTTAAGGGAAGCTGTAAAGGTCTAAATTAACTTATCCTTTCTTGCTTATCTAATATAGAAGTAATAGGCTGTTGCGTTTATTTACTTTAACCTTTTGCTATCTAAAATAGGACAATCTTTAGTACTTAGTAGTTTAATCCTTTGTCTAGAAGTATAAATATAGACTAACTTTTTAGAAGAGGCAATTATAAAGTTTCTTCTATTTATCTAGGGCTATCTAATTATTAAATTATATCTAGGGTGTGTAAGAGTAATATAGCTTTAGATAGTATCCTTATACCTTTTAAATTTAATCTCTAACCTAGTAACTTTGTTAATAGTTCCAGGTTTTTCTGTAACTTCTTCTAATCTGTGTAGAGAAACAGGAATACACTATAACCTAGCGTTCTTAATAAGTTAAGGGCTTATAAGAGAGTATATAAGATTTCTTATATTAATTAAAGTTAAAGCAAATATGTAACAATTTACTAATATTTTAATAGTAATGTTATTACTACTTATGTCTTTTTTAAAACTAGCTTATTTCTTTATTAACTCTTCTTAGCTAATGTATAGCTCTTGCTAGTAACTTTAAGTAAGAGCTATTCTTTTTCTGAATTAGAATCTAGATCTTCTAGAGTATTTTTACTACTTAAGCTTTCTTTACTAGGCTTTCTTACTTTTGCCTTTAAAAACTTTAAATTAATAATCCATTTCTTCTTCTTTTTCTTTTTTAGTATCTTTTCTTCTATAGTATAATTTATAGCTAAGTATCTTTTCTACTTATAAGTAAAACAACGTCCTTCTCTTATTAGCCTATTTAGCTCTAGATTGCTAAGCCTACAGAGCTTAGCTAATCTTCTAGTAAACTCTATTTCTTCTATCTAGTCTCCTGTAAGAGGAAGAAGAAGAGGAGAAGTACGTCTTAGCCTATATTCCTTAGGCCTCTCTTAGTCTCTATTCTTAGAGTATTGTTCCTTAGGCTTATCCTAGCCTTAAGAATACTACTCTATCTAGTATAAGTAGTCTACTATTATAATAGACTTATTCCACAAATTATTTCAATTTACAAACGTAATATTTATAAGCTTATCTTAAAGCTTATAAGTAAGGCTTTTTTATAAAAGTATTATTTTTATATTTTTATTTAAGTTGCTATTTAATAGTAGCAACTCTTCCTACAATTCTATAATATAATTATAAATACTTTTTTTGTCTTAAGATATTAACTAGAGTATATTCTTTGCTCTCTTAGAGCTGTATAAATCTTTAAACATATAATTAAAGAAGTTTAATAAGTGTTTAAAGTTCTAGGCATCTAATAATTCTAATTAGTTAAGGTAGAGTAGCGTTAAAGTTACTACAAAACTTCTTAGTCTATTAAAGGCGGAATTACACGTCCTTCTTTCTATATTAAAGTCTTTTTAGTTATTTTCTACTTTAGCAGTAAGCTACTTCTAAAAAATTTAGTACATCTTTCTTGTTCTATTAAAAGAGTCTATATTAAGTTACTTAAAACGCTTAAGTTATGCTAGCTACTAAACTAGTTTTAATATAGCAAGTAAAGTTAGTAGCTAAGTAGATAGCTGTTCTTATTCTAGTTCTTCTTTAGAGGCTAAATTAATAGCCTCCTAAATAAGAAAGGCTTCTTGTATTATTATCAAAGTTGCTATTTTATCTAGTTCGTTCGCTCTATAGAGACATTCTAGAGTGTTCTCTATTTTGGCCCTACTAACACTATCTTAGTATAGTCTTATGTGGGAGCTGAGAAGGAGTAATTGAATGATCAGTGGAGGGGAATGAGTATATTGATCAACTAAGTGCCACAACAAAGTGTCCAATAACTACTTGAGAGGAATAAGACGATCTAGCCCGTATATATAGGCGCTAGCGCGATCGTCACGTGTTCAGCTTACTAGGATCACCTGCTTAACTGAGTGACCCGCATGTTGCGCATGTTAATACTCCAACACCCCCCCTAGGTTAGTGAGATACTATCAATCTAAGCTGTAAGCAACTAGGCAATTGTAATAAATTAAGGTCTTTAATTAAGAGGTCTCTCTATAATTATAGCTTTTCCTGCCTAATCCTCTGTTGTCGTAGTGATGCTGCTTATTAATATTTTGATTAATCTTAGCAGTCCTAATATTAAAACATTAGATAGACCCTAAATATTGCGTAATTAGTTAGTGTGTAGCCTCTACAACAATATTAATTACGTCTACTACCTCTCTAAAACTTTTATCTTCAACCTTACTCTAATATTAATTACTAAGCTTTTTAGAACTGTCTTGACTACTATTACTAACATAGTAAGTGTTGCCCTATTATACTCTTACTAATTAGCTGCTAAACTTTCTAGTGTAGTCTGCCCCTAGCAACAATAAGCGCAGCTTAGAGAGCTGTTGTTAACAACGTGATTAATTCTTAGAAAGCCTTCGCTAATAACGCAAGAATAGTGCTAAGTATAAGCATTATACGCGCTAAAGCCTGTTTAACAATAAGATTTAATAAGCAGCTAATCTCTAAGATAATAAGAGTTAGTTACCTCTACCTATTAATCTTTTTGCTTACTGCAAGAAATCTAGTAGCTCTACTTAGAGGCTAATTACCTAACCTGCTAAATTAAGCCTGCTGTTAAGTTCTTATTTAAATTTTAATCTACATAAGAGCCTAACTAAGCAATTAAGCTAGCGCAAGGGCAAGGCTTCTTAGGAGCTAATATAAAAGTTTTAGTAGCTTACTGTTTAAGCAACGTCCTGCGATTAGTAATAAGACGACAACGTTAGCCTACAAACGCCTATTAAGCTGTCTACTAGGCGTAACGCGCCCCCCTTAACCTAAAAAAAGGCGCCTAATAGCTCTTTAAAGATTACTACTAATCTGTTACACTTTTACGTTCTACCTTATAAGCGCTGTATAAAAAAGATACTAAATAGTTTGTACGCTAAACACTGCTTTAATTACGTTTAGACTAGTAGTTAGAGTAGCTTATGCTATAGTAGCTACTCGTCTTACACCTGCTACACAGTTAATCTTAATCTTACTAATTAATTCATAGCTATGTATAAGAATAAAGTAGTAAGTCTTTAATTTTTTAAGCTTCTTGCTTAGCTTGCTAACTAGTTTTTAGGGATAGAATAATAATAAAATGTACTAAGCTTTAAAAGCTTAACTACTTATGGACATTATTGCTTACTACGAAAAGATTAAAAGCAGCATTATGTCTACTATAAAGCCTTCTTTGTAGAAGCCTCCTGTCTATAATTATCACGCTTAAGAAATGTCGTATTACAGTTTTGCTATATAACCTCTTATTCCTGCTCCTGCTCTTGCGTTCGCTCCTGCTCCTGCGTTTGCTTAACAGCCGCAATAGTTAGCTTATTATCTTTAGCAGCAACAGCAGCAACAATAATATTAACAACAATATAAGCAGCCTTAGTAGTAATCCTACTTAAAGGTTGCTGCTTTAAGATTAGGCTGCCTGCAGAATATTGCCCTCTGCTGCTCTATACAATTGTCCTTTTGTTAGTTGTCCTAATCACTATACAACTTATTTATATAAGCGCGATTATTGCGCTAAAGTAAGAAGGTAATTATCTGACAACTCTATATATAGAAGTAATAAGTTAGAATTGCGCTGTAATGCTACTTACCTCTAGACTCTTACTATTTAGGCTTAGATAGCTTAAATTGCTCTTAAGCTAGCTAAAGCTAAGTAGGCTAAACGTAATATAATACTAGAGTCTAGCAAGTATAATAAGTCTAATACTTATTAGTAATAAGGTTTCTAGTTTTAGTTTAATAGTCTAGCTTACGTTCTCCTACTTAATAAAATAAGCTATTAAGAGGAGACTTAGCCTAGTATATAGATGTTGCTACTTAATATAAATCCTTTGCTTATATATTATTATTTCTTTTAATTAAATGCTTAATATGCTAAAGGTTAAGCAACTATTTAAACTTTTAAACTGTTGATAGGTAAGCAACTTAGTTAGTTTATTAGCTAACATAATTGCTGTTTCTAGGTATTTAACCTAAAATAATTTTTTAGCAAATTCTTGCTGTAGCTATATATTTTATATATCTACATATCTTAATTAAATGCTATTCTACTTATCCTTCCTAACTATAAGCCTAATTATTTATGAATTATTATACTAAACTATCTAGACATCTCCTAGATTAAGAGACAGCTCGCGAAAGAAGCGCTTAAAGGCTATAGCCTCCTTAGTAGTGTGCTTAAGGGCGAGTAGCTTAGCCTTAGTAGTTAACGTAGTTATTATAGTCTGCTAAGCTACCTTCTAAAATATTAAACTACTATATAAGATAGCTATATACCTATAAGATAATTAACAAGTTTTCTAATTATTTGTAAAAGAAGCATTGCCTGTAATTGTTAGGTCTAGGCTATTATAGTTCCTATATTAGATCGCATCCTATCTTGTTTAATAGAGGTACATAATTACCCGTTTACTAGCTTTTGTATACTAATTGCTAGAGTTTGTAAGGAAGTGTAAGAGCTTTAAAATTAAGTAAGTAATATCTAGTAATAGTATAATAGCTATATATAGCACTAATTTAACCTTTTTTTAGTAGGCCTTAATCTCTTCTTTAGTTGCTTTGCTAGTGTTCTTAATTAGCTCCTCTAACAGTAATAAAGTCTTTAGAAAGCTACTATCTTCTAACTTAAACTTCTTTACAAGTTTTTTAATGTACGTATTATGTATAAGCGTAATTATTTACTTCTTGTAATCTCTAATTATTGAGATACTAAGGAACTATTTAACTAATTTTTATTCCTTTATTATGTACTTGTCTATAATCTTTAACTAAAGATTTATTACTTTCTACTTATAATTTTTTGCGAAGAGCAGTAAGATATTATTTATATAAAATAACACTAGGATCCTTCTTAATTAAAGAAAAGGCAGGGCTCCTCTAGTAAGGTAATTAGTCTAATCTCTCCTAGTAACTCTAAAAACTCCTTATACTATAACAGTAGCAAGTCTTATAATCTATATAGTGCGCAGTTAAGCTATACATACTTACCTAGCTTCTTAAAGCTATTTAGTATCTTATAAGTTACTAAGTTGTCTGCTGTAATTAAAACATTAAGAAATGCTCCTACAATATTATATTACTTAATCTCTAAATTAATCTTAGCGGCAATAGCTATTGCTACTTAGAAGGACTTAGCTGCTAAGGTAGCAGCATAAGTTAAATTAACTAAATCCTTTTTCTAGAGATTACTTTTTACAATAATTTGCGCCTTACATTTAAAAAAGAAGCTATCTTAATTAAACTTATAAGTCTAAACCTACTTTATAAGTATTAGGCAATTAATTACTTTTTTCCTTAATATCTTAGTCTAAGTTCAATTCTTACTTAACTAATTAATCTCCTTTCTGTAGACGTCTTTAAATAAGGCCCTTATAAGATACTAAAGCAGCTACTTTTATAATTCCAGCAGTTTAGGTAGATTATTACAATGCTGTTAAGCATTTCTACTTAGCTTATACTTAGTAAGCAAAGCTGCTATAACTACGTAATTAAGAGTCTTATAGCTTACTTAGTCTTTCTAGGTTACTTGCAAACCTAGCAGGTAAGTATTACAAAAATTATTCTATAATAGATTCTTATAATCTGCAATTAATGCATTAATACTACCTATACGTCTACCTCTTAGTTAATTATTAGGATCTTAGGTTACGTCCTTACGCTTACGCCCGCCACCTAGCTTACGCAGTAGAAGATAACAATTTGTAGACTAATCTAGACTTTTGCTTATAATTTTAGCACTATGTCTTATAACTAGAGGTTAAGCTTATAATTACTTACTTTATTTACTATTTAAGGCCTAAAATCTTAAATCTTAAAATAATTTACGTCCTGCTATCCTGCTTACTTAAGCAAGTATTCTATTACAACAAGCTAGCGCGTTAGAGTCTTTCGGCATAGACTATTAGACTAGTAATAAGTTGTTTAGCTTATTTAAAAGAGGCTCCCTACCTCTAAGTATTAATAGATTAGCTCCTTTTAGCATGCGTGATACTATTTAACTGTAAATAACTCTGCAATTAATTACGTTGTTGCTTCCTAGGGTCTCTAGTTTAGGAGTTAGTTTTAGGGTAGCAAGACTAGTATTTTGCTACTAATTTAAGCAAGTTCTTAATAGTGCACTAGCCTTGTGCTCTATTTACTTAGCGTCTTCTAATCTACTCTGATTTTTAGTAGGTAGGCCTTCCTTACTACTTAAAATAGTAAATAGATTACTTTTAAGGTCTTTAGTAGTTAGCTACGTATCCTAATCTGCCCTTTCTTAAATAAGCAAGAGGTCTTAATCCTCTCCTAAATTAACTAGCTCGCTATTATAAAAGATTTCTATAATCTTAGTTGCTTAATCTCTTAGTAGCTCTTCCTTTTAATCTCCTTTGTAGAATTAACGTTTATTAAAGGTTATATTACAGGTAGTAACTACCTAATTAAGTGTTAGTACCTATATGTAGTATATGTTAGAGGCTTAATAACTAACTAAATAACTAATATAGCTGTAAGGATTAACCCTAAATCTTTAATAATTACGCCTAGCTGCCTTCTCCTTATTTAAAGGATAAGCTTGGCAGCTATAGGCATAGATTCTACTCTAGTCTAGGCATAGATTAGCAGTCTAGTGTCTAATTTTAGGTAGTTAATAATATTAGAAATATTTCCTAAACTATTCTTTAAGTACCTAGTTAGGGGATAAGTAGCTAAAGATCTTAGTAGGGCTTATTCTATGTAAGTAAGCTGTCGCATTTATAATTACTAGCTAAAGCTTAGCTAGTAGATTAGTGCTTATGCGCATCTTAATAGCCTTTGTAATCAGCTCTTAACTAGCTCTCTTTGCTAAGCTATAAGGCTTATAAGTATATAGTAGTGGCGATTTAATTATAATCTCTTTCTCTATAGCTTATTCCTTATATCTTAATTGCCCTCTCTAAGGTAGTATAGTAGTATTGTTATCCTAATAGATCTTTACAATTTTCTACTGATATTTCCTCTTTATCCTTACAGCAAAGCCTTTAATTATAGGCATAATATTATTTAGTATCTTTAACTAGATATTACATTTATATAGCTTGCCTAAGTAGTCTTCCTTAATAATTAGTGCCTATTTCTTAAGCAGCTAACTAGTTAGGAAATTAAATAAATTCTATAAAATCTTATAAAAAGGTTGTAGTAATCTCTCTCTTAGTCACCGTAAGATTACTTGCAAGGCATAAGCTATTATATAGTATTTATATTCTAATAGCTTCTTGCTAGTAATCTTAATATTCTGCGCTAAGCAGACTAAGGCTTTAATAGCCTATAGTCTTAGGTGTCCTAATTGTTAATACTATAAGTCCTTATTACTAGTACGCAACTAAGTCTTCTTTAATTAAACTATAGTGTTTATAAGTAGTAGTTAAGTAGGATAATAAGTAAGTTGCTTGTATTTAATAAACAAGAGATTAAAGTAACACCTAAAGTTAATTAAGACAACGTTTTTCTTAATTATTTTAAATTGCAAAGTATAATTATATCCTAAATACTAAATGCCTGCTTACTTAAGCTGTGCTTCTAATATAATATTAACATGGAAACCTAGTACAACCTTAACGTCAGTAAGTAGAAGATTAGCTATCTTAGGGCTAGCCTTGCTGTGCAGGATGTTCTTAAGCAGCCTGTTTCCTATACTAGTAACTAGTATAATTTAAGTACCTGCCTTAATAGTCTTGTCCTTAGCGCATTTACTAAAGGTGCCTATTACTATGTAATCTTTAGTATTAACTAGGTAGACTGCTAACCTACTATCTATAATTGTGCAGAGGGACAGGGCATAAAGGGTAAAGGCTGCGCTAAACACATTCAGTCTAATTTCCTTAATAAGGTTCTTTAGGTCAATTAATGCTAAAACTAATAAGCTAGGGTAGGATCTACTTAACTTATTAGTAGCTAATCTACTAGTGCTAGCTTTTTAGCCTTCCTTTTTAATCTAGGTGCGTAAGGTTGCCTATTTATTACTATTTTATTACTTAAGAATCTTCTTTTTATCGTCGTCTAACAGCTTAATTAGTATACTGCTAGGAGGGCTTAATCTAGTAACTGCAGTTTAATATTAATAGTAGTTACGCAGTGTCTAGAAGTGCTTACTTATAGGCCCTTTACTAGCCTTGTAAGAGTAAAGGTGCAATTACTTACTACCCTTGTTTAACTTTAAGTTATTAGCGCTAGTAGACTATTAAGCTGCCCCTAATCTAGATCTAGTTTAGAATACTATATGTCTTTTTCTTTTTAAGGAAGTAATTAACTAATCCTGTAATAGAATACTAAAGATTTTTCCTAAATTATTAAGAGTTAAATAAGCTTTTCTAAGTGCTATTACTTGTACTAGCTTATTTTGCTACTTGCGCAACTAGTCTAGTACAATTTTAGTGCCTAAGGCGTCTAAAAAATTAGTAATCACTAACAGCCTAATAACCTTAGGAAGCGAGTAGATTGTTACTTGTTAATACAGTAGCTGCTACTTAGTAAACTATTACTTAGAGCCTATTTGTTTTTAGTAAGCCTTATTAAGGTGTAATCTGTACTGCGCCTTAATTAAATATTAAGTATTCTAATCTGTAGGTGCAAGATCCTCCTTTAGGATCTTTACTAAGGCTTAAAGGCTAGTAAAGTTTTAAGTAATTATGCTTATTAAGGCGTTTAAAAGCAGGTCTAGATAGATAGTCTTGCTAATTTAGTCCTTAATATTAGTAATTTTAGCAACTTTTCTTATCTATTAAGTAGCTTATACCTTGTACCTATTAACTAGCTTGTTGTAATTATTCTTCTTATACTTAGTATTAATAGCTTCGGCCTTTTGAGACAACCTTTTGATGTGACCACACATTTTGTAGACACCTTTTTAGTAAAAAAAAAGGTTTATTGCTAACAACAGGTATTAGGGCTCATGCCCCCTTGTTCAGCATTGCTGGCACGCAATTAGTGTGTCGCATGTTTAGACAGAAACAAAGATACGCGATATCCCTCTAACTAACCCTCTTAACTAATAACTATTTACCGCTAACCGCAACTTCTGTTGTCTCTATTGCTATCCCGGCGGTGTTGCAGTCACGGCGTTTCTAGCGCCTATACTTAGATGTAAACATACAACAACAGCGTCACTATCTAAGCACAGCTCTCCTATCTCTAAAAGCAACTTACAAAATCCTCTTGCTTGTTAGTTTATCCTAGCTACTTAATAGCTGTTTTAACATGCTCTTGCTCCTTATAAAGCTACTATAAGGTCTCTCTACTAAGGTTGCATTCGCGTAGGAGGAGATTTGTAAAATAACACACTATTACTGCACTTAGACTATTAACATGCGCAACGTATTTAATAAACTTACTGCTAAATAAGCCTTTTACAACCTCTATTATAACCTTAACATTTATAATACTAAACGTATTAATAAGGTATTAATAAATAATAGAGTTTAACCTCTACGTCCACCTTATTACTATAGGAGCTACTACTAACAGCTCCTCTTTAACTAACTAGGGAGGCCGCTTAACAAAGGTAAACGCGGGCTTTGTAATCTACTACTATAGCTTCTTGTATAGTAACTTAGTAAGGTTAAACTGTAATTAATGTAAGCTATTAGTCTTCGTGTTAAATAAGAAGAAGAATAGTCTAAGTATTATATTATTTGTATACAGTACTATGTGGTGTAGGAAATCCTAAAGGTCAGAAGTAGCAGGCAGGGAGCTTTTATAAAATATTGCAGGCTTCTGCTGCGGTAACGTACGTGTCCTTACCCTCCTCTACCTCCACCTCCTCCACCTCCATCGCAATCTTGTTGCTAGCTATAGGCTAGCAATTACTATTAAACACGTTTTAATTAGTTTCGTTTTTTAGTACCTTTAGCAAATTTTTTAATCCTAATTTTGCTTAGTAGTCTAAGCTTTTCTGCTCTAAGCGCTTAGCGCGTGGACCTTATCCACTCACCTTTTAAATTTCGTTAACTACATATAATCTTTTTTTGACTTTTGCGACTAATTAGTAGAGGGCAGCTACTTTTCACTTTTTTAGAAAACCTATTTTGACTACACCAACAACCACCACCTTTAATACCTTAAAAATAAATACTTAGTATTAAGTAATTATGCCTTGTATTTGTGTTAAGTAATCTTATAGTCCTCTCGTATTTAAGCGCTAGCGCTAAGTAATAGAGCAACTAGCTACTTAATATTCTTAGGCAGTTCTAGATACTGTAGCTCCTAGTAATCTATTAAGGGTACGTCTAGGAGATTAGGATTAACCTAATCCTAAATGCCTTTCTCTAAGCAGTGTGGCCTTAATAGAGTAAACTAAGTTAGCTAGTCTAATTAAGCCTTAAGGATCACCTCTAAGGCGACAAGCAGTGTATTTAGTAAGGTCTATCTTAAGATAAGATGCTACGTGTAGGATCACGACGTAGGTTATTATTAAGATGACAACAAATTAATCAGTTAGTTAGTAGGTAGCTAAGTAGCTTGTATTAGAAAGAGGTTGATTGTATAATTAATGAGAGAGGTACAGCAGCAGCCGCGATCTACTAGCTATGCTATAGGAAAATAGAGGAGAGTAAAATGCTAACTAAATAGTTAACCTTACAGCTTGCTAATTGCGCAGTGGGAATTGAAACTACAATTAAGCAGCCAGGCTTATAACTGTGAGAGCTAAGAAGGAGTGATTGAATGATTAGTGGAGGGGAATAAGTATATTGATCAACTAAGTGCCACAACAAAGTGTCCAATAACTACTTAAGAGGAATAAGACGATCTAGCCCGTATATATAGGCGCTAGCGCGATCGTCACGTGTTCAGCTTACTAGGATCACCTGCTCAACAGGGTGACCCGCATGTTGCGCATGTCAATACTCCAACATCTTATTATCTAGACAGCAAAGCTTCTAGATGTAATCTCTACCTCTACTATTATTATGTAAAAGTACTAAATAAATAATACCTGTATTGTTTTACAGCAGAGATTAGTTTCTAAGGCTACTAGTAATATAGTAGGCTTATCTAATAGTTTGTATTATAAAACGTTCTAGGTAGAGTCTTGTATAGCTAGGTATCTCTTAGTACTCCTTATGCTTCTTCTACTACTAATTCTTAGTAGATTTAAAATAGCTTTAATTAAGATTAGCAATCTAATTAATTAGAGTCTTATCTAGATATAGCTCTAGGGGGCTTCTATGCGTAGATATAGCTCTAGCTAGCTTCTCGTCTAGATATAGCTCTAGGAGGCTTCTAATTCAATATAGCAGCGTTAGCGCTATAAAAGGATTTAATTTAAATATAAAAGTGCGTTAGATTAGCTGAAGATATAGGAAAAATAGTAATAAATTAAATAAAGGACTATAAAAGCTATCTAGTAAGCTTATCTACTCCTTTGTAAGGTCTGTGCTTAGTACTAAGAAAGAGGCAAGGGTAGCTACGTAGTAGCTACTAACGTAGCTTAAGAAAATAGCGCAAAGCTAAGAGAAAAGTTTAGTAGGCTAGAAAAGTAGAAGGGCTAATACGCCCGGCTTACAGATACCGGGTGCGCACGGACACCCAGGATCTGTAGGATAGCAAAACGAGGCTTTTTGTCGAGTACTAAAGACGTCAGGGCTTCAGCCCTTTACATGTAGTAGTCGCCTAGTTTTAACTATATTTTATCGCCTATTCTAAGCTAAGGTAATTAGTGCCTTTTCTTATTTGCCTGCTTTTCTTATTCTTGTTAACTTTCTCCTATTATAGCTTATGCAAGCTTAATACTTTGCTGTAGTTTATTAACAATACTTTCTACTTTTCAATAGTCCTCTTATATTTTCCATTGAAGTTGTTGTTAAGGGCCGTGCTTAGTTACAATTTGTAGAGGATCTACCTTATAGCCGTTTTGTAGAAAAAAAAGAGACATTTTAGTAGATTAAGCTTGCCTTGCTATAACTGCAATTTTAGCTATCCCTAGGTTGCTTTTCTAATTTATTTAATTCTAATTGTAGAAGGCTTATAAATAAGCCTGTACTATAGAGTTTATTCTTTCTGTAGACCCGTCAGTTTTAGGATAGTATCTAGAAAATAAGCGTTACTTAATTTCTAATAGCTTGCAAAGCTTAATCTAAAAATAGTTAACAAACTATATACCTCTATCTAAAGTAATATAGTTTAGTAACTAATAGTAAGCTACTATAGAGTTACTAAAAGCTTTAGCAACACTTTCTGTAGTAATGCTTTTAAAGCCTATTAGGACAACGTCCTTACTAAGCCTATCTGTAACTACTATAAAGTTTGTATAGCCTTAACTTTCTAGTTACCCTGTAATAAAATCTATAGAAATTTCTTTCTTTATTTGCTTAGGTATAGGCAAGAGTTTGAGTAAGCCTTATAGGCTGTCTCTCTAGGTTTTTGTTCTTCTATATACTAAGCAGTTCTTTACGTATCTTCTAATACTTTTGCTAATAGAGAGCTAAAAGTATTCTCTTACAATAGCTTAGTAAGTAATATTCCTTCCTAGATAGCCTAAAGCCCTAGAACTGTGGATTTCGTGGATAATTCTAGTTCTTAGAGGTTTATTATTTAGTACCTATTTTTAATCTTAGTATAGGAGGATTCTAGAATGGTCTAGTTAGTATTTAAAAATAGAAAGTTTAAGGTCTAAAGCTGTAGAAAATTATCTTTTACTATCTCTTACAGCTTTCTAGGCTATTTAGTAGGTTTTGTCCTCTTTTTTAGCTTTATTCTATAGATTCTCTAGATCTAACTGCTCTTAAGGTAATTCTAGTACAGTTACTAGATAGCTGTTATAGCTAAAGGTTCTAAGCACTTCTTTTTCTTCTAGTTCTTTGTTAGTAGCTGCAGTTGTAGGTTTAAATACTTGTAAAAACCTCCTAGAAATCCTAGTATCTTAATTGTTTACTAGCATATCTTGTTGTCTCCTAGATAAGGCATCCGCCCTAGAGTTATTAACCCTAGGCCTATAAAAAATTTGTATATTAAGAAACTTTCCTAGAAATTAAGCCTATCTTATTTGTCTCTTACTAAGCTGTCTTAGCTTGCTAAAATATTTAAGGTTTTTATAGTTTGTAATAACTATAAACTTGTTTAAAGACTGTAGCATAGCATGCTACTTAGATAAGTAGGAGATAACTGCTAGTAATTTCTTGTTGTGCATCTCGTAATTGCTTTACGTGCTAGTTATCTTTTTAAAATAATAAGCTATAGGGCGTAAGCTTTCTTTATTATTAAATTGTAAGAAGACTCCTACTACTACATATCTAGAGGAGTCTGTTTCTAGGATTGTTTCTCTGTTAGAATCCTATTAAGCTAGGACTAGCTTAGTAATAAATAACTCCTTTAGCTTATTAAAAGTATCTTGCTCTACTTTCCTTATAGAAAAGAGACATTTCTAGTAAGCCTTAAAAGAGGAGCTACTATCTCTAAGTAGTTTTTAATAAATTGTTAATATAAGTTTTTAAAACTAAGAAAACTGCGTACTCTTTTAATGTTTGTAGGTGCCTACTAATTTCTAATTGCTTTTACTTTGTTAGAATCTATTCAAAGTCCTTTTTCTACCTTAATAATAAAACTAAAGTATTTTGTACTCTGTAAGTTGAATTTACATTTCTAGATATTTAAAGGTAATCTAGCCTTGCCTATAGCTTCTAGGACCGTATTTGTATTGTATTAGTGTTCTTTAAGCGTGCTATTTATGGAAATTAATACGTCGCTAGGTAGGCTAAGCAAAAATCGTTAATATATTTGCAGAGGGTCTAATTAATATAGCGTTAAAAGGTACTAAAAGCGTTTGCTATACTAAATAGAGTAACTAGCTATTTACATAACCTAAATCTAGTATAAAAAGCTATTTTCTACTTATCTTCCGTATTAATCCTAGTCTTGTAGAAAACTACAGGAATATTAGTTTTTATAAACTATTTAGCTTCTGTAATATTATTAAGAGTTTCCTAAATTAAAAGTAAAGAATAACGATCTTTCTTTATAATAGCGTTTAGGGCTTAGTAATTAACGCAGAAACGTAATCCTCCTCTAGGTTTCTTAGCAAAAAGAACAGGAGATAAAGTAGAAGAGCTACTAGCTCTAATCTATCCTTTATTAAGTAGGGAAATAAGCTCCTTTTGTAATACTAGAAGTTCTAGGCAGCTTATACTATATAGAGGTCCCTAGGGAGCCTCCTTTTCTTTACCTTTATTGTCTTTCTCTAGTTTAATTTAGTAATCTACCTTAGATCCGCTTAAAGGAGGTAGTATAGAGGTAGTTTTTAGATTAAAAATATAAGCTAGGTGTTAATAAGCCTTAGAGAGTAAAGGTAGGACCTCTACTTTCTTCTTAGGAGCTAAGGCTTTTTTAATATCTTTAAGAGAAGCAGCAAAAGTCTTAATAAACTTATTCTTTTTTGCCTACTTAATATAAGAGTAATAAGCTATTGCGCTTATTTATTTTAATCTCTAGTCTCCTTTGATAGGGCAATCCTCAGTACTAAGTAACTTAATCCTTTAGCTAGAAGAATAGATGTAAATTGTTTTTCTAGAAGGAGCAATAGTAACTTCTCTTCTATTTATCTAGGGCCGTCTAAGTATTAAATCGTAACTAGGGTGTATAGGGGCTATATAACCCTAAACAGCACCTTTATAACTTTTAATATTAATATCTAACCTAGCAACTTTGTTAATAATTCTAGATTTATCTGTAACTCCTTCTAATCTCCTAGGAGAAATAGAAATGCACTGTAAGTTGGCTTTCTTAATAAGTTAAGGGCTAATAAGCGATTATGTAAGGTTTCCTATATTAATTAAAGTAGAGGCAAAAGTATAACAACTTACTAGCGCTTTTAAAGTAATTCTATTACTGCTTATATTCTTTTTAAATTTACCCTACTTCTTAACTAAGTTATCCTAACTTATTAGAGGCTCCTGCTAGTAACTTTAAATAGGAGCTACTCTTTTTCTAAATATAAGTCCTTATTTAAGCTTCCCTTGCTAAGCTTATTATCTTTCTTTTTCTTAAAGTTAGAGGACTTAACTAAAGTCTTTTTCTCCTTTTTAGAGAATCCTTTATTCTCTATACAATATATAGACAGATAGCCCTTCTATTTATAGTTAAAACAGCGTCTTTCTTTATATAACTGTTCTAACTCCTAATTACTAAACTATTAAAGTTTAGCAGTTTTTCCTATGTATTCTATCCCTTCTATCTAGTCTCCTTTTAAAGGAGAAAGAGGAGGAGAAGTTCTTCTAGATTTATATTCCTTAGGCTTGTTGTCTCTGCCTTTAGAGTACTCCTCTATTCTATAGAGGTAATTAGCAATTTCTATTGCTTTGTTTTGTAGGCTATCTAAATCCTTATAAGTAATATTTATAAATTTGTCTTAAAGTTTTTAAATAAGATTTTTTAAAAAGCATTATCTTTGTATCCTTGTCTAAGCTACTATCAGATAATAGCAGTTGCTCCTGGAATTCTATAATGTATTTGCAGATGCTTTTCTTGCCTTAGCTTATAGACTAGAGCTTGTTTTTAGCTCTCTCTACGCTATAGGGATTGCTAAACATTTAGTTAAAGAAGTTAAATAACTTATTAAAGTTTTATAAATGAGAAATCTCTATTGAGTTAAGAAAAGGCAGGGTAAGAGTTGCAGCTAAGCTATTTAGTTAACTAAAGGTGTAATTACAAGTTCTTTTATCTATGTTAAAGTCTTCCTTGTTATTTTCTACCTTAGCAGTAAGTTGTTATTAAAAGATTTAGTACATCCTTCTATTTCTGTTAAAAGTATTAGGATCTAGTTGTTTAAAACGCCTAGGCGTTTAAGCTTGTTAATTTCCTAGGGCAGCTAATAGAGTAAGTAACTAAAGTAGAGGTTATTGTTTTACCTTAGGCTCCCTTTCTTGTTACAACGTTGTGCCTATAGCTTCCTAAGCTTAGAAAGCTTCCTGTATTCTTGTAGAGGTAGCTATCTCGTCTAGGCCCCCTACTCTACAAAGTCCCTCTAATGTAGTCTCTACTTTAAGTTTACTAATACTATCTTAGTGTAATTCTGCTATCCTTACAACTAGAAAAGCTGTTAAGGGTTCTGCTATTATATTTGTAAGTACTTGCTAGTACTCTATATTGTTGGCAGGAATTGTTGTACGAGCTACTACGCTTAGTAGGCTTATCCTTCGTCTGTTTTCTAAGGCTACTACACTTAGTAGGCTTATCTAACGAATTTAAACGCCTTAGGGACTTATATAACTAAGTATCTCTTAGCACTTTCTATCTAGTACTTCTCCTGTTAATCCTTTAGTAGATTTAAACAGTCAACTAATTAACTAGTAGTCTAATTAATTAGATTCTCGCGCGTAGATATAGCTCTAGCTAGCTTCTCGTCTAGATATAGCTCTAGAGGGCTCCCAAGTACAACGTAGCCACGCAAGTAGCTAAAGAAGGATCTAATTTAATTATAAAGGTGCGTTGGGTTGACTAAAGATGCAAGGTAAGCGGTGAATAAATTAGATACAGAACTATAGAGAGACTACGTAGGTTTTTATATCTAATCCAGATAGTTAGAACTAACCAAGGTTAGGACTAACTAAGGTTATTAGAGGTCGCCGGGTCAGCTGACAGTTAGCGTAAATAGTGCGGCCGATAGTCAGCTGCTAGTGCTGAGGTAAGAAAAGCCAACGAAGGCCACAGGCCGAGTACTAGGGAACATCAAGGCTTCAGCTCTTTACACTATATAGAATCAAGAGTATATATTGTTGTTGATTATAATTAATCAGAATAGCAGTTTCGTGTAGATTAGGAATAAGATAAAAGAGGCTAGGCTCCTTTAAAGTGTACTAATATTAACTTTTTATAGTTTTTTTATTTGCCTATTAGATAATAATTCTTAGAGCCTCTCTATAGAGAATAAGTTTGTCTACAATCAATAGTAGATAGGTAGCTGCCAATTGCTTATGTTTCTAAAAAGCTTGTTTTTAGAAAAATAGTTATAGCGCCTTTAATATTTAAGAAAGCTATTAATGTAACCTTGTTCTTCTTTCTTTGTTGTTAAATATTGTTGTAGAAAAAAGTCTAGTATTAATAGCTAATTTTTTTAGTCTGCCTCTTATTTGCGTAGAGTTGAGCAGATTAGTTGTTTTTGCTAAAGTATCTAGCCTTTTTAAGTAAAGCTTCTTAAGTGCCTTCTTTAGACAGCATAAAAGGGAGATAACTCTGTATACTTTTAGAATTAAGTAGTCTAGTTTGTTTAGCTTTTTAAAGATAACATCTTTTGCTTTTTGCTAGCACTTTGGTTAATATTCTAAGTTAAACAGAGCTAAATAAACTTTAAAAACAATGCTTAGTTAGTAATTATATGCTTTTAAAATAACGATTTAGCTAATTCTATCTAGGCCTAGTAAAGTAGCTTTTCTATCCTAGCAGGCAGTGTAGAGCTCTTCCTTTAATAAACTTAGCTACTCTAATTTATAGTTTCCTTTGCAGTTATTAAGTAATAAAGTTAGTATAAAAGGAGGTAAAGGCAACAGCTTTTTTTTTCAAAGCTTAACATTTCTTTTGAAATAATTTTTTACTTTTGATACTTAGAATTCTTGTTAAGAGGTTGTTTTTTGTATAAGCTATTGCTTTCAATATTTTTTTAGGCAATTTGTTTTAAAAGAACTTTTTTTAATAGCTAAGCTTAGCTGCTTTAATAGCTTTAAGGTATTTGTTCTTGGCAAGCAGGTACTTTTTTTTATAAGTATAGCGTGTTGTCTTTGCTTATTACTGCTCTCTTAAAATTTTGAAGGCTCTATTTAGGCTAGCCTTAAACGGATCTAAATTACTTATCTACTAAAGCTTTAGTTTTAGTTTCTAGTTTATAAGAGGAGTAGATCTTCTAAGTGCTTGTTAAATTGCTGTAGTAAGGTCTTCTGCTATTTTATTTAGTCTCTCCTTTAAAGGTTTATCAAGGCCTAAAAGTAGTTGTCTTAAAAGGTAGTTTAAGGCGCGTAGTAAAGCTAGAAATTGGTTTTTTTAGCTTTGCTTAAATTATTTCCTCTTGTACAGTCGTATTAAACAAAGTTTAATTTAATATTTTTGTGTTGTATTTTTTTTTAGCTAGCTAGGTAGCTGCCCTTAGTTAACAATATTTAACAAAATAGCGTAGTAGTCTAATTTAACTTTTAGGATAGCTTGCTAGTCTAAGATACTAAAAGCTATATTGTTTGTTTAAAAAGTAAAGTTTAGTATGTTTTCTTTTTGCATACTAGCTTTAAAGAATGTACTAACTTGTATAGTATTTAATAGAAAGTAGTTTTAGTTGTTAACTTACTCTACTAAATTTTCTGCTTGTTAGTTTAGGTTGTATACTTGTAGGCTCTATCTAAGGTAGTAGCAATTAGAATCTCTTACGATAATTAAATAAAATTCTATAGGCCCTCTTAAGAAGCGTCTTTAGATTATTGTTATATTAGCTCTTGTTTTAGGCTTTTTTAGGTGTAAATGTTATGGATATAGATTTTCTTTGTGTTAAAAAGTATTGTAATAGCTTAAAAGTTGTTGTTGTTGCTAATGTGTAGATTAACTTCTACTTTTAAGTTCTTTTAAATATAGAATAGAGTTCTAGGTTGTAAGCCTTTATAAGTTAGTAGAATTTGCGTAAAGTCTAGATAAGCAATTAACCTAGTATTCTTGTAGGCACTTTTTACTAACTAAAGCTTTGTTATTACAATAATTTTAGCATTTGCTGTAATAGCTAAGTTAATTGCACTTTTTGTAGCAGAGCTACCTTTATTGATATTTATTTGTAAAACTTTAATTATACTAAATAGTTTAATTAGTCCTAGCTGTTTTAGCTTATAAAATTTTGCATTTTTAGCTTTTTACTGCATAAAGTTTGCTGCAGTTAGTACACTTAAATATAGTGTAGATACAAGGTTTTTTTTTACTAGCATAAAACTTATACTTATGTTAGCTAGTGTAGTGTGCTTTGCTGCAAATTTAGCAGGCTACATTTAAGCATTTAACTTCTGAGTAGCTAAATTCTTAGTATTCAGTGCATTGCTTGAAAGTATTAATAAAATATAGTTTCTTTACTTTAAAGCTTTGCCTTAAATTATAAAGTTTTTTTAACAGCTTTTTAGGCTTCTTTTTTTATAGCAAAGGTTACGCATGCTAGACTAAAGTTTTAGTTTTTTTTTGTCTTTTAGTGTAAGCTAAAAAGAATTACTTATAACTTTTAAGCCTTTATTAAAAAAAAATTTAAAATTTCTTGGCTAAAGTTTATGAGAAGCTTATAAAAAACAACCTTAAACTAAAAAGTAATAAGCTAGGCAGCCTTAAAAGTTGTAATATGTTGCTATATAGCTTAATTCTTTAAGAGGTATTTTGCTTTAAAAGCTAGTATAGTTATAAATATTATATTCCTTTTAGAAAATCTTATAATCAAGGCAACTATAAGGAATCGTATGCCTTTTTTCTTTGTAAAAGCGTTATTAAAGGCATTTTTAAGTTTAAAAGTATTGAAAGCAGCTAAAGTCTTACTAATTAGAACTAGCTAGCAGTTTTTCAAGCTAGTAGCCTTTAGTTTTTATGTTTTTGAGATATTTGTCTATAGTTAATCTTTGTTGTTGCTTGCTATAGTAGCAAAAGTAGCTGCAGGAGCTCAAGGCATGTGTTATATAAGTATATTTTAAATAAGCGTGTTTGTTGTTAGTTTCTTAATATTCTTAATATTCTCTTTTAACTCCTTTAAAATGTTTAAAAGGCTTAATAGTTTGTTCACTAAAATAGCAGTGATTTTTTATTTACTTTGCTATTTTCTATATAGTCTCTAAATACTTTTACTTAGTTCAGAAAACCTATTTGCTAAGTAAACTTGTTTTGAGCTAAATTAGCTACTTAAATTACTAAATTTCTAGTAATCTTAAGCGCTTTTTTAACTAAGTTAGCTTTTAGTGTTTTATTTCGAATTAAGTATTAAAAAATTTGTCTAATAAAAAGAGAAAAGTTACTTTTAATTTAAAAGTAGATAAGCCTTAATAGTTCTTTTAAAGTTTACCTTTCTTAGCCAAGCATTATAATATTGTTTCTTTCCATTTTTATATATTTTTTATTTAATCTTTTTAAGTCTTTAGAAGCAAATTGTTTTTTATTGCTTTTTAAAGTTGTTATAATTTCTTAGTTTAGTTAGGCTTTAATAAGCTTTTTAATTTTAATTAGCTCTAAATGCCTTAGCATGTAGTCTAAGCTTTAAGAAAAACGAAAAGTTTTTCCTCCTTAAAGAAGGGGCAGGCAACTCTTTTATTCTCTCTTGCGCGCTAGCGCCCTTGCTACAGGCTCTGAAAGATGTTGCAATCGATTCCTCAAGGTTGTTTCCTTCAGATCCGGTCGTTTCTAATTAGTTTCCAGAAAAGTCGATGTTGTTGTTTTAGTAGTGTTGTTTTAGTAAGGTGCGCAAAACTTGACTATACGCAAAACGCGCACAAACACAGTAAAGGGGCTACTAAAGTAGACAGCGTAACGCGCATAACGGCGTAACGCGTAGTTTAAACACTAAAACTACTTCTAAACTTAAAGCTGTAAAGCCTTACATAAAACCTACTATTACAAAAACCTTTAGTTGTAAGATCTATAAGGCTTCAATCATATATATATAGCTATAGAAATTAAGTTACAGTTGTAATTGCGCGCTTTATGCGCAAGGTAAACGCTAGTTAAGCTGTAATACTAATTTAAGCCTCTTTACTACTTGTAAGGCTCGCAATAAACTTGGATTTTAAGTGGCCTTTTTAAGAGCCTTAAGGCTACTCCTCTTACTCTTTTAAGAAGTTTTTATAAATTGTTAGAGTTATTTTATAGTCCTGCAAGTAGCTGCCCTAAAGGCCTGTTTAGCAGCTCTTTTAGCCTTCATCTTCTCTCTTACTAATTAAGCTGCAGCCCTCGCCTGTTGCTTTATTTTCTTCTCTCTTGCCTTTGCCTGCCTTGTCTCCTTACAATGCCTATTTATTTTAGCTCTTTAGTGTTGTACTTACTCCTCCTTGCGCTCCTAGAGTTGCTAGCAATTACGTGCCTTCTTTACCTTCCTTAAAGACTAAACTATAGCTCTACCTTAGTACTCCTTAGGCTTCTAGAGTAAGAGAGGCCTGCCTTGTTTCCTGCGCGTCTTTTTATTAATTGAAGTTTTGCATAGGCCCTTAACTTTATACTTAAAAAAAGTCGTTTAAGTTAAAATTTAGTAATCAACTTAGCTTAGCCTTTAAGTAAGCTTGTTTATTACCTAGATCTTGTACTACCTTACGCAGGAGGCGTTTAACTTTCTTCTAATTTAAAGTACTTAAGCTTAAGGACTTACTATCGCTTAAATGGCTCTTAATACTTAACCTTTTTAATATAACCTTAGAATTAAAGGGTAAGAGGCTTATAGCTTTAAAGGCCTTTAGGATTGTTATTTCCTTAAAGAAGGCCTACTAGGCTTAGTAAAAGAAGTAAAAGAAATCCCTCTTACTTATTAAGGTAAGGCCCTAGTTCCTCTCTAGAAATCTTAATATTTTAGCCTAGTAAGCTAATAAAAGAGGCTTAAATAAGGCAATATTAAGAGGCTGCAGCGTGTAGGTTAAATAAGGAGAATAGACTACAAGGAGAATCTTGTTCTAATTATAGTACTTAATAAAATCTATAGTAAGGTAAGATCTATAGCTGTCTAGGAAAAGTAATTAATAGGAGGATTAAGCCTTCGCCTTAGTATTGTAATTAAAACCTGTTTAAGCCACACAAGACTTATATTATTATATATCTAGCTAAAGGGCAATAAGGAGATTTAAACTTAATAAGTTTTAAAATTAAGGGCTTTTAACTAGGTGTCCTGTATTAATTCTAAGGTTAATTAACATATATAAGTAGGCACTAAGTAAAATCTATTAGCATAGATATAAGCTAGGAGTGTTATCTACTCTTGCAAGCTATCTTAAATAGTACTCTTTTTTTTTGCTTGTATAAGGGCTTAATAAAGATCCTCTTTAATTTTCCTAAAATACTAAAGAAGAAGCTTTTTTTATCTATATTATATATGTAACGCACTTTAACGTAGTACTGCTTAATTTTCTTACGTAAAAAACTAAAGTATAGGCTGTACTTTCTTATAGAATTAGCCTTGTAGTAATTGTTATTTATGCCTGTTGTTTATCTTAAAATAAGCTTATTAAGGTACTAGTAGACAAAGCAATTAACTTAGTGTACTTAAACTTCTTTTCTTATAATTTGTAAGGCAAAATTTTGTATTATAGTTTATGTAAGTGCAAGGCCTTGCCTAGTAAGCTATCTAATATACTGTAAGAGCTCTAGCTCCTGTTGTAGATAAAAAGCCTGTTAATTTTAAGCCTTAAAGTTGCATAAGTTTAAAACACCTTAGTATCTTTAAAAGAGCGTAAATTGTACTACACTATACTTTTCTGCAAATTTTATATATTAGAAGAATGCGCCTAGTGCGCGCAAATTAATTTTGTTAATTGCTTCCTGAATTAGATCTATATTGGTAGAGTTATCAGGTGTTGAAAAGTAGTGTTGTTTTAGTAGGGGTACGCGTTACGCCGTCATGCGCGTTACGCCGTCCACCTTGGTAGTGGGCAAGTTAGTAAGGCTAGTTTAGGCGCTAGTGTCTTCGAGCAAGCGTAGACTAATTAATTTTAAACTGATTTGCAACTTTGCCATACAAGAAAGATGCGCTTAGTGCGCACGATTTAATTGCTTTAATTGCTTTCTGAATTGGGTCTATATTAGTGGAGTTATGACGCGATTTGTGTAGGTGGTTGTTGTGTTGGGGTGGCTCAAAACTCGAACTGGCTCAAAACGCGCACAGACACGGTAACACAGAAGCAGGCATCGGTGGCCGGCATTTCAGGCAACATGGCAGCACCACTCTATTGCGCAACTAAGCACGCTGTCGTGGGATTTGTCAAATCCATGGGAGCGACTGAATCACTTACTGGTGTCAAGATCACTACTCTTTGTCCTGGTGCTGTCTGCACGCCGCTTTTTGATGAAGCGAAGCTCAAGCAATACTCCGTAACCACGGACAAAGCATTGACACCAGATGCGTGCGCGACCCAGTTGATGAAGCTGTTACAGAAGAAAGAGTATCAGTGTGGAAGTGTACTAGAAATCACTCTTGCTGGGACGCGGCTAATA
Source organism: Alternaria sp. 'sect. Undifilum' (assembly GCA_024321975.1). Taxonomy (NCBI): domain Eukaryota; kingdom Fungi; phylum Ascomycota; class Dothideomycetes; order Pleosporales; family Pleosporaceae; genus Alternaria; species Alternaria sp. 'sect. Undifilum'. Next base: position 2,047,412 of record JAJJZI010000010.1, on the reverse strand, counting down.
CCAGAGTGGGGTGTAGAGCCGCCGATGAGCAAGGGTGCTGGACAGGACCTGGATGAGAACTTCATGACGAACATGCTGCAGCCTATCAAGGACGCCTTGAATGCGGAGAGGGATACGGCTTGAGGACACGTAATGGGAGGGCTTTTGGATGTATTACGTATGAAGAGACGTGCGAGATGTGCACCGTGAAAACGTCTCTGCCGAGCTCACGCTACAAAATCGGACAGAATCGACGCACAATAAAAAGGGAAATTTTCCAAACCCCGGAGTCTATGGTTGCACAGATAACACTGCTTGTCGTGATGAGGTGTGTAAGGCGAGTATTGCTGCTGGATGATACCCCGAGTGCCTCCAGCACTCTCCTTATCACACCTAGCTCCCCTCCCCTAACAACTCCACACACCCTCCTTGCCATCTCCTAAGCCTCTATCACCCAATTCCTCAGGTAGGTGCTCCTTCACTTCCTCCTTCACCTCATCCACCTCATCAAGGATGTCGTCTATCAGACTCGCACACCCCCCAGCTTTCTCTCCACAATCACGTTCCATGCATGACTTTTCTGCCGCAGTCTCCGGAAACAGGGTGCCGTGTGTGTGCTTCCATTTTTCGGGGATGAAGCCCGTGGCGATTTCGCCTTCAGCGTTAACGACGACGTCTCGTGCGGCGATGTACGCGTTAGTGGTGATGCTGGGGACGGGACCGAGACCGCTTGGGATGTAGGGGCGGATGACGGGAAACATGGGGAGGCTGATGCCAAGGGTGATGAAGAGGGAGAGGACGAAGGACTTGGTGTACATCTTGATGTTTGTGGTTGAGAAGTTGTTGCTTGGGTTGTTGGATCTTAGTGGCAGATAGAAAGTTTTGTATCAGTTGTTTTGGCTTGGGATATACGAAATTTGTGAGTCGATAAAAGTGGAAAGGACCGATGGAAGCATGGCTTTATATAATGATGGAGAGATGCGTAAATTTTCCGCGGTTTCGGTACCGTGGTTGAGATATGGAAGAGACCCACGATGATTCCACCAAACATCGCGTCGTCGGTTCGAATGACACGCAGGGACTGACGAAAAGTCCTGAGGTAACCGGGTATACTATTAGAATGTATAGACCATCTAAAAGAGTTGTGAAGGCCTTTAGCCCCCAGCCTCATTCCAGTCTTAGCCAATCTGGTGGCACCTACAACTTCGCGCTACTCCCAAATCTTTGCTTAAAGCACCCTTCAAATGGTGTGACCGACACGCCCTTAAACAGATCATTATGGATTTGGCTCTTCGGCCTCACAAACTCACCTTTGCCCTGCTTACCCTTAACTAGATACCAAAAGTCGACTGGGAACGCGCTTTCGGTGAGTTCCTTCGGCGCCTTACTTGGGTCAGCCCAGACCCTGTGCATAGCATCTTCACCCTGCACTTGTACATCCACCTTCTTCCCTGTGTACTTGCGCAGCAACTCCGCGATCCTAGCGTGCGATATCGTATCGCTCACAACGCTGAGATACCGGTTCTCGCTCTTTCCGGGCTCAAGCAGAGTAGCCACTAGGAAGTTTGCAAAGTCATCGAGATGCGTGTAATCTGCTTCCGCGTCTGGGTCGCCAATGACATGAATGATGTACTTGTTTACAAAGGCCGGAGGCTGGGTCCAGGGACACCATACCTTCTCGCGATCTTGGTTGTAGAAATCGCCACAACCAATCATGGTGAAGCTCATCTTGCCGGAACGAATGGCTGGGTGAATAACGGCGCGTTCGTTGGCCCTGATATCGCATTAGCGGGTATGAACCAATCTTGAGGTTTGAATCAGACGCACTGAGCTTTCAAGTCCCAGGCCGGATGGACATATCCCATGGGGTCATTGGGCCTGCGGTATATCTGATGGAAACCAAATTCGGATGGATAGAAGCGCTTCACGCCCGCGTCCGCTGCAGCATCCTGGATTGTGGATTGAGCTTCCAAAGCAGGGCCATTCAAGGCACTCACGACCGCATCTACACCTTCGAGGTCCTTCGCTAGACCCGACCGATTCGCATCTTTCGCATCAAAGGTCTTGACAACCACGTTGCTCTGTCCTGCAAGATGCGTGCCGGGTGGGATAAAAGCGATAGCCTTGAACGTGTGGCCTGGTCTCTTGGACGATGTCAAAGCGTAGAGGATGCGCTCGCCAATCTGATGTTTTCAGTCATCATGCCTTGATGCATTTGATATAGTAGGCGTACTTGTCCGTTTGCGCCAAAAAGAGCAATGGTTCTGAATGGCGCAGCAAGCCCGTAGTTAGTCGCGTGACTGCTCATTTTGTGTATTTTGATATATCGTCTACTATGCTCGCAATGAATTTCATCTTTTTGATGCTTGAGAAGGCTTGTCCGAGAATGCCGTCGGGTATGACGCAATCGCTGCTCGCATGATGATGATGATGATGATGATGATGATGATAACGACCAGGCAGGGGTGTTACAGAACCCGCGGACACTAAAGCTGCACTCTTACACAACACTTGCTTTGGAGATTGGCTGACTTTCGTTGATAGACGTACACTTGTCGGCCGTAGCCATTAGGATCTTGCTTGATTACCACCGCATCAAACGCTCGCTGCACCCTCTACGTAGGTACATCGTGCGCGCGAACGAGCTCGTGTTTCTTGAGGTATATCCTGGCACTATTGAAGCACTTTAGTGTATTCGATATGTGGTACATTAATGATAGGCCCTCGCACTAGCCATCCGCGAACACGATCCCGCCGACACGGCTGTTGAACTCTCTCTTCCAGAGCGGCATCATCGATCTCGGCAGAGGATTGTCGTCCTCGTATCCAAACACCTCCAATATAACATCATGGCTCTCGGCAATGTGGCTGGCACTCGATGATCCGTATTGTCGAATGATGGCTGTATGGAGGTTGAGTAGCTTGTCCTTGCGTCGTATTACAATATTTTTAAAGAGAGCCTTCAAGGATTCTTCAGATGGTTGGGGAAAGTCTGTGTTGACATGCAACTCCTCCATACTCTCCGGAAGCATGTCGCCCATGCACGGGATGTCGACATGTCTCCACGTCCTTGCGCCGGGCGGAATATGCGCATCACGGCCCTGTCGCTGTCCACTCTCTAGGGGCGGTCCACAGAAGCATTCAACGTCAACTTCCAGCTTTCGCAGCTTTGTGAAGCGCAGAAATGATGAAAGACCATTTATAATCTCGCCATGCAGCTCGTCAATGGTGATGGCGAGTTCGACGATAGTATCGCTATTGTAGTTCGCCAGTGCTTCGAGCATCTCGCCAGCATTCCAGTCGTGTTCGAGACCGTCCCATTTGGTTTGGTGGGAATATTTGAATACTTCAAGCGCTGGAGTGTTTTCTAGGAAGGCCGAGAGACCGGTAGCATCCATACAACAATACGCGAACTCAACCCGAGTCAGGGGTGACTTAGTATTTGGGTTCAGCCAATTGAAAGGCACGCCTCCCCAGTCCTCGTCGACGGCCACACAACTAACAGCGTAGATGTTCCGGATACTTTTCAGCGCCATGAACGGCGCGATACATTGTAAGCCAACTCTGGTGTCATATCCTTCCTCCACGAACGGCAAGAGCGTCTCCAGTCGAGCCAGGGGCTTTTGTCGGTGCCCGTTAGTATTAGACATGGCGACAAGTGACTGCACATTGGGAACCAGAGCTTCAGCGCCCTCACCTTCCCGGACCTCATGCCACCTATCAGGCAATTGCAACGTCTTGAGATTGGGCAGAAGACTCAGTAAAGCAACAGTCGCGTAAAGCTTATCCATGTTCGATTGGTCACCCGCTCGGTCTTCTTCTAGGATGTGGCTCCACCAATCGTCTTCGTCAGCACCGGCGTAGTGTTCAGCAAGTCGCAGGAGGTCTTTGATATTCTGCATTGCCTGCCCATCTTCGCGGAAACTGGGCGTATCGGTTTGGTGCGGCATCTCATCCTCGGCACGACGATCCCAGAGAGAAAGAGTTTCAATATACTCAGTAATGATTGGGTTGCGGGAGATGTCGTGTAAGATGGATAACGTGTCACCGCGACGAGTCCGGCTCAAGTTAGTTGTGTGGCTCCAGGTCCTCCGGAGGGCATTGTGCTGTCGTATTTGAGACGCAGCCCGCTCATATACAGTCTTGCATGTGAGCACGAAGCTTTCAAGACCATCAGGTGCGGTGCGATCAATGATCAGGTCGAGAATCTCTGGTGGAAGATCGAGGAGGCCCATGATTACTTCCTGGGCGGCAGCGTCGGCGTCGAAGCTGACGAAATATAGGAGGGGTAGCCGGAATTTCTGATAGGCAACTTTTGAAGTGGCACACGTGTGGCTTTAGGTGCAGATTGTGTAGTTAAGGTACGCTACCGTGAGTCAGGTACGCGCTGAATGAAGCTACTGGTGGCAGCTCTCAAGCATCTGCGCATGAACGGAATCTAGAATTGCAAGAGCTCAGGATCCAGATAGTGTTGGGAAACGGCGAAGAAGGTCCGAAGAGGTAGGGGAGCCAGACAATGGCAGTCATTCATTGGTCTCGGTGGAAATGCCGCTGTGAATACTGTGGTGGGGTAAACTAGATGCGCTTTGGGGCTAGCCTGTGCAGAAAAAGAAGACTCCTTTTCCAACATGCATTTTACGTTTGACATCACGCTGCGCTAACATGAGCATACTACGGTTCAGTTGGTGTACGCAGCATTCTTTAATGACGCCGCGTCGTGAATCTCGAAGAGTCCTTATCATCTTGACTGGGTTGTCTGCGGAATCTTTCGGAAGGTCGCAAGGAGAACGACGCCGAAAGCCAATCTCATGGAAACTCTTCTACGGAGACCTTGGCATCTTTACCCGTGGACATAGGTCGTAAGTTTGGCGAGGCGCGGAACCTTTACCCGTCCTACCATGCTGCAGGGATCTGGATTGATACGCTGTCCGTCCACGTCTTATGCAAGACAACCGTTCCTAGTCGAAGCAGACCTATCAACGTCGGAGTCGGTTTGGCGTAGCGAAGTCCTGCAGACAGATAACCCAGGTAGATTCTTTACCTTCAGCGAAGCTAGCTTCTGACCCAGACTAGTGATTGGGCTTAGGTCGGGTTTTTCAGGGCAGGAAGATTTGTGTCTTGTTTGGATAATACACTGTGTTGCCTAGAGCTCCAAAGGTTGACATGTGATGTCTTATGTCTTTTAAAAAGGGAGTTTGTTAGTTCACTCAAACGGCTGCATGATTCAAGTCGAGATGCCAGCCCAATCTCCTCAAGGCCTATCTCTTCACAATCAATAATGATAACAAAGTAAGCCTGGAAGACCAGGACCGCATGTTCATGACTCATCTTGGGAGATCGAAGATCTCCCGATCAGATATGACTCCACACGCTTACTCACCAAATAGATCGACATTTCGACTTCGTAAGACCCACCTGCTTGAACATTGGCATGCACTATCCTACTTGATAAAATAGACGGCTGGGGAGCAGAATCTAGAGTGAATGAGGCATGTGACGCGCTGTTTTAGCCAAAGAGTAGACGCTCTTGAAAGGTAATCAGGCAAATAACGGGCATTGGAGAATTGGACGCATACCAATTACAGAGAAGCCAGTCGTAACAGCCTAATGTAAGAATTGCATGCTGAGGTCAGCGTCACTGTACAGTAGTCGCGAACTCAAGCGGCAGCTTAAGATCTAGAGATCGCTGTGCCTATGACTCATAAAGAATGACTTACATAAACTTGCTCTAAGCGAATGGAGGTATCACGTTCACTATACGGAATAGTGCTAATGCATGAGTAGTGCCTTCGGTACCGTATGAGCCCTCCGACCGAATCATGGCGCTCATGATAGATGAATGCAAGATGGGTCACGCAACATCACGTGGCCTTGGCGAAAGACTTTGAATATGGCTCGATGGTACCGAGGTATGTTTTCCTGAACTTTCAACCACTACCATGTCGAATGCGAGCGACCGCCATGAACATTTTCGTTTATCCACATTAAATTATGTCGACTTTCCTACATCTTTTGAGAGCCGTGCGAGCATATCTTATCTCCTGTCAATGGCAGCACGGCCCAAAGCGCCAGATGCACCCGAAGTCTTCTCCTGCCCAACCTGCGACAGTGCGAAATTGGAGACGTTGCCCCATTACTGCCGCTGCAACGCATTGCCATCAAAATGGTCTAGCCACTAGGGCTCTGAGCTAGAAACAAGACCGCATTGCACCATTATTGGAGCATCATGCATCACGAAAACTTCTCTTGAGCAAAAGCTGAGATGGTCTCGTAATGCAGATGCATGCTGCGGAGCCCAGTGACATCGAAAATTTTCCGTCTTGCTGCAATAGTAAGTCAGAGTACTCATCAAGCTGGGTATCACGCCTCTTCAAAAGTTTCCTTTCTGAGACACCAGTCTTCTCGGATAGCTGCTATCGCCTCTAAGTCTAAAACTTCGTATTGTATAGTCTTCCATTGTTATAGCAATATTTCGTGTATATTTCCCCCAAAAAACGAAAACTCTTGCGGCTTCAGTAAGGCATTAGAGCCTTGAGTAATAAGATTAAGACTGAGCCCTCTAACCCGGGGGCAAAACGGCTACGTGGCCTCGCCCCGCCACTGCTGGAAGCGCCACTGTTTAGCCATACTATGCAGCATCAAGGCCGTGGTCTCCTCTCAGTCCGAGCTGCGCAAAACCTTCCAACGGCTGTGGATCTACATGGCGAAGCAACACTGCAGCAGGATTCGGCGAGTCTCCATATTCCCAAACATTTTCTTCGGTCACATCTGATAGGGGTCCATGATAAGAGTAGATATTGCGACGACCGAAGACGTGCGGGTGACTTGGCCGGCGACGACGCTGGAAGCTTGTCTCAATCTGTTCGCCAACTGACAGAGGCGTATAGTATACAAATGCGTCTGTAATGTCTGTTGGAGACGGCGATGCCGCCCGAGACTCATCAAGCAACGTTGCATCAGGGTAGGAACGAGGAAGCAATGGCTGCGCGGTCGTACATGGGTCTATGTTCGGCATGTTTGCCTGTTCAGTCCAATCTGCACGCAGATAGTGTTCGCACGGCGAAAGCCTTGGTCGAATGCCAGGCTTGCAGAGTACCCGAGGCTCGCTGCTATTTGTTACAGAGTAGGTACCGGACAAAGGCATGCGCTGGCCCTTCCTCATGCTCGAACTAGGGACTACCAAGTCTTGCACATTGTGTTCTCCGTATGGTACAATCAACTTTGTCGCTGGAGTCATTGGTATGCACGTCCTCTTTCTTGTGGAATGTAAGTATCGGTGCCACGACGATGGACGTCTTTTTAAAGGTTGTCTTTCCTGTTCGCACTTCGTCGATGGGGAGGCGGAACTCGTTGGGTGTCTCTTGTGGCAGACCGCGTCTGTTCATACGGAACTTCTGAATATCAAAGGGAGTGAAGAAAAGGGATGGTACCATAGGCCCAAAGTGTCGGCCATGCGATTGGGCTCTTTCTGTGGCACTTTGACTGCTTTGTCACTGCCGAAGATGCGCGCAAACGTCATGGCAGCGGTGATGTCATCAGCGAAGCCAAGATACACTTGGGTATCTACACGACTCGGGCGATACAAAGCCTCGTCGAATGAATCGGGGGCATTCGTTGTCAAGATGACCATGTGGCCTTCGCGTAATCCAGGTCCATCTAACGTGTTAAGCAGGCCACCAAGAGTAAACTTTGTCCTTGAGGGCTGAGGCACCATGTTCATCTTTCTAGATTTCATGTTCCTAGCGTACATGTTCCTAGAGTCAATATTACTGAAGTGAGAAGTTCCTAAGCCATTCTCATCTTCTTCGTCGCTATTCTTGACCACGAACGTAGACCCCATCGCGCATTCACGGACGATGCTTGCAGCTTCGACGTCATTGAAGGAAATGACGCAGCGAGCTGGCAAGCTTTTGAATTTACTCTGCGGAATAGTGTCGTTCATGCTGGCTAGATCGATGACTCAGAGCGGCAGAACCTTCACAGGTTTATGCTGGTACTTCTGATGGCGGAGAATCACCAGGTGATGATTGTGAGAATGGACCGAATAGCCCGTACCCAACGGAACGCACGTTTCGCGACGTTGGAAGCGATGAAGTGATCATGACTGCGGTATTACTGTAATTGCGTGAGTGTTGTACAGAGTCGCGACGCATTTGCTGAATATGTGTTCTTTGCGCGAGGCGGATGAAAGTACTGGGGAGGGCCTGAAGAAAGAAGAACACACTAGGTACCGGTAGTGCAACAGCAACAGCGCGCCTCACCAGCCATCCCACCAGGAACAACGCGCAACAATTCCACGATCCCGAAATCACCATTCAAATACAACTTGCGATGAAGCTGCTGTTTCAAATTGCGCACAGTCTTCTCGTACTGTCTCTCTCTTCTCTGCTGATTTATAGCGTCTATTACGCGTTTGCTTTGGTGTGGAAAAACCAGCAGCATCTCTGGGAGCTTTCGCAGCCCGAGGTCAGCTACGAAGGGGGAGCCGCCGAAGACACACCACAGAAGCCGTCTCCACAAGAAATAGTAAGCCCTTTGAGTACTACTTGACTGCACTAGGAGTGAAATCTTAACAACAAGCAGGCTCAATCTATGAACACAATGTGGGACTACCTGGACGATTGGGATGAAGATCATTGTATCAATGTCTGCGAGGCATCGTGGGTCGCCTGCCGACTGAGGAACTGCGCTCATCTACCAGATGTTAGGAAGCAAGAGCTGTGACCATTCGTATCACTTCACCAACGTTCTTCAGCCATGGTCTTGTGGGGTTGCGCAGAGTCGGGAGGTACACGTCTAATGCCGGGCTGCCCCACACTCTTCATCAATTTGGCTGAGGAGCAGACTTCATGACGCTAGATATTCAGAAGCTCCTGCGTTACATCGATTCGCTCATAGCACCCGGGAATGGGGGCATATATTTCGCAACAACGGGCGTATAACTCAGAAGATCTTACACCTCAGGAGGCTTTAAAAGAACCAGAGAACCCTCGCCGTGGTTTACTTTGACCCATAGTGGACAGCGCCATCACCACAGTTGCCATGGCTTATCTCGTTCTTCGCTTTGCCGTAATGGCTGTTTCTGCTATGGCTTTCGATTGCACACGCGAGTTCCTACAGAGCACAGCTGATTCCTACGTCGACCTGATGGCAACCGGCCAGCACGACCGTTTCGAAAACCTCGCATATTCAATGAAGTACTTCGAAAACAACAAAACAACCTCGATTCTCAGCGGCGTGCCAGCCTTTGGGCTTGCTATCGATGGTCATCGCTCAATTCTCGATACTGCACAATGCAAGACAATGACCGAGCTCATCGTCACCGACCCGACACATCCATACGTAATACACACCCAGATGACCCTGGACACCGAAGGCAACGTAAACCTCATCGACAGCATCGTCACAGACAAAGGCGACTGGGCCTTCAACGCAACCGGCTATAAATACTGGAATAGCCAAGAATCCTGGACCCCGATCCCATTATCCGCCCGCGACACCCGCGAAATTGTCAAAGCTGCCGGCAAAGCATACGCAGACCGCTTCAACGACTTCACAGTCCACGTTCCTTTTGGCACACCTTGCGCCCGTCTCGAAGGCGGGGCGTATACAGGCCGTGGAAACATTTCGGCCAACACGTGCGATATCGGCGGTCTTCCGGAACATGTGCCTATGACGAATCGGAAGTATGTTGTTGATGAGGTGATGGGTGTTGTGGATATCTTTATGGGGTTTACGGGGCTGGATCGTACGAGGAGTTCGGAGGGCGCGCCGGATAGTCATATGTTTCGGGTTGAGAGGGGAAGGATCCGATACATTCATACGGCAAGTGCTTGTTTTGTTGATGGGTGCGGGATGAATAGTACTGGTATGTTTGTGGCTATGGAGTGAGTGTTGAGCGATGTGCTGACATGTCAACAGGCATTCCATAAGGTATTGGACGTCGGACGTTGCATCATCAGGCGATCAAGCTTGAGTAGCGGGGGATCTGGCGCTGTACTCAACTGCTACGAGGTACCTATCGATCATCTCGGACGGCAGCATCTGAAGATAAAGCCGGCTCGAGCTAGTTTAGAGTCAGTAAGCGGTGCGTGGTCGAACTGCGCTTTGCTCTCGTTACACTCCAATCTACCTTTTTTCTCCCCGCCCGTACGGTTTCATGTAATCATCCCAGTTGACCCTGGCATGCACCTCAGGATGATCTTCTAACCAATCCTCCACATCACCTTCATCAACCACCAGTCCTGGATGCTCCTTCATAGCATCTACAAGTACATCTCTAATCCCCTTGTCGTCATCCGGCGTAGACGTAAACGCCTCTTCCAACGCATCAGCCAAGTCCAGATCCTTGTGCTGCCAATACACGTGCAAGACATCTACCACTCCCTGACGCGCGTATGTCTTCAGATCGCTCATGTTGAAGTAGTCTGCGACTGTGTATACGTGTACGTGCATAAGGAGATGAGAAGCAGAGAGTGACTTGCCAGCGGAAGGGCATCTAAGCTTGAAGATATGTGGACCTTTGTCGGGACCGTGCAGGAGAGCGAAGGTGCTGTGATTGCAGTAGCCTTTTGACGGGATGGGTATGCCGCTGGGGAACTGGTAGGTTGATGTATACATGAAGTCTAGGATGTGCTTCATGGTGATTGCGTCGACGTCAGGGACTTGTACTTCTTTGTTTTTCGTCTCCTGGGGTGAGTTAGCATTGCCGGAATGGTAATATCGACAATAGAGCTTACGCTGCCGTTGAAGCGAAACATGCGAGCGAAGTACGGAGAGGATGTCTCAAGGACACTTTTGTGTGTCTTGAACCGCTGGCCCTCGCAGATGACTGCAAAGTCTGCTGTTTCTTCATTGGATGCAGCTTTGGTCTCTTTGATCTTGGGCTTGGACGGTGTCGGCGGGATGGGATCTTTGTCGAGGGGCTGGGATGCTTTGGCATGGGGTGTAGTGGGGACGGCCTTGATGTCCATAGGCAGTTGAGTCGCGAGATCCATTGCTAGAGTTAGGGATAAAGCGACCGTTTAACAACACCAAGGGTGAGGCGTGGAATTGTGAAGCTCACATGTTCATGCAGACTGGAAACTTCTAGTTGCAATGGGTGTTTGTTTGCGCTGTTCACTGTCGCCTAAAGCGGAAGAGGAGTCGTTCGGGCAGCCTTTGTGATCCCAGCTCCACGCCTTGACAGCGGGTTTGTTTCGTAGACGATCACCGGAAAGCCTGCGGGGAGTAGGACGCACTGATCAGTGCAGGCAGTGGTGAATGTGAGGACGACGTGCATAGGCAAGCATGTGGCAACGTAAAGATCGTTCCGGCTCCGGTCAGCTTTGCAGGGGTGTAGAGCGCGTTGATGTGCGCACCCGCGTCGATCGCGCGGATGCACGTGTTCTTGGTACGGTCCCGTATGAATCCAGACCATGATTGTAGTTTTATCGATTGATGTAAGGCGAACCTCAACGATTTGACGTTGGATTAGTGTAGGAAGGAAGCGTGTAAGCCCAGTGACAAAAGCTCGCTCCAAGGCTACAGCCTCTTAGCGGCGATGAGGCGGGTCTGATACTGGAGCATCTATACTTTAGCTGGGGCGTGAGTGACATGAAGATTGATCATAGGAGTGCGAGAGACCCTTCTGAGAGGTGACATGATCGCGTTGTGGGGCCTATTGTATGGCGGTGGCCTCAAGCACTTCCGCTTCCAGGCCGCCCTACTGTGTAAACCACACTTTCAACACTATAACATTGTCACGAGGCAAGCATGTCACACCATTCCCTTTCCTAGACATAATCTTGTGTACCGTATCCCTACATCCGAGGTAAAGCCTTTCTGACATCTTACTTACATCATCGTACCCAGCTTCCTCCGCCATTTCTACAACAGTCTTCCCCTCCTCATCTCTTACACCAAAATCCGTACCCTTATCCAACAACAACCGCACACTCTCAAGGTAGCCCAACATAGTAGCCATAGCCAGCGCCTTCTTACCATCCCACTCTTGATCTCTATGGCGGCTTTTCCAAGTGCGATCGATATCGCCCTTGATCACCACATGATTCCAGCTATCCAGGAGATTTTTCATAACTGGCTTTCAGTCGACCTCCACAAAGACATAGAGAGTAGGCATACCGAAGTTTCTGCATCGTATCCGCGCACCTCGTTTGAGTAGCTTGTCCAGATAGTTGATTTCAACTTCCACACCAGCTTCACGTATAAGATTAAGCGCAACACCTTCCATGATCGTCTCTTCATTAAAGTGAAAGCCCGGTTGCGCCAAGATAAACACAAGAGTATTGATATATTCGGATACCTTACCAGAACGTCGCGATGAAGATACCCATCACAAGGACCAGGAACATCACATAGTATGCGAGACCGACTTGGGTCGAGGTTGTGGTGTACGCACCAGAACATGCAGCAGCGATGTATCCGCCGCCACCGCCACGTCTTTGTGCCATACCGGGCGTTCTGTGGTACTACAAACGCAAAATTGGGAGTGAAGGCTAATATAGTCATTTGGTGGGAGTTTTCGAGAAAAGCAGAATGCAATTCAATGTTGAAGCAGTGATGAAGCGCGACTTTCGCGGTACATGGTTACGGCAGCCTCAAGAGTATTTCAGCATCAACGCCTGCACGCTACATTGATGCTAAGCCCCTCACAGCCTGCAGCCTTTCCGTGTTCATTCGGTTTCCGAATTAAATCAGGGTTATTTGAGGCGTCGCGAAGACTTTTACAGCTTTTGTTGGACGCCTCAGGTGGTCCCACAAGGATTGAAGCGAGGGTGCGCGAGATTCGGAGGACGCCTTGGACGGAACGTTGCAGCCTCGGCGCGTCGAGCGACAGCTGACAGTCCACGAGTGCAGTGCTTCCGACGAAGCAGAGGATGAGGGCATGGTGATTGATCGTTTGTAAAGCCAATTCTCCAAGATGGTCACATGCCAAGGGGAGAGTTGGTTAAAAAGCGTCGAGCGTAAGCTTATTCCGACCTCAATCCGAAAAAGGCCCGGTTGTGTTTGAAATTCAGGGTAGTCCCAATAAGCGGGCGGCTTAAATGTCGCAGGTTGCAAGGTGGACGATGTGGAGGAACGAGGCGATAGAAAGCGAGGCGTCCTCGAAGTGCAGGGTGGCTGGGGCTGCACGTGACTTGGCGGAGACAGGACGAGGCGCTACGTCACGTTCGTTCGTCTTCGTCTTCAATCAAAACACGAAAGCTATCACATAGCAAATGTCATTGGTGCGCACCGGTTCTTTCGGCAGCTAAGCTGTCAGTTGTTCTGGTTATCACTTCAAAACCTGCATGTCGTCTTACATCTGGGCGTGAGCTTGCAGAGTATGCCCGTTCCGATGGTTCCGTTAGGTACAAGGGACCCACGCCATACTCCGTCTTGACCGCCGCGAACGTCTAGATCGACATCAACCAGACATATATATCGCCAGGCTGCCGTGTACCCACTTACCAACCCCCAGATTATGAAAGACGACACACCATCGAAGCTGGAAAGCCAAGAGACAGATCTGACACCGCTGACGCGTGAGAAATCGGCAATGTCACACGCGCTACAGGGACTCTCGACGCGACCACCACTCGGCAGTCAAGACACGTGGACAGCCAACGCTACATCAGAAACACTGGATGTGGATGGCGCCACAAAATCGAGTTCCCCAAATGGTGAGCAGGCGGGAGACTCGGGAAGTCGAAGCACAACAGTCGTACCCTCTGACGACAGCGGTTCAGAAACGCAGTTAGTCGAAAAGCCAGGGAACTGTAGGAAGAGCATCCAAGTTGTTCTAGAGCGATCAGGCAAAAAGGGCGAGTACACTTTCACAGCCAAGGATCCAGTCTTCCAAGACGTTCTGCAATCAGGGCTACAGCGAGAGGCCGAGAAACTCAACTGGAAGACAAAGGGCAAACCACGGGATCTTGTCTTCACGCGACAGTTTACCCCGTTCGATCGTCAGAATTCGTCAGCTGCACACTCTCTATTCCATGGATTTTTCACCTTGTTCTGGATTGCGATGGCTATGCTACTTGCGCGAATAGCAGCAGGCAACTACAGGACCAAAGGCTCCGTATTTGGGGATGCGGAGATTCTGCATTTGATGATTGATAAAGATTTGTTTGTTATGTTGGCAACTGATGCCGCAATGTGCATGGCGACCAGCTTCAGCTTCTTCCTGCAAAAAGCCATCGCCAAAGATTATTTGACGTGGAACGGTTCAGGCTGGCTTATACAGTCCCTGTGGCAAACATTCTTCATGTGTACCATCATCTGGGTTACCTTCTGGCGAGACTGGCCTTGGACTCACACTGTCTTTATCGTTCTACACGACTTCGTGTTGCTGATGAAGCAGCACGCCTACTCTTTCTACAACGGCTACTGTATGTCATCTGCTCGAACTTTGAAAGACTCGAACTGACTATCAACAGTGTCGCGAGTGTATAGACGATGCAATTTGTTGCGTGAAAAGCTACATCAACTCGACGGAAACAAAGCGCAGGAGGGCGTAACCCAGACGTCTCCTCGACCTGAGGCGCTGACTGCCTCAGGCATCGATAATCCTAGCCAAGGCGAGGTGACACAGCGAGGGAGTGTTGGGCCCAAGTACTCAACGAATCTTATAAAGGAAGAATCGGATATTGCATCTATCAGCCAAGCTATCGAAGCTGGAAACCCGCTCGACTCGGAGCAAATTGAAGCCTTTCGACGCGTACTTAACACCGAGATTACGATACTCGATGAAGAGCTTCGCGGAAAGTGTACCACGACGGACAATGTCTACCCCAATAACTTGACGTTCTACAACTTCTTAGAGTGGACGTGCCTCCCCACACTTGTCTACGATCTAGAATACCCCCGCCAGGAGCGCATTAATTGGTGGTACGTCGCAGAAAAGTCGGCAGCCACCTTGGGAGTTATCTGGGTCATGATCGCCATCTCGCAAGCATACATCTATCCTGTAGTTGTAGAGACCGTGCGACAAAGAGAGGCTGGCATGTCGTTCGATGAGCGATGGAAGGAGTTCCCGTGGGTTGGTAAGTACTACATCACTTTGATATGGCAGAACTCTCAGCTAACCAGTTCGCTCAACAGTATCCGACATGCTCTTCCCCTTTTTCATCGAACATCTACTCAGCTGGTATGTGATATGGGAATGTCTGCTCAATGTGTTGGCAGAAGTTACAAGGTTTGCCGACCGCGGTTTTTACGGCGCATGGTGGAACTCTGCATCCTATGATCAATACGCTCGCGACTGGAACCGACCCGTGCACAATTTCCTGCTTCGACATGTTTACCACTCTTCGATCTCTTTCTTTGATCTGTCCAAGATGCAGGCAACGTTCTTCACTTTTCTGCTCAGCGCCATCGTGCATGAAATAATCATGTTCTGTTTGTTCAAGAAAATTAGAGGATATCTGTTGATCTTACAGCTGACACAGTTACCGCTGATAGCTTTCAGCAAAACGAAATTCATGAAGGGACGAGATACGCTGGGAAATGTTGTGCTTTGGTGTGGTTTCTTCGTTGGACCTAGTCTCATCACCAGCTTGTACCTTATCGTGTAGATGTATGAGTACGTGTTAGACTTCTATCTGTCGCATTTTGATGAATACGCATGACATTCGGCTCTGACGTTGAACTTCTCGATTGGCTCTAACTTATTCAATCCTCTAAAGTCTGCGCGCCCTTGCTTTTCTCCTCTTTCAGCTCCCCTAATACTCTTCGCATTAGCCTGTCGCGCTCACCAACGTTCACAGTACCATATGCATCCTGCGATTGCTTGAAAATTTTCTCCTCCCACCCATCTCCGACATTTGGCTTTCCAGCGTCTTGCCAGCAATCCTGCACCGTAGTACCAATATTCTTGAAGAAGCCCTCTAATCCAGCCGGCCCACCGCCGGCATGATAGCTCCTGAATGGTCCAGCAACTGCCCATCGCGGCCCCATGCTACTCTCTACAATGCTATCCAGCTCCTCGACTGACACAACTTCTTCATTCACAAGATGAACTGCTTCGCGCAACAGCGCGAATGCCAATCTATTCGCCACGAAGCCTGTAGTTTCTTTCTTGATATGTATTGGCACTCTTCCACGGCCGGTCCAGAAGTCCTGTGTGCGTTTGATAACCTTTTCTGATGTATCTGGTGAAGGAACAAGTTCTAACAATGGCATGATATGCGGTGGGTTATATGGATGCACCACCAATAACCTTGACTTATCCTGCATATCTTGCGCTTGTTGTGATGCCAGGATCCCGGACGTGCTACTCCAAAATAGAGAGTGTTCTGGTGTGTTGGTTTCCATCAGCTTCCATCTCATGTACAATCAGCTTGCTTGTTATGCTTGCTGTCACACTCTTTTGTATGTAGCAAGCGTACTGCCACTTATAGGCAGCTTCCATCTCATGTTAGATGAATCAATACACTCATTTCTTCATCCAACATGGTGCGTAGTTTTCTACGTTCGCCCAGAGTTCTTTTTTGAAGGCCAGATTCTCTGGACCTGACTCCTGGATGATGTGGGCGCCTTCCACCGCTGATTCGAGAGACGTAGCGATGCGGATATTAGATATGGCGGCGGCTGATGGCGCTTCTACGAAGAATTTTGGTAGGTTCTTTCAACATATTGGCTGATATTTGGCCGGGTATCGTAGATGGTGAGTTGAGAAGGACCGAGAAGGTGTGACAGATGGAATGCGGCAAAAGATAAACCAATAGTCCCGCTGCCGATTAGGGTGATTCTAAGGACTTTATTACTTTCCACTCTCGAGATGGGATCTTGTTGCGAGACTCCTGCGTCGGACATGTTGGTCATAGAAGTGATGTGTCGGTTCGGTTCGTTGTGAGGAAGGCATGGAAGTCGAGGCGGCTATGGAACTTAATATATTGAAGCTTGATTTGCGGACGATTGCGAGACTCCACTCGAAACTCGAGATTGGAATGATCTACTGCGTGGCAATGAAGCAGCTCTTACACACCCAAGCACGGATGTGACCCGCACGAACGTCAAGAAGATATGTCGATCTTGTCTGCTTTCGGATGGCTTGATACCGGTAGCTGCCAGAACCCCGCTTTGCATCCCATCCGACTCCACGATCGACTCGAATATTGCGAATCCGATGAGATGGGCGCGCAGAGGAAGGACGATGGCGGTCGCCTATTTGAAGACATGGAGGCAGGTCTTCCTATTAACACCCGTTCCTTAGTCTTCTTCCATTGCTACGCTGGCCAAAAGAACTCTGCAACGCTTGTCTCTTGTACCAATATCACCGGTCACAGTTCTCGAATAGTGCCCTTGAAGGGCTATCAAAATCGAACCTATTCTTGTTGGAAGGCTAGTTACCAGAGTACACTAAAGTTCAAGACCTGATCCTTATAGGAGAGTCATGTGGCGAGTCGGGACAGATACCAGCAATGAAACTCCCGCCTGGAAAGAAAGACAAAGACGGCAGTGACTTCCTATTCTTCTCCTCAGGAACGACCGGTTTACCAAATGCCGTGATGATCAGCCATCAAGACATCATAGCGCAATGTCTCCAGGTCTAGTAGATTATGCCAGCAAACCAGAAGAAGATCACGGCCCTACTGCCGCTTTTCCATGTTACTAGACTGGTCAATCAAATGCTTATTCCGTTTCTTCTCAACAAGGAGGAGGCTATTTGCGACATATTTGATGCAGATGGCTTCCTTCATACAGATGACCACGGCGCTATCGACGAAGAAGATATGACCCACATCTCGACCACATCATGGAGCACATCAGAGTAGGAGCCATAGGTTTCCCGCCAGCTGAAATCGAAGATCTATATTTATGCCATCCGAAGGTCGAAGATGTCACAGTGACGAGCGTGAAGGAATATTACTCTGGTGAGCTTCCACAGGCGTACGTGGGTGAAGAGAATGAAATTTATCAATAAGATACCAACGATTTCTTCTGGAAAGGTATTGAGAAGATGAAAAAAGAGTAAGGTGCAAGATCGCAAAGTTTGAGTCTGTTATTAAGGACCAGGCAAGGCTAGACATATTGAAATCCGGCTAGTGCAGCAATTTGTCCTCGAGGCTATCAACACATTACATTTCGTCTTCTCATATACACGATTGTGTAACTGAACATATTGGCATACAGAAATCCGAGAAGATTTTCTCGTTCATAAGCACAATGGTCTTCACATTTTCAGCATTTTAATGTGCATACGCCACGTAGCCTCGTCGATACTCTCAGCCTTCGTCCGTCTTCAGCGGGGCGAATATAAGCATCCTTCCGCCCCCGCCTCCTTGAGCAACATATCCTTGCATGCTCTTCAATAACATGTACATTACGTCTGCTGATTACAATAGGGATTGAAAAATGGATCCTTTCAGCGTCCCCGCATCGTTGATTGTATTACTACAACTGGTCAGCATCCTATTCAAACAACTTGCGAACCTAGCCTTCAGATTCAAATTCTACACATCACAGTATAAGTCGCGGGTATCATCCTCTAGTTCTATGGAAGCCAAGAGGTTTAGCAAATGCAGATACAAGTGCAAGGCAGTCTTCATGATGCTGATGCCATGAATTTCAAGAAATCAGTTCAGCAAGACAGCAGCATTATAGCTGTAACTGTAAGCAAAAACGACGTAGACCCCTAAGGCTTAAATAGCTGACTCCAGATCAGAGCACTATCCTTGCTCAGATTGCCATTACTGCATTCTCCCTGGGAAATCTGAGCCAAACACATTGGATTGCTCGCGCCTTCTTCATATTTAGTTTAGTCTCTTCTATCATAGCTGGTTACTATGCTACTAGGCAATATCGTATCCTAGGACGCTGTTTGTGTGTTGAGCAATTGAAGGCATGGATCATGAACAAGAACCCGTCGCATGACATGGATTTATAGATACCTTCCGTGGCCTTCGTGGTCACCGTCGCAATGCCCAACATGCACCTATCGTCCTCACTTAACTCCTTCCTGTAAGATTAGGTGTGTACTTTGGGTTTATATGGACCCGAAATCTGGATGAAACAGCTGGAGTCCACGGGAGTCGCGTTGTGTTCATCACTTATATTGTTGGTTTGTGTGTTTGCTACGGAGTTTACGCATTATTAAGCACTGTTGTGGCGGATCAAACCTATATTAGCGAGTCAGAGCTGCTTCGAAAAGTGAACGCGCTACCTCGACACGCCAGAGACAATCCCGACGGCGAGAAAACCGAAAAAAAAACGACATTCCAACCCAAACGTCCGCAAACGCGAGTCGCGGTAGCAGCCGATATTCGCGTACTCGTCAAGTGTCTCCACGGGGCCAGCTACACCGCAACAGATTCTCCAACGTTGACTCGACCCGTCGCGAGCTGTTAGAGGATCTCCGAGAAGCTGCGAAGTTGCGCGAAGCGTCAACGAAAGTCGACGAAGGCCTAACTCGAGTTCTGGAAAAGCTTGGAGAGGTTATATTCGCTTCGACCTAATGTCCACTTGCGAGAAGGATGGTGTTGCTTGCTTGGATCGTCTCGGAAGGGTAGTTGTCGGGACACCATGTTACGAAACATGTCTCGCACACCTGTGTCGATTCCCAGTAAGCTCTAGTGTCAGTGTTGAATTCTCAAGTGGCGTTTCTTTGGAGTGCAGCCTGCATCGCGAAAGACATGAATACCGAGTTTACCTACCGAGGTGGACGGCGTAACGCGCATGACGGCGTAACGCGCGGTTTGAACACCAAAACCACCACCAAACTTGAGGCTGTAGAGCCTCACACAATAGCCACTATCGCGAGATTTTTTAGTGGTGAGATCTATAGGGCTTAAATAATATATATAGCTATAGAAATTGAGTTAGAGTTTTAATCGCGTGCCCTGTGCGCGAGGTAGACGCTAGTTGAGCTGTAACACCACCTTAAGGCTCTCTACTACTTGTAGGGCTTGCGATAGGCCTTTTTTTTTAAGTAACCTTTTTAAGAGCCTTAAGGCTGCTTCTCTTACCCTTTTAAGAAGTTTTTATAGATTGTTAGAGTCGTTTTGCAGCCCTGCGAGCAGCTGCCCTAGAGGCCTGTTTAGTAGCCCTCTCAGCCTTCTCCTTCTCCCTTACTAATTAAGCTACAGCTCTTGCCTGTTGCCTTATTTCTTTCTTCTTTGCCTTTGCCTGCCTTTTCTCCTTATAATGCCTATTTATCTTAGCTTTTTAGTGTTATACCTGCTCCTCCTTGCGCTTCTAGAGTTATTAGCAATTACGTGCCTCCTTTACCTTCCTTAGAGACTAGACTGTAGCTCTACCTTAGTACTCCTTAGGCTCCTAAAGTAGGAGAGGCTTACCTTGTTTCCTGCGTGTTTTTTTATTAATTAGAGCCTTGCGTAGGCCCTTAACTTTATGCTTAAGAAGGGTCTTTTAAGTTAAGATTTGGCTTCGGCCTTTTAAGACAACCTTTTGATGTGACTACACATTTTGTAGACACTATTTTAGTAAAAAAGATTTATTGCTAACAATAGGTATCTAGGCTTATGCCCTCTTGTTTAGCATTGCTAGCACGCAATTAGTGTGTCGCATGTTTAGACGGAAACAAAGAAAAGCAAGACAAAGACGCGAATCGCCTTCTAACTTAACACACTTTATCCTGCCTATTCTTATTGCTTTACTGCCAGGCGCTCCTAGATAAAGTAAAGCAGTAACACTATTATTACCTTGCTTGTTAACTTATAGACGCGACAATAAAAAGCCTACTTCTTCTTTCTTGCCTTTTTCTTCTTTATTACTAATTTAACGTCTTGCAATAGCTGTTTAAGCTAAGTTCTAGTCTGTATACTTAGCCTTTGCACAACAAATAAGAAAAGGAAGATACTAAAGTAATAGATTTTAAGTACTGCGCTAGTATTAGTAAATACTCTAGAGATTGTGTATTTCTTGCACAACTAGCTAAATTAGAGCTTAACAATTTTTTTGTATATAGAGATATTGCAGATAAAGGACTTATTTAAAATTTTTATAAACTTAGAAGTTTAGCTAAGTAGTTAAGTTTTAAGATACTTCATAAATTTAGGTGTCTGTATAAGCAGTTTAAGTTAGACTAAATTAGGTGCTAGGTAGATAGTAGCAAAGAATGCTTTTTTTAGAAAAGAGCCTAGAATAAGGAGATGCTTGCTGTAGAGGTTACACGCTATTATAGTGTATTATATGCAAATTGTTTGTATGCAGTGCTGTTTAAAAAGTAAGAAGTAGTAGGTAAGAAGTAGCAGCTTTAGCTTTATAAAGTATTATAGGCTCCTGCTGCAGTACGTACGTGTCCTTTGCCTCCTCTATTACATTATATTGCAATTTTATTGCAATCCTACTGTAATCCTATTGTCAGCCATAGGCTGGCAATTGCTGTTAGACATGTTTTAACTAGTGTTGTTTTTTAGTACCTTAGCAAATTTTTTAACCCTAATTATTGCTTAGTGGTCTAAGCTTTCCTCCTAGAACTTATCCACCTACTGTTTAAATCTTGTTAACTACACATAATCTTTTTTTTTGACTTTTGCGATTAATTAGTAGAGGGTAGCTGCTTTTTACTTTTTTGGAACCCCATTTTGACTACAACAACAACCACCACCTTTAACACCTTAAAAAATAAATTAAGTTAAGATTTAGTAATAAACCTAGCTTAGTGTTTAAGCTTGTTTATTACCTTAATCTTTTACTACCTCGCGTAGTAGACGTTTAACTTTCCTTTAGTTTAAGGCACTTAAGCCTAAGAACTTACTACTACTACTTAAAGGGCTCTTAATACTAAATCTTTTTAATATAACCTTATGATTAAAGGGTGAGAGGCCTGTAGCCTTAAAGGCCTTGAGGATTATTATTTCCTTAAAGGAGGCCTGCTAGGCTTAGTAGAAGAGGGGGAAGAAATCCCTCTTGCTTATTAAGGTAAGGCCCTAGTTTCTCTCTAGAAATCTAGATATCTCAGCCTAGTAAGCTAATAAAAGAGGCTCAAATAAGGCAATATTAAGAGGCTGCAGCGTATAGGTTAAATATGGAGGATAAACTACAAGGAGAATCTTGTTCTAATTATAGTACTTAATAAAATTTATAGTAAGGTAAGATCTATAGCTGTCTAGGATAAGTAATTAATAGGAGGCTTAATCTTTTACCTTAGTATTACAATTAAACACCTGTTTAAGCTATATAAGACTAATATTATTGTTTATCTAGCTAGAAGGTAATAAGTAGATTTAAACTTAATAAGTCTTAGGATTTAAGGCTTGTAACTAGGTGTCCTATATTAATCTTAAGGTTAATTAATATATAAGGGTGGGCGCTAGGTAAGATCTATTAGCACAGATGTAGGCTAGGAGTATTATTTACTCTTATAAGCTATCTTAAATAGTACTTCTCCTTTTTCCCTGCTTGTATAAAGGCTTACTAAAGATCCTCTTTAATCTTCCTAGGATACTAAGGAGGAAGCCCTTCTTATCTATATTATATATGTAACGCGCTTTAATGTAGTACTACTTAATTTTCTCGCGTAGGAGATTAAAGTATAGGCTGTACTTCCTCCTAAAATTAGCCTTATAGCAATTATTATTTATGCCTGTTATCTATCTTAAAATAAGCTTATTAGGGTACTAGTGGACGAAGCGATTAACCTAGTATACTCTAACCTCTCTTCTTGCAATCTGTAAGGCAAAATTTTGTATTATAGCTTGTGTAGGTGCAAGGCCTTGCCTAGTAAGCTATTTAATATACTGTAGAAGCTCTAGCTCCTGTTGTAGATAGAGAGCCTATTAATTTTAAGCCTTAAGGTTGCGTAAGGTTAAAACACCTTAGTGTCTTTAAGAGAGCGTAGATTGTACTACACTATACTTTTCTACAAACTTTGTATATAAGAAAGATGCGCCTAGTGCGCGCAAATTAATTTTATTAATTACTTCCTAAATTGGATCTATATTGGTGGAGTTATTAGGTGTTAAAAGGTAGTGCTGTTTTAGTGGGGGTACGCGTTACGCCGTCATGCGCGTTACGCCGTCCACCTTAGTACCGTGTCTGTGCGCGCAATGCCCATGTTCGCGCAATGCCCACCCCAACAACATTAAATATATAGAAAAATAAGGCTGTAGAGCTACTACTAATAGCTAGTATCGCAAGATTTTGTAGAGTTATAGTAAATATATCATTGCGATTAATTTGTGCTACTTGTATTTACTTAGTAAGTTGACGTTACGCCTGCGGCGGGTGGTGCGCGCTAGGGCAGCTAGTGCAGCCACCTTAGCTTTAACATAAGATAAATTAACAACAACACGTTTTTAACGCTTTTGCTTTTAAGTAGAGGCTTATAAGGCCTTACGCTTGCCTAATTAGGACAGTTGTATAGCTTTTTAAGCGTTACGAGCTAATTTCCAACGCTCTTTATTAGCTGCCTTTTTAGCCTTCTCTTTCTGCTTTACCTTCTTAAGCTTCTCTCTCTTAACACGCCTCTCCTTAGCTTGTTAAGCCTTATATAATTAAGCTTGCTTTTTTAAGTAAGACCTTATAGCTTTTTAAAGTTGTAGTAGTTATTGTTTATATTATTAAACTACTTTGTTATCCTAAGCCCTAACAGACCTTCTTAAGCAACTAGAAAACAGCACTACTGTAGTACTCCTAAGGATTGTTAAGTTAAAGAGTATAGCTCTTCTTTTATTATCTCTTTTTAACTAAAAGAGCCTCCTTTAAGCCTTAAATTTCTCTATAGAGAATACTATTTTAAGCTAAAATATAGTAGAGGCTTTAACAAATCTTTTTTGCCTCTTTAGTGCTCTAATTTTGCACTAAACGGCGTATAAGAGTCTCTATTTTAAGCTAATTATCTCTACTAAGTACATAAGCTAATTTATTTAAACTAGAGGCCTCCTTGCGGAATTTTTAAAAGATAACTTTAGAATTAGGTAGGTAGACTCTAGTTACCTAGAAAGACTAATAGTCTCCTCCTTAAAAGCAGTACCCTAGGCCCTCTAAAAGAGGAGAAAGAAGTCTCCTTTTACTATTAGTAGAAGCCCCTAGCTTTTATAAAGGTAAGATAAAAGCTTAGTTAAGTAGACAGTTAAGAGAGGCTTAAATAATCTAATATTAAGTAGTTAAAGCATATAAGTTAAATAAGGAGGAAATGCAGCTAATAGAATCTTGTAGTTGTTATAGTAATTAATAAAATCTATAGTTAGGTAAGATTTATAGCTGTTAAAGAGGAGTAATTAGTATCTTAAATAAGCTTTCTGTCTAGTCTCTTTCTTAAAAACCTTTTTAAGCTAGGCTAGACCTATATTATTGTTAGTCTAGCTAGAAGGAGATAAGCTAACAAATACTAAGTGCTTTTTGTTATTAATATTCTTAACCTAGCTTGATTTTAGAGCTCTAACAGCTAACTAAAAAATAAAAGCTGAAAATAGAGCTGTACTGTCTAAACAAACACAGGCTAGAATAGTTACTTACTCTTTAGAACTGTCCTAAGCTGCAGCTCTAACTCTTTTTTAGTTGTATATTCTCTTATTAAACACCCTTTTTAATCTTCTAGTTACTCTAATTATAAAGCCTTTCTTATCTATATTAAAGATTTAAGAAGGCCCTATATTGTATTCTCTTATCTTCTTATGTAGTAGCTTAAAGTAAAGGCTATATTTAGCCTCTAAATTAGCTTTGTAGCGATTGCGGTCTATTCCTGCCTGCTAGCGCAAGATAAGATAGGTAGGATTCCTGTTAAT
Organism: Alternaria sp. 'sect. Undifilum'; assembly: GCA_024321975.1. Classification (NCBI taxonomy): domain Eukaryota; kingdom Fungi; phylum Ascomycota; class Dothideomycetes; order Pleosporales; family Pleosporaceae; genus Alternaria; species Alternaria sp. 'sect. Undifilum'. The sequence continues at coordinate 2,022,756 of JAJJZI010000010.1, read as the reverse complement.
AAAGTAAGTAACCTAGCTTTCTAAAACCTCTCTACTAGCTAAAGATAAGGCAAAGTTGCGTATTATTGCTCGTGTAGGTAGTGTACGTTGTTTAGTAAGCGTAGTAATATACTGTAGAAGCTTGGTTTCTTAGTGTAGGTGAAGGAGCTAGTAGGCGAGTTAGCGTAGTTAAATTTAGCTCTAGTGTCTTCAAGCGAGCGTTTAATAATTAATATTATACTTTGCTGTAAATTTTGTATACAAAAAAGATGCGCCTAGTGCGCGCAATTTGATTTCTTAAGTTGCTTTCTGAATTAGGTCTATAGTGATTGAGTTATAACGCAATTTGTGTAGGTGGTTGTTGTATTAGGGTAGGCATTGCGCGAATATAGGCATTGCGCGCACAGACACAGTAACGGTTATACCGAGGTGGACGGGCCAACGCGTGGTTTTTGGCATAGTAATCCAAGCAAATCTCTAATATTTAAATAGCTATAACCTCTTTAAAAATTTACCTTTTTTTGAAATTTTTTAAAGTTTGAGAGCGTAGAAGCCTAAGTCTATAAGTCTAGAATTTTACTTTAGTTTAATATAGCTTGGTTTTAGAAATATCTACTTTGAACATTTTCTATACAACTATAAACTTTCTAACTAAGCTATAATGAACTAAAGCAAAATTCTAAGTCTATAGACCTAGAATTTCAGATACTAAAACTTAAAGAGCTTTCTAAAAAAGTTGATGTGGGAGCTGAGAAGGTTTAATTGCTTGATCAGGAGGAGTGGAATGAGTGTATTGAATAACTACGTGCCACAACAAAGTGGTCAATAACTACTTAAGAGGAATAAGACGATCTAGCCTGTATATATAGGCGCTAGCGCGATCGTCACGTGTTTAGCTTACTAGGATCACCTACTTAACAGGGTGACCCGCATGTTGCGCATGTTAATACTCCAACACACCCCCTAGGTTAGTAAGATACTATCAATCTAAGCTGTAAGTAACTAGGCAATTGTAATAAATTAAGGTCTTTAATTAAGAGGTCTCTCTATAATTATAGCTTTTCCTGCCTAATCCTCTGTTGTCGTAGTGATGCTGCTTATTAATATTTTGATTAATCTTAGCAGTCCTAATATTAAAACATTAGATAGACCCTAAATATCGCGTAATTAGTTAGTGTGTAGCCTCTACAACAATATTAATTACGTCTACTACCTCTCTAAAACTTTTATCTTCAACCTTACTCTAATATTAATTACTAAGCTTTTTAGAACTGTCTTGACTACTATTACTAACATAGTAAGTGTTGCCCTATTATACTCTTACTAATTAGCTGCTAAACTTTCTAGTGTAGTCTGCCCCTAGCAACAATAAGCGCAGCTTAGAGAGCTGTTGTTAACAACGTAATTAACGCTTAAAAAGCCTTCACTAACAACGCAAGAATAGTGCTAAGCATAAGCATTATACGCGCTAAAGCCTGTTTAACAATAAGATTTAATAAGCAGCTAATCTCTAAGATAATAAGAGTTAGTTACCTCTACCTATTAATCTTTTTGCTTACTGCAAGAAATCTAGTAGCTCTACTTAGAGGCTAATTACCTAACCTGCTAAATTAAGCCTGCTGTTAAGTTCTTATTTAAATTTTAATCTACATAAGAGCCTAACTAAGCAATTAAGCTAGCGCAAAGGCAAGGCTTCTTAAGAGCTAAAGCAAAAGTTATAGTAGATAACTGCTTAAGCAGTAACGCGTAAACAGCAACATAGTAACAGTAATAGGCTAAAAACGCCTACTAATCTGTCTACTAAGCGCATAGCGCCCCCCTTAACTTAAAAAAAGGCGCCTAATAGCTCTTTAAAGATTGCTGCTAATCTATTACGCCCCCGCGTTCTGCCTTGTAAGCGCTATATAAAGAAAATGCTAGATAGTTTATACGCTAAACGCTGCTTTAATTGCGTTTAGACTAGTAGTTAGAGTAGCTTATGCTGTAGTAGTTGCTTGTCTCACACCTACTACATAGTTAATATTAATCTTACTAATTAATTTATAGCTATATATAGAGATAAAGAGGTAAGTCTCTAACCTGTTAACCTTCTTGCTTAGCTTACTAACTAGTTTTTAGGGATAGAATAATAATAAGATGTACTAAGCTTTAAAAGCTTAACTACTTAAAGACATTATTGCTCGCTGCAAAGAGATTAAGAGCAGCGTTACTTTTACTAAAAAGCCTTCTTTGTTGAAGCCTCCTGTCTATAATTATCGCGCTTAAGAAATGTTGTATTGCAGTCTTGCCGCTTAGCCTCCTGCTCCTACTCTTATGTTCGCTCCTGCTCCTGCGTAGCAACCTGCACACTAGCTGCAACAGTTAGCTTATTATCCTTAGCAGTAATAGCAGCAATATAAGCAGCCTTAGCAGCAACCTGCTTAAAAGTTACTACTTTAAGAGTAGGCTGCCTGCGGAATGTTACCCCCTGCTACTTTATATAATTGTCCTTCTGTTCGTCGTCCTAATTGCTATACAACTTATTTATATAAGCGCAATTATTACGCTAGAGTAAGAAGCCAGCATAAGTCTAACTTATTTGTAATGCTAGTTTTAGTTTTAGTCTAGCTTACTTATTTTTAAGAGGAAACTAGTATATATGTCGCTGCTTTACAAATCCTTTAAGTTAATTATTATTTCTTTTAATTAAGCTTAACTTACTAACTTAGTTAAGCAAGTTTATTAGCCTTTTTAAGCATAATTACTTAGTTGTTTAGCCAGCTAAGTACTGTTTTTAACCTAAAATAATCCTTTAGTAAATTCCTGCTGTAGCTACATATTTTATATATTTACATGTCTTAATTAAGTGCTAATCTGCTTATTCTTTCTAACTATAAGCCTAATTGTTTGTTAATTATTACACTAGACTGTCTAGATATTTCTTAGATTAAGAGATAGCTTGCAAAAGAAGCGCTTAAGAGCTATAGCCTCCTTAGTAGTATACTTAAGGGCGAGTAGCTTAGCCTTAGTAGTTAACGTGGTTACTATAGTCTGCTAAGCTGCCTTCTAAAATATTAGACTACTATATAGGATAGCTATGTATCTATAGGATAATTAACAAGTTTTCTAATTATCTATTAAGGAAGTATCGCCTGCGATTATTAGGTTTAGGCTATTATAGTTTCTATATTAGATTGCATCCTATCTTGTTTAATAGAGGTACATAATTACCTGTTTAACAGCTTTTATATACTAATTGCTAGAGTTTGTAAGAAAGTGTAAGAGCTTTAAAATTAAGTAGACAACATCTAGTTATAGCATAATAGCTATGTAAAGTACTAATCTAACTCTTTCTTAGTAGGCCTTAATCTCTTGCTTAGTTACTTTGCTAGTGTTCTTAATTAGCTCCTCTAACAGCAATAGAGTCTTTAGAAAGCTACTATCCTTTAGCTTAAACTTCTTTATAATCTTATTAATGTATGTATTATGTACAAGCGTAATTGTTTGCTTCTTGCAATTTCTAATTATCTAGATACTAAAGAACTATTTAACTAATTCTTATTCCTGTATCTTGTATTTATCTATAATTTTTAACTAAAGATTTATTGCCCTCTACTTATAACCTTTTGCGAAGAGCAGTAGGATATTATCTACATAAAACAACACTAGGATCCTCCTTTCTTAATTAAAGAATAGGCAGAGTTCTTCTAGTAAGGCAATTAGTCTAATCTCTCTTAGTAATTCTAAGAACTCTTTATACTATAACAGTGGCAAGTCTTGTAATCTATATAGTGCGCAGTTTAGCTGTACACACTTCCCTAGCTTCTTAAAGCTATCTAGCATCTTATAAATTACTAGCTTATCTGCTGTAATTAACGTATTAAGGAATACTCCTATAATATTATATTGCTTAATCTCTAAATTATTCTTAGCGGTGATAGCTATTGCTGCTTAGAAGGACTTAGCTGCTAAAGTAGTAGCGTAAGTTAAATTAATTAAATCCTTTTTTTAAAGAACAAACCTAGCAGGTAGGTATTATAAAAGTTATTTTATAATAGATCCTTATAATCTGCGATTAATGCGTTAATACTACCTGTACTTTTACTCCTTAGTTAATTGTTAGGATCTTAGGTTGCGTTTTTATACTTACGCCTGCTACCTAGCTTGCGTAGTAAAAGATAATAATTTGTAGGCTAATCTAGGCTTTTGCCTACAATCTTAGCACTACATCTTATAAGTAGAGATTAAGCTTGTAATTGCTTACCCTATCTGCTGTTTAAGGCCTAAGATCTTAAATCTTAAAATAATTTACGCCCTGCTATCCTGCTTACCTAAGTAGGTGTTTTATTACAACGAGCTAGCGCGTTAGAGTTTTTAAGCACAGACTATTAGACTAGTAATAAGTTGTTTAGCTTATTTAAAAGAGGCTCCCTACCTCTAAGTATTAATAGATTAGCTCTTTTTAGTATGCGTAATGCTGTTTAACTATTAATAACCCTGCAATTAATCGCGTTGTCGCTCCCTAAGGTCTTCAGTTTAAGAGTTAGTTCTAGGGTAGTAAGACTAGTATTTTGCTGCTAATTTAAGCAAGTTCTTAATAGTGTACTAGCCTCGTGCTCTATTTACTTAGCGTCTTCTAATCTACTCTTATCTTTAGTAGGTTGGCTTTCCTTACTACTTAAAATAGTAGATAGATTACTCCTAAGGTCTTTAGTAGTTAGCTGCGTATCCTAATCTGCCCTTCCTTAAACAGGCGAGAGGTCTAAATTCTCTTCTAGATTAACTAGCTTGCTATTATAAAGGATCTCTATAATCTTAATTGCTTAATCTCTTAGCAGCTCTCTCTTACAATCTCCTTTATAGAATTAATATTTATTACAGGTTATATTACAGGTAGTAATTACCTAATTAAGTGTTAGTACTTATATGTAGTATATGTTAGAGGCTTAATAACTAACTAAATAACTAATATAGCCGCAAGGATTAACCTTAAATCCTTAATAATTATACTTAGCTGCCTTCTCCTTGTTTAAAGGATAAGCTCGGCAGCTATAGGCATAGATTCTACTCTAGTCTAGGCGTAGATTAGCAGTCTAATGTCTAATCTTAGGTAGTTAATAATATTAGAAATACTTCCTAAACTATTCTTTAAGCACCTAGTTAGAGGATTAGTAGCTATAGATCTTTGTAGGGCTTATTCTATATAGGTAAGCCGCCGTATCTATAATTACTAGCTAAAGCTTAGCTAGTAGATTAGCGCTTGGGCGCATCTTAATAGCCTTTATAATTAGCTCTTAACTAGCTCTCTCTGCCGAGCTATTAGGCTTATAAGTATATAGTGGTGGCGTCTTAATTACAATCTCTTTCTCTATAGCTTATCCTTTATATTTTAATTGCCCTCTCTAAGGCAGTGTAGTAGTATTATTATCTTAATAGATCTCTATAATCTTCTGCTAATATTTCCTCTTAATCCTCGCGGCAAAGCCTTTAATTACAGGCATAATATTATTTAGTGTCTTTAACTAGATATTGTAATTATACAGCTTGCTTAAGTAGTCTTTCTTAATAATTAGTGCCTATTTCTTAAGCAGCTAACTAGTTAGGAAATTAAACAGATCTTATAAGATCCTATAAAAAGGTTGTAGTAATCTCTCTTTTAGTTGCTGTAAGATTACTTGCGAGGCATAAGCTATTATGCAGTATTTACATTCTAATAGCTTCTTGCTAGTAATCTTAATGTTCTGCGCTAAGTAGACTAAGGCTTTAATAGCTTGTTGTCCTAGGTGTCCTAATTGTTAATGCTATAGGTCCTTATTGCTAGTACGCAACTAAGGTTTCTTTAATTGCAATACGGCGTTTACAAGTAGTAGTTAAGTAGGGTAATAAGTAAGTTACTTATATTTAATAAACAAGAGATTAAAGTAACACTTAAGGTTAATTAAGATAATGTTCTTCTTAATTGTTCTAAATTGCAAGGTATTATTATATCCTAAATACTAAACGCCTGCCTGCTTAAGCTGTGCTTCTAATATAATATTAACATAGAAACCTAGTACAACCTTGACGTTAGTAAGTAGAAGATTAGCTGTTTTAGGGCTAGCCTTGCTGTGTAGAACATTCTTAAGCAGCCTGTTTTCTATACTAGCGACTAGTATAATTTAAGTGCCTACCTTAATAGTTTCGTCCTTAGCGTATTTGCTAAAGGTGTCTAGTACTATATAATTTATAGTATTAACTAGGTAGACTACTAACCTACTATCTATAATTTTGTAGAGGGATAGAGCATAAGAGGTAAAGGCTGCACTAAATATATTTAGTCTAATTTCTTTAATAAGGTCCTTTAGGTTAATTAATGCTAAAACTAATAAGCTAGGGTAGAATCTACTTAACTTATTAGTAGCTAATCCGCTAGTGCTAGCCTTCTAGCCTTCTTTCTTAATCTAGGTGCATAAGGTTGCCTATTTATTGCTGTTCTATTGCTTAAAAATCTTCTTTTTGTTGTTGTCTAACAGTTTAATTAGTATACTGCTAGGAGGACTTAATCTAGTAACTGTAGTTTAAAGTTAATAGCAGTTACGCAGTGTTTAGAAGTGTTTACTTATAGGCTCTTTACTAGCCTTGCAAGAGCAAAGGTGTAATTACTTACTACCTTTGTTTAACTTTAAGTTGTTAGCGCTAGTAGACTGTTAAGCTGCCTTTAATTTAGATCTAGTTTAGAACACTGCGTGTCCTTTTCCTTTTAAGGAAGCAATTAACTAATCCTATAACAAAACACTAAAGATCTTTCCTAGATTATTATGGGTTAACTAAGCTTTTTTAAGCGCTATTACTTATGCTAGCTTATTTTGCTTCTTGCGTGACTAGTTTAGTGCAATCTTAGTGCCTAAGGCGTCTAAAAAATTAGTAATTGCTAATAGCCTAACAACCTTAGGGAGTAAGTAGATTGTTGCTTGTTAATACAGTAGCTGCTACTTAGTAAACTATTGCTTAGGACCTATTTGTCCCTAGTAAGCCTTATTAAGGTGTAATCTGTACTACGCCTTAATTAAATATTGTGTATTCTAATCTGTAGGTGCGAGATCCTCCTTTAGAATCTTTACTAAGGCTTAAAGGCTAGTAAGGTTTTAAGTAATTATGCTTATTAAGGCGTTTAAAAGCAGGTCTAGATAGACTGTCTTACTAATCTAGTCTTTAACATTAGTAATCTTAGCAACTTTTCTCGTCTATTAAGTAGCTTGTACCTTATACCTGTTAACTAGCTTATTGTAATTATCCTTCTTGTACTTAGTATTAAGTAATTAAGCCTTGTATTTGCGTTAAGCAATCTTATAGTCCTCTTATATTTAAGCGCTGGCGCTAGGTAATAGAGCAACTAGCTGCTTAATATCCTTAGGTAGTTCTAGATACTATAGCTTCTAGTAATCTATTAAGGGTACGTCCGGGAGATTAGAATCAACCTAATCCTAGATGCCTTTCTTTAAGCAGTGTAGCCTTAATAGAGCAAACTAAGTTAGCTAGTCTAATTAAGCCTTAAGGATTACTTTTAAGGCGATAAGCAGTGTATTAGTGAGGTCTATCTTAAGATAAGATGCTACGTGTAGGATCGCGACGTGGGTTATCGTTAAGGTAACAACAAATTAATTAGTTAGTTAGTAGGTAGCTAGGTAGCTCGTATTAGAAAGAGGTTAATCGTATAATTAATAAGTAAGAGAGGTACAGCAGCAGCAGCAATCTGCTGGCTGTGCTGTAGGAGAATAGAGGAGAGTAGAATACTAATTAAATAGTTGACCTTACAGCTTGCTGATTGCGCAGTGGGAATTAAAACTATAATTAAGCGGCCGGGCTTATAACTGTAGGAGCTAAGAAGGTTCAATTGCTTAATCAGGAGGAGTAGAATAAGTGTATTAAACAACTACGTGCCACAACAAAGTGGTCAATAACTACTTAAGAGGAATAAGACGATCTAGCCTGTATATATAGGCGCTAGCGCGATCGTCACGTGTTCAGCTTACCAGGATCACCTGCTCAACAGGGTGACCCGCATGTTGCGCATGTCAATACTCCAACAGTTGACATATACAAAAGTTAAATGAGAAATTATTTTTAAAACTGTATAATTTTCAAATTTCTTATATATCTTCTTAAGTGTAATACATTTAAGTATTATTACTTATGTTTTAGATTATAAGTAAGAAACGGAGACTTTTAGCCTATTTAGAATTTTTAAAATCTTTATAAATAAAAAGTTTATATTTGTATAGAGAGTAGATATCTTAATAACCAAGCTATATTATACTAAAGTAAAATTCTAGACTTATAGATTTAGGCTCCTGGGTTCTTAAACTTAAATTTTTTTTAAAAAAGGGTTAATTTTTAAAGAAGTTATAGCTATTTGAATATAAGAGATTTGCTTAGATTACTATGGCAAAAACCGCGCGTTGGCCCGTCCACCTCGGTACCTTGAACACTAAAACCTGTTGCGGATTCGATCTCCAGGTATAGTTGCTTGTTCTACTATCAACTCAGAGGTAGAGGTCTCTGCCTTCTACTTGTTTGTAGTAGACTCAGAGGCAGCCTAATCTAGGCTTATAACCTGTTGGAGATTGAGGAGGAGGTGCGCAGCGTGAAGGATAAGGATAAGAGAATAAAATAATAGAGACTAGGGGAAGACAGTATTGTAGAGGATAGCAATTGTATTGTCTTATCTCTCTATCTTAATTGTCTTTCTATCTTATTGTCTTGATTCCTAACTATCTGCTAAACTACAGTCTATATATACCTGTAACTTGCATTCTAGAAAGATCTGTATTACGCAATAGCTTGCGTAGTAGATTGCGTAATCTATAGTAGATTGCGTAATCCTGAACGTCATTGATGATAACAATCAATTGATAACAATGATAAGAAATACTAGTAGCGTAATAGCTCCTAGTAATCAATTGATTGTAGGTTGATTGTAGATTCCAGGTATGATTTGAGCACCTAGATTCTGTAGAGAAACAGCTGAGTAGCTTAATCTGCAACAAAACCACCACCAAACTTGAGGCTGTAGAGCCTTACACAATAGCTACTATCGCGAGATTTTTTAGTAGTAAGATCTAGAGGGCTTAAATAATATATATAGCTATAGAAATTAAGTTGGAGTTTTAATCGCGCGCCCTGTGCGCGAGGTAGACGCTAGTTAAGCTGTAACACTACCTTAAGGCTCTCTACTACTTGTAGGCCTTGCAATAGGCTTCTTCTTTCAAGTAGCCTTTTTAAGAGCCTTAAGGCTGCTCCTCTTACTCTTTTAAGAAGTTTTTATAAATTGTTAGAGTTGTTTTGCAGTCCTGCAAGCAGCTGCCTTAGAGGCCTGTTTATCAGCCCTCTTAGCCTTCTTCTTCTTCCTTAATTAAGCTGCAGCCCTCGCCTGTTGCCTTATTTTCTTCTTCTTCGCCTTTGCCTGCCTTTTCCCCTTACAATGCCTATTTATTTTAGCTTTTTAGTGTTTTACTTGTTCCTCCTTACGCTTCTAGAGCTGTTAGTAATTACGTGCCTCTTTTACCTTCCTTAAAGACTAGACTAAAGCTCCACCTTAGTACTCCTTAGGCTCCTGGAGTAGAAGAAGCCTGCCTTGTTTTCTGCGCGTTTTTTTAATAATTAAAGCCTTGCATAGGCCCTTAACTTTATACTTAAAAAAAGTCGTTTAAGTTAAGATTTAGTAATAAACCTAGCTTAGCCTTTAAGCTTGTTTATTACTTTAATCTTTAACTACCTTACGCAGGAGGCGTTTAACTTTCCTTTAATTTCAAGTACTTAAGCCTAAGAACTTACCATTACTGCTTAAAAAGCTCTTAATACTAAACCTTTTTAATATAACCTTAAAATTAAAAGGTAAGAGGCCTATAGCCTTAAAGGCCTTTAAAATTGTTATTTCCTCAAAGAAAGCCTGCTAGGCTTAGTAGAAGAGGGGAAAGAAATCCCTCTTGCTCATTAAGGTAAGGCCCTAGTTCCTCTCTAGAAATCTAGATATCTTAGCCTAGTAAGCTAATAAAAGAGGCTTAAACAAGGCAATATTAAGAGGCTGTAGTAAATAGGTTAAATAAAGAGAATAGACTGCAAGAAGAATTCTGTTCTAATTACTGTACTTAATAAAATTTATAGTAAGGTAAGATCTATAGCTGTCTAGAATAAGTAATTAATAAGAGGCTTAAGCTTTTACTTTAGTGTAGTAATTAAACACCTGTTTAAGCTACGCAAGACTAATATTATTGTTTGTCTAGCTAGAAAGTAATAAGCAGATTTAAACTTAATAAGTCTAAGGATTAAGAGCTTATAACTAGGTGTCCTGTATTAGTCTTAAGGTTAATTAATATATAAGGGTAGGCGCTAGGTAAGATCTATTAGCGCAGATACAGGCTAGGAGTGTTATCTACTCTTGCAAGCTATCTTAAATAGTACTCCTCCTTTTTCCTTACTTGTATAAGGGCTTACTAAAGGTATTCTTTGATCTTCCTAAGATACTAAAGAGGAGGCCTTTCTTATCTATATTATATATGTAAAACGCTTTAACATAATACTGCTCTATTTTCTTGTGTAGAAAATTAAAGTAGAAGCTATACTTTCTTCTTAAACTAGCCTTGTAGCAATTGTTATTAATGCCTGTTGTTTATTTTAAAATAAGTTTATTAGGGTACTAGTGTGCCGGTGCACAGGGTGATACCCTGCTGCTCACTAGGTCAGTGCTCAACCACCTGATCTAAAGGTATATAGCTCGTTTCGGGGATCGAAACGAGCGAGAGGGGGCATCCTCCACCTCACAACTTATCTCCTGTACTTCTCTTCTAGATACAACCTATAATAAGATCTTTATTTTACCACCCTTATTCTTGCATAACCTAACTACTAGTAATCTTATGCCCTTATAGTAGTATATCTTTATACACTCTAACACTCGTACAAATAGCAAAGCCTATAGAGACATACTCTACTACTTAGTATACAAAGAAACTAGTGCACAATTATTACAAGAATAATATAATAATCTTACGTAAACACAGAATTCTTAGGATTATTACTAGACTTACTTTTAGGGGGTTAGCACTACCCCTTATTATAGACTACATTAAGGACAATGTTACCTAAGTTAGCACTAACAACAATAATAAGGAAAAGCAAAATCTATTAATAAAAAAACAGAATGCGTTATTAAATGCTAATTTAAAGTCTATCTAACAAAATAGAGGTAGCAAACTGTCTAGCAAAATAGAGGTAGTCTTACATATATTCTAAACGCTAATTTAAAGTCTACCTACTAAAATAGAGGTAGCAACTTATTTAGTAAAATAGAGATAGTAATACATACGTAAAGAAATGCTAAGTAGAGGTACTATCTAGTAAAATAGAGAGAGCACTAAAAGCTTATACATAAGTACTAGCTTTAAGTATAAATCTAAGCCTACCTAGCAAAATAAGAAGTACTTAAAAGGCAAGAATTAATATACTTATACGTAAAAAACACACACTACAAAGACTTAAAAAGAGATATTTTTTCTTCTAAAGACTATACCCTGTCTATTTCTTTACTAACACTTGTTAACTATCTATATAAAGAACTTATATAAGTCCTATTATACTCTAAATGTTAAAAAGGGATTTGAAGACAGGTTAAGGGCAGGAAGGCGCAACGCTTCTTCTATCTAGACCTACTACTATTAGCTCTAATTTACTATTAACCCTATTAAGCTCTATTATTAATACTATAGCTACACCTACGCACAACTTAGTGTTAACTATAATTTAACTAAGATATAGTACATTAGTTCTTACTAAGAAGAATATTACAGAATTCCTAGAGGACTTTAACTAATAAGCTTATAATAAAGGCATTTATAATGCTATAAGGGTCTCTATTCTACTAGACTACTTTTCTAATAAGAATTAATCTCTCTCTTGTATCTTAAAGCGCTTACCTAGATATACTAAAAAAGATTAGTCTAAGTTATAGACATACATAAAAGAATAGTAGAAGAATAAAGATATAGCTATTAAGATAAGTAAACGCTTTTACCTTTAAGCCTATATTTTTAGATATGTATAAAACTAGCCTAGTCTAGTAGAGTACTACACGCACTTTACTTCTATTACTAATATATATATTAAGAACAGGCAAAACCCTTAAAAAGAGGAAAGTATTCTTTTCTTCTAAGGCCTACTACAAACTAATAAAAAGGTAGTTATGTACTATATACTTTCTACCTTAAATAGAAATAATTAGAATACGTATAAACTAGAAGAGATCTATTTTTTTCTGGAATCTTACTATAAGAAGATAACTAGCCTAGATAAGATTTATTAGCTTAAGCAAAGAGGCGCTAATACTAAAATATACTAAATTATACTGTCTAACTAGTAAGCAACCTTTACCCTAGAGGAAGTAAGAGAAGTAGGAATTAAGATTAGTAAAGCATATAAGAAGATAAGTATACTAGTAGACGTTAACCTAGAGGTTAAGAACCTTATTAAGTCTTTAAGTAACCTAAAGCTTAGACTATTAACTATTAATATACTTATAGCTTATCTTATAACTAAAAAACTCTTAGAGAAACCTTTTAACTATATATACTTTGTTGCATAAGTAACTAATACAGAATTTTCTAGTAAAAAGAATAATAGTTTCTTTATTACTAAGGCCCTAAAGAGGTTATCTAACAAGACAAGTACAGCATATAGAAGTAATATAGAGATACACTCTTTCTACTATATATATAATATAGTAGGACACATGCTTAAGAAGTATAAATAATACTACGCCCTAAAGTAGATAGAGTAAGTTAGTTTTAACTAGAATATTTCTAGCAAGAAAAGAACTTACTTCTTTAGTCTACTATATAAGTGTTTAAAGCAAATCCTAAGGTAACTACTATTAAACTAAGTCTTGCTGTAGTTAAAGGTAAAAATTAGAAAGTTCTATAACATTACTAATAACATACTTAATTAACTAGCCTTTAGTATGCTACTAGAGAAGTTTACTAAAAAAGACTCTTAACTAAGTTTAAAGTTTAAGAGGAAAAACTCTAATTTTGCAAATATAGCAACTAGTTTAATAAGCTAAGGCTACTATAGTAACGTCCTTTAGTAGTTCTAGTAATTCTAGGAATAACTATACACTCTTTCTGCTAAGGAATATATTAGGAAGCTTAATAATATAAATACAGCTAACATTATACTAGAAGGCAAAGAAAATACTTTATATAGTATTTCTAAGTTCAATGCTACTACGCGCTTAAAAAGCAAAGGCCCTGCCCTTTACTAAGATATTAATTGTGTCTAGGAGGGAGAAGTAAAGAAGCAAGGAAGGCTAAGTAAGAATTTAAGTACACAAGGAAGCAATTAAATAATATAAAGTAACTCTCTTATCCCTAAATTATAGCCTATGGATATATAGTATCTACAAGAAGAAATATAGAGCAATATACCTTTTATAAGTTAGCCTTATAATATACTATTTTTAATTATTAAACTACCTTAATTAGCTTATTAAGACAACAATATATTAGCAGATCTAAAGTACTTATAGTAAAGAAGAAAGAAGAAAGCTGTAAAGTTTATTAACGCTCTTCCTAGTCTAGAACTTAAAAAAATAGTATAAGGGCAGCTAAACTGTATTACAACTGCCCTACTTAGACAGGAAGTATAAGAAGTTATAGTATTAGACTTTATAAGGCAAGCTAGCATTTAAAAACAGCTGTGTAATCTTCTTAATAATAGTGTTAGTACTATAGATAGTTTAGGTACGCTTAATATTATAACGTATGTAAAAAACGCTAAGCTAAGAGGTACTAGGTGCGCTAAATTATACTTAGGATCTGTTCTAGCCTCTAATTAGCTAAACAAGCGCACGGGCCCTACCTATAGAATTCTACTAAATACACTACCTACTAAGAGCGCGTATTACAATATAATAAATTTATATTAATCTAATACGTAAATTTACTATAAGGTAAGCAGAAGAGGAGATTCCTAGATAGATAAATTAAATAATATACCTACAAAGGATATCTAAGAAGTTTAGTAAAAGAATAAGCAGGCTTTTACTTAAACTAACTTACTAAAATACTAAGTTACTATAAACAGTAGCTTTCTAAAGTGCTTAATTAACACTAGGGCACAAATACATATCTTAAGACTAAGTACTATGTAAGCATTAAAGATACTATATAAAATAATAGAGCACTAGCTAGGGTAGCCTTCTCTTAGTGTTACTTTAGCTAATAGTATATATAACTTGTTTGTTAGGACTGCATTTAATATACCTATACAAATAGGGACAGTTACTATTAAGACTATATTTAGAATTATTGCTAATATTACTAGATCTATAATCCTAGGAGGACCTTAGTGTGCAAGCGCTAGGATATTAATTTAGTATAATATATTTAAGCGAATGCCGTGCTAAGTCCTATCTAAAGATAGTACAAGAAACATAGTCTTTATTATGTCTAACTTATCTCTAAATTACTCTACACAGACAATTAAAAACAAAGCCTCTAATAATAACTTAGAAGAAGAAACAGCAGGTAATATATAGTTACATATAATTACTAATAGATTAAGCAACAAACTATAAGCAGATATAGTAAAATACATATAGGAAGCTACATAGTCTAATCTAGTAGCTAGATTTAGTAACTTTAATATACTATATATAAAGGGTAGCAAGAAGGATTAGATAATCTAAATAAACTAAGTGTTCACGCACATAGTTAGACAGTCTAAGAACCTTATAAGAAACTGCAAACTTAGTAAATTTTTAATTATATATAAGCTTAATTATTAGTAGATGTAAGAAAGGCTACTTAAAAATACCCAACAACATAATAATCTTTACACACTATGAAAAATAGTAAAGAAGAAAGTTTAACCTGTTAATATCCTGTAGCAAGAGATGCCTATAGAATTTAGATATAAAGACTAGAAGGAAAGGGTAAAAGAATAATAACTCTATAAAATAAGTATTTGCAATCTTAATAAGAGGCTGTGCAATTATCTATTTAAACTAAGATATACTACTTTCCTACAAAGGACAAGGCTTACTAAAAAACAACTTAACAAGCTATATACTAAAGACTACCTACAGCTATTAGAAAAGAAGATATTTATATATATACTTCTTAACAGAGAAAGAGCACTTTCCTAGCAATTTAAGGAATTAGGAAGGATTTACTTTAATATATGTCTGCTATACAAGATACAAATAATACTATATAAAGCTTAGTAAATATAAGGTTTTGCTGTTCTAAAAGCTTTAGAGCTGCAAGTAGTAGATATAGTTAATGTATGCCTAAATTAAGGAACATAGGAAAGGTGTAATAGTTAATATTATAACTTATAGCACCTAGTACCTAAGAAGGACAAAGGCGTTTAATAGATTAGTAATACACAGCAAATAAATATAGTTACTATACAAGATATAAACCTACTACTAATAGTAGACAAGTTTTCTAAAAAGTTTATAGGATGTAAGATTATCTTACTTATAGACTTGTTTTTAGAATATAACTAAATTACACTACATCTAGAAAGTAGAGACATAACGGCGTTTGAAACACTAGTTAGGCTTATATAATTATACATAAAAGTTATAAGTGCTACTAACTCTATAGCAGCATTTTAACATATAATAATAAAGATTTTAAGAAACTACTAGCCTAATACTATGCCCTTTATTAACAACATTACATATAGAGGGCTAAAAACTAATTATAGTAGAGAAGAATTAATACTAGGTATTTAACGTTATGTTCTTAAGTATATTTTACAACTAGATAAAGTGCTAACTAATATTAAATAAGCTAGAGGCACTATATTAAGAAAGAAGTGTTATTTTCTTATAGAAAGGCTTAAGGTTGTAGGCTATAAAGTTACCCCACAAGGACGTTATCCTAACTAGAAAAAAGTTAAGAAGATTATAAACTAGCTACTATACAAAAATAAAATGGAGGTATAATTCTTTATAGGTATATGCGTCTACTACTATATATAAGTAAAGGACTTTACTAAGATTACTAAACCTCTATTTACGCTCTTATAAGACAATGTCCCCTTTAAATAAGGAGGTGTATAAGACGAAGCAATATCTAAGCTAAAACAGGCTATATACAACGCACCTATACTCGCGAACCTTAACTACACTAACACTAAGAATTATAAAATATTCTTAATAACTAATGCAAGTTAAGACAGTGTAGGAGCATATATTAAATAACTTAAAAAAAAATTAAGCAACACCTAGTGCGGTTTAAAAGCACACTATAGTTAGCGCAAGAAAGGTAATAGCACTCTACTAAGTTAAAATGCAAGGCTGTACTATAGGCTCTTAAGAGGTTTTGTACCAACTTCTATAGTGTTTACTTTACTATAAAAACCAACGCGGCAACCCTTATTGCTTAACTAAATTGCTTATTTACTAACAATCTAGGATCTGTTATAAATAGGTAGATATTAACAGTTCTTTTATAAGACTTTAATATTAAGTATATACTAGGACAAAAGAATGTAGTTGTAGATGTACTATCAAGGTATCTAAAACTTAATAATTAGAAATTAACTCTAGAACCTAAAAAGGATTTAGAGGAGTTTATTAATTATATAATTAAAAATGTAAATACACTAATACTAGCAGGATAGGCAAGGATACTCCATTAGGAATTCTTAACAGAGTTAGAATAATACGCTTAATTTTTAGTTAACTTTAAGACTCTTAAGGATATAGAACTACAAGAACTATAAGTATAAAAAAAATAAGCTCTAAACTTCTTTGTAAAAGATAGAATACTCTTTAGGAAAACATCTAGAAATATTGTAATCTAGAGAGTTGTAAATAATACTAACCTAAGAATAGCCGCAGTATAGAACGTACACACTTAAATTAAACATATAGAAGTTAACGCAGTATACTTTATACTTACTTAGTAATACTAGTAGAAAGGAATGTATAAGCACGTGCAGTAAAAGCTAGTAACCTGTCTAGACTATTAACTATAATCCTCTAAGAGGAAAGTTAATATGCTTACTAACACTTATAGTTTTGCTATTGAAAAGACTTTTACAATTAATATAGTATACATACCTTAGTGTTTTAGGAAGAAGTTTTTAGTTATTATAAAAGACTACCTTAGTAGCTAGCCTAAAGCAAAAGCTCTATTAAATAACTAGTTAAAGATAATTGCGAAGTCTATATATAAGGACATTATATATTAATAGAGCATAACGCGCAAACTTATAGTTAATAAAGAGCCTAATTTTGCTAAAGTAGTATTACATCTATTAAATATATACAGGATTAACTAAGTCTAGTCTTTAGAACATAACCTTTAAGCTATAAGAAAAATTAAAAGAGGGCACAAGCCTATTACAAACGCCCTTACAAAGCTGCTAAGACTTTAAGTTAAGAACTTACTAACAGTTCTCCTTGCAGACAGGATCTTAATACAGGAACAGATAGGTTACTTAGTATACTAGTTAGTTATAAGGCAGAACCTAGTGCTTCCTATTAAACTTGCGCTATCTATATAGCAAACACTTCTATTTAGGGAAGTAAAAGATTATACACAGCTGCTTACAATTTAAGCAATATAGCTAGATCTTAGAGATTAGTTTACAAAGGATACTGTTGCCTGTACTAACTAGATAAGAGCTGCTAAAAAGGAATACTAGAATAAAACTAAAGAAATACAATATAAGGATATAAAGCTAGAAGACTTAGTTCTTCTCTAGAACTTTGTTTAAGAAATTAATATATTGTAAAACTACAAGCTAGATACAAGATAGTTAGGCCTATACTATATTTATAAAGCTAGACCTAATAGAGGAACCTATTATCTTAAGGACCTTAATAGTACACGCTTTCCCTACACAATACCTAGATAGTAATTAAAGCTATTTAGACAAGGCCTTGTATAAGATGTTATTAAGAAAGATTAAGGAAACATAAAGTTATAGGATCCTAATTATTAGGAACAAACTAGCCCTATAGTAAATATTCCTATCTTACTAGACTTGCTTAAGCTACATAAGGAACTACAACTACTTTTACCTCCTATAATAAGTAATAAGTTTTGTTCTTAAGTTATTATTACTAAATGTTTTATAAAAGAAGAGCGTTGTGTATACAAATAAGACTTTAAAAGCTTAGACTCTAACTTAGATACCTCTACATTAGACAACTAATAGGCTATAGGATAGCCTATAGTTTTAGGAAGGGGAGAAAATACTATGCTAGTAGTACCTACTTTTACCTTTAGCTACTTGTTTACTAATTTCCTATGTAAAATTTAGGTATAAGCTACCTATTTTACTAATTCTAGGTGCTTACTGCTATACTAATATTATACTTAATTTCACGCACTCTTAAGGCAACAGCTAATTATAATAACTATTACAATTACAAAACCTACTTATTTTAGCGCAATTTAGACCCTGTTTACTTCTACCTGCTAGCTAGCAGGATACTGCTACTACGCATAAACTAGAACTACAACCCTGCTAACTATCTAACTCTTCTACTATACAAACTTTACTACCTTTTATTAGGGTAGTTACCTTTTAAGATAATAATAATAATAATATCTCCTCTCCCTCTTAAACTAGCAGTAGCTAAAGACAATATTTAACTTATATTAGCTAACCTGCTTAACAATACTTTTAGCGCTGTTAGACAAGGCCTAGGGTAAGCAGCTACAGCAGCAACTGTTACAAACACTAGGACTATTAAGAGTTTTTAACAACTTTAGAGTTATTACTAAAAAGAAAAACTATGTTATAGACTAAATCTCTAAGGTTGTACAGTATTAAGACAGGGTACTAGAGCTTATAAAGCTTAGTAATAATATTAGAGTTATTAACATCTAGACTTTAGTAGACAAGATCCTTTTAAACACTTTAAGACAATAATATATTATTATAGATTGTTAGTTTAATAACGCCTCCTACTAATTTAACTTAATCCTAAAAGTTGTCCTAGAAGTAAGTAACCTTTATACTTAGCTCCCTAGGCTTATAGAAAAATATAGTAGTATTAAAGATTTCTAGGAACACTATCCTATTATTAGCACAGTATCTTTAACGCAGGATAAAAAGGCTAAAGAACTAAGTAGAGCTATTATAATAGTAAAAAAGCTAGCTCTAGGATTTATCTAAGAATGCGTTAGTATCTACATGCCTTATACGTTACTTAGTTACTAAAGATTAACTAATATAGCCTTTATATTAAGGCGTATAAATCTTAAGGATACTACTTAGTTCCTTAATACTACAGCAGCGCACTGTATTAACTCTAAGAACTAAAGTAAAGAATAATATGTATTAACAGCTAACTAGGCAATAGTAAAACTACTATGTAAGAACATCTGTGCTTTTATTAATTAGAACAACTCTTACAACTAAGCACTTTACCTAAATATTAATAAGTAAGAGGTAAAAGAGCTTTATAATATTTACGCTAAGCCGCAAGTCTAGAAAGAAGATATTAAGTTTAATTTACAGAAGCTACAGCCTAATACTAGGGCAAAAAATAAGCAAGGCAAGCCTAATCCTCTTTATATATTTTAGTAAAAAGTTTTTTAACTTATAACTAAAGCTAAGAACTCTAAAACTAGCCTAGTCTATTCTGCATAAAACGTTTTAAGTAATAAGTACAGGCTGCTTAGTATAAAAACATATTTAATATATAGTATAGTTATCTCTATAACTGTAGAGCTAAAAAGAACCTTAAATAAAGCTTAAGCTATTAATTGCTATAAAGATTTTATAACATCTAAGACTTGCTCTCTAAGGACTTATAGTCTATTGGTTATAACTAAGAATTCAAGGCAATCTACAAGAATATTAGCTAGTTAAAGACCTAACTAATACTTAGTAATTAAATTGTATAAGTTTTAGAATAGAATAACTATAGTATAATAGAGGTGTAACGCTACTAATATCTAGGCAGGACAAGTTAAAACTAACACTAGTAGCTAATAAGTCCCTGCACTACTACCTCTACTAAGCTCTTATACTCTAAAAGCGACACTAGCCTACTAACAGGCAGCTACCTAATTAGATACTAACCTTAACAACGCTTCCTATGTAGACAAGGAGCTAAATACCCTTAATTAGAAATAAGAGATCCTTTAGGTAGGGTATTATTATAAGAATTCTATCTTAGCTTTCTTTAAGCTGCTTAAGCAAGCCTACGTAAAGAAGCTAATTACTAATCTAGACTATGTTAAGGTTATTAAAGAGTAGTACTATAAGGTTAACATTAGATAATAACCTAGCTCTAATAACCTATCATATAAGCAAGTATGCTTTATCTATAAGTATATTACTATAAGTGTTATAAGTTTATTTAAGAGGGCTATACTGTCTAATATACTTAACAAGTGTCTACTTTTACTATATATAAGATAGAGCTGCTAACAAGAATTCTAATCTAATTTAGTTATTTTAAAGCTTTTTACAAGTAAGTATTGCCTAGTAAAGCAGGATAAGGACCTACTAAGCTACTAATATTAACCCTCTAGACTTAATCTCTACCTACTCCCTACTTAGGACAAGGTTATTAATACTATAAAGTTTTAACTACAAGTTAAGAATTCTTAATACACTAAAAGCATTATTACTAACGCCTACACTTAGCTGTTTAAGGATAGTTAGGTTAAAAATATTATTATTAAAACCTTAGATAGCTGCGCAATATGTACTACTTACTTATCTAACAAGCTATACGCACTAATCTAGAATACTACTTATAATATACTATACTCTGTAAAGAACATACTTTAATTTCCTACTCTTACTACGCTAAATACGCTAAGAACGGTAATTAAACTTACTTTAAGCACATTAACCTTAACTTTAAGTAAGCAATAACTAAAGGCTATAGTGCAGATATAATTTAGAACAGCGTATTATTTAATAATAAAGATAAGAATAACTATATAGAGATACTTTTAGGCTTTTACAACTATATACTAGAGTACTTAAGGTAGCGTAAAGACGCAGGTATTAAATTATTAAATAGTCTTATTAAAGAATAAAAAGATAAGATAGACTAGCTAGAGGACGTATAGAAACTAGCTCCTAATACTTACTAGGTAAAGCAAATTAATAAAAAAGAGTAAGTTTAAATTTTATCACCTCTACTACTTTATAAATCTACTAGCCTAACTACTTATAACTGCCGCACTATTCTCCCCTAGTTTGTTATAGTCTATAATAGAGTAATAGAGGTGCCTACTATAAGAACCTATAAAGAAATTTGCAAGGCTTATTATAACTTTACTATAGCTTCTTATACTCTTTTAGGCTATCTTAATAAGTTTAGAGGAATTAATTAGCTATTTCTTACTAATATTTATATTAAGTATAGGTTTTAGATCTAGAAGGCCCTTGTTAGATAGGCTAAGTAGGACAATCCTCTTATTTATAAAAAGCTAAACAACATACTATAGAACGCTAATAAGGAGTAGATTAATAACTATATTAAAGAACATTACATTTATATACTACAACAAATTATTAATCTATAGCCTATAGTATAAGAGTTAGAGAAGAATGCTTTTTATACTAATTTAGTTTAAAAATTTCTAGACTGTTTATACTTTACTAACTTTAAATAAGACCATTCTTATACAACAAAGAACTAGGATAAGTAAGATACTAATTTCTTTTAAGCTAATTCTCTACAACATCTTTAAGAGGAACTTAGCCTAGAAGCTAATAAGCGCTAAGTTTTCTAGGAGAGTAAAGATTCTATAATGCTCTCCTCTACGCAACGCCTTCCTAGTATTTATTCTTAATTAAGTACTGTTATCTTAGATAACGTCTTAGTGCTAACAACTCTAACAAGGCAGCCTTATTATAGCCGCCTTTAATCTATATTAGAATCTTAAGCGCCCGCTACTCCTGTCCCTGCTCCTACTACTACACCTACGCCGAGACTACATGCTGCAACTACTACTTAAGAACCTTGCCAAAGTAAATATTTAAAGAAGTAAGGGAAGGTGTCTAAGATAAATATAGGGTAATTAACTTACATTTCTTATGTTTTTTTTTGTTTTATTTCCTTTGCTTTGCTATTTTTCTCTCTACTAAGTAGGTCGCTTAATAGGGCTAAGCTTGCAGGAAGGGGAGGTATGTGCTAGTGCACAAGGTGATACCCTGCTGCTCACTAGGTTAGTGCTTAACTACCTAATCTAAAGGTATATAGCTTGTTTTAGGGATTAAAACGAGCGAGAGGGGGCATCCTCTACTTCACAACTCATCTCCTGTACTTCTTTTCTAGATACAACCTATAATAAGATCTTTATCTTACCACACTCGTTCACACATGACCTGACCACTAGTGATCTTATGCCCTCGTAGTAGTATGTCTTCATACACTCCAACACTCGTACACTAGTAAAATAAAGTAATTAATCTAGTATAATCTAACCTCTCTTCTTGCAATCTGTAAGGCAAAATTTCGTATTATAGCTTATGTAAGTAGAAGGCCTCGCCTAGTAAGTTGTTTAATACACTATAGGAGCTCTAGCTCCTGTTGTAAGTAGAGAGCCTATTAATTTTGAGACTTAAGGTTGTATAAGGTTAAAACACCTTAGTGTCTTTAAGAGAGCGTAGATTATACTACACTATACTTTTCTGTAAACTTTGTATATACAAAAGATGCGCCTAGTGCGCACAAATTAATGTTATTAATTGCTTCCTAGATTAGATCTATATTAGTTGAGTTATTAGGTGTTGAAAGGTGGTGTTATTTTAGTGGGGTGAGCGTTGGCCTGTCCTGCGCGTTAGCCCGTCTACCTTAGTACTGTGTCTGTGCGTGTTTTGGCTATGTTCGAGTTTTAGCCACCCCAACAACATCAAATATATAGAAAAATAAGGCTATACAGCCACTACTAATAGCTAGTATCGCAAGATTTTATAGAGTTGTAGTATATATAGTATTGCAATTAATTTGTTCTACTTATATTTGCTTAGTAAGGTAACGTTGCGCCCGCGGCGGGTAGTGCGCGCTAAGGCAGCTAGTGCAGCTACCTTAGCTTCAACATAAAATCAATTAACAATAACACGTCTTTAATGCTTCTGCTTTTTTGTAGAGGCTTGAAAGACCTTGCACTTACCCTTTTAGGACAGTTATATAGCTTTTCAAGCGTCGTAAGCTAATTTCTAATGCTCTTTTTTAGCTACCTTTTCAGCCTTCTCTTTCTGCCTTACCTCTTTAAGCCTTTTCCTCTTAAAACGCCTCTTCTTAGCTTGTTAAGCCTTATATAATTCAGCTTGCTCTTTTAAGTAAGACCTCTTAGCTTTTTAAAGTTGTAGTAGTTGTTGTTTATATTATTAAACTACCTTGTTGTCCTAAGCCTAACAGACTTTCCTAGGTAACTAAAAAAAGTACTACTAAAGTACTCTTAAGGGTTGTTAAGTTAGAGAGTATAGCTCTTTTTTAGTGTTTTTTTAACTAAAAGAGCTTCCTTAAAGCCTTAAATCTCTCTATAAAAGATACTATTTTAAGCTGAAATATAGTAGAGGCTTTAGTAAAGCATTTTTTCTTTTTTAGTGCCCTAATCTTCCACTAAACAGCGTATAAAAGTCTCTATTTTAAGCTAATTATCTCTACTAATTGCAGAAGCTAATAATTTATTTAAACTAAAGGCCTCTTTATAGAATCTTTAAAAGATAACTTTAGGATTAAGTAAGTAGACTTTAGTTACTTAAAAAGACTTTTTAATAGTCTTTTCATTAGAAGCAGTACTTTAGGCCCTCTAAAAGAGAAAAAAGTAGTCTCCTTTTACTATTAGTAGAAGCCCCTAGCTTTTACAAAAGTAGAATAAAAGCTTAGTCAAGTAGGTAGTCAAGAGAAGCTTAAATAATCTAACGTTAAGCAGTTAAAGCGTATAAGTTAAATAGAAAAGAAATTCAGCTAATAGGATCTTGTAGTTGTTACAGTAATTAATTAAAATTATATTTAAGTAAGATTTATAGCTGTTAAAAAGGAGAAATTAGTATCTTAAATAAGCTTTTTGTCTAGTCTCTCTCTTAAAACCCCATTAAGCTAGGCTAGACTTATATTATTATTAGTCTAGCTAGAAGGAGATAAGCTAATAAATATTAAGTGCTTTTTGTTATTAATATCTTTAACCTAGCTTAATTTAAGAGCTCTAACAGCTAACTAAAAGATAAAAGCTAAAAATAGAGCTGTACTGTCTAAACAAACGCAGGCTAAGACAATTACTTACTCTTTAAAACTGTTTTAAGTTGTAGCTCTAACACCTTTTTAGTTGTATATTTTTTTATTAAATACTCTTTTTAACTTTCTAGTTACTTTAATTATAAAGCCGTCCTTATTTATATTAAAGATTTAAGAAGGCCTTATATTATATTCCTTTATCTTTTTATGTAGTAGTGTTACGGCCCAGACCAAGGGACGAGGGGAACAACCCCGCAGGGACCATGCAATATGGACAGATAATTACAGCTAGGCAACCACAACGCCGTCACGTGACTGCTCACTGACGAGCGCTCATCCACGAGCGCAACTACGTAACTGCTTACTAACAAGCGCTTATCCACGAGCGCAACTACGTAACTGCTTACTAACAAGCGCTTATCTTTAAGCGCATGCTCGTACACAAGCACTACACTTATTAGTATATAGTAGTAGGCAATATGCCCTTATAGCTTATTATGTTTAACTTAGAGTTTTACTGTAGTAATTAATCTAAGAATTAAGACTTATTTCTTAACCTTATACTACTACATTAATCTTCTAATTGTGCTAGTACACCCTATGTCCTTAGTACTTATTTATTTCTTAAGAAGTAACCCAGATTATCTTTAGATAATCTTTACACTTTAAACACTCTTAAGATAAGTAATACTGCTATAGACACACCTACTAATTCCCTTACTAGGAGGACTATAAGCCGCGCTAATAAGCCTAAGACTTATTATAGTAATTGTAGCAAGCTTAACGCTTAGCTCTTCTAAGTTAATAAATACTACTACATTAAAGAAGATAGGATTAATAATAATAATAAGGTAGTCTTAGCCTCTACATATTTTTAAGGAGATGCAGAAAAGTAGGCTAACTTAATCTTTTAACGCTATATAGATAGTGCTATTATAAACACTAATAACACAGCCCTAATTAAAGACTAGAATACTTTTAAAGCTAAAATAAAAGAAGTTTTCTTACCTTTTAAAGAATTTGTAGTTGTAGGGCAGAAGATTTAGAGACTATAATAAACTAAGTTTACTACTAACTACACAATAGAATTCTAATAGTATAAGATAGTTATTAAATAGGACAACAACACTTTAATATAGATTTACTAATAAGGTCTTAAACCTACTATACAATAGGAACTTATGTAAAATAGAGCTAACTTTAACATGCTTAATAAACTTATAGCTAAAGCTATTATAGTTAATAATGAACTATATAAGCTTATATTAGAAGAATAGTTATTTACGCTAGAGATTTGTGTACTTAGGAATATAGACACTTAACTACATTAAATATTTTAACGCCTGTACCCTAACTAAGGACGTTAGCAAAACTATATACCTAGGACCTTAGAGTATTATACTACTAATAGCTATAAGCTAATGTATCTTAACAACATTAATAAGGGACTAAGAAGAAAGAAGTTTACGCATAATAAGAGTAATAAGAAGGTTACTTATTATAAATATATTAAGGAAGGTTATATAAAATAGGACTGCTAAAGCTAAAGTAAGGTAACTTAACAACTTAATATTATTTACTATATAGAACTTAATAATAATCTAGACAATAAATAGAATATTATTATAAAACCTACTATTACAGTCTAAGGACAGGACTAGGTAAGTAATAATAGTCTAGATAATATAGTTATAATTACGCTAGAGGAAGCCTTAAATAACAACATTTCTAAAATAGTGCTAGACAAAGATATAAAAGCAACCTTAGTAGAAGAAACTAAATACAGTAAGATAGCTAAGTTTTAGGAAAGCTATTAACTAGCTATACTAATTACATAGGAAGAGCTAGTAGCACATAATAAGGAGACAGTTTCTATATATATATACAAACTTTTTACCTACATTATAAAAGATAGACATAATATTAGCATATAAGTACTACTACTTATAGAGACTAGATACTTTATAAATTTAGTAGAGAAGACTAAAGCCTTACTTAAGTAACTTAGACAACCTAAAGAAATCTTTATAGAATTTTATAGAAGAATATTTCTAGACTATAACTAGTATGCTAATTTACTAGAGGAACTGCAGAAGAAAGGACTTACTCTAGTAGTAACTATCAATAAGACTATACACAATAATTTTATATAAAAATAGACTAAAGAAGCTAAGGCTTTCTAGAATAAGCTAACACGCTAGCTCTTAGATAAAGAGATAAAGGAGATTTATAATAAACTTAATGGCTTCGGCCTTTTAAGACAACCTTTTAATGTGACCACACATTTTGTAAACACCTTTTTAGTAAAAAAAAAGATTTATTGCTAACAACAGGTATTAGGGCTTATGCCCCCTTGTTTAGTATTACTAGCACGTAATTAGTGTGTCGTATGTTTAGACAGAAACAAAGAAAAGCAGGATAAAGACGCAAATTACCTTCTAACTTAACGCGCCTTATCCCGCCTATGCTGCCTACTTATGTTAAAGCTTTACTTCTAGGTACTCTTAGACAAATTAAAGAAGCAGCACTATTATTGCCTTGCTTTCTAACCTATAAATACAACTATAGAACGCCTACTCCTCCTTTCCTACCTTTTTCTTCTCTATCGCTATTTTAACGTTATGCAATAGCTAGCCTAACTAGTTAATAATTTTCTTACTTAGTCTATACATAATTAACAAGCAAAATGAGATACTAAAGTAGAGTATTTTAAGTATTTTGCTAGTATTAGTAAATACTTTATAGATCTTATATTCTTTCTATAACTAGCTAAGTTAAGGCTTAATATTTTTTTTTGTATATAAAGATATTGCGGATTCTAGAGTTGTTTATAAGAAATATAATTGTAAAGTCCTAAAGAGGCTAAGTTTGTAAATACTTAATAAAACTTAAGTGTCTGTATAATTAGCTTAAGCTAGACTAGTTTAGGGGCTAGGTGTATAACAGGAAAGCTTCCTGTCTTTAGATAAGAGTTAAAGTTAAGGAGATACTTATTGCAAAGGTTGTACGCTATATTATAGTATAGTGTATTATATGCAAATTATTTGTATACAGTGCTGTTTAAAAGGTAAGAAGTAGTAAGTAAAAAGTAGCAGCTTTATAAAGTATTACAGGCTCCTGCTGCAGTACGTACGTGTTCTTTCCCTCCTCTATTATATTATATTGCAATCCTATTGCAATCCTACTGTAATCCTATTGTTAGCTATAGGCTGGCAATCGCCGTTGGACACGTTTTAGCTAGTGTTGTTTTTTAGTACCTTAGCAAATTTTTTAACCCTAGTTATCGCTTAGTAGTCTAAGCTTTCCTCCTAGAACTCATCTACCCACCGTTTAAATCTCGTTAACTACACACAATCTTTTTTTTTGACTTTTACGATTGATTAGTAGAGGGTAGCTGCTTTTCACTTTTTTAGAACCCCATTTTGACTACAATAACAACCACCACCCTTGACACCTTAAAAAATAAATAATAAACTTAAGGTAACACAACAATAGCGTAAGGCTTAAGATAATAGCTACGCTAAAGATATATACTACTAGATAGACCTGCGCAACCTAGAACATGTAAAGAATTTATAGACTATATATATACATAATAACTATATAATCTATGATTCTAATAAAAGTAAATTAAGATAGTTTCCTGAAAAGTTTAAGAGAACGCCTAGATGCAAATACTAATAGTATAATTACTTTAATAATAAATACATAGTATATATATAGGATAAGAGATACAGCCTATACTTTTATGGACATAATAATCTAGAAGAGACCCTATAGATACATATAACGCAGTAGAAGGATAATAAGGACAAAACTAGTTCTAAAGAGTATAACTAACCTTTATAGTATACATACTTCAATATTAAATGTAATAAACACTTTATTATAAAGAAGTTCTATAGATTTAGTATACAGTTTTTTTAGACAGACGCTCTAGATATCTAGAACTGCTAGAGAGATTAACATAATAAATCTTTTAAGCCTCCTTAAACTTATAGTAAAGCTTAATAGACACTAGATATAGGCACTAGTAGATTTTAACGCATAGGCTAACTTTATTTCTACTTAAGTAGTGCTAGTAGCAGGCCTATAACTACTAAAGAAACAAGAACCTTATTTACTACATGTAGCTAATAGTTAGCCTATACTAGGTAAGACAATAATTACTTATAAGGTTATCTAAGTGACGCTCCGTATCTAGGAATACTAGAAAGAGATAGACCTAGACGTCTTTAGACTAGCTACCTACAATATTATATTAGGACTTCTTTAGTTATAAGAACATAACTTATAAATTAACTAGAAGTTAAAGAAGTTTTTATTTAAGTGCTGTAAACTTAATATAACTATAAGCTAGCCTATGTATCTAATAACTAAGATAGTAGATAAAAAAAGATTAACAATATTACTAAGAGACAGTAAACTTTAACTAAAAATATCCTTAAAATAAGAAGATTTAACTTAATAAATACTAAAAAGGCTTCTCTAAATTATAAAGTTAAAGTTTTAGAAATACGTGTAACTTTAGATATTCTAAAATAATATAAAGAATTTTAGAACCTTTTTTTAAAAGTAGTAAATAGTAAAGCCTTACTAAGACACTAACTTAAAGATTATAAGATTGTCCTAGAAGAAGAGAAGACTCTACCTTTTAGACTAATTTATTAACTATAAAAAATAGAACTTAAGATACTAAGAGAAAAGCTAGATAAGAATTTAGTAAAAGGCTATATAAAACTTTTAATATTACTAGTAGAATGCTCTATAATCTTTATACTAAAGAAGAATAGGCTACTAAGAGTATATATTAACTATTAGAAGTTAAACAATATTATAGTAAAGAATTAATATCTACTACTTAATATTATAAAACTTATAGATTAATAGTCTTATACTAAGGTCTTTATAGTATTAGACTTATAATACAAATACTACCTTATTGGGATTAAGAAAAGTAAAGAATAAAAGATAGTATTTTAAATATAATATAAATACTATAAATATACCGCTATACTATTTAGGTTAATAAACGCTCTAGCAATACTTTAGGAACTTATTAATAATATGTTAAGAGTATACCTAGACATCTTTATTATTATATACTTAGATAATATTCTTATCTACTCTAAGAACCTAAGAAATTATGTTAAACATATACGCATAGTACTAATGTGCCTAGACTAGTTTAACTTATAACTAAAACTTAAAAAATATAAGTTTTACAAGAACAAAGTTACCTTCTTAAGATATATTACAAGAGTATAAGAAGTATAAATAAGTAAAGAAAGAATATAAGTAATGAAAGAATAGCTACAACTAATCATATTTAAGAAAATAGAATTTTTTTTAGAATTTTTAAACTTTAAATAATAGTTTATTAAGAATTACTCTAAAATTGCTATTCTAATAATAAGACTTCTAAGGAAGGAAATACCCTTTAAATAGAGTAGAGAAGTAGAGAATGCCTTCTAAATACTTAAAAATATAAGTATAGAACTACTATGCTTTTATATATTTTAAGCAGGATAGCTACTACAATTTAAAATAGACGTATTAGACCTTAAACTTAGAGGATACGCTAGCTAACTATATAAAGGCAAATAGCACCTAATTACTTATTATTCTTATAAGTTTGTACGACTAGAAGAATAATATAATATTTATTATAAGGAGCTATTAGCTATTATTAATTATTTAAGATATTAGAGAATATACACTAAAAGCTACTTAGAACTTATAATATTTACAAATTACAAGAACTTAGTTAATTTTATAACTACTAAAAGACTTAACTAATGCTAAGTTTAATAGTTAGAAGAACTAGGATAGTATAAGTTTAAGATTATATTTGTACTAAAAAAAAGCAAACGCTCTTAGCCGCAGACATAATATTATAAGAATAAAAGAGATAACTAACTCTATAATACTATAGGTTAATAACAAGCAATTATTAGGACTAGTATAGACACTTAATCTACTAATACGTATTACATATAATGTACTAGAAGAATTATAAAAAGTAATTATTAGACAACACTATAATAACTTAGTATATAGTTACCTAAGTATTACAAGAACTATAGAACTTATTAAGAAAAATTATAAGTTTCTAGGAATAAAGGATAAAGTTACTACTTTTATTACTTAATACACAGACTGTTAGAAAAATAAGCACAATACACACGCACCTTATAGAGAAATGTAAGTAATAGAACTACTTAATATACTATAGTTAGACATCTCTATAGACTTTATTATAGGCCTACTAGTCTTAAGAGACCTTGTTACTAAAGTACCTTATAACGCAATTGTTATAGTAGTTAATTAATTTACAAAATAAGTAGAGTATATTACCTTTAAAAAAGACTTTATAGTATTATAGCTTGCGTATAGTATAATAATAAAATTATTAAAATTTACAGTATACTAAAGTTAATTATTAGTAATAGAAATAAGCTCTTTACCTTAAATTTTTAAACAACATTACTTGCTGCAATTAGAACTAAGAGAAAGCTATTAACAGCGTATTATCTGTAGATAGACAGATAAATAGAGTAAATAAACTGCATAATAAAAGCATATCTAAGAATATATATTAATTAATAGTAAAATAATTAGGTATTATTACTACTTATAGTATAGATAGTATACAACAATAAGCTTTTAGTGTCTACAGGATAGACTTTATTCTACATAAATTACAAGAGACACTTAAACCTCTTTATACATACACTTCTAAGCTTAAAGATAAAAGTAGCTATTACAATAGCTAATAAGCTAAGGAAAGTATATAAGTTACTTAAAACAATACTTAAGAAGACCTAACGCTAAAGCCTTTTATATATTAACTAGAATGGCTTTGGCCTTTTAAGACAACCTTTTGATGTGACCACACATTTTGTAGACACCATTTTGGTAAAAAAGATTTATTGCTAACAACAGGTATCCGGGCTCATGCCCCCTTGTTTAGCATTGCCGGCACGCAATTAGTGTGTCGCATGTTTAGACAGAAACAAAGATGCGCAATATCCCTCCAACTAACCCTCTTAACCAATAACTATTTACTAATAACTATTTACTGCTAACCGCAACTTGCGCCTATACTTAGATATAAACATACAACAACAGTGTTACTATCTAAGCACGGCTCTCCTATCCCTAAAGGCGACTTACAAAATCCTCCTGCTCGTTAGTTTATCCTAGCTACTTAATAGCTGTTTTAACACGCTCTTGCTCCTTATAGAGCTATTATAAGGTCTCTCTACTAAAGTTGCATTCGCGCAGGAGGAGATTAGTAAGATAACACACTATTACTGTACTTAGACTATTAACATGCGCAACGCATTTAATAGATTTGCCGCTAAATAAGCCTTTTACAACTTCTATTGTAACCTTAATATTTATAATACTAGACGCATTAATAAGGTGTTAATAAATAACAGAATTTAACCTCTGCGTCTACCTAATTACTATAGAAGCTACCGCTAACAGCTCCTCTTTAACTAACTAGGGAGGCTGTTTAATGAAGGTGAACGCAGGCTTTGTAATCTACTACTATAGCTTCTTATATAGTAACCTAGTAAGGTCTAACTTTACTTAATATAAGCTATTAGTCTTTATATTAAACAGGAAGAAGAATAGTCTAAGCATTATATTATTTGTATACAGTACTGTGTAGTGTAGGAAATCCTAAAGGTAAGAAGCAGCAGGCAGGGAGCTTTTATAAAGTATTATAGGCTCCTGCTGCGGTAACGTACGTGTCCTTACCCTCCTCTACCTCTACCTCCTCTACCTCTATCGCAATCTTGTTGCTAGCTATAGGCTAGTAATTGCCGTTAAACACCTTTCAATGAGTGTTGTTTTTTAGTACCTTTAGCAAATTTTTTAACTCTAATTTCGCTTAGTAGTCTAAGCTTTTCTGCTCTAAGCGCTTAGCGCGTAGACCTTATCCACTTACTATTTAAATTTTGTTAACTACATACAATCTTTTTTTAACTTTTGCGACTAATTAGTAGAGGGCAGCTACTTTTCACTTTTTTAGAAAACCCATTTTGACTACAACAACAACCACCACCTTTAATACCTTAAAATAAATATTAACTAGAAATAAAAAACAGCACTTTAGCTAAAGAAGGGGGATAAAGTATACTTAATTACAAAGAATCTTCGTACTAAATAACTTAGTAAAGGGCTTAACAACGTTAAAGTTAAACTATTTTTAATTCTAGACTAGAAGGGACTAGTTACATACACACTTAATCTCCTAGTAGACATTAAGATCTACCTAAGATTCTATATTAATATGTTAGAACTAGTAAACCTAAGGACGCTACTCTAAAAAACTCTTTATTATAAAATAGAAGAAAAAAACAAATTTAAAGTTAAGAGAATCCTCGCACACTAAGACAAAGACAACAGCAAGGAATACCTAGTTAAATAGTTAGGCTACCTAAATAGCAATAATATATAGAAACCTAACACAAACCTAACTAACTGCTAATAAATATTGCAAAAATACAACAACTGTACTAGGAATTAAACTAAGAATATTAGCACACAAATATACTAAAACAAAATATAACCTACTTAAGCCTTCTAACTAGACTACTATGTTAAAACGCTAGAGCAGTAAAAACAAAAATAAATAATGTACTTTATAAACTACTGCTAGTTTCTAACACAGCAACACTAAGCTTAGTAATAGAGGTATTAATTAAATCTATAGTAGCCTATATTATGGGCGAAAGGGCTATACTAATAGATGCTGTAGGATAATTAGTTTCTTGCGCTATCTTAAGCTTACTAGCAATCTCTATATCTAAAGCAAGGCACAACGCCTTCTTATAAGCACGCTTTTTAGCCTATTTTAGAATTTTCTTATTCTGCAGCAAACGCGAAATTACTATTATAAGTAACTTCTAATTATTATTTACTTTCTTTTAATACTTATTACGAGTACAGTTTAGAGACTCCTAAGACATGTTTATACATACTTAACCTAGCTGTGTACACTTAGTACACTTGAGACGAGAATTAGGTATAATAAAACAAATAAGGCCTTCTAGGAAATAATAATTATAAGGAGCTTTAGCAGGATAATTAGCACGAACAATTTTAGAACTAAGACGTAAGTAACGTTAATAGGAGAAGGATATAGCAACTACCTAACTTATAACGTAGGGCAAACCTTAGTTATTTAATAAAAACTACAAACATAACTACGTAATTTAAAAATAAATCTTTAAAGGAAGAGGATAGTGTTCCAGCCTAGACTAAGAAATAAGGGGAACAAACCCGCAGGGACTATGCAATATAGACAGATAATTACAGCTAAGCAACTATAACGCTGTCACGTGACTGCTCACTAACAAGCGCTTAATTACGAGCGCAACTACGTGACTGCTTACTAACGAGCGCTTATCCACGAGCGCAACTACGTAACTGCTTACTAACAAGCGCTTATCTACTAGCGCATGCTCGTACACAAGCACTACACTTATTAGTATATAGCAGTAGGTAATATGCCCTTATAGCTTATTGTGTTTAACTTAGAGTTTTACCTTAGTAATTAATCTAAGAATTAAGACTTGTTTCTTAACCTCATACTATTACATTAATCTTTTAATCGTGCTAGTACACCCTATGTCCTTAGTACTCGTTCATTCCCCGAGAACTAACCTAGATTATCTTCGGACGATCTTCACAAGTAGCTTAAAGTAAAGGCTATATTTAGCCTCTAAATTAGCTTTATAGCGATTGCAATCTATTCCTGCCTACTAGCGCAAGATAAGATAGGTAGGATTTCTGTTAATAAAGTAAGTAACCTAGCTTTTTAAAACCTTTTTACTAGCTAAAGAGAATGTAAAGCTGCGTATTATAACTCTTGTAAGCAGTGTACGTCTCTTAGTAAGTTTTTTAATATATTATATAAGCTCCCTCTCGTGTTGTAGGTAGAGAGAAAGGTGGCTAACCCTGCGCAGCTAAGTTTGCCCTTAGTGTCTTTAAGCGAATGTATAATAGCTAATTTTATACCTTTTTGCAACTTTGCAATAGCTAAAAGATGCGCCTTCTTTACGCAATTTAATATCTTTAATTGTTTTCTAAATTAGATCTATATTAGTTGAGTTGTAACGTGTTTTGTGTAGGTAGTTGTTGTGTTGGGGTGGGTTATTGAGCGAACTGGGTCATTAAGTGCACGGACACGGTACTGAGGCTCACCGCCTGACGCGCACCACCTCGTAACGCGCGGCCGGCAAAATAACACCTCAACTTCAACACGCAATAACTCTACTAAAATAGATAGGATTAAGGCTGCGCTTGCAGCTATAGATGCGCAATCACCTAAAGAAAATATTAATTATACTTAGATCTTAAAAGAGTATAGTGTTGTGCGATTTACTCCTACTTAAAGATATTAAGGCAGATCCACCTCGCGCAGCCTTAAGTATCAAAATCAACAAGCTATCTACCTACAGCAAGAGGAGAAGCTCCTACGCTATAATAAACAGCTTACTAGGCAAGGCCTCCCACCTACACAAGCTATAATTAGGAATTTCGCCTTACAGATTGCTTAGAGAGAGCTTAAAGTTAACTAAGTTAATTGCTTTATCTAGTAACAACTAAACAATCTTATCTTAAAATAGACAACAGGGATTAACAATAATTGCTATTAAGCTAATTTAGGGAAGAAGTATAGCCTCTACTTTAGCCTCCTACGCAATAAAATTAAGCAGTATTACGTTAAGCCTTGTCACACGTACAATATAGATAAGAAGAGCTTCCTCCTTAGTATTTTAGGTAGATTAAAGAGGATCTTTAAAAGGCCCTCGTACGAGGAGGGAAAGAGGAGGAGTATAATACAAAATAGATCTTGCAAGTAAATAACACTGCTAGCCTGCATCTGCGCTAATAGATCTTACCTTAAGCCTGCCCTTATCTACTAGTTAACTTTAGGATTAATACAAAACTCCTAGCTTTAAAGCTTTAATCTTAATCTTTATTAGGCTTAAATATTATTCTTACTTTTAGGCTAGACAAACAACAAGATTAGCATTGCGTAGCTTAAACAGGTGTTTAATTGCGGCATAAAGGCAAAGGCTTAATTAAGCTATTAATTACTTATCCTTAATAGCTACAGATCTTACTTTATAATAAATTTTATTAAGTATTGTAATTAGAATAAGATCCTCCTTGCAGTATATCCTCCTTATTTAACCTATACGCTGCAGCCTCTAGATGTAAGCCTGTTTAAGCCTCTTTTCTCCGCCTATTAGGCTAAAATATCCTCCTTTATAGAGAGGAGCTAAGGCTTTATTTCTATAAGCAAGAGGGACTTCTTCCTGCTATTTTATTAAGCCTACAAGGCCTCCTTTAAGAAGAACACTATTTTAAAGGCCTTTAAAGCTACAGGCCTTTTACCTTTTAATTTAAATAAAATCCTCTACTGCTTTTCTTTACCTAATCCCTTAAGCGATAGCAACTCCTTAGCTCTTAGCACCTCTAATTAGAGAAGGATAGAACGCCTGCTACGTCGTGTAGTAGCTAATTAGGGCAATAAACAGGTAAAAAGGCTAAGCTAAGTTATTTACACAAGCTCTGCTTAGAACAGCCTCCTTAAAAATAAAGTAATAAGGCTAAAAGAAGCTCTAATTAATGAAAGAACGCGTAGAAAGCGAGGCAAGCCTCTCCTCCTCTAGGAGCCTAAGAAGTATTACAGTAGAGCTGTATTCTGGTCTCTAAGGAAGATAAGGGAGGCTCGCAATTGTTAGCGCCTTTAGAATAAGCAGAATAAGCAGGCTTAACACTAAAAAGCTAAAGCAGATTGATATCGCGAGGAGCTAAGGCATAAAAAGGCTAGGCAGGCTTAGTTAAGGCGCAAGGCAAAGGCTAAGGCTAGAAGACTAAAGGAGGTGCTGAGGGCTAATTAGGCTGCTAAGCGAGCTGTACAGCAGGCTGCTCGTAAGGCTGCACAGCAACTTAAAAAGGCTATTAAAACTTCCTAAAGGGGAAATAAAAAAGGTCTTAAAGCTTCTACAGGCTCTACTTAAAAAAAAGGCCTATTGTGAGGCGTACAGGTGTTAAGCAGCCTCAGCAGCCTCCATCAGCCTCACCTGCCTATATCGGCCGCCACGGCCGAGCGATTAGGACACCTACTCGATATCTATAGCTATATAGATCAATCAAGGCCTCTAGATCTCACCACTAGAAAAAATCGTGATAATATCTTTTATATAGGGCTGTATAGCCTCACCTTGATATAGCTGTTTTGGTGTTCGGCCGCGCGTTACGAGGTGGTGCGCGTCAGGCGGTGTGAGCCTCGGTAGCAGCCACCCCTACTACATATACAGTGCCACCTGAACACCAAAACTACCACCAAACTTGAGGCTATAGCGCCTCACACAATAGCTACTATCGCGAGATTTTCTAGTAGTAAGATCTATAGAGCTTAAATAATATATATAACTATAGAAATGGAGTTAGAGTTTTAATCGCGCGCCCTGTGCGCGAGGTAGACGCTAGTTAAGCTGTAACACCACCTTAAGGCTCTCTACTACTTGTAGGGCTTGTAATAAGCCTCTTTTTTAAGTAGCCTTTTTAAGAGCCTTAATGCTGCTCTTCTTACTCTTTTAAGAAGTTTTTATAGATTGTTAGAGTTATTTTGCAGTCCTGCAAGTAGCTGCCCTAGAGGCCTGTTTAGCAGCCCTTTTAGCCTTCTCCTTCTCCCTTACTAATTAAGCTACAGCCCTCGCCTGTTGCCTTATATTTTTCTTTTTTGCCTTTGCCTGCCTTATCTCCTTATAATGCCTACTTATCTTAGCTTTTAGTATTGTACCTGCTCCTCCTCGCGCTTCTAGAGCTGCTAGCAATTACGTGCCTCTTTCACCTTCCTTAGAGACTAGACTATAGCTCTACTTTAGTACTCCTTAGGCTCCTAGCGTAGGAGATGCCTGCCTTGTTTCCTGCGCGTTTTTTTATTAATTAGAGTCTTGCGTAGGCCCTTAACTTTATGCTTAAAGAAGGTCTTTTAAGTTAGGATTTAGTAAAAAACCTAGCTTAGCTTTTTAGCTTGTTTATTACCTTAATATTTAACTACTTTACGTAGAAGGCGTTTAACTTCTCTTTTATTTAAAGTACTTAAGCCTAAGGACTTACTATTGCTTAAAAGGCTCTTAATCTTAAACCTTTTTAATATAACTTTATAATTAAAAATAAAAGGCCTATAGCCTTAAAGGCCTTTAAGATTGTTATTTCTTTAATTAAGACCTGCTAGGCTTAGTAGAAGAGGAGAAAGAAATCCTTTTTACTTATTAAGGTAAGGCCCTAGTTTCTCTTTAGAAATCTAGATATCTCAGCCTAGTAAGCTAATAAGAGAGGCTTAAATAAGGCAATATTAAGAGGCAGCAGCGTGTAGGTTAAATTAGGATATTAAACCATAAGAAGAATCTTGTTCTAATTACAGTACTTAATGTTGCGGATTCGATCTCCAGGTATATAACCTGTTGAGGATATGTGGTCGCTTGTTCTACTATTAACTCAGAGGTAGAGGTCTCTGCCTTCTACTTGTTCGTAGTAGACTCAGAGGCAGCCAAATCTAGGCTTATAACCTGTTAGAGATTGAGGAGGAGGTGCACAGCGTGAAGGATAAGGATAAGAGAATAAAATAATAGAGACTAGAGGAAGACAGTGTTAGAGAAGATAGCAATTGTAGGCTTATCTTAATATCTTGATTGTCTTTCTGTCTTGCTGTCTTGTCTTGCTTTCTTCTAACTACAGTCTATATATACTTGTAACTTGCATTCTAGAAAGTTCTGTATTACGCAATAGCTTGCGTAGTAGATTGCGTAATCTATAGTAGATTGCGTAATCCTAAACGTTATCAATCACAACAATTAATTGATAACAATGATAAGAAATACTAGTAGCGTAATAGCTTCTAGTAATCAATTGATTGTAGATTTCATGTGTGATTTTGAGCACCTGAATTCTGTGGAGAAACAGCTGAGTAGCTTAATCTCCAACACTTAATATAATCTATAGTAAGGTAAGATTTATAGCTATCTAGGATAAGTAATAAATAAAAAGAGTAAGCCTTCGCCCTAGTATTGCAATTAAACACCTGTTTAAGCTACATAAGACTAATATTGTTATTTGTCTAGCTAAAAAGTAATAAGTAAATTTAAACTTAATAAGTTTTAAAATTATAAACTTGTAACTAGGCGTTTTGTATCAATTCTAAGGTTAATCAATATATAAAAGTAGATATAAGGTAAGATCTATTAGTGTAGATATAAGCTAAGAGTATTATCTACTCTTGCAAGCTATCTTAAATAGTACTTTTTCTATTTCTTTTTTTGTATAAGGGTTTACTAAAGATCTTCTTTAATCTTTTTAAGATACTAAAGAGAAAGCCTTTTTTATTCATATTGTATATGTAACGCGCTTTAATATAGTACTGCTTAATTTTCTTAAGTAAAAAGTTAAAGTACAGGCTATACTTCTTTCTTAAATTAGCCTTGTAGCAATTGTTGTTAATACCTGTTTTTTATCTTAAGATAAGCTCGTCCGGGTATTTCTAGACAAAGTAATTAACTTAGTATACTCTAACTTCTCTGCGCGCGATCTGTAAGGCGAAATTTTATATTATAGCTTATGTAGGTGCGAGGCCTTGCGTAGTAAGCTGCTTAATATACTGTAAGAGCTTCTGCTCTTATTGTAGGTAAATAGCTTGCTAGTTCTTGTAGTAGGTAGCGCGCGAGGTTAAGAGGCCTTAGTGTCTTTTTAACAGCGCTACGCGGCTACAACTATACTTGTTTGTAATCTAGCAATAGCTAAATTGTTCTCTAGATTTGCGTGATTTAATTGCTGTAATTGCAGCTTTAATTAGAGTTATATTAGTAGAGTTGTTGCATGTAAAATTTAAGGTGCTGTTTTGTTGGGTGGCACTGTATAGTGGGGGTGGCCGCTACTAAGGTAGACGTGCCAACGCGCAGGACGGGCCAACGCGCGGTTTGAACACCAAAACTACCACTAAACTTAAGGCTGTAGAGCCTTATACAATAGCTACTATTGCAAGATTTTTTAAGTAGTGAGATCTATAGGGCTTTAAATAATATATATAGCTATAGAAATTAAGTTAGAGTTTTAATCGAGCGCCCTGTGCGCGAGGTAGACGCTGGTTGAGCTATAATACTACTTTAAGGCTCTCTACTACTTGTAGGGCTCGCGATAGGCCTCTTTTTTAAGTAATCTTTTTAAGAGCCTTAAGGCTGCTCTTCTTACCCTTTTAAGAAGTTTTTATAGATTGTTGGAGTTGTTTTGCAGCTCTGCAAGCAGCTGCCCTAGAGGCCTATTTAGCAGCCCTTTTAGCCTTCTCCTTCTCCCTTACTAATTAAGCTACAGCCCTCGCCTGTTGCCTTATTTTCTTTTCTTTCCTTTTTGCCTGCATTGTCTCCTTACAATACCTGTTTATCTTAGCTTTTAGTATTGTACCTGCTCCTCCTCGCGCTTCTAGAGCTGCTAGCAATTACGTGCCTCTTTCACCTTCCTTAGAGACTAGACTATAGCTCTACCTTAGTACTCCTTAGGCTTCTAAAGTAAGAGAGGCTTCTCTTATATCTTACGCGTCTTTTTATTAACTAGAGCCTTGCGTAGGCCCTTAACTTTATGCTTAAAAGAGTCTTTTAAGTTAAGATTTAGTAATAAATCTAGCTTAGACTTTAAGCTTATTAATTACTTTAATTTTTTACTACTTTGCGTAGTAGGCGTTTAACTTTCTTTTAATCTAAGGTACTTAAGCCTAAGAACTTACTATTACTACTTAAAGAGCTCTTAATACTAAATCTTTTTAATATAACTCAAAGATTAAAGTGTAAGAGGCTTGTAGCTTTAAAGGCCTTTAGAATTGTTATTTTCTTAAAGGAGGCCTGCTAGGCTTGTAAAAGAAGAGAAAAAAAATCCCTCTTGCTTATTAAGGTAAGGCCCTAGTTCCTCTCTAGAAATCTAGATATCTTAGCCTAGTAAGCTAATAAAAGAGGCTTAAATAGGGTAATATTAAGAGGCTGCAGCGTGTAGGTTAAATAAGAAGAATAAACTATAAAAAGAATCTTGTTCTAATTATAGTACTTAATAAGATTTATAGTAAGGTAAAATTTATAGCTTTCTAGAATAAGTAATTAATAGAAGGATTAAGCTTTTGCCTTAGTATTGCAATTAAACACCTATTTAAGCTATACAAGACTAATATTATTATTTATCTAGCTAAAAGGTAATAAAGTAATTTAAACTTAATAAGTCTTAGGATTAAAGGCTTGTAACTAGGTGTCCTGTATTAATCTTAAGGTTAATTAATATATAAGGGTAAGCGCTAGGTAAGATCTATTAGTATAGATGTAGGCTAGGAGTGTTATCTACTCTTGTAAGCTATCCTAAATAGTACTCTTTTTTTCCCTACTTATATAAAGGCTTACTAAAGATCCTCTTTAATCTTCCTAAAATACTAAGGAAGAAGCCCTATTTATCTATATTATATATATAACGCGCCTTAACGTAGTACTACTTAATTTTCTTGCGTAGAAAATTAAAGTATAGGCTATACTTTCTTCTTAAATTAGCCTTATAGCGATTGTTATCCATGCCTATTATTTATTTTAAAATAAGCTTATTAAGGTACTAGTAGACAAAGCAATTAATCTAGTATAATTTAACTTCTCTTTTTACAATTTGTAAGGCAAAATTTTGTATTATAGCTTATGTAGGTAGAAGGCCTTGCCTAGTAAGCTATTTAATATACTATAGGAGCTCTAGTTCTTAGTATAAGTAGAAAGCCTGTTGATTTTAAGACTTAAGGTTACGTAAGGTTAAAACACTTTAGTGCCTTTAAGAGAGCGTAGATTGTACTACACTATTCTTTTCTGCAAACTTTGTTTACAAGAAAGATGCGCCTAGTGCGCGCAAATTAATGTTATTAATTGCTTCCTAGATTAGATCTATATTGGTTGGTACCGAGGTTGACGGCCTAACGCGCATGACGGCGTAACGCGCACCCCTACTAAAACAACACCACCTTTCAACACCTAATAACTCAACCAATATAGATCCCATCTAGGAAGCAATTAATAACATTAATTTGCGCGCACTAGGCGCATCTTTCTTGTAAACAAAGTTTGCAGAAAAGAATAGTGTAGTATAATTTACGCTCTTTTAAAGACACTAAGGTGTTTTAACCTTACGCAACTTTAAGGCTTAAAATTAATAGGCTTTTTATTTACAACAGGAGCTAGAGCTCTTACAGTATATTAAATAGCTTAATAGGCAAGGCCTTCTACTTATACAAGTTATAATACAAAATTTTGCCTTACAAATTACAAGAAGGGAGGTTAAAGTATACTAAGTTAATGGCTTTGTCTACTAGCACCCTAATAAGCATATTTTAAAATAGACAACAGGCATAAATAATAATTACTACATAGCTAATTTTAAAAAGAAATACAGCTTATACTTTAATTTTCTACGTAAGTAAATTAAGCAGTACTATATTAAGACGCGTTATATATATAATATAAATAAGAAGGGCTTCTTTCTTAGTATCTTAGAAAGATTAAAGAGGTTCTTTAGTAAACCTTTATATAAGCAGAGAAAAAGAAAAAGTACTATTTAAGATAGCTTACAAGAGTAGATAACACTCTTAGCCTATATTTATGCTAATAAATCTTACCTAGCGTCTACCTTTATATATTAATTAACCTTAAAATTAATACAGGACACCTAGTTATAAGCTCTTAATTTTAAGACTTATTAAGTTTAAATTACTTTATTACTTTTTAGCTAAATTAACAATAACATTAGTCTTGTGTAGCTTAAACAAGTTTTTAATCGCAATACTAAGGTAAAAGCTTGATCCTCTTATTAATTACTTATTTTAGATAGCTATAGATTTTACTTTACTACAAATTTTATTAAGTACTATAATTAGAATAAGATTCTCCTTGCAGTTAATTTTTTTATTTAACTTATACGCTGCAGCCTCTTAATATTACCCTGTTAAAGCCTTTCTTATTATCTTACTAGGCTAAGATATCTAGATTTCTAGAAAAGAACTAGGGCCTTACTTTAATAAGCAAGAGGGATTTCTTTCCTCTCTTTTACTAAGCCTAGCAGGCCTTTTTTAAAGAAATAATAATCTTAAAGGCCTTTAAGGCTACAGGCCTCTTACTCTTTAATCTTAAAGTTATATTAAAAAGATTTAGTATTAAGAGCTCTTTAAGTAGTAGTAGTAAGTCTTTAAGCTTAAGTACTTTAAACTAAAAAAAGTCAAACGCCTACTACATAAGGTAGTAAAAGATTAAGGTAATAAATAAGCTTAAACGCTAAGCTAGTTTATTACTAAATTCTAACATAAAAGACTTTCCTTAAGCATAAAGTTAAGGGCCTACGCAAGGCTCTAACTAATAAAAAATATGCAAAAAATAAGACAAGCCTTTCTTACTCTAGAAGCTTAAGGAGTACTAAGGTAGAGCTGTAGTCTAGTCTCTAAGGAAGGTAAAGAAGGCACGTAATTGCTAACAACTCTAGAAGCGCGAGAAAGAGCAGGTACAATACTAAAAAGCTAAAATAAACAGGCATTGTAAGGAGAAAAGGCAGGCAAAGGTAATAAATAAAAAAATAAGGCAATAGGCAAGAGCTGCAGCTTAATTAGTAAAGAAGAAAGAGAAGGCTTAGAAAGCTGCTAAATAGGCCTTTAAAGTAGCTGCTTGCAGGACTACAAAACAACTCTAACAATCTATAAAAACTTCTTAAAAAGGTAAAAAAAGCAGCCTTAAGGCTCTTAAAAAGGTTACTTAAATAAAGAAGCCTATCGCGAGCCCTACAAGTAGTAGAGAGCCTTAAGGTAGTGTTACAGCTTAACTAGCGTCTACCTCGCGCACAGGGCGCGCGATTAAAATTCTAACTTAATTTCTATAGCTATATATATAATTTGAGCCCTATAGATCTTACTACTAAAAAATCTCGCAATATTAGCTCTTATGTGAGGCTCTACAGCCTTAAGTTTAGTAGTAGTTTTAGTATTTAAACTGCGCGTTACGCCGTTATGCGCGTTACGCTGTTAACCTTAGTACCGTGTCTGTGCGCGCAATGACCTAGTTCGCGTAATAACCTACCTTAACACAACAACCACCTACACAAATTACAACTTAACTCTACTAATATAGATCTGATTTAAAAAGCGATTAAAGATATTAAATCGCGTAAAGAAGGCGCATTTTTTAGCTATTACAAAGTTGTAAAAAGATATAGGATGAGCTATTATACGCTCGCTCGAAGACACTAAGGGTAAACTTAGCCGCGCGCGATTGCCTATCTTTCTTTACACCTACAACACAAGAAGGAGCTTATACAATATATTAAAACGCTTACTAAGAGGCGTACTTTACTTACAAAAGTCATAATATGCAACTTTGCCTCCTCTTTAGTTAGTAAAGAGGTCTTAAAAAGCTAGGTTACTTACTTTATTAACAGGAATCCTACCTATCTTATCTTGCGCTAGCAGGTAGGAATAGATCGCAATTGCCACAAAGCTGATTTAGAGGCTAAATATAGCCTCTACTTTAAGCTACTACATAAGAAGATAAGGGAATACAATATAAGGCCTTCTTAAATCTTTAATATAGATAAGAAAGTCTTTATAATTAGAGTAACTAGAAGGTTGATAAAAGTGTTTAATAAGAAGATATATAACTAAAAAGGAGTTAGAGCTGCAACTTAGGACAGTTTTAAAGAGTAGGTAACTGTTCTAGCCTGTGTTTGTTTAGACAGTATAGCTTTATCCTTAGCTCTTATTTTTTAGTTGTAAGGGTGCGTTGGGTTGACCAAAGATGCAAGGTAAACATTGAATCAATTAGATACAGAACTATAGAGAGACTATGTGGGTTTTTATATCCAATCCGGATAGTTAGGACTAACTAAGGTTATCGGAGGTCGCCGGGTCAGCTGACAGTTAGCGTAACTAGTGCGGCTGATAGTTAGCAGCTAGTGCTAAGGTACTAATGCTGAGGTAAGAAAAGCCAACGAAGGCCACAGGCCGAGTACTAGAGGACATTAAGGCTTTAGCCCTTTATAATACCCCCCTCCTAAAAAAAAAATAGTAGAAGTAGTAATCCTGTTACCTAGAGTTCAATTCTTCTAGGGCTTCCGTATCTTTTAGATTAATAGCTGGTTCCTAGGTTAGATCTAGATATCCTAACTATTTAACTAAGTACTGCTTTTTTTTCCTCTCTCTCTTTCCTCTAATAAGGTCTCCACTAGGTATTCTTCTCTATCCTCTGTCTTAATTAGTAGAGGTTCATTGTCGTCTATAGGCTAGCTTAGTAGAGGGTCTAAGGACGCTAGTCTAAGGTTATTAATATTAAATACTAGGTAAATCTAGCTAGGAGTATTTAATTTAACTGCGTTTAGTCTAATAACCTTAAGTACTGTATACTTTAGATTTTTCTAGTTAAGTTTTCTGCTAGGCCTTTTTGTTTTGTAGTAGTTGCCTAGTTTTAACTATACCTTATTACCTATTTTAAGCTAAGGTAATTAGTGCCTTTTCTTATTTGCCTGTTTTTCTTGTTCTT
This sequence comes from Alternaria sp. 'sect. Undifilum', assembly GCA_024321975.1. NCBI lineage: Eukaryota > Fungi > Ascomycota > Dothideomycetes > Pleosporales > Pleosporaceae > Alternaria > Alternaria sp. 'sect. Undifilum'. The sequence continues at coordinate 1,977,969 of JAJJZI010000010.1, read as the reverse complement.
ATTAACTTTCTCTTATTATAGCTTGTGCAAGCTTAATACTTTGTTATAGTTTATTAATAATTTTTTCTACTTTTTAATAGTCCTCTTATATTCTTCTTAGAAGTTGTTGTTAAGAGCTGTGCTTAGTTGCAATTTGTAGAGGATCTACCTTATAGCTGTATTATAGGAAGAAAGGAGACATCTTAGTAGACTAAGCTTGCCTTGCTATAACTGTAATTCTAGCTATCTTTAGGTTGCTTTTCCAATTCATTTAATCTTAATTACAGAAAGCTTGTAAATAAGCCTATACTATAGAGTTTATTCTTTCTATAGACTTGTTAGTTTTAGGATAGTATCTATAAAATAAGCGTTGCTTAATTTCTAATAACTTGCAAAGCTTAATCTAAAAATAGTTAACAAACTATATACCTCTGTCTAAAGTAATATAGTTTAGTAACTAATAGTAAGCTATAACAGAGTTAATAAAAGCTTTAGTAGCACTTTTTGTAGTAATATTCTTAAGGCCTATTAAGACAACGTCCTTACTAAGCCTATCTATAACTACTATAAGGTTTGTACAGCCTTTGCTTTCTAGTAATCCTATAATAAAATCTATAGAAATTTCTTTCTATATTTGCTTAGGTATAGGTAAGGGTTTTAGTAAACCTTGTAGGCTATCTCTCTAGAGTTTTGTTCTTCTACACACTAAGTAGTTCCTTATACACCTTCTAATACTTTTACTAATAGAGGGCTAAAAGTATTTTCTTAAAATAGCTTAATAAGTAATATTCCTTTCTAGATAGCCTAAAGCTCTAGAACCGTAGATTTTGTAGATAATTCTAGTTCTTAAAGGTTTATTATTAAGTACCTATTTTTAATCTTAGTATAGAAAGTTTCTAGAATTGTCTAGTTAGTATTTAGAAATAGAAAGTTTAAGATCTAAAGCTGTAGGAAATTATTATTTACTATCCCTTATAGCTTTCTAGGCTATTTAGTAGGTTTTGTTTTCTTTTTTAGCTTTATTCTATAGATCTTCTAGATCTAATTACTCCTAGGGTAATTCTAGTACTGCTGCTAGATAGCTATTGCAGCTAAAAGTTCTAAGCACCTCTTCTTCTTCTAGTTTCTTATTACTAGCTACAGTTGTAGGTTTAAATACTTATAAAAACCTCCTAGAAATCCTAGTATCCTAGTTGTTTGCTAGCATATCTTGTTGTCTCCTAGATAAGGCATTAGCCCTAGAGTTATTAACTCTAGGCCTGTAGGATATTTCTATATTAGGAAACTTTCCTAGAAATTAAGCCTATCTTATTTATCTCTTGCTAAGCTGTCTAGGCTTGCTAAAATATTTAAAGTTTTTATAGTCTATAATAACTATAAACTTCTTTAAAGACTGTAGCATAGCATCCTACTTAGATAAGTAGGAGATAACTACTAGTAATTCCTTGTTATATATCTCGTAATTGCTTTGCATGCTAGTTATCTTTTTTAAATAATAAGCTACTAGGCGTAAGCTTCTTTTATTATTATATTATAAGAGGACTTTTACTACTACATATCTAGAAGAGTCTGTTTCTAGGATTGTTTCTCTGTCAGGATCCTATTAAGCTAGTACTAGCTTAGTAATATATCACTTCTTTAGCTTATTAAAAGCCTTTTACTTAGTTTTTCCCTATTAAAAGGCGTTGTTACTAGTAAGCCTTAAAAGAGGAGTTACTATTTCTAAGTAGTTCCTAATAAATTATTAATAGAAGTTTATAAAACTAAGAAAACTGCGTACTCTTTTAACATTTGTAGGTACTTACTAATTTCTAATTGCTTTTACTTTCTTAGGGTCTATTTAAAGTCCTTTTCTAGCCTTAATAATAAATTTAAGTTATTCTGTACTCTGTATATTAAATTTACATTTCTAGATATTTAAAAGTAATCTAGCCTTACTTATAGCTTCTAAAACCTTATTTATATTGCGTTAGTGTTCTTTAAGCGTGCTATTAGTGTAAATTAATACATTATCTAGGTAGGCTAAGCAAAAATTGTTAATATACTTGCGGAGGGTCTAATTAATATAGCGTTAAAAGGTACTAGGAGCGTTTACTATACTAGATAGAGTAACTAGCTACTTATATAACTTAAATCTAGTATAAAAAGCTATTTTCTACTTGTCTCCTATATTAATTCTAATCTTATAGAAAGCTATAAAAACGTCAATTTTTATAAACTATTTAGCTTTTGCAATATTATTAAGGGTTTCCTAAATTAAAGGTAAAAGATAATAATCTTTTTTTATAATAGTATTTAGGGCTTAGTAATTAATGCAGAAACGTAATCCTCCTCTAGGTTTCTTAGCAAAAAGGAGAGGGGAGGAGGCAGGAGAGCTACTAGCTCTAATCTATCCTTTATTAAGTAGAGAAATAAGCTCCTTTTGTAATACTAGGAGTTATAGGCAGCTTATACTATATAGAGGTCCCTAGGGAACCTCTTTTTCCTTACCTTTATTGTCTTTCTCTAGTTTAGTTTAGTAATCTACTCTAGATCTGTGTAAAGGAGGTAGTACAGAAGCAGTTTTTAGATTAAAAATCTAAGCTAGGTGTTAATAAGCTTTAAGGAGTAAAGGTAGGACTTTTACTTTCTTCTTAGGAGCTAGGGCTTTTTTAATATCCTTAAGAGAAGCAGCAAAAGTCTAAATAAACTTATTCTTTTTCGCCCGCCTAATATAGGAGTAATAAGCTGTTGCGCTTATTTGTTTTAATCTCTAGTCTCCTTTAATATGGCAATCCTTAGTGCTAAGTAACTTAATCCTTTAGCTAGAAGAATAGATGTAAATTGTTTTTCTAGAAGGAGTAATAGTAACCTTTCTTCTATTTATTTAGGGCCGTCTAAGTATTAAATTGTAACTAGGGTGTGTAGGGGCTATATAACCCTAAATAGTATCTTTATAGCCTTTAATATTAATATCTAACCTAGTAACTTTGTTAATAGTTCTATATTTATCTGTAACTCCTTCTAATCTCCTAAGAGAAATAGAAATACACTATAAGTTAGCGTTCTTAATAAGTTAAGGGCTAATAAGCAAGTATGCAAGGTTTCTTGTATTAATTAAAGTAGAGGCAAAAGTGTAACAATTTACTAGCGCCTCTAAAGTAATTCTATTACTGCTTATGTTTTTTTTAAATTTAGCCTACTCCTTAACTAAGTTATCTTAACTTATTAGAGGCTCCTGCTAGTAACTTTAAACAAGAGCTACTCTTTTTCTAAATCTAAGTCCTTATTTAAGCTTCTCTTGCTAAGCTTATTATCTTTCTTAGAGTTAGAGGACTTAACTAAAGTCTTTTTTTTCTTTTTTAGAAGATCTTTTATTCTCTGTATAATATACAGATAGATAGCCTTTTTATTTATAGTTAAAACAGCGTCTTTCTCTGTACAACTATTCTAACTCCTAGTTACTAAACTATTAAGGTTTAGCAGTTCTTCCTATGTATTCTATCCCCTCTATCTAGTCTCCTTCTAAAGGAGAAGGAGGAGGAGAAGTTCTCCTAGATTTATACTCTTTAGGCTTATTGTCTTTGCCTTTAGAGTACTCCTTTATTCTATAGAGGTAATTAGTAATCTCTATTACTTTATTTTGCAGGCTATCTAAATCTTTATAAGTAATACTTACAAGTTTATCTTAAAGTTTCTAAATAAGACTTTTTTAAAAAAGCATTATTCTTGTATCCTTGTCTAAACTACTATTAGATAATAGTAGTTATTCCTAGAATTCTATAATGTATTTGCGTATACTTTTCTTGCCTTAGCTTATAGACTAGAGCTTGTTCTTAGCTCTCTTTGCACTATAGGGATCCCTAAACATTTAATTAAAGAAGTTTAACAGCTTATTAAAGTTCTATAAATTAAAAATCCCTATTTAGTTAAGGAAAGGCAGGGTAAGAGTTGCAGCTAAGCCTTTTAGTTAACTAAAGGCGTAGTCACAAGTCCTTTTATCCGTATTAAAATCTTCTTTATTATTTTCTACCTTAGCAGTAAGCTATTATTAAAAGATTTAGTATATCTTTCTGTTTTTATTAAAGGTATTAAGATCTAGTTGTTTAAAACGCCTAGGCGTTTAAGCTTGTTAATTTCCTAAGGTAGCTAATAAAGTAGGTAACTAAGGTAGAGGTTGTTGTTCTACTTTAGGCTCCCTTTGTTGTAGCGTGCCTATAGCCTCCTAAGCTTGGAAGGCCTCTTGTATCCTTGTAGAAGCAGCTATTTTATCTAGGCTACTTGCTCTACAAAGACCTTCTAAAGTAGTTTCTACTTTAGGTCTGCTAACACTATCTTAGTGTAGTTCTACTATCCTTACAGCTAAAAGAGCTGCTAAGGGTTCTACTATTATATTTGTAGGTACTTGCTAGTACTCTATATTGTTAACAGGAATTATTATAGGTGCTACTATGCTTAGTAGGCTTATCCTTTTCGTGTAGGGGCTACTACGCTTAGCAGGCTTATCCTTTTGTGTAGGGGCTACTACGCTTAGTAGGCTTATCTAACGAATTTAAACGCCTTAGGGACTTATACAACTAAGTATCCCTTAGCACTTTTAATCTAGTGCTTCTTCTATTAATCCTTTAGTAGATTTAAATAGTTAACTAATTAACTAGCGCTTTAATTAATTAGATTCTTGCGCGTAGATATAGCTCTAGCTAGCTTCTTGTCTAGATATAGCTCTAGAGGGCTCCTAAGTACGACGTAGCTACGCAAGTAGCTAAAGAAGGATCTAATTTAATTGTAAAGGTGCGTTAGGTTAACTAAAAATGCAAGGTAAACAGTGAATAAATTAGATACAGAACTATAGAGAGACTACGTAGGTTTTTATATCTAATCTGGATAGTTAGGACTAACTAAGGTTAGGACTAACTAAGGTTATTAGAGGTCGCCGGGTTAGCTGACAGTTAGCGTAACTAGTGCGGCCGATAGTCAGCAGCTAGTGCTGAGGTGCTAATGCTGAGGTAAGAAAAGCCAACGAAGGCCACAGGCCGAGTACTAGAGGACATCAAGGCTTCAGCCCTTTACACTTGTAAATAAGCGCTTATTAGTAAGTAGTTACGTAACAGCGTTGTAGTTGCCTAGCTATAATTATCTGTATATATTGTATAGTCCCTGCGGGGTTATCCCCTTGTCCCTTAGTCTAGATTATAACACTATTCTTCTCCTTTAAAGATTTGTTCTTAAATCACGTAGTTATTTTTGTGTAGTTTTATTATTAAATAACTAAGGTTTGCCCTGTGTTATAAGTTAAGTGGTTATTATATCCTCCTTCTATTAATATTACTTACATCTTAGTTCTAAAATTATTTGCACTAACTATCTTGCTAAAGCTCCTTGTAATTATTATTTCTTAGAAGGCCTTATTTATTTTGTTATACCTAATTCTTGTCTAAAGTATGCTAAGTATACGTGGTTAGGTTAAGCATGTGTAAATATATCTTAAAAGTCTTTAAATTATACTTGCAATAAGTATTAAAAGAAAGTAGATAATAATCAAAAGTTACTTATAATAGTAATTTCGCGTTTACTGCAGAATAAGAAAATTCTAAAATAGGCTAAAAAGCATACTTGTAAGAAAGCGTTGTGCCTTGCTTTAGATATAGAGGTTGCTAGTAAGCTTAAAATAGCGCAAGAAACTAATTATCCTACAGCATTTATTAGCATAGCCCTTTAGCCTATAATATAGGCTACTATAGATTTAATTGATGCTTCTGTTGCTAAGCTTAGTCTTGCTGTGTTGGAAGCTAGCAGTAGTTTAAAAGGTATATTATTTATTTTATTCTTGCTGCTTAAGCGTTTTAACATAGTAGTCTAGTTATAAAGCTAAAGTAGGTTATTTTTGTTTCTGTGTGTGTGTGCTAACGTCCTTAGTTTAATTCCTAGTATAGTTGTTATATTTTTATAGTATTTGTTAGTAGTTAGTTAGATTTGTGTTAAGTTTATATGTATTGTTACTGTCTAGGTAGCCTAACTATTTAACTAGATATTCTTTGCTGTTATTATTATCTTAGTGTGCAAGGATTCTTTTAACTTTAAATTTGTTTTCTTCTTCTATTTTGTAATAAAAGGTTTTCTAGAGTAGCATCCTTAGGTCTGCTAGTTCTAACATGTTAATATAAAATTTTAGGTAAATCTTTGCGTCTGCTAGAAGGTTGAGCATATATATTACTAGTCCCTTCTAGTTAAGAATTAAAAACAGTCTAACTTTAATATTGTTAAGTCCTTTGCTAGGTTGTTTAGTGCGAAAATTCTTTATCAGTAGATATACTTTATCCCCCTTTTTTAGCTAAAGTGCTGTTTTTTATTTCTAGTTAATATATAAAAGACTTTAGCGTTAAGCCTTTTTAACTGTTGTTTTAAGTAACTTATATACTAATTTTAGCTTATTAGCTGTTGTAATAGCTACTTCTATCTTTAAGCTTAAAAATGTACATGTAAAGAAATTTAGGTATCTTCTATAATTTGCGTAGAATAGAGTCTATCTTATAGACTCTAAGAGCTTATTATTATATACTATCTATGCTATAGGTAGTAATAATACCTAATTATTCTGCTGTTAATTAATATATATTCTAAATTATACCTGTATTATACAGTTTGTTTGCTCTATTTGTTTGTCTATCTGCAGTCAATATGCTATTAATAGCTTTCTTTTAGTTCTTATTGCGGCAAGTAATATTATTTAAAAATTTAAGGTAAAGAGCTTATCTTTATTACTAATAATTAACTTTAGTATGCTATAGTGTTTAATAATTTAATTATTAATAATATGCGTAAGCTGTACTACTGTAAAGTCTTTTCTAAAAGTAATATACTCTACTTGTTTAATAAATTAATTAACTACTATAAGAATTGCGTTGTAAGATACTTTAGTAATAAGGTCTCTTAAGACTAGTAGGCCTGTAACAAAGTCTATAATAATATCTAACTATAGTATATTAAGTAGTTTTATTGCTTATATTTCTTTGTAAGGTGCGTGTGTACTATACTTGTTCCTCTAACAGTCTACATATTTAGTAATAAAGGTAGTAACTTTATCTTTTATTCCTAAAAACTTATAATTTCTCTTAATAAGTTCTATTGTTCTTGTAATACTTAGGTAACTATATACTAAGTTGTTGTAGTGTTGTCTAATAATTACTTTTTATAATTCTTCTAGTATATTATACGTAATACGCATTAGTAGATTAAGCATCTATGCTAGTCCTAATAATCTATTATTATTAACTTGTAGTATTATAGAATTAGTTATCTCTTTTGTTCCTGTAATGTTATATCTGCAGCTAAGAGCATCTACTCTTCTATTATTATTTTCTAGTATATACACGATCTTATAATTGTATTATTCTAGTTTCTCTAACTATTAAACCTAGCGTTAGTTAAGTCTTTTAGTAGTTATAAAATTAACTAAGTTCTTGTAATTTGTATATATTATAAGTTCTAAGTAGCTTTTAGCGTATACTCTCTAATATCTTAAATAATGAATAATAGCTAACAGCTCCTTGTTATAAATATTATATTATTTCTCTAGTCCTAAAAACTTGCAAAAATAATAGGCAATTAGGTACTATTAACCTTTATATAGTTAACTAGCGTATTCTCTAAGTGTAAGGTCTAATGTGTCTATTTTAAATTATAGTAGCTATCCTACTTAGAATTTATAAAAGTATAGTAGTTCTATACTTACATTCTTAAGTGTTTAGAAGGCGTTCTTTGCTTCTCTACTCTACTTAAAGAGTATTTTCTTCCTTATAAGTCTTGTTAATAGAATAGTAATCCTAGAATAATCTTTAATTAATTATTAATTAAAGTTTAAAAATTTTAAAAAAGATTATATTTTCTTAACTGTTGTTAGTTGTAGCTATTCTTTAAATACTTATATTTTTTCTTTACTTATCTATACTCTTTATACCTTTATAATATATTCTAGAAAAGTAACTTTGTTCTTATAAAACTTACATTTCTTAGGTTTTAGTTAAAAGTTAAACTAGTCTAAGTATCTTAGTACTGTGTAGATATATTGAACATAATCTCTTAGGTTCTTAAAGTAAATAAAGATAGTATCTAAGTATGTAATAATAAAGATGTCTAGGTATACTCTTAACACGTTATTAATAAGTTTTTAAAATGTTACTAAAGCGTTTATAAACTTAAACAGTATAATTGTGTATTTATAGTATCTATATCTTATTTAAAATATTGTTTTCTATTCTTTACTTTTCTTAATCCTAATAAGGTAGTATCTATTTTATAAGTCTAATACTATAAAGACCTTAGTGCAAGATAATTAATTCTTAAGTTTTATAATATTAAGTAGTAGATATTAATTCTTTACTGTAATATTGTTTAACTTCTAATAGTTAACATATATTCTTAGTAGCCTGTTCTTCTTTAGTATAAAGAGTATAAAGAATCTTACTAGTAATATTAAAAGTTTTATATAGCCTTTTGCTAAATTCTTATCTAGCTTTTCTCTTAGTATCTTAAGTTCTATTTCTAATAGTTAATAAATTAGTCTAAAGGGTAAAGTCTTCTCTTCTTCTAAGATAATCTTATAATTCTAGGGTTAGTATCTTAGTAAGGCTTTACTGTCTACTACTTTTATAAAGAAATGCTAAAATTCTTTATACTTTTTTAAAATATCTAGAGTTACGTGTGTTTTTAAAACTCTAACTTTATAATTTAGGGGAGCCTTTCTAGTATATATTAAGTTAAACTCTCTTGTCTTAAGGCTGTTCTTAGTTAAGGTTTACTATCCCTTAGTAATATTATTAATTTTCCTCTTATCTACTATCTTAATTGTTAGATATATAGGCTAGCTTATAGTTATATTAAGTTTACAGCACTTAAATAAGAACTTCTTTAACTTCTAGTTAATTTGTAGGTTGTATTCTTATAACTAAGGAAGTCCTAATATAATATTGTAAGTAGCTAGTCTAAAAACGTCTAGGTCTATCTCTTCCTAGTGTTCCTAGATGCAGAGCGTTACTTAGGTGACCTTATAAGTAATTGTTGTCTTGCCTAGTATAGGCTAACTATTAGCTATATATAGTAGATAGGGTTCTTGTTTCTTTAGTAGTTATAGGCCTGCTACTAGCACTACTTAAGTAGAAATAAAGTTAGCCTGTGCGCTAGAATCTATTAGTACCTGTATTTAGTATCTATTAAGCTTTACTGTAAGCTTAAGGAGGCTTAGGAGATTTATTACATAAATCTCTCTAGTAGTTCTAGGTGTTTAGGGCGTTTATCTAAAAAGACTATGTACTAAATCTATAGAACTTCTTTGTAATAAGGTGTTTATTGCATTTAATATTAAGGCATGTATGTTATAAAGGTTAGTTATACTTCTATACACTAGTTCTATTCTTATAATCCTTCTACTGCGTTATATATATTTATAGGTTCTCTTTTAGATTATTGTGTTTATAAAAGTATAGGCTATGTCTCTTATTCTATATATATACTGCGCATTTATTGTTAAGGTAATTATACTATTAGTATTTGCATTTAGGCATTCTCTTAAACTTCTTAGAAAACTATCCTAATTTATTTTTATTAGAATAATAGATTGTACAGTTTTATACATATATACAGTTTATAAATACTTTGTATATTCTAGGTTATGTAGGTCTATCTAGTAGTATATATCTTTAGTGTAGCTATTATCTTAAGCTTTACGCTATTATTATGTTACCTTAAGTTTGTTGTAAATCTCCTTTATCTCTTTGTCTAAGAGCTAGCGTGTTAGCTTATTCTAGGAAGCCTTAGCTTCTTTAGTTTATTTTTATACAAAATTATTATATATAGCCTTATTAATAGTTGTTACTAGAGTAAGTTCTTTCTTTTGCAGTTCCTCTAGTAAATTAGTATACTAGCTATAGTCTAAGAATATTTTTTATAGAGTTCTATAAAGACTTCTTTAGGTTATCTAAGTTACTTAAGTAGGGCATTAGTCTTCTTTACTAGATCTATAAAGCATCTAGTCTTTATAAGTAGTAGTACTTATGTGCTAATATTATGTCTGTCTTCTATAGTGTAGGTAAGGAGTTTTTATATATATATAGGAACTGTCTTCTTGTTGTATACTACTAGCTCTTTCTATGTAATTAGTGTAGCTAGTTAATAGCTTTCCTAAAACTTAGCTATCTTGCTATATTTAGTTTTTTCTACTAGGGTTACTTCTATATCTTTGTCTAGCATTATCTTAGAAATGTTGTTATCTAAGGTTTCCTCTAGCGTAATTATTACTATATTATCTAGACTATTAATACTTATTTAGTTCTATTCTTAAACTATAATAGTAGGTTATATAATAACATTCTATTTATTATCTAGATTGTTATTAGGATTTGTATAGTAAATAATATTAAGTTGTTAAGTTACTTTGCCTTAGCTTTAGTAGTCTTGTTTTATATAACTTTTCTTGCTATATTTATAATAAGTTACTTTTTTGTTACTTTTATTATGCGCAAACTTTTTTCTTTCTAGTTTTTTATTAATGTTGTTAAGGTGCATTAGCTTATAGCTATTATTAGTATAATGCTTTAGGGTCCTAAGTACATAGTCTCGCTAACATCCTTAGTTAGAGTATAGGTGTTAAACTATTTAATGTAGTTAAGCGTCTGTGTTCCTAGGTGCGTAATTCCCTAGCGCAAATAACTATTCCTTTAACATAAGCTTATATAGTTTATTATTAACTCTAATAGCTTTAGCTATAAGTTTATTAAGTGTGTTAAAGTTAGCTCTACTTTGCATAAGTTCTTATTATATAGTAGGTTTAAGACTTTGTTAGTACATCTATATTAAAGCGTTATTGTCCTATTTAATAACTGTTTTATACTGTTAGAATTTAGTTATATAGTTAGTAGTAGACTTAGTTTATTATAGTCTCTAAATCTTTTACTTTATAACTATAGATTCTTTAAGAAGTAAGAAAACTTCTTTTATTTTAGCTTTAAAGGCATTTTAGTCTTTAACTAGAGCTATGTTATTAGCGTTTATAATAGCACTATTTATATAGCATTAAAAGATTAAGTTAGCCTACTTCTCTGCATCTCCTTAAAGATACGTAGAGGCTAAAACTACCTTATTATTATTATTAATCCAGTCTTCTTTAATATAGAAGTATCTATTAACTTAGAGGAGCTAAGCGTTAAGCTTGCTACAATTACTATAATAAGTCTTAGGCTTATTAGCGCAGCTTATACCTCTTAGTAAAGGAATTAGTAAGTGTGTTTATAGCAGTATTGCTTATCTTAAGGGTGTTTAAAGTGTAAAGATTATCTAAAGATAATTTAAGTTAGTTTTTAGGGAATAAACAAGTACTAAGGACATAGGGTGTACTAGATAATTAGAAGATTAATGTAATAGTACAAGGTTAAGAGATAAGTCTTAATCTTTAGATTAATTACTAAGATAAAACTCTAAGTTAAACATAATAAGCTATAAGGGCATATTACCTACTACTATATACTAATAAGTGTAGCGCTTGTGTACGAGCGTGCGCTTGTAGACAATTATGCTTATTAATAATTAGTTACGTAGTTGCGCTCGTAGATAAGCGCTTGTTAGTAAGCAGTTACATAGTTGCGCTTGTAGATAAGCGCTCGTTAGTAAGCAGTTACGTGACAGCGTCGTAATTGCCTAGCTGTAATTATCTGTCCATGTTGCATGGTCCCTGCGGGGTTGTCCCCTCATCCCTTAGTCTGGATCGTAACAGCCGCGTCGTCCGAGTTAGGAAGGCTAGTGCAGCCTCACCACCTTGTACATGAGACGACTCAACAACAACACGTTTCTAATACTTTTGCTTTTAGGTAGAGGCTTGTAACGCTTTGCGCTTATCTTTTTAGGACAATTGTATAGCTTTTTCAGCATCGCGGGCTGCTTTTTAGGCTGCCTTTTTAGCTATCTTGGCAGCTTTCTCCTTCTCCTGCACCTCCTTAAGTCTCTCTCTTTTGACCTATCTTTTTTTAGCTTATTAAAGCTTGTATAATTAAGCTTACTTTTTTAGGTAAGCCTTTTTAGTTTTCTGTAGTTGTAGTTCTTGTTTTTCTTGTTGTTATACTATTTTATTGTCCTAAGCCTAACAGACCTTATAAGGAGACCAAAATACTGCACTACTGTAGTACTTTTTCTAGTTACTAAGTTGCAAAGTTTACTGCTTCTTTTTATGCTTCATTTTTACTAAAAGAGCATCTCTTAGTGTTACGACCCGAACTAAGGGACACTTAGAACAACACCTCAAGGATCATGCGACGCAGACAAAGGATTACGGCACGGCAACTACGCCGCTGTTACGTGACTGCTTATTAACAAGCAGGACCTGCACGCTTGTACACAAGCACAAAACTTATTAGTATATAGTGTAGGCACTAAACTCTTATAGCTTAGTGTGTTTAACTTATGTGTTTAATTTATGTATTAATTCAAAAATTATACTTAATTCTTACCTGTTATGTTATTACATTGTTCTACTAAACGTGCTAATACACCCTCGTACTATTACATTAATCTTCTAATCGTGCTAGTACACCTACCGTCCATTGCACTCACTCATTCCCGAGAACCAACCTTAGATTATCTTCGGACGATCTTCACACTTAGGCCCTTAATTTTATAATAAAGAAGCTTATTTTCTATTAAAATATAGTAGAGGGATCTGCAGAGCTTTTTTTGTCTTCTGTAGGCATTTTTCTTGTGTTAATTTGCATATAAGAAACTTTATTTTAAGCTAATATTTATTACTAAATACTAATGCTGTACTTTTATCTAAACTTGAAGCCTCTTTTCAAAATTTTTTAAGTAAAACATTTTAGTTTAGTAGTACAATACTAGTAACTTTAAAAGACTTTTTAATAGTATTCTTAGTAGAAGCCTGCACTTAGACAGCCTAAAACAGCAGAAAAAATTCTTCTTTTGTTACTAGGAGAAGCCCCTAACTGTTTTAAAGATAAGATAAGAGCTAGTTTAAGTAGGCGTCTAATATAGGCTTAAACAACGCTATACCTAGTGGCTGAAGGGTATAGGTTAAATAAAGAGGCAATACAGCTTATAAGATCTTGTTATTACTACAATATTTAATAAAATCTATTATTACATAACATCTATAGCTGTTAAGAATAAGTAATTAGTAACTCAAGCAAGCTTTCTGCTTAGTTTTGCAATTAAACACCTTCTTAAGCTAAGCTAGCCTAATATTATTAGTTGTCTAACTAAAAAGAGATAAGGTAATAAAGATGAGGTGGTTATCTTGTTTAATTAAGGCTGCCTAGGTTAATTGTATAGTGTTGTTAACTAACTTAAATATAAGACTTAGCAGCAACGCTTCTTTATCTAAACAAATATAAGCTATTACTATTACTTACTTTTTATTGCTATCTTAAATTACTGCTGTCACCTGTTTTTAACTGTATATCTTCTTGTTAGACACTTTTTTTTAACTGTCTAGTTACACTAATTATAAAGCCCTTCTTATCTATATTGTATTTATTTTTTAAGGTGTCAAAGGTGGTGGTGGTTGTTGTAGTCAAAATGGGGTTCCAAAAAAGTGAAAAGCAGCTACCCTCTACTAATTAATCGCAAAAGTTTAAAAAATTGTGTGTAGTTAACGAGATTTGAACGGTGGGTGGATGAGTTCTAAGAGGAAAGCTTAGACCACCGAGCGATAATTAGGGTCAAAAATTTGCTAAAGCACCAAAAAACGACACTAGTTGAAACGTGTCCAACGGCGATTGCCAGCCTATGGCTGACAACAGGATTACAGTAGGATTGCAACATAATGCGATGGAGGAGCTATATTGTATATATGCTAAGCTTCTACCTTATAATTCTCTATTTTATTGTATAAGAAATTAAAATACAAGCTATATTTAGCTTCTGAACTAGCTTTATAGCAATCCTAATCTATCTTAGTCTGCTAATGCGAGATAAGATAAGAGGAGTTCCTGCGCAAGAAGCGCGTAACCTAGCTTTCTAAGACTTCTCTACCAAGAAGAGATAACGCAAAGCTACTAATTATCGCTTAGGTAGGTAGTATACAACGCTTAGTGAGCGATTGTATGTATTGTACAAGCTCTGTCTTGTGTTCTAGGTGGAGGGATTAGTGGGCGATTGCGTGTGGTTGGCATTTGCCTTAGTGCCTTCAAGCGAGCGTTATCCGATTAACTCTGAATCTTTTTGCAACTTCGCGATAGCTAAAAGATGCGCCAGGAGCGCGCGATTTGATATCTTCAATCGCTTTCTGAATCGGGTCCATGGTGGTGGAGTTATGACGCGTTTTGTATATGTGGTTGATGTTGGTGGGTGGTTCATAACGCGACCATGTTCAAAAGGTGCACAGACACGGTACCGAGGTGGACGGCGTAACGCGCATGACTGCGTAACGCGCACCTTTTGCTATAGTAATCTCTAATATTTTCTAAAATTAAAATAGCAGTAACTTCTTTAAAAACTAACCTTTTTTGAAAATTCTTGAAGATTGAGAATCTAGAAACTTAGATCTATGACTCTAGAATTTTACTTTAATTTCATATAGCTTGGTTTTAGAGATACTAGCTCTCTATACAAATATAAACTTTTTAATTAAGCTATATTAAACTAAAGTAAAATTCTAAGTATATAAAGCTAAGCTTTTAAATACTCAAATTAAAAGAATTTTCAAAGAAAGTCAACATTTAAGAAAGTTAGATTAAAAATGAGATTTTTTTATAGTGTGATTTTAAAATTTCTTTTATATCTACTTAAGTATAGTACTTTGAAGTACCATTACTTATATTTAAGACTATAAGTAAGAAACAGAAACTTTTAGCCTATTTAGAATTTTTGAAATCTTTATAAATAAAAAGTTTATATTTGTATAGAGAGCTAGTATCTCTAAAACCAAGCTATATGAAATTAAAGTAAAATTCTAGAGTCATAGATCTAAGTTTCTAGATTCTCAATCTTCAAGAATTTTCAAAAAAGGTTAGTTTTTAAAGAAGTTACTGCTATTTTAATTTTAGAAAATATTAGAGATTACTATAGCAAAAGGTGCGCGTTACGCAGTCATGCGCGTTACGCCGTCCACCTCAGTATACCGTGTCTGTGCGCGTTTTGCGCATGGTCGAGTTTTGCGCACCCTAACAACATGAAGATTTTAGAAAAATAAGGCTGTAGAGCCACCACTAACAGCTAGTATCGCGAGATTTCGTAGAGTTGTAGTATATATAGTATTACAATTAATTTGCACTACTTATATTTGCTTAGTAAGGTAATGTTGCGCCCGCGGCGGGTAGTGCGCGCTAGGGCAGCTAGTGCAGCTACCTTAGTTTTAACATAAGATAAATTAACAATAATATGTTTTTAATGCTTCTACTTTTAAGTAGAGGCTTGTAAGGCCTTACACTTACCCTTTTAGGACAGTTATATAGCTTTTTAAGCGTCGTAAGCTAATTTCTAACACTCCTTTTTAGCTACCTTTTTAGCCTTCTCTTTCTGCCTTACCTTCTTAAGCCTCTTCCTCTTAACACGCCTCTTTTTAGCTTGTTAAGCCTTATATAATTAAGCTTGCTCTTTTAAGTAAGACCTCTTAGCTTCTTAAAGTTATAGTAGTTATTATTTGTGTTGTTAAACTACTTTATTATCCTAAGCCTAACAGACCTTCTTAGGCGACTAGAAAACAGTACTACTATAGTACTTCTAAAGATTGTTAAGTTAGAGAGTATAGCTCTTCTTTTAGTGTTTCTTTTTAACTAAAAGAGCCTCCTTTAAGCCTTAAATTTCTTTATAGAGGATACTATTTTAAGCTAAGATGTAGTAGAGGCTTTAACAAATCTTTTTTACCTCCTTAGTGCCCTAATCTTGCACTAAACGGCGTATAAGAGTCTCTATTTTAAGCTAATTATCTCTACTAAGTATAGAAGCTAAAAATTTATTTAAACTAAGTTAGAGGCCTTCTTGCAAAATCTTTAAAAGATAACTTTAAGATTAGGTAGTTTAACAACATAAATAACAACTACTACAACTTTTAAAAGCTAAGAAGTCTTACTTAAAGAGGCAAGCTTAATTATATAAGCTTTAACAAGCTAAGAAGAGGCGTGTTAAGAGAGAGAAGCTTAAGGAGGTAAGGGAGAAAGAGAAGGCTAAAAAGGCAGCTAAAAAGAAGCGTTAGAAATTAGCTCACAACGCTTAAAAGGCTATATAACTGTCCTAAAAGGGTAAACGCAAAGCCTTAAAAGCCTTTACTTAAAAGTAGAAGTTTTAGAAACGTGTAGTTATTAATTTATCTTATATTAATGCTGAGGTAGCTGCACTAGCTGGCCCAGCGCGCACCACCTACCGCGGGCGCAACGTTACCTTACTAAGTAAATATAAGTAGTACAAATTGATTGCATGGCTCTATTTAGTATTACTTTATAAAAACTTGCAATACTAGCTATTAGTGGTGGCTCTACAGCCTTATTTTTCTATAATCTTCATGTTGTTAGGGTGCGCAAAACTCGACCATGCGCAAAACGCGCACAGACACGGTATGGATGACAAATGACGTGTGAGGGGTCGGCGTTGTGCCCCTCCGACAGAGTCCTGGAGCAAAAAAGTTCCTCGTCGAAGGTGTAACTCGGCATTTCTAAGCAGTGCGCAACGCAAGCCCATATAACATAGCGCATCCAACCGTGCAAGTTTTCTAAACTCTCTTTACCTATTACTCCACTACAAAAGTTACCATTGAAAAGTCCACAAGATGGCCATCACAAACCCCACGCCGAACCAGCCCCAGCACGACGAGGACGACATCGACGTCCACGACGTGGACAACACACTAGACGCTGAAGAGGCGGAAGAGATTGTAGAGGATGATGGTGATGTCCCCATGGACTCAGACGACGAGGGTAACGAGGGTCGCCAAGAGATGCAGATGGAGATCAACCTACAAAACGACTCGGTCGCGCATTTCGACGAGCACAAGGACAGCATCTTCTGCATAGCGCAACATCCAGTACACCACGAGATCATCGCGACGGGAGGCGGCGACGATGTAGGCTACATTATCGACGTGTCTTCGGCGGCAGCGGCGCAACCGAGCAGCAACGCGCAACCCACGGAGCGCGAAGGCTTGAAGAGCATCTTCACACTGGACGGACACAAGGACTCGGTCAATGCGATCACCTTCACTCAGCCAAAGGGACAATTCGTAGCGACGGCTGGCTTGGACGGCAAATTGCGCGTATGGCAGGGCGTTCCCGACGGCAAGAAGTGGAAGTTCCTGGCCGAGGCACAAGAGGTCGAGGAGATCAATTGGGTCATCCCAAACCCATCGCCTGACCACCCCAACGTTGTCGCGCTCGGGGCGAGTGATGGTTCAGTGTGGGTATACCAAATCAGCACAGAAAAGAACAGCGAGCTGCAGGTCCTACAAGCATACTACCTCCACACCGAGACCTGCACTGCTGGCACATGGTCACCCGACGGTTCACTACTCGCTACCATCTCCGAGGACTCAAGTCTATACGTGTGGGATGTGTTCGGTGATGCCGCATCACAAGGTCTTACAGCGACTACCGATTCGCAAGCTGTGGTTTGTCTGACAGGCCTGGACGAGCGCTTCCGCGTTGAGGGCGGATTATACTCGGTCGGCATCCCACCATCGGGCGCGTTTGTTGCAGTCGGTGGCCCCGAAGGCCAAATTCGTATCGTCGGTCTCCCACGGCTTTCCCTCACGGCGCCCGCGCAAGCATCGATCTCATCGAGTGGTGGGGGTGCAAAGAACAAAGCTGGAGGAGGCAAGCAAGCTGGTGCCAAAGGCGGAGCCTCATCGGCTGGTCAAGCTGGACAAATCCTGGCCAGTCTCCAGGCAGGAAGCGACAACGTCGAGTGCATGAGCTTCTCCTCCGCACCACTTACCCTCATGGCCGTTGGCAACGTCGACGGTTCCATCACCCTCTTCGACACCGCACATCGCTTTGCTGTCCGAAGGCGGATAGAAGACGCACACGCCGACGACGAGTCACCACAAGCTGTGGTGAAACTCGAGTTCGTCGCCAAGGAAGGTCCAGGAGGTTGGTTGCTGACGAGTGCGGGATACGACGGCGTCCTGAAGCGATGGGACGCTCGAGGTGGAACAGCTGCGGCCGGCAAGGGCCTTGTAGGCGAGTGGAAAGGGCACAGGGGTGGTGGTGAGGGAGGAGGTATCATGGCCTTTGTACAAGGAGCTGGCGAGACAGTTGTCACTGCTGGTGACGACCACGTCGCGCTAGTCTTCAAGACGCCTCTCTCCCAATAGACACTCCAAAATGTTCATCAAGTATCCTACCTCCTTATCGACGACTTCTCCCAAATCCACTGCCGTTCCGTGTGTACATGTGGCGTCCCACGTACAACACACAACCTCAAACCCCGAAACACGAGTCAAGCATGTCTCGCAGTGGATACTGGAACCAAGCAAGCGTGACTGATGATTCTCACAAACACGTCTGTATCGCACCAGCCATATCCTCCACTACTATTGATGCCTTTTCTACAAGGTGCTTCCTCTGGACGTCTTTCCTTCACACTATTTTGTTTCTCCTAGTAGGAGCTATTGGATGCGGACTAACCTGCTGGCGGTTGTGTTCCTAGACGTGCTGCCACACGCTACTGTACATGTTGGGTGCTGTGTATGTGCAGGCAGGTGTGGAGCAGTACGGGAGTTTGGGAGTGATCAGCCTATGAGTCCAGATTTGTGTGTACCCCGGAGTACAGTTTTTGGGTTTGAGGGGGGCGGTTGGCTCATTGTTTTGTTATATTGTACATTTGTTTATATACGGTTGGGATCATAGTAGAGAATAAAGTCTACGGCTGATCGCATAGACGTATTGATGGTTAGATTGATACATGAGTATGTTGGGTATGTATGTATGTAGCGACACGGAATTCCGCCTGCCAATTTACACCCCGCATATACGGGCTTGGTTGTACCCGAAAACCACTTCGAATCCAATATAGATCGACGCCTCATTCGCAAAGAAAGAGGCGCACAGCACGGGTACAGCACCCCCTCTCTCGCGTACCTAGGTAGAATCAAACACAATTCTATGGACAGCGGCATAAGTTTCCGCCAACCACTCAAATCCTCCGCCCCAAACAGCGCCAGCATGCATCTTCGCCACCCACAACGCGTCCCGTGTCCCCAGAAGAACTGCTTGTAGAACCGGGGCACTTTGGACCACAAGAAAAAAGCATTGTACGCGGTGCGCTAGCAAAGAGCACTGTCACATCTAGTCCAACTTAAAGATTGCTAAGCTGACGTGACATGGCAACGCGTACAGCTGGTTATTAGCTGAATTCCACCCAAAAGTCACTCTAGATCACACGGAATCTTTAGCTACAAAGAAGGTCAGACCTATGAGGTTAGATGCCCCACTCGTTTTGTACCCACCTGTTGGTGTTTTGCACGTTGTCCGCTGCTTGCTCATCTTCATCTTGCGTCTAGCGGCACCGAGATAGGCAGACTTGCCAACAATCAAGCCAATCAAGCTGAGGCCTCCAGCTTGGCTTGGCTTGACGATTTGGAGTAGTATAGCTTGATTGATGAGATTGATAAGCAAAAACCAATGGGCTTGATTGGCTTGATTGATGAGATTGACAACCGTGCGTAAGGCTGTACAGGTAGGTGAGGTTAGCTATATCGTGGCTATTTCTAGTGTTAAGTCTCTTAATTGTCATACACAAAGATTATGAAGGTTTTATATATGTACATATATATATATACTTATACTTATACTTATAACGCTTTGTAGCGTTGCAACGAATTTTTTTATATATTATTGCGAACCTCAACTCTGGAAAAGTATCGTGAGATGGCTCCTACCACAACAACAACAACAACAGCCTTACGCACGGTTGTCAATCTCATCAATCTCATCAATCAATCTAGCTTCTCGCAGCTTGATTGACACGAAAATTTATAGGGGCTGGATTGGCTTGATTGATCTATATATTTTGTCCAGCTTGATTGATGAGCTTGATCTGGATTGATTGTTGGCAAGTCTGGAGATAGGTCCATCCGAGTTTCCTGATACTGAGGCCGATCATTCTTAAAGAGGATGCAAGAGATGCTTTCTTGCAGTATGCATGCTGCGATGTGTGTATGTTCGGAACCGAACCGAGGGAAACGATTGATAATCATGCATTTGTGCCGGGAAAGTGGACCGTGACCAATGATGCTGGACTTTGCACGTGTACGTAGATATGCTCGCATGTTTAACTTTAAAAAGATTTTTTCTGGAGGATTTAGCTACCGCGAAGTGATTATTGCTACAAGAAGATATTCAAAAAGATTGACATAAAAAAAACAAAAACAAAATCATTGTAGCTAGCCGCAGCACATGACAATCGTGGTTGAGTTTGCAATCCCTCCCATGTGTACAGTCCTCCAGAGTTGACATCATCGCCTGCCAAAAACAGGCACAGGCATTTCGCTTCCCCTTCCCATACTAATGTTTCGTTATCGTTGTCAAGCGAGAGATCTCCGCGGCACCATCTTCCCGTCGAACCTCTTCCCTTTCCGAACCAAGAAAACTCCGGGCCGAAAGAAAAGCATTACGCGAGATGAAGATGGAGATGGAGTGACATGACGCAATCGCCTAATCCTGTCGTCGTCTCCATCTTCAACGCGTGGAAGGGTGTAGAGACAAGGGCAAGAGGCGGATTTCTGAGAACGCTAGCTAGGGAAAGAGTGGCGAATATCCTGGGTCTTTTGTTCGCTTGAACAAGGGTTAGGATTAGGTGACAGGGAAGGTTGTCCGTGACTACTGAGAGACGAGGGAATCTGTGGATCTCTTGAAGGATTGGGGTTGAGGCTTCATCATGTATTGGTAGTCAGCTTGTTGCTGAAGTGAAGACACAAAGCTAGCGAGAACTTGGATACGAACAGACTTTTGAGATTGCAAACCTTCTCCCTGGTAGGTATGACACACAGCCTCACAGGTTAGTGCGCTGTCCATGCACATCGCAGGCTTTCTTCGTAAGTAAGCATCCGGTAAACCATTGGGCTCTTATGCGGTGTGGGGATCTACTGCCGTTGACATCAAACGTCACTGATGGGACCAGCGTAGCTATTACTGAATCGGGCTACTTGTAGAGTGTGATTGCTAGTTTTAGGTGCATGCATGTCTGGCATAAACGGGGGCGGCCGCGCGGAAGAAAAGATCGATGTGGAAGGGCCGAATCAACGTGTGGTAGGCAACGCGGACCAACAGCAAGAGCTCTGCCCGGGCACCATGTGTAACGTGTAACTGCAAACGCTTTGGTCGAAGAACTATTCCAAACCCCGGTTGTCACGTCTCCGGGCGTGCTTTCCGTAGGCCAATAAGAGCATCGCTAGCTACGTCATACCTGTTCGCGGCAAACTTGACGTCTGACAAGATGTGGGGACGGCCAAACGCATTCGGCAAGCGAGGCGCGATCAGAAACAACAAGCCGAGGAGCAATATGATTCGTGTTGCTGAGGCCTGGCCGGTCAAGAGAAACAGAAAAAGGACATGGAGAGGATCACGCTGCGAAGAATACAGTATGTTGATGGAGCTACTCATTCATGTAGAGTTATCCATCTGAGAAAGACGTCTAGTAAACGTTTTCTCGTATTTTGCTTTTTTGAAATATAAACAGTAACCTCGTAGGCGGTGGTATGACCATCCCACGTATCGCTCAGACGCCATATCATCAGTCGTGGCCACTGCAGCAGGCACCATCAAGCCAGCTGGTCATTGTAGCAAATGTAACAAGGAGAAGGAGAAGAGGCTTTTGTTTGCTCAGAGTAGGGCAAGAGCCCAGGGGTATCGTGAAATCATTGAAAGAAGTGAGGAAAAACCGTAGCCTGACAGTCGGCAGTATATGTCGAGGGAGAAGTCGAAGTCGAAGTCGAAGCGAAATGGGATGCGTCAATCTTGGAAGGCCTGGAATGCGAGGATGTTCAGGTTGGCTTCCTATGCCTCCATGTCGTCCATGTCTTCATCGGTAAAGTCCTTGAGGAGTTCGAGACCACCAAAATCGTCGGCATCGGCAGAACTCAGGGAAGCCATGCTAGTCTCCCGTGCGTGGTGGTTGGTAGTGCTGGACGAAGGCATGAGGGGACTCTGGTTGCTATTGCCGAGTCTTGGTGTTGAGTGATGGCCAGCAGACATGGCAGATGCAGGTACATCCATGCCGAGAAGGCCGCCGGCACACCTCGCCAGATACTTGTCGACAGCCCAGAAGCCACAGCCAGCGTGACGTAGTACTTCGTTTTTCAGGTCGAGGACTTCCTCACGCAAGAGAGCAACATTCTCCTTGAGCATCTTGTTCTTTGATGAGAATTCGCGGGCGCGGCCTTCGAGGCTGTGGATGTACTCCTTCTTGCGCTGCCTGCACTTGTGGGCAGCGACACGGTTCTTCTCGAGGTGCGTCTGACGAGCGGAGGAGACGTGGAAGGGGTAGCCGTCTGCAGTGTAGGCTTCGACCATCTGAGGCTGCGACTTGGGCCTGCCCCGCTTGCGCTTGGGCGGCTGCGGGTTGTCATGGGCATTGTCCTGTTGTTGCGGAACGGGGCAGCTAGGCAAAGTGGCAGCAACCATGTCCTGATTGGGCGAATCATGGCGACTAGTGCGCTGTCGCTTTGCGGGCGGCATCGGTGCAGAGGGTTCTTGCCTGGGCCACAGGGCGGTTTCGTTGCGGAGTTGCTCGACGGGAATCGAGCTTTCGCGCTCCTCGCGGGGGGGATGCACTGGTGAGTGCTCTTCTGGTGGAGTAAATTGACCATGGCGCTCCATTGTGGCGTGTGTAAGCAGGGAAGGCGGAATGGAGAAGGGCTGCTGGGGCGGCATAGCGGGGAGACTGCTAAAGGCAGTCGCCCACTTGTCGTGATGTGAATGTGCACTCGAGGGCTGCATGGCAGTGAAGGCCTCGCCAGCCCAGTCGAATTGGGGTTGTTGCTGTTGCTGAATCGCTGCCATGGTGGACGGCCTTGTTTGTTGTTGCTGTTGCTGTGATGCGACGGTGTGGTGGGGGGGGGGGGGGGGACTTGCTTATAAGTACAGGCGATTGCAGGGTGGAGGCAAACACCGAGAAAGGTCAGGGAATTGTTAGCTGTCAATTGGAAGCAGGCCTGGGCTGAGCGGCTGGGGACAGAGAGGTTAAAAGTGCCGCTGAGGGAAGCTGGCCTGGCATGGGAATTCAAACAATGGGGGCTTTGGCAACATGCGGAACAGGAAAAGCGATTCAGCCCGGCAGGGACAGGGGCCGGGGCCGGGCGCTGGGGCGCGTTACGTAGTGCGCCTTCCCGATCGACGATGTCCAAGGCAATCGCAGCCCGCCCGCGCCAGCAACGGAAAGCAGCACAGTGACATGTCGGCCGGCCTTGCCGTCGCTTTCCCACGGCGCCTTTGCTTGCGCTCTAAAGCCTCCTGCCAGCGTCCAGTCGGCCGGCCAAGGTACGCACGCTGTGCTGGAGAGCGCGCCGCAAAACACGCGCCCCCTGCAGGCCAACAAGCACGCGAACGCTCGCTCGTCTCCCGCTCACCTCCAAAAGCCTACCCTGGGGCCTGTACAGCTCCAGTAGCTCAACAGATTTATTAAAGGCGGCGTGCAATCCCAAGGCGTTCCCGAGGCCAGAGAACGGGCCATAGGTTATAACGCATCCAACGGCTCGCTCCGCGGACACGTTGGCGGTCACGTTAGCTGTCCACTTAGGCCTTCCCACTGTCCCGTGTAATAATTTGCCATGCGAATCGAGAGGCTCGGGCACGACAGCCGCCCAACCTAAAATTCCACTGTCACATGCAACTCCCAGATAATCCATCTAAGCTTTGTAGACAGCCAGCCGGGGTTTTTGCTGCAAACGTCCCAAAGGCTATCCTGCTCGCCAGTAGTATTTCCAGCGCCCGCCCCCCACAAAGAGACCAACAGTGGCCAAAAGCAATATACCGTGGCGCCCGCTAACGCCACACGGAACGGCCACGATACTCGAGTAGCGCTTGCGTGGATTAGCCGGTTGTACGCTGCACAACAAGGCACACGCCGTCTGATGGAAAAGTTCCGAGGAGCTATGCAAAAGTTGCTCACCGACATGGGAAAATTGCAAAATGCCATCTTCTTTGCTTTGAAATCCGATTAGACCATCCGCTGTCATGCTAGTTTGCATCATCGCACGTTAGATCCGGCGTGTCCATCCAATCACTGCCCTGCCCATCGACCCCTTGACATGCACGTTGACGCAGCTGGCTCAAAGACATCTCTCATCTCTGCCCCATGCCCTTTACACGTTGCTCGCAAGCGTTTCGCTCTACCGCCCCGCAACCTATAGGAAGCCATCACTGTGCCACATAGGCCTGACGATCAGTCTAGAACGAACGTGAACCTGGGAATAGTGAACAGTGCCCCCAGAAATATTCCTCCCAAGCCCACAAAACGATACCATCGACAACTGCCCAAATTGGAAAATGGCGGCAACAACAACCGCTCTACCTTCCAGAGGTAGGGGCAGTGCATTGACCATAGTTGTTGAATGGGCTCTGTCGCCCCACTGGTAACCAATGTTTATCCGGCAACAAACCCTGTAGTTGTCTAGAGTTACGTTGGGGTACTTAATCGCCTCATGGGTCACGCCTTCTGTATCACTGTGCCCGCACTCAATTACCGGACGGTTCTGCTTGTTACCGGGTGCTGAACTAGATGGTACTTTCCTTATAGAAGCAAAGATCAGCTTTGTCGTCAAAAGCACACTTGCGTTTTGACATGACCATATACAAAGCTGGGGTTTTACTGAAGCCGCAAGAAGAAAAGACAATGCTGAGACGCGGCTCAAGTAGAGAGAGTACTTCAGGTAGAGAGTTCGACACGTGGAAGACAATTGCGGTTAGCGTGTCTTGGCGGGAAACGCGACGCGCACCGCGTCGTCGGCGCAACAGTGGGCAAGCACACGCTCACCATCACCACCGCAGCCCCGCTATGTCCTGAAGAAGTCTATCGCGATCGCACATACAAATTACACGCGACCGCCTATACCACCCGAACCGACCTCCCGCGCGTCTTGATTGCGCTCCCCCGCCGCGATGGGTTACATCAAGCAGATCACGATCCAGGGCTTCAAGAGCTACAAGGAGCAAATGCAGATTGAGCCCTTCTCGCCCAAGTGTAACGTCGTCGTCGGCCGTAATGGCTCTGGAAAGAGTAACTTCTTCGCCGCCGTGCGCTTCGTATTGGGCGATGATTACCACAACTTGGGTCGCGAAGAGCGTCAGGCGCTGCTACACGAAGGATCTGGTTCGGCCGTCATGTCAGCTTATGTGGAAGTATGCTTCGACAACACAGAGGACCGTTTCCAGACTGGCAAGCCCGAGTTCTTCTTGCGCCGGACCATTGGCGCAAAGAAGGACGAGTACTCGGTCAACCGCAAAAACGCTACCAAGTCCGAGGTTATGCAGATTCTTGAATCCGCTGGCTTCTCACGGTCCAACCCCTACTACATCGTTCCGCAGGGTCGTGTCACGGCGCTTACTAACATGAAGGACTCTGAGCGCTTGAAGCTGCTGAAAGAAATCTCCGGCTCCAACGTATACGAAGAACGACGCGCAAACAGTTTGAAGCTATTAGCCGATACCGAGAACAAATGCTCCAACGTCGACGCTGTAATCGAGTCCATCAACGGGCGTTTAGACGAACTCGAGGGCGAGAAGGAGGAGTTGGAGGCGTGGAGCAGGAACGACAAGGAGCGCCGGTCATTGATGTATATACTAAAGTCGCGCGAGGAAGCCGATCTGGAGGCCTTGATCGAAAACATTGATCACCTCGAGAACCAGGGTCGTGAGATGAAAGAGACCAACGAGGCAGCTTTTGTCCAAACCGAGGCCGACATTGCGCAAATCGACATGGACATCAACAAACGGAGAGGTGACCTAGACGTCCTCCGGGAGGATCGCGTGCAGTCTGAACAGGAACGCAAGTCAGCGACACTGGAGAAGGCTAAGATAGAGCTCGAGCTCAAGGCGTTGCAGGATAACCAGTTGGTCGCCCAGCGAACGAAGAAGTCACGGGACACGCAGATCAAGTCACTCCAACAACAAATACGCGCACGAGAGGCTGAGCTCAAGCAGCTGCTACCCCAATACAACGCTAAGAAGGAAGAGGAAGAAGCCGTCAGGGCGCAATTGCTGGAAGCTGAAGGCCAACAGAAGCGGCTCGAGGAAAAGCAGGGTCGGACGGCTTTCTATACAACCAAACGACAGCGAGACAATGCATTGCGCGCCCAAATTGAGGAGTCCAACGGCGACCTCAGCCGGCGCAAGGCTGTCCTCATGCAGACAAACGAGGAGATTGCTCAGTTGGAAAGCGATATCGAGCGTCTTGAACGTGAGATTGCTGAACTCCGATCAAACATTGAGAGCGAAGGAGACGCGAGCGTCAATCTTGCGGCAAAGGTTGAGCAAGCTAAAGATGCCTACAAAGCCGTACACGATGAGCAGACCAATCTCTACCGCGAAGAGAACAGAGTCAATACTCAACTCACTAATTCGCAAGCCGAGCTCCGAAAAGCGGAGAGCTACTTCTCGCGCCTGCTTGATCATGGCACTAGCCGTGGGTTAGAGTCTCTTCGTCGATACCAGAAAGAAGGGGTGCTAGAGGGTGTGCATGGCACCATCGCAGATCTACTTGATGTCAACGATGACTACAGGGCCGTCACCGAAGCAGCGGCCGAGGGTGCGCTCTTCAACGTTGTTGTGGATAACGATGAAGTTTCCACCAAGCTGATCGACAGGCTTATCAAGGACAAGGGCGGACGCATCACCTTCATCCCCCTCAACCGCATTCGGGCTCATGACTTGAACCTTCCTGCAACCGGTGACATGCAGCCACTGTTACCAAAATTGAGGTATGACCAAAGGTTCGAGGCTGCGTTCAGGCATGTAT
This sequence comes from Alternaria sp. 'sect. Undifilum', assembly GCA_024321975.1. Taxonomy (NCBI): domain Eukaryota; kingdom Fungi; phylum Ascomycota; class Dothideomycetes; order Pleosporales; family Pleosporaceae; genus Alternaria; species Alternaria sp. 'sect. Undifilum'. Next base: position 1,951,071 of record JAJJZI010000010.1, on the reverse strand, counting down.
TTGGCAAGATCGTGGTCTGCCCTGATTTGACTGCCTGCAAGAAGAACGCAAAGCAATACAACGTTCGTGCGTATACTCTTGACGGAGACAACGCTTCGCGGAAGGGCCAGTACCGAGGTGGTTACCACGACCTGTCCAAGTCAAAGATCCGGGCTTATCAAACACTGGCCGAAATTCGCACACAGCATGACGAGTTGCAGCAGCGGAAGCGACAAATTACCGCCGAACTTGAGCAAAAGCGTCAGCAGCTCACTGCAGCACTAAGTGAAGTTCGAAGACGGGAACATGAGAAGGACAAGGGCGAGAATAGCTACGCGCCTATGCGAGAAGAAGTACGCATGAAGCAGCGGGTTCTTCGAGATACCCAGGAGAACCTTGCGAGAAAGCAGATGACCGCTTCAACATTACAATCAGCAATCAACCAGCTTGGCGCGCAACAGAGCGACTGGGAGGCGGAGATCTCTTCAAAATTCGAGAAGGCGCTCTCAAATGATGAGGAGCAGATGCTGACCACATTACGGAGCACCGTACAAGACCTGAAACGTCAATTCGCACGGACAAAGGAAGAGCGCACCGTGCTAGAAACGCAGAAGGTTGAGGCTGAGCTGGATCTCAATGAGAACTTGCAGGCAGCGCTCGATGACATCCAAGTACAGCAGAGCGGCGCAAGCGGTTCCACTGGCCAGTCAACACGGTTACGAGAATGCGAACGAGCACTAGAAGCGGTGAATCAAACCATTGCGAACCTTGATCAGCAAATACAAGAAATAGACGCTCAGATCGAAGACATCCGAGCCCAGTTGACGGAGCTGGAAAACTCAAGAAACGAAAAGGAGACCAGCAACCGACAGTTGGCAAAGACTATGGCGAGACAAGAACAGGCCATGTCCAAGAAGGACTCTGATCGTAGCCGTCATACAGATCGATTGGCAGAGGTCAAGCGGGATATTCGCGATTTGGGTACCCTCCCTGAAGATGTCGATCGGAAATACACTCGATGGGATACCACCAAAGTCAGTTGCACATGGATTGCTCCAAAAATCGTATAATGCTAACTTTTCAAACAAAAAAAAAGGTTACCAAAGAACTTACCAAAGCCAACCAAGCGCTCAAGAGCTTTGCGCACGTCAACAAAAAAGCTTTTGAACACTACGAGAACTTTACGCGCCAGCGACGCACCCTCACAGAACGCCGCGCCGAACTCGACACATCGCGCAAATCCATTGAGAACCTCATTGACGTGCTAGACCAGCGCAAAGATGAGGCCATCGCCCGTACCTTCAAGCAAGTCGCTGCCGCCTTTGGCGAAGTCTTCCAGCAACTCGTGCCCATCGGCCGCGGCCGCCTGATCATCAACCGTAAATCTGACCGCGACGCACACGGTGACATATCCGACGACGACGACATGGAGGAAGAAGAAACACAAGGCAAAAAGAGCAAAGTTGAAGAGTATACAGGTGTCAGCATCGCGGTCTCGTTCAACAGCAAGCATGACGAGCAGCAAAAGATTGGCCAGCTCTCGGGTGGCCAAAAGTCGCTCTGCGCGCTTGCCCTCATTTTTGCCATTCAAAAGTGCGATCCGGCGCCTTTTTACCTCTTTGACGAAATCGATGCCAATCTCGATGCGCAGTACCGTACTGCTGTTGCGCAGATGCTGGAGCGACTAAGTGGCCATGGTGGCAAGAACCAGGATGGGGGTGGTCAGTTCATTTGCACGACTTTCAGACCCGAGATGGTATATGTGGCGGATCGATGCTATGGCGTTAGCTACTCCAACAAGACGAGTAGCATTGATGTCGTTGAGAGGGAGGCGGCGCTGGAGTTTGTCGAGGGTATGCAAAAGGCGTAGAAGTGGCCGTAAAAGTGAGTGGGAAGAGAGCAATAGGGGAATCTGCTTTTCTCAACTACGAATATCGTAGATGATGGCCGGGTTTGTTTCTCCATGGACAGGTTTTCATGATGCATGGTTATGTTTTTGCGATTAGCAGGAGAGAGGAACGCATTTTCGTGTATAAATTAGCTACGTTACTTGCTCCTTGCTTTGCTCCTGTACCTGCATCTCTCCTTCCCACTAAGAACAGAGGTTGAAAGTTGTACCTGAAACATGCCGGTACCCCGAGGGTCCATCTCAGCATAACAAAACAGATAGCAGATACCGCCAGTGTGTTTTCTGGCTAGATTACAACGTAGAAAAGACGGAGTAGTTATTCTTGGCTTATCCCCTTTTCTTTCTTTTTCCCCTGTTCAAACGGTTACTCAACCCTAGCACGACCCGTGGAGTCGCAGCGTCTCCCACAGATCGCAGGGCGTATATGCGCGGCATTGTCAACTTGTGGGTCGCACTATGGGGCCGACGATGATGGGTGGTCGCAAACAGGCGAGTTTTTCTTATTCCATGCAATAAGGGCGTGCCTGGATGACGGGGCTGCTGGACTTGGTCTCGAGATCGAGCCTGTGGCTGTGAATCGTCCGTCCTATGCGCGCACCTGCAGTATGGTGTAATGGACAAAAAGAGGAATCTGTATCGAGGATCGGAACTTGGGCAGCGGGATCGCGAAGTTGGCATCCGCGAGCTAGCTATGTTGGGCGTTGGTGGGGGGCGTGGCAGCTATTCCTGTATGCCGGGTGTTGTCTTGGTGTTCATGGTCGGAGCGACGTTGACTATTCGTCCGGTAATGCTTCCCCTATGCAGTGGTTTGGTTTCGCCGGCTAGAATCGGGGGAATGCAGCAATAGTGTATGCGCAATCGAGTGTATGCGACTGCCGATACTGCTAGGGTTGCAGTTTGAAAGAGTCGAAAGTACACGGTCCCGGTCGAGACATGCTCCCAGTCAAGCAACATATCTGTATCCGCAGCCTCGTCTGCAAACTCAAGCCGAATCCTTCCTACGCTCGTCTCAAGAATGATGAAAATTTCGAGGTCAAGAGGTTGCTGCGGCGCGCCGTTCTTTCGTGCGACGCACACACCCGCCAAGTCGGATACACAGCTCATTAGTTTTTGGAATAGAGGCAATCGGATGTATTGTAGTGGCCCGCACAAGAATTTATCCACCGGAACGTGTGTCTTTCTGCCATTACCAGTCAGATTGATGAACATGATCTGGGTCCGGAGGCGGCCTATCTCTTGTACCGAGGTGGACGGCGTAACGCGCATGACGGCGTAACGCGCACCCCCACCAAAACAACACTACCTTTCAACACCTAATAACTCCACCAATATAGATCTAATTCAGGAAGCAATTAATAAAATTAATTTGCGTGCACTAGGCGTATCTTTCTTATATACAAAGTTTGTAGAAAAGTATAGTGTAGTATAATCTACGCTCTCTTAAAGACACTAAGATGTTTCAACCTTGCGCAATCTTAAGGCTTAAAATTAACAGGCTCTCTATCTACAATAGAAGCTAGAGCTCTTACAGTATATTAAACAGTTTACTAGGCAAGGCCTTACACCTATACAAGCTATAATACAAAATTTCGCCTTATAGATTGCGAAGAGAGAGGTTAGAGTAAACTAGGTTAATTGCTTTATCTACTAGTACCCTAATAAGCTTATTTTAAGATAGATAATAGGCATAGATAACAATTGCTACAAGGCTAATTCTAGGAAGAAGTACAGCTTATACTTTAATCTCCTACGCAAGAAAATTAAGTAGTACTATATTAAGGCGCGTTATATATACAATATAGATAAGAAGGGCTTCCTCTTTAGTATCCTAGAAAGATTAATGAGGATCTTTAGTAAGCCTTTATACAAGCAGGGAAAAAGAAAGAGTACTATTTAGGATAGCTTACAAGAGTAAATAATACTCCTAGCCTATATCTGTGCTAATAGATTTTACCTAGCGCCTACCTTTATATATTAATTAACCTTAGGATTAATACAGGACACCTAGTTATAAGCCCTTAATCTTAAAACTTATTAAGTTTAAATTTACTTATTACCCTCTAGCTAAATAAATAATAATAATAGTCTTGCGTAGCTTAAACAGGTGTTTAATTGCAATACTAAAGTAAAGAATTAAGCCTCCTATTAATTACTTATCCTAGACAGCTATAGATCTTACCTTACTATAAATTTTATTAAGTACTATAATTAGAACAAGATTCTTCTTATAGTTTATCCTATTTATTTAACTTATACGCTGCAGCCTCTTAATATTACCTTATTTAAGCCTCTCTTATTAGCTTACTAGGCTAAGATATCTAGATTTCTAGAGAGGAACTAGGGCCTTACCTTAATAAGCAAGAGGAATTTCTTCCCCCTCTTCTACTAAGCCTAGCAGGCCTCTTTTGAGAAAATAATAATCTTAAAAGCTTTTAAAGCTATAAGCCTCTTACCCTTTAATCATAAGGTTATATTAAAAAGATTTAGTATTAAGAGCTTTTTAAGTAATAGTAGTAAATTCTTAAGCTTAAGTACCTTAGATTAAAGAAAAGTTAAACGCCTACTGCGCAAGGTAGTAAAAGATTAAGGTAATAAATAAGCTTAAACGCTAAGCTAGGTTTATTACTAAATCTTAACATAAAAAACTTTTCTTAAGTATAAAGTTAAGAGCCTACGCAAGGCTCTAATTAATAAAAAGACATATAAGAAATAAGGTAAGCCTCTTCTACTTTAGGAGCCTAAGGAGTACTAAGGTAGAGCTATAGTCTAGTCTCTAAGAAAGGTAAAGAAGGCATGTAATTGCTAACAACTCTAGGAGCGTAAAGAAGAGCAGGTATAACACTAAAAAGCTAAAATAAATAAGTATTATAAAGAGAAAAGGCAGGCAAAGGCAAAGGAGAAGAAAATAAGGCAACAGGCAAAGGCTGTAGCTTAATTAGTAAGGGAGAAGGAGAAGGCTAAGAGGGCTGCTAAACAGGCCTCTAAGGCAGCTACTTGCAGGGCTGCAAAATAACTCTAACAATCTATAAAAACTTTTTAAAAGGGTAAGAGAAGTAGCCTTAAGGCTCTTAAAAAGGTTACTTAAAAAAAGAGGCCTATCGCGAGCCCTACAAGTAGTAAAGAGCCTTAAGGTAGTGTTATAGCTCAACTAGTGTCTACCTCGCGCACAGGGCGCGCGATTAAAACTCCAACTTAATTTCTATAGCTATATATATTATTTGAGCCCTCTAGATCTTACTACTAAAAAATCTCGCGATAGTAGCTATTGTGTGAGGCTCTACAGCCTTAAGTTTGGTGGTGGTTTTAGTGTTCAAACCGCGCGTTACGCCGTCATGCGCGTTACGCCGTCCACCTCGGTACATGACACAATGTGGCTTGTGAGCATTGTTTCGGCCTGGTCGCTTCAAGCACATGAACAGCTCCGCGAGCGAATCCGCGCTTTTACTTCGTAGTCTTGACCTGCACTTTCTCATTCCATGTGCTCGTCATGTCTACGAACAAGGGCCCATCTAGTAGTCCAGGGCAATCGCATGAGAGACATTGTAGCTAGCTAGATATGGCGAGCTAGCAGAAATTTCTATATGCGGGATAGCACAACTCAGAATCGCTACGTGCAAAATGTACTTGGTAGGGTATCTCTTATTTGCTCCAAGTGTTGTAACGGAGGTTTTCAAGTCCAAAGTCCAAAGTCAGGCGCTTTAGTATGTGCATGTTAGGAGGTGGTATCAAACAGTGAAGCTAGAGCTACCTAGATACTTTCGTACGCATTCCTCATTTGCTCTTGACAGAGTACAAACCAGGTGAATCTCTGCCATCCAAACACAGTACCTTGACTTCAATATGAGTGCTTCATCCAACTTTTTGGCAGCAATTGAAAAGTAAGGCGTGAGCTCGTTTGTCGTCCGGCATTCATGGATGCAGTAAAACGTGTTGACAGCCCAAGGATCCACGAAAAACACGCCGACCCGAACGTGCTCCCACTCTTCGTCCACATCTGTGTGCAACGTTCTCTTGATCTCTTGTATATATTTTTTGCTGCAATGATTTGGCAGCTGGGGATGCCATGCCGTCGAGCAGGCTTCCTCCGCGGGGATTTTCGCCGCTCTGATTTGAATTGTGATCCGGACCAGGCAAAACTCGATCAAGAACTGCCGGATGCTTGTATGTTGAGCCACTGTTGAACACATAGAACTATACCTATCTACCTTGAATCGAAGCTTTTTCGGGTGGTGAAAAGACAGCGCAGTCCCTGATTGGTGGGCGGAGATCCGCCTATCAATCTTCTGCGAGGCGCCAGTCTCGTCCTCCAGCGGCACCACGGCCTTCACGACCATCAAACAGCGACTCGGTCAGATTCGCACATAGAAGCCTGCCTGTTGTCTCTACTTTCCAAACAAAGTTATTTCGCGCCGTGCTTCTCCCTTAACCGTGCGTCACCCCCCTTCCGCGCCTCAGGTCATCCCAGCAGATCCGTTTCCCCTCATACATCCCAGAACGAATCAGTCCCGCGGAAAGAACTTGCCCACCATTCAACACGTGACTCGGTCGTTTCCTGGAAGTAGATATATGCGCCTACTGCATCTGCATTCGCTGTACGGGCCTCTCCTCGTTTCCAATCACCGTTGACCTATGCTATGCAGCGAATGCCACTTGGGCAGTCCCGTGATGGACAGGGTAAGAAGACCGCGATCCAGAAAACGGGGCCGCAGCAGGGCAATGAAAACTCGGAGGGATACGAGAAGGAAGAAAGAGTGTCAGCGACTCCTTCCCCCACAACGAGGCATTATATCCTAATACGTTTTATCAGTGCAAGGGCATGCAAAACATGCCGCAAACGAAGTATACAGCCGTAATCTTTCGCGTTCAACTGTTGATGCTGACAGCCTCGCAGAAGTCAGGTGTTCTGGTGATACACCGCGTTGCGCCAACTGTGAACGCAGCAAACTGGTCTGCGTTTACGATCCAGCACGAAGAGATCGGCTGGGAGAGTATGTAAAATTCGAGTCTCTACCAAAGTACGCACGCGCTAACTTTATAGGGCCATGCGGCTGAACAAAAATCTTGTTAATCTTCTGAGAAACCTTGAGGAGCGGGTCGATGAGGCCGATAAGAAGGTCATCAATCAGACTTTACACGACGTAGGCGACTTTTTATTCCTTGGGCTTTCTATCATCTGCTGTAGAGCCGTTGTTAACGTTACTCCTCTTGTAGGTAGAAGACGATCTGGTCTCATTGGATTCAGTGCCGTTCGTTAAGACTCTGGGTAAAAGGCCGCGCCAGCAATTTGCATCAGGTCAAGATGGAAGGCAAGGTGATCACGGAGAAGCCTTTGTGACCGCTTCAGTGGGATCCAACGAAGACCTTGACTTCGTCGAAGAGGATTTGATGCGTAACCTACAAGCAAGAGAGACCGGCTATATGAGCCAGAATTCCGAGGTTCAATGGCTACGGAGCGTCCAACGCCAAGCAGAACGTGGCAATTCAGATCCTCATGGTCAGCGATACGGTCCCCCTGGTTCAAGTCCAGGAGCTATAAATGAACGATCGGAAGCTTTGCACGAACGGAGGCGAAATGCAAGACCAGGCTCGATGCAACACATTACTGACGCAACCTTCTACTTGGATGGTGACGACATTGAGATCGAAATTGCTGTGGATCCCTTTGAGACGCCGAGTCCAGACATTGCTGAGAAGCTCTTTAACTGCTACATGGACACAGTACACGGCACGTTCCCGCTTATGCCTTCCACCTTTGAGGACCAATTTCGCCGCTACGTTCAGTCTTGCCGCTACGGTCGCCCGCATGATATCCCCCAAAAATGGCGTGCAACTATGAATCTGCTCTTCGCTATTGGTGCAAAATACTCTCATCTCATCGGAGCCGAGTGGAGGGGCGACGAGAGAGACCACCTGATCTACATGACACGAGCAGTCCAGCTGTTGGATCTGAGAGACACTCTATTTTTCCTTTCAGCTCCTAGTGTGGACAAGGTTCAAGCAGTGAGTTTCTAATTCTCCTCGCTTGTTCCGAGCGTATCTGACACATTGTATACTAGACAGGAACGTTGGCGTTTTACTTCCTTGTGATCGGGCATGTGAGGAGAGCATGGATCATGATCGGACTCTCTGTTCGGCTCGCGTTGGCACTTGGCCTACATCTGCGCAACGAGGGTACTTCTTTAGAAGAGGCTAGGAAAGAGTCGTTAGTGAAGACATGGTGGTGTTTGCACTCGATAGAGTGTCTTGTCTCCTCCGTCACTGGCCGTCCTCCGGTTATTGCAAATGAAGATTGCACTGTTTCTTTACCGCAGAAGGCTTCTGAACCGCCTTCTCGGGACACCAGTGCATACCGACAAACATGTCCACAGTACGTGCAGGCAAAGATAACAGAGTTGCTCAAGGAATTGGAGGACTGGGTAAAGGCAGCTTTGCCAGCTGAAGACACCCGTCCCAGTACCTGGTCCCAGCGACCAGATCTCAACCGCGAGCGCTTCTTGCTCAAAATGTACTACTGGAGTACCAAAGTTCTCATTACGCGACCGTGTCTTTGCCGGATTGAGCGGAGAATATCAACGGAAAGCAGTGAATCCATGAACTTTAACAGCGAGACAGCGGAAACCTGTGTCGAAGCTGCTCGACAGATGGCGATGTTGTTCCCTGAAAAGCCAGACACAGGCTTTATCTACTCTCAGGGACCATGGTGGGATGTGGTTCACCTCAGTAAGTCTATGGTCAGGGAACAGGTATTTTTGACTATTGCTAATTGTCATCCAACAGTCATGCAAGCTTTAGCTGTGCTGCTGCTGGAGATGGCCTACGAAGGCAAGCATTTGAAGGAGGAGAAAGCTGATATCATCGCCTGTATAAAAAAGCTGATTCGCTGGCTTCACGCAATGAAAGCGAACGACCCAGTGGCTGCTCGAGCTCACGACGTCCTATACAAGATCCTAAACACGTGCGCCCCGATCCTTCGGGAGCAGGTCAAGGAACTGGTTACTGGTGATATCGAAGGGATTTCTCCCCCTTCACACCCTTCACACCCTTCACACCCTTCGCGTTCTGGAGCTTCCTCCATGGTACACCCGCAGTCAGCGTCATGGAATACAACACATGACAGCGTTTACTCACAGGAAATGCCGGCAAACTACCCGCCCCCGCTTTCCCACGATCACTTCATGGATCCTCTTCTTCCGTACCCTGTACCGACATATCAACCAACGCCTTACGCTTTCGGCAATCCTTTTATTACGAGCTTCGACCAAGGAGTGCCCATGGTGGATATGCAACAACTGTGGTGGCATTCGGGGCCCTTGAGCAATCTGGGCTTGAATCCTTCCGACATGACGTTATCCCAGCAGCAGCTCCTGCAGCAGCAGATGCAACAGCAGATGCAGCAGGCCGATTACGCGGAGCAGCATGATGGAGAGGGCGCCTATTCACAACCGCCCGGGTAACAATTGGACAAACTGACGACGCGGTCAATTCTTTGAAGCAAAGAATGACCTTTCGCCATGCCGTCTCGAGTGCGGCACTGGGGGTCCGTGGCCAGTCATCTTTGCGCAGATGGTCTGATGTAGGGAGTAGGGATCGAGATGGCGCGATTGAATTCACAAAGGAGGTCTTTATAACGAATCCGCTTCACAATTGACAGACTTGTTAGAAAGATTTCAATAGTCAATGCCAATATGTCGAGGAGGAATGCAACGATTCTCGTTATTCAATTTTGCAAACAACAGGGTCATTAACGGTTCTATACTAGTCAATCGTAACTCGTCATGTCAACCACTAGGTGGCTGCCTCTTCTTCAAGACGTTCCTCCGTTGCTTCCGATCCGCCTCCAACAGTCTTTCCCGATCGTTTTGATTCTTGCTCCCACTCGCCTCGCCGAATCCTTCTCCTTGTGTGATAGTGACTCCGCTGACGGCTTTGCCCGCGCCAAGAGTGATGCCATTGGCTCGGAATTTGCCCGCCATACTCTTCGTGCTCTGCTGGCTGTCGAAGCTTGACCTCCTGGCAGGGGTTTGGTTAGCGGGTGTGGTAGTTTGAGACGGATCAGTACCAGCGACTTCGTCCGAGGACCACCATCCTTCCGGCCGAGAGGTGGACGTCTTTTCCGTGATTTGTGAATCGCCAACTGACGCACCTGGGGAGTTGAAGGATATGGTTGATATCCTGTTTGAAGGGTCCGGTGAGGATATGGTTGATAGTCTGTTTGAAGGGGGTGGCGACATGACTCTGCTGCGAACAAGTGAGGGATTTTCCTCGGTGATAGTCCTCCGGTGCGTAGCAGGTCGTGTCGTCTTGGGTGGTGAGACAGCACTGGCTAACGACAAGGGCCTTTCTGCTATTGTCGTACCATCGATGGAACTCGGCGTCCGCGAGTGTTGGGACACTTTCCTTGCCCGTAGCGCCACTGGAGCTGTTGCACTCTCATCTCCTGCATCGTCTTCCTCACGGTAGTCGTCGCCGCCTAGCCCTGGTAGCTTGCTAGATTCTGGCAAAAGACCTTGGTACCGGCCCGGTGATCGCAAGCGTCGTTGTTTCTGACCCTCTAGAGCTGCCGCTTCTGAACCTGCAAATTTATCCAGTGCTTCAAAGACATGTGGGAAAACAAGAGTGTTGATCGACTCAGCCCATAGAAAGTCGAGATGCTCGTAGTGAGGGATTTCCTTTACAATGGTATGACAAGGTAGCTCCTTTAGCATGACTTTGATGTCGACCAGACTATCGGAGCCACCGTAGACAAGCACAATAGGCGTCTTGATGTTCTTGGTAGGAAACTTGGCCACCTTGTAATACTTGGATCGGTTCGAGGTGATGGGGCTTGGTGCTTCATCGTCGTACATTTGGAATGTGCCATTGCGAATGATCTGGAACCAGTGTACCACGCTCTTAGTCGACGTGTATGAGTATAGATGTGGGTATGCTGCGAGTTTTTGCTCAGGTAGGATGTTGACACCGGACCAGTTGAACAGGAAGCGCAGGGATGTATCGATGAAGCGAACGAAGATGGGTGGATAAAGGATAGACTGCCACATGGTTGTCGAAGGGAGGATGGTCTTCCGCCCAAAGGCCAGGTATAGGATATCGGGAGATGCCTTGACAAAGGCGTCGACAATGCCGGATGCAACACCATTGGGCGACATGGCCGGGGCTAGGGCGATGAAGACGTCGACCTTCTCGTTCAGTGTGGGGTGTATAGACAAAGTTGCGAAGGCCTGAGCGGTTCCTTGCGAAAAGCCAATGTACGACAAGGACGGCTGGTGGGTGGTTTCCAGAACATAGGCGATGGAATCGGGTATGTCGTGGAAGGCGAACTGATCCATGCTGAAGTTCCAGAAGCTGCTCGAGGTGGGAGGGGTGTGAAGGCTCTTCTTTGAGTACTTGTTTCCGCGATTGTTGCCGAGCCAGACATCGTACCCTCGCTCCACCAGCTCAAACGGCAAGCATCGCTGCTTGTCGGTCAAGCAAACCCACACCTCGCTGTTCATCAGGAGACCATGGTGGAGGTAGACAACCTTCTTCTTGACGCCCTTGGCCCTGTCGCCGCTGTTGACGCGCACGTGTTCCTCGCCCTGTCGCCAGCCCAGCCGGTGCAGGCCCAGGAGATATCCATCGCCCGTCTGGACGATGTGTTCCTCGCAATAGTAGCCGTAGAGGTCGCAGAGCTCGATAAAATCGGATGCGTTGGCGATGGAGCTCCACAGGCCCTTCTTCTTCTGGCGCGAGCGCCTGGAGGAGGGCGAGGAGAGGTAGTTGAACAGGCGTCGCGTCAGGCGATAGAAGAAGTTGATGATGGGCGTCGGGAGGGCGAGGGTGATGACGGCGATGATGGACTCGAGGAGGATGAGGCAGAGGGAAACCGACAAGGCCATGTACTCGCGCACATGGAGGCGCGAGAGGAAGGGTACATGCAGCGCCATGGTTGGTGCCCCCGGGCTTCTCTGGGCGCGACGGGCAGGGCACACGAGCCGTTAAAGAAAGTCGAAGCCTGGGCGCCGCGTGAATTACGGTGAAAGGGTGAGAGGGTGAAAGGGTGAAAGGGTGATGACTAACCCAGCGGAGTCTCCCGAGCCCTGACATGTGACAAGGCATTTGGCCCCCGGCCGTTTAGCCTTCTGCTCCACACATGCATTGTTGAGTGCGCTGGTAGCCACCCACGACACCCCGCCAGCATGCCGCAATCGTGCAAAGACATCCGTATGGCTTGCTGTACCCGTTGGCAACGACGTCGGCTAACCGCAGTGGCTAGGCGCTGCGCTGGCATTCTGCCTCCAGAATAGCGACTGCATCATGGTCGACCGACACACGCCCGGCGAATGTCTGCGTCCGCCCCTCAAGTACACGCTCCCCACCCAGTGCCAGCAGCTGCAAAAAGGCTACGCCGAATGCAAGAAAGGCATGATTGACATGCGCAAGCGCTTCCGCGGCAACCGCCCCATTGCCGTACAGGGACAACTCGAGACGGGCGCGTTTGGCCAGGGACGAGCCGAGGCCGACGAGAAGACGGGCACCATCGAGGAGAAGGGGTACATGCTCTACGCCGGGCGACCGTACAAGCATGTCAAGGAGACCAAGGGCGATGAGGATGCAGAGAACAAGCGTCTGGAGCGGTAGTGTTGACTCACGGCGCAGGCAGCAACACACCAGTTTGCTGCGGGGTGACGGTTGAGGCCGCGAGTTGTGCAGCACCAGCTCAAGGCGTGGCCCACGACAGCTGCACAGACTGGCGTTTGGGCATGAGGAAAGGGAAAGGGGCGAACCCCCATCTCGCCTCTGTGTAGCAAGCCTGTACAGTACGCACAGTAGCGATAGACCACCAAATCCGTGGTATGACGAGATGAACAACTTCAGGCTGCCATGACTAGCTCGCTCTCTAGATGACAAACACGTACGGTCGATCAAAACACTCGTCCCACCCCGAAACCCCGCCCTTCCAGTATCTCTTCAGTATCGAACACGCTTTGAGCGGACAACTCGTGCCTAGCATTCTGCTCAGACCCCGTAAACTCGCCTCGATCCAGTTCCTTGTCGCCTCCCCACCATGTATCGCTTCTACGCCCGCCACCATCAGCGGCCATAGCATGAACCTAGCGATACGGGGTATTTGGATTGCGGTGCCGAGGTTGGCGAGGAGGACATCGCCGTAAGCTGTTCGATTATCAAGCAATGAAGGGCTTGGCGGGAGGACAGTGAGCGAGCCTAGGGACAAGGTAGCGTAGAGCCCGACGGCGGACTTGTACACCATGCCAATAGTCAGCCATTCAGTGTACAAGATACCAGGCTGTGCCCAGTCCTCAGCTGAGAAAGCGTTGACGCGAGCAAGGACATCACAAGCCTCCAACGTGTGGTCCAGATCAAAGTCACACTGCAGCACGGCCGCAGAGGCTTTGGCGCGTAGTCGGTTGGTATGCAGCATCTCGGTGAATAGTTCGGGCGGACAAAGCGTGTACGGGAAGATGAGACTGTAAATGCCGCTCATGTCCTTGATGACATCTTCCGCAGTGTTGCTGATCTCGACTTGGTCCCATGATGGACTGCACGTGTTGGCCAGAGACACAATACTGTTCATCTAAGTGAGACCCTGAACGCAGCAGCCCGAGAGACCAAAGCGACGTACAGTAGGTAGAGCACCAACGATGGTATCAAATGAGGTGCTTCCTTGATGAGCTTCTTTGCTCCACCTCTTAGGTCGACTATTCGCTTCATGCCATTCAAATGCGAACGCCAGTCCGCAAAGGTAGGGTTCTGGAGCTACAGGTACATGTCAACCCTTGGCCCAGAGCCTCACAACCCAAACATGCTCGACATACCTCTAGACACATGAACATGAGAATGGTGGTGATTGTCATGTCTGAACACCTTGTCTTGTCTTGCCCAATGTACTGGCTTAGTGCTCGCAAAGCTGCTCCACGGTGGTGATACATTTTCCATCGGTTTGGGATGACTACTGCGCGGTTTGTGTCTGGTGGTAGAGTATGAATGAAATGATTGAGCGACAGGCAGACTAGCGTATGGTGAATGGCTGGGGTGAGTAGATGCAAGGCTTGTAGAGGGAACGGTACGAGGGCAGGGTTGGGTGCTAACTCTCCACATGCCTTGTATTTCGTATGTATGCGCAGGTTATCTGGTCGCATCAGCCAGCAGTCCCAAACCTTCCTTCAAAGCAAGGTCAAGATTTTCTGGGGACGTTGAGGAGCCACTCACAGTATTGAACAGCTTGCACCACTTCCGATGTCTCGTCCACAAGGTCTTCATAGATCGGTACATGTTGCATTTGTAGAAACCGAAGAAGCCGCTCCAACCGTTCAAGTGGATTACGATTCGAGCGCAACAACTCCGCAGCCTCCTCTCGTGAGCCACTTTCGACAATCGCTTCAATCTTGGCCCTTCCGCCGATCTGGAAGATCCTAGCCGCCTCCCTGGCGCTCGCGGTCATCTTGAGAGACAGTGCATGGAGGCCCGTGACCTGATTCCCAGGGTGGGGGACTTGCTCCTTCTCCCAAGCGGCCAGGGCTGCTTCGTAGCCTACGGGCTCACAAACATAGTCCTCTTCATGCAACGGCCCAATGAGCTTGTGTTCAGGTATGCCAGCTTCCAGACATATTCTCGTTCCACTGTTGGCCGTGGGCTCAATGGTGTAGATGGTCGGTTCGCTATTATCTTTCTTCCTCCTCCGTCTACAAGTCACCTTGCCTGGCTGAATCCACTGAAGCGGTTTTGCGTCATCGTAACCCGAGCACTGCCGACCGGCTCTATGACACTTCTTGCAGTGCGGTAGCGTGTTGTCGCATACTAGACGCCGTTTGAGGCACTCCCAGCATTGGCGTGCTGCTTTCGTTTCTCCTTTTTCGGCCATGGTCGCTTTGGATGGCGGATAGGACTGCGTAGATTTAACCGGACAGTATCCGTAAAGAAGGCGGTGGTTTTGAACGCCTCATAGGAGCGCGCATTTCTGCAGCTTTATTACTACAGAGGGCTTAAGCTTGCGGGCAGGTCTGATAGCAATGAGTGGCTGATGGTGGTATCGAAAGCTGGCCGGCAAGCCCGTCTTGGCCATTGTCTTGGCCACTGTAGCTACTGCATTGGGCCTAGGTAATAGTCAAGGTGAGGCGGCTTACTTGCAGGCACATGTCGCTGGTGGCCTTGGGCTAGTTTGTATTCGCAAGTGCTGAGTAGAAGTTTGTGCTGCCTGCTGCTGCATTGGACTAGTGCGATTGTCCTTGCCACGATCCGAGTCAACATGGCCATATGCCAACAAGCTTGCGGTTATCCCATTGAGCATGCTGGGTATGCTTTCTTCTCTAGTTGAGACACTGCCCAGCATCTTGAAGCTGGTATTGTGGTCTCTATGGCATAAAACCGTTGGGGTTCGCGTGCTGTTTCTCGTACCACCGCCTTACTTTCTTAATGATTGGAGCTTACAATGGCTCTTCCGAACGGCGAAATAGTTCCTGGTAGTGTCTAATGATACCAGCCCGCTAAATGGGCTCCTCCCATGTTCGCAGCGTGGTTCGCAGTTGCGACAATTGCACATATCTAGCAATGCATCAGCCACATGCATTAGTACACCCACGAGAAATGCGTATTGCCCGGGACTTTCCTCAGTACTGTCATGACAAGATCCAAATGCGCGACACCGTAATGGCCCACCGGATACGAGGGCACATTGCTGGAAGCCAGAGAAGAGTCATCTACAAGGCGTAACATTGTACTAGAACTAACACCAACTTCAGGGCGTAAAGTGATGTCATAGACGGCATCCAAGGCTTCCAACAGCCCTTTCCACCCCACGTGCATCGTGCCTCAAGTCCCAGATACTATATCAATGTTGTTGTTGTTGCTGCTACAGATACTGAAGGAAGTGCGCTGCCCACTTTAGGTACCTCGGCTCCGCACAACATGACCGCAGATCTCGACACGCATCGCCTCCGATCTTCCACACCTGCTGAGCTTCGAGAGTACTACAGCCAGCTATGGAGCGACACGCCAGTCGGAGAAATCACAACTCAGCTTCTTCAAGCTGTCGAGAAAGGCTCAATATCCCCGCTCACTTTCGCGCCATGGCTCGGCGTAGCAAAATCGCCTTCCACAATCCGCGAAGCCCTCAGTCAAGACATATCCGTACTAATCCGCAAGTTCGCGATCAAGCAGCTTCGTAAAGCGCTCCGTTCTCCACAATGGAGAGAAACATGGGAGGGTATTGGTGGCATTGCTGGTCTGCTGGACATCTTTGCTGACCTCTCGGTTCTCGAGGTTAGGTCAGCCTGTACGGCAATCGGTAGTTGCGGTAGAGGCGCTGACCTGGCTGAGAAAAGGAGGCTTTTCACTGATTTTTTCAAGGCACTGCACCCTGATCGCTTCCCTGATGCGTCGCATAAGACCAACGACCGACGTGCACTCGGACGGTTTTACCAATCTCTCATCCCTGCGTGCTCGAAAGATTTAGTGGAGGAGACTATTACGGGCGGCTTGAAAAGAGCATGGAAAGAGGCGCGAAGCAAGCATCTCGTCAAGTACCATCCGAAGTATATACAAGAAAAGCTCCTTCAGTCACTCAGCGCAGAGCAGTCTGCCATCGTCGATCTTTCCATGTTTCAAGGTCTATTGCATCATCATCCTCCGGCTAGATCAAACGTCAAAGGCTTCTCGAAGTCTATGGATTTCTCTTTGAAAGTTCTTGAAAGCCTGAGCAATTCTGAGCGCCGCGTAGTGGAAGATGAAGCTTTCATCGATAAACTCGTCAATCCCCTCTTGAAACGCGCTGTCAAGAATCATGCAGACTGGAATACTACACAAAGAATCATCGACCTCACCATGCGATATTTGGAAATTAATCCAAGCACAGGATGCCACATTACTGACTTCCGGGGCGATTTTCTACACCAAGTTGCCTTTTGCTGGTCACAGCAGCCAAATTTGTTCGAAAAGCAACTGCGGAGATTGTGTTCTCATCCAGTATTTGGCACAACCAAAATGATCAATATCGGAGACTGGGATAGCGTCCTCACCGGGATCCCGGCAAAGCAAAGGTATCCACTCTTGAGACTCTGTTACCAAGAGTCCACATCTCTTGATCTGGATAGCGATACAGATCTAGCGAAAACCAAGGGCTCGATCCATCACAGCTTCTTTTCCAACATGTCTCCTGCAGACGCGCTTACACTATTCACTCGTTTGCGAAGAGTAAGGGGAGACACAGACCTCATCGACGCGGATCGAAATTGCTCCATCTTTAGCCCAAAGTCGACCTTCGAAGGCTCAAGTGGTGACCCGAATCTATTTCACATCTTCCTACTGAGTTTGAACGACAAAGAAGAGGAAGCCAAGGCCATGGCCAGTGGCTACATAGATATGCGTAAGAAGAAGGCTGCTACTGCGTCTCAACCGGAGCAACGCGCGTTCTTCGCCAAGTCAGCGCTGTTCGCTACCATGGCCACTGGATCACTTGAAATGCTGAGATCCATGTTGCAGTGGACCAAACGTTTCTTACGAGATCCGCTTGTAATTCCTGAGATTTACCTACCCTTTTATCCTGAAGAAGCAATACGCCTACTATCAGGCATTCCCGAATCAATCAACGGGACGCTAAGCTTGGCTCAGCTGCACCAGCGGGTTTCTGAAGGAAACAAAATTCTGCAAGACATGTTTGATATAGCTTGCGAAGCTCTAAGCGAGCCATCGTTCTGCATGTGCGATTGGAACGGCGTCTTCGGATTGTTCAACCAGGTCGTCAAACTGCGGATCGATCTCACGCCGACGGTCAAGAAGCAGTTCAATGCTTCTGACCAGGAAGTACTGGCCTGTATTTGGGTTGAAACAATCCAGATGATAATTGAGATCGAGGAAAAAGCGCAAAAGGAGGGTTATGAAAGACTTGAAGTAAATTTCTTCTGCGGCATCCTTGCCTTTAACAAAAGCTTCACGATTGAGCTTGAGAGCAGCGACAACTCGACATATTCATTCTTCGACTCCCTCGCTCGTGCGAGAGATCAACTCTGGTGCAGACTGCGACCGTCGACTCATCCTGCTACAGTCGCACTTCCCGAGCCTTTCCCACGAGGACTTTCACTTGAACATCTTACCGCACCGTGGCTATTGAACGTGAAGGATCTGCATAGCGTTGCACCTTACATCGCATTACGTATACAGAACACACTGTTCCCTGATCCGAAGACTGCTCTTCAGCCTGCACCATCGGACAAAGACTCCCAAAAGGCCATCGGGATATTCATAGACAGTTATCAATACGCTCTACAGCTTTATATACCCAAAGCATGCGACAGAGTAGAGAGACGAGCCCGTGTCAAAAAGGCGTGGGAGTATGCGATCGGGCCTTTGAATTCCAACAGAATGGCAGAAGATGAGGCAA
Organism: Alternaria sp. 'sect. Undifilum'; assembly: GCA_024321975.1. NCBI lineage: Eukaryota > Fungi > Ascomycota > Dothideomycetes > Pleosporales > Pleosporaceae > Alternaria > Alternaria sp. 'sect. Undifilum'. The sequence continues at coordinate 1,932,811 of JAJJZI010000010.1, read as the reverse complement.
TACGGTTTTGGAGCGACAAGAAACCATGGCGTTTGAATGAGTGGCCGCCTGAGGGTGCGATGAGAAATATCAAGAAGCCTTGGCCGTTGTTACCCGAAGATGACGGTTTAGGTGAGCCGTGTGAATGGAATCCCTTCACATCAAGACCAGACTTCCCCGCGCGAAAACTTGGTGAACTCGCTTACGTGGATTTCTCTGTGGGCATATCGAAGAACACTCAATTAAGGCCCCCCATTAATCTCCCAGTCGTACCACCGGCTGAAGTTCCTGCCTACAAAGAGGAGATTCGACACATGTGGAGTATAAGGCGCGACATGGGTGAAGGTGGAGTCTTGTCTGCTTTATTGTATGTCGATGCGAAATACGTCAGCAAAGATCGCCTATTAGCTACCCCGTTCCCCTCAGCATCAGATACACGATACCCTTCCCTATATCTGGATGACGATTTCCTCACTTCGGATGAACCCAACCAATACACAGCTGTCAGGGACATACGAGGTCATCTCGATACTATACCTTCTACATTGTTAGCACAGTCAGCACGAAATCTCATCAGGGCCCTTGATAAGTTCGATGCAGATTCGGAAGCAGGAAATAGTACAAATCCGCATGAGGTTGCCATGGAGCTCATCGTGCGATTGGGCGAGAGTGATAGGCCTGGTTTGGCCGTGCAATCAGTTGTTCGTACGATTTTAGATAGACCAAAGTCAAGCTCATGGCACCGAAAACTGCTCAAGCCTAGTTTTCTTCGAAGGCTTCCGGCTACGCAGGCAAGATCCTGCATCGAGGCGTTTGCCGACGGGGTCATTCGCATGCTTCAGTCCAAGGAGGATAGCGAGAAGAACCCAGACAACCGCGAAGTTGCATCCACTGATGAGTCGTATGCAAAAGTAACTACGGTCAAGATGCTGGCTCAACTTTTCCAAGACTTGGACCTTGTTGGCACAGATTATGCTCTATTTGTACTGTCGTCACTTTCCAACATGAATATACATGTTGATGTTCGGTTCAACGTCGTCAAAAGTCTTCTAGTCCTGCTTGAATCTGGCTCCCGAGAGCAATCCCGCGAAGTACTCACTCTCCTGGAGTCGTTCGTACCGCTAGCAGGAGCTTTAGATGAGAGACATGCGCTGGACGAAGCGCGCTGGGTCCAATGCGAGCAGCATCTTTCGCTTCCCGAGTTGCAATCGGGTGTTTCGGGTACTGCAAATTCAGATTCACCGATTTTGGTCGCTCTGGTTGCATACCTCCGCCATGAAAAGACCACCGCAAGCGATATCCAGTCTTTCGTTGTTCGAATCATGATGCCTGTACTGCAGAACCTAAAAGATCAAACGGCGAGGTGGGCAGCATTGTTCCTTCGCAAATATGGGTTTGAAGATGCTTTACTTGAGGACCTTCGCATCCCACCCATCCCGCGAAACCTGTCCGTGAACAGAGCATTACTTTCCGTGGAGAACGAACAACTACGTCACATTCCGCGTACCGTATTGGAGGAATATGTGGCCTACATGTCTTTCAGGGTCGCACTCCCAGCGCCCTTGCGAGCATTGAACGAACGGCTTGGTGCTGACCCTGCAATACGTTCGCTGCCTGAAGTCCAAGCATGGATGCGATTGTATGGAGAAACGTGCGAAGTTACGGGCGGTGTGTTTTTTGATGTCATCGGACTTCTGGAACACGCTGTGGATTCTCCTGACCGTGCGGTCATTACACCAAAACTCATCCAGGAGCAATTTCTCAAGCTTTTCACTGCGTCACTTTGGAACGATGCACCAACATACACCGGACCCGTGAAAGACCTCTGCAGAAGACTACTGGATGGCCACTATCTCGGCAAGAAATGGTGGTTACCGTACGGCAAACCGGTCCTGGAGGCGATGGTTTCCTACGTAAACACTTTGCGCACGCGAGAATGGGAACGCGATCCCCCCCGGAAGCCTTCGGTGTTACCCGACACGTTCCCTTGGCGTCTTCTCCTGCTCGACTATCCATGGCCATCACGCAATGAAGGGCAAGCAATCCGCGAACAGAAATGCAAGGAATTCGCGGGTCAGCTGATCACCATCATCGATGAGATGAGTAGCTTGCCAGTCTACCACACGCACCTTGATCAGATATCTACCTACCTCGCCACTGACATTGTATCTTCCGGAGGTAGTCAAAGGGGAGAAAAACGATTTGGCACGGGAATGTTTAGTTACGATAAACACGATCTGCTACATGACGCACTCATGAACAATCGCGTCCTGACTGCCATTTACGTAGGCGGCATCAGTAAGACAAGACTGAGCTGGCTGACAGCACCGGAATTGCTAAGGGTCGAGGTTGCAGCAACACTGCTAAAGCAGGTGGGGACTGAGTTATGGGAGGAAAAGGCTATCGTGGATGGAGATATCAAGGCCCGATTGAACGCTTTGATAGAGACATGGAAGGAAAGTGAGAATGAGGGCGTCAGAAGAAGAGGGTGGGAGATTGAGAAGATTATGGACTCGAAAAGGACATGGTATTACCTAAAGTAGTCTTGCCCAAAGAAGAAATCATAGCAACAACAGGTTCTATAGTTAGCGGTCTGACTTTTACGTCATCTCGGATCCTCTGACGCCGTTCGGCGTTGGCTGGTGGCCTGATCAAAGCGACCTCGCATTATGGCGTGCTCCGCCTGACCTGCGTACTGCCATTCTCGATATGCGAATGTCAAAACTCTTGAAAGTGTCCCAATCTCCATAATGGAAAGCATCATATCACGGTGGTATCCATGGCCACAGCTTCCCGACCGCCAACCTATTCCTACATTCTACCATTCACTAATCTTCCTCCTTGCCATTATCCCATTCTTCTTCTCCAACCGGCGTCGGGTCGCCATCTGCGTGTTCCCGTTGATACTCGACCTATGTCTTAGATCACCAGGCTACACATTCGGCAACCCCTCTGCCGATTACTACAGCAGTTCATTCTTCATAGCGATGCCTCTCTGGTTCCTCGAATTCGCCATATTGTCCCCACAAGAGGGGCCAGATACACCTGCATACATCGGAAACCCCAACTGCAGCGGCACTAGGAGCGGAGTGACGTTAGATGATACGAGACCGACATGGCGGAAAGAGCTCCGTGTGTGTTCACTCATGGTTCCATCCCATCGTGGTATTGGCTGGAACTGGCAGGTCAAGGGTCTTCCTAATGATCCGTACAAGGGCCTTCCCAAAGGGGCCTTTGCGAAGACTCATGTCCGAAATGCATTAATAGCGTACATACGATCTATTGGGATGTTGATGCTGCTGGGCTGGGGATCAACTGCAGAGGTACGGCTTTCATCGGCAGCCCGCCTGCACCACCTTATCGTCAATTCGATCATTGGTTGGTCCGGTGCGTTATGGGTCTGGGACCGATTGAATTGCGCTTACAGCTCGATGGCGGCTGTTTCGGTTGCGACGGGTTTGTGCGATACGTGGCAATGGCCACCGCTGATGGGAAAGCTGAGGGATGCGTGGTCTGTGAGGCAGGTGTGGAGTGTGGTGTATCACCAAACAATGAGAAAGGTAACGTCAAGATCGACTCTTTATCCAATCTTACATCATTTGCAATCTCTCCATCACTATGCAGTGTGGGAACCTCGCTGACGCTAGAATGTGTTGTAGATGGTGTCACAGCCCGCGGTTCGCATTGCTCGCCTTATAGGTATACGTAAGGGCAGTCTCGGATCAGGACTGACTCAGTTGTACGTGTCTTTCGCGATCAGCTGTTTAATTCACGAGTTTCAGATGTTCATGGTAACGCGAACAGACATGGGAGAATTCGTATTCTTCTTGTCGCAGCCGGCAGTCATTACTATCGAAAGTCTTGTGCAATGGATGTTCAGTCAGGTACGGTCCCGAGGAGCCGGCGCTGACAATACTGGACCTGCATTAGAAAGATACGGGGGCTATGTCTGGGTGCTTTTGTGGTTCTCCGTTAGTCTACCAACATACGTGAAAGGTTGCAGAGACGCAGGGATCGTTCATGATGCAATCTTCGGTAGCAGACCTTTCGAGGCCGGAGTTCGTTTTGCACATTGGATTTCCGGGTGATAGAGGGCATGCTTTCGAGCAGATGGTGATACACAGTATCTCAACTGGCAGCTTTAGCAAATCGAGCCAAACATTGATGGCGGAATTGAAATTGAAATCGGAGATGTAGCTGTGAAGCCTCGAAGACGATGCCTGAACGGGAGTGCGGAAACCCTGCGCTAGAAGATAAGTGGTCTGTGCTGCGAGACGTCATCTGTCTGCGTCTTACTTCACATCAACATCACGCATGCACGTTATTTTCAAAGTCCAACCAACACCACACTCAATGCACGAAACATCTATGCATCTTGTTACCCCGCTCAGGAAGATGTCTAGACTCTCCGACTTACGTGCGCAAATCGGGAGCAGTGGCATACTCCATGGCCTCACCTATCGGCCCCTCCCTGACATACACAATGCCAATCACGAGGCAGACCTTTTCCTCAGGGACAAGTAATGACGCCGCGATATTTTCTGATGGTTCAGGGAACCTCTAGCCCCTCCCAAGTTCCTGAACTCATCACCTCGAGCGACCGCGAAACTGGGAAGGTTGGAGTCTATAAAAGAGCCTCTTCCTGCTCGCAGAATTGAACAATCCACTCGTTCTATACACTCGCTATCCTTCTACCTTCGCCAAACCACCAGTAGTTGAACAACATGTCGGGCTGCTCGCTCGTCGCCGCGGGTTTACCGTCCCTTATTGGGACGGCCATCCCAACCTTCAGCTACGATCCGTCGAGGCATCCCCTTGGATCTGGCGATCAATTCGGTATTCAGATGTCTTACATGTCTGGTACTTCTACTTGCTATCAAGGAACCAAGCCTACCTTCACTCCGATCATCTCCAACCCATTTCTCTTGTACGCCCGTACCTGCTCCTATGTTACTGCGGGATCGCCTGCAACTTATACAGCTATCAACTGTAACGCCGACCTTGCGAACTGGATTAATGCGGGTGCGTACACGATCGACAACACCCCATTCCTCCTAAACCTATTCGCAAACACCCCTCGACCTTTCACTGCCACGTTCGGCGGCCAGCCTGCTCCAAGCACAATCGCTACGACCACTGTTCTGGTGACTTCAACTGCTACCAGCACTGTTATTGCTCCCATTCAGCCCGCAGCAATTACCACGGTCACTTCCGCCTTAGCCACTAACACATTTACAAACACGGAAACTGTTAGGTTCCCGGTCACCAGCCCTTTTGTACAGACAATCACTTCGTGCCTAACCCCTTTGAGCTCTGTTGCTCCGATCGTGCCGGTCTCGTCACCTCTGGTCGTTCCATCCCTGCTACCACCGATCTTGCCGCCCTTGCTATCTCCAATCCTGCCGGTCTCGTCACCTACAATCGTGCCAATCTCGTCACCTCTGGTCGTTCCATCCCTGCTACCTCCAGTCGTGCCAGTTTCGTCACCTCTAGTCGTACCGTCCTCGCTACCAACCGTACCGTCCTCGCTGCCAATCGTACCGTCCTCGCTACCAATCGTGCCAATCTCGTCACCTTTAGTCGTACCGTCCTCGCTACCAATCGTACCGTCTTCGCTGCCAATCGTACCGTCCTCGCTACCAATCGTACCGTCTTCGCTACCAGTCGTACCGTCTTCGCTACCAGTCGTACCGTCTTCGCTACCAACCGTGCCGTCCTCGCTACCAATCGTACCGTCTTCGCCTCTTACTTCAGCTAGCCCGGCGCCCTCCGTCTCTGGCCTCTCTTGCCCTGCGAGCGATGGTGCGACCTTCAGGACGCCACAAGGAAACTTCGTTGTGGAATGTTTCATCGACCGCTTCAACAATGATATTGGTATTGCACCAAACAACCCTGCGACCTACGAACAATGTGTCCAGGCTTGTGCGAGCACTACTGGTTGCCAGGCTGTCTCTTACCTGCCCAACGGTCCTTGCTACTTGAAGAATGGCCTCGGTGCGCCCAACCCCAACAGCAACGTCTGGGGTGCTAGAGTTGCATCTGTTTCTGTACCTATATCCTCATCCTCGCTGTCATCCACATCATCCGCACGCTCTTCCTCCCCAGCGGTTGCTACAACCACGGTGGTTAGTACCACAGTAGTTACCACCAGTTCCTCTTCCCGATTTGCTGCTAGCCCTACTGCTAGCGTTTCGTGCCCTGGCTCCAACGGTGCAACCGTTATTGCCAATGGTCAGCAATACCTTGTCGAGTGTGGTTCTGACTACACAGGCGCGGATATCCCAGGTCCAATGAGCCCAACCTTCCCAGGCTCCTATGAGAGGTGTGTGGCGGATTGTGCTTCTACTGCAGGCTGCGTTGCTGTCAGCTACGTTATGGGCGGCCACTGCTACTTGAAGAACGCAGTCAGTGGGGTGAGGACCAACGCCAACATCATTGGTGGACGACTGATTGGCAGTGTCTCGACTTCGGCGGTAGCCACAAGCTCAACCCAGGTCATTTCAGCTGCTCCTGCTCCCGGGCCCTCTACCGTTACTGTTACTACGACTATATCCAACACGGCGTACCAGTGCGCATGCACGTCTGCTAGCATCTTCAGTTCCTCATCGAGCGCTCCTGCCCCGAGACCAACGAGCCCTCCTGTCACCTGCCCTGGTTCCAATGGGTCAACTTTCATGACTTCTTGTGGCGCGCTATACGCCGTCGAGTGCAGCGTTGATCGTTTCGGCAACGATCGTAAGTGTCTCGTATTCATTGTTCCCATGCACTCTAGCTAACATAATGTACAGTCCAGAACGGTCTCGTCTACACCGACACATACGAACAATGTCTCCAGGCCTGCGACACAACCACTGGCTGCGTTGCTGTGTCCTGGGTCACTGGTAAGCCAGGTCAGTGTTACATGAAGGGCAGCAGCGGCGCCATCCAGAACAACTCAAACATCATCGGAGGTCGCAAGCTTTCCGGATGTTCTACCCTGAAGCTTCACCGCAAGCGCGTTGCGGTTGCCGCCCCCAAGCAAAAGCTCGCCAAGCGTGCCGGTTTCTTCGGCCCTGACTTCACATTCACGCAGGATCGCGTCACTGCGACTGCAACTGCAACTGTTACGACTACTGTCTCTACGTAAGTGTTCTTTGTTCTTGTTTATCATGCAGTTGCTAACTAATGACAGCACCTCGACACCCATCCTCGGTACTGCCACCCAGACGGTTTTCGCTATTGCTTCTGCAACCGTCACCATCACCACAAGCGTGCCTACCATCGTCTACAATATCGTCAACGTTACCACGTGCCCGATTGCTATCCCCACCCTCTGAGCAGTGTCATCCCACTCCTGACGCATACTGACGCTGTCAAACTCTTCAACCTCGGCCAACTTCAGTCAGGACCACTGTAGTGCCTGTCACTACCCGTTAATCCCAACTATTACCGCTCTTTAGCACACGCATTGTCATTTTTGACGATTGCAAAGCGTATGTCACTATTATAGAAACAGTAGACAGTTTAATTAAAGTCCTTGTCTCCTTGAACAAATGCTGTCTTCGTATTTCTGTCTGTGATCTACTTGCGCTCTGCTAACAATGTTCCCTCACTTGAAAATAGATACATTTCACCAAGAATACCAGTCCACACACAATCGCGTGCACCAATGTGACTGTGTATCAGCATAGTCACTAAACTTGTACGCTTCTGCTGTTACCGGTGGGGTCTATGAGGTGTTCAGATGTGTTTGTATTTCAGGGCTGTAGTTTCCTTCACTCTGCCTATTTAAGCGTCTAGGTTGTTTACATTAGAATTAAAGTCAGTCCATATTCGGTAAATATCTCAGACAATCCGTTACCTTACCTTGTACTATCTGTCTTGAATGTCTCTCACTCCGTAATTAAACCCGAGTTCACCATCGCAAGCCAGCGCATCGTCCTTATAAAGATCCGCCAACTCACACGTCCATCGCATCACCACAAACTCCAACCACCGTCTTCCTATATGTTAATTAATCAGCCTGCGTATAAAAAAAGCCCAGCAGGATCCCCCACCTACGCCTAAGCACACCAACCAATCCAACTCACCATACCTTCTTACATCGAGCTACCAAAAATCTAAATACACCAAAAGTAACATCTAACCCCTCAACACAGAAAAGAGCCTAATACGTACAACCGTCTCACCCCTTAAGAATGGGCGCGACAAAAATCTTTACGCCCACTCGCGCGGGAACTCGCCTCCGCGTAATCGCCATGAAGAAGCAAGACCAGGTTACCATACAAACGATGACCGTACTATGAGTCGTCCGGCTAGTACCGCAAGATTGGTATTGCAAAGGATACCGCGTGTTAATTGTATTCGGCAACCGGGGCTAGGCGGGGAAGAAGGGATGAGGGAATATCGGGGGAGAGGAGCGTAGTGGGGGAGACGGGGAGATGGGTGGAGGATGATAGGGAAGAAGATGGAATGAGGGGGGCTTTTCATTCGCGTTGTGTGAAGTAGGCTTGACGGGATATCAGTGGATCCTCTTCATCAAAGGGACAGTGCATAGGAACCGATTCGATCAATCTTTTTCTTTCTTTCTACATCATCTCCTTCATGGAGCCTATTTGTATCCTTCTGGACCTACAACACACTTCGACTTCTTTACAGCGAAAAAAGAAGAAGAAGAAGAAGAAGAAGGAAAACTCAATCTCAACATCCCTCTTCAAACTCCTGCTTGGCAATCTGAAACCATGTCTTCACCGGCACCCGCAACATGGCGCGAGATTCCATGATACTCACAAGTTCCGCAGTTGGCCCCACCCACGCCGTACCAACCGTAACCCTAAGGTTGTCCAACAAAGCCGCGGATCTCGCACCAGCACTACCATTCTCAGTGTCGCCATCTCCATCATCATCATCATCATCATCATCATCATCATCATGGCTACCACCCAGCCCCATGGCATGCTCAATGCCAGCCTTGTCCGCGAGGACGAGCGAGCGAAGCAAAGCATTGTACACGCCCTTCTCCACAACCGAAGAGCCACGTAAAACCATGCGAAGAGCAGCATGGAAGGTGAGAAGGTCCAAACCTGCCTTCTCCAAGCGACCCTTTTCCCCCAAAGCCAGGCTTTTGAGCTCGAAGCGGAGAAGGACTTTTTGCGCCGGTTTTCTGGTTGGCGCGGCAGAAGGCGTGGATGGCAGGCTGTTTTACGCCCTTTTAGTAGCTGGCTGACGGCGTGCCATCGAGCTGGGCTTGTGTCAGAAGAGCTCCAGGCGTTTTTCCCTCCTGCTGCTTCGATGAGTTCGAGGTGCTGGATATGTCGGTGGTGTGTTGGGGCTATGGAGTTGAGGAAGCGAGTGCATAGCTCGACGGCTGTTGTTGAGCCGTCGTACTTGATGACGATGTTGTTGTGGCGGAGACTTAGACCACGTGTTTCTTGACAGGTTTTTCGGCAGACATGTCGTAGTTGGTTGAACTCTTCTTTTGAGACTTCGGGGTTGTTGGCTTGCTTCGCCAGGGAGTGTTTCTCTTGTGTGTAGAGCTTCGGGATGTAGATGGTTCCCTCACCGGTGCTGATGCTAATGACAGTACCGAGTACCGGCTGTGTGCTGGTAAGTGCGTAGAAATATATCATCAGCCGAAGTTCCGTGGGGAGTTGGAGGAACTTGTTGGAGGAGTTTTGTGGCGTCATTGTCGATTCTGCAGTCGTCAATGTGGGCAGAGGCTATGTTGACGATAGACTTTTTCGGTATGGTGATTTTGAAGTAGGGTATTGACAGGATATATATATATATGTATGTATGTGTGTGTGTGTGTGTGAGGAGAAGTAGAGCAGACGGGGAGCGAAATTTATATTCGCCATGACCAACATCGTGGAGTGGTCCAGACTTTGGTTGCTGTACCATGGCTATGATTATCCGAGATCCTAATATTCCCACATCTCTGACTCGAGACAATCATTCTCGTATGGGTTTGTTCGGGTTGCTGAAGTTGTGAGTGGCTCGTCTGCTCATGCATCTGGTTCTGGTTCTGCGATGACCCATAGCCACTCACGTTTCCGAGTTTCAAACGTTACCTATGCGAAAGAAAGGTCTCACATGATGGAACCTCCTTTTTGAACATGTAATTTCATATATTTCTCTGTGACTGCATCGAATGTAGCAGGAAGGAAAATCATTCGCTAAGCCTAACCGCTGAACCGCTGATTACCACAGATTGATTAAACGCCATGCAAACAATGCCAGACCTTTCAAAGAACCAGTTACCGACCATGCAACATAGAATAGCGTGAATTATCATAATTCTTGCCAACACTCGTCCCTTGTCCGCGGGCCTACCGACCGCAAGCAATCATATCGGTCTCCTTTTGTTAGCTCTAGACACGCGAGTTATCTTAGCACGGGATTGGAGCTGCCGACGACGTCTGCGAGGGGGCGACCAAGCACTGCCATCATTGGTGGCGAATTGAGGGCCATGGTAGGTGTCAAATCCGTGACTAATGGTGGTCTACACCAGATCTACGTTGAACTTCCAGGTGCCTATCGAAATTAGCAGTAGCCCACCCAGGACTGAAAGGGATGCGTGCAGATTACGTACCGAGCTTCAGATTCTCCGCTGTATCGTTGAGGACAATGATCCTCCTCTTGGTGCAGTAAGAGGTCTTATCAAGAATATCGACCTTCAAGTCCTTGAGTTGATCGATAGGCTTCTCAAACATCTCGCTGAGATTCTCTACGGCCATTTCCAGGTCCTTCTGGTTGTCCTCGAAGATCTCCGTGAGGTTGTTTCGGGCGAGGTAGTAAGCAAAGGCGTAGGTCCACTTGAGTACCTGTCGACATTGCTGAAGCGCGTGTGAAGCCTGGTCCAGGAATTGCACCTCAATCCACGACATGCCCGACGAGTTTTGTAGTTGTTGCATCTTCTTCTCCGTCTTGATGTAGAGGTCCTTGTCTAGCTTCGCCGATTGTTCGTGGTTCGCAAAGCGGTTGTAGTAATGAAGGTATCGTTCGAGCGACTGTCGGGACTTGGCCTGCGCATCGCGCGCTTCCGATCCACTCTTCTCTTCGAAACGATTGCAGTTGTACCAGCTCGTGCCGTGCTCTGACCACTTGCCCATGCACATCCAGCAGAACTCGTTGCGACACTTTCTGCACGTCATGTGGTTGCACCCTCCATTCTTCTCGATAGTGGAGTTGCAGTTGGGGCATTCTTTTGTGTTCGCTGATATCCAGTTGGCTGTCTCCGAGTCGTCCTCGCACTTCTTGACCCACTTCTTTACCAGGGCGCAAGGTGCGGGCTGGTGGTTGTTCAGCGTACATCCAAAGCAGAAGTCGTGTCCGCACTCGCAGTGTACAGTCGGCACGATCTTGGCGAGATCCTTGCTCTTTACCTGACACTCCACGGCGTATTTGCAATCGGGCGCGGGGCACCACTTGAGGTTCTCTTTGTCGTCGACGTAGGTTCGTGTGAGGAGGGTGTGGTATCTGTGAATGTTAGCAGGGTTTGGGAAGGTAGAGCGGCCAACAGCGCACCTGTCTTGGAGATCTGCTGTAACGAGAAGGTCTAGCGATTTGGAGTCGACTATCCGGGTGCAGCCTTCTCCGGGACATCGTATCCGAGCAGCCTCTCCCTCGTCTTGGATCTTGGTGTCGAGATACTGCCTGTAGCAGTCCAAGCAAAACCTGTGCCCGCACTTGATGGCAAACGTGCGCAGGTCCTCGCCATCGTCGCAGCAGATGTCGCAGACGAAGCCCGGTACCTTCTCGACCTTGGGCGGGTTGGTGGTAGAGTCCTGGCCCAGTCCTGCTGTCTCCAAAACCTCGTCTGTCTTCTCCATGTATTGATCAATCAAACGCTCCTTGTTCCATCGCAGGTGGCGGAGGAGGATGGCGGCGGCTTCAGGTGGTTGACCGAGGATGCTCGAAACTTGGTCGATTTGCTTGTCTTGCTGTGCTTGGATCTGGGCAGGGTCAAACACTTTAAAGTCGACTTCGAAGGCCTGGGTGGTGGGTTTGATGTCCTTGTCCTGACTCTCAAAGCCTACGTCGTCTTGGTCCATGTCAAAGTCCGAGTCTATACCATGTTAGTATACAACTTGAATGATAGCTGAGAGCATGCGCACCCTCTTCCAGGCCCAGATCGCTGTCCTGGTCGTCAAAGTCATCGCCGCTCATGGAGCTGTTGAACTCGTCGTCCGAGTCCATCTTGTCGGCGGCGGTTGCGGGGGTAGCCGGTAGGTCAACAACAGGGCGAGACGTCTTCTTGTGGGGGGGTTCCTCTGCGGGGCTGAGGTAGTGGTCTGCCTCGTCAGCCTTCCGCTTGCGAAGGGTGGTAGAAGGCGTGATGATGGACGTGTCCCGCCTGATGACGGAACGCTCACTGGACAGGCTGCGGCGAGAAAGGCAAAGGTGCCGCCAGAAGACCAGGCCTGAGGCGCGCGTACAGAGTGGTGGTACAGGTGGGCGGGAAAATAAGGGTATTGGTCAGCTGAACAGAAGGGAAGGAGTCACAAGAGAGAGTTTGGACGGTTTGGCGTCGAGCAGTCGATTCATGGTCTTGGATGCGGGCGCTCATCGGGTGGCCCTAGGCCCCTAGGCCCTAGCGCCTTTGAGAGGCAACAGCCAAGCAGGGGCCCGGAACCTGACCGCCGTCTCCACATTGCAGCAGTGGCGCTTCCCTACATGTACACAGTATATACACTGTGCACTTTCTTGTCCAGGCGGAGGCTCAATACTGTAGTGGACACTAATCCTCCTCCTCACTCTCTTCCTCGCTCTCCTCCTCCTCGCTCTCCTCCTCCTCACTCTCCATCTGCAAAAAGTCAATCAAACTCTTCGTCTTCGCCCTCACTCTCTCCATTTCCGCATTTTCTGTGCTCTTCTCATCTTCCCACCATTGAATCAAGCCGTCCTCTTCTATCGAATCCAACTCGACGAGTTTAGTCGATGCGCTTAGCAATATCGCATCGCCGTTCTCCTTGTTGCACAAGTCTGCTTGAAGCAATAGCATAAAGTCGATCTGATCCGTCTTGCTTGCAGCGTTCTTGTCGAAGATGGAGCGGTCGATGAGTTCCCGGTGTTGCCCAAACACCTGTGCGACGGCGCTCTTGATCGCTTCGCCCGACTTGGCGAGTTGGGTGACGCGCTTGACGAAGGAAGAAACCACTGCACGTCTGACTTGGTGATCCGAGGCGTTTGTGCTCATACGGAGTGCTGTCAGTTCCAGCTGGATGTTCGCTGACTCATGGCCTTCGACAAGCGAATCGTAGATACTGGCCGATGCGTCGTGATCGAAGTTTGCCGCGTGTTGACTGTCTGCTGAGCCTACCGATAAGAAACTACTGGTCGCTGATCTGTCATGGCGTTCCATACCCATGTTATCTTCTTCCGAATCAGAGTTGATTGTCGAAATTGACTCGTTTGACAAGTTGTACACTATTTCCATTAGCACACTCATAGCAATCCGTGGGTATTGGACGTACTGGGCCCTCTGGTGGCGAGACCGTCAACGAGCTCATCATCATTGTCCTCGTCAGAATCGTGGAACTCGAAGCCGTCGCCTTTCTCGCCAACTATCGCTGGGTCTGAGTCGCCCCGCACGACCTCCTCTCCTTGCACGCGTCTCCGCTTTGCTCTTGTGATTCTGTGGTCTCCTCGTATCGTCATGCCTTCACTGATGCTGACTCCATACGACAACAGAGCACCAGCTTCAACGGTACATCTGCGGCCTATGGCCACTTCATTCGCGATGACTGCCTTGGTGACTGTGCTGCCGTCTGCTATGCTGGCATGATCCCAAATGTACGCGCCGTCAATTTTGACATTTCGACCAATCTGACAATGCCTTCCAATAATACTGTTGGTGATGATGCTCTTATCCCCTATGCTGGTACCCCGTCCGATGACTGTCTTGGGCCCAATGATACAATCGCGTGCGAGTATGACGCCCTCTTCTTTGTAGGTGTTGCCCTTTTGTAACCGGTATGATTGTCCTTGAACAAGGTTGCTGTCCGGACACAACGGGTATGCCCAGCGTGATACAATGTCCTTGCTGACCGAGTCGTATGCGTGGAGGTTTCGTACTCGCGCCGCGTAGTGATCTGAGATGATGTGTGTATGGAACGTCTTGCCGTTGAGCTCGTAATCTTTGAGTACACTGTGTAGGAAGCCCTTGCGTGGCGCTTGGAAATCGAAGTTGTCGCTCCACAACGCAAGGACGTCGGGAGTGCAAATGTCGATGCCGCAGTCGATCAGGTCTTGGCGCACTTCGATCTCTTGGTGGGTGGAAAGCAGCTCGGGGTCGATTGAGAGGTAGTGTGTCTGGTCTCGGTTCGGCATCTGTTCAAAATGTAGACATCTGTCTTTCTGCGGGTCAATCACAAAGACTGGGCTTGTTCCTTGAGCCTTTGTCCTGTGAGCCGCGCCGGCCTCGCGTAGTACCATGGTCATGATCGCGTTCTTGTCCTTTGCCCGCCGCGCTCTATGCGCTGCGAGCGCAGACTCCAAGGGCAGGTTGCTGACCACATCGCCATACACCAAGAGGAAGTCGCCCACTAGCAGACCCCGGCTGTCCAGGTCGCGCATCGCATCTCCAATGGAGTGTGATGTCGATTGAATAAGCTCCAGCCGCGAGAAAGGCGACGACTTGGAAGACCATCTCGAGGCTTTGATGTAGTCTTCAACCTGTTCCCTGTGTGCGCCGCAGTATACAAAAACCTCCTCCACGCCGGCGTTGGCAAGGAACTCAAACGTGTATTCGATGAGCGGGGTATTCGCGAGGGGTAGAAGACACTAGCTAGTATCAGCATACACCTGGCAGTAGTTGGGGTATGCGTACTCTTGGGTGCTCGAGTGTGAAGGGATTGAAGCGTGTCTCGAAGGGATCCGCGAGTATCTACAAAGTTAGGACACTTTCGCCAACATGTGCATGGCGCAACTTACCACAGCCTGCAGCGGCTCATCGCGCTCCTCCTCGCCAGACTTGCCCTTGTCTTGGCCTTTCTTGCCTTTTGGGGGCATGTTTGGAATTCGGTATTGTGTTGGGCAAAATGTGGAGGGGCGGTTGGCATTCTAGATGCTTACCAGTAGTGGGGTTTGGCCTACGACTCCCAAAAAAAAAAGCTTCCACAAACCTGCCCACCACCACTGAGTCACAAGCCCTCGGACCAGGGACCACCACGCAAAACCAGATCTTCGGGTCCCGACACGTCTCAGATCCTTTAGCGGGGTGGCTCTGCGGGTAAGCCGATGCAACAGGGCGCATGATTCTCGAACATGCTCGTGCGCGGCCTCTTGGGTTGGCTATCAAGGTCTGGACCACCAGGGAGGACATCTACTCGGGAATGCTTATTACGACGACACTTGTACATGGAAGGATTAGTCAACGTTGAGCCGCAAAATAAAAACGCAACTCTACAAAAAAAAGCCCGTCGCAAAGTTTGTAGCTGCTGTCAGGGTTTCTCAGGGAGAGAAGGAGAGAGAGAGAAAGAGAGAGAGAGAGAGAGAGAGAGAGAGAAAGAGAGAGAGAGAGAGAGCTTGAGTACTGTTAGATCCTCTCATGAGTGTACACCAAAAGTAATGACTAACACAGGTAATGCGAATACGGAGGAAGATTTCATGTATGCCTCAAAGATCCTTGTCTTTGAGAATTGAATTTATGGAATTGTTTATCTAGCATGTAGGGTATTTTCTAGCAAACGTCCAACCCGAACCCGACACAATGATTGACCGTAGAACGCCGGAGACCTTACAGGTCCTGCATACACTCATAGACAGCTTTCCGAGCTATCCCATCCTTGCACTTCCTCTCCCGTAGATACAAGGGCCGACCACGACTATCGCCTCTGGGATAGCTGGACATCCATGTCCAGCAATACAGTACGTGCTCCACACCTGCCAACAGGAAGCCGGTGGCTGTACCCTATTTTTTTCTTCTCCAACTATGAACGTGAAATATCCTCCCAACCGCCTCGTTACGCTGGATATCAACGTGGGCGCGGTTGCATGGGGCCCATCTGCTGCTGCATCTGTGGAGCAAACATTTGTTGACGTTTGGCTGGGTTGTTCATGTCATCACCCCCGGATATCTCCGAGACTTGGCGACGATGTGGTTGTTGATGTGGTGGCATCTGCATGTGTGGCGATGTGTTATATCCCATATTCGCATGCATGGGGTTGACCCCATACGGACTTGGGTGCTGCACTGGTTGGCCTCGCATTGCCTGCGCAAAATCTTCCGGGACCGTACTACCGACTGGAGAGACGCCTGGCATTTGGTTCGGTGAGTTCCAGTTGCTGACAGTCTGTGGGGACTTGGCCGGAGAATCTTCTTCTTTGAGGACCAACTGGCGTGCGATTTGCACAGGCTGAGGTGCCACCATGGACCCGTCAGCTTGAGCTATCGGCTTTTTGAGATGAACAAGGTGTTTTTCTAGCATGTGCAACAGGCCTTCTTTGGTGAAGGGCTTGGGAAGGACGTCATTCATGCCTGAGAATATTTAGCACATGTATACTACTAGTAGATGGGCCTGTCTTACCATGCTGGAAATACATCGAAATGTCGTCACTTCGGATATTGGAGGTCATAGCAACAATCGGAGTGGTGTCGAACTGCCGAATCAGGTGGCATGCTGACACACCGTCAAGGTTCGGCATAATGATGTCCATCAAAACCAAGTCGTACTTGGAGCCAGCGTTCATTTTGTTGACCGCTTCCAGACCATCGAGCTGGGTTCAGTCAGTACCGAGTACAAATGGCAAGGAAAGATGACTTACAGCACTATCAATGGAGCAATGGAAAGCGTACAAGAACTTGCTTCCGATTCGACGACAGGTGGGATCGTCTTCAACCAGCAAGATTTGGGGTGGTCGAATCCATCCTGGGTCTGGAATGGCGGTCTTCTTCCTCGGTTCTGGTATTCTGGGCTCGCTAGCCTCGACCGCTTTCGGTGGAGCTGCATACGGGATGTTGTTGATGTGCTCGCTGTACATGGGATCGATGCCGTTGTTGGAACCAACGGGATAAACAAGGTTATCAAGGTTTTCCAGACGCATGGAGTTGGTGGAAGTTGCCGATGGCGGGCCGCGGCTCGTCGGTCGCACTGCTGCTCGCGCGAAATCTGGCGGTGGTGTAGTCAAGGTGCCATTCATCCGCATGGTGATCTCGTTCATGTGCTCCAGATTCCGGGGGTTCAGCATAGCATCCGCGTTTGTTTCACTAAGAAGCTTAGAAGCGTGCTGCAAAGGTGAAGCAGGGTTGTCGTCGTCATTAGCAGGGGTAGGCTCCATGGCGCCATTTTGCGAGTCGGCGCCGTTGGGGAATACGAGTTTGCTGTTCCTCCTCTGGGTCGCGTCGACGCCGTGTAGGAAAGTCATAATTTGCTGCATAACATGCTCGTGGTTGACCACCGTCTTTTGTAGCCCAATGACCTCTTGCAGAAGCATGGAATGGTGGATGCTCAGTTCACTGTAACGACTCTCGAGGGCATGCAGCTGGGCTTGCGTAGCCATCAGTTGTCCGCTAACCATGTCCATCTGCTGCGAGGGCGCGAACTCTTCAGCCGTGGCTTGGTTGAGTTTTCGCGGCGCGGGAGCCTTTCGACGAATTTTATCGAGCGCATCTTTGTTGTTCATCTTGAAATCTGGGTGCTTGAATTCCCAGGCCTACTAGATTGTCAGCCGCGATGCTCGCCAAGGTATCCAGGAATGCCACACATACCCCCGGCCCATAGGGCGACTGGCCGTTCTCTTCGTTATTGTGACGAACTTTGTGGAAATCGTATTTGTTCAGCTGGCGGACAAAACTAGCAAAATTGCTGTGTTTGAAGTGCTTGGGAAGTATGTGTTTGGTGAACTTTTCGTTCTACCCGATGGTTAGCAAGCCAGGCCTATTGATGGCGGCATGTGAAGCGCATACTTCTAGGACGACGAAACTGTCGCCATCATTCCCCCATCGTACAACACTCTCATCGCTCGGGTTCTCCAACATCCTAAACGACGATCAGTACAAAAGTCACAGGGCGCATGGGCGCGTCAACCTACTTGTACAGCTTGCGCACAAAATCGCTCGAGTTGTTGGACCCTCCCCCACCGGCCTGGTTAGGATCCATGATTGGAGGTGAATTGGCGAGAGCTGTGGGCGAAGAAGGCCGTTCTTTCGCAAGCCGAATCAATGCGCGACGGCAGCCGGAGAGTCTCGTCGATGGCGAAATGCGAGGGCGAGTCCCCAGTCACAGTCTTCAACACGTGGAAAGCGACCGTGATGGAAGCTACGGGGCACGGCGCGCGAGGTTCCGGCAGCGCGTTGTCCTGTGTATGCGCTCCAAGTTTTGCTTGGCCGCGGGCGATGGGTGCTGGATGAGCGATGGCGGAATTTCCCCAAACGGGCGCGCCTTGTTGCAGGCGGACGGAGGGCGATGGACAAGATCTGGGCCTTTGAGTGGAAGAGACGGGGGGAGAACATGGGCACATTGGCTCGTGGCTTCTGCGCGGGCACTTGGGAGCTAAACGGGCCTAAAGCAGGTTAAGATGGGCTGGAGAGGGATGCACCGATGCAGTTGGCCGTGGTGCCCGAGCGGGCGTCGTGCCGAGGGGACGAGGGGACGAGGGGACGAGGCAGAATGACAGCACACGGGACACGGGACCACGGGACACGGGACGCGGGCCACGGGTGAAGACGACCGAGACGACCGAGACGACCGAGACGACCGAGTCGAACTCGTCTGCGCTTCGATGCTGCACTGCTTTTTCTGCATCCCTCGGGCTCGTGTCTCGACTGCTTATGCCGTTGGCGCTTCATCTCGCCGGCCCAAGGCACCATCGACATAGCACCGAATAGCGCACGCTAGTGTGCTCGTGCGGGTCGATAGGCCAGCATCATCAGTGTCCGCAATTTGCTGGTGCAGCCAAGCATGTACAAGTGGTAAAGTCCCCCCCCCCCACCACCAAGTACACACGTGCGCTGCATGCACCCACACACGTCCGATATACACACACATTGTCCTGCATACGCCATGTTCGCTACCGCCCGTCGTCTACCCCTAGTGCGTCCAGCCGCCAGTCGGCGTCTATTTCACGCCTCTGCACCCGCTTTCGTCAGTGTTGGCGATAAGCTACCGCACGTCGACCTCGTCGAGGGCTTTCCAGGTAACAAGGTCAACCTAGCAAACGAGTTGACCGGCAGAGGTGTCATCATCGGTACATATCTCCTAGCCCCTCTCGCCAACCCACATGCCTCTGACAATTGCCATAGGTGTTCCCGCAGCCTTCTCGCCCTCGTGCTCCGAGAGCCATATCCCCGGCTATATCAATTCCCCCAAGCTGAAAGATGCCGGCAAGGTCTTTGTTGTCTCAGTCAACGACCCTTTTGTGTAGGAGCTTGCTTTTGGAACACCACCAGTATGCTCCAATCTGACCACATGCAGTATGAAAGCATGGGGTAAGCTGCTTGATCCCTCAGGTTCCAGCGGCGTAAGTCTTCTCTTGCTTGCCTGTAAGAAACCGGCGTGTTGATTTTGGTAGATTCGCTTCTTGGGAGACCCCAGCCTCAGCTTCACAAAGGCACTTGACCTCTCCTTCGACGGCGCCACCGTTTTCGGAGGCCATCGTTCGAAGCGATATGCTCTTGTGATTGAAAACGGTACCGTCAAAGCAGCACACGTCGAGCCTGACGACACAGGCCTGAATGGTTTGAATCCCTTCTGATTTGCCGTGATTATCATGTGCTAACCATGTGCAGTCTCTGCAGCAGACAAGGTTCTGTAAAGAGTTTACGACAAATGCGTGAGATAAGGATGTACGTCTACGATTGATGAAAGGGCCTACGCTGTCTGCTTCTGCGGATAGCGGAAGCCCATCAACTCTGCAACGTAATATGCTCGTCGTATCTTATACTTTCTCCTCATCACGAATTTACTCGGCTCTTGAAGAATGACTCACAACTTGTCATGTGCTTTTCGTTCAGCGACATCACATCAGCGTCGTGGTTGAATGACATTGTGCTAGAACATCATATTGAATCAAGCAGCAAAGAAAATAACATAGACACGCTTCTGAATACCCAACCACACTACGACAGCCTCCGACCTAATCCCCACAAACGCTTTACACGTTCTGCGAACACGGACCACCATAAACACACTATCTACTTCTTGCTAGCAAAGGCGCAAGACCCAAGATTACGCTTCTCAGCCGGAAGATGCGGACTAATGTCAAAGTCGAAGATATCCATCGGCAACCCCATAGTTGTGCACGCGTTGGGGATATCGACAATACCAGCGACATGACCTTGGACTGGGGCGCAAGACAGCAGGAGGTAGATCTGGTAATCATTGTACCCTATCATATTGTTAGTAGGTAAGCAAATCTGAAAGAAGAAGAAAACAAAGCGCCTGAAACTTAAAACCAACCCCTTCCCCTTCGCTACCACTTCCACAACACCGACCAGTAATCTTATTCCCAAACAAATGAAGAAATAAAAATAGAATCGAAACACTAAGGAATCAAGAAGAAGAAGAAACAATAAGAAAACGTGAGGAGTGATCTTCCAGATCAACCATCAAAGCAAGAACCAAAAAGGAAGAGAACCCCCCCCCCCCAAAAAAAAGCTACTCACCAAACCGTCTCAAATACTCAATCACCCTCAAACTAGTCTGCCGATACGCAACCGTTGTATCAAGATAATGCTGTTTCCCATGCTCATCCACACTAAATCCCTCGAAGTAAATATACCTTCCTGGACCAAACTGGGGTTCTACGGGGCCGGGGATGTAGATGGGGCTCTTCATATCGAGTTGTTTCATGCCGGCCTTCATGACGCTGAACTTGATGGTTATGACGCCTGCCATTTCGATTGCGCCGCAAAAGGAGATTTCGCCGTCGCCCTAAATAGGTAAAGAATGAGTGTTGGTTGACAAGGGTCGCGTGGAGATTTCGTCATCAAAAGGGTGGCAAGGGGCCGACTTACCTGACTGAAGTGTAAATCTCCTACACTGAATTTCGCACCCTTGACATGAACTGGTAAGAAAACCTTTGACCCCCTCGACAAGTTCTTGATATCGCAGTTCCCACCGTGTTCAGGGCGACCTGGGATAGTTCTGGCGCCTTCCTTGCCAATCTTCTCCTTTAGAGAGCCTGTTGCGGAACCTGCGTGGGCGTTTTGGAGTTGTGGTGGTTGCGCGACGATGCGGTTTAGGTGTTTGTGCGTGGAGATGAGTTCGGCTTCGCGCGTGTTCCAGGTTTCGAGGACTTCGGCAGAGGGCGCGCAGCCTAGGACTACGTGGTAATGTGTAAAGTTAGTTTGTGTGCTTGGTGGAGGTGCTGAGATGAGGGAAAGAGGATGCTTACTGCCAGGGTGAATAAGGCCTGCGAATCTTACACCAGGGATATGGCGGGAGCTACAGAAGATGCCTTCAAAATCCCAGATAGCCTTTGCGCTGTCAACTCATCAGTTCGCAGTCCTCTCTCCTATTCCTCCTCCTGAAATGCTCTCTCTCACAAACTTACGGCTCAGGATAAATTTCGTCCAAGAACCCTCCACCATTGTCCTTTGCAAAAACACCCGTGAAACCCCACGGTTGCTCTTCCAGTGGTTGTACATCTTGAATGTCAACAACTAGGACATCGCCCGGCTCCGCAGTTTCAATATCAAAAGGTCCGGTTAGGTAATGAATCTTGGTGAGGTCGACATCGCGCATATCGTCTGCAGAGTCATTGTTGCCGATTTGGCCGCCAGTCCAATCTACACATTCGATCTTGACCGCTTCACCAGGTTTGATGGTGCCGTAGGAGGGGTTCTCGGGATGCCAGCGGTTCTAGAAATGGCTTTTGTTAGAGTAGTTTCTCAGACTGCAAGGTTGTCAGACGTACGTGTAGGCAGTCCTGCTCTGATGCTGGCTTGTCTAGCGAGACTTTTGCCGCGTACCGGAGACCCTCTTTACCCATATCGAGGATCTGTGGTGTACTGGAACTGGGAAGTGGAAAGAATGAAAGACAGCGCACTATGTAGGCCAGAGAACAAGAAGAAACGCGGGAAGTTGCGAGAGGGAAACGTTCACGTATATGAAGTTCAGCAGACGCGGGGAAACGGCAAACCTTGACCTATCAATTGTTATCGTGGACGTATGAACAGCTACCGAGGACAAGGCCGAATCCCATATCCACCATCTATTACTACAAGGTAGGTGATAAGCTCGACGATACGCGGCTGTTACGTTACGCATCATCGGATGGAGCTGTAAGCTACCTACCACAATAGGACGCGTTAACCCCACTGCGGGGTAAGTCATAATGGGTACCATCATCATACAGCGGCCAGATAGTGTGACAGCAAGATACACCTGATTGGCGACGGCGCACGTACTAGCTGCGGGCAATTTTCCAAGATGCGAGGTTGCGCGTTCGTCATGCTGAGCGGCACTTCTCTGCTCGCGTGGAGCTAGTGGTTCGATGCTTCAACGTCATCGCAAGCTAGCTAAACGTTTTTCGTGGTGTTTGGCGTACTTCGGATTGGAACTTGGGCTTGTGCATTGCGAGGTTGTGCTCGTCCATGTGCTGCCATGGCAGGTTGAGGAACTCGTGCTTGTTCTTCCAGCGCAGTGACTCTTCCTTGAATTTCTCAGCTTCGGTCGGAGGGAGTGGTGGCTCGGTAATCTTCGTAATGAGGTATGCTGTTGAAGCTTCTGCGAGACCGTAAATGAGGACGCCGGCGAGGGGTATCTTGACGAAGATGTAGAAGCCTAGACCGAAGCCGAAAAGGACACCAGCCCGGTCTTTGAACCACAGCTTCTTCTGTTCTTTGTTGTACTGAACGCGTGCGAAGTAGGGCTCAAGCTAGTGGAGGTTAGGATAGTGACTTTGAAGTTTGAAGTCGAGGTACGTACTAGCTCACGCATGAGAGTCCGCGATGAGAAGTAAGCTTGTAGGAAGCTGACTAAATATCTGCGGGGAAAAAGCAGTGATGCGGCGAAGATGGCTGCTGCTGGTTGTGTTCCCACCGACTTTCTAAACGTGTAGAAACTGGCGGCGGGCAGCACGAAGCGTCCTACGTATGGAACGTACGACAAAGCCAGTACTGCCAAAGAAATGGCAGCCTTTCTCCCCTGCTTTATTGCGTACATGATGACGGCCTGCCTGATTGGCTTCTTCTCCTTGTCAATTTTCGGTGCGTGATGGGGGTACTTTTCGAGGTTCGGATAGTACATGGCGCGGAGGTTGTGAGGGTCTTCGCTCTTGTGCTTCTGTACGTAGGTCTTGTCCACCCAACGCAGGGAGTCCATGAACCTGGAGATGGTGTTAGCTAGACCTCAACTCAACCCGAGGCACACGGCACACTCACACGCGATCCAAAGTAGGGGTGACGTAGCGCATCATCGTCATGAGGAAGAAGGGCACCTGGAGTACGGTGTGCTCAAGGAAGTGGAGGCCGTTCACAACACTTTCGTCCATGTGCGTGTGGTCCATGTTTATGAAGAGGGAGAGTATCCATAGTAGCACTCTTACGCCGACAATCTAGGCGTGTCAGCAACGGTGTTTGCTCGCTGGGTGTTGGTGGAGGAGATGAGGCGTACGGGAACGGCGACAATGGCACGGATAGCGATGCCTGCAGCCACAGCGATGGCAGCCTGGCGATAGTGGTCCGAGGTGAAGAGACGTGGGTTCTGCAGAGCTCGATTGACTGTGGAGGAGGGTTAGAATGAAGCTGTCGCCCACGATACCATGATGGGCAGAACGTACCGCCGACCAAAGTCAGCTGGGCTCCCCGCAGAATGGCATTAGGGTCGAAGTTGGACACATGGAACTGGGACAGGTCGATTTTGTCCATGTTGGCAAGAAGGCCGGTGGACTGCCAGGCAGCTTGGTGTTGTAGTCAGAGCTGCGAACTGGCGGAGCAATGACGCACTGACAGTGACAGGTCCACGGACCCCGTCCTTGTGCAGCCTGTCGCAAGCAAAGCGTGCCATTGCAACAACGAACAAGGCCATTTGCACCCGATCCCAGCATCTCACAGTGAACAGGCAGCATAATCGGCATCGTGCTGCGTGCGGGGTTCAGACGATCCGCTGATCAGGTTGAAACTCGACACTGTCCCTGTGGCCAGAGCGCGTCTCGTCTCGTTCCGAGGCTAGGGACTTTGGCTTCAGCCCTCCATCACCCACTCACCTCACAAGTAACAATTGAAATACACTCCTCTACAAGCGCCGGCCGCTGGGAATCCTCGCTCCGACCTCACCAGGAGAGCAATGTCCATATAGGAGGCCCATAGTAACGATGCCGGCTCCCTTCCAGCACCCCGAGCACGCGCCGTCCGCTCTCAACCCAGGCCACTCGAGGCGCAGCTTCCCGCTCCCGGCGCGTACGGCTCGGAGGACTGAATCGGTGCCCGCGTCCAGGAACAGCGCAGATGGCATAGAGACGCTATTCGTGTGTTCCAACTCCAACATCTTCTCCTTCACAACAGCCGGACCCGCTCGGCGGCTTTCACCCTCCCGTTCAGCTGACACGTCGCTTCCGATACACTGGAAGACGCCTACAGAGCGCACCCTTGCAGTGGGTACGTCGTCTCGTGTGCCAACTGCCTGAAAATCGTCTAACGCATCGCAGGCGCTCTTCGAATCTATCGTGTGACAGCCTCCAACGTCTCCTTCCTAAACAGCGGCAACCTGCTACACACAATCTTCCCCAGGTCGCAGATATGGCTCGTCGACAACCAGTCAGTCTTTGTGCTGCGTATACGGCAGGACTCTTACTATCGCATCGAACTCCCCTACGACACCGACGAGGACAAGGACAAGGTTGCGCAGTTCAAGTCGCTATTGGCCCAAGTCATGCAGTACGAGAGGACGCAATGCCCGTTTGCGCGGGGCTTCGAGGTTGTCGCAGAGCTTGAGCGCCCAAAGAGCCCACCACGCAAAACGATCAAGAAGAAGCCCTCGGGACAGGCGAAGAAGTGGGTCATGGATAAGACCTGGGTACCACAGCAACATGGCTCGAGGCCCTCTACTTCCGGCACTGAATGCTCAGAGACTGGTACTGTTTCTTCAAACGAAGAAAACGACCGGTCGAGCATCTGTGCTGACGGTAGCAAAATAGTATTCGCGGCACCCGAGGCCACACTGGCGAATATCACACCAAAGCCCCTCTCACTGAAAGCGGTCCCATGTCGCCTTTCGGTAGGGGAGCGTGTCAGCATGTTCCAAGGCCTGCGCTCAGCCACGGCCCCGATCAAACTGCCCAGGAGAGAATCCGTGTCTGCTATGGAACGCATAGTCGAGTCTCCACTCTCTCCAGCAAAGCAGCCTAGCGAAGCCGACAAACCCATCCTTGAGCGACAAGTGTCGGATGCACTCAGTTTGGCCTCAAGCGCAGACTCGTTCTACTCCCTCGAGACTGCCACTCCACCGAGTCCTTCTCCAAAGTTTCTCCATGCCGAGGCTGATTCCATGAATCCGTGGGCAAACAGCTTTTCTAAGCAGCAAGACGAACCCAGGGGACGTTCAATACATCGACGCCAGATATCTGAAGTTACCGTCCGCGGCCCGTCCACCGAACGTACCGATGCATCCGCTCCTGTCACGCCTACACTCGCATACTATTCGTCTACGATCTCATCGATGCATGTACGGCCTTCATCGGCACCTTCAACACCACCGCTTGTAAGCGATTCCGACGACGATAGCCTCGAGCGTACGAGCCTAGATATCCCCACGCCGCCAGATGCAGTCCGCATGAAGAGACTCACCGGAGCTTCCCAGAGACGCGCCTTTTCTCCTATGCCCCTAGCGCAAAACCTGTTCTGCCCGCCAAAGCACAACCCCGGGAGAGACTTTACCAACGCTCTGGTACGCAAGACGTGTGAGCTTGTCCTGGGGCCACCTGCACACTTGGTCTCGGTCATGCTTCGCATTGCCACAAGCATCTCGAAGGGCTTTGGTTTCAACACTTACCGTATGGGCCGCGCAGAGAAGATTCCATGCGCCTGGGAGTCGGATGATGAGGCTGACTGGGCTGAAGAAGACGACTTCGGAATCCCGCTCAACAACATTGGAACTCCGGCGCTACGTCGACAGACCTTCTCTGGCGAAGTGGATTGATGCACTTGATGCAGACCGAGTTTGGATGGTGCTTTTTCCATGTGCGCATATTCACTGATGATACCAAGCGTTTGCATTTTTGTCTTGCGTCTCTGGAAGGCGAAAGGCATGCTAATTCCAGTCGTATGTAACTACACAATGTCGATGTTTTCTTTTTTCTTTTTTCTTTTTTGAAGAGTACATGATTGTAGTATGGTGGCATGATAGTGTATAGTTCCGAGAGGCACTCTTCGCCCGAATGAGAATACCGGTTTACACACCGTCTTTGGCTGGGCAAGCAGCGTCACTGAGAAGCTGAGAAGCTGAGAAGCTGAGAAGCTGAGAAGCTGAGACCACAGGACCATGATACCCTTGCTGTGCTGAAGCTTGCCCAGAGCGAGACGGATTAGCTTGCGCTTCAAGCACAGTGTGGTGTGGTGACACTACTCATGCTCTCATGCTCCGTCAGCCTCCGAAGTAGGTCATGGAAGATGGCCTCAACTTCAACTGCCGCCAACTGCCATTGCGAGCGATGCATGTGGTATGGCATGATGCTTGACGTTCGCACCCGTTGAATGCTAGACGCTCGATCTCCAGGTGCACTCGTAGGGAACAGCGTTGCCGGGCCTGGTTCCTAGCGCCAAGTTGCCCGCATGGGATCGATGACGAGTTTCTTCTACCCAGGTACGACGGAACTCGACGCTCGCCCATCCCCAGCTCCCGACTCCGTCAGCCCACCAGCGCCAACCCACTGCTGCGCATCGAGAATTGCTTGCATGTCCTGGCCTGAGGAAAGCTGTTGGGACTTGCGCGTGATCGCCCGCGCCGTGGGGCATTTAAAATGAGGATGCAGGGTTATGCCGTTACGGGTCCTAGCCACGCTGGCAACCTGGCAACCCCCCTTGGATCGCGTCCGCAAAGCTTTACCGCAACTTGCAGCGCCTGCGTCTTGTCCAATGACGTCTAGCGCTGGCTCGCCTGTCTCGCACGTAAACCAGGACCTGACCGACTAATTCACTCAGCAAAGGAGGCGGGTGATCCCATCCTCCAGTTTAATACTCGCGTGGAACCCTCAGCTTCGTGTCAGGATTAGACACCCGTCTCGCTTGCTTACGCCCCTCCCCCTACTTATCCGTCGTCGCATCGCACTGCCAGAGCTGGGACGTCGACTACCACTGGATCGCGTTTATTATGAAAAGGAAGATGGCAGAAGACCTCGACGTGTTGTTGGACGAGACGTTAACGCTATGCAAAACACCGCCCGTTCCGCGACGCCATCCACATCGCGTCTTCTACCAGTACAACAAGCCGCCCGCCACCGAGAAACCCGAGATGGAGATGAACGGACCGCCCATGTTCCACTTTGGAGAGCAAACCGAGTTGGTGCCTAAACCGCTCTTCAACAGGAGCAACTCGTTACCGTCTCGATCAACCCGGCCATCGCTACCATCTCGCCCATCCGAGCCCTTCCAATTCAACACCGACGACATCATCAAAAGCCCATCACCTCTATTCAGCCGGAGGAACACGCTTCCATCCAAAGTGCGCCGTGCTGCTGCCGCCGAAAGAAAGCCGTCACCGCTATCACGCAGAGAGGACGCGCCACCCTCCGAACCGATGCACACCACCCCCAAGGAACCCACGTCACCAGCGCTGCCACGCAAGGATCCCAACGCCAAGATCAAGACCACCCCTAACCCCAAAAGCAACACCAGCAAGCAGCATTTTACAAGCCCACAGAGGTATCAAGGTGCCCGTGTCGTCGACATCAAAAGACCGTCGCCCCTTTCTGGCAAAGGAAGTGCGCGACGACCCGGTCCTACCCGCTTCGCTCCTGTGGAACCCGTATCGCCGATAGTCCTATCACCTGTCATCTCCAACAGCAGCAGCTCTGTAGCTTCGTCGCCATCGCCATCTGTCTTCTCCGACTCGGCCAGTTTCTGTGCATCGAGCCCCTCAACGCCTGCCACGTCACCGCCCAGTTCCCCAACAACTCACGCACGCTCACCAAGTTATTTCGCGCCGCCTCATTGGACCATCAAGCCTTCGCCATCCCCGATTTATGTTCCTAGGCAAAAGTTGAGGAGGAAGGACAGCCCTCGAATGGATACTTTGCGCACCCTTAGAGCGAAGGAGTCGGATGCAATGTTGCAACGAGAATATGACCAACGTACGTCTGCCCATATGGAATGGACCGGTTATCCAGCACTAACAAATTGAATCTAGATTGGGAACAATACCGCACGAAACTATCCGTAAGCCATGGTCGCGCGCCTTTTGCGTAACTCGTTCACTGACCTGCGTAGTTAATGACTGGCGGATTGTTTTCTGCTGAGCGACTTTAACGACTACGAATCACGATTACAACGACTTGAAGACGGTTGCATTTACGGCGTCATAGGGCATTTGATTATAATACCCAGGGATTGAATATTTGGGCGCATTTCGGGTAATCGATCTGCTCTTTCGGTCGCAATGCATTCAGCATATGGTATACACATGTAATCTAACAAAACATAGGGCCCTTCAGCCCTGGTTTGCTTCCAACATAGATGCATCGACGTCTCAGAGCGATCGAGGGGCGCACATGTCGTACTGCAGAGCCTCAGCTCGGCGTTTCTGCAGAGCTTACATCACTCACGCTGGGCAGCTGACCTCGACAGCACATGGCTAACGCGCAGCCCCATCGCGCAACGCTAGTGATTGGTTGACACATGTGACACATTACAGCTTGGGTTGACACTTCTGACAACAATACAGCCTTGGCCTGCCTACTCTTCCCGCTGCACCCGCCACATGGCAATGCGCTAATCGATTTAGCTCATTCTGGTCAACGCTGAATCAAAACATGGGGTTGCAAAGTAGACTGGAATTACCATTTTCTTTCTTCCTGGTGCTAAGTCCAGACTGCCTGCGCCGCATATCCGTAGTGGCGCAGCGCGTAGCCTCATCCTGTTTAGAGGTGGGCCTGACCTAAGCGCGTAACATGGCCCCCAATACCCATAAACGCTTCGAGCATCTCCCTTGTGCATGGACGCCGTACAGTACATCCTACTGTAGTATGTGGGGGGTGTGGCACAAAACTTATAGGACGCATGACCCCAGCTTCTAGGATTTTGATGGTATTCTTAGATGCTTCCTCTGGCACGTCATTTGTTTGATTCGACGCGTACAATTTGGTCGGTAGCGCAGCCTTGTAGGCAGCCTTGGAACCTTTTTTGCAGACGACTTGCACACCTGACTCACACCGCGTTGTCGCCACTGTGATACGTATCGATTTGGAGGAGGCCGCCTCGTGACGATTGATGCTCATGAGTCGAAGGTGGATTTAGAAGCTCGACTCGATATTCTCTTGAGTAGAACCTGCCTTCGCAAACAAGCATTTTACGATCGACTGCGACGCATACGTATACGGTAGCAGTCTCACTACAAACGTCCCGATCGACGCCTCGAGACTACCTGGACACACGATCCGCTCGTCTGTGCACCAAACAACCATGGACTTCTCCAACTCAGAACGAAACCCAAATGCGCCATTGCGCCAGCTATCGTTGGACGGAGGAGGTGTACGAGGACTGTCGTCGCTGCTGGTACTCGAGAATCTAATGGAGAACTTAGCTTTGGAAGAGAAGAGGTTAGGGCGGCGAGCAGTCAACAACCACGAACCACTAAGACCGTGTGATTACTTCGATCTTATTGGCGGAACATCGACAGGCGGGATAATAGCCATAATGCTTTCACGGCTACGACTGAATTGCAACGACTGCATCGCAGTGTACAGTAAACTGGCGGAGCAGATATTCAAGCATGACAGGTCGATCAAGGCATTCGGCATGAAGATCCCAACAGGAGCCAGTCGTTTCTCTGGTACCGTACTCGCAAACGCCATCAAGACTGCGCTGAAAGATCTGGGCTTCGATCCTAACGAGCTCATGTGGGACGAAGCACTATTCGAAGAGGTGGATGAAGCGAGCGATTTACCCAGGGACAGCATCTGGGCAGATGCGGCGCCAGAACCGACCATTACAGAAAGCCCAGTGGCCACACTCAAGAATTCAGAATGCTCACTGGCATCTGGTCCACCTGACAGCATGGATAGTACCAAGGTTTTGTCAACACTATACAGCGATAGTCCGTTCAGTCCTACAAAACCAATGCGAAGCCCTACCTGGAAGCTCCATCACCGGCAATCAGTTCACAGAAAAGCAAACGCAAAGGGCTGTCGCGGCTTCGTCCTTACCTCTCTCAAGAACGCATTAGGTCTGCCGAGAATCTTATCAACCTACGACCCCAACGACCGAACAACACGCATATGGGAAGCACTTCGAGCCACGTCAGCCTCGCCAACGTTCTTCGAAGAAATGCAGTTCGGCACCCCCAAAGTGACCTATCTAGACGGCGGCGTAGGCTTCAACAACCCTTGCGCAGAAGTCGACTACGCCGCAAAAGCCCTCTGGGAAGGCAGATCAATCGGCGTCATAGTATCCGTAGGTACCGGCCTCCAGAGCATTCCCAGTGTGAAGAAAATGGCCTCCTGGCTACCCTTTGGTCTCGGAACAGACATTTCCATTGCTAGCGCCCTCACAGGAATGGCGACAAGCACCGCCCGCGTCGACAACGAAATGAAGCGCATGTACAGCCACTCCGACACAAAATACTTCCGTTTTGACGTGGACCGCGGCCTCGCAGACGTCAGTCTAGAGCAATGGATGAAGGAAGACGAAATGGCTTCCTTGACCGAACTCTACATGAACGACGGCGAGCAAATCCGGTCCGCAAAGGACTTTGGCCAACGCATGGCCAAACTCTCAGCACTGCCTCCGAAATTCGAGATCAGCGCAACGCACTTCCGCCTCGGCATGACGGGCCGCGGGCTCATGGATTCCTCGTTCCAACTCGCTCAAGTCGATTTCAAAACGGGGATGCCGTTGGGCGTGTCGCCGCATCTCGAAGATGTACCGCGCATGAGCTCGTTCCGCGATTCATCACCGAGTGGGGAGGGTGGCCTTGCGCTCGATAATACTACGGGTCGGCTTAAGAGAGTTTACCCCGTAGCCGAGGATCTCGATCATGATGGCCGCCGCGAAGAAGCTGCTGTGTATCAATGTATCAAAGCCGAGAACGTCTGTCTCCGCGCGATTAAAACGGGGATACCGCAGGGGAAATACAAAGTCCAGTTTCTGGCTTCTTTTCACAATAGATCCTTTGCACCACCACCACGGGATCTGGTTTTCAGCGTGGGGAAACCTTTTGATCCCTTGACGTTTTCGAGTCGCTATGTTGATGTTAAGATTACTCCTGATGTGAGGTGTGTGTGTTGTTGCATCCCGATGCTGTGAGAGTAAGGGTGGGGTCGAAGCGGTATGAAGAGTTCAAGGGGAAGGGGTGGGTGGAGATTGAGGGCGATATCGAGGTTAGTGTGGGACTGGACGGGGCGTTGGGGTTTATTGTTAGTAAGAGGTTTGAAGAAGGCGTTTTTATCGATGGCTGGAGCTTTGGGGGTGTGAGGTTGCAGCCTGTGTTTGGTAGTGCAGCAGTGGGTAGTCCACGGATTTCAGCGTGAGGCGTATGGGGTTTGGGAAGGAGGCATCTAATATCCCAGGAAGTTTAGTTTGGGTGCAGGCTCTTTTGCGTTTCCTTTGACGCGCAGACATCTTCGATGGAGAAGAGAGGAGGGTCATGGAAGAGCCGGGAGAATACCGCATACGTAGTGCTGGAGCTTGGTAGAACTAATAATGCAAAGTTTACATATGCGAATGATGCGATTAAAGCCTTTTGAGACCGACGTCAAACTGTAGACATAGATACACAGATTTGTGTTGGGATGGTGATGATCAAGAAGGTCCAGAAGAATAGAACGATGCGACTCTTCCTAGTTGACCCAATATACAAAGCAATGGACAATTCTGCAGGTAAAGGAAGGAGGGCCATGGTACTCAGTGGCAGATAAACCACACTAAGCACTGTCGCGGCAACGCATGCGAGCATCGCAAGGATAGACAGCTTGTGGTTCTTGAACCAGGTTTTGGTGTTCCATTCCTCGTTGCTTCCTGCGTTGGGAAGCAGTGGTGTAGTGTACGAGATGGATCCTCCACGCAAGTCTTTCGTGATGAGTCGACGCAGCTTCGCTTCAGTGAGCGCAGACACGTCATCGGCTTCTTCCTTTGTAGGCTCGTTCATCTGCTCTCGCATCGCGGCTGCAAGCTCAAACACAGCTTTTTGTTCTCCTGCCACGTCTTCTTTCCCACGCCCTCGCCTCTTCATAATCATGTCGGCTCTAAACCACATGATGTAAAGTCCGGAAGTCGAGATTAAATGGAGGATGATCATGATGAATAGTTGGACATAGGAGAAGCCCCAGTGATAGTCCTGGATGGTTCGGTTAGAAAACGATGACTTTGTTAGAGGTCCACATACCAGCACAGCCTGGCATTGCCCGTGTTTCGCCAGGTAATCTAGATGGTAAGTTTGGTTGTCGTATCCCCATAGCACTAGAGATGTATTATCGATCGATCGAAATGCCGGAAGGCCCTGCTTGACGTCCCAATCTGATGTACCCGGGATTTCCTCCAAGAAGGGAGCTGAGATGTTTAAGATAGGGGGCGGCAAAGGATTCCCCCCAAAAGTCGAGTTCGACGTATTTTGTCCGTTGAGACCGTATTCTGCAGCATCTGCCATATGTTTCAGCCACGGTATTCGTGCTCCAAATTATATGGCTTACACTTGGACACATTGAGTTGCATTTCGCAATCTGAAGGATACTCTCCGGCGTACCAAGTGTAGCAGCGTCTGAAGTCCCAATTGATCATACTAGGTGATGAAGCCTCCGGCTGATATGCAGGATCTGTCGCGTAAGCCGTGTCAGATAATTCATTCTTGTATCTTATCGCGCTTGGCTCACTTGCCTGGTATAGGGCCAAGTCCTGTAACAAGATGGTCCCCTTCTAGACCGATGCGCCACCCGTCATGAATGACGAAGAAAACGTAGCTAAAAAGGTTGAAAGGAACATATTCGCCTTCTGTTGTTTCTATGAATGCTTCAACATTCGCGCTATAACCAGTCATTGCACTGGCAAAGGTTGGGTACACAAAGGTGAAAACCATGGTGTACACCATGAAGACCATGGCTATCTTCGAATGTAGTCCATGGCGTGTGAAAAAATCTCGAATTATACACGGGATAGCAACAAAGAGGCTGCCATTTGGTAGGAATATCGTTCGATACGTTCCAAACGTGACAGGGGTAACTTCCATGGAAGTTGTAACGTACTTGGCAAAGATGCGCCATGAAATGTACGCGATAATTGCTTGACCACCGCGACCAACTAGCTTTTTTCATAGTTAGCTTGCTGGGTATCTATGTGATGCCCACTACTGTCCGGCCAAAAGTATGCCGCAACTCACAATGTCCCAGCAGATATCTATAGCCTTCACTTGTGTGAAGGTCATTCTGCCAGTTCCCATGGTAATTTGAAAAAAGCCCGAGCCGCTCAAATAGCGAAAGTTCGAGGGATCCATCGAGAAGGAACCATCGGGTAAACAGGCTCCCAGATCACTAAAGAATTCGGGGTTCGGAGACGACAACCAAACAAGGCAAGTCAAGAGCATGGCAACCCATGATGCGAGAAGTAGCCAAAGTCCACAGCGACGCCATTGTGTACGAAAGTCCTTAGCAGCTTGCCGGTGCGGTTCGTACCAGAATCTCTCAAAGTGGGAGGCTCCTGTGCTGAGCGTGGACGAGATGTGAGGGAGTTTCGGCGTCATTGTGAGAGCGGAAAGATGATCCATCAAATGTCACGAACCCACACACGCCCGGTTGTGCATGCAAGACAAGTGAAAAGCCGTCAGCAATGGTGGAAGCAGGAACACGATAAAGCTACGCGAAAGACTGCTCGTCACCTTAGATATGGGTATGCCGGGCGCATATGGCGTAGTCAGCACCGCCCCTTCGAATTGGGGGCCAGTTTCTAAATGTTCAGCATGTCGGCCCCTACATACCTCGCACGACGTCGTCGATCGAGTGGCACAATCCGCAAGGCCACCCACATTACGGACTACCATCAAGAACAAAGATCTGCTTGTCTTTTCGTGAAGGGATGTTCACATTTTGGTAGTGGTGATGGTGTTGTCGCTGTTGGAGTGGCGGTCCTACAAGCTGCGCATGGCTTGTGGCAGGCAGGTCTTCGCTTGCCCCAGTTTATTTTGGTATTCCACCATGAGCCCTGCAGTTAGGTGTCAGCCTTGCAAAGCTAGCGATATTAGCATTACATAGCAAGGCGTCCGTCCAATCGTGGAGGAACCAGTCGTTATCTTTCGGACCATTTCGCGACGTGTGGGTGTAATTTGAACCAAAATAGCCTTACAAGAGCCTGACGCCTACGAACTCACGGTTCTGGGACGTTGCACATTTCCTCATCACATCAACTATTTCCGATGAAAAATTTACTCGTATGGTGTTCGAGACGTGTTAGATGGTGGTATTCGACGTTTGATCAGCTACTAGTATGAGACCAGACGATGTCCACATCTTTTACATTATCGGTTGAAATACACCAAGGACGCCAAGGGCGTTGGCACCAACAAACGACGCCTCTACACATTCCTATGGCTACTACGCTCTCTCCAGAACCCTCATCAACAACTGAAAATACTACCCCCCTCATTCTATCCAGTTACCATCAGACTAGAGGTCAACCCAACACTTAGTACACCTCTGCTTGGCCAACCCAAATGGCCTATCCCCCTTCTCATCCTCCCAAGTCTCAGTATAAAACTCGCTAACCACCCTTCCTTTAAACGGCTCCTCAACGCCATCACTCCAAAGATATGTCACAGCATTCGCAATACACTCAATCTGAATCCCCCTAAACCCCATCAACTTCGCCTCGCGCCTTAGCCAACGCGCTGCACCAGACGCGATTTTCTCTCCCTCATAGTCATGGCGTGTAGATGTAGCATTGCGCATAAGCACCTGTCCCGGCGCAGTAGCTTTCCACTCCGAAGGATCCCTCGGGTCGAGCTTCTCTAGGGTACCGTAGAGTAGACTGAATTCCGGCAGCGACTCGAGCAACGGTCCCATTCTCGTGGGATCAAGCCCCATGAAGCCGTCGTACGACAACGCTATGCTGACCAGTGGGAAATCCATTTGTTGGAGTAATCTCATGCCTTCGGCCTTTCTTCCTTGACTTTGCTCCACGCTGTTTTCTTCGGGCTCGTTTACATCCCAGAGTAGCTTCCCACCAACTTCTTCCGCCTCTTTGGTTTTGAACTCGTACTCTGTGTCGAAGACGCCGTATGAGAGCCCGGAGTTGACTTGATGCTCTACGAGGTACTCCATTTGTGTAGCGCCCTTCAAGGCCCAGCGGCCGAGTGCCCGGTCTGGCCAGATGTACTGCCAGACCGATGAGTGAAACCCGTGGCTGTGGGCTAGAATTGCGGTGGCCCAGGGGATATGTTTAGGTTCTAATTTACGGATCTCATAGCGGGGCTTTAGAGAGGAGGGGTTTGAGGGAGTAGGCGTCTTTGTGTTTGTTGGTTTGGACATCTTGGCGTGTGTTGCGACGGGAGTTTAGCGGAACGGTCTGGCCGGGCAATGGAATATGAAGCTTTCGATCGTGATGTCGATATAGGAGGTGTTTTGTTAGTAAAACGTGGCCAATGTGCACGTATCCGCGCTGGAAGATGTGGAGTTTTAACGATCGGTCAACCTACACACCTGAATGTGAGACGAGCTGCAGCATGGATATATATGCGTTAGTGCTCAGCTTCCCCCGACACCACACAAGCGCCCGCATCGATCCACAACATCAGTAACGAATTTTCCTGCAGGCGCTTTTAGCCGGGTTGGGAAAGGAACGTAGCACAAAGCTACACAAAAAAAATCGCTCGCCTATATGCTAGCACAGGAAGCCGACCCACATATCTCATTTGCAAAAAATACAGTAGTATGTCATTAGTCGTCGGGATAACGCCATATGTGTTTAGTGAGACAATGCTTTTTCGGAGTCTGTGGCCTGAGAAATGTTGCTACTATGATAATTGTTAGATCCGCAATTGGTAGGAAATCCTTGGATGTGAATTAGTCCTCAGGCCCGCTATACCGTACAAATTGATTCATTTCAGGCCGTAAGACGTATGGTAACATCACACCAGTCCTTTGCCCTCCTGCAACAGTGCGATACCCCGTTCTTTCAATTTGAACTTTTGGATCTTCCCACTAGCGGTTTTCGGATAGCTGTCAACCCAGAAGACGTACTTGGGCACTAGATCATGCAGTTAGCGTCATTACCAGGCGGGCCCTGAGGTGAAGCTTTATGAGCCTGAAAGTTCATCGACATACCCAGGTGATGGCTCAGCTTCTCCCTAACCCAGCTCCTCACCTCATCCGCTGTCACGTTCCCCTCATCGCCCGTATGCCTAACCACAAACGCTGCCACAACCTCACCATACCGTTCATCCGGTAGACCTACAACACTAACTTCGCTAACAGCAGGATGAGCGAAGAGACAGTTCTCGACCTCCAGGGGGTGGATGTTCTCGCCTCCCTTGATGATCAAATCTTTTATTCTGCCGGTAATTTTAATGTATCCTTCTTCATCCATGGACGCTTCATCGCCAGTGTGCATCCATAACCGACCATCTTCATCGGGTTGTAAAACTTCTTCTGTACGTGCCGTATCACCCCAGTACCCTTTCATCAGGAGGTATCCTGATACTGCGAGTTCGCCACGTTGACCTACGTTGAGGGTTTGCGACCAGTCCGATGGATTCACGACTTTGGCGCGGACATGTGGGAGGAGACGGCCAACGCTGTCGATCCGCTTTTCAATAGGATCGTCCGTGGTGGTCATGGCCGATACAGGAGAAGTCTCGGTCATACCGTAACATATCGTCAGTTCGGTCAAGTTTAGGCTCTTGTGAAGCTTGCGCATGAGTTCGGAGGGAATCGCAGAGCCTGCTGCGATGCCGGTACGGAGATACTGGAAGCCATCTTTGGGCACGGCACCGTGAGCCAACAGCTCGAGTTCGGCTACGAACATAGTGGGCACGCCGTAGAGTGCTGTGCATTTGTATTCGCGAACAGCCTCGAGGGTGGCGAGGGCGTTGAAGGCTTCGGTTGGAAAGACGATGGCGCTGCCATGGGTAGCCGTAGCCATGTATCCGAGGATGCACCCAAAGCAACTACGACAAGTCAGTTGATGTGAATGCCATAATTCCCCGAGAACTTACTGGAATAAGGGAGGCGGGCAGCACACAACATCGTCCGTCGTCAGCAGCATTCTGTCACCAATGCTATTACCGTTGTTCAAGATACTTCTATGGCTCAAGCATGCAGCTTTCGGCATGCTCGTCGTACCAGATGTAAACTGGATATTCACTATATCATCCGGATGTAGCCCTTCATGTTCGAGTGCATTGTCCTGACCACCGTCTTCGACTACATGCTCGTACCTCCTTAGACTCCTGTACTCGTCCGGGTCTATCCTTCCTTGCGCGTTATTTACCAACACAACATTTTTCAGCGACGGGACAAGTTCGGATTCAAGGCTTGAGCCGGCGAGGTTAGGTATTAAGTGTGTGAGGAGCGGGATGTTAGATCGCAGATTTTTACGCGGGAGATTCGTTTCGGCTCCGATAATGAGATGTGCGGCATCTAGGTGGTTGATTGCGTTGAGGACTTGGGGTGCGTTGAACGAGGGATTCAGTGGTGCCTGTGTAGTTGTTAGCCGCCAATACCTATTCTCCCGTTCAACTTGTACATGCCAATATTGCCCCGAATTTGAATAGCGCATACGTGAGCTTCCTTTCGATTAGCGACCATACGTCTTCACAACGCTCCTAACATACCGTTGCGAACTCAGCATTGTTCCCCAGGCTAACGGCGACTCTATCCCCTTTCTTCACACCAAGCTTCTGCAGTCCCCTCGCCAGCTTGTTGGAGTCACGATCGAGCGTATCGTAGGTCAAGCGTATACGTTGGTGGTGCGAAATCACACTATCCAAGCATTAGCCAGGTCACCCTCATTCCGAGGATACGCACGCGTCGCGGTCGCCATATTGTCTCACAACTCCCTCAAAGTGCTGTGGCACCGTCTTCTCCAGCAACGGCGGCTGTCATGAGGTCAGTATCCACAATCACATCACCGGAAAGCTTGGAACATGCCTCTGTAGGTCCAATACTGTATGCCTGCGTAAGGAGACCTCGTCGTGTGCAATACGCAGGTCTAGGGGACCTTGCAGCACGAGCAAAGAGCGACCGAAGCATCTTCACACGAGGAATGCATCGGAGGTAAGGGAGGACATATGCGCATCGTGGGATGTGTGTTCCATGTGGAGAAGGCTGGTGTTAGTGAGCTTCATCCGGAACTGAGCCGCGGGTCAGGTACGAGATTTGCGGGGTAGCTGTAGGGAGCTCAAGGCACACGGGATAGCTAATTAGTCGTCAAGGGTGTAACTTCCTCGATCGAGACATGGTCGTTGATAGACAACGAACAAACTAAAACGACATGTAGTATGAGTTTCCAGGGTTCCATAGAATTTGCATGCGCCCTGGTATTCGAAAAATAAAAACCCCATCTTCCTTTGTGTAAACTAGTGGAGGAATCATAACCTCTTCTAATCACAGCCTTTACATCCCAATTTGTACAAGAATTCCACAGTACACAGAAAATCCTACTCTTTCTCGCAACCACCCTCATCGGCTTCCTCACCAACACAGCAACCATGCCAACCCCCCTCTTCGACAAAATCGGCTTTGACCTAGATCACATCGGCCGCGCCCGCCAAATCTGGCTCATAGAGGAAACAATACGTTCGGCGTGCGAATAGAACAGCACCCGCGTCAACATTGCAATCTGGAATATGCAGGTACCAGAATGGCATCAGTTCAAAGATATTCTGGAGACGAGTCTGCAGCCTATGGGGAGGGGAGGTGGTTTCTGTGTTGTGGTCTTTCGTGGGGAGGGCCGCCTGCGGAATAGAGGAGGGAAGGAGGATGGGGATTGGAGGTTTAGCGGGGACTATGAGGTGGTGA
Organism: Alternaria sp. 'sect. Undifilum'; assembly: GCA_024321975.1. NCBI lineage: Eukaryota > Fungi > Ascomycota > Dothideomycetes > Pleosporales > Pleosporaceae > Alternaria > Alternaria sp. 'sect. Undifilum'. The sequence continues at coordinate 1,893,760 of JAJJZI010000010.1, read as the reverse complement.
TGGGAGGATATTTCGTGAGGTTTCGCGGTCTGGGCGGTAAGGAGGACGTGTTAGCGCCGTGCATGTCCATGGGCATGGATATGAGTATGGATATGAAGAGTGGGCTTTTTGTCGGTAGATGAAGTTGGCCGTCGATGCTTGGGAAGAAACCAGGGTTGGCTGAGCGCAGGGTATATGCTCCTGCTGCTGTGTTAAAGAAACATGGTCCTACTCCAGCTAGCTTTGTCAAGGCTGATTATCGATAATTAAACCTGCAATGTTCTGTCAGTTGGCGTTGTTTTCGACAGCCACAGAATCAGTATCAGTGAACAGAAGATGACTTTAAACGTTTTCATACATGTCTAGTGATAAAGAGACCAGCTGTAAGGTCTTGAGATGATTAATCCCTGAACTCCAAAAGGACCACTCATATCGTAACCCAAATGCTACCGTTCAAACTCAAGCACTCTTCTACTCGCATCACTAGCCGACCGGTTCCTAGTCGTCTTGATCTCTTCCCCCATACCTGTGGGTGACAGAAGCTCTGGCGGTGCTTCTCCTTTCGACGCGCCAACGTCCGCCGTCTCGGCACCTTCCAAAAGGTCCAAGTCTTTCGCATCGACCTCCTCTTCGTCTTCCTCATCCTCGCGTCCGTGTCGTGCCTCCTTATCCAGCTCCTTTTGTACTTCATCGTATCTTCTCCTGACCTCGGTTGCGACACGCATTCCGTCGTTGACAATGTTGTCGAGCATGCCCCGCAGGCCCTTGCCAGGTGGCACAATGCCTGCACCAGCGCCGCCAACAACGCCACCCAGTCCTCCTCCACCACCACCGCTTTGTCTTCCAGCGTTCGCGAAAGTGGTAAGATTTTGGAAGCTCGAACCGGAGGATAATGTCTCGTCGGCCAGGCGGAAGGACGATGAAAACCCGACTTCGAAGAAATTTAGTAGTGCATCATCTGCTAGTATGACCATGCGGAAAGTAGGCAAGGTTATATGCAGAGGTTTGTTTGGATCCAGGGCAAGATTTGCTGACTTTGCCTTGTCGTTGCGCTCGGCAACGTCCGATTCAGTGGTATGGTTTGATGGTGTCGGTGAAAGCGGATTTTGTTCCGACTTCTCAATTGTCGTTGCCTTGGCCTTTGGTGTTGCCGGCTCAGAGCCAAAGTCGATCAGGTCATCTTCTTCGTCATCGTCGCCAATGGCAAAGTTATCAACCTCTTCTTGGAGTTGTTCGACGGCTTTATTCGTCTGGTTGGATGGATGATCGGGGTCGGCATATTCGAAGCAATGCCGAATGAAAGCGGAGACGCTGCTTAAGAACTGTTCGTCACGACCGACCCGTTCTGAGCCTGCCTCAGAGCTAATGTCTAATGAAGAGGCATTTGGAGTTGGGTCATGGACACCTCGCCTTGACAAGAAAAGGAGGGCTTCCGAGATCCTTAAGATACCCTCGCGATCTACCCTGCCATCGCCATCGTCATCGTATAGTTCGAAAAAGTAGCTGATGTTGGACATGATGTCTTTAGTGCCTTTAACATGCGCAAAGCCAGTGACAACGTTCTGTAGCGATAGTGAGTCGGTCATGTCTACATCCCAGCGTCGGAACAATCGTCGCATAAATTCGTGATTTGCTGGTTCTGGTCCTGATCCCCATGGGGACATCGGTGGTCGTTTCCTCATACTATTTCCAAAGTACGAGTGAGGTGACTGAGTGCCACTACTCTCGGGCGGAGAGCTCGGTGAATCAGTTATTGCCCACTTTGCGATACCTGAATCACTGTAAGTGTACATGCGGACGGATAGTAATGCATGACTTACCAGCCAGGAACTCTCTAAAGGCATCATAGTCCATCTGTGTAGGGCTAGGTCCAAGTGCTACACGCCCCTTCTCCGCGCTTTCAGATATTCCAGTCACAACCTCCGTTGCCTTCATCCTACTGGCCTTTGCCTTGCGATCGGCTTCTTGTTGCATGATCTCGGCTCTTTGTTGTCGTTCGTACAGCACGGCGTAGAATTTGTCGTACAAAAACCCAAGGTCGTTCACACTCAGCTTCTTGCTATCGGGACCGAGGTTACGTATTGACGTGCGCTTAGCGAAGCTTTCGATGTTCTCAAGCACGGCACCCTTGTGCTTTGCTCGCTGCTCAGAGATTGTGTTCTGGGTGATGCCAGCAAATTCCTTGAACGCTACTACCATGAGCTCTTGGAAACGAGTTACAGCTCGCAGTTTTGGATTCTCAGATTTCGGGTGGGCGGACTCATCGAGCCTTGAGAAGTATGACTTCAAGACTGAGATGAAGGAGCCATCGTCCGCAGCGTCGAGAAGTTCCTCGCCATTGATGCGCAGAATAGCCAGACCGATTTGGAAGAGCACTTTTGGGCCTTCGAGGAAGAAAACATCAAGAACGCGGAAAGCAAAGATTAGAGGCATGGAGTTGATATAGAGCGATAGAAACCAGGGTAGAGAGACAACGGATAATTGCACATCTGATTTGACCAGGTGGTCCCATAGTATGGGCATGGTCTTTTCAACCAGCGATTCGAAGACCTTTTGGTCCAGCAAGGTGCCGTACATAGTTTGCGAGTAGTATCCGGGCAGGAGACGGTCACACAAAACGGAGAGGAGGAAAAAGGCCTGCGATTCGGACATGTAACTTGTTTCGTTAGATGGGAGATGCTGCAAATCAAGGGGTACACGTACATCAGCAATGCTGCAACCACAATGTTCATCGCCTGGCAGTATCCAACCTCCTCATTTGTCCAGCTGTATGCCGTCAACACTCGTCGGAGCCGACCAATACCCTCTTCGCTCTGGAAGCCCGGATATTCGGGCAAACTTCTGTTGAGATCCTTTTCAATCTCGTCGATGGCTAACGACTCCCGTCCGGAGAACTTTTGTAGGGTCTCGGTGTAGAGGTTTGGGTTCTGTAGGCGCAAGAAGAAGGCGCCCGACGTGAGCTCCCACATTTCACCTCGCAATCGATTCGGCAGACCGACGCGGATGAGCTTGTGAAAAGTAGGTTGTCGGATGAGGGTCGCGCTCCGTCCGTTGTCTGCTGCACGTTAGCAATGTCATTGCGCAGGCTGGGTGGCCATACCTCTGAGGTATTCGCGCCATAACCGTATTTTTGTCGCATCCCTGAGTTTTCGAGCGTTGCCTGGGTATCTGAATATCATGCCTAGGCCGGTATCTGGATGCTCTCGCGCTTGCTTGCCATGGTCCCCAGCCTTCTTCTCTTCGGCGTCTGTGAGGAGGTATTCCGAGTAGCATTGTCCTGCTACCTTGCGCAGGTTGTCTACTTCCTTGACACCTTCTCTTAGCCCCTTCTTGAGGGCATCACAGAAACGCTCGCATGCCTGTCGTGACCCCGCGAGCTGAATCGTAAGCTTCTGACCAGCAGGCACCTGCGACTTTGAGTCTGGTATGCCGTTCCATGTCGTTATCGCGAGCGCGAACATGTAACTCTGACTATGCAGTCTCTCCACCCGTCGTATGCCACATAGCGGTAGTGTGAAACCGTTGCCCGCAGGTCCCGCCCCGTGAGTCTGCCCCGTGAAGCTGCTGGAGGAGCTCAGGCTCGCAGTATTGGCGAAGCTTGATCCCTGTGTAGAGAAGCAGAGATACTGCTCGCTGAGGTGCAGCTTGCCCACATAATGGTTGCCCTGGCTGCGCTCCTTGTCAAATGTGACGTCGGCAGGACCCCTCGTGGAATGGTGGGGTTGGAGCGTAAGCTCAGCGGTGATCTCCTGGAGGGGGTTCTGCGAGTCGGGGAGTCGGAATTGGTAGCGGAAGAGAGTGGCTTTTGAGGGTCGGCGGTCTGTCGATGCGGGAGCGGCTATGGTGTTGAGCGTGGGTTCGATGTACTGCTGGGCCTTCTGCACCAAATTCGAGATGTTGAACATGGCTTCGGGCCGGCCAAAGAAACCAAGCGATCTTCAGTTATGCTGTAAGGTGTCACTATTCGTTCCGCATGGTGCGACAAACGGAGCCCTTGTGAAGCGGCTTGAGAGACTGGAGCTTTATGCAGGGCCGTCGCTGGAGGAGTTGTCGCACCTGCGCCACAGCGCACGGCCACAAGAGCTGGAATGTGGGGATGACTAAGACACGATGCGCGCAGCCTGTCTAGGACTGTGACACATTCCGACATTGCTTCTGAACGACGACAAGCAAGTTCACCTTCGCAAGAACAGACATGGAGTGTATTTCTGTCAATGGTTGATTATTCGAAGTTATTGCGGGTGGCTAGTCCAGCTACCATATCGCCTAGAATCGTCAGACCGACTACAAACCATCGCTCGAGCTGATAAGCATAGCCATTTCAACCCTATCGTACATCCCTTCAAACTTTTACTCATTGTTATTCCACATAAAATTCTGGCTTATGTGCATGTGTAAGCTCCGTCGACTCGGAGATCAGCACCCTGTGTCTGGTCAGCTTTTGCTCATCGGTCCATCTGGGTACTATTTACAGTAACGTAGGAACTCGCGTCACTAGATAAGAAGGTGACAGCTCCCATCAAATCCTCTGGATTTCCCATCTTACCGACGGGAATCAGGGAAGTCCACTGCTTCTGGAGGTCTGGGTTGTCGTCGAGGATCTTCTTGGTCCTACATATTCATCAGCAACCATACTTATCGTCTATCAATGTACTTACAGCGCAGTGAGCATATATCCAGGTGAGATGCAATTGACACGAATGCCCGCACCAGCCCACTCAACCGCCAAACTAGATGCTAAATGTCGGACAGCTGCCTTGGCGGCGTTGTACGGAGCCTGTGGTTGCGGGACGTTGACAATCGCTCCAGACATGCTACCGATCATGACGATACTTCCCGGTACCTTTCTCTCCATGAGGTGTTTCGCAACTGCCACAGAGTACAGGTAAGTACCGTCAACGTTGACTCCCCAGAGCTTTTGTATGCGGTCATGAGGGTAGGAGATGGCATCGTAGTTCTCGGTGAAGCCAGCCGATGTAACGAGGTTGTCGACCTTGCCATGCTTCTTTAGGATCTCGGCAAAGGATTGGTTGACAGATGTAGGACTTGAGACATCGCAGAAATGTGCTGTAACCTTGGGGATTCTGTCTCTCGAGTCAGTCGAGGCCGGGTATTTGCGTGTCATTTTCTTACCTCCTGGATCCAGGGTTCTCCTTCTTGAAGATGTCAATGAGACCCTGCGCTGACCGCTCGCCCTCTTCCTTGTTCATGTCGACAATGGCTACGTCAGCTCCAGAGGTCACCAACGCCTGCGCCATGACCAAACCTAGACCTCGAGCTCCGCCGGTAACGACTGCCACTTTGCCCTCCATGGAGAATGAAGCCAGTGTGCGCTTGAAGTGCTCCCCGCCTCGGCCCACGACGGGGTTTGAAGGTGGCAGGTCCTTCTCTTCTGGGTACTCTACGACAATGTCGTCTCGGGTTCGCGCATACTGACCCTCGTGATCTCCGCTCTCACCTGGCTCGCCCGATGTTGTTGCTGCGTCTACCTCATCGTTGTTGGGGTCCTTGTCGAAGCGGCTAGGCGACGATGTGAAGTGCCGCAGCGAGGAAACAGCTGGCTGTGCTGGTCTGGACGCTGTACGGGGAGCTTGGGCTCTGGCCGCGCGGGTAACTTGACGGAAGACTTGAGATCTAAACATGACTGTAGTAGATCTTACAATGCAATCGAGCGTCGCAGTTGGTACAGTGAAGCTCTGAATTATGAGAGGACTGTAAAAGTCAAGGAGTAGTCGAATATCTGTGGTGATTCTAGAAGGCTCTCGGGTCAAGGTGATGCAACCTTGAATCGCAGGACGCCGGAACAGCTTAAGAAGTCTGGAGTGGGCAAGAGAAAAGATGAATTAGGTGACGACGTCAGGAGTAGAGCCCACGATGCCCAAGCAGCTCCTAATTATTTCCGTCCTTCCAAGAGCTTGAGCTTTTCCCCCACCGCGTTTTGTTGACGGGACGCCTCTGACGACAGTTGCATGCAGGGAAAGGGTTTGGCGAGCTCATCCCGCATGCACTCCCACACCTCCGCACACTGCATCCTGGGATTCTGGCCTGTCCTCGAACAACGTCTCCATAGAAATCACACACCGTCACTGTTGGCAGGCCACCTCGAGAGCTCGCAGTGGAGCCCATCTAACCGTTTATCCTCTCCGCACAGCCAGGGGTGCTGCTCCAGCAAATCCTGACCGCCTGCTACCCCACGCAGCAACGATTCACCTGACCAAAGGCGCACAACCATCTGTGGATACGAGGTACATTCCTAATAACATCATTCACTCTGTTCGTACCTACCAAGAGTTCGTTTAGACTTTCCGGCTTTGTGTTGTGTGTTGGCCCTCCCCTCGTAATTCCCCGTCCCACATAGTCATCGATCGCCCTCAGCCAGCCGTCATCGTGCTGACCAGCGCGTATCCAGCAACACGACATCATCGTGACCGACCATGTTTGAACTCTATCTCCTCACTTTCAATGCTGCGCGAAACCTTGTCAACCCGCAGTCCCTCGCGCCTTGTTTCTTCGATGCTCTGCCCAAAGACGGCCCTCTACCAGACATCGTCGCGATATCGCTGCAGGAGATTGCGCCCATCGCCTACTCCTTCCTCGGAGGATCCTATCTAAAGCCCTACTTTGACCGCGTGACGACAACTGTCCAACTTGCAGCAGACCTCCGCAGCAATGGCAACGACTCACTCGAACACATCGCGACGCGCAGCCTGGGTATGACAGCCCTGATGCTCTTCGCAAAACCCCACGTCATACAGAGAATACAATGGATACAATCGGCAGGCGCCGGTGTCGGCTTCTCCAATATGGGAAACAAGGGCGCAGTCGCCATGCGCGTCGGTCTATCGTGTCCAGAATCTGAAGACACCCTAGATCTCACTTTCGCGGCCGCTCATCTTGCGCCCATGGAGAGCAATATAGCTGCCAGGAACAAAGACTGGGAGAACCTAGTGCGAAATCTGGTCTTCATCAATAGTGACGATTCCCCATACAGCTCAAGTGAAGAGAGGCCGCTGCTTGGTTCCCCATCCGAGCCCCCAGCCGACCACAACGGCCTTTTCACACCCGGCAATCACGTCTTCTTCTACGGTGATTTGAACTACCGCACATACGATACCCCGCCAGAAGAGGGGGCGCACACATCCTACCCCCAGCCAACCGCGTCGGAATCTTCGCCAACACACTACTCGCAATTGCTGAAGAAGGACCAGCTGATAAGAGAGAAGGACGCTAAACGCACGCTGCATGGTTTCCAGGAGCTGCCCGTCAACTTCCCCCCTACGTACAAGTATGCCACACCACATGGCAAGAACTCTAATGCGCCCAAGCGCGCTTCATCGGAAGAGGACAAGTCGTGGGAGTGGTCGAAACATCGATATCCCTCGTGGTGTGACCGCATCCTCTACCTTCCGTCTGGATCTCCATCAGACCTGGAACCGCAGGTTTACACTGCCTTGCCAGTACAGCCGACATCGGACCATCGACCGGTGGCTCTCTCGGTGCGTGTGGAAGACAAGCCCATCAAGTTAGACGTGAACGATGTTCTCTCCAGGCCACCTTTCGAGGTCAATCCACAGTGGAAAGCTAGAAGGGATGCCGCTCGACGATGGGAACTTATTGTCGGCGTCATATCCTATCTAGCCCTGACTGGAAAGGGCCGAATCATTCTTGTCACTTTCCTAGGTGTAGCCTTGGGCAGTCTGTGGCTTGCTGGGTTATTAGCCAGATGATCTCGGCGACGATCCAATTCTTTCGCTCCTGCTATGACTGATTCCTTCCTCTTCCATATCGGCTTTAGCCCCAACTCCACTGCTCTTTGAGATGCACAATTGACGTACCCGTCGGCATACCTGTGGCGTGCACCTCTTCTAGAAATTCGATCATCTTACATCGATCTTGCTCATCCTGCAATACGATGCCAAACTTGTGTACTGTATAGGCGGCCTTCCCTTGCGCAGAAATGCAATGCGTATTACACCGGGCGATAGCAACCATTTCTCTCAACCCTCTCAACACTTCACAGTATGCAGAATCTACAGTAATCATCCCGCGGTCATCTTGCGTCATTCCTGGGTTATTGACTGCAAGTGCGATGCGGCATATACGTAGGTGTTGGTTCGCATCCACTGCGGGCACGTTAACAATCCTTTCGCGGAGCTTACGACTACTTTGACTCACCCTGACAAGCACCCGAGAACCACAATTCTGGAAGGTTTCCCACCGTGTGTAAGCTCTGTTCCTGGTAGAAGAAGGCATCGAAGCTCGCGGGACGCCTCCGTTCCCACTCATCAACCAGACTGCGAAGATGCTGCCACTCGTCCATTGTGCGCATGCTTCTCTGTGCCCACTGCAGGATACGTGCACTAAGCCATACTATTCTATTGCCCCACGAGGCTTCGTCCACTGGTGAGGCCAGCGCTGGCAAGATGAAATTCTCATAATCAATCCGCAGACTCGATTGATTGAGCAATGCTTGGCTGACCTCAGCATGCACATGTAGCATCAGAGCAGCCTGTACAACCGGGCTAGTCATGTCGAAGACCCAGCCTTCAGGGCCATAGAAGAGCCCAAACGTTGAAAGATTTGTCTGCCCTTGCGTACCCGCTAGTTGACTGTCAGCAAAATCTCCATTGTTCCGGCTCATTTCCACGTACAATGGAAATCCTCGAAACTCCGCAACAGCATCGCAGCCACCAAGGTTACCTCATCTTCTATCCTCGCCTTTTCTGCAAGATACGGGATAAAGATCTGAAGTAACCTCTCATGGTAGTCATATGGCCTGGTGGGAAAGTAAGGATCGAGACGCAGAATGCATTGTCCGGATATCATGAAGATCGCGTTCATGAGCATCGGACTTGTCAGTGCAAGCTTGGGGACAACTCTCTTGAAAACGCTTGTTATGTCCAGCGAGTCCGCTGCTTTGTCTATCCAGAATCGGAATAGGTACGCTTCGATGGGGTCAGGTATCGGCCATGCTACCAGTGAACTTTGGTTTGTGGGGATGAATGGATGTGGCGAAGGGATATCAGCGTGCCAAGTCCCAGGTAGAGGCTCGTCCAGGCTGGAGAGACTTGATACTGAACCATTTGCTGGGCTTGTGTGTCGCCGGACGTGCGATGGAAGCTGCCATGGGTTGTGTATGGTTTGCGGTGCTGTAGGTACGAGTAATTGATCAGGCCAGGCTCCACTTGTCAGGCGCGCGTGTTGCTCTCTCATCTTCGGGCTTCTCCTCGTTTCCAATTGCAGGGTCTTCTCAGCTGTCCTCGAGCGAGCCAGATGTTTCGGTGCCCCCCTCCTCCTCCTATCATCAGCACTTCCAGGGTTCTCAACCTCTTCAGCTACAAGCGACGATTCGTCCACGAAGTCATCTGTAGGAAAGTCGTTAACACAATCCAATCGATACCACCCTTACATGCAAGACGGCGCACATGTATACATACAGTTTGTCGGCGTACCAACCCATCTCTGGCCCGCACCAAAGAAGTAGTCGTATTTCTTGATATCCGCTCGGGTAGCCTGACTTTCCAGATCAGGAAACACTCCATGCCGAAAGCGGACTTTGTAATTAGATTTTCTAGGCGGAGCAGTATCTGACAAAGACGATGACATGCTTCTAGAAGGAAGAGCTTATACACAACAAGGCCAGGTGGGGGGAAAGGCTTGTGTGTCTTGGCGGCAACGACGGCACGTAATTCGTAATCGCGCTCAGAAGAACAGGAAGAAGAAGAAGAAGCAGGCCTATCTTGGCAAGTACCTCGATTCCAAATGAGGAAAGAAGAGAAGGGGGAAGCTGGAAGGAGGAAAGCTGATGCTGTTTCGCATTGACAAACAGAAAACTTATGCCGCTTCAAATGAGGATAAGTACTCTACATCACAACCTCATGATGCGGGGGGTTGGGGGGAGGACACACATGCGCGTAGTGGTGCTTTGATGATCATTTTTGCTACATTGGGTTCAGGGGGCGCTACTTGCTCTTCTCATTTTTCTTCCCGCGATTATTCAGCGCAATAGCGGTATGATGCGCATAGGTGGCAGCGAGGCTTCCAAGTGGTGCTTGTGTGCTACATGCTTTCTGTATGTGCGGCATGTGGTAAGCGGGATTTATTTGCGTACGCTGTTGGTGGTGGGATTTGAGATGAGGCATGGGGGTGTGTGATTATGCTAGAACGGGGGGGGGGCGGTTGTATACGGGGTGGCTGAACCAGGGGGTGTGTTGCGCAGCACGATATGTATGCCCGTTTTGGGAGTAAGATAAGGAAGGAGGTGGGATAGAATGGTAATGGGTTTAGCTAGCCACGATATTGATTGGAACATGGTACTAGGATGGTGGGTAAAGACGTGCATCACGCTCTCATTCCGCCCTTCCTCGGCAAATAACACCACTTCTCCCGTTTACCATAGGCCTGTTCTGTACTACTCTAGGCAATCAAGCTCTCCTCACGCGGGTAGGGCTGCACGCACCTCGAGCCTCCTTGTGAAAGCAATCAATCGTGCATCACAAAGACAGTGTTGAGTAAGCAACACGTCGCTTGTTCAGTGATAGGTTCGTCGAACCGTGTTACTGCATATCCTACTTATCAGCCCGTCATGCATACCCTTTTCAGCTCACCTACGTTACTGTCGCGCTTCCACGTGACCTGGTTTCTTACACGGGTAGCGTTCTCGGTAGTTTTCGACGACCGTTTTGCTGTTGTCAGCGTAGGTATTTCCGGGAAGCCACAGCGTCAGGAATAGATGGCGTGTTTGTGGGCGTGGGGGAGGTGTGAGTCAGGTGTGTTTTGTACTACGTTGCGCGCTGGTTCTATAGGTGAGTGTTGTTAGTTCGTGGCTGTTAAGGCTGATTACGCAGCGCCATTCACCGAATGTAGGCCGGGTTTGTTGCGCGTGAGGAGAGAGGGTTGTGACGGGCGGAAGGTGGACGGTGATTAATCATCTCAGGGTATAGATGGAGCGGACACTCTGATGTGTAGCAGCGACTGCGTCTACAGCGCCTGCTCTTCCTTCGAGTGCGGGGGATCGTCCATAGGTGATGCTTTGAACACGTGACTGGACTAAGCAGAAGAAAATCGGCCTATAGCTCGGGACCTCGGCTGTTCACGACGGAATGACGTGGGTAAACAAGCGTCTCTCTTTCCCGCAAAGCCACGCCTCGCTAACAGCTCACCGTTTTTCAATGGACCCTCATGCCGATGGCACTACCTAAGACCACTCGCTAGCGGGTTGTTGCCTGCCGGTGGTGAATGTCCGGTCCCATCAACTCGGATGGGCAGTCATGGACGAAAGCAAAAGAAAGTGCAAGTGGGAGTGGGGTCTGCTAATCGAAATGATAGCTTCGTGGCCCTCGTCGACGACAAGGCCGCTTTGACATGCGCGTTAAGTTTGGCGAGCAGTTGAGTGTGAGGACTCGGCTGTGTTGCAGGAAGAAGCTGCATATTGGGTTCCAAGAGCCGTCACTGACTCAATGCAGCGCTGGTGAGGGTGGTGTAACTGCAGCAACCTGCATGCATCTATCGGCGCAACTGCAACACCTGGGGGGCTGCATTGCGCAGTTTTGGGCGAAACAATGGGCACAACTGCATTACGCTCAGGCACAAGAGTACTGTGCAACAGGAAAGCCTGCGAGACCATGGGCTTCGCCACTGCTTTTCCGTCACCTGCTGCTAATTCAGCCATCAAAGTCTAGCCAAAAACACAACTACATGGAGAGAAAAAGGAAGAGCCTCGCTACACTCGCGAGCTGAAGCGCAACATCACATCTGCTCACCACATACAAGATTGAAGAGGGCATGTGATAAGCACCATTGACGTCACAGTGCAGCGGCTGCCAACGTTGCGCTGCACCACCTGCCTCCAACCCCAATTCGCCCGCTTACGCCAGTGAGCCGATCCCCAGCAAAACGCCCGATCGATCCCGACTTCTAGGGCCTGGGCTGGTTGGCCGTGCGCTCGCGGGTCTGGATTACTTAAGGGCGGGTTTATTTGTCCTGCGTTCTAAGCCTCGGGACATCACGCCCGGTATTCTGGTCGAGGCTATAGGGAATAAGGAAAAAGTCGTGCGATTGGTACGGCAACACGGATCCGTGATTGCCGTGAAAGGAGACAAAGGCCGTCTGGGAAGCTAGAGCAGGTGGTTGCGGGTTTCTCGTCATGGTGGGCACTGGGCGGATGGATTGAGGGTGAGTTTCTAGACAAGACTGTGGGGCTGACGTGATCACGAGACGATGCAAGATGAAATACAAGTGAGGTAATTTGGGATTGATTTGATTCCGTCAAGTCCTCCGAGGGAAACTCTGCCTAGCGCCGCGCGTCTTAGCTGTGTCCTGCATTCTCCTGTCCTGCCAAACGCCTGCAGTGCTTCCTGGAAGTGAAAATAAAAAATGGGCAAAGGAAAAGAAACCTGATATATCATACAACGGAAAGAGAAAAAAGTCGCTCCATGTAAATGCTAAACGGGTGTGCTCAAATAATGTTTTCAAATCGCAAAAAGTTCCATGTCCAAGAGTGTTTCCGGCACACTGTGTCGCTGAGTCGCTAATGTCGGAGATGATTTCGTTCAATGTCATGATAGTGTGCGTTGAGGTTGTGAACGCGAGTGACTTGGTCATTACTGCGTCCTTGTCGACGATGAAGAGTTGAGTTGTGAGAGTGATGCGAACGAGTTGGTCATTGCCGAGTAAGCAGCCGATGGTAGGCTGTTGGTTGAGGATGTGGATGAGGAGCTGTTGCTGCGAACTTGTAGGTTGAGTGTGTGGCAGCTATCGCATCGTCCGTTCAAAGCGTTGCAGCGGCCCCGGCATCCTCGCTCGTAGTTGGCGCAAGAGAACATTGTGGCTTGGTTTGTTTCGAGGCTTGCCGAGTGTTGGTAGTGATATCGTGTGTAGTAGTATAGCAGTGTAGCAGTGTAGCAGTGTAGTAGTGTAGCAGTGTAGCAGTGTAGTAGTGTAGTAGTGTAGCAGTGTAGTAGTAGAGTTGTGTATGAGTTGCGATTGAGACTTTGTAGCGTGCTGAACTTGGTCAAGTCTTGAAGCCGAGGTTCGACTTCGTTATATATCCGCCAGAGGGTGGTGAATGCCCGATGATGTAGCCAGCAAATTCAAGATATGCAGGGCAGAAATTGCGTATTTTGGGCGTTAGAGTAGCCGTAATCGATCGTGTCCGTTGGCGTGTCTTGGTAGCGTGCGGACGGGTCCAATAATAGTGTGTTGGAGTGCCGAACAAAGTTAATGGGAAGATGCCCGACTTCTGCAGATGCACAATGGGTGGCTTGCTTATAGCTGTGAAGCGCAAATTAATAATTGTGGGTGAATTTCAAAACCTTGGAAAAGACGGACGGAATGATCACGAATGACAATGGCAGCCGATTCTTAAGACAGTTGACGCGTCCAAAAGATGTGTGTGTCATGGTAAATTATACAGTGGAGAGGCCCGAGGCCAGAAGTCTTCTGGTCAGTGCGTTCTTACTCAATGTCAAGGCTCTCCTCTCACGCATGCACGAGACCCTTCCGTGGTTGTTCATCAGGCCAGCTTAGCGCCAAAACCCTGGTTGTTGTTGTTTTGGCTTCCCGTCAATTCCGGCATTTGGCTGTTGGCTGTTGGCTGTTGGCTGTTGGCCTGCATAACCTGTTACGCACTCAGTGACGCTCAGCCACCACGGCTGCTGTTCCAAGCGACCGCCAGCAGGTTGTTGCATCAGGTAGGATACGTGTGCCACGCAGCTCAGTACTCAAACAGCCCAATGTCCAAACGGCTAAATATCCAAATGGCCTTGCTCTCTCTCTACAAGGACAGGGACAGCAAACCACGTTTCAAACAAATTCTGGAAGGCGGCTTAAAGTGGGCGGCATCTCGGGCACCAGGCCAAGGCTTGCACGGCCACTTCTTTCGTGCACTCGTCAGCCCACAGATGTCGTTAGCTTGTCACACTTCAGCCCTCCACGATTACGTGGTGCTGCAGTTGTACCCTACCTGAAGCAGTGATCATGGCACATGTGTGCCATGTGGTCCCTCCGCTGCTGCCTCAGAACATGATAAGCCGGCCCGCTGGACTTCGGAAATGTGTGCGGGCTTACGGGCTTAAGCTTGCGGCACCGATAAGATAGTGTGTACCTGATATCAGAAGATGGCTGGGGTGGAGAACTCAGTAGTGTATGGAGTCCGCGTTCGAGACTTTTTTCTTTTATGAGGATCTGCGCCCACACGCAAGGATTTATCCACGACATCTGGCCTGATCGCGGAGGATGCAAATTGCTGCAGTTGCGAAATTGGTGCACGTCGTTGAAGGGAAAAATCGAGCACCCACGCTAGGCCCCACCCAAGGCCTGCATAGCCGAGGTGTGCCCGAATCGCCGATTTAGTATGGGAAACAAGCCATTTCAGCATCATAAAGGTGTGCAAACGTTGCAATATTAATATTAATACTTTTTAAAGCTTTATATCTATACTGTAGGAGCTATACAGACTTAATTCTTGTTATTATAGTTACTACAAGCATGTTTTGATTTATAAAATCAGCTGTTTTTAAACGTATATAATATAATTAAGCATATCTCTAATTTGCTGTTGTATTATCTTAAGTCATACTTGCTGCTACTTATATTATAGCTGTTTTTTAAGCTCTGCTAGAGTATTAACATTATAAAACTGTTGTCTAGCTTATTGCTTAATAACATTTTATATATCCTTAATTAAGTTAAAGTTTATTAATTAGCAAAACGTTATAGACAGTGTATTCTATGCTCCTCTTCATAAACAGCTAAAAGTAAATTAAGGTTTTAAGTGCTATAAAATAGATTATTATTTTTAACTAAATACTAATAGTGTGTTACGAACCGTACCAGAACACTGCATGGCACAGGACGGATTAGTGGAACAAACTAAGCCACGTGACTGTTCTGTACAGAGCAAGAGCTTAGCATACAAAGCAGGTGTTCTGTGATCTATATAATCTTAACCTTAGCACAACAGATTACTATAAAATAACTTTTACAACTCTAAGTATATAGTATAAGCATTAAACTCTTATAGCTTAGTGTGTTTGACTTATGTGTTAATCTAGGAATAATTACTTAATTCTTAAACTCTTGTGTTATTATATTATTTTACTAAATATGCTAACACACTCTTGTACTATTACATTAATCTTCTAATTATGCTAGTACACCATCTGCCTATTGCACTCACTCATTCCTAAGAACTAACTATAGATTATCTTTAGACGATCTTTACACTTTAAACACCCTTAAAATAAGTATAACTGCTATAGACACCCCTGCTAATTCTTACGCTAGAGGAACTACAAGCTGCGCTAATAAGCCTAATATTTATTATAGTAATTGTAGCAAGCTTAAGGCTTAGCTCCTCTAGGTTAACAGATACTTCTATCTTAAAGAAAACAGAATTAAGGACAATAATAAGGTTATCCTAGCTTTTACGTTTTTCTAAAGAGATGCAGAGAAATAGGCTAACTTAATCTTTTAATGCTACATAAATAATTTTATTATCAATGCTAACAACACTGCTTTAGTTAAAGACTAGGCCGCCTTTAAAACAAAGATGCAAGAATTTTTTTTACTTTTTAAAGATATTGTAGTTGTAAACTAAAAAAATTTAAAAACTACAACAAACTAAATCTGCTGCTAACTATACAACTAAGTTTTAGTAGTACAAAACAGTTATTAATTAAGACAATAACGCTTTAATGTAGATGTACTAACAAGGTTTTTAACTAACTATACGCAAGGAACTTATAAAAAGGAAATTTAGCCTTAATATGCTTAACAAACTTATAGCTAAAGCTACTTAAGTAGACAACAAACTCTATAAGCTTATATTAGAAGAACAATTATTTGCACAGGGAACTTGTGCACTTAAAAATACAAACACTTAACTACGTTAGATATTTTAACGCCTGTAACTTAACTAAAGACGTTAGCAAAACTATGTACTGAGGACCCTAGAGCATTATGCAACTAATAGCTACAAGCTAATATACTTTAACAATATTAATAAGAAACTAAAAAAGAAGAAGTTTGCGCATAACAAGAGTAATAAGAAAGTTACTTATTACAGCTGTAGCAAAAAAGGTTACATAAAACCGGACTGCTAAAGCTAAAGTAGTACAATATAACAGTTAAATATTATTTACTATGTAGTACTTAACAACAATCTAGAAGAAAAATAGAACGTTATTACCTAACTTACTATTACGGTCTAAGGACAAGACTAGGCAACTATTAATAGTTTAGATAACCTTATTATAATTACCCTAGAGAAAGCCTTAGATAAAAATATCTCTAAGATAATGCTAGATAAAAGTATAAAAGCAATCCTAGTAGACTAAACTAAGCATAGCAAGATAACTAAGTTTTAGGAAAGCTACTAGCCCTCTATGCTAATTACATAGGAAGAACTAGTAGCGTATAATAAGAAAACAATTCTATCAGCTATACAGAAACTTATTACTATACTTAATAAGCAAGACGTTAGTATATAGGTATTGCAACCCTTAGAAACTTAATGCTTAAAAGATCTAGCAGAGAAGATTAATACTCTACTAAGGCAGCTTAAATAACTTAAAGAAATCTTTATAAGACTCTGTAGAAGAACATTCTAAGAATATAGCTAGTATGCTAACTTACTAAAAGAACTGCAGAAGAAAGGGATTACTCTAGTAGCAACTATTAATAAAGCTATACACAATAACTTTGTATAAAAATAGACTAAAGATACTAAGGCATCTTAGAATAAACTAACGTACTAGCTCTTAGACAAAGAGAAGAAGGAGATTTACAACAAACTCTAGGCAACACGCTAGAAGCGTAAGGCTTAAGACAGTAGCCACGCTACAGATATGTACTATTAGACGATTGTAAGGGTACGTTGGGTTGACCAAAGATGCAAAGATAACAGTGATTAATTTAATAAAGAACTAAAAAGGCTACGTAACAAGTTTAATTACTTCTCTATTAGGTCTAAGCTTAGCGCTAGTTAGTACGCAAAAGTAACTAAGTAGCAGCTGCTAACGTAGCAAGAAAAATAGCGCAGAGTTTTGCTAAGAAGGGCTAAGCAGGTGTTACGACCATCACTGCCTAGCCCCACTATAGCCACAACCTAGACCAGGGCTGCTCTCACTAAGCGAGAGGACCCCTAGAGCAGAAGAAGTCTTAGCGCTCTTACTAATCTCACAATCTCTATAGAGCACCTAGAGTAAGAAAGTAACAGCGTTCTTACTAATCTTATTAATCTTACAGAGTAGACAGAGCACAGAGATTATAAGATGTTTATTTACTAGTATATTGTTCTAGGCATTAAACTCTTATAGTTTAGTGTGTTTAACTTTAAGTAATAATCTAAGGATTAGTTATTATCTTCTTAACTCTTATATTATTATATTAATCTACTAATTATGCTAACACACCCTGTACTATTATATTAATCTACTAATTATGCTAGTACAACCCCCTTGTCTATCGCACTCGCTTGTTCCTAAGAACTAATACTAGGTTATCTAAGGATAACTATTACACTTTAAATACCCTTAAAATAAGCAATACTACTATAGACACACTTGCTAATTCCTTTACTAGGAGGACTATAAGCCGCGCTAATAAGCCTAAGACTTATTATAGTAATTATAGTAAGCTTAACGCTTAGCTCCTCTAAGTTAATAGATACTTCTACATTAAAGGAGATAAGATTAATAATAATAATAAGATAGTCTAAGCCTCTATATATCTTTAAGGAGATGCAGAGAAATAAGCTAACTTAATCTTTTAATACTATATAGACAGTACTATTATAGACGCTAATAATACAGCTTTAGTTAAAGACTAAGATGCCTTTAAAGCTAAAATAAAAGAAGTTTTTTACTCTTTAAAGAATCTGTAGTTGCTAAGCAGAAGATTTAGAGACTATAATAAACTAAGTTTACTACTAACTATATAACTAAATTCTAATAGTACAAGATAGTTATTGTAAGGCTCAATACCAAGTATGGATACGGGATGCTAGAGATGGGAGGATAATAGTATATTGCCTGTAGAGGAGAGACGAATCGATACCGTCTTGACTACGATATCGTATCTCTACTTATACTAGGGTATTCTAGGGTCATATAACCTATTCGGACCTAACATAGTCAAGTCTAACCTTAGCTATTCCGCACTAATCCGACCTAGCCTAGAAGGTCACTAGATCCTAACATTATCCCCCTTCTTAGGACTAATCCTCCTAGGTTAGTAAGACTAGTGTAGAATAGCCTAGGCTAAGCTATAATACTATAGTTAGTGCTTTGTTGTTAAGTAGGAGGGAAATTCTTCCTAGAGTGTAATTGTACAATTTCTAAAGACCTTATATAGTATTTTACTTTTACCTTAAGTGTCTGTGCGCTAGAAGCTTCTAGAAGGCTTACTAGCGTCTTAGCAGGGTTGTATAGGCTTCTCCTAAGTTTTCCTACCCTTCCTCCTACACTCTACTTAATAACAACTAGTAAGTTACCCTAAATCTTAAAAACCTAGTTAGTCCTAGTAAAAGGCTATTATATGCTATTATAGGCTACAATAAGCTAGAATAGAGTTAGCAAGGCTAACTATAGCTTAGTAGCTTCTTATAAACTATTAAATTAGCTCTTCTTTAACAAATTCTGCTGTTTCCGCTTATTTTAGCCCTACTACAGCCTACTATAAGGTACTATAGGACAGAATAGCCTATACTCGCCTATATAATAGTTACCGCTTCTAAGATAGACGTTACTGCAGTTAGCAACCTCTATATTAGCAAAAGTTATACCTTTACGCATTATTATAGTTACTGTGTTAACTTCTTTGCTAGTAGAGGTATCTATATATTTAATAAAGTTAGTTATATATTTTCTATAGTTAATAACAACACTGTAGAGCTTTTTAAGACCTAGACGCATAAAAATAACTCTAGTAAGAAGATTTAGTACATAAAGTGTCTTTATTGCTAGTACCTAGGTTAAGAGTGTTGTACAGTATGTTAATAAGCTACTATTAGTTATTATAGGGTATTTTAGCTAGTGCTAACATAATGTAGCCTCCTGCTACTAAGATGCAGCTCTCTAGTAAGATTAGTATCTTAGTTAGGCAGATTAATACTAGTAAGCGTAAGAAGAACGTTAAGAATCCTTGCTATATCCTAGACACCTAACTACAGGAGAGAGAGGCGTAAGAGCCCTACTACCTTCGCTAGAAAGTCTCTCTTACTGCAACTAACTTTAAGCTAGTTAAGGCTAAGCTAATTACGCAGGCTTAGGCCTTAAATAAGAAGATTATAAAGTAAGTAGGCTTTTATAGGCTATAGTAGCTTATTATACCCTATTATTGCTTTTACTAACCTCCTTCAGCTAATTTAAGCCTTAGGCAGAGAAGCTTTTCCTTTATAATAGTGCTATTTGCTTTAATTAGGATCTTAAGAGCAATCTACGTTCTAACCTCTATTCCTATAATAACTATACTATTAAAGCTAAGGCTAAGGCTAATAAGTTCTTAGAGCAGCAAGAGATAGAGAAGCTAATCTCTAGTACTCTTAAGAAGGTATGTATATCCTATTATTAGCTATAATAGGCTGTTCTAACTTAGTATAGCGTAAGATTACTAAGAGCAGCTGTTCTCTACTTAAGTAAGAGGTATATTATATAAATGTAAAGTTGTTAGCCTGAGAGTCCTAACATGCGAGCGCTAAGGGCAACACTAAGGGTAGCTTAACTAGGTTTATTAAGAGGGTTAAGACCTAGATCTAGGAGGCTAAGGACAGGATAAATAGACTTTAAATAGGTTAATATAGGCTATAATAGGCTATTTTAGGCTACAATAGGTGCCTAAGACCTTTAATATATATATATAAAATGTATATAGGAGGTGCTTGCTCCTAATAAAGCATTATTGGTTAGACTAGGCTATAATAGCCTAGTCTAAGGCGTTTTAGTAGATACCCTAATCCGCATAAGTTAAATAATAACATAGTTCCTTTTAAACCTAGTAATTTCTTACTAGTGTAACTTTTCTTTTATAAGTTAGGCTATTTAGCTTTAGTTGTTTCTTAGTTCTGTTGTCTTATTAGCCTTAGTGTACTGCAGTATGCTATACTAGGCTATTACAGGCTAATATAAGTAGGAGTTAGGTACATAAAGGTAGTCCTTGTAGTCTTAGGCTAAAGTACTATTAAACACCTAACTAAAAAACCTTTTATAAAAGGAAAAAACAGGTAAAGGTATACTTTAGTTATCCTCTCTTAATTTACTTAGAGTTATCCTCCTTTTTCTTAAGAAGTTGTCTTTAACCTCTTTTTAGTTTTACCTTCTTAGTTTAGCAATAAGGAAGTATATAGTTATTATTTTAGAATTTCTTAAGCGCAAAAGCGCTTAAGTTAGAACTAAGTTCCTAAGAGTTCTCCTCTCTAGGATAACCTTTCTAAGAGACTAAGTATTCCTACTAATTAGCCTTATTTTTTCTTCTTTCTAGTATACAATCTACTTTGTACATATTATTACCTAATTCTCTTAATGTATCTATGTTCTGCCTCTTAGGGTGTAGTATTTTCCCTATTAGGTTATATAGCTCTAACAGTAAGGCGTAGAAGACTAAATAGACATTCTTTAGCTCTAGCATGTCTACTTTAAATGCAGATAAGCTAATCTAGGCTATAATACGTCTAGGTTCTATAAACTTCTAGTTTATCTTCTTCTTTAGCCTTGTTAATTATATATAATAATTTAATACTAAGACCTAGTCTCCTACTTTAAATATAATAGGTAACCTCTTCTTGTCTACATGTGCCTTCTAGTAAGTATTAGCTATAATAATTTTCTATTTGTATTTGCTTTGCAGGCTTAGCACTTTAAAGGCGGTTTATAGTTCTATAAGGCTTTCTCTATTACCTAAGGCTATACTAGGCTATTTTGCGCTAATTAGGTCTATCCTATAGTATGCTTAGAAAGGAGTAGTTCTAGTAGTTGCATGTATACTGTTATTATACGCGAATTTGCTAATAAAAATCTATAAGGCCTAATTATCTTATTTTAAGGTGTAGTAGCACTAAAAGTATTATTTAAGCGTTTAGTTCTGCCTTTCTATCTATCTATCTATTTGTAGATAGAAAGCAGACGTAAGGACTCTTTTAAAGTTTATATAGTATTAAAAAGTATCTTAATGCTTTGCATTTATTAGCAGGCCTCTATCTAAGATTACCCGTCTTAGTACACTATATAGTCTAATTACTTTACGTATCTAAGCCTAAGCTAGGTTAGTACTGTCCTAATTAGCTCTTGCTAGGATATAATAGGCTATTTTAGTTAACTAGTATACTATAATAAGTATTAAGTTGTATACTTAACTCTGTATCCTGCTAGGAGGCAATTCTATAATAAAATCTATTATTACGTCCTCCTATAGCCTGTCTAGCAGGGGTAGAGGTTTAAGGGGGCTATAGGGCCTATAATAAGCAGTAGTTAACTTTCTATAAGTAAGGTAGTTATAATAATACTCTACTACGTTTTTCTTTATACTTTTCTAGATATATTACTATTGCAGTTTTTCTAGTATCCTTCTAGTGCTAAAGTAACCTGTAAGTAGGTTATTATAGCATTCTCTTAGTACTTGTGCCTTGCTCTAAGTGTTAGTAAGCTCCCTTAGACGCAATAAGCCTATTTTAGGCAAAAATAGGTTATTTTAGTTTATATCTGCGTCTAATTTATCTAACATGGCTTCTGTATCCTTGTTAGTAATGTTATAGTCTTCTAGAGGTTCTAGATCTTTAAGCGCAGTCTTTTTTACTTACTTAAACTCTCTTAGTACTTTTCTTAGGGTAAATTACTACTTTGTCTATTTACTTTACTAAGTAAGAGTTACTATAATAAGTAAACTTTGTGTACCTTTATTACTTAAAATATTTCTTATTAGCTGTATAAAAGCCTTATTATACTTTTATGCTAGTTTTTATAACTTAGCTATATAGTTAGGACAGCAGGATAAGCTGTCTACTAGATTAGTGCTTCTAGGGCAGTAGTTTAGAACAAAATTATAGCGCGTTAGCACTAGATATAACTATACTTAGTAGTAGTTAAGAATTTTAGTTTCTATAAACTATTTAAGGTTCTAATAGTCTGTTAGGATCTTAAAATAGATACTCTTAAGGTAGTAGCGCTAGTGTTCTAAACTCTTAACTATTATAAGGAGTTTTTAGTTATAAATATTGTAGTTATATTTAGCTGTAATTAGCTTGCGCAAATAAAAGTTAACTAGCCTCTATTACTCTATAGTAGGCAATTCTAGGACATATTAGCTTAGGATACCTAATATTACACTACTAGAGGCATCTACTTCTACCTTTGTATTTTTATCCCTCTTAAAATGCACTAGTATAGGTATATTTAGAAAAGAGTCTTTAAGTTGTTAAAATGCCCTTTTTGCCTCTTCCCTAATATCTAGAGTTTAACTTTCTTCTCTTCTTATAGCGTAGCCTTTTCTAGCCGAGCCTAGGCTTTTCTAGGTTAATATAGTTAAGAGTAAAGCTAACTTAGAGAATTCAGCAATAAATCTCCTATAGTAGTTTATAAAGCTAATAAATATTCTAATATCCTGCACTGTGCGTAGGAGAGGCTAATCCTAGATTATTCTAATTCTATCCTTGTTAATTTTAACACTATTTAGTGTAACTATGTATCTAAAGTATTCTATGCGCTAAGTATGCTATTTATACTTACTAAGCTTTACGTATAGCTTAGCTTCACGCAATCTTTAAAGTACCTCCTTAATATAAGTTTTATATTCTTCTCTTATCTTAGAGAATATTAGGATATTGTCTAAGTAGACAATACAGGATACATTAACTTAGCTAACTAGTATTTAGTTTATATAAGCTTAAAACTGCGCAGGAGCGTTTATTAGACTAAAAAGCATAATAGTATACTTAAAATAGCTATATCTTGTATAGAAGGTTGTTTTTTATTTATCTCCTTCTTAAATACACACTTTATAGTACGCTTCTCTTATATTAAGCTTAGTATAGTACTTAGCTTACGCTAGTCTATCTAACAACTTTATAATAAGCAGGAGAGGGTACCAATTTTTTACTATAATCTTATTTAGACTATAATAATCTATATATAGCCTTATTATACTGTCTTTCTTCTTTATAAAGAGTATTAGTGCGCCTGCTAAAGACTTAGATCTTCTTATCTATTTTCTTACTATATACTCTATAAGATACTTCTTTAATAGCTCTAACTCTGTCTTTAATAAGTTGTATAATAGTACATACAGTAGATTTGTACTAAGTAGCAAGTTAATTACTAGATTCTGCAGTCTATGCTCTGCTAAGACTATAAAGTCCTTCTCTTAATATACATCTACGTATTTAGCGTATTATAGGGGAAGTTAGCCTATTTTAGCTAATTCTTAGCTATTCTAGCCTACAGAACCTACAATACATGTATATATATCTACTGTTAGGTTACGTATACTCTTTTTAAAGGTTTTAGCGTCTTCTATACCTACCTTCTAGAAGCTGCCTAAGTTTTAGGACTTCTTACTTTAAAAAAGTATGTATTTTGTTGCATAGCTTATTTTTAAGTTGTAAAAGTTAATCTATAGTAACCTAAGGTAAATTAAGTACTTCTTTAAGTCTAATACTATAAATAGAATACGCTATGTCCTAATGTATTCTTGTAAATCTGTAATAGTTACATCTACCTTAGTTATGCTATAGATAGTAAACTCGTCGACTACACACAATCTTTTTTTGACTTTTGCGACTGATTAGTAGAGGGCAGCTGCTTTTCACTTTTTTGGAAAACCCATTTTGACTACAACAA
Organism: Alternaria sp. 'sect. Undifilum'; assembly: GCA_024321975.1. NCBI lineage: Eukaryota > Fungi > Ascomycota > Dothideomycetes > Pleosporales > Pleosporaceae > Alternaria > Alternaria sp. 'sect. Undifilum'. The sequence goes on along the minus strand of JAJJZI010000010.1, from coordinate 1,869,953 downwards.
CAACCACCACCTTTGATACCTTAAAAATAAATAGATAGTAAACTTGCCTCTATTTACCCCTTCTACTAATAAGCTAGGTAAAGGATTAATAGGCAAGTCTTGCTCCTTTGCTAATATAGTAGACATAAGGTTTAGTTATAAGCCTTTGTCTACTATAGTTTCTATAAGCTTTAATGCCTTAACTATATACTTTATATTTAAAAGGTGTACTAGCTTAAGTAAAATTACCTTACGTAGTGTGCATAAGTCCTTATTCTCCTAATAAAGAGCAATATAGGCGGTAAAGTAGAACTTAAGTTCCTCTGCCCTTAGTCTTTTCCTAACTTAGGTGCAGTAGTACTGTCTACTATCTTCTCTAGCTTACTTAGCTTATAGTAGTTAGACTTGTAATGTTTAAGTTCTCTATACTTATAACACTGTAGAGTACGTCCTTTAGCACTTTTCTTACCTAGTTTACCCTGCTTTAGGCTATTATAGCCTATTTTTGTACGCTTTGTATTTTTTAGAGTCTTTTCTTTATTCTTTAGCTTTTTTTAGTCTTGCAGTGCCCTTACTTTATCTTTTTTAAAATATTGCAGTTTAGGCTCTACTCTTTAGGTCTTTTACTAGTAAATAAGGTTTACGTGTTCTTCTACTTATAGTAGTGTCGCCTATTAGTCTACTAGAAGCAAAAGAAGACTTTTCTTAATATCTTTACGTAATGCTGCAGTGTATTCTAGGACTTAGATATTAGGTATATAATCTAAGCCTAATTCTTCCTAGAATAGTCTTATGTAGTCTAATAAGTCTATAAGATTCTAATTTAGGAGTTAATAAGCTTGTTTTAAGCAGTTATAAGCCTATTACTTGCGTTCTTAGGGTAATCCTAGGGAGTTTAATATTACTTTCTTTAAGTCTACCTAATTTAGTGTTTAAGAGAGTAACTTCTATTTTTTTTATAGTTTAATGCGTGTGCTACAGCGTTTTTAATAACTCTAAGATATATATTATCCTAAAGTTAATTTTCTAAGTCTTTAAGGTAAAACTTTATAGTACGTAGAGAAAGTATAACTTATAATTTCTTTCTTATTAATTATATTGCGTACAGTTAGTCTTTAAGAACACATATAGTAGCTCTAGACATAAAAGCCTAGATAATAATATTAAGTTAGTTTGTTTACTTAAGGCTGTAGTTTTTAGATCTTTATTAAGTGCGCTTAGGTCTTCTAAGGTTACTTTATTATATATTTTTTTAAGCTTAGCTAATTTGTGTTATTTTAGTTGTTCCTCTTTCTATGCGCGCAATTGTGCTAGCTCTTAGTCTAAGGTAGCCTTTTCTAGGCTATCCTAGCCTTCGCTAAGGGTGTATAGGCGTTATAGCGTAATTAGAGATTAAAATGTGTTACTTTCTTTATCTTTGTCTATCTCTTAGTTAATAGGTGCCTGTTCTTATTCCTCTTTAAGGATAAGTGCTAGTTTTAATAATCTTGTCCTTTAGGTTCTTAGGTTAGATAATCCTTCCCTGTTGTTAGCAAGGGTACGGGCGCGGCTGTCTACACAGGTAGATTAAGCGCTTATTATATAGCATAAGCGTATCTAAAAAAGATTAATTTAAATGTAAGGCTTAATACTAAGTATAAATACAGGATGCTAGAGATAGGAGGATAATAGTATATTGCCTGTAGAGGAGAGACAAATTAATACTATCTTGACTACGATATTGTATCTCTACTTATACTAGGGTATTCTAGGGTCATATAACCTATTCGGACCTAACATAGTCGAGTCTGACCTCAGCCATTCCGCACTGATCCGACCTGGCCTGGAAGGTCGCCAGATCTGACAGTTATTAAATAGGACAACAACACTTTAATATAGATATACTAACAAGGTCTTAAACTTACTGTATAATAGGAACTTATAAGAAGTAGAGCTAACCTTAACACGCTTAATAAACTTATAGCTAAAGCTATTAGAGTTAACAACAAACTTTATAAGCTTATATTAAAGGAATAGTTATTTGCGCTAGGGAATTACGCACTTAAGAATATAGACGCTTAAGCACGCTAAACATTTTAACACCTATACTCTAATTAAGGACGTTAGCGAAACTATATACTTAGGACCCTAAGGTATTATGCTACTAATAGCTATAAGCTAATATACCTTAATAATATGAATAAGGGACTAGGAAGGAAGAAGTTTGTATATAATAAAAGTAATAAGAAGGTTACTTGTTATAGATATAGCAAGAAAGGTTATATAAAACAAGACTACTAAAGCTAAGGCAAAGTAACTTAATAACTTAATATTATTTACTATGTAGAACTTAATAATAATTTAGATAATTAATAGAATGTTGTTATATAACCTACCATTATAATTTAAGAACAGGACTAAGTAAGTATTAATAAACTAGATAACCAAATTATAATTACTCTAAAGGAAGCCTTAGATAACAATATTTTTAAGATAGTGCTAGACAAAGATATAAAAGTAACCCTAGTAAAAGGAACTAAATATAGTAAGATAGCTAAGTTTTAAGAAAGCTATTAACTAGCTACACTAATTACCTAGGAAGAGCTAGTAGTATACAACAAGAAAACAATTCCTATATATATATAGAAACTCTTTACCCACACTATAGAAAATAGACATAATATTAGTACATAGGTACTACTACTTACAGAGACTAGATGCTTTATAGATCTAGTAGAGAAGACTAACGCCCTACTTAAGTAACTTAGATAACTTAAGGAAATCTTTATAAAACCCTGTAGAGGAATATTCCTAGACTATAGCTAGTATACTATCTTACTAGAAGAACTGTAGAAGAAAAGACTTACTCTAGTAGTAACTATTAATAAAGCTATATACAACAATTTTGTATAGAAATAGACTAAAGAAGCTAAGGTTTCTTAAAATAAACTAACACGATGGCTCTTAGACGAAGAGAAGAAGGAGATTTATAATAAACTTATAGTAACATAATAATAGTATAAGGCTTAAAATAATAGCTACACTAAAGATATATACTATTAAACAAACCTACGCAACTTAAAATATATAAAGTATTTATAGACTATATATATACACGACAACTATACAACTTATTGTTCTAATAAAAGTAGATTCGAATAGTTTCTTAAGAGACTAAAGGGAATGCCTAGATGCTAATACTAATAGTATAATTACTCTAATAACAAATGCGCAGTATATATATAAGATAAGAGATATAGCTTATACTTTTATAGACATAATAATTTAGAAGAAACCTTGCAGATGTATATAACGTAGTAGAAGAATTATAAGGATAGAATTAGTATATAGAAGTATAACTAACCTTTATAATATATATGCTTTAATATTAAATGCAATAAACATCTTATTACAAAGAAGTTCTATAGATTTAGTATACATTCTTTTTTAGATAAACGCCCTAGACACCTAGAACTACTAGAGAGATTAATATAATAAATCTCTTAAGCCTCCTTAAGCTTATAGTAAAGCTTAATAGACACTAGATATAGGCACTAGTAGACTTTAGCGCACAAGCTAACTATATTTCTACTTAAGTAGTATTAGTAGTAGGTCTATAACTACTAAAGAAACAAGAACTCTATTTACAATATATAGCTAACAGTTAGCCTATGCTAGGCAAGATAATAATTACTTATAAGGTTATCTAAGTAACGCTCTGCATCTAGAAATACTAAGAAAAGATAGACCTAGACATCTTTAGACTAGCTACCTATAATATTATATTAAGACTTCTTTAGTTAGAAGAATATAACCTGTAGATTAACTAGAAGTTAAAAAAGTTTTTATTTAAGTACTATAAACTTAACATAACTACAAGCTTGTCTATACATCTAATAACTAAGATAGTAGATAAGAGAAAAATTAATAATATTACTAAAAAATAGTAAACTTTAACTAAGAATAACTTTGAGACAAGAGGGTTTAACTTAATAAATACTAAAAGAGCTTCTCTAAATTATAAAGTTAGAGTTTTAAAGATATACGTAACTCTAAATATCCTAAAAAAATATAAAGAATTTTAGTACCTCTTTATAGAAGTAGTAGATAACAAAGCCTTACTGAAATACTAACTTTAAGATTATAAAATTATCCTAGAAGAAGGGAAGACTCTACTCTTTAGACTAATTTATTAATTATTAAAGATAGAACTTAAGATATTAAGAGAAAAGCAAGATAAGAATTTAGTAAAAAGCTATATAAAACTTTTAATATTAGTAGCAGGATTCTCTATACTCTTTATACAAAAAAAATAAGCTACTAAGGATATGTGTTAACTATTAGAAGTTAAACAATATTATAGTAAAAAATTAATTTTTACTACTAAATATTATAGAACTTAGAGACTAATTATCTCGTACTAAGGTCTTTACAGCACTAGACTTATAAAATAAATACTACTTTATTAGGATTAAGAAAGGTAAAGAATAGAAGATAGCGTTTTAAATAAGATATAGATACTATAAATATAGTGTTATACTATTTAGGTTAATAAATACCTTAGCAACATTTTAAGAACTTATTCATAATATATTAAGAGTATACTTAGATATCTTTATTATTATATACTTAGATAACATCTTTATTTACACTAAGAACTTAAGAGATTATGTTAAATATGTCTGTACAGTACTAAGATGCCTAGACTAGTTTAACCTATAACTAAAACCTAAGAAATACAAGTTTTATAAGAATAAAGTTGCCTTTCTAGGATATATTATAGGGGCACAAGGAGTATAGGTAAGTAAAAAAAAGTATTAAGTAATTAAAAAATAGCTACAACTAACAATAGCTAAGAAAATATAATCTTTTCTAGAATTTCTAAACTTTAACTAATAGTTTATTAAGAATTACTCTAAAATTGCTATTTTATTAACAAGACTTATAAGGAAGAAAATACCCTTTAAGTAGAGCAAAGGAGTCGAGAATGCCTTCTAAACGCTTAAGAACATAAGCATAGAACTACTATACTTTTATATATTCTAAGTAGGACAGCTACTACAATTAAAAATCGACGCATTAGACCTTACACTTAAAGAATACGCTAGCTAACTATATAAAATTAAATAATACTTAATTGCTTATTATTCTTGTAGGTTTTTAAGACTAGAGGAATAATATAATGTTTACAATAAGGAGCTGTTAGCTATTATTAACTATCTAAGATATTAGAGAGTATAAGCTTAAAGCTACTTAGAACTTACAATATTTGTAAATTATAAAAACCTAGTTAATTTTATAACTACTAAAAGACTTAACTAACGCTAGGTTTAATAGTTAAAAGAACTAGGATAGCATAAGTTTAAGATTGTGTATACACTAGAAAAGAATAATAGAAGAGTAGATACTCTTAGCTGTAGACACAACATTATAAAATTAAAAGAGATAACTAACTCTACGATATTACAGGTTAATAACAATAGATTATTAGAACTAGTATAGACACTTAATCTACTTATATAAATTATGTATAACGTACTAGAAGAATTGTAAGAAGCAATTATTAGGCAACACTATAATAACTTAGTACATAGTTACTTAGGCATTATAAGAACTATAGAACTTATTAAGAGAAATTATAAGTTTCTAGGAATAAAAGATAAAGTTACAACTTTTATTGCCTAATATATAAACTATTAGAAAAATAAGCATAGTATACATACACCCTACAGAGAAATGCAAGTAATAAAACTACTTAATACACTATAGTTAGACATCTTTATAGACTTTGTTACAGGATTACTAGCCTTGAAAAACTTTATTATAAAAGTATCTTACAACGCAATTCTTATAGTAGTTAATTAATGTATAAAATAAGCAGAGTACATTACCTTTAGAAAAGATTTTACAGTAGTACAGCTTACGCATATTATTAACAATTAAATTATTAGACATTATAGCATACTAAAGTTAATAATTAGTAATAGAGATAAACTTTTTACCTTAAATTTTCAGACAACATTACTTGCTATAATAAGAACTAAAAGAAAGCTATTAACAGCGTATTATCTGTAGACAGATAGATAGATAGAACAAATAATTTACACTATAAAAGCATACTTAAGGATATATGTTAATTAACAGTAGAATAATTAGGTATTATTACTACCTATAGCATAAATAGTATACAACAATAAGCTTTTAGAGTCTATAAGATAGACTTCATTCTACGTAAACTATAAGAGACACCTTAAACTCTTTATATATATACTTTTAAGTTTAAAAATAGAAGTAGTTATTACAATAGCTAAGAAGCTAAAGATAGCACATAAGTTACTTAAGAAGATACTTAAAAAGGCTTAAAGCTAAAGCTTTTTATATGTTAACTAGAAATAAAAAACAGCACCTTAGCTAAAGAAGAGGGATAAAGTATACTTGCTTACAAAGTATCTCTGCACTAAACAATCTAGTAAAGAGCTTAACAACGTTAAAGTTAGACTATTTTTAATTCTTAACTAGAAAAGACTAGTAACATATACACTTAACCTTCTACTTAATATAAAAATCTACCTAAGATTCTACATTAATATGTTAGAACTAGTAGACTTAGAAATACTATTATAGAAAACTTTTTACTATAAAACAGAAAAAGACAACATCTTTAAAGTGAAGAGAATCCTTGCACACTAAGCTAATAATAATAGTAAAGAATACCTAGTTAAATAGTTAGGATATCTAGACAGTAACAATATATAGAAACCTAACACAAACTTTACAAACTATTACTAGTTACTTACGCAGTACTACCTCTACAAGAAGCACCCTTTAGAGAATTACTAAGATAGGTAGGAATATTAGCCTCCTAAACACTGTCTGCGAAATTAGACATAGCGCTCTAAGTAAAAAGAGAAAGAGCTAAGTAACTAGTAATATAAGCCTATGCCTCTTAGCGCTCTAAGAGCTTAATATTAGTTTCTTTAACTAATATTGCTTTTAATACCTGCTCTACATTCTTACAAAGAGCCTTTTAAATTTTAAGCTCTTTCTATTTTATTGCCTCTAGCTAAGCTTAAAGATAATCCTTTTCTACTTTAATAACTAACTACTTATTTTTAGAAATACAAATATTACAATCTTAAAGGTTATAATAATTATATTTATTACAATAGCTAGAATGAATATATACTTAATAAGCAAGACTGTTATTGTAATAACTACAATATATAATAAGTATAATATCTGTGTATAAATTAATAAAGGAAGTAAAGTAAAGACGACAAGTAGTGCTATTTAAAGATAGTGCTTTAGGCATCGTCTACAGAGCTTTAAGGACAAAACTTAAGAAGAGGAAGATAGTGTTATAACTATCGCTGCCTAGCCCTACTATAGCTACAACCTAGACTAGGGCTGCTCTTACTAAGCAAGAGGACCTGCAGAGTAGAAGAAGTCTTAGCACTCTTACTAATCTTACAATCTCTATAGAGCACCTAAAGTAAAAAAGCAATAGTATTCTTACTAATCTTATTAATCTTACAGAGTAGGTAGAGCACAGAGATTATAAGATGTCTACTTACTAGTATATAGTCTTAGGCATTAAACCTTTATAGTTTAGTGTGTTTAACTTTAAGTAATAATTTAAGGATTAGTTATTACCTTCTTAACCCTTGTGTTATTATATTAATCCACTAATCGTGCTAACACACCCCGTACTATTATATCGATCTACTAATTGTGCTAGTACAACCCCCTCGTCCATCGCACTCGCTCATTCCCGAGAACCAACACTAGGTCATCTAAGGACGACCTTCACAGCAGGCAACAAAGGGCTGAGCGGGCTAGAAGCTTACAGAATCCAGTTGCTTACTGCACACCTAGAATCTGTAGGAAAATAAGGCTTTTTAGCTGAGTACTAAAGACATTAAGGCTTTAGCCCTTTATAGTACCCCACTCTTTATTAATAAAGTTAGAGTTTCTTTTTAAAGGTTTCTTAGTTCTGTAGTACCTCTGTATTCTTTAGGTTCAAAGCTAGTTCCTAAGTTAGTTCTAAGTATTTTACTTATTTAATTAGGTATTCTTTTCTTCTTTCTGTGCTTTTTTTTAATAGACGCTCTACTAGGTACTCTTTTTTGCCGTCTACTTTAATTAGTAAAAGCTTGTTGTCGTCTTGTGGTTAGCTCGGTAGAGAATCTAAAAAAGCTAGCTGAAAGTTGTTAATATAAAATACTAGATGTATCCTTCTAGAAGTATCTAGTTTTATAGCATTTAGTTTCACAATTTCAAGTACTGTATACTTTAAATTCTTCTAATTAAGTTTTTAGCTTAGTCTTTTAGTCTTATAGTAGTCTCCTAGCTTTAACTAAACTTTATTACCTATTTAAAGCTAAAGTAAATGTTTTCTTTTTTTTTGCCTGTCAATCTTGTTCTTGTTAAAACTCTGCTATTATAGCTTAAGCTAATTTAATATTTTGCTGGAGTTTGTTAGCAATATTTTCTGCTTTCTGGTAGTTTTCCTGTATTCTCCTTTCCTAAGGTTAATTTTAAGGTCTATGTTTTACAGCTATTTAAAAAGGATCTACCTTGTATCTATATTGTAGAAAAAAAGGTGTAAAGGTGCATTGGATTGACCAAAGATGCAAGGTAAACAGTGAATAAATTTAATACAGAACTACAAAGGTTGCACAGCGAGTTTATCTACCTCTCTGTGAGGCCTAAGCTTAGCGCTAGTTAGTACGTAAAAGTAACTACGTGGCAGCTGCTAATTATGGCGAGAGAAAATAGCGCAGAGCTAAAAGAAAGGCCAAGCAGGCTAGAAAAGCAGAAGGGCCGAATAGAAGAACTAAGCAGGCTAGAAAGGCCGATACGCCAAGCCTATAGAATCTGGGTGCTTACTGCACACCTAGAATTTGTAGGATAGCTAGGAAAACAAGGCTTTTAGCTAAGTACTAAAGACATTAAGGCTTTAGCCCTTTACAGTACCCCCCTCCTTAATAAAGTCTGTAAAGTTTTTCTAGTTCTATAGTGCTTTTGTATTCTTTAGGTTTAAAGCTAGTTCTCAAGTTAGTTTTAGGTATTCTACCTATTTAATTAGATATTCCTTTCTTCTTCCTGTGCTTCTTTCCTATAATAGGCGCTCTACTAGGTACTCTTCTTCGCCGTCTACTTTAATTAGTAAAGGCTTATTGTTGTCTAGTAGTTAGCTTAGTAAGGAATCTAAAGAAGCTAGCTAGAGATTGTGAATATTAAATACTAAGTGTATCCTTCTAGGAGTATTTAGCTTTACAGCGTTTAGCTTAATAATCTTAAATACTGTATACATTAAATTCTTCTAATTAAGTCATTAGCTTAGTCTCTTAGTCTTGTAGTAGTCTCCTAGCTCTAACTAAACTCTATTACTTATTTAAAGCTAAGGTAATTGTTTTTTTAATTTGCTTGTTGTTCTTGTTCTTGTTAAGATTCTGCTATTATACAGAGGGGTGACAAAAAAAAGATGTAAAAAAGTTTTAGTTTTCAAAGCTGTATATTTCTACAACCAGAAGGGCTATACCCAAAGTGGTTAGTGATTTAGAAAGCCGAGATCTTCTTCTTTGAAAGAGGCTAGTAAGTAAGCTGCTTAGTAAGCAACTTTGCGCTCAACTTCAGCAGTGAAAATAAAGATAAAAAAACTCAAGAATAAATAACAAAATAACTACTTTTTGAAGGCGTAAAAATCGCTATAAAGTATATATATTTAATAATACTAGGCAAACTCTTTTATGTGTAAGTTTAAAGGTAATTGTAAAAAAAACTATTAAGTAGTAATGAAGAGCTTGTTTTTAGGGTTGTTTCCAGATAAATAACGAAAAAAGCTTACTAATACTTAGTGTACCAGCCCTTAGCTTCCTTAACGTCCAAATAACGCCTTAGTAAAGATAGAATACAATTATTAATCACCTTTTGAGGTAATTGATCCTATTCCTCTCTTATAGCAGCCTTTGAGGCTGCTATACTTTTTTTACTCTTTCTTATACTTAAAGAAGTAATAGGCCTTTTAGCTAAAGCGTTTTTTAGCAAGGCCCACACGTTTTTTATAGAATTTAGATCAGGACTATAAGCAGGATGCTTAGAAAGCGATATCCTATTCCTAAAAAACTAAGATAAAACTTCTAGAGTTTTATAAATCTTAGCGTTATCCTGCTAAAACTTCTAGTCTATATAGAAGTTAGTAAGTCCTTTAATTATATAAATCAAGATTGCTACTTTATAATTTAAATATAGAGTAAACACTCTCTAAGTAGGAAAAAGGTGTATATGTAACTGACCTTTTTTTATCGCAGGTTTTACTATAGAAATAAGGACCTTTTCAATATAGTCTAAATTCCTAAAAAAAAGTAGTAATTGAAGGGCTTTTGATTACTACTAGTTTAGATCTACTACCTATCTAAATCGCTCCCCAAATTTAAATAGAAATATCTTAACCTATAACTAGATTAGTAAGCGTGCTAAAAATAGATTAAAGAAATAGAAAAATAATAAATATAGTAAAGTATTTTTTAGTTAAACAGAGTTTTTTTAAACTTACTTGTGTTAGTTGTAGAAACTATTTTCCTTCTAATCCTATCATTTTGCCGTGTTTAATAGTATTCTGTCCTAGCACCATGCCCTCGCTTAATAGCAAACGCGTCTTAAAATATAACTTTATTAAAGTTGATATTTATAAGGTTTTTAAGTAATTGCTAGGCGTAAATATAATAATTATAAGCCTTTTTAACGTCTCAAGGCGTCTTTTTTTATAAAATGTTAACAGAATAGTTCTTTTTTTTAAAAGCATTGTAAGCTTCTAATAGAAAGATCTAGACTATTTTTCTTTCAAAAGATGTTAATTTGTCTTTTTAGAGCTTTTGGTAAGGTCTCTATTAAGCACTCTTTTTGCTTTATTTAAGATCTTTGCAGGACAACCTTTTTAAGGCCTAACAGCAGATAAAGGAGTTTTTGTTTTGTTTTATTTAATAAAGAGTATTAGTAATACTTCTAAAGGACTTTTCTAGTATATTACTAATTAAAGAAATAGGCTTGTTTTGTAAATATAAAGTATAAACTTCTTGCTTAAATTAAGAAGAATTGCGAGACATAGAGGAGGTATTACAAAGAAAGCAAGTTAGAATTGACAAGAGGAGTTGATATACTAAAAGCTTACTAAGCTATTACGTAATTAGCGCTTACGTAAGTCACCCCTATTTTTTCACCCTTTTATTAAACTCTAAGGAATTAAGATGTAAGCCTCTAAAATACGCCCACGTCATACTTATGTAAGCTTATTAAACTTATTTTTTTCTTCGCGTTTTTTTATACAATTATAAAAAAGTTATACTGATATCTATTTTTACTTTTTTTCATCTCATTTCAAGCAAGATTACAGGGACAACCGTGCTGACTAAGCAGCTTACTAAGCCACCCAACTCAAAAAGGAAGATATTGGCTTTCCAAATCACTAACTCTTTTGGGTATAGTACATCTAGTTGTAGAACTATAAAGCTTTAAAAACTATAACTTTTTTGACATCTTTTTTTGTCACCCCTCTGTAATTACTACCTGTAATGTAATCTTTAATAAATAACAATTTTACAAAAGAGATTGCAAGAAAAAGCTTCTAAAAGATTAAGCAATAAGATTATAGAGATCTTTTACAATAGCGAGCTAGTTAATTTTTCAAGATAACTTAGAAGTCCTTTCGCCTGTTTAAAGAAGGGCGGATTAAGATATGCAGTTAACTACTAAAGACCTTAAAAGTAATCTATTTACTATCTTAAGCAGTAAGGAAGGCCTGCCTACTAAAAACAAGAGTAAATCGAAAGACGCTAAGCAAATATAGCACAAGGCTAGTACACTATTAAAAATTTGCTTAGATTAGCAGCAGAATGCTAGTCTTGCTACCCTAGAACTAACTCCTTAACTAGACACTCTAGAGAGCAATAATTTAATTAATTACAAAGTATTTAATAGTTAAACAGCAGTACAACTGCTTAAAAGAGCTAATTTATTAAGACTTAGAAGTAGACTACCTCTTTTACTAGTCTAACAGACTGTGCCTGTAGACTTTAACGCGCTAGTTAATTAAGATAGAACACCTGCTTAGGGGAGTAGGATAGCAGGGCGTAAATTATCTTGCAAATTAAGATCTTAGGCGTTAAACAGTAGACAGAGTAAGTAATTACAAGCTAAACCTCTGCTTTTAAGACGTATACTTAAATTGCTAGTAAAAGCCTAAATTAGCTTTTAAATTGTTATCTTCTACTGAGTAAGCTAGGTAGCAGGCGTAAGCATAAGGACGCAACTTAAAATCTTAATAATTAACTAAAAAATATAAGCACAGGTAGTGTTAATGCATTAATTGCAGATTATAAAGATCTATTATAAAGCGACTTTTATAATACCTACCTGCTAGGTTTGCAAGCAACCTAGGAAGACTAAGCAAGCTACAAGACTCTTAATTATATAGTTATAGTAGCTTTGCTTACTAAGCATAAGCTAAGTAGAAATGCTTAACCGCATTGCAACAATCTACCTAAACTGCTAAATGATAAAAGCAATCACTCTAGCATTCTATTAGGGCCTTGTTTAAAGATACCTGCAAAAAAATTTAATTAGTTAAGTAAGAATAAGACTTAGACTAAAATATTAAGAGGAGAAGCAAATAATTACCTAATACTTATAAAGTAAGTTTAGACTTACAAGTTTAATTAAGACAGCTTCTTTCTTAAATGCAAGGCGCGGATTGTTGTAAAAAGTAATTTTTAGAAAAAGGACTTAATTAACTTAACGTATGCTGCTATTTTAGCAGCTAAGTTCTTCTAAGCAGCAATAGCTATTGCTGCTAAGAATAATTTAGAGATTAAACAATATAATGTTGTAGGAGTACTTCTTAATGCGTTAGTTACAGCAGACAACCTAGTAATCTATAAGATGCTAGATAGCTTTAAAAAGCCTAAAAAGTGCGTACAGCTTAACTGCGCACTATATAAATTACAAGACTCGCCACTGTTATAGTATAAGGAGTTCTTAGGATTACTAAAAGAGATTAGACTAATTGCCTTACTAGAAAAGCTCTGCCTATTCTTTAATTAAGAAAGGAGAATCCTAGTTTTGTTTTATGTAGATAATATTCTACTGCTCTTTGCAAAAGATTATAAGCAGAAAGCAATAAATCTTTAGTAAAAGATTATAAACAAGTATAGGATTGTTACGATCCAAACCTAGGGACACTTAGGACAGCATGTCAAGGATCATGCGACGCAGACAAAGGGTTACGGCACGGCAACTGCGCCGCTGTCACATAACTGCTCGCTAACGAGCAGGACCTACACGCTCTTCTACAAGCGCCTGCACGCTTGTACACAAGCGCAATACTTATTAGTATATAGTGTAGGCACTAAACCCTTATAGCTTAGTGTTTTTAACTTAAATAACTTATGTATTAATCTAAGGATTAGACTTGATTTTTAAAACCCTTGTGTTATTACATTAATCTTCTAATTGTGCTAACACACCCTGTACTATTATATTAATTTTCTAATCGTGCTAGTACACTAACTGTCTATTGTACTTACTTGGTTCCTAAGAACTAACTTTAGATTATTTTTAGATAATCTTTATACTTTGAACACTCTTAAAGATAAGTAATACCGCGATGGAAACCCCTGCTGATTCCTACACTGGAGGAACTACGAGCCGCGCCAAGAAGCCTGACGACTATTATGGCGATCGTAGCAAGCTCGAGGCTTGGCTCATTTAGTTTAATAGATACTTCTATATTAAAAGAGACAAGATTAAGGACTACAACAAGGTAGTCTTAGCCTCTACGTATTTTTAAGAAGATGCAGAGAAATAAGCTAACCTAATTTTTTAACGCTACATAAATAACTTTATTGTAAATGTTAACAACACTAGCCTAGTTAAAGACTAGAACGCCTTTAAGACAAAAATGCAAGGAATTTTCTTAACGTGTTTTACAAGCGAGCGCGCTACCTAAGCGAGCGCGCCACTTTGTACTGGCGCGTCAACGTTGCAACAACAACATAAAATGTCTTAACAATAAATAACTTAACAAATCTATAATAAAGCTAATATTCAACTTGCTCTTTTTAATATTAAATCCCAACGTGTTTAAAGCTAAAGACGTGCTGCAGCAATCTACAACGTCCTACAAAGAACGCTCTAGCGTAGAGATACTAGCGTATACTTTTAACACGACTGTAAGCTAAATTTAAAGCGCTTTAATAAGTTAGAAGAAGAGGCAATAGTTTACTGTATTTATAAAGAGTCTGCGCGAGGATTTGCCCCTACAAAAGCTAATATTTAAGTAATAGCTAATAAACTATTATATAAGCATAAGAGCAACTCTGTTAGCAAGAACTAGATTAATAACTTTGTTAAAAGAACTTCTAAGCTCTAGACGCGCTAAAGTTGTCCTTATAATTACTAGTAAGCCGTCTGCAAGGACCTAGCTGCTATTTAGCGCTAGTTTAATCTAGTTAAGGGGATAAAGGAGAAGTAAAGTATTGTAGACAAAAATAATTACAACTTTAATAAAACTAGTTTTATAATAAGCAAGATTTTATTATAATTAATGATTACAGGCTTAAATAATTTTAGCAAAAAGAAGCGTATACAGCTAGGCAACTATAAGTAGGTTACTGTAATTTAAGGCGTAGGTATATTAAGTTACTAGCTCTCCTTCTTTGTTATTTTTGCAAGCAAGGTGCTTATCAACGTCTAGTTTAAAGACCTGCCTCCTAACTTGGTTCTTAAAGTTAGTTTTAATAGCTAAATAAATAACTAGCTTGCTTTTGAGTAGTTAGAGCACTTTAATACTTATATAAAGAGTTGCACTGTAGGTAAGTATTAACTACCAATTATTAACAGCTATAAGAGCTATAGCTTTATTAAATTTTAAAGTTTTTGTAAAAAATTTTTTTTGCATACTTTTACACTTGTTGCACTTGTTACAGCTTTTTAACGTTGTTTGCTTCTTGCTGTTAAAGCGCAAGTATAGTAATATAATTTCAGGCTAAGTACAGAACTGCACTAGCTATATTAGCAAGGAGACCTTTCTACTAGCTTGTAAGACTACTTTTTAGCAGTTTATTACATAAAAGAATATTTAGGCAGGCTTTAAAAGCGCTAGTTTAGTTTTATATAACTTACAGGCTGTGCTATTAAAGCTTAATGTAGTAGTGCAGACACTAGCATAATTACTATAACAGGCAGCTGCCTAGGAGGCGCAAACACTATGCAATGCGTGTAAAGTGAAGGCTTAAATTAGTTTTATTTAAAAGAGCGTAAGAAAATGCTGTAAGTTTTTAACTAATTTACTTACAGAGCAGATTGCGCAGTTAAGTAAAGAGGCTTAGCAAATAGCATATAAGATGACGCTTATAATAGAGGAAATAAGTACTCTTTAACAGGCTCTATATAAATTAAATAAGCGCAAGAGCTGCAAGCGACAATACGTTTAAATAGAAGAGACTCTTACTGCTAGTAAGGTACAAGACTTGTTAGCTAAACAGGCAGGTAGTAGTTGTAGTAATAGCAAGAGTGTGTTGAAGAGGGTGCGAGGAGAGAGGCAGTGCAGGCGTTGCAAGGAGACTAGGCACAACGCGCGTACCTGCAAAGTAGAAATTAATAGTGCTAGTAATAGTAATAGGTCTAAGGAGTAAATTAGCTTATTACAATTTTTAATATACTGTGTTAAATGGCTGTAATAATGTTGCGAAGTTGACGCGCCGGTACAAAGTGGCGCGCTCGCTTAGGTGGCGCGCTCGCTTGTAAAACACGTTACTTTTTAAAGAATCTGTAGTTGCAGAGCAGAAGATTTAGAGACTACAACTGTCAGAAATAAAAGGCTGTTAAAACTGATAGGATAAAGATGATATAATTAATGATAATTGAATTGTATTGATGAGTGAGTGTGTGGTGTTCTGTTCTTTCAATTGTACCGATCTCGGGTGCTCCTTTTATCCGGGTGACCCTTGGCGGCGCTAGTGCGTTTAGCGTCTTTTAGCACCACCCCATAGTTACCCTCTCAGGCCCCTTGACCAATCTTGCCGACCTCCTCATTAGCCTTGCTGATCTCCTAAATCTGACACACCCCCTCAGCTCAAACGTAGAGATTAAGCTAACAACTTTTATCGCTTCTATCTTCTGCGAGGTATTTAATTATAGGTCTAGGGCGTTAAGTTGATTAGTTATTAATACTAGATTAGCCTCTAGTCTTAGTTGTGTGCCTAGATTGATTAGTCCTATTTGTTGTAAGAACCTTGGCTATTAATTAGCTGGTAATACAGAGGGGTGACCAAAAAAAAGATGTCAACAAAGTTAAAGTTTTTAAAGCTTTATATTTCGACATCTAGAAGTACTATACCCAAAAGAATTAGTGATTTGGAAAGCCAATATCTTCCTTTTTGAGTTGGGTGGCTTAGTAAGCTGCTTAGTCAGCACGGTTGTCCCTGTAATCTTGCTTGAAATGAGATGAAAAAAAAGTAAAAATAGATTTCAGTATAACTTTTTTATAATTATAT
Organism: Alternaria sp. 'sect. Undifilum'; assembly: GCA_024321975.1. NCBI lineage: Eukaryota > Fungi > Ascomycota > Dothideomycetes > Pleosporales > Pleosporaceae > Alternaria > Alternaria sp. 'sect. Undifilum'. The sequence continues at coordinate 1,853,442 of JAJJZI010000010.1, read as the reverse complement.
AAAAACACGCTAAGAAATGAATAAGTTTAATAAGCTTACATAAGTATAACGTAAGCGTATTTTAGAGGCTTACATCTTAATTCCTTAGAGTTTAATAAAAGGGTGAAAAAATAGGGGTGACTTACGTAAGCGCTAATTACGTAATAGCTTAGTAAGCTTTTAGTATATCAACTCCTCTTGTCAATTCTAACTTGCTTTCTTTGTAATACCTCCTCTATGTCTCGCAATTCTTCTTAATTTAAGCAAGAAGTTTATACTTTATATTTACAAAACAAGCCTATTTCTTTAATTAGTAATATACTAGAAAAGTCCTTTAGAAGTATTACTAATACTCTTTATTAAATGAAACAAAAAAAAGGCTTCTTTATCTGCTTTTAGGCCTTAAAAAGGTCGTCCTACAAAGATCTTAAATAAAGCAAAAAGAGTGCTTAATAGAGACCTTACTAAAAGCCCTAAAAAGACAAATCAACGTCTTTTAAAAGAAAATAGTCTAGATCTTTCTATTAGAAGCTTACAACTCTTTTTAAAAAAGGAGAACTATTCTGTTAACATTTTTTTTAAAAAAAGACGCCCTTAGACACTAAAAAGGCTTATAATTGTTATAATTATTTTTTAAGGTGTCAAAGGTGGTGGTTGTTGTTGTAGTCAAAATAGGGTTCTAAAAAAGTGAAAAGCAGCTACCCTCTACTAATCAATCGCAAAAGTCAAAAAAAAAGATTGTGTGTAGTTAACGAGATTTGAACGGTGGGTAGATAAGTTCTAGGAGGAAAGCTCAGACCACTAAGCGATAATTAGAGTTAAAAAATTTGCTAAGGTACTAAAAAACAACACTAGTTAAAACATGTCCAACAGCGATTGCTAGCCTATAGCTGACAACAGGATTATAGTAGAATTGCAATAGGATTGCAATATAATGCGATAGAGGAGGGAAAGGATACGTACGTACTGCAGCAGGAGCCTGTAATACTTTATAAAGCTGCTGCTTCTTACCTACTGCTTCTTACCTTTTAAATAGTACTGTATACGAACAATTTGTATATAATACACTGCAATAGCGTGTAACCTCTACAGCAAGCATCTCCTTATTCTAGGCTCTCTTCTAAAAAAAAGCATTCTTTGCTACTCTCTACCTAGCACCTAATTTAGTCTAACTTAAACTGCTTATGCGGACACCTAAATTTATTAAGTATCTTAAAACTTAACTACCTAGCTAGACTTTTAAGTTTATAAAAATCTTAAATAAGTCCCTTATCTGTAATATCCTTATATACAAAAAGATTGTTAAGCCTTAATTTAGCTAGTTATGTAAGGAATACACAATCTCTAGAGTATTTACTAATACTAGCGCAGTACTTAAGATCTATTGCTTTAGCATCCTCTTCTTCTTATTTATTGTACAAGGGCTAAGTATAGAGACTAGAACTTAGCTTAAACAGCTATTACAAGACGTTAAATTAGCAATAAAGAAGAAAGAGGTAGAAAAAGAGGAGTAGGCTTTCTATCGTCGCGTCTAAAGGTTAACAAGCAAGGTAATAATAGTGTTGCTGCTTTACTTTATCTAAGAGCGCCTAGCAGTAAAGTAACAAGAATAGGCGGGATAAAGCGCGTTAAGTTAGGAGGCAATTCGCGTCTTTGTCTTGCTTTTCTTTGTTTCTGTCTAAATATGCGACACACTAATTGCGTGCCGGCAATGCTAAACAAAGGGGCATGAGCCTAGATACCTGTTGTTAGCAATAAATCTTTTTTACCAAAATGGTGTCTACAAAATGTGTAGTCACATCAAAAGGTTGTCTCAAAAGGCCGAAGCTAATAATTGTTATATTTACGCTAAGCAATTACTTAAAAACCTAAAAATATTAACTTTAATAAAGTTATATTTTTAGACAAGTCTGCTATTAAGCAAGGGCACAGTGCTAGGACAGAATTCTATCAAACACGGCAAAATAATAGAGTTAGAAGGAGAATAGTTTCTACAACTAACACAAGTAAGTTTAAAAAAATCTATTTAACAAAAAAAGAAATTTAATATTTCTCTTATTTTTCTATGATTATAATCTATTTTTAGCACACTTACTAATTAAGTTATAGGTTAAGATATTTCTATCTAAGTTTAGAAAGCAATTTAGATAGGTAGTAGATCTAAATTAGTAGTAATTAAAAGCCCTTTAATTACTTCTCCTTTTAGGAGTTTAGACTATATTAAAGAGATCCTTATTCCTATAGTAAAACCTGCGATAAAAAAAGGTAAGTTACATATACTCCTTTTTCTTACTTAGAGAGTGTTTACTCTATATTTAAATTACAAAGTAGCAATCTTTTTTATATAATTAAAGGACTTACTAACCTCTATATAGGCTGGAAGTTTGAACAGGTTAACGCTAAGATTTATAAAACTCTAGAAGTTTTATCTTAGTTTTTTAGGAATAGGATATCGCTTTTTAAGCATCCTGATTATAGTCCTAATCTAAATCCTATAGAAAACGTGTAGGCCTTGCTAAAAAACGCTTTAGCTAAAAGGCCTATTACTTCTTTAGGTATAGGAAAGAGTAAAAAAAGTATAGCAGCCTCAAAGGCTGCTATAAGAGAGGAATAGGATTAATTACCTCAAAAGGCGATTGAAAATTGTATTCTATCTTTACTAAGGCGTTTTTTAGACGTTAAGGAAGCTAAAGGCTGGTATACTAAGTATTAGTAAGCTTTCTTTGTTATTTATTTAGAAAAAACCCTAAAATCAAGCTCTTAATTACTAATTAATAGTTTTTTTTATAATTACCTTTAGACTTACACACAGTTGAGTTTAACTAGTATTATTTAATATATATACTTTATAGCGATTTTTTCACCTTCAAAAAATAGTTATTTTGTTTTTTATTCTTGAGTTTTTTTATCTTTATTTTCACTGCTGAAGTTGAGCGCAAAGGTGCTTACTAAACAACTTACTAATTAGCCTAATATAAAGAAGAAGATCTAAGCTTTCCAAATCACTAACCATTTTGGGTATAGCCCTTCTGGTTGTAGAAATATAAAGCTTTGAAAACTATAACTTTTTTGACATCTTTTTTTTGTCACCCCTCTGTAAATTGTAATAATTGTCCTGCTTAAAATATTTAAAAGCATAGTAGTTCTATACTTACATTTTTTAGCGTTTAAAAGGCATTTTCTACTTCTTTACTCTACTTAAAGGGTACTTTCTTCCTTGTAAGTTTTGTTAATAGAATAGTAATTTCAAAGTAATTGTTAATAAATTGTGAATTAAAGTTTAGAAATCCTAAGAAAAATATATTTCTTTAATTATATTTAGTTGTAGCTATTCTTTCATTACCTGTATTTTGTTTTACTTATCTGTATCCTTTGTGCCCTTAAAATGTATTTTAGAACAGCAACTTTGTTCTTATAAAACTTATATTTCTTAGGTTTTAGTTATAAGTTAAACGAGTCTAGGCACCTTAGTACTGTGCAGATATGTTTAATATAGTTCCTTAGGTTCTTAAAGTAAATAAAGATGTTATTTATAAATATAATTTACAAACATGTCTAAGTATACTCTTAATATGTTGTTAATAAGTTTCTAAATATTGCCGGGGCGTTTGTTAACTTAAACAGCATAATAGTATATTTGTAGTGTCTATATTTTATTTAAAACGCTGTTTTTTTTTCTTTTTTTCATCTTAATAAAGTAGTATTTATCTTTGAAATTTTAGTGCTATAAAGACCTTAGCGCAAGATAATTAATCTCTAAGTTTTATAATATTTAGTAGTAGATATTAATTCTTTACTGTAATGTTGTTTAACTTCTAATAGTTAACACACATCCTTAGTAGCCTATTTTTTTTAGTACAAAGTGTATAGAAAATCCTACTAGTAATATATAAAGTTTTATATAGCTTTTTGCCAAATTCTTATTTAGCTTTACTTTTAATATTTTAAGTTCTATCTTTAATAGTAAATATATTAGTCTAAAAGGTAAAGTTTTCCCTTCTTCCAAAATAATTTTATAATTCTAAGGTTAGTGTCTTAGTAAAGATTTGCTATTTACTACTTCTATAACGAAGTGCTAAAATTATTTTCACTTTTTTAGAATATTTAGAGTTACGTATTTTTTTGAAACTTTAACTTTGCAATTTAGAGAAGCTTTTTTAGTATCTATTAAGTTAAACCCTCTTGTTTCAAGGCTGTTCTTAGTTAAGGTTTACTATCCTTTAGCATTATTATTAATTTTTCTTTTATTTACTATCTTAGTTGTCAAATGCGTAGGCTAGCTTGTAGTTGCGTTAGTTTAATAGTACTTAAATTAAAACTTTTTTAAATTTTAGTTAATCTGCAGGTTATGTTCTTGTAACTAAAGAAGTCTTAATATAATATTGTAGGTAGCTAGTCTAAAAACGTCTAGGTCTATCTCTTCTTAGTGTTCCTAGATGCGGAGCGTCACTCTAGTGACCTTATAAGTAATTGTTGTCTTACTTAGTATAGGCTAACTGTTAGCTACGTGTAGTAAGTAGAGTTTTTGTTTCTTTAATGCTTATAGGCCTACTACTAACATTGCTTAAGCAGAAACAAAGTTAGCTTGTGCGCTAGAATTTACTAGTGCCTGCATCTAGTGTTTGTTAAGCTTTACTATAAGCTTAAGAAGGCTTAAAGGATTTATTATATTAATCTCCTTAGTAGTTCTAAGTATCTAGGGCGTCTGTCTAAAAAAACCTATATGCTAAATCTATAGAACTTCTTTGTAATAATATGTTAGTTATACTTAATGTTAAAGCATGTATGCTATAAGTGTTAGTTGTACTTATATACATAGGTTTTGTTCTTGTAATCCTTCTACTACGTTATATATATTTGCAGGTTCTTTTCTAGATTATTATATTAATAAAGTATAAGCTGTATCTCTTATTTTATATATGTACTGCGCATTTGTTATTTAAATAATTGTACTTGGTTTCGGCCTTTTAAGACAACCTTTTGATGTGACCACACATTTTGTAGACACCTTTTTAGTAAAAAAAAAGATTTATTGCTAATAGCAGGTATTAGGGCTTATGCCCCCTTATTTAGCATTGCTAGCACGCAATTAGTGTATTGCATGTTTAGATAGAAACAAAGAAAAGCAAGACAAAGACGCAAATCGCCTTCTAACTTAACGCGCCCTATCCTGCCTATACCGCCTACTTATATTAAGGCTTTACTTCTAGGTACTCTTAGACAAATTAAAGAAGTAGCACTATTATTACCTTGCTTTCTAACTTATATATATAACAATAGAACGCCTACTCCTTCTTTCTTACCTCTTTCTTCTCTATCGCTATTTTAATGTTATACAATAGCTAGCCTAACTAGTTAATAATTTCTTTACTTAGCCTATGCATAATTAACAAGAAGAGAGAGATACTAAAGTAGAGTAATTTAAGTACTTTGCTAGTATTAGCAAACACCCTATAGATCTTGTATTCCTTCTACAACTAGCTAAGTTAAGGCTTAATATTCTTTTTGTATATAGAGATATTATAGATTCTAAAGTTGTTTATAAAGGATATAATTATAAAGTTCTAAAGAGGCTAAGTTTGTAGATACTTAATAAACTTAAGTGTCTGCATAATTAGCTTAAGCTAGACTAGTTTAGAGGCTAGGTGTACAACAAGAAAGCTTCCTATCTTTAGATAAGAGTTAAGGTTAAGGAGATACTTGTTACAAAAGTTACACGCTATGTTACAGTGCAGCGTATTGTATGTAAATTATTTATATACAGTGCTGTTTAAAAGGTAAAAAGCAGTAGGTAAGAAGTAGTAGGTAAGAAGTAGCAGCTTTATAAAGTATTGCAGGCTCCCGCTGCAGTACGTACGTGTTCTTTCCCTCCTCTATTGCATTATATTGCAATCCTATTGCAATCCTACTATAATCCTGTTGTTAGCTATAGGCTAGCAATTGCCGTCGGACACGTTTCAACTAGTGTCGTTTTTTAGTACCTTAGCAAATTTTTTAACTCTAATTATTGCTTGGTGGTCTGAGCTTTCCTCCTAGAACTTATCCACCCACCGTTCGAATCTCGTTAACTACACGCAATCTTTTTTTTTGACTTTTGCAATTCATTAGTAGAGGGTAGCTGCTTTTCACTTTTTTGGAACCCCATTTTGACTACAACAACCACCACCACCCTTGACACCTTAAAAAATAAATAAGGGGTACTAAGAGATACCTAGCTATACGAGACTCTACTTTAAACGTTTTTTAACACAAACTGTTAGATAAGCCTACTATATTGCTAGTAGCCCTAGAAACTAATCCCCGCTGTTAAACAATACAGGTGCTATTTATTTAGTACTTTTACACAATAATAGTAAAAGTAGAGATTATATCTAGAAACTTTGCTGTCTAGATAGCAAGACTATACTAAGATAGTGTTAGTAGGGCTAAAATAGAGAATACTCTAGAAGGCCTTTATAGAGCTAACGAACTAGATAAAATAGCAACTTTAATAATAATAATATAAGAAGCCTTTCTTATCTAAGATGCTATTAATTTAGCTTCTAAGAAAGAACTAGAACAAGAACAGCTACCTGCTTAGCTACTAACTTTACTTGCTGCATTAAAACTAGTTTAGTAGCTAGCACAACCTAAGCGTTTTAAGTAACCTAATCTAGATGCTTTTAATAGAACAAGAAAGATGTACTAAATCTTTAAGAAGTAGCTTACTGCTAAAGTAGAAAACAACTAAAAAGACTTTAACACAGAAGGAAGGACGTGTAATTACGCCTTTAGTAAGCTTAAAGGCTTAGTAGTAACCTTAATACTGCTTTGCCTTAACTAGATAAAACTATTAGACGCCTAGAACTTTCAAACACTTGTTAAACTTCTTTAATTAGATGTTTAGAGATCTATATAGTTCTAAGAGAGCTAGGCACAAACTCTAGTTAATGTCTTAAGGCAAAAAGAGTATCTATAATTATATTATAGAATTTTAGGGGCAGTTGCTACTGTTAAACAGTAACTTAGATAAGGATACAAAGATAATGCTCTTTTAAAAAAGCCTTACTTAAAAGCTTTAGGATAAGCTTATAAGTATTACTTTTTTAGACTTAAATAACTTGCAGAACAAGTCTATTAAAATTGTAGACTACTTATACAAGATAGAGCAATACTCTAAAGGCTAAGATAAGCCTAAAGAACAATACTCTAAGGGATACAAACTAAGACCTGCTTCTTCTCCTCCTCCTACAGGAGACTAGATAGAAGGGATAGAGTTTACTAGACGATTAGCTAGGCCACGTAGGCTTAGTGATCTAGAACTAAACAGAATAATAAATGAAGGACGTTGTTTCACCTACAAGTAGAAAAAACACTTAGCTACAGATTATACTATAAAAGAAAAGATACTAAGAAAGAAGGAGAAGAAAAAGAGGACTAATGTATTAAAGTCCTTAAAGGCAAAAGCAAGAAAGCCTAGCAAGGAAAGCTTAAGTGGCAAAAATACTCTAGAAGATCTAGATTCTAATTTAGAAAAAGAATAGCTCTTGCTTAAAGTTACTAGCAAGAGCTACACATAAGCTAAAAAGACTTAATAAAAGAATAAGCTAGTTTTAAAAAGGAAATAAGTAGTAATAGAATTACTATTAAAACGTTAGTAAATCGTTACATATTTGCTTTAACTCCAATTAATACAGGAAATCTTGTATACTCTCTTATTAGCCCTTAACTTATTAGGAACGCTAGTTTACAGTGCATCTCTATTTCTCCGCGCAAATTAGAAGGAGTTTTAAAAAAACTTAGAACTATTAACAAAGTTGCTAAGTTAAAGATTAATATTAAAGAGTATAAAGATACTATCTAGGGCTAAATTACTCCCATACACCCTAGATACGATTTAATACTTAGACAGCCTTAGATAAATAGAAGAGAGATTACAATTACCCCTTCTAAAAAGTTAATCTACATCTATACTTCAAGATAAAGAATTAAACTACTAAGCACTAAAGATTGCCTTATTTTAGAGAGCAAAAACTTAAAGCAAATAAACGCAATAGCCTATTACTCCTATATTAGATAAGCAAGGAAGAACAATTTAATTTAGATCTTTACAGCTTCCTTTAAGGATATTAAGAAGGCTTTAGCTCTTAAGAAGAAAGTAAATATTTAATGATTACTTCCTAAGGTGTACTAACACATAGCTTAGATTTTTGAGTTACAAACTACTTCTGTACTACCTCTTTTACGTAGACTTAAAGTTAATTACTAAATTAAGTTACAAAAGGACAAAAATAGAAAGGAAAAAGAACCTCTTTAGGGCTCCCTATATAATATAAGTAAAGTAGAGCTTTTAGTTCTACGCAAAGAGCTTATATCTCTAATAAATAAAGAATAGATTAGAGCTAGTAGCTCTGTAGCTTCTTCCCTAGTTTTATTTACTAAGAAACCTAGAGGAGGATTTTAGTTCTGCCTTAATTACTAAGCTCTTAATACTATTCTAAAAAAGGACTGTTATCCTTTACTGTTAATTTAAGAAACGCTTAATAATATTGCTAAAGCAAAATAGTTTACTAAAATTAACATCTTTACAGCCTTCTATAAAATTAAGATTAACTTAAAAGATAAATAGAAGACTACTTTTAGAACAAGATTTAGATTATATAAATAGCTAGTTACTCTTTTTAGCATAGCAAACGCTCTTAGTACCTTCTAATAATATATTAACTAGACACTACGCAAGTATATTAACAATTTCTACTTAGCCTACTTAGATAATGTATTAATTTTATATAAATAGCACACTTAAAGAACACTAACACAATATAAATAAGGTTCTAGAAGTAATAGGCAAGGCTAAGTTACCTCTAGATATTAAGAAATGCAAATTTAACGTACAAAGTACTAAGTATCTAAGATTTATTATTAAAGCTAGAAAGGGACTTTAGATAGACTCTAAGAAAGTAAAAGATATTTAAGAATAAAACGTACTAAAAAATGTTAAAAGAATATATAGTTTTCTTAGATTTACAAACTTTTATTAACGCTTTATTAAGAACTACTCTAATATAGTTACCCCGCTTACAAGGCTTACTAGAAACGTCTCTTTTTAATAGAGAAAAGTAGAATAAGAAGCTTTTAATAAGCTAAAGGAGCTATTTATTACTAAACTAATGCTAGCTTAATAAGATCCTAATAGAGAAACAATCTTAGAAACTAATTCTTCTAGCTACATTATAGTAGGAGTCCTTTTATAATACAACAATTAAGGAAGATTATAACTAGAAGTATACTACTTAAAATAGATAACTAGCGCTTAAAGCAACTATAAGAAATATAATAAGGAATTACTTATAGTTATTTACTACTTATCTAAGTAAGATACTATGCTACGTTCTTTAAGGAAGTTCTCAGTTATAATAAACTACAAAAACCTAGAGTATTTTAAAAAGCTTAAGTAGCTTAGTAAAAGATAGATAAGATAGGCCTAATTCTTTAGTAAATTTCCTAACATAGAAATCGCCTATAGGCCTAGAGTAAATAACTCTAGAGCTAATACCTTATCTTAGAGATAATAAAATATACCTGTAAATAGTTTAAATTCTTAAATTTCTAGAAGGTTCTTACAAGTCTTTGAACTATCTACTACAATAACCCTAGAAATAGAAGAATAGGAAGAAGAGGAGACTCCTAGAACTTTTAGCTACAATAGCTATCTTGTAATAGTACTTTAAGAACAGATAAATCTAGAAGAGCTTTAGAACAAAGCTAAAGAAGAGGATAACATGTACTAGCTAGCCTAAAAAGCAGTTAGTAAAGAAGAACGCTAATTTCTAACAAAGCTAGACTTTAAGCTTTCTATTTCTAAATACTAATTAGATAACTCTAGAAACCTATGATACTATATTTAAAAATAGGTACTAAACAACAAACCTTTGCGCACTAGAATTATCTATAAAATCTACTATTCTAGAGCCCTAAAGCACCTAGGAAGGAACCTTACCTACTAAGTAGTTGCAAGAGAGTACTTTTAGCCCTCTATTAGCTAAATAGTAAGGTAATACATTAAAAACTACTTCGTGTGTAGAAGAACAAAACTATAGAGAAATAGCCTATAAGAATTATTAAAGCCCTTGCTAATTCTAGAGCGTATTTAGAAAGAAATATTAATTAACTTTGTTATAGGATTACTAGAGAGCGAAGGTTACACAAACTTAATAGTAGTTACTAATAAGTTAGGTAAAGACATAGTTTCAATAAGTCTTAAGAACATTACTATAAAAAGCGTAGCTAAAGCGTTTATAAACTCTATAGTAGCTTACAACTAGTTACTAGACTATATTACATCTAATTAAGGTGTATAGTTTGTAAGCTACTTTTAGACTAGACTTTATAAGCTACTAGAGATTAAACAATATTTATCTTCTAGATATTACCCTAAAACTAACAGCTCTACAGAACAAATAAACTCTATAGTATAAACCTACTTATAAGCTTTCTATAATTAAAATTAAACAAATTAGAAAAGCAACTTAGAGATAGCTAAAATTGTAATTATAGCGAGATAAGCATAATTAACTAGAATATTGCTTTTTTTCTGTAATATAGATACGAGGTAGATCCTCTTTAAATAGTAGTAAAGCATAGACCTTAAAATTAAGCTTAAAGAAGGAGATTACAGGAGGACTACGAGAAAGTAGAAAAGATAGCTAATAAACTCTAGTAAAGTACTAAGTTAGCTTAAGCTATAATAGTAGAATCTTAACAAGAATAAGAACGCTAAGTAAATAAGATAAGAAAATAATTACCTTAGCTTTAAATAAGTAAAAAGGTTTAGTTAAAGCTTAGAGACTATTATAAGATAAAGAAACTAAGCTAAAAACTTAATTAGAAGAATCTTAAGTACATAGTACTTAAAATTGTTAGACTAAACGCTGTAAAGCTAAATACTTCTAGAAAGATACATCTAGTATTTAATATTAACAACTTCTAACTAGCTTACTTAGATCCTTTACTAAGCTAACTATTTATTTTTAAGGTATCAAAGGTGGTGGTTGTTGTTGTAGTCAAAATGGGTTTTCCAAAAAAGTGAAAAGCAGCTGCCCTCTACTAATCAGTCGCAAAAGTCAAAAAAAGATTGTGTGTAGTCGACGAAATTCGAACGGTGAGTGGATGAGTTCTGGGAGGAAAGCTCAGACCACCGAGCGATAATCAGGGTCAAAAAATTTGCTAAGGTACCAAAAACCGACACCAGTTGAAACGTGTCCAACGGCGATTGCCAGCCTATGGCTGACAACAGGATTACAGTAGGATTGCAATAGGATTGCAACATGATGCGATGGAGGAGGGAAAGGACACGTACGTACCGCAGCGGGAGAAGCTAACTATAAGACGACAATAAACCTTTACTAATTAAAGTAGACGGCGAAGAAGAGTACCTAGTAGAGCGCCTATTACAGGAAAGAAGTATAGGAAGAAGAAAAAAATACCTATTAAATAGGTAGGATACCTAGAACTAACGTAAGAACTAGCTTTAAACTTAGAAGATACAGAAGCACTACAGGACTAGAAGAACTCTAGGACTTCTATTAAGGAGGAGGGTACTATAAAGGGCTGAAGCTCTAACATCTTTAGTACTTAATAAAAAGCCTTATTTTGCTATCCTACAGATCCCGGGTGTCCGTGTGCACCTAGTATCTATAAGCTAGGCGTATTAGCCCTTTTACTTTTCTAGCCTACTAAACTTTTCTCTTAGCTTTGCGCTATTTTCTTAAGCTACGTCAGCAGCTGCTACGTAGCTACCCTTGCCTCTTTCTTAGTACTAAGCATAGACCTTATAGAAGAGTAGATAAGCTTGCTAGATAGCCTTTGTAGTTCCTTATTTAATTTACTACTGTTTTCCCTGCATCTTTGGTTAACCCAACGCACCCTTACACTAAAGCAATAGATCTTAAGTACTACGCTAGTATTAGCAAATACCTTAGAGATCGTGTATTCCTTGCACAACCAGCTAAATTAGAGCTTAATAATCTTTTTATATATAGAGATATTGCAGATAAGAGACTTGTTTAAGATTTTTATAAACTTAGAAGTCTAGCTAAGTGTTTAAGTTTTAAGATACTTAATGATTTTAGGTGTCTGTATAAGTAGTTTAGGTTAGACTAAATTAGGTGCTAGGTAGAGAGTAGCAAAGGATGCTTTTTTTAGAAGAGAGCCTGGAATAAGGAGATGATTGCTGTAAAGGTTGCACGCTATTATAGTGTATTGTATGCAAATTATTTGTATGCGGTGCTGTTTAAAAGGTAAGAAGTAGTAGGTGAGTAGTAGCGGCTTTATAAAGTATTGCAGGCTCCCGCTATAGTACGTACGTGTCTTTTCCCTCCTCTATTGCATTATATTGCAATCCTATTGCAATCCTACTGTAATCCTATTGCTAGCTATAGGCTAGCAATCGCTGTTAGACACGTTTCAACTAGTGTCGTTTTTTTAGTACCTTAGCAAATTTTTTCGACCCTAATTATTGCTCGGTGGTCTGAGCTTTCCTCCTAGAACTCATCCACCTACTGTTAAATCTCGTTAACTACACACAATCTTTTTTTTGACTTTTGCGACTAATTAGTAGAGGGTAGCTGCTTTTCACTATTTTAGAAATCCTATATTGACTACAACAACAACCACCACCTTTGACACTTTAAAAATAAATAATAGAACTATTTATATAGCGTTGTAGGATTAAGTTAGCCTACTTCTCTACATCTCTTTAAAGATACGTAGAAGCTAAGACTATCTTATTATTATTGTTAATTCTGTCTCCTTTAATATAGAAGTATTTGCTAACCTAGAGAAGCTAAGCGTTAAGCTTGCTACAATTACTATAATACGTTTTAGGCTTGTTAGCGCAGCTCGTAGTTCCTCCGGTGTAGGAATTAGCAGATGTGTCTATAGCAGTATTGCTTATTTTTAGAGGTATTTAAAGTGTAAAGATTGTTTAAAGATAATTCAAGTTGGTTCTTAGGAGAATAAACAAGTACTAAGAACACGGGGTGTACTAGCATAATTAGAAGATTAATATAATAGTACAAAGGTGTGTTAGCACAATTAAAAAATTAATGTAATAACATAAAGGTTAAAAATTAAGTCTTATTTCTTAAGTTAATTACTAAGTAAAACTCTAAGTTGAACACACTAAGCCATAAGAGTTTAGTGCCTACACTATATATGTGGGAGCTGAAAAGGAGCAATTGCTTGGTCAGGAGGAGTGGAATGAGTGTATTAATCAACTAAGTGCCACAACAAAGTGGTCAATAACTACTTCTAAGGAATAAGACGATCTAGCCCGTATATATAGGCGCTAGTGCGATCGTCACGTGTTTGGCTTACCAGGATCACCTGCTTAACAGGGTAACCCGCATGTTGCGCATGTTAATACTCTAATACACCCCCTAGGTTAGTAAGATACTATTAATCTAGGCTGTAAGCAACTAGGCAATTATAATAAATTAAGGTTGTTAATTAAGATATCCCTCTGTAATTATAGCTTTTTTCTGCCTCATCCTCTATTGTTGTAGTGATGCTGCTTGTTAATGTTTTAACTAATCCTAGCAGTCCTAATATTAAAACATTAGATAGACTCTAAATATCGCGTAATTAGTTAGTGCGCCGCCTCTACAATAATATTAATTACGTCTACTACCTCTCTAAAACTTATGTCCTTAACCTTACTCTAATATTAATTACTAAGCTTTTTAAGACTGTCTTAACTACTATTACTAATATAGTAAGTAGCGTTACTCTATTATTCTTTTACTAATTAGCTACTAATCTTGTATAGTCTGCCCCTAGTAACAATAAGCGCAAGCGTTAATTAGAAAGCCGCTGTTATAAGCGTGAGAATCGCTTAAGTAGCAGTCGTTAGTAATGTAAGAATAGTGCTAAGTATAAGCATTGCGCGCGTTAAAGCCTGTTTAATAATAAGATTTAATAAGCAGCTAATCTTTAAAATATTAAGAATTAGTTGCTACTGCCTTTTAATCTATACGCTTATTGCAAGACACCTAGTAGCTCTACTTAGAGGCTAATTACTTTACCTACTAAATTAAGTCTACTATTAAGTCCTCGCTTAAATTTTAATCTATATAAAAGTCTAACTAAGTAATCAAGCTAGCGTAAGGGCAAGGCTCCTTAGGAGCTAATATAAAAGTCTTAGCAGCTTACTACTTAAGCAGCGTCCTGCAATTAGCAATAAGATGACAGCAATAGCCTACAAACGCCTATTAAGCTATCTAGTAGGCGCAACGCGCCCTCCTTAACTCAAAAAAAAGGCGCCTAATAGCTCTTTAAAGATTGCTGCTAATCTATTATACTTTCGCGTTCTGCCTTATAAGCGCTGTATAAAAAAGATGCTAGATAGTTTATATGCTAAACACTACTTTAATTGCGTTTAAACTAGTAGTAAGAGCAGCTTACGCTGCAGTAGTTACTTGTTATATACTTACTATACAGTCAATATTAATCTTGCTAATTAATTTATAGCTATGTATAAGGATAAAGTAGTAAGTCTCTAATCTTTAGGCTTCTTACTTAGCTTACTAACTAGTTTTTTAGAGATAAAACAACAACAAGATGTACTAAGCTATAAAAGCTTAACTACTTAAAGATATTATTACTTGCTGTAAAGAGATTGAAAGCGGCGTTACGTTTACTAAAAAGCCTTCTGCGCAGAAGCCTCTTATCTATAATTATTATACTTAACTCCCGCTACCTGCTCCTGCTCTTGTAAGCATTTTTAATCTAAGGTATAATGCTAAGGATTATTTGCGCTAGACATAGCCTGCTTAACAGGCTATAGGCTTAAATTAAGGTAGTCTATATAGATAAGAGCTTTATAATAAGTAACTTTATGCTGTGTATGTTCTAGGTTAACCTGCGTAGCAGCTAGCTTAACAGCTAGCATATAATTAACAACAGCTGCTACAGCAGCAACTTTAACAACAACAACCTTCTTAGTAATTATCTCTTTAAGAATAAGATACTTAAGAAATACTTCCCCTGCCTGTTTTGTATAATCGCCCTTAAGTTCGCTGTCCTAATCGCTATATAACCTATATATATAGGCGCGATTATTACGCAAGAGTGCACTAACAATTATCTTACAACTCTATATATAGAAGTAATAGGTTAGATTCTTGTTGTTATGCTGCTTACCTTTAAACTCTTGCTACTCAAGCTAAGATAGCTTAAGATGCTCTTAAGCTAGCTAAAGCTAAGAAAGCTAAACATAATTTAATAATAGAGTTAAGCAATTACAAAGATTTTAATACTTAATAGTAATCTTAGTTTTATTCTTCTAGTCTTCTTACTTATCTAGCTTACGTTCTCCCACTTATTCTAAGCAATTAAGAGAAGACTTAGCCTAGTATATAGATATTGCTACTTAATACAAATCCTTTTATTTATTAATTATTATTGCCCTTAATTAAGTGCTTAACTTGCTAAGAGTGAAGTAACTGCTTAAACTTCTTAAACTGTTGTTAAGTAAGCGACTTAGTTAGTCTATTAGCTAGCATAATTACTATTTCTAGGTACTTAACTTAAAATAATCTTTTAGCATATTCCTGCTGTAGCTATATATTTTGTATATCTACATGTCTTAATTAAGTGCTAATCTACTTCTTCTTCCTAACTACAAGCCTAATTGTTTGTTGATTATTATACTAAACTGTCTAGACGTCTCCTAGATTAAGAGACAGCTTATTTATTTTTTAAGGTGTCAAGGGTGGTGGTTGTTGTTGTAGTCAAAGTGGGGTTCCAAAAAAGTGAAAAGCAGCTACCCTCTACTAATTAATCGCAAAAGTCAAAAAAAAAGATTGTGTGTAGTCAACGAGATTCGAACGGTGGGTGGATAAGTTCTGGGAGGAAAGCTCAGACCACTGAGCGATAATCAGGGTTAAAAAATTTGCTAAAGTACTAAAAAACGACACCAGTTGAAACGTGTCCAATGGCGATTGCCAGCCTATGGCTGACAACAGGATTACAGTAGGATTGCAATAGGATTGCAACATGATGCGATGGAGGAGGGAAAGGACACGTACGTACAAGAGACAGCTTATAAAAGAAACACTTAAGGGCTATAGCCTCCTTAGTAGTGTACTTAAGGGTGAGTAGCTTAGCCTTAGTAGTTAATGTAGTAACTGTAGTCTACTAAGCTGCCTTCTAAAATATTAGACTACTATATAAGATAGCTATATAACTATAAGATAATTAACAAGTTTCTTAATTATCTACAAAAGAAGCGTCGCCTGTAATTATTAAGTTTAGGCTATTATAGTTCCTATAGTTGATCGCGTCCTATCTTGTCTAATAGAGGTACATAATTACCTGTTTAACAGCTTTTATATACGAATTACTAGAGTTTATAAGGAAGTGTAAAAGCTTTAAGATTAAGTAAGCAATATCTAGTTACAGCATAATAGCTGTGTATAGCACTAATCTAACTCTTTCTTAGTAGGCCTTAATCTCTTGCTTAGTTGCTTTGCTAGTGTTCTTGATTAGCTCTTCTAAAAGTAATAGGGTCTTAAGAAAGCTGCTATCTTCTAGCTTAAACTTCTTTACAATCTTATTAATATACGTATTATATACAAGCGTAATTGTTTACTTTTTACAATCTCTAATTACTCTAATACTAAGGAACTATTTAACTAATCCTTGTTCCTATATCTTATACTTGTCTATAATCTTAAACTAAAGATCTATTACTCTCTACTTATAATCTTTTGCGAAGAGCAGTAGGATATTATCTATATAAAACAAAACTAGGATCCTCCTATCTTAATTAAAGAATAGGCAGGGCTCCTCTAGTAAGGCAATTAGTCTAATCTCTCTTAGTAATCCTAAGAACTCCTTATACTACAATAGTAGTAAGTCTTATAATCTATAAAGTGCGCAGTTAAGCTATATACACTTTCTAAGCTTCTTAAAGCTATCTAGCATCTTACAAACTACTAGGTTGTCTAGTGTAATTAATATATTAAGGAATACTCCTATAATACTATATTGCTTGATCATTAGATTATTCTTAGCGGCAATAGCTATTACTGCTTAGAAGGACTTAGCTACTAATGTAGCAGCTGTAAGGGTGCGTTGGGTTAACCAAAGATGCAAGGTAAACAGTAAAAGTGAATGAATTAGATAAAGAACTATAGAGAGACTACGTAAAGGTTTTACAGAGGGGTGACAAAAAAAAGATGTCAAAAAAGTTATAGTTTTCAAAGCTTTATATTTCTACAACCAGAAGGGCTATACCGAAAATGTTGAGTGATTTGGAAAGCCAAGATCTTCTTCCCTCAATGAGGCTACTTAGTAAGCTGCTTAGTAAGCACTTTTGCGCTCAACTTCAGCAGTGAAAATAAAGATATAAAAACTCAAGAATAAATAACAAAATAACTTTTTTTTAAAGGTGTAAAATTCGCTATAAAGTATATATATTAAATAATACTAGTGAAACTCATCTGTGTGGAAGTTTAAAGGTAATTGTAAAAAAAACTATTAAGTAGTAATTAAGAGCTTGTTTTTAGGGTTCTTTCTAAATAAATAACAAAGAAAGCATACTAATACTTAGTGTACTAGCCTTTAGCTTCCTTAACGTCCAAATAACGCCTTAGTAAAGATAGAATACAATTATTAATCGCCTTTTAAGGTAATTAATCCCATTCCTCTCTTATAGCAGCGTTTGAGGCTACTATACTTTTTTTACTCTTTCTTATACCTAAAGAAGTAATAGGCCTTTTAGCTAAAGCATTTTTTAGCAAGGCCTACACGTTCTCTATAGGACTTAGATTAGGACTATAAGCAAGATACTTAAAAAGCAATATCCTATTCCTAAAAAACTAAGATAAAACTTCTAGAGTTTTATAAATTGTAGCGTTATCCTGTTAAATCTTCTAGCCTATATAGAGGTTAGTAAGTCCTTTTATTATATAAAAAAAGAATGCTACTTTATGATTTAAATATAGAGTAAACACTCTCTAAGTAGGAAAAAGAAGTATATGTAACTTACCTTTTTTTATCGCAGGTTTTACTATAGGAATAAAGATCTTTTCAATATAGTCTAAACTCCTAAAAGAAGTAGTAGTTAAAGGGCTTTTAATTACTACTAATTTAGATCTACTACCTATCTAAATCGCTCCCTAAACTTAGATAGAAATATCTAAACTTATAACTTAATTAGTAAGCGTGCTAAAAATAGATTAGAATAATAGAAAAATAATAGATATATTAAAGTTTTTTCTAGTAAAATAGAGTTTTTTTAAACTTACTTATGTTAGTTGTAGAAACTATTTTCCTTCTAACCTTATTATTTTGCTATGTTTAATAGTATTCTGTCCTAGCACTGTGCCCTTACTTAATAATAGACTCGTCTAAAAATATAACTTTATTAAAGTTAAAATTTTTAAGGTTTTTAAGTAATTACTTAGCATAAATATAACAATTATAAGCCTTTTTGGTATCTAAAGGCGTCTTTTTTTAAGAAATATTAATAGAATAGTCCTCCTTTTTTAAAAAGTATCGTAAGCTTCTAATAGAAAGATCTAGACTATTTTCTTTTAAAAGACGTGTAAAGATTATCTAAAGATAATCTAGGTTAGTTCTTAGAGAATAAACAAGTACTAAGGGCACAAGGTGGACTAGCACAATTAGAAGATTAATGTAATAGTACAAGGTTAAGAAACGAGTTTTAATCCTTATATTAATTACTAAGATAGAACTCTAAGTTAAACATAATAAGCTTTAAGAGCATATTGCCTACTACTATATACTAATAAGTATAGCGCTTGTGTATAAGCGTGCGCTTGTAGATAATTATGCTTATTAATAATTAGTTACGTGGTTGCGCTTGTAGATAAGTACTTATTAGTAAGCAGTTATATAGTCGCGCTTATAAATAAGCGCTTATTAGTAAGTAGTTACGTAATAGCGTTATAGTTGCCTAGCTATAATTACTTGTCCTTATTGCATAGTTCCTGTAGGGTTGTCCTCTTGTCCCTTAGTCTAGATTATAATACTATCCTCCTCCTCTAAAGATTTATCTTTAAATTACATAGTTATATTTTTTTATTAAAAAACTAAGGCTTGCCTTGTGTTATAAGTTAAGTAGTTATTATATCCTCCTCTTATTAACGTTGCTTATGTCTTAGTTCTAAAATTATCTGTACTAACTATTCTGCTAAAGCTCCTTATAATTATTGTTTTCTAAAAAAGCCTTATTTATTTTATTATATCTAATTCTTGTCTAAAGTGTGCTAAGTGTACGCAGCTAAGTTAAGTATATATAAATATATCTTAAGAGTCTCTAGATTATACTTGTAATAAGTATTAAAAGAAAGTAGATAATAATAAAAAGTTACTTATAATAGTAATTTTATGTTTACTATAAAATAAGTAAATTCTAAAACAGGCAACAGAGCGTGCTTATAAGAAAGCGCTGTGCCTTGCTCTAAATATAAAGATTGCTAGTAAGCTTAAGATAGCGCAAGAAACTAATTGTCTTATAGCATTTATTAGTATAGCCCTTTTGCCTACAGTATAAGCTACTATAGATTTAATTAATACTTTTATTACTAAGCTTAGTATTGCTATGTTAGAAGCTAGTAGTAGTTTATAAAGTACGTTATTTATTTTATTTTTACTACTTAACTATTGCAATATAGTAGTCTAGTTGTAAAGCCTAAGTAAGTTATTTTTATCTCTATATATATATACTAATATCTTTAGTTTAATTTCTAGTATAGTTATTGTATTTTTGTAGTATTTGTTAGTTGTTAGTTAGGTTCATGTTAGGTTCCTATGTATTTTTACTGTTTAGGTAGCTTAACTATTTAACTAGATATTCCTTACTATTATTATTGTCTTAGTATGCAAGAATTCTTTTAACTTTAAGTTTATTTTCTTCTTTTATTTTATAATAAAAGGTTTTTTAGAGTAGCGTTCTTAGGTCTGCTAGTTCTAATATATTAACATAGAATCTTAAGTAGATCTTTATATCTACTAGGAGGTCCAGTGTAAATGTTACTAGTCTCTTCTAGTTAAGAATTAAAAACAGTTTAATTTTAACATTATTAAGTTTTTTACTAGGTTATTTAGTGCAAAGATTCTTTGTAAGCAAGTATACTTCATCTCTTTTTTTAGCTAAGGTGCTGTTTTTTATTTCTAGTTAATATATAAAAGGCTTTAGCTTTAAGCCTTTTTAAGTGTTATTTTAAGTAACTTATGTACTAATTTTAGCTTATTAGCTGTTGTAATAGCTACTTCTGTCTTTAAGCTTAGAAGTATATATATAAAGAGATTTAAGTGACTCTTATAATTTGCGTAGAATAAAGTTTATCTTATAGACTTTAAGAGCTTGTTGTTGTATACTATCTATGCTATAAGTAGTAATAATACCTAATTATTCTGCTATTAATTAATATATATTTTTAAGTATACTTTTATTATATAGTTTGTTTACTCTATTTATCTGTCTGTCTGTAGATAATACGCTGTTAATAGCTTTCTCTTAGTTCTAATTACAGCAAGTAATATTATCTCAAAATTTAAAGTAAAAAGCTTATCTTTGTTATTAATAATTAACTTTAGTATACTATAGTGTCTAATAATTGAAATATTAATAATGTATATAAGCTATACTACTGTAAAATCTTTCTTCAAAGTAATATATTCTACTTATTTTATAAATCAATTAACTACTACAAGAATTGCGTTATAAAATACTTTAGTAACAGGGTCTCTTAAGACTAGTAGGCCTGTAATAAAGTCTACAGAGATGTCTAACTATAGTGCGTTAGGTAGTTTTATTACTTACATTTCTCTATTAAGTGCGTATATACTATGTTTATTTCTCTAACAATTTATATATTTAGTATTAAAAGTTATAACTTTGTTTTTTATTTCTAGAAACTTCTAATTTCTTTTAATAAGTTCTATAGTTCTTATAATACTTAAGTAACTGTATACTAAGTTATTATAGTGTTATCTAATAATTGCTTTTTAAATTTCTTCTAGTATATTATATATAATATATATTAATAAATCAAGCGTCTATGCTAATTTTAATAGCTTATTATTATTAACCTATAGTATTGTAGAGTTAGTTATCTCTTTTATCTCTATAATGTCATGTCTGTAGCTAAGAAAGTTTGCTTTTCTATTATCTTTTCTTAGCGTATACATAATCTTAAACTTATATTATCCTAGTTTTTTTAATTATTATACTTAGCGTTAGTAAAGTCTTTTAGTAGTTATAAAATTAACTAAGTTTTTTTAATTTATAAATATTATAAGTTCTAAGTAGCTTTTAGCGTATACTCTCTAAAATCTAAGATAATTAATAATAGCTAATAGCTCCTTATTATAAATATTATATTGTTCTTCTAGTCCTAAAAACTTGCAAGAATAATAGGTAATTAGGTACTATTTACCTTTATATAATTATCTAGCGTATCTTCTAAGTGTAAAGTCTAATATGTCTATTTTAAATTATAGTAGCTGTCCTGCTTAGAATATACAAAAGTATAGCAGTTTTATACTTATATTCTTAAGCATTTACAAGGTGTTTTTTACTTTTTTTATTCTACTTAAAGGATATTTCTTTCCTTATAAGTCTTATAAATAGAATAGTAATCTTAAAGTAATTTTTAATAAACTATTAATTAAAGTTTAGAAATTCTAGAAAAAATTGTATTTCCTTAACTATTATTAGTTATAGCTATTCTTTAATTACTTATATTTCTTCTTTACTTATCTATACTCCTTGTGCCCTTATAATATATTCTAGAAAGGCAACTTTATTCTTATAAAACTTATATTTCTTAAGTTTTAGTTGTAGGTTAGACTAGTTTAGGCACCTTAGTACTGTATAGATATGTTTAACATAATTTCTTAGGTTCTTGAAGTAGATAAAGATATTATCTAAGTATATAATATTAAAGATATGCAGGTGTATTCTTAATATATTATTAATAAGTTCCTAAAATGTTACTAAAGCATTTATTAACCTAAATAGTATAATAGTATATTTATAGTGTTTATATTCTGTTTAAAATGCTGTCTTCTATTCTTTACCTTCCTAAATTTTATAAGGTAGTATCTATCTTATAGGTCTAGTATTATAAAAACCTTAGTATAAGACAATCAATTGCTAAGTGTTGTACTATTTAGTAGTAGATATTAATTCTTTATTATAATATTATTTAACTTTTAGTAGTTAATGTATAATTTTAGTAGCCTATTTTTTTAAGTATAAAGAGTATAAAGAATTCTACTAGTAATATTTAAAGTTTTATATAGCCTTTTACTAAATTCTTATTTAGCTTTTCTTTTAGTATTTTAAGTTCTATCTCTAATAGTTAGTAAATTAGTTTAAAAGATAAAGTTTTTTCTTCTTCTAAGATAATTTTATAATTCTAGAGTAAGTATCTTAGTAAGGCTTTGCTATTTACTACTTTCATAAAAAAGGTGCTAAAATTCTTTACACTTTTTTAGGATATTTTAAGTTACATGTGTTTTTAAAACTCTAACTATATAATTTAAAGGAGCCCTTCTAGTATTTATTTAGTTAAACTTTTCTATCTTAAAGCTATTTTTAGTTAAGGTTTACTGTCTCTTAGTAATATTATTAATCTTCTTTTTATTTACTATTTTAGTTATTAGATATATAGGCTAGCTTATGGTTATGTTAAGTCTACAGCACTTAAATAAGAACTTTTTTAACTTCTAGTTATTCTGCAGGTTATATTCTTATAACTAAGGAAGTTTTAATAAAATATTATAAGTAGCTAGTCTAAAAACGTCTAAGTCTATTTCTTTTTAGTATTCTTAGATACTAATTGTTACTTAGGTAACTTTATAAGTAATTATTATCTTGCCTAGTATAAGCTAACTATTAGCTACATATAGTAGATAGGGTTCTTGTTTCTTTAGTAGTTATAGGCCTACTACTAGCACTACTTAAGTAGAAATAAAGTTAGCCTATGCGCTAGAATCTACTAGTACCTATATCTAGTGTTTACCAAGCTTTACTATAAGCTTAAAGAGGCTTAGGGGATTTATTATATTTATCTCTTTAGTAGTTCTAGGTGTTGAGGGTGTTTATTTAAAAAAGACTATATACTAAATCTATAGAACTTCTTTGTAATAAAGTATTTATTATATTTAATATTAAAGCACGTGTGCTATAAAGGTTAGTTATACTTTTATATACTATATCTATCTTTGTTATCCTTCTTTTACATTATGTCGCAACGTGTATATGTATCCTCTAGCCGGAGCGCGATCTATCGATCGGTCGGTATTTTGTTTCCGACAGTTATGAGCCCGGTGACAGTCAAACCTGCGTCAGCGCTTTTGATGTGGTTGCTTACCTAGGTGGGTGACCACAAGCGAGAAAGCGGCAAAAAGATAAGCCTAGGGGATACAATACAAAACAGACAGCCCGCAGTACAAGGTAGCTTCGCTAGCCTTATAGGGTCGGTGCGCCTTTAGAGCGCCAGCGCCAGCGAGCCAGTATCCTAGCCTCCTGCTCAAGAAAGCGCCTAAAGAAGGGCTATAAGCTCTTAGGTAGATTAACTAGCAGTGGGCACTGCTAGCAATCTAGGGGGTGTGTCGCAACGTGTATATGTATCCTCTAGCCGGAGCGCGATCTATCGATCGGTCGGTATTTTGTTTCCGACACATTATATACATCTTTAAAGTCTTTTCTAGATTATTATATTTATAAATGTATAGGCTGTGTCTCTTGTCTTATATATATACTACGTATTTGTTGTTAGGGCAATTATACTATTAGTATTTATTTCTAGGCATTTCTTTCAACTTCTTAAAAAACTATCTTAATTTACTTTTATTAGAATAATAGATTGTATAGTTATTATATATATATACAGTCTATAAATACTTTGTATATTCTAGGTTATGTAGGTCTATCTAGTAGTATATATTCTTAGTGTAGCTATTATTTTAAGCCGTACGTTGTTGTTATGTTACTTTAAGTTTATTATTAATCTCCTTTATCTCTTTATTTAAGAGCTAGCGTGTTAGCTTAATTTAAGAAGCTTTAGCTTCTTTAGTCTATTTCTATACAAAATTATTATGTATAGCTGTATTAATAGTTACTACTAAAGTAAGTCCTTTCTTCTGTAGTTCCTCTAGTCAATTAGTATACTAGCTATAGTCTAGAAATATTCTTTTATGAAGTTTTGTAAAGATCTCCTTAGATTATCTAAGTTACTTAAGTAGAGCGTTAATCTTCTTTATTAAATCTATAAAGTATCTAGTCTCTATAAGTAGTAGTACCTATATACTAATATTATGTTTACTATTTATAGTGTAGATAAGAAGTTTCTATATATATAGGAACTGTCTTCTTGTTGTATACTACTAGCTCTTCCTATATAATTAGTGTAGCTAGTTAATAGCTTTCCTAAAACTTAGCTATTTTATTATATTTAGTTTCTTCTACTAGGGTTACTTTTATATCTTTGTCTAGCATTATTTTAGAAATATTATTATCTAAGGCTTCCTCCAGCATAATTATAACTATGTTATCTAGACTATTAATACTTACCTAGTCCTATCTTTAAACTATAATAGTAGGTTATATAATAATATTTTATTTATTATCTAAATTATTATTAAGTTCTACACAGTAGATAACATTAAGTTATTAAGTTACCTTACTTTAGCTTTAGTAGTCTTATTTTATATAACTTTCTTTGCTACATTTATAATAAGTAACCTTTTTATTACTTTTGTTATCCGTAAACTTCTTTTTTTCTAGTCCTTTATTACTGTTATAAAGGTGTATTAGCTTATAGCTATTAGTAGTATAATATCTTAAAGTTCTAGGTATATAGTTTTGCTAATGTCCTTCGTTAGGGTACAGGCGTTAAACTATTTAATATAGTTAAGTGTCTATATTTCTAGGTACACAGTTCTCTAGTGCAAATAACTATTCCTTTAATACAAGCTTATAAAGTTTGTTATTAACTCTAATAGCTTAAGTTCTAAGTTTATTAAGTATATTAAAGTTAGCTCTACTTTGCATAAGTTCTTATTATATAGTAGGTTTAAGACCTTGTTAGTACATCTATATTAAAGCGTTGTTATCCTATTTAATAACTATTTAATATTATTAGAATCTAGTTATATAGTTAGTAGTAGACTTAGTTTGTTATAGTCTCTAAATCTTTTGCTCTACAACTACAAATTTTTTAAAGAGTAGGAAAACTTTTTTTATTTTAGCTTTAAAGGCATCTTAGTCTTTAACTAAGGCTATATTATTAGTATTTATAATAGCACTATTTATATAGTGTTAAAGGATTAAGTTAGCCTACTTCTCTACATCTTCTTAAAGATACGTAGAGGCTAAGACTACTTTATTATTATTATTAATCCTGTCTCCTTTAATGTAGAAGTTTCTATTAACTTAGAAGAGCTAAGCATTAAGCTTACTATAATTACTATAATAAGTTTTAGGCTTATTAGCGCGGCTTGTAGTCCTCCTAGTAAGAGAATTAGCAGGTGTGTCTATAGTAGTATTGCTTATCTTAAAGGTGTTTAAGGTATAAAAATTATCTAAAGATAATCTAAGTTAGTTCTTAAGGAATAAATAAGTACTAAGGGCACAAAGTGTACTAGCATAATTAGAAGATTAATATAATAGTATAAGGTTAAGAAATAAGTTTTAATCTTTAAATTAATTACTAAGATAAAACTCTAAGTTAAACATAATAAGCTATGAGAGTATATTACCTACTACTATACACTAATAAGTGTGGCGCTTATGTATAAGCATGCGCTTGTAGATAATTATACTTATTAATAATTAGTTACGTAGTCACTCTTGTAGATAAGCGCTTGTTGGTAAGTAGTTACGTAACGGCGTTATAGTTACCTAGCTATAATTACTTATTCTTATTACATAGTTCCTGCAGGGTTGTCCCCTTGTCCCTTAGTCTAGATTATAACAAGACGTTAATTTGTCTATTTAGGGCTTTTAGTAAGGTCTCTATTAAGCACTCTTTTTGCTTTATTTAAGATCTTTGTAGGACGACCTTTTTAAGGCCTAAAAGCAGATAAAGAAGCCTTTTTTTTGTTTCATTTAATAAAGAGTATTAGTAATACTTCTAAAGGACTTTTCTAGTATATTACTAATTAAAGAAATAGGCTTGTTTTGTAAATATAAAGTATAAACTTCTTGCTTAAATTAAGAAGAATTGCGAGACATAGAGGAGGTATTACAAAGAAAGCAAGTTAGAATTGACAAGAGGAGTTGATATACTAAAAGCTTACTAAGCTATTACGTAATTAGCGCTTACGTAAGTAACCTCTATTTTTTTCACCCTTTTATTAAACTCTAAGGAGTTAAGATGTAAGCCTCTAAAATACGCTTACGTTATACTTATGTAAGCTTATTAAACTTATTCATTTCTTAGCGTGTTTTTATATAATTATAAAAAGTTATACTAAAATCTATTTTTACTTTTTTTATCTCATTTTAAGAAAGATTACAGGGACAACCGTGCTGACTAAGCAGCTTACTAAGCCACCCAACTTAAAAAGGAAGATATTGGCTTTCTAAATCACTAATTCTTTGGGTATAGTACTTCTAGTTGTCGAAATATAAAGCTTTAAAAACTATAACTTTTTTGACATCTTTTTTTTTGGTCACCCCTCTGTAAGATAATTTACGCCCTGCTATCCTGCTCACCTAGGTAGGTGTTCTATCACAACGAGCTAGCGCGTTAGAGTCTTTAGGCACAGACTATTAGACTAGTAATAAGTTGTTAGGCTTATTTAAAAGAGGCTCCCTACCTTTAAGTATTAATAGATTAGTTCCTTTTAGCAAGCGCACTACTATTTAACTATTAATAACTCTGCAATTAATCACGTTGTTACTCCCTAAGGTCTCTAGTTTAGAAGTTAATTCTAGGGTAGCAAGACTAGTATTTTGCTACTAATCTAAGCAAGTTCTTAATAGTGCACTAGCCTTGTGCTCTATTTGCTTAGCGTCTTCTAATCTACTCTTATTTTTAGTAGGTAGGCCTTCCTTACTACTTAAGATAGTAGATAGATTACTCTTAAAGTCTTTAGTAGTTAGCTGTATATCCTAATCTACCTTTCCTTAAATAGGCAAGAGGTCTAAATCCTCTCTTAGATTAACTAGCTCGCTATTGTAAAAGATCTCTATAATCTTAATTACTTAATTCTTTAGTAGCTCTTCCTTGTAATCTCCTTTATAGAATTAACATTTATTAAAAGTTATACTACAGGTAGTGATTACCTAATTAAGTGTTAGTACCTATATATAGTATATGTTAGAGGCTTAATAACTAACTAAATAACTAATATAGCTACAAGGATTAACCTAAAATCCTTAATAATTACACCTAGCTGCCTTCTCCTTGTTTAAAGGATAGGCTTAGCAGCTATAAACATAGATTCTACTCTAGTCTAGGCGTTTATTAGCAGTCTAGTGTCTAATCTTAGGTAGTTAATAATATTAGAAATATTTCCTAAACTATTCTTTAAGTACCTAGTTAGGGGATAAGTAGCTAAAGATCTTAGTAGAGCTTATTCTATGTAAGTAAGCTGCCGCATTTATAATTACTAGCTAAAGCTTAGCTAGTAGATTAGTGCTTATGCGCATCTTAATAGCCTTTGTAATCAGCTCTTAACTAGCTCTCTTTGCTAAGCTATAAGGCTTATAAGTATATAGTAGTGGCGATTTAATTATAATCTCCTTCTCTATAGCTTATTCCTTATATCTTAATTGCCCTCTCTAAGGTAGTATAGTAGTATTGTTATCCTAATAGATCTTTACAATTTTCTACTTATATTTTCTCTTAATCCTCGCAGCAAAGCCTTTAATTACTAGCATAATATTGTTTAGTGTCTTTAACTAGATATTATAACTGTACAGCTTGCCTAAGTAATCCTTCTTAATGATTAACGCCTATTTCTTAAGCAGCTAACTAGTTAGGAAATTAAACAGATCCTATAAAATCTTATAAAAAGGTTATAGTGATCTCTCTCTTAGTTGCTGTAAGATTACTTGCAAAGTATAAGCTATTGCGTAGTATTTATATTCTAATAGCTTCTTGCTAGTAATCTTAACATTCTACGCTAAGTAGACTAAGGCTTTAATAGCTTGTTGTCCTAGGTGTCTTAATTGTGAATGCTATAAGTCCTTATTGCTAGTACGTAACTAAGGTTTCCTTAATCGCGCTATAGCGTTTACAAGTAGTAGTTAAGTAAGGTAACAAGTAAGTTGCTTGTATTTAGTAAACAAGAGATTAAAGTAACACTCAAAGTTAATTAAGACAACGTTCTTCTTAATTATTCTAAATTACAAGGTGTAGTTATATCCTAAATACTAAATACCTGCCTGCTTAAGTTATGCTTCTAATACAATATTACTATGGAAACCTAGTACAACTTTAACGTTAGTAAGTAGAAGATTAGTTATCTTAAGGCTAGCCTTACTTTGCAGGACGTTCTTAAGTAGCCTGTTTTTTATACTAGCAACTAGTATAATTTAAGTGCCTGCCTTAATAGTCTTATTCTTAGCGTATTCGCTAAAGGTGCCTATTACTATGTAATTTATAGTATTAACTAAGTAGACTACTAATCTACTATCTGTAATTGTGTAGAGGGGTAGAGTATAAGAGGTAAAAGCTGCGCTAAATATATTTAGTCTAATTTGCTTAATAAGGTCTTTTAGGTAAATTAATACTAAAACTAATAAGCTAGGGTAGAATCTACTTAACTTATTAGTAGCTAATCTGCTAGTGCTAGCCTTCTAGCCTTCCTTCTTAATCTAGGTGCGTAAGGTTACCTATTTGTCACTATTCTATTACTTAAGGATCTTCTTTTTGTCGTCGTCTAATAGCTTGATTAGTATACTACTAAGAAGGCTTAATCTAGTAACTGCAGTTTAAAGTTAATAGTAGTTATATAGTATCTAGAAGTACTTACTTTTAAGCTCTTTACTAGCCTTGTAGAGGTGAAAGTGTAATTACTTACTACTCTTATTAAACTTATTAGCACTTGTAGATTATTAAGCTACTCCTAATCTAGATCTAGTTTAGAACACTACGTGTCCTTTTCCTTTTAAAGAAGTAATTAACTAATCCTGTAATAAAACACTAAAGATCTTTCCTAAATTATTAAGAGTTAAATAAGCTCTACTAAGCGCTATTACTTATGCTAGCTTATTACGCTTCTTGCGCGACTAGTCTAGTATAATCTTAGTGCCTAAGGCGTCTGGAAAATTAGTAACTGCTAACAGCCTAACAACCTTAAGAAGCTAGTGATTTATTGCTTATTAATACAGTAGCTGCTACTTAGTAAACTATTACTTAGAGCCTATTTGTCTTTAGTAAGCCTTATTAAGGTGTAATCTATACTACGCTCTAATTAAATACTAGGTATTCTAATCTGTAGGTACAAGATCCTCCTTTAGGATCTTTACTAAGGCTTAAAGGCTAGTAAGGTTCTAAGTAATTATGCTTATTAATGCGTTTAAGAGCAGGTCTAGATAGATAGTCTTGCTAATCTAGTCCTTAATATTAGTAATCTTAGCGACTTTTCTTGTCTATTAAGTAGCTTGTACCTTATACCTATTAAATAGCTTGTTGTAATTATCTTTCTTATACTTAGTATTATAGCTTCGGCCTTTTAAGACAACCTTTTAATGTAACTATATATTCTGTAGACACCTTTTTAGTAAAAAAAAAGATTTATTGCTAACAACAGGTATTAGGGCTTATGCCCCCTTATTTAGCATTACTAGCACGCAATTAGTGTGTTGTATGTTTAAATAGAAACAAAGAAAAGCAAGATAAAGACGCAAATCGCCTTCTAACTTAACGCGCTCTATCCCGCCTATGCTATCTACTTATATTAAGGCTTTACTTCTAGGTACTCTTAGACAAATTAATGAAGCAGCACTATTATTACCTTGCTTTCTAACCTATACATACAACAATAGAACGCCTACTCCTCTTTCCCTATCTTTTTCTTCTCTATTACTATTTTAACGTTATGCAACAGCTAGCCTAACTTGTTAATAGTTTCTTTACTTAGCTTATATATAATTTACAAGAAGAAAGAGATACTAAAGTAGAGTATTTTACAGAGGGGTGACAAAAAAAAAGATGTCAAAAAGCTGTTATTTTTAAGGCTTTGAATTTCTAAAACTAGAAAGGCTAGACCAAACCGGGTTAGTGTTTTGAAAAGCCAAGAACTTCCTCTTTAAGACAGGCTGCTTACTAAGCTGCTTAGTCAGCACGATTGCGCCTGTAATCTCGCTTGAAATAAGAGGAAAAAAAATAAAAAACTTAATTCTAGTATAACATTTTTTTGAACGTGTAAAAATTGCTAATAAGAATCTTAGTTTAATTAGCTTACGTAAGCATAATGTGAGTCAGAATTTAGAGGCCTATATCTTATTTACTTAGAGTTTAATTGAAGGGTGAAAAAATAGAGGTTACTTACGTAATCGTATAGTATATTAACTCTTTTTATTTTTTAAACCTTACTTTTTTAATAGTATTATTCTTATAGCTTAAAATTATTGTCATTATAAGTAGTAATTTATTTGTTTCTATTAATAAAATAAGCCTTTTTCCTTATATAGTAATATACTAAAAAAGTTTCCTAAAAATATTACTAATACTCCTTATTAGATAAAATTCAAAAAATAACGTTCTTAACTACTTTTATGCCTAAACTAGGCCGTTTTACTTAGATCTTTTTAAAAGTTTCAAAAATACCTAATAAAAACCTTACTAAAAAAACTAAAAATTTAAATTTCTAACTAATAAAGTAAAACAGTTTTTATTTCTTTATTCAAAGCTTACAAAACTTCTCGAAAAAGAATGTTTATTTTATAATAAATATTTAGAAAACGTTGCCTTTAAACTCTAAAAAAAAGCTTATATTATTATATTTATATTAAGCAAAAACTTGTTAAACTTTAAAATATTAATTTCAATTAAGTTTTATAGTAGAATAAGTTTGCTATAATGTAGTGTTATAGTGTAAAAAGTATACACAGTTTAATATAATAAAATAGTAGTATTACCAAAATGTTAGTTTTTACAAAAAGCAGTTAATAGTTGTACTTTTTTGTAGTTAAAGCGTTATTTAGCTAATAAAGAAGCAAAGGGCTAGTCTATTAAGTATTAGTACGCTATTTTAATTAATTATTTAAAAAAAAAACTCAAAAACAAGCTATTTACTATTACTTAATAATTTATAATACTATTACTTTAAAACTTCAACACAAAATAGGGTTAATAGTGTTTTTTTAATATTGTAATATTTGGCGATTTTTACACGTTCAAAAAAAAGTTATTTTAAAATTAATTTTTTTATTGTTTTTTATCATACTTCAAGCAAAATTGCAGGCGCGATCGTGTTGACTAAGCAGCTTAGTAAGCAGCCTGTCTTAAAGAGGAAGTTTTTGGCTTTTTAAAGCACTAACCTTTTTTGGTCTAGCACTTCTTGTTATAGAATTATAAAGTTTTAAATATAACAACTTTTTTGACATCTTTTTTTTTGTCACCCCTCTGTAAGTACTTTGCTAGTATTAGTAAACACCTTATAAATCTTATATTCCTTCTACAACTAGCTAAGTTAAGGCTTAACATTCTTTTTATATATAAAGATATTACAGATTCTAGAGTTGTTTATAAAGGATATAAATATAAAGTCTTAAAGAAGCTAAGTTTATAGATACTTAATAAACTTAGGTGTCTGTATAATTAGCTTAAGCTAGACTAGTTTAGGGGCTAGGTATACAATAGGAAAGCTTCTTGTCTTTAGATAAAAGTTAAAGTTAAGGAGATACTTATCGCGAAGGTTGCATGCTATATTGCAGTGTATCATATTATATGCAAATTGTTTGTATACAGTGCTGTTTAAAAGGTAAGAAGTAGTAGGTAAGAAGTAGTAGCTTTAGCTTTATAAAGTATTGCAGGCTCCCGCTGTAGTATGTACGTGTCCTTTCCCTCCTCTATTGTATTATGTTGCAATCCTATTGCAATTCTACTATAATCTTGTTGTTAGCTATAGGCTAGCAATCGCCGTTAGACACGTTTTAACTAGTGTCGTTTTTTAGTACCTTAGCAAATTTTATAACCCTAATTATCACTTAGTGGTCTAAGCTTTCCTCCTAGAACCTATCTACCCACCGTTCAAATCTTGTTAACTACATACAATCTTTTTTTTTTGACTTTTGCGATTAATTAGTAGAGAGTAGCTGCTTTTCACTTTTTTAGAACCCCATTTTGACTACAATAACAATCACCACCCTTAACACCTTAAAAAAATACTTAGTATTAAGTAATTAAGCTTTATATTTATGTTAAGCAATCTTATAGTCCTCTCGTATTTAAGCGCTAGCGCTGGGTAATAGAGTAACTAGCTACTCAATATCCTTAGGCAGTTCTAGATACTGTAGCTCCTAGTAATCTATTAAGGGTACGTTTAGGAGATTAGAATTAACTTAATCCTTAATACCTTTCTCTAAGTAGTGTAGCCTTAATAGAGTAAACTAGGTTAGCTAGTCTAATTAAGCTTTAAGGATCACCCCTAAGGCAACAAATAGTATATTAGTAAGGTCTATCTTAAAATAAGATACTTTGTGTAGGATCACAACGTAGGTTATTATTAAAGTAACAACAAATTAATTAGTTAGTTAGTAGGTAGCTAGGTAGCTTGTATTAGAAAGAGGTTGATCTTATAATTAATAAGAGAGGTATAGCAGCAGCAGCAATCTGCTAGCTGTACTGTAGGAGAATAGAGGAGAGTAAAATGCTAATTAAACAGTTAACCTTACAGCTTGCTAATTGCGCAGTAGGAATTAAAACTATAATTAAGCAGCTAGGCTTATCACTGTAGGAGCTAAAAAGGAGCAATTGCTTAGTTGGGAAGAGTAGAATGAGTGTATTAATTAACTAAGTGCCACAACAAAGTGGTTAATAACTACTTCTAAGGAATAAGACGATCTAGCCTGTATATATAGACGCTAGTGCGATCGTCACGTGTTCAGCTTACTAGGATCACCTGCTCAAAAGGGTGACCCGCATGTTGCGCATGTCAATACTCCAATAATATACTAATAAATGTGGTGCTTGTGTATAAACGTGCGCTTATAGAAGAGCATGCTTATTAATAAGCAGTTACGTGGTCGCGCTTATGTACAAGCGTGCTTATTAATAAGCAGTCACGTGGTCGCGCTTATGTACGAGCGTGCTCGTTAATGAGCAGTCACGTGACAGCGGCGTGGTTGCCTAGCTGTAATCACCTGCCTGTGCTGCATGGTCCTTGAAGAGTCATTCCCGAATGTCCCTGGGTCTGGATCGTAACACAAAGATCTCAAATAAAGCAAAAAGAGTGCTTAATAGAGACCTTACTAAAAGCCCTAAAAAGACAAATCGACGTCTTTTAAAAGAAAATAGTCTAGATCTTTCTATTAGAAGCTTACAACGCTTTTTGAAAAAGGAGAACTATTCTGTTAACATTTTTTAAAAAAAGACGCCCTTAGACACTAAAAAGGCTTATAATTGTTATAATTATTTTTTAAGGTGTCAAGGGTGGTGGTTGTTGTTGTAGTTAAAATAGGGTTCTAAAAAAGTAAAAAGCAGCTACCCTCTACTAATTAATCGCAAAAGTTAAAAAAAAAGATTATGTGTAGTTAACAAGATTCGAACTGTAGGTAGATGAGTTCTAGGAGGAAAGCTCAAACCACTGAGCAATAATCAGTGTTAAAATATTTGCTAAGGTACTAAAAAACGACACTAGTTAAAACGTGTCTAACAGCGATTGCTAGCCTATAGCTAACAACAGAATTACAGTAGGATTGCAATAAGATTATAATATAATATAATAGAGGAGAGAAAGGACACGTACGTACCGCAGCAGGAGCCTATAATACTTTATAAAGCTGCTATTTCTTACCTACTACTTCTTACCTTTTAAAAAGTGCTGTATACAAACAATTTGTATATAATACGCTACAATAGCGTGTAACCTCTACAATAAGTATCTTCTTAACCTTAACTCTTATTTAAAGATAAAAAGCTTTCCTATTATACACCTAGCCCCTAAACTAGTGTAGCTTAAGCTAATTATATAGACACTTAAGTTTATTAAGTATGTACAAACTTAGCCGTTTTAGGACTTTATATTTATATCTCTTATAAACAACTCTAGAATCTGCAATATTTTTAAATATAGAAAAAATATTAAGCTTTAACTTAGCTAGTTATAGAAGGAATATAAGATTTACAAGGTGTTTACTAATACTAGCAAAGTACTTAAAATGCTTTACTTTAGTATCCCTTTCTTCTTATTAATTATGCATAGGCTAAGTAAAGAAATTATTAACTAGTTAGGCTAGCTATTGTATAACGTTAAAATAGCGATAGAGAAGAAAGAGGCAAGAAAGGAGGAGTAGGCGTTCTATTATTGTATGTATAGGTTAGAAAGCAAGGCAATAATAGTGCTACTTCTTTAATTTGTATTAGAGTACCTAGAAGTAAAGCCTTAACATAAGTAGGTAGTATAGGTATAATAGAGCGCGTTAAGTTAGGAGGCAATTTGCGTCTTTGTTTTGCTTTTCTTTGTTTCTGTCTAAACATGCGACACACTAATTGCGTGCCAGCAATACTAAACAAGGGGGCATAAGCCCTAATACCTGTTGTTAGTAATAAATCTTTTTGTTTACTAAAAAGGTGTCTACAAAATGTGTGGTTACATCAAAAGGCTGTCTCAAAAGGCCGAAGCCACTGTTTACTCTATATTTAAATTATAAAGTAGCAATCTTTTTTAATATAATTAAAGGACTTACTAACCTCTATATAGGCTGGAAGTTTCAGCAGGATAACACTAAGATCTATAAAACTCTAAAAGTTTTATCTTAGTTTTCTAGGAATAAGATATCGCTTTTTAAGCATCCTGCCTATAGTCCTGAATTAAATCCTATAGAAAACGTGTGGGCCTTGCTAAAAAACGCTTTAGCTAAAAGGCCTATCACTTCTTTAAGTATAAAAAAGAGTAAAAAAAGTATAGCAGCCTCAAAGGCTGCTATAACGGAGGAATGGGATTAATTACCTCAAAAGGCGATTGATAATTGTATTCTATCTTTACCAAGGCGTTATTTGGACGTTAAGGAAGCTGAAGGCTGGTACACTAAGTATTAGTAAGCTTTTTTCGTTATTTATCTAGAAAAACCCCTAATAAGAAGCTCTTTATTACTACTTAATAGTTTTTTTTGCAATTACCTTCAAACTTACACACAAAAGAGTTTAACTAGTATTATTTTAATATATATACTTTATAGCGATTTTTACACCTTCAAAAAAAAGTTATTTTGTTATTTATTCTTGAGTTTTTTTATCTTTATTTTCACTGCTAAAATTGAGCGCGAAGGTGCTAACTAAGCAGCTTACTAAGTGGCCTCATTAAAAGAAGAAGATCTTGGCTTTTCAAATCACTAACTATTTTGGGTATAGCCCTTCTGGTTGTAGAAATATAAAGCTTTGAAAACTATAACTTTTTTGACATCTTTTTTCTTTGTCACCCCTCTGTAATTTAGACTTAGCGCCTGCGGGAGCTTGCTTAACAAAAGCATTTAGTTATAACTTTAACTTTTAAGCAATTAATTAACTGCTGCGCTATTAGGTTTCTTGTTGTTTGATTATTAAACTTCTTCTGCTCTTGCACCTGCTATAAACGCTAAAGCCTATAAGTCTATCTAGTTTTTCTAGAAGGTCTTACTAATAGAACTTAATCCTATATTAGCACTGCGTAGATTAGGACACTCGCTACGGCTAGTTCTTAAAAGGTAATTAGGCTTAAGGTTTAATAGCTGCGCAAGGGCAACGTTCTAATTCTTAATATTAAGAGGATTATTTACACGCCTGATGCTCTCCGCTGTTATAAGATTAGTTAAGAGGGCTACTAGTAGAGGCGTTAGCAGGGGTAAAGAATAATATACTTAACCTTTTCTTTTATGTTGATTATATTAATTAGTTGTTTCTTCTTTTATATGCCCTTTATTAAAGGACTTATCTTTAAGAAAAAATTATGTCTCTTCTTAGTTATTTGTAATCCTTAGGGGAAGTTCTAGAGTCTTAATCTTTGCTTTAATATCTTTAAGAGTGCTATGCATTAAGTTATTTATAACATTCTTCTTATCTATAGTAAAGATTAGTTCTTTGTTAAATACTACATTGCGTGTAGTAATCACCTTAGCTATAGTTAGCACTTATATACAGTAATTATTTGTAGATTAATATCTTACTAAGTATTTAATGAATACTTTAAGATTAAGCTGCTGTAGTGTGCACTTACTACGCTTTGTATTATTTGTTATTATAAACGCCTTGCACTTGTATGCTTGTAAGTATTCTTAATGTAGTTTGCGCAGTAAGGTAATAATTCTGTTTTTATATGCGTTATGTGTAAAGAACTCTTACTATAGTAATCTCTTTTAATTTGCCTATTGCAGTGTTTAATTATAGAGATATATTGCTAATTAAGTAATTTTAGGCTATAGTAGCTATAGCAGGTTTGCGTCTAGTTGCATTGCTTATACTTTATCCTTAATTACACTCTTTAAGCGTTCTGCTCTACTGTTTTGTGCTTAGGTATTAAAGGCAGAAGACTTAAATTGCATGCCGTAGGACTCTGTCTAACAAGCTTCTTCTAGTTTAACTATAATAATTTTGTTGTTAGTTTTAAT
This sequence comes from Alternaria sp. 'sect. Undifilum', assembly GCA_024321975.1. Lineage (NCBI taxonomy): Eukaryota > Fungi > Ascomycota > Dothideomycetes > Pleosporales > Pleosporaceae > Alternaria > Alternaria sp. 'sect. Undifilum'. The sequence continues at coordinate 1,816,682 of JAJJZI010000010.1, read as the reverse complement.
AACCTTTACTGTAATATTCAATTAGGTCTTTATAAGGGTTATAAAGAACTTTAGTAACTTAATAATTATTTGTCCTGTTTAATTGTCCTTAAAGTAGTAATTTTACATTAATTTAGTAGCTTAATTTATAATTAGTATTTAGCTTTTTTTTGTTAAGCTGTTAATCTTATAATTATAAAAGTTAAGTAAGATGCGTTCTTTTAAAGCCTAATTAATCCTGTGCAGTGTGCAGCAAATTAGCCTTTTGGCTTTTGCTCTTTTACAGGCGTTGCATTCTACTGTAAGTATTCTAGTAATCTTTACCCCCTTAGATTACTGTACGATGTGCTTAAGTGCACTTAGTTCTAGGTAACTTTATTTTTATGCTATATAAGTGCTTGTGCGCGTTGTCCTTAATTGTATTATTACTTAACTGCTTTAAAGGCTATTGTTGCGTAGTTGTTAATTAGGTTTACTTTAAGCACCTACTGTCTATGTAACTTAGTAAAGTTAGTAATTAGATTGTTAGTAAGCAATTTTTCAAGGACTGTTAAATTATGTTTAGTGTCTTACTACAGGCCTTATAAGCAAAGTATTCTAAACAAGACTAGGATACAAAGCAAAATAGGATAGTGTGCTACGTCTTTTTTTTTAAGGTATCAAAGGTGGTGGTTGTTGTTGTAGTCAAAATGGGTTTTCTAAAAAAGTAAAAAGTAGCTGCCCTCTACTAATCAGTCGCAAAAGTTAAAAAAAGATTGTGTGTAGTTAACGAAATTCAAACAGTAAGTGGATGAGGTCCACGCGCTAAGCGCTCAGAGCAGAAAAGCTTAGACTACTAAGCAAAATTAGGGTTAAAAAATTTGCTAAAGGTACTAAAAAACGACACTAATTGAAACGTGTTCAACAGCGATTGCCAGCCTATAGCTAGCAACAAGATTGCGATGGAGGTGGAGGAGGTAGAGGAGGTAGAGGTGGAGGAGGTGGAGGTGGAGGAGGGTAAGGACACGTACGTTACCGCAGCAGGAGCCTGCAATACTTTATAAAAGCTCCCTGCCTACTACTTTTTACCTTTAGGATTTCCCACACTATACAGTACCGTTTATAAATAATACAATGCTTAGACTATTCTTCTCTCTGTTTAACACAAAGACTAATAGCTTACATTAAGTAAAGTTAGACCTTACTAGGTTACTATACGAGAAGCTATAGTAGTAGATTACAAAGCCTGCGTTCACCTTTATTAAGTAGCCTCCCTAGTTAGTTAAAGAGGAGCTGTTAGCGGTAGCTCCTATAGTAATTAGGTGGACGCAGAGGTCGAATTCTGTTATTTATTAACACCTTATTAATGCGTCTAGTATTATAGATGTTAAGGTTACAATAGAGGTTGTAAAAGGCTTATTTAGCGGCAAGTCTATTAAATACGTTGCGCATGTTAATAGTCTAGGTGTAGTAATAGTGTGTTATTTTACTAATCTCCTCCTGCGCGAATGTAACCTTAGTAGAGAGACCTTGCAGTAGCTCTATGAGGAGCAAGAGCGTGTTAAAACAGCTATTAAGTAGCTAGGATAAACTAACGAGCAGGAGGATTTTGTGAGTCGCCTTTAAGGATAGGAGAGCCGTGCTTAGATAGTAACGCTGTTGTTATATATTCACATCTAAGTATAGGCGCATGCCAGAAACGCCGCGACTGCAACACCGCCAGAATGGCGACAGAGACAACAGAAGTTGCGGTCAGCGGTAAATAGTTATTAGTTAAGAGAGTTAGTTAGAGGGATATCGCGCATCTTCGTTTCTGTCTAAACATGCGACACACTAATTGCGTGCCGGCAATGCCAAACAAGGGGGCATGAGCCCGGATACCTGTTGTTAGCAATAAATCTTTTTTACCAAAATGGTGTCTACAAAATGTGTGGTCACATCAAAAGGTTGTCTCAAAAGGCCGAAGCCAATGCTACGTCTTTTAAGTGTAGTTAGCTTTAAGTCCTGCTACTAGCTACTGTTAAAGTAACTAATCTATATGCCTTAATCTATACTTGTGTGTTACCTGCCTATAAGAAGTCTTTTTAGAGTGCTAATTATGTTCTAGTAAATTAGCTTGTATAGTTAAATACATAACATGTTAATCTAGAGTTAAGGATTTATAATTGTTATAGAGGATACATAACCTAGTTAGCTTTAGATAAGGCCTAGATAAACGTGTAGTTAATTTTTTAATCTGCTAACTAGGTAGTTAATTGTCTTACTTAATTATAAGAGTTGCTGTATGTAACTTCTTAATTGTAAGTTTTTAAAATTGTAATTGCTGCTTAGTATTGCGAATTGTTTCTTGCATAGCTAGGCTGTTATTAATACGTAATTAGACTTAATTTATTCTGTTATTATAGGGTTGCTACTATGCTAGTGCGTTATTAAGGTGCGCGTACTAGCAACCCTTAAGTGCGTATTTTAATCTTAAACTTATATTGTTTTAGTTCTTCTAACTATTAAACCTAGTATTAGTTAAGTCTTTTAGTAGTTATAAAATTAACTAAGTTCTTGTAATCTATAAATATTATAAGTTCTAAGTAGCTTTTAGCGTATACTCTCTAATATCTTAGATAATTAATAATAGCTAACAGCTCCTTATTTTAAATATTATATTGTTTTTCTAGTCCTAAAAACTAACAAGAATAATAAGTAATTAGGTACTATTTACCTTTATATAATTAGCTAGCAGATCTTCTAAGTGTAAAGTCTAATATGTCTATTTTAAATTATAGTAGCTGTCTTGCTTAGAATATACAAAAGTATAGCAGTTTTATACTTATAAATTTAAGCATTTAGAAGGCATTCTTTACTTTTTTACTCTACTTAAAAGAAATTTCTTTCTTTATAAGTCTTATTAATAGAATAGTAATCTTAAAGTAATCTTTAATAAACTATTAATTAAAGTTTAAAAATTCTAGTAAAAATTATATTTCCTTAACTATTATTAGTTATAGCTATTTTTTAATTACTTATATTTTTTCTTTACTTATCTATACTCTTTATGCCCTTATAATATATTCTAGAAAAGTAACTTTGTTCTTATAAAACTTATATTTCTTAGGTTTTAGTTGTAGGTTAAACTAGTCTAGGCACCTTAGTACTATATAGACATGTTTAACATAATTCCTTATATTCTTAAAGTAGATAAAAATGTTATCTAAGTATATAATTATAAAGATATCTAGATGTACTTTTAATATATTCTAAAAAAGTTCTTAAAATATTGCTAAAGTGTTTATTAACTTAAATAGTATAATAGTATATTTATAGTATTTATATTTTATTTAAAATGCTGTCTTTTATTCTTTACCTTTCTTAATTTTAATATAGTAGTATTTATCTTGTAGGTCTAGTGCTATAAAGACCTTAGTATAAGATAATTAAACTAATTTACTAACTATTAGAGATAGAACTTAAGATACTAAGAGAAAAGCTAGATAAGAATTTAGTAAAAAGCTATATAAGACTTTTAATATTACTAGTAGAATTCTTTATACACTTTATACTTAAAAAGAATAGGCTACTAAAGATATACGTTAACTACTAAAAGTTAAATAATATTATAATAAAGAATTACTATCTACTACTAAATATTACAAAACTTAAGAATTAATTATCTTATACTAAGGTTTTTATAGTACTAGACCTATAAGATAGATACTACCTTATTAAAATTTAGGAAGGTAAAGAATAGAAGACAGCATTTTAAACAAAATATAAATACTATAAATATACTATTATACTATTTAGGTTAATAAATGCTTTAGCAACATTTTAGGAACTTATTAAGAATATATTAAAAGTACATCTAGATATCTTTATAATTATATACTTAGATAACATTTTTATCTACTTTAAGAATATAAGGAATTATGTTAAACATGTCTATATAGTACTAAGGTGCCTAGACTAGTTTAACCTACAACTAAAACCTAAGAAATATAAGTTTTATAAGAACAAAGTTACTTTTCTAGAATATATTATAAGGGCATAAAGAGTATAGATAAGTAAAGAAAAAATATAAGTAATTAAAAAATAGCTATAACTAATAATAGTTAAGGAAATATAATTTTTACTAGAATTTTTAAACTTTAATTAATAGTTTATTAAAGATTACTTTAAGATTACTATTCTATTAATAAGACTTATAAAGAAAGAAATTTCTTTTAAGTAGAGTAAAAAAGTAAAGAATGCCTTCTAAATGCTTAAATTTATAAGTATAAAACTGCTATACTTTTGTATATTCTAAGCAAGACAGCTACTATAATTTAAAATAGACATATTAGACTTTACACTTAGAAGATCTGCTAGCTAATTATATAAAGGTAAATAGTACCTAATTACTTATTATTCTTGTTAGTTTTTAGGACTAGAAAAACAATATAATATTTAAAATAAGGAGCTGTTAGCTATTATTAATTATCTAAGATATTAGAGAGTATACGCTAAAAGCTACTTAGAACTTATAATATTTATAGATTACAAGAACTTAGTTAATTTTATAACTACTAAAAGACTTAACTAATACTAGGTTTAATAATTAGAAGAACTAAAACAATATAAGTTTAAGATTATATATATACTAAAAAAAGATATTAGGAGAGCAGATGTTCTTAGCTACAGACATAATATTACAGAGACAAAAGAGATAACTAACTCTATAATACTATAAGTTAATAATAATAAGTCATTAAGACTAGCATAGACGCTTAATTTATTAATATATATTATATATAATATACTTGAAGAATTACAAAAAGCAATTATTAGATAACACTATAATAACTTAGTATATAGTTACTTAAGTATTATAAGAACTATAGAACTTATTAAAAGAAATAATAAGCTTCTAGAAATAAAAGACAAAGTTATAACCTTTATTACTAAATATATAGACTATTAGAAAAAAAAACATAGTATATACGCACTTTATAGAGATATATAAGTAATAGAACTACTTAACGCACTATAGTTAGACATCTCTATAGACTTTATTACAGGCCTACTAGTCTTAAGAGACCCTATTACTAGAGTATCTTATAATGTAATTCTTGTAGTAGTTAATTAATTTATAAAATAAGTAGAATACATTACATTTAGGAAATATTTTAAAGTAGTACAGCTTACATATATTATTAATAATTAAATTATTACACACTACAGTTTACTAAAGTTTATTATTAATAATAAAGATAAGCTTTTTACTTTAAATTTTTAAATAATATTACTTGCTATAATTAGAACTAAAAGAAAGCTATTAATAGCGTATATTCTGTAGACAGACAGATAAACAGAGTAAACAAACTATATAATAGATGTATACTTTAAAATATATATTAATTAAAAGTAGAATAATTAGGTATTATTACTAATTATAGCATAGATAGTATACAACAACAAGCTATTGAAGTCTATAAAATAGACTCTATTCTACGCAAATTATAAAAGATACTTAAATCTCTTTATATATATACTTCTAAGCTTAAAGACAGAAGCAGCTATTGTAATAGCTAATAAGCTAAAATTAGTATATAAGTTACTTAAAATAACACTTAAAAAGGCTTAAAGCTAAAGCCTTTTATATATTAACTAAAAACAAAAAACAGCACCTTAGCTAAAAAAGAGAAATAAAGGATACTTGCTTATAAAGAATCTTTACACTAAACAACTTAGTAAAAAGCTTAATAATGTTAAAGTTAAACTGTTTTTAATTCTTAACTAGAAAAGACTAATAACATATACACTTAACTTCTTAGTAGGTATAAAGATCTACTTAAGATTCTATGTTAATGTATTAGAACTAGTAGACCTAAGGACGCTACTCTAGAAACCTTTTTATTATAAAATAGAAGAAGAAAATAAATTTAAAGTTAATAGAATTCTTGCACAATAAGACAACAACAACAGCAAGGAATATCTAGTTATATAGTTAAGCTACCTAGACAGCAATAATATATAGGAACCCAATATAAACCTAACTAACTACTAACAAATACTGCACAAATATAATAACTATACTAAGAATTAAACTAAAGATGTTAGTACATATATAAAGAAACAAAAATAACCTACCTAAGCTTTATAACTAGACTACTATATTACAATAATTAAGTAGTAAAGATAAAATAGATAACGTACTTTATAAACTACTACTAGCTTCTAATACAGCAATATTAAGCTTAGCAATAAAAGTATTAATTAAATCTATAGTAGCTTATACTATAGGCGAAAGGGCTATGCTAATAAATACTATAAGATAATTAGTTTCTTGCGCTATTTTAAGCTTACTAGCAATCTCTATATCTAAAGCAAGGCACAGCGCTTTCTTACAAGTACACTCTTTAGTCTATTTTAGAATTTTCTTATTCTACAGTAAATATAATATTACTATTATAAGTAACTTTTTATTATTATTTACTTTCTTTTAATAATTATTACAAGTATAATCTAGAGACTCCTAAGATATGTTTATATATACTTAATCTAACTGCGTACATTTAGCACACTTTAGATAAGAATTAAATATAATAAAATAAATAAGGCCTTCTAAAAAACAATAATTATAAGAAGCTTTAGCAGAATAGTTAGCATAAATAATTCTAAAACTAAGACGTAAGTAACGTTAATAAGAGGAGGATATAATAACTACCTAACTTATAACATAGGACAAGCCTTAGTTATTCAATAAAAAACATAACTACGTAATTTAAAAATAAATCTTTAGAAGAGGAGGATAGTATTACAATCTAGATTAAGGGATAAAAGGATAACCCTACAGGAACTATGCAACAAGGATAAGTAATTATAACTAAGTAACTACAACACTGTTACGTAACTACTTACTAATAAGCGCTTATTTATAAGCGCAACTATATAACTGCTTACTAATAAGTACCTATCTACAAGCGCAACTACGTGACTAATTATTAATAAGCATAATTATCTACAAGCGCACGCTTATACACAAGCGCTATACTTATTAGTATATAGTAGTAAGTAATATGCCCTTATAGCTTATTATATTTAACTTAAAGTTTTATCTTAGTAATTAATATAAAGATTAAGACTTGTTTCTTAACCTTGTACTATTATATTAATTTTCTAATTATACTAGTACACCAAGTGCCCTTAGTACTTGTTTATTCTCTAAGAACTAACCTAGATTATCTTTAGACAATCTTTACACGTCTTTTAAAAGAAAATAGTCTAGATCTTTCTATTAGAAGCTTACGATACTTTTTAAAAAAGGAGGACTATTCTATTAATATTTCTTAAAAAAAGACGCCTTTAGATACCAAAAAGGCTTATAATTGTTATATTTATGCTAAGTAATTACTTAAAAACCTTAAAAATTTTAACTTTAATAAAGTTATATTTTTAGACGAGTCTATTATTAAGTAAGGGCACAGTGCTAGGACAGAATACTATTAAACATAGCAAAATAATAAGGTTAGAAGGAAAATAGTTTCTACAACTAACATAAGTAAGTTTAAAAAAACTCTATTTTACTAGAAAAAAAACTTTAATATATCTATTATTTTTCTATTATTCTAATCTATTTTTAGCACGCTTACTAATTAAGTTATAAGTTTAGATATTTCTATCTAAGTTTAGGGAGCGATTTAGATAGGTAGTAGATCTAAATTAGTAGTAATTAAAAGCCCTTTAACTACTACTTCTTTTAGGAGTTTAGACTATATTGAAAAGATCTTTATTCCTATAGTAAAACCTGCGATAAAAAAAGGTAAGTTACATATACTTCTTTTTCCTACTTAGAGAGTGTTTACTCTATATTTAAATCATAAAGTAGCATTCTTTTTTTATATAATAAAAGGACTTACTAACCTCTATATAGGCTAGAAGATTTAACAGGATAACGCTACAATTTATAAAACTCTAGAAGTTTTATCTTAGTTTTTTAGGAATAGGATATTGCTTTTTAAGTATCTTGCTTATAGTCCTAATCTAAGTCCTATAGAGAACGTGTAGGCCTTGCTAAAAAATGCTTTAGCTAAAAGGCCTATTACTTCTTTAGGTATAAGAAAGAGTAAAAAAGTATAGTAGCCTCAAACGCTGCTATAAGAGAGGAATGGGATTAATTACCTTAAAAGGCGATTAATAATTGTATTCTATCTTTACTAAGGCGTTATTTGGACGTTAAGGAAGCTAAAGGCTAGTACACTAAGTATTAGTATGCTTTCTTTGTTATTTATTTAGAAAGAACCCTAAAAACAAGCTCTTAATTACTACTTAATAGTTTTTTTTACAATTACCTTTAAACTTCCACACAGATGAGTTTCACTAGTATTATTTAATATATATACTTTATAGCGAATTTTACACCTTTAAAAAAAAGTTATTTTGTTATTTATTCTTGAGTTTTTTTATCTTTATTTTCACTGCTGAAGTTGAGCGCAAAAGTGCTTACTAAGCAGCTTACTAAGTAGCCTCATTGAGGGAAGAAGATCTTGGCTTTCCAAATTACTAACTATTTTGGGTATAGCCCTTCTGGTTGTAGAAATATAAAGCTTTGAAAACTATAACTTCTTTAACATCTTTTTTTTGTCACCCCTCTGTATTATTAGTCTAGCTAGAAGGAGATAAGCTGACAAATACTGAGTGCTTTTTATTATCAGTATCCTTAACCTAGCTTAAGTTTAGAGCTTTGATAGCTAACTAAAAAATAAAAGCTAGGGATAGAGCTATACTATCTAAACAAACGCAGGCTAGAACAGTTACTTGCTTTTTAAAACTGTTCTTAGTTGCCTGCTCTAACTTTTTTTTAGTTGTATATCTTTTTATTAAACACTCTTTTTAACCTTCTAGTTACTTTAATTATAAAGCCTTTCTTATCTTTATTAAAGATTAAAGAAGGCTTTATATTGTATTTCTTTATCTTCTTATGTAGTAGCTTAAAGTAAAGGCTATATTTAGCCTCTAAATTAGCTTTATGGCGATCGCGATCTATTCCTGCCTGCTAGGGCAAGATAAGATAGGTAGGATTCTTGTTAATAAAGCAAGTAACCTAGCTTTCGAAGACCTTTTTACTAACTAAAAAGGAAGCAAAGTTGCGTATTATAACTCTTGTAGGTAGAGTACGCCTCTTAGTAAGCGTTTTAATGTATTTTACTTATTTTTTAAGGTGTCAAAGGTGGTGGTTGTTATTGTAGTCAAAATGGGGTTCCAAAAAAGTGAAAAGCAGCTACCCTCTACTAATCAATTGCAAAAGTCAAAAAAAAAGATTGTGTGTAGTTAACAAGATTCGAATAGTAGGTAGATAAGTTCTAGGAGGAAAGCTCAGACTACCGAGCAATAATCAGGGTCGAAAAATTTGCTAAAGTACTAAAAAACAACACCAGTTAAAACGTGTCTAACAGCAATTGCCAGCCTATAGCTAAAAACAGGATTACAGTAAGATTGCAATAGGATTACAACATAATGTAATAGAGGAGAGAAAGAACACGTACGTACTGCAGCAGGAGCCTGCAATACTTTATAAAGCTGTAGCTTCTTACTTACTACTTTTTACTTTTTAAATAGCACTGCATATAAATAATTTGCATATAATACACTGCAATAGCGTGTAACCTTTGCAATAAGCATTTCTTTTACCTTAACTCTTATTTAAAAACAAAAAGCTTTTCTGTTGTATACTTAGCCTCTAAACTAGTTAAGCTTAAGCTAATTATGTAGACACTTGAGTTTATTAAGCATTTACAAACTTAGCCTCTTTAAGTCTTTATAATTATATCTGTTATAAACAACTTTAGAATCTGTAGTATCTCTATATATAGAAAGAATTTTAAGCCTTAACTTAGCTAGTTGTAGAAAGAATATAAGATTTACAAGGTGTTTGCTAATACTAGCACAGTACTTAAAATGCTTTACTTTAGTATCTATTTTTTTGTTAATTGTGCATAAGCTAAGTAAATAAACTATTAACTAGTTAGGCTAGCTGTTGTATAATGTTAAAATAGCAATAGAGAAGAAAGAGGCAAGAAAGAAGAAGTAGGCGTTCTATTGTTGCATGTATAAATTAGAAAGCAAGGCAATAATAGTGCTGCTTCTTTAATTTGTCTAAAAGTACTTAGAAGTAAAGCCTTAATATAAGTAAGCAGCATAGGCGGCATAGATAGGATAGGAGCAGGATAGGGCGCGTGAAGTTAGAAGGCAATTCGCGTCTTTGTTTTGCTTTTCTTTGTTTCCGTCTAAACATGTGATACACTAATTGCGTGCTAGCAATACTAAACAAGGGGGCGTAAGCCCAGATACCTGTTGTTAGCAATAAATCTTTTTTTTACTAAAAAGGTGTCTACAAAATGTGTGGTCACATCAAAAGGTTGTCTCAAAAGGCCGAAGCTAATGTATTTTACAAGCTCCTTCTCGTGTTGTACCGAAGCTCACCGCCTGACGCGCACCACCTCGTAACGCGCACCTTTTGCCATAGTAATCTCCAATAATTTGTTATATTAAAATAGCAATAACTTTTTTCAATATTAATCTTTTTTGTAGATTTTTACAGATTTGTGATCTAAAAACAAAGATCTATAAATCTAGAGTTTTTCTTTAGCTTGGTAAGCCTTAGTTATAGAGATTTCTACTTTGTTGTGAAGATCGTTCGAAGATGATCTAGGTTGGTTCTCGGGAGAATGAACGAGTACTAAGGACACTGGGTGTACTAGCACAATTAGAAGATTAATGTAATAGTACGAGGGTGTGTTAGCACAATTAGAAGATTAATGTAATAACACAAGGGTTAAGAATTAAGTCTTAATTCTTAAATTGATTACTAAGTAAAACTCTAAGTTGAACATGCTAAGCTATAAGGGTTTAGTGCCTAGTACTATATACTTAATAAGTGTCGTGCTGTCCTACAAGTCCTACGCTGTTCTATGCGTAGCACATTGTAGGACCTTGTAGTACATTGTAGGACGCACGTAACTTGTCCTATAAAAGCTTTCTACTAAGACTGTAGAACCACGTGCTTGCTGCAGAGTAGCATTTATACTAGTACACAAAGGCCTGCCCTTTATTTAGGTTACTTAAGGTCTCTCCCTGCCACTATTCTTTATACATAGTTAGTGTCCCTCTCTCCTTAAGTTTGTAACACTATCCTCCTCTTTTCTTATTTATGTTCTTATAAATCTAGACTAATAGTTTCTTGTAGCACTGCTTATTGTTATAACACAGGTAATTACATAAACAGAGTTAGTTGTTTAGCTATAGTTGCTTATAAATTCTGCGCGAAGTGTAACTTAAAGTGCCAGATGTTATTATTAAAGAAAAAGTGTAATAATTATTACAGGAATAAAATAAAGAACTATGTTCTAGTAAAAGTGCCTCCTCTAGATTATAAGGCTAGATCGGGAGCTAGCTTAGTTAAAACAACAGGAGTCTAAAGCAGACACGGCAGAGTTAGCTGTGCTTAAGGCGCTATTAGCGGCGCGTGCAAAAAATAATTAGTTATAAAAACAACAAAAGTTATTAGCGCGTTGTAAATAAAAGCTAATAAAATAGTTAAGAAATTTTATAGATGAAATTAAGGCTTTAGAGGCTGTAGAGGACAAAAACTGTAAAGTTAAGATTCTAGAAAGCGGTTTAATGCTAAGTACCTTAGCATTAAATTAGAGTGCTTTCTCTCTAACTTATCTTAAAAATGACTTTACTCCTCAACAACTTTCTTGCTAAGTTAAGTAGTAATCTTAAAGGTGTAATTAATAGTTTGTAAGGTTTTTGTCTAGTTCCTATGTATTTTCACTATCTAGGTAGTCTAACTATTTAATTAGGTATTCTGTTCTGTTGTTGCTGTCTTAGTGTACAAGGATTTTCTTAACTTTAAAGATATTATCCTCTTCTACTTTAAAATAAAAGGTTTTCTAAAGTAGCGTTCTTAAGTCTGCTAGTTTTAATATGTTAACGTAAAATTTTAAGTAAATTTTGGTATTAAGTAGAAGGTTAAGTATGTACGTAACTAGTCTCTTCTAGTCTAGAATTAAAAACAGTCTAACTTTAACATTGTTAAGCCCTTTACTAGGTCGTCTAGTGCGAAGATTCCTTGTAAGCAAATAGACTTTATCCTCCTTCTTTAGCTAAGGTGCTGTTTTTTGTTTCTAGTTAATATATAAAAGGTTTTAGCGTTAATCCTTCTTAAGTGTCTTCCTAAGTAACTTATGTACTAACTTTAGCTTATTAGTTGTTGTAATAGCTACTTCTGTTTTTAAACTTAAAAGTGTATGTATAAAAACATTTAGGTGTCTCCTGTAGTTGATATAAAATAAAGTTTATTTTATAAACTCTAAAAGCCTGTTATTGTATGATTTTATACTATAAGTAGTAACAATACTTAATTATTCTGTTGTTAATTAGCATATATTATAAGGTACGCTTTTATTATACAATTTGTTTACTTAGTTTATCTATTTGTCTGCAGGTAATACGCTGTTAATAGCTTTCTTTTAGTTCTAATTACAGCAAGTAATGTTATCTAAAAGTTTAAAGTAAAAAGCTTGTCTCTGTTACTCATAATTAACTTTAGTATGCTGTCATATTTAGTAACTTAATTGTTAATAATATATGCAAGCTATACTGCTGTAAAATCTTTCTTAAAGGCTATGTACTTAGCTTTTTTTATAAATTAATTAACTACTATAAAAATTACGTTGTAAAATACTTTTGTAACAAAGTCTTTTAAGACCAGTAAACCTATAATATAGTTTATAAAAATGGCTAACTACAGTACGTTAAGTAGCTTTATTGCTTACATTTCTTTATATAGTGCGTGTACTGTGCTTGTTCTTCTAACAGTCTGCACATTAAGTAATAAAAGTAGTAACTTTGTCCTTTATTCTTAAAAACTTATAATTTCTTTTAATAAGTTTTATTGTTTTGGTAATACCTAGGTAACTATATACTAAGTTATTATAATATTGCCTAATAATTGCTTTCTACAATTCTTTTAGTACGTTATACATAATGCGTATAAGTAAATTAAGCGTTTGTGCTAGTCTTAATAATCTATTATTATTAACCTTAAGTATTGCAGAGTAAGATATTTCTTTAGTTTCTACAATATTGTGTTTTTAGCTAAGAGGATCTACTTTTTTATTATTTTTCTTTAGTATATACATAATCTTAAACTTGTGTTATCCTAATTCTTCTAAATATTAAACTTAGCGTTAATCAAGTCTCTTAGTAGTTATAAAATTAACTAAGTTCTTATAATCCGTAAATATTATAAGTTCTAAGCAGCTTTTAGCGTATACTCTCTAATGTCTTAAACAATTAACAATAGCTAGCAGCTCCTTGTTGTAAACATTATAGTATTTTTTCAGTCCTAAAAACTTACAAGAATAGTAGGCAATTGAGTACTATTTACTTTTGTATAGTTGGCTAGCGTATCTTCTAAGTGCAAGGTCTAATACATCTGTCTTAAATTGTAGTATCTATCCTGCTTAGAATATGCAAAAGTGTCGCAACGTGTATATGTATCCTCTAGCCGGAGCGCGATTTATCGATCGGTCGGTATTTTGTTTCCGACAAAAAGCATAGTAGTTCTATACTTATATTTTTAAGCATTTAGAAAGCATTCTCTACTTCTTTACTCTACTTAAAGGGTACTTTCTTCCTTGTAAGTCTTGTTAATAAAATAGCAATCTTAATGTAATTCTTAATAAACTATTAGTTAAAGTTTAAAATTTTTAAAAAAAAATTATATTTCCTTAACTGTTTTTAGTTGTAGCTATTCATTAAATACCTTGATTATTACTTTACTTATTTATGCTCTTTGTGCCCTTATAATATATTTTAGAAAAGTAACTTTGTTCTTATAAAACTTGCATTTCTTAAGTTTTAGTTGTAGGTTAAACTAGTCTACGCACCTTAGTACTATATAAATATGTTTAATATTTATTTATTTTTTAAGGTGTCAAGGGTGGTGGTTGTTGTTGTAGTTAAAATAGGGTTCTAAAAAAGTGAAAAGCAGCTACCCTCTACTAATTAATCGCAAAAGTTAAAAAAAAAGATCATGTGTAGTTAACGACATTCAAACAGTGGGTGGATAAGTTCTAAGAGGAAAGCTTAGACTACTAAGTAATAATTAGGGTTAAAAAATTTGCTTAAGTACTAAAAAACGACACTAGTTGAAACATGTCTAACAGCGATTGCTAGCCTATAGCTAATAACAGGATTACAGTAGGATTACAATAGGATTATAATATAATGTAATAGAGGAGAGAAAGGACACGTACGTACCGCAGCAGGAGCCTGTAATACTTTATAAAGCTACTACTTCTTATCTACTACTTCTTATCTACTACTTCTTACCTTTTAAACAGCACTGTATACAAACAATTTATATATAATATACTATAATAGCGTGTAACCTCTGCAATAAGTATCTCCTTAACCTTAACTCTTATTTAAAGATAGGAAGCTTTCCTATTATACACCTAGCCCTTAAACTAGTCTAGCTTAAGCTAATTATGTAAACACCTAAGTTTATTAAGTATCTATAAACTTAGCCTCTTTAAGTCTTTATAATTATATTTCTTATAAATAACTCTAGAATCCGCAATATCTCTATATACAAAAAGAATATTAAGCTTTAACTTAGCTAGTTATAAAAGAAATACAAGATTTACAGAGTGTTTACTAAAACTAGTAAAGTACTTAAAATACTCTACTTTAGTATCTTTTACTTCTTGTTAATTATGCATAAGCTAAGTAAAGAAATTATTAACTAGTTAGGCTAGCTATTACATAACGTTAAAATAGCAATAGAGAAGAAAGAGGTAGAAAAGGAGGAGTAGGCGTTTTATTGTTATATGTATAGGTTAGAAAGCAAGGTAATAATAATGCTGCTTTTTAATTTGTCTAAGAGTACCTAGAAGTAAAGCCTTAATATAAGTAGGCAGCATAGGCGGGATAGAGCGCGTTAAGTTAGGAGGCGATTCGCGTCTTTGTCTTGCTTTTCTTTGTTTTTATCTAAACATGCGACACACTAATTACGTGCTAGTAATGCTAAATAAGGGGGCATAAGCCCTAATACCTGTTGTTAGCAATAAATCTTTTTTTTACCAAGAAGGTGTCTATAAAATGTATAGTTATATTAAAAGGTTGTCTTAAAAGGCCGAAGCTAATATATTTAATATAATCCTTTAAGTTCTTAGAGAAAACAAAAACGTTATCTAAGTATATAATAACAAAAATATCTAAGTATACTCTTAACACATTATTAATAAGTTCCTAAAATATTGCTAGGGCGTTTATTAACTTAAACAGCATAACTGTGTATTTATAGTATTCATATCTTATTTAGAACGCTGTCTCTTATTCTTTACTTTTCTTGATCTTAATAAAGTAGTATTTATTTTAGAGGTTTAGTGCTGTAAAAACCTTAGCCCAAGATTATTGATTTCTTAGTTTTATATTCATTAGTAGTAGATATTAATTCTTTACTGTAATATTGTTTAACTTCTAATAGTTAACGCACATCCTTAGTAGCCTATTCTTTTTTAGTACAAAAAGTATAAGAAATCCTGCTAGTAATATTAAAAGTTTTATATAGCCTTTTGCTAAATCTTTGTTTAGCTTTTCTCTTAATATCTTAATTTTATCTCTAATAGTTAATAAATTAGTCTAAAAAGTAAAGTCTCCCTTTCTTTTAAGACAATTTTATAATCTTAAGGTTAGTATCTTAGTAAAGCTGTACTATCTACTACTTTTACAAAAAAGTGCTAAAATTCTTTATACTTTTTTAAGATATTTAAAGCTATATATTTTTTTAAAACTTTAACTTTGTAATCTAAAAAAGCCTTTTTAGTATTTGTTAAGTTAAGCTTTTTTGTTTTAAGGTTGTTCTTAGTTAAAGTTTACTGTCCCTTAGCAATATTGTTAATCTTTCTCTTATTTACTATCTTAGTTATTAAATCGCATAGGCTAGCTTGTAGTTGCGTTAGTTCTACAGCACTTAAATAAAAACTTTTTTAACTTTCAGTTAATTTGTAGGTTGTGTTCTTATAACTAAAAAAGTCTTACTATGAAATTGTAGGTAACTAGTCTAAAAACGTTTAGGTTTATCTCTGTTACGATCCGAACCAAGGGACGTGGGGACGATCCCACAGGGACCATGCGACATGAGCAGATGATCACAGCTAGGCAACTGCGCCGCTGTCACGTGACTGCTCACTGACGAGCGCACACACGCTCATTCACGAGCGCCCGCTCGTACACGAGCACCACGTTCATTAGTATATAGTGTAGGCAATATGCCCTTATAGCTTATTGTGTTCAACTCAGAGTTTTTACTCAGTGATTAATCTAAGGATTAAGACTTGATTCTCAACCTCGTGCTATTACATCGATCTTCCAATCGTGCTAGTACACCCCGTGTCTTTAGTACTCGTTCATTCTCCCGAGAACCAACCTAGATCATCTTCGGACGATCTTCACAACACTCTTAGCTAAAGACACAATATTACAGGAACTAAAGAGATAGCTAACTCTGCAATACTACAGGTTAATGATAATAGATTATTAGAACTAGCATAGACGCTTAATTTACTTATACGCATTACGTATAACGTACTAGAAGAATTGCAGAAAGCAATTATTAGGCAATACTTAATAACCTAGTACATAGTTACTTAGGTATTACAAGAACTATAGAACTTATTAAGAGGAATTATAAGTTTCTAAGAATAAAGAATAAGGTTACTACCTTTATTGCCTAATGTGCAGACTGTTAGAAAAACAAGCACAGCACATATGCACTCTATAGAGAAATGTAAACAATAAAACTTCCTAACACACTGTAGTTAGACATCTCTATAAACTTTATTATAAGATTACTAGTCTTAAAAGACTCTATTACGAAGGTATCTTACAACGCAATTCTTATAGTAGTTAATTACTTTATAAAATAAGCTAAGTATATAGCCTTTAGAAAAGATTTTACGGCAGTATAGCTTACATATATTATTAACAATTAAGTTATTAGATATTACAGTATACTAAAGTTAATTATTAGTAATAGAGACAAGCTCTTTACTTTAAATTTTTAGACAACACTACTCGCTGCAATTAGAACTAAGAGAAAGCTATTAACAGCGTATTATCTATAGATAGATAAACAAATAGAATAAACAAATTGCATAATAAAAGCATACCTTAGAATACATATTAAATAACAATAGAATAATTAGGTATTGTTACTACTTATAGCACAAATAGCATACAACAATAAGCTTTTTAGAGTCTACAAGATAGACTCTATTTTATATAAATTATAGGAGACACCTAAATCTCTTTACAAGTATACTTCTAAGTTTAAAAACAGAAGTAGCTATTACAACAGCTAATAAGCTAAAGTTAGTATATAAGTTACTTAAGAAGACACTTAAGAAGGCCTAATGCTAAAGCTTTTTATATGTTAACTAAAAACAAAAAACAGCACCTCAGCTAAAAAAAAAAGGAGATAAAGTATATTTGCTTATAAAGAATATTCGCACTAAACAACCTAGTAAGGGGCTAAACAACGTTAAAGTTAAACTATTTTTAATTCTTAACTAAAAGGGACTAGTTATATATACACTTGACCTCCTAGCAAACGCAAAGATCCACTTAAGATTCTATAATAACATGTTAGAACTAGCAGACCTAAGAACACTACTCTAGAAAACCTTCTATTACAAGACAGAAGAAGAAAATAAATTTAAGATTAAAAAAATCCTTACACACTAAACGTAAGACAATAGCAAGGAATACCTAGTTAAATAGTTAGGCTACCTAGATAGTGACAATACATAGGAGCTAGACACAAGCCTAACTAACTGCTAACAAACATTGCAAAAATACAACAACTACACTAGGAATTAAACTAAGAATATCAGCACATATACTAGCAAAAAATAAGCCTGTTTAAGCCTTACAACCGCACTAACGTGTTGCAACACTTAAGTAGTAGAAACAAAATAAAATAACGTACTTTATAAACTGCTACTAGCTTCTAGTACATTATTATTAACACCCTAGAACGGAGACTAATCTACAACAGCAGCACCTAATGTAGCCTTAATATTTGCTAAAAGAACTATAGAATTTAGTTCTTTACAAGCCTTAAGAGCTTCGAACTCTTTAACAGAACTTATTCCTTTATTAAATAACTCTTGCTCTTTCTAACGTAGAAGTTTCTTTTGTTTTTAAAGCCTTACTAGCTTCTTACGCGCTAGACGCGCACGTAATAAAGCTACCTTAGTAATATCTTCTTCTACACGTAAACGCGCTTCTTCTTTATCCTTTATCTTTTCTAAACAACTTATCTCCTTATTAACACAGGAGTAGTTAACTAAAGGAACTAATTCTAGTTTACATAACTACACGCTAAAATAAATATAATTTCTACACTTCTTATATAGAGAGAACAGCTTACAAGACAACTATTACTTTGCGTAGTAAGCATAAGCAACTATAACAAAAACACCTACAGCTTCTATTTATTTTTTAAGGTGTCAAAGGTGGTAGTTGTTGTTGTAGTCAAAATAGGGTTCTAAAAAAGTGAAAAGCAGCTACCCTCTACTAATCAATCGCAAAAGTCAAAAAAAAAAGATTGTGTGTAGTTAACGAGATTCAAACGGTAGGTGGATAAGTTCTAGGAGGAAAGCTCAGACTACCGAGCGATAATTAGGGTCAAAAAAATTTGCTAAGGTACCAAAAAACGACACCAGTTGAAACGTGTCCAACGGCGATTGCTAGCCTATAGCTGACAACAGGATTATAGTAGGATTGCAATAGGATTGCAACATAATAGCAATAAATCTTTTTTTTACTAAAAAGGTGTCTACAAAATGTGTGGTCACATCAAAAGGTTATCTCAAAAGGCCGAAGCCACTACAGCTTCTATATAATTAGCTTAACAATAATAGAACTTAGCAGAACAAGATAATAATAGATAGCTTATAAAGACATTAAGCTTAGAGAGGGGAGATAGTATTACAACCTAAAGTCTAGAGTAGGGCACCGCTACCTTAAGTACTAACAACTAATAGCACAGACTTAAAGATTAAGTAATAAGAGATTACGTGACTAGTCCTACAGTCCTAGAAGTCTTAAAGTAACTTTAAGATGTTTAGGACTTTAGCACAACGTAGGATCTCTAAAACTCCTTATGTATATAGCACTAGGCACTAAACCCTTATAGCTTACTGTGTTCAACTTCTTCTACGAGTTTTACTTAGTAATTAATCTAAGGATTAAGACTTAATTCCTAACCTTATATTATTACATTGTCGTTTTTTGGTACCTTAGCGAATTTTTTGACCCTGATTATCGCTCGGTGGTCTGAGCTTTCCTCCCAGAACTCATCCACCCACCGTTCGAATCTCGTTAACTACACACAATCTTTTTTTTTGACTTTTGCGATTGATTAGTAGAGGGTAGCTGCTTTTCACTTTTTTGGAACCCTATTTTGACTACAACAACAACCACCACCTTTGACACCTTAAAAAATAAATATTATTACATTAGCTTCGGCCTTTTAAGACAACCTTTTAATGTAACCACACATTTTGTAGACACCTTTTTAGTAAAAAAAAAAGATTTATTGCTAACAACAAGTATCTAGGCTTACGCCCTCTTATTTAGCATTGCTAGCACGTAATTAGTGTGTCGCTCTAGCATGTTTAGACAGAAACGAAGAAAAGCAAGACAAAGACGCGAATTGCCTCTTAACTTAACACGCCTTATCCTGCCTATACTACCTACTTATATTAAGGCTATACTTCTAGGTACTTTTAGACAAATTAAAGAAGCAGCATTATTATTACTTTGCTTTTTAACTTATATATACGACAATAGAACGCCTACTTCTCTTTTCCTGCCTCTTTCTTCTCTATTACTATTTTAACGTTATATAACAGCTAGCCTAACTAGTTAATAGTTTCTTTACTTAGCTTATGCATAATTAACAAGAAGAGAAGGATACTAAAGTAGAGTATTTTAAGTACTTACTAGTATTAGCAAATACTTTATAGATCTTATATTCCTTCTACAACTAGCTAAGTTAAGGCTTAACATTCTTTTTATATATAAAGATATTGCAGATTCTAGAGTTATTTATAAGAGATATAATTATAAAGTCTTAAAGAGGCTAAGTTTATAGATACTTAATAAACTTAGGTGTCTACATAATTAGCTTAAGCTAGACTAGTTTAGAGGCTAGGTGTATAACAAGAAAGCTTCCTGTCTTTAGATAAGAGTTAAGGCTAAGGAGATACTAATTACAGAGGTTATATACTATATTATAGTGCAGTATATTATATACAAATTGTTTGTATGTAGTGCTGTTTAAAAGGTAAGAAGTAGTAAGTAAAAAGTAGTAGCTTTATAAAGTATTACAGACTCCTGCTATAGTACGTACGTGTCCTTTCTCTCCTTTATTATATTATGTTATAATCCTATTACAATCCTACTGTAATCCTGTTGTTAGTTATAGGCTAGCAATTGCTGTTAGACACGTTTTTACTAGTGTTGTTTTTTAGTACTTTAGCAAATTTTTTAACCTTAATTATTACTTAGTAGTCTGAGCTTTCCTCCTAGAACTTATCTACCTACCGTTCAAATCTCGTTAACTATACACAATCTTTTTTTTTGACTTTTGCGATTAATTAGTAGAGGGTAGCTGCTTTTCACTTTTTTAGAACCCTATTTTAACTACAACAACAACCACTACCCTTGACACCTTAAAAAATAAATATTATTACATTAATCTTCTAATTGTGCTAGCACACCTTCGTACTATTATATCGATCTTCTAATCGTGCTAGTACACCCCGTGTCCTTAGTACTCGTTCATCCCCCCGAGAACTAACCTAGATCATCTTCGGACGATCTTCACAGTTAAACACACTAAGCTATAAGGGTTTAGTGCCTAGTGCTATATACTTAATAAGTGTTATAGTATCTTATAAGTCCTATACTGTCCTATGCGTAGTACATTGTAGGATTTTGTAGTACATTGTAAGACGCACGTGACTTGTCCTATAAAGGCTTTCTGCCAAGACCGTAGGATTACGTTCTTGCCGCAGGGTAGTACTATCCACTAGCACGCAAAGGCTTGCCCTTTGTCTAGATTACCTAGGATCTCTTCCTGCCACCATCCTTTATACATAGTCAGTGTCTCTCTCCCCTAGGTTTGTAACAGTAGATAGCTAGGTAGTCTAGCTATCAATTCTAATGTGTAGGTTGGTATATTGGGTCAGTATATTAAGTTGGTATAGAGGGATTTCAGTGTAGGTAGATAGCTAGGAGCACTAGCTATTAATTCTAATGTGTAGGTCGGTATATTAGGTCGGTATATTAAGTTGGTATAGAGGGATTTCGGTGTAGGTAAATAGCTAGGAGCACTAGCTATCCATTCTAATGTATAGGTCGATATAGGAGGTCAGTATATCAAGTCGGTGTGGGGATTTCGAATAATAGATAGCTAGGTAGATAAATTTATTAGTTCACTACGCTAATAAATCTATCTACCTAAATAGAAAGCCGTTGCTTTGTTAAGTAGGAGTTAAATTACCTTTAATTAAACTCTAAAATTAGCTTACGCACAGACTACTTGCAGAGTTTTTAACAGGTAACCACTCTGTTTACTACAAACAGCCAGCGCGCACGCCACAACACCTGCACCTAGAAAACAGGTGTTAGAAACTGATTTTAGGAAGGCGTTTAAGATAGTTGAGACGAGAAAAAGGCAAAGCCAGACCTTTTTCTCGCCTCGAAAAGTTGGTGTTCGATGAGTTGTAGGTGAGTTGTATAAGTGGTTGTGGGTGAGTTGACGCTGGTATTAGGCGTGGATATGACGATTGTGGCCCGTGCCTTAGGGTTATGGCCCGAGCGTTTTGGCTGTTGCCTAATCGGGGTTATGGAACCCGCTCGATTTTTTCCTACAACGACGTGGGTGGAAGCTTCGATTCTGTACGAGACTGCGAGTGGTTCGGAGTAAATCGCCCGGTTTGCGACCGTTGATGGAAGCAGTCCGGTCCATCCGCACCCACCACATGACCAAGCTCAGTCTACGGTCAACTCTGCACTCCGAATTTCGTCCTGTCAGCCTTGTGGAGGTTAGTGGGTTTGATGATCACCTTGCAGATCCATCGCTTATCGTGTTAATGGGTCTAGAAGTTGACTGTGCTCAACGAAATAAATAAAACAAAGAACACTGTAGTTGACTCACAGCCTGCATGCACAGTTGTGCAGTAAGGAGGCACATGGATAGGAAAGTATCTAGCGGTACACCACTAGCTCACCATACCTAGTTAGTCCTCTTGTTCATCGTTTCTTCTTATGCTAGGCGTCAAGCATCTCTCATCTCCTACTTGACTAGATGTCGTTTAAGCTAGCTTCACAATTTCTGAACGTGTCGCTAATTCACATTGCTCGCATCTGGAGCTGTAATGCGATGGCGTAAATACACAACTCATCATGCTTTAGTTCCGCAAGTTTATGTTACAATTTTGTCTTGACGCCAATCACACTTCAACTTCTTACTTACTTCGCCTGGCGACGGAGGCGTGGTCCGTAAGTAGCGCGCAGTCACAGAATGATGATGTACAAGAAGAAGAAGTTGGCAATTCAACTCAGTCGTGTTGACAGCTATGAGTTCCGACGTGGCGCTCTTGTTTTGGGGGGAAAACGTGGCCAAAGAACAGCTTCGTCATGTCCAGCGATACTGTCCTTCCCTACCCATCGCAACCGGTCACCTTAAAAAGTGGAAAAAACCATAGGAAACACGATATTCCTCGAACCCTCCTTCACCTACAAAGACCGAAACTCTAAACAAAATGAACCCAGCTAATGCTACAGCTCACTCTACTATCCCCTTTCCAACCCTGCCGCTTGAGCTGCGGGAGATGATATATCGCCATGCGTTACTCCCAAGGGACCTCACTTCCCATTCTCAGTCCTTGAATCTCAGCCCAGCAGATACCCGGCGTGGCAGCGATCCATTCTACCTGCAGTGGCTCGAACAACTCTGTCGCGTAAACGAAGCCACCCGCGTCGATGTCTCCCTCTACCTACTACGAACTACCGAGTTCTACCTCCTCTACCCAGAGCAAGCGGAGCGATTCAACAGGTTCCTAGAAAGCTTAGGAGCCGATAATCAAGGTTTTGCTGCAATTCGCAGGCTGGATTTCCAGCTCTTTGGCCGCTATCAGCCCCGTGCTGGGAACGACAATACATACATTGAACTCATGAAGCGATGTACCAGGCTAACACATATCCAGCTGAAATTCGGAGTTGGAAATATGACCACAGGCTTGTGTAATTGGGCTCAAAATCTTGTTCTGCCACCTACAACGCTTTGGACTTTTGATGAAACGCGTGTCAGAGAACTAGATGATGTGATCGCTATCTACCGGCTGGCAGATCTTCTGGAGCTGGACAACTTGTTGGAACTGACAATTGAAGCCTGGACTAGGATTAGAGTAAGTGATCGACATGGTATGCAGGATGTGCTGGTCGACTGCGCGCCCTTAATTGAGCGGTTAGTGCAATGGCTTAGGGAAGGATTTGTGGCTAGGGGTAGAGATGTCGATGTAAGATATGTGGAATCGTCTAGTCCGGGATTGAGGTGGGGGAGACGCATCTGAAGAGCGTAGTTGATGAAGGTCTCGTCCGAAGTCGATCAAGATAAATTGGAATGTCCTTCTGCTGAGAAGTTGGCATTCCTAGTCCCAATCGCATTACCAGTCGTGGTCTTTTAGAAAACCTAGCGATCTGGAACTTCAGCACCTCGCTTGGGGGGTTTTCCCCCTCCAGTGTAGTTGCACAGTGAAGGTGTAGTATGACTTGAGAGACATGCGTGGAAGGTTGAAGTTGACTGAGTCTCCAGGCATGATGATGACTAAGCGAGTGCCGCCGGCTCGTGTTTGGCGTCTGATCCCAGCCCTCACCAGCCTCATTTTATCCTACCACAACCGAGCGCATTCGCAACACCATCGTCGCTCAACTTGTTTTGACCATCACCGTCATTGCTGCATTCGCGCGCACTCTGGGCCCCGCTTTCGAGACTGTCGGCGCGCTTTCCCCGCCACGCGCATCGACTTATCCGCGACGCGTCGACGTAAACAACAGCGCGACTCCTCCACCACCCCACCCACGAACCGCTCTACTCAACCACCACCATGTTTCTTCCGGAGGATCTTCTGTTCAAGCAGGGTGCCCTTGCACATGTCTGGCTTGCCTCGAACCAACAGAAGAAGCTTACCAAGGCTCAGGTGCTGCAGCACAAGATCCCAGAGAGTTGTGAAGTCATCATCCGGCCAGAGGTGGCTGCTGGCGGTCCACTTGCATTGCGATTGAACGCGCAACTGCTCCTCGGTGAGGTGCGCATCTACCACAAGAAGGCGCACTACTTGCAGGATGACTGCAACGAGGCCCTGTGGAAGATCAAGATGGTAAGTGGCTAGTTTGCCTGCGTGACATGACCACTTCTGACCCGGATACAGGCCTTCCGTCCCGGAAACATCGATCTACCCGCTCAGACTCATGTTGCCAATCCCACGAACCTGATACTCCCAGACCAGATCACCGATCTTGATCTGTTGGCTCCCATGCCCGACCCGTCGTTCCTTCTCTCACAGCCTCTTGGTGGCAATCTCGACCTTGGCAACACCACACTCCCCGATTGGGACAATAGCCAGCTCCTTTCCGGCAGCATTGAACAAGCGCGCATGGAGCCAATGGAACTTCCGGATGACGACTTGAATCTGGACATTGGAGAGGGAGATGATTTGGAGCCGACAGTCGCCTATGATGAGGGCACTAGCATTGAAGTCGGCCGTAACGCACCTTTGGAACGACGTCGGTCTGAGGAGTTTACCGGGTTGGGCAAGGACCTGACAGTGGACGACGATGATCTCGGCATTGATCTCGGCGAAGATCCTCCAACTGAACTCGCACGTGGCCCGGACCTCAACCTGGACGACGACTTGGATGTCACCATGGGCGGCACGGATACGGAACCTCGAATTGGCGGCTCCATCGCTGGCGACTTCCCTGTGCGACAACGCGAGGAATCGCCGCTATCTGAATTGGGAGAAGAAGAGGCCACACGCCTTGAGCAGGAGGTTGCTGAGCAGAATACTACCATGTTCGAACCCGAGCAAGAGCAGGAAGAGGAAGAATCCATCCATCAAGCCCGCGCCAAGCGCAGAAGGGTCATTGGAGCAGATGCCGAAACCATGATCTCAAGTCACCAGTTGAGGGAGCAACAGAACAACCGCGAAAAGATCCTCAAGCCTGCTTCGTTTCTGCCTCGTGACCCTCTTCTGATGGCTTTGCTTAATATGCAGAAGTCTGGAGGGTTTGTCTCAAGTATTCTGGGCGACGGTCGAAGTCAAGGCTGGGCTCCAGAGCTTCGAGGCATCCTTTCCCTCGAAGTTGTCTCACGTCCAGCTCAGAAACGCAAGCGTGATGGCGCGAATGTCGACAGCGGCGCTACAGAAGATGAGGCAACAGCTGAAGGAGAGAAGACCCCTCAATTGCAGCTGGAGTTTGAACAAGATGAGCCGACTCTGGGTAGCGGTGACATGGGCATTGGTGGTGACAACGACCCCACGCTTGGAGGATCTGATGACATTGTTCAACTTCCAGATGATCCTGGTTTCCAGCAGATTGGTGAAGATGAAGAGGACATCTTCTCACCCGTTGCAGATAACTTCGACGACACCACTGCGCCGCTAGTCCACCCTGCGGAAGCTGGACCCGTTTCATTAGGCACAAAGCACGCCGTTCACTTCTTGCGGGAACAATTTGGACCTGAAGCTGAAGAAAGCGAGTCAGAACGTCAGAAGAACAGCATCGTTTTCCAAGACGTCTTCCCAGAGGCTCGCACATCGCGAACAGACGCGACCAAGATGTTCTTCGAGATGCTGGTACTGGCGACCAAGGACGCGATCAAGGTCGACCAGCCAGCCAATGAGCTTGGTGGTCCTCTACGCATCCGTGCTAAGCGTGGTCTTTGGGGGCAATGGGCAGAGACTGGTGCTAGTGGTGAGCTGGCATCCCAGGCTCAAGCTGCGCCCACAGGAGATACCGACGCGCCTGCTGAGGCCATCTTCCAGGGACCATCCGAGGTGTCCGTGTCGGCGTAAAAGTTGAACAATTTGTGTGCCTGACAGACTTTCTTTGGGGCTAGATAGCGTCCGTCTGGCGGTGTTGGCTGGATACCCTTTCTTCGTCATGACTCATTTTACGTGGTTAGCGGCTGCTTTGGATGGTGTTTTGGTGTTGGTTAGTGTGGTGTTTCTGGATCCTTGGTCCCTTGTATTATGGTATCAGGATAGTAATATCAGCTTTGGCAGACGGAATGCATTCAGTACTACCACTACGGCCTTTGACGCTTTTCTCTTCCTCGGTTGCTGCAAGTAGAGCCGAGCTTGAAAATAAGGTTGGTTACAATCATGATACAGCGGATTGAAGTGCCCAGCTAGACAACGCGGCAACGGAAACAACCATGTGTGTCTAGTGGCACCTGCTCGTAAAGAAATACTGTTTCTGCAATAAATATAGGAGTGTGAGAAACACGCAGGCTTCAGCCACAGCCGCGAGGCGACGTCTGACAGATTTGGAGAGGCTGAAGTATGACACGACCTGCTGAAAGGCTGAAAGCGCATCACTTGTTCGCACGGCGCAAATGTACCTGCCAAGGATACGTCTGTAACTAGGCTACTTGCAGCGTCTAGAAGTCGACATGTCGTTTGCGAGATAGCGCTAGGCCGTAAGCAGAGACTCGAGGGCGTGTCTCAAAATAGGACCACGTCGTCAGAGGGCATTAGGGTTGTGATGTCTTACAGTTGTTCGCGTGAAAGCCGTGACTAGACGCCGGATCGCTACGACGGTGCAACGAGACCCCTGCGCCAGAGTACTGGTGCTTTGACGTTTTGGTCCACGACATTCATTCAGCAACTGCATCCCCAGAGACAGCACGCGGCCGTCTCCCAATTGCCTTCACCGTGCTCGCTCGCCAACAAAACACGTCTTTGTATCGAAACCAGCACCAATGCGATAATACAAGAACCGCGGGCTTCGTTTTCCACGCTAGCTTTGGACGGATAGGCCACGTTGGACCGCGGCGCAACAGTCTACTCCTGGCCATGCCAACATGTCAAACGCATCCACGCCCTCATTGCCCCTCTACAATGCCTCGGGCCTACCATCAAAGTCTTCGCGGCCCTCTTCGCCAATGCTGCAGCCTCCAGAACCCTTCAAGCGGAGCACCACGCCCTCTGTACGCCATGCGCTTTCACCACCATCTCTACCATGTAGCCCTGGAGACGTCTGCTGACCATGTGTGATTAGTCAATAACATCGGCCCATTCCCTCCTGTCGGCACAGGACACGGCGCAGAAACTCTCAACGTCGCTCACACATGGCCTCTCCGCCTCAGACGCCTCGGCGCGCATACACATCCATGGCGCCAACGAACTGCCGCACGAAGAGCCCGAACCGCTCTGGCTCCGATTCCTCAAGCAATTCAAGGAGACGCTCATCTTGCTGTTACTAGGCTCTGCTGCCGTCTCCTTTGTAATGGGCAATTTGGAAGATGCTGTGAGCATTGCCGTGGCCGTGACTATTGTGGTGACAGTAGGGTTCGTGCAGGAATACCGGTCGGAGAAGTCAATAGAGGCGCTGAATCAACTAGTCCCGCATTCGGCACACATCATTCGTGCTGGGGTGGAGCAACCGCGGGGCGGTCGCATGGCCAATGGTACTGCGACCGAGGGCGTAGAGTTGGAGAACTTGAAAGACACCACAGCATCACTGGCAGCTGCAGAGCGGAAGTCGACTACGATATCTGCTTCATTCCTGGTACCGGGCGATCTGGTCCTGTTCCACACCGGAGACCGCATACCAGCCGATATTCGCATCACGCACGCAGCGGACCTCAGCATCGACGAGTCAAATCTCACCGGAGAGAATGAGCCTGTCTCCAAGTCGCCAGACATC
Source organism: Alternaria sp. 'sect. Undifilum' (assembly GCA_024321975.1). Classification (NCBI taxonomy): domain Eukaryota; kingdom Fungi; phylum Ascomycota; class Dothideomycetes; order Pleosporales; family Pleosporaceae; genus Alternaria; species Alternaria sp. 'sect. Undifilum'. The sequence continues at coordinate 1,788,674 of JAJJZI010000010.1, read as the reverse complement.
ATCACACCTCCGCCGGGCATACAGCGACCATCTTCACCTTTTTACGCGTCCGAAGCCGCTGGAACGGTCGGCGCCGATGTACGACTGAACGATCAGAAGAACATCGCATTCATGGGTACATTGGTTAGATCGGGCTATGGGCAGGGAATCGTTGTCGGTACAGGAGGCAACACGGAGTTTGGCGCCATTTCTGCTTCTCTGCAGCAAATCGAGAGCCCGCGGACGCCTCTACAACTTTCCATGGACCGCCTGGGTAAAGATCTAAGTTACATGTCTTTCGGAGTCATTGCCTTCATTGGACTGGTGGGACTATGGCGGGGTTGGAAATTCCTACAAGTCTTTCAGATTGCTGTGTCACTTGCCGTCGCCGCAATCCCAGAAGGATTACCGATTATTGTTACTGTTACGCTTGCGCTGGGTGTGCTGAGGATGTCTAAGCGCGACGCTATCGTTCGACGTTTACCCAGTGTTGAGACGTTGGCTTCGGTCAATGTCGTGTGTACTGACAAGACAGGTGAGTTGAGCAACTCCACCAGAATGCAGCATAAACTGACTACGACCAGGCACACTGACAACGAACCACATGACTGTCACGAAGATATGGCATTTCGACGAAGCAGCACCGGTCGATGTGAAGAAGAAGCATGACTCTACGGACCTCGATTCACCTACGCGTAATATATTGCGCATCGGCAACATTGTCAACAACGCTCGCTTGTTGAGCGACCAGACTGCGTCGGCATCCACTGCGGCAGTACTGTCTTCAACTCTTAGTGGCGATGATAACTCTGCAACGAAGAGCCGATGGGTTGGTCAACCCACTGATGTCGCTCTTCTTGACCTAATGGACGCTTTCGGAGAAGAAGACATTCGGGAAATGCTCGGCGATCGCAAGTTTGAAACACCGTTCAGTTCGGAGAGGAAGTGGATGGGGGTTGTGGTTGGCGGTAATTCCGGCAATCACACTCCCGGATCCGACTATGCCTACATCAAAGGCGCACTGGAGAGAGTTCTGGACCGCTGTGATACGTATGTAACGGCACAAGGAAAAGAAGTGGTTTTAGACCAAGCAAGCAAGCAAGAAGCGATGAAGGCTGCCGATTCAATGGCGCAGGAGGGTTTGCGTGTTCTCGGCTTTGCGAGTGGTGCGTGCAAAGGAAAGAAGAGAAATGCCAGTGGCACCGCCTCACCTGCACCGTCTACCAACTCGGCACTAGGTGATGATGAGCAGTACTGCGGTCTTGTGTTCGCTGGACTGGTTGGTATGAACGACCCGCCACGTAAGGGCGTAGAAAGAGCCATTCGGAAACTAATGGCCGGCAAAGTCAAGGTCATCATGATCACAGGTGATGCAGAGACCACAGCTGTCGCCATCGGCAAGAGTCTGGGTATGCCAATTACACCAAATTCAGCACTTGGACGCTCAGTCATCCGTGGTGACGAACTGGATCGGATGAGCGAGGAAGAACTTGCACAGGCCATTGCGACAACCTCTATCTTTGCGCGAACTAGTCCTGAGCACAAGATGAAGATTGTCCGAGCGTTGCAATCGCGAGGCGACGTTGTAGCCATGACTGGCGACGGAGTCAATGATGCGCCCGCGCTCAAGAAAGCAGATATCGGCATCTCTATGGGTAGACTGGGCACGGATGTTGCGAAAGAGGCCGCAGACATGATTCTGACAGATGACAACTTTGCGACCATCCTCAACGCGATTGAAGAGGGCAAGGGCATCTTCTACAATATCCAGAATTTCCTTACCTTCCAACTCAGCACCAGCGCGGCAGCACTGAGCTTAGTGCTTCTGAGCACATTCCTCGGCTTCCCGAATCCGCTTAATGCCATGCAGATTCTCTGGATTAGTAAGTCCATTCTATTCCCACCCCCCTCTAGTATCTACTAACCATCCACCCTAGACATCCTCATGGACGGCCCGCCCGCGCAATCCCTCGGTGTAGAACCCGTCGACCCATCCGTCATGGCCCTACCCCCTCGCCCACGCCAAGCCCGTGTCCTGACCCGCCCACTCATTCAACGTGTCCTCCAATCCGCCACCATCATCATGATCGGCACCCTCACAACCTACTACCTCGAAATGGCCATCGACAACATCGTCACCGCGCGCGACACAACCATGACTTTCACCTGCTTCGTCCTCTTTGACATGTTCAACGCTCTAACCTGCCGTTCATCCACTAAATCCGTTCTTGCAGGCGAGATTGGCGTCTTCGACAATAAGATGTTCAATTACGCCGTTGCGGGTAGTTTGCTTGGTCAACTAGCTGTTGTTTACTTTCCGCCGCTGCAAAAGGTATTCCAAACCGAGGCCCTAAGTTTGGGCGACTTGGCGCATCTTGTTGCGGTAGCAAGTTGTGTGTTTTGGGCGGATGAAGGGAGAAAGTGGTATGTTAGGCGGAAGGGGAGGAGGGGGTATGGTAGGGGGTATAGTACCGCTGTTTGATTATAGAGGGGGTTGGTAGAATGTGACGATGTAGAAGCGGTATAGCGTGCAATGGAATTGCTGTTATTGATAATGTGTTCTGTGGGTAGCTATGTGTGAGGTGAAGACACGCGGATTTTGGGCTGACAATTAGTGTACCCGTCCAAGGTTATTGAGCGTTTTAATCTTGGCATTAGGGTGTCAACTTAAGGGGATTTTAAACTCGATTGTGCATTGGGCGGCCAGCACCAAAAAGGAAACCTATCGAAGCGATGATTCTTCTGCGGGCTGGAGCTGGTGAGCGGTAGACTGTCTGCCGAGTGGGCGAGAGGTTGTCAATACTTCAAACACCATCAGGGATGTCAGATGGGAAAAGCTTATCGAGTGGAACAAAACACAATGCAAGAACACACATGTGGGATGAGAGACTGAACCAAAATTACCTGGATGGACTCGTGTGTTGAGGTGGGCTCTGAGAAGTATATAGTATTGCTTTGCCCGACTACAATTCTTTACCTATCCTCTTTCCTCAAAAACCATCAAAACGAGCGGGGAAAGTTTCCATTAAAGACGGTGTCTTAAGCTCCTATGAGGGGGGTCAAAGGCTCGGAAAGACGGTGTCTATTTGCTGAACAGCGAACAAGTCAAGAGGGATTTCGAAACAATGACGCAAAAGAATCGTGTTTCTCGGTTCAGGAAGATCGCAGTATCAACAAAGATCTTCCGACGGTTCTTGATCTTCCCATCTACACTTTTCCGGAAGTATACATGTCTGTGCAGTGGGATCCGAAAGTCTTTAAACATTACTACATGTGTCCGTTGTCCGATCCAAACCTCAAAGGGATATTCGGGCGTGTTTCACAGTATGTGCATGCGAATAACAGAATGCCTCTGTGTACATCGTCACGAGCCGGAGACTAGGTGGTGGAAAAATACCTAACGAAAGCACTCTGCGGTCTACTTTCTTCTTTACTGTCAACCTCCTAGATCCTCTAAAATTGTTTAATCCTAAACTCCATGTACCTCTCTGCCTCTGAATTGAAAATCACATTCCTCTAACGTGTACTTGCACAAAGAGAGTCAAGATTGAAGGGTTATGTACGATGCCAAATGGGCTTTGATCGAATGTTTTGATCTTCAAATGATCTACCTACCTGAGTTCTTTTCCGGATCTAAACTTCTTATTACCAAAACTTAGCTAGAAGCGGTCCAAGGACACTTGCGCAGCTCTGTCAGTTAGTGTCGGAACAATTAGTATATGAGGCGTACGTCTGAAATACAGTTTATGCACTCAAAACACGCGGTCGAATATTGTTGAGGAAGACTTGTTGGCGTAAAAGGATGTCAGACTCGTCGATTGGAGTGGACCCCCCACCCTGTGCTGTGTTTCTTAGCCCGTGCATGATCCTGTATCGCTGTCACTATATTGCATGTCCTATTCTTTATTGAATTCGACGACGTCGTCATAAATGTCTGGCGAGAAGCGCGTCGATATTCAGCTGTGCGGCTCTTTTCGTACATGGTGAGAAAGACAAGAGGGATGGACGATAGGTCGGACGAATCCGGAGTCCGCGGGCGGACTTTCTCTCCGCTTCCGCATCTACCCCTATTCAGTCGTGCATCGCCTACGACGCACCGTCGTATACAGGCACCCCCAAGGATAAACAGCAACGAATGACTAGCGCCGGTGCGGTGTCGACGTTTCGGTTGTTGATTGTGCGTTTGCGAAACTCACTGCCACTGTAGAGGATCCTGTGCGGCTTGATCTATATATACGGTAGGAGGCTCAGCCTACGCCCAAGCTTTACTATCATCTTGGACAATTGCTCGCATGCTTAGCAAGATCTCAATCTCTCTCAGCCCTATGCGAGCTTGAGTTTGAGCTTGAGCTGTCGATGTTTTGTCGTTCTTCCCATCTACTACGAAACTTCTCATGAAACTCCTTGATACCCTTGTTTTGCCTCGCCACGGATACTCTAGACATATTCATCATCGAACTCTCCTAACAGTCCAGCTCAACCACTTTGATCCACCTTCAAATCCACCTTCAACTCGGTCATAATGGACCTAAACGCGGTGGTTAGTATCGCACTCTGAGCAACAATGGTTACCTAACTTAAATTAGCACGATACGTGCAAGATGCGAAAGGTTTGCCTTACTATTTTCCTCTTACGGGATGCCTTCCCGTTGACATCTACTGAAGGTCAAATGCGATCGTAACGATCCCTGTGGCAACTGCATAGACGGCAACATACAATGCAACCGTACAGCTTCAGCTCGAAGCACATCCAAACGACAAAGAGGCGCTGAAGTCATGCTGGCGCAGAAGCAAAGTCGACATCACGGGCTCCAAACGTCACCCGCATCCTCTCATTCTCCCAGTATACCTCCATCGACGTCAATAGTGGAAGCACAGGACTTCATTCGTCGGGAGATTAAGACCGGAAATCATATGCCTCCGGAGAGGCTAGCTGTTCTTAAAGAGGCGATGTCTTTCGTGAACCATCTCTCTCAGGTCAACAAGCCGTGGGAAAGTTCAAATTTGCCTACTACGAGAGTTCTTGACGTGTTGGAAGATATATCCTACCTTAATATCGAGGTTCTGTTTTGGATGGTCCGTGGTAGGTTTTATGGTACCCATGACAACGTCTCACAGCTGACTATTGACCTTAGACTTGAAAGGACGAAACCTTGGCCCCCATGTGCTGGATTACTTCAAACACGTCTCGCCGAAATCTCTCAAGAGCATGAGGCACGCTTTGATCTACAGAACCGCGAATCCCGAAACCCTGCTGCTCTATTCAATATGTGTGAACTCCGCTGCCTTCAAGTTCATCAACACTGTGCTATCGGAGGACAGTATGGAAGAAATGGGAGTAGGTATGCGTGAAAGTGCTGCGAAGTATCTCCAAAGTATCAAGCTGGCCATGATGCGCATTCATCTCCTATCTGCTCCTTCGCTTGTCCTTCTACAGGCTCTTCTATGCAGCGTAAGAGGCTCTCAAAAGTTACGAAATCATCAGCTAAAAGACTACAGGCGTTCATTGCGCAAGGCGCCGGAGATCTAACGCACTGCTGGACGTCCATCACAGCTGCGTGTAGAATATGCGAAGACCTAGGCCTCGAGGCCCAAGTCAAAGGCTGCCGAACCGAGACAGAAGATGACATAGAGATCTACTACTGCTATACATGGTGTCATATCCTTGATAAGAACTACTCTATGATGCATGGAAAGAGTCGGTACATATTTACTTGAGTATGATGGTCTGGACGCGGCATTGTTTTCGCCTTTCAACAAAACCATGTCATCCTTACTATACACTTACTTACACTTCGTACCTATCCAGGCGATTTACATGTCCGAGCTTCAACCCGATCGAATCTCGAACAAAAGGTCACTTCTGTCAAGAGTCGAGATTGTGGTCAAGGACTTGCTTGAGAGATTAGAGCAAGTGTACACGAGAATAACGAGTGTAAGTCGACGCAAGCCTTGGGTTTAAGAAAATTAAGCTAACATGTCTAGCTGCATACTGCATCAGAGTCGTGGGTTGGTCTACACGCCGGGAATGAGCTAAGCACCGTTCACTTCTCATATCATTCGCTCCGGACTTCTATTCTACGCTCAAGACAAATCTGTCAGCCGGGGGAACAGCGTGTTGACACCGAGTGTCTTCAGTCTGCACGCATGGCCATGACTACTCTCAAGGTCATCCAGGAAGAGTCTGTGACCATCACCGATGTTCGAGCTTATGTATCGTACATGCATTGGTAAGTAACTACTGCCACTTTCCATATCCTGACTAACTGACCTCAGGACCGTGCTATATCACCCGTTGACGCCTTTCTTCGTACTATTTTGCAACATCGTATCATCCTCTATCGAGTCCGATTTCCAGTTGCTCACCGCTGTTACGTCACAGCTTGACGGACTGGCCAATCTGAGCCCACCGATTGCCAAACTTCAGACACTTTTCAAGTCATTCATTGGGCTTTGCGAAGGCCTCGTCACCAGAACCCAAAAGACGTCATCACATGTAGCGCAATGCGCGCACCCACAACAAGCCGTCGGACATTTCCGAGCCGTTGCGTTTGCACCACAGCCTTCTGTTAAGGTGCCTGTGAACACGAATGGGACCAACACTGAATATGCAAATCCAGTTCAGCCCGCTGACGACATGGCGATGGACTTTCCGACTGAAAATGGTCTAGGCCTACCTGACCCAAGCTGGGGATTGTTCGACACTCAATCTACGATGGGATGGCTAGACGCTGACTTCTCATTATTTGATGGTATCCAATGATACAACGATGCATATGGATGTTAAGGATTTGGCCTAATTTGTAAAGTCAAGTCCTCCACGATTATCACCCTTCCACCTTGATGCTTCATCGAACGAAGGCCATGCCAGAGGAGCAAGATCCAACTCATACGAACCATGAGCCTCTATGCGCCTACGGGAGCATGTTGGGATAGCCGCCTTGGTGAGAGTATCCCTTGCCAAGATGCTCTGAGAACTCCCGACCACTGTATTCTACCTATGCACAGCCCCAGAATGTCTTAGCCTAAGACAGCCAGTTTCAGAGGTACCGGCCGGATTTTGTCTTTTTATTCCGCTGGGAAATGCGCACTACAGTGTCGAAGAGCTTGCGACAACTACGAAAATCTTAGCGTGCTGACTAAAAATAGCCGGTTCCGTACTCCAGCATCTCACCTTCGCTGCTGGGCGAACGCCGCGAGACGAAACATTTCCATTATAGATAAACCTGTAGGAGGATGTCAAGGAAAGTATGTTGTCAATCTTACGTAGCTTCATTCGTGTACCAAATACCATTTACGATCATCGCTTAGTGATAACACATACTTCAACTACCATTCCCATACAGCACAGTTACTATTAGCATCGTTTGATCCAAACCTTTCCTTTTGGCCGATATGGACATTTCCATACAATTAGATCACCCAAAGGCTATCTTCAGCAATGGCGACTCAATCACCGGTAATACCGTCATCTACTGTCCTGCAGGCGTTACCACTGTTTCGAAAATTACAGCGGCTCTAGTTGGCGAGAGTGTCCTATCTTATACCGACATAACCGGCTTGTTGCTGGACCGGAAGCAACAGGATAAGTATCGTGTAAGTGTAACCTAGCATCGCGCTGTGTTTTATCCCAATTGAAAAGGCTGTTAGGCTAATTCTCATTCGTGTACTTAGTTTGCACACGATTTACAGATTATACTTCCCTCTCATCACGATCGAGGGGATTCGGGTGCGGAAAAGCCGGTAAGGCTGGGCTTCGGGTACCACAGCTTTCGGTTTGTATTAAGAGTAAGTTACCATGTTATTACATGCATACCTTGTACGCAAGGATTCGTTACTAAGTCATATAGATCCCTGATGCGGCAGAGTGTAGCTCATATCCTCCGAATTCGCCAGCTTTATCGCTCGTATACGATGAGAAATATGCAGTCCGATCGGCATTCTCTTCACGCGTTATGCTACCACCATCAATGCACGATCTCGTCGACGGAACGGCGGTGTCATATCGTATCGATGTAGCAGTAACCAGCAGGCGCAACATCTTCAAGTCAACAATGAACAAAGTAAGAGAGACCAATACCCTGGGAAGAGACTGCCTGCAACTCAAGTGTGCTGTCGCTAACAATATGTAGAACTTAAACATCACAGTATGGCCCATGGAAACCCGTCATCAATCCCTCGACTCCGAGTCCAAGAAACCCAGCGCATTCCCCTGCGTAAAGAAAGTACAAGCAACCATCATGGGCCCATACACTCACATTTCAACACCACTCCTCTCTCAAACCGAACCCGTGCATTACCTCTCTACAGCCGCCTCCTCAGCTCAAATATCAATCTCCGCCCACTTCCTGCCAAATCACTCTCTCCTCCGCAACCACCACATGACCATGCGCCTCAGCGTCTCGAAACTCAACTCCTTCCCCTATGATCTCTACCTCCAGTCTTTCCAGACGCTGTTAGTCGGGTATACGGATATTAAAGCCAAGACTCGATCTCGTACAGATACACAAACCTCGTGCTGGACGATTCAAAGCAAAAGCAACCTTGCTTTACCTGTCCTCCACGACTTTGAAGGCGTCGGTGCCGAACAGGAGATTGACAAGAATCTGTGGGAGGGCGAGCCGCAGCCGGAGATCATTGTACCAAGTTTCGACTCGTGTAGGTTGGCGAGGAGGTATGAGCTGGATATCTCAATGGAATTTCAGTGTCGGGATGCAAAGGTATGGTGAATATGTGATGCGGGAGATAGCTGCGAGATGGTGATTAGTCGAGTGCTTACTAACAGGATCTAGGATCAAGCGGGTCGGGTACTATTCGTTCAGCTGAGGACACCGGTACATGTTTCTTCTGGGATACTTCCTGGCCGGCAGCTCGACAGTTTGGATGATAAGAAGTTGTTCCTGGACGGAGAGCTGGTGCCCATCAACATGTGTCCAGAAGACGACATTGGTATGCACGACGAGCATCGGCATGACGCTACTCAACGGGCGGAAGTTGAATTCAAGAATGACTCTATACCAATGGACGAGCCGCCTACGTACGAGGAAGCCACCAATGTGTCTCGATGGTCTATAGATACGGTGATGACGTGTGGTCTAACGGAGGAGGAGGAAGAGGAGGGAAAAGAGGAGGAGGAGGAGAAGGAGAAGGAGAAGGAGAAGGAGAAGGAGAAGGAGAAGGAGGAGACGACTGCCCAAAGTCTCATCAAACATGATTTAACATTGTCTCAGCATTCGGTTCGTTAGATTACCCTCACCAGAAATCCATGGTTGCCCTTTCTTCCCCCAAGAATTCCAGTTCGCGGTCAAACAGGTCGCCGTCGTGCTGGACGCCTACTTTGAATATGACGTCGGTGCCTCGTGCGGTCTTCCCGTCGCCTATTAATAATAAAAATTCAAAGATATCGGATACGAAGGGAATTCGCTTTGCGTATTTAAACAAATGTTGAGATTCGCCAGTGCGCAGAAGATGCGAATAGGTGAGACGAGTTTCGGATGATTGTGGTGATTGTCATCATGGCCTGGAAACGTGTAGAAGATTTTCAAGTCTGATGGATCTGCTCGGCCGATAGATTCGTATCGATTATGGAAGAGGCATGGGCGAGGGAACGTGCTCGTACTACCTTCCCTCAAAACCGATCTTTGAGTGTCTGGCCATCGCCGCTATCTTGACCCTGGCAAATCTTATTGTCGAATTTTTATTATTACGAAACTGAGACGTTCAGCGTACACACGCGCTCCAGTATCCTTCCAGTTGTCTTGGGCGTGGTCTTCTTCTTGCATAATCAGGCATCGCCTGCCTTAAGCCGTGCTACACCCTCATCCTCCTCTTCTTGCCCCTTGATATTCCCACACATCCATGTTATATCAACTCGACATCCCCCGTCCCACACCCCACACACCAAGCCCTCACCGCACTCCACCTCACAACCCAAACATCCCCCCTCTTCATCTCAAATCTACGATCAGTCCCTTTGACAAATATCTCCCCTACATCGCGCAATGCCCTAACGAAAACCGCTTTATCATCGTCCGGCTTGTCAATCATGCTGATGCCACCCGTTGTATCATCGAGTCGTTGTAGTGACGCTGGGAATTGTGAGAGGAAGGATGATGTGTAGTGAGAGGAGATGAGCGCTTGGTGCGACGTCAGGTATTGATGTTCAGATGGGGAGAGGAGGGGTAAAGGCGTTTCGAGGGAGGTTGCGTGCAGCGATTGAATGTGTAGGGGATGTGTGTCAATCTAAGACTGAAGTGTCAGTATACCGCCGTAGATAATGGTATAGAGCAAGGAACGACCCTACTTTTTTGATCCTCGCCCTCAAGAAACTGCGAACTAGAAACTTGAATCGCTCGAGCTCAGTTTGTATAATGATGAGTTTAAAGTTGGTTTTCGGGTCCATGTTGCCCGTTTGATCTTCGACAAGTTCAATCTGGCTGCGTCATTAGCTACCTTGGTGTTGCGCACGCTCATATCGTCCATGCGCTCACCTGTCTCTGGATTCTCTCCAACACCCTTCCTATAAGCTCCTCAGGCCAAGGCAATATCTCTGGTGCAACCCTCTCTGCAACCCAACACCTCGTCAATTCCTGCAAGTCGCATGCCTCCCTCGGCGTCGACTCAACCGCGATCTCTGCAAGAAGGTCGTCGATATTCATGGGGTGTGTTTCCCTCTTCCAACAAGCCCAGTCGTACAGTTAGGGCACGTAAACGCACAAGTCGGTATGCCGCGCGCCTTAATCGTTCGTTTTCGAATCCTGCAGCAAGGCGTGCAAAAATACTCGAGGTAAAGACGGAGAGAGAATGATAGATCTAAGGTGACGCATATGGCAAGTACCCGGGGACACTGCAGGTGATGAAGCGAGATCTGATGTATGTGTCAGGCGAGATGCATGTGTGCGTTGGCTTGCATGCAGATGCAGATGTTTGGTGGGGCAGGGATGCGTGATGCGGGGAGCTCTTCTCGCTACCGGTAAGTGCTAGCGCCGACGCGTCCGACGCGTCCAACACGCGACGGAGAAAGCCGCGTCGGGATCCAGACGTTGATCACGCCGAAAGAAGCAAGCAAGCCGCAAAATCGCCCTGAAATGAGCTAGTATCGTGCAGCTATCAACTGCCGTAGTATTTCTATATGAGCTACGGTTAGTGTGTACCCAAGTGGCTCAACATAAAAACTGTGCATGGGGTTAATGCTTCGCGACTGCAATTGGTGAGATATTCTTTGATTTCTGTTGCTCAATCAATTGCAGAACTTCTTCAAGCTACCCTTCCTCCCTCTGCATTACGTACAGCCATGACTCCCTCACGAATCTCTGTAAATACACAGCGAACAGCAGAATGGAAGCAGGTGAGCGTGATAAAGTACATGGAGAAGAGGTGGACGCGGGACAAGGAGGATACAGGAGTTCAATCTGGGTGGATGCCGAAGATGATATCGAATGAATTGTATTAAGAAAAGTGGCAGCAGATGCCGTGTAGGTGATTAATGCTTTGGAGGCACGTAGACCTGGTTTTGTACTTGGTTTCGTGATGATTCTTAGATTCTTGTTCTGAAGAACATATGCAGGCAGTGTTTCAGCGCTGCTAGGCCAGGAGAGATCCGTCTGAGGATGGTACTAGGAACAAAGGAAATGAAGAAGCTCGCGAGGCAGCCTTCTTTGGACTGCGCAACGCTCGCCGTAGACAAGATGGGTATCCAGCAATCCCGATCAAGAAATGGTAACGTTTACCCGGGCCCGCGGCACCGCAACAAGGGGTATAGAAACGAAAACGGGGATAGGACACCCGAAAGATCAGATGCAGACAAACTGGTGCCGCTGTGCAAATATTCCCAGAGTAACGCAGGTCAAATGGAAGCGCTCGAACGCCCCGAAAATGGAAAAGGACCAAACGCCAATGCTGTGGGGATCCAATGCCATGCAGCAATCATGGATAACGCCGTGAATCAAATCCGCCATGAGTTAGTTTAGTTTCGTTTGAGTGTTGGTTGTGCAGGCTCAGTAAGAGGCCAAGCGACGGGAAGCGGCATTGACGCGTCCGACTTCCAAAGAGTCATTGCCAAGGGTGAAAAGGTTGTTTCCAGATCTTGTACGGCCCATGGCTGTAGGACTGTCTTCCATCTGGCAGTGTTGGCCGAAGGTGAAGGTGGTAGCACGGTTGAGTTTGGCACGCGACTTGAACTTGAGTTTGTTGAGGCCACGCTCACACGATTGCTCATGCTCTTTGGCATCCATGCGGAGGTAGTTTTGGGGATAGCAGCGAGTTGCATGTGCATGGTAGAAGGAGCTGTAACCGCCGTCGAGGATATAGACTTCGGGGAACGAGAGGTAGGGATATTGATGCGCATTCTCCTTGCGATCCTGTGAGCGAACAAATTTGGCCCTGTTGCAGTTGTTAATGATGATCGAAGACGGGGGAACATTGAATCAACTTACATGAGAGGAGCACGATGCGCCGAGTACTCGCAGTGGAGTACCAAGAGAGTGTTCTCACTCGATGGAGCCTGGAAGAGACGCTCGGCAAGCTTCTCCTTGTCACAGAAGTTCAATGCACCTTCAATGTGACCACCATTGTATTCGTACTCGAAGCGGCAGTCAAAAACCACCTTGTTGTCATACAAGTGATTGTAAGCGCCATCCAGGACTTCCACCAACGTCTCGTGGGTAATACGCGGAAGGCTCTCGGGCTCGCTAGTGGTGAAATGGGGAAGCTTGAGTGGGTTGGCATCATCGACATCCATCACAGACTGAAGCCCGCTAGGCTGGTAATCATCCTGTTCCTGCTTGGCATTCATCACTTCACCGGGACTTTCGAACATGCTTAACGATCTGCGGAACTTGCTGGGACGACGAGAAGGAGGACCGGCAGGCTTCCTGACAGCAGCGTGGGGGGAACCATTGGCACGAGCGGCAGTAGAGTTGAGAGAAAAGGGCTTGGGTTTCAACGCGAAGAGAGAGCCATTGGAAGTGGGACGACGTTCTTGAGGTGGTGAGGCAGCGAAGCACTCGTCCAGGCTCAACGACGAAGTCCGAGCAAAGTCACCACATCCAAACTGGAAAGCAGGCAGCGGAGTGCTCGTTGGCTTCTCTTGGTCCGTGAACGACACAGTGTTAGTGGAGTAGTTCTTGTGGCGCGAAAGAGAAGGCCTGAGAAGAGCGGACTTTCGGCGTCTACACCCTGTTAGCATTGACTGAGTGGTTGAGCAGCTGGAGGAGTACTGACTCGGTGGCTGACACTGGTCGTGGGACCTCGAGCGAGGGTGTGGAGTATGTGGGTGGGGTGGGTAGCTCGTCACATGGAGTGAACATGTCGCTGTCGGATCCTGGGGTCACCTCGGGGGAGGGAGAGGGCAGGGGCAGGCAGCGGTCGTTGATGAAGCAGAAAGGTGCCTTGTGGGGGAGAGGGGATATGTCCATGGAGTCTGGTGCGAAGCCGGGCGAGGAGGAGGGGATTGGCGGAGTGGTAACGCCTTCCCATCGAGCTAATGGGGTCGTGGTTTCTGTTTGTGCCAGTCAGCCCCGTACTTGCCCGTTTGGAGTGAATGCACAACCACTTACCCCGTGCGTCAAGTTGCTGAAAGAGATTCGATGTGAAGAGCGACCGGCGAGGCGTCTGGAGCTGGGGGCTGCAACAAAGGATGTCAGTAGCGTAATGGGAAAGTGTAGAGAGGGACAAAGAGGGATTGTACCTCTGGTCCATGTGCAGGTTGCTCGACATGTCGGCAGCCAGGCTGGTGGTGGGCGACGAGCCTCGCACGGGCTGGAGGGTGAAGTAGTCTCCCCCGCTGCTCTTCTTCATGCTGAGGTCACGGAAGTTGAAGCTCTTGGGGCCCAGGCTGTGTGCTCCTCCAAATAACGGCTTGGACTGCGGCAGGTCACGTCGGTATCCCCAGGGACCGGGGATAGCGGGCGGGTGCATGGCCGCAAGAGGCGAAGACATCTCCATGGTGGGTTTGTGGGTTGGCAGTGGTGGTGGTGGTGGTGGCTATCGTGGTACCGGGCAACGGGCGGAGCGAGCGTTTGCAGGTCTTCACTGAATGAAATGTCGGACGGGAAGAGGCAATACTGGCGATAAGCATGCAAGACGGGAAAGCTAATTCCAATCTGAAGATGCTGGGTGAGATATGGGGGGGGGAGGTGCTCGATGGGGGTCGTGGGCGTGGTAGAGATGCTAGAGGCGGGCTCCGGACATGAGGCTGAGGCTGAGGCTGAGGCTGAGGGCGTTGGGGCTGCAGGCGTAGTGGATGGTGAAGGAGGTAGCGACTGCCGAGACGAAGCTCTTCCAGATGTCCAAGCAAAGCAGCCGTCGTCCAGGATCCTCAGCCAACTTAAAGAGGGGATTGGGCCTTCTTGGGTGCGAGAAGGATGGAGGAGAGGAAAGCGGAAGCAGGTCACGCAGCTGGATTTGAGGATGCCGTGGTTGCTGGGGTAGCCCGCTGCTGGGTTCAGGTTAGGGCCGACGAGCAGGGCGTGGGCTTGAGAGCTAGGCGCTTGCACACACCGGAGGCCTCAGTGCTCACAGCACGGGACGAAGAAGACTGGGGACTGGAGTTTGCTTGCGCAGGCCATGCACCCAGCAGCCCAGCAGCGCAGCGAGCTACAATGGTGTGCTGTTGATCCGCAGCCTCTAATGCCGCCGCAGGTACACCGGCCGCTGGTTTGATCTCGATCCCACCTGGTCCACCATGGCGTAGCATGCCTATCGCTGCAGCTAGGCACAAGCGTTCGCAGCTGTTCCATGTCCTGTGTCCTGCCCGACAGTCTCGACACCAGAGTCACCCAAACAGGCCCTGCTGCACCGCAGCCTTTGACATGACATGCGTCTCGGCGAGGCCCAGTTCCAGCTGCATCGCGTTGCCAGAGAAGCAACGCCTTAGCTCGGCACGGATCAGACGCACGCGGAATGGATGCTCCCTGCAAGCCCGGCATGATACGTGAAACCATGAGTTCGCTCTCCGCCCGCCCAAACTCGCGCCGCCGAGAGAATTTCTCCCTTCGGAGTGGTTCTGCGTGGGCTGCTCTAGCCGTGCTGCGTAACGGACACAGCGTCTCCAAGGGAAACCATCACAGCTACCCACTCGCTACCGAACAAGCACCCGTCAAGCATTCCCTAGGCATACTGCCGCACGCTGCATGCTAGATTCGGAATCAAACCACCCCAGCCCCAGCCTCGTCAGGACGCCTGCGAAGTATCTTGTTTCGTCATTGTTTGCCATGTCTGGGGCCAGCAGCAGGCTTGGCGTCTCTCTGCCAGGGAACCGCCTCGCTGTAAGATGGCGTGCGGGACATGTAATTGGCTGCCCTCCCTCGTGCAGCGACTCAGTGGGCGAGCGGGAGATTCTCACACTGAACTCGGTGCAGGCCTCATCAAACAGGAATGGCTCCATCCAACACGCTACCACGCTAGTCCCGTGCTCGCGATCGAACTCTCTCCTCTGCCATCGCGATGGCGACATGCGTCCAACGTCATAGCCAATAAGGCTGAGATGAGCTGCCAACTCTGCCATTCTTATCCGCCGCTTTGCTCCCACTTCTGCAAAGCCAGTTCACACTACTACCCACCTTTCGACCAAGCACCCTCGCTTGACCTCGCAGCAGCAGCAGCAGCAGCAACAACAACAACAACAAACGTCAGCGCAGACCTCTCGGGGAGACCGGGGGCCGCTGTCGTAGTTGCTGTGGTGCCATGAAGAGGCGAGCTGAGTCGTTGTTCGAGAACGGCGGCTCTTCCACCACCACCCTACCACCCTACCACCCTGCACAAAGCCTTCATAACCGGCACACGGATCGGCTGGGCCCCCCCACCACCAACGGGCTGACCCCTCCTTTTGTGGACCGCCAGACAAATACCAAGGCCAACTTGAGGCGCTTGTTGCACGCGTCTCCAAAAACAATCGTCTCGTCTCCAGGTGCGACGCGTCTAGCGTCTTGTACACAAACAACCGTCTTCGCGCCATCACCTGACCCAAACAGGTCAAGCCAAGTCTCACCACAGCGTCTGCGTCATTTACCCCAGACCTCGGGACCCGCTTCGTTATGCCGCCAAAGCAAGCCTCGCGTTTCGAGACCCTGAAAATCTGCACTGTGGTGGCAGCTTATATGCAAACTCTTTGTCATGGTGCCTTTTCAACCTCGTCGTGTCAAGCACCTGGCCGGACGCATCCGACATATTTGCAGCATCAAGCACATCAGCGTGGCCACTGTTTGTGTCAAAGAAAAAATCTCTGATACTGACTCTCAAGACCATGGCGGCACATGTTTCGGCCATAAGGGCACTCACCATGAAAACCCAGATAGCAAACTGAAGCACCTTGACGCGTTCGCTAGCATCAGCTAGCATCAGCCATCATCATCATCATCATCATCATCATCCCTTGCGTCCCGTTCTCCGTCAGCACGTTGCACAATGCACATCAGACCCTCTTTTGTCGGACAAAGGATTTACTTATAGTAATATACCTCGAGGGTTCCAGGCTCCAACAAGAAGCACGGGTTTCACCTCGATGCATGCGTGCCTTCGCTTGCGGCCTTGGGTGTTCTTGTCTCTCGGAGCCTGCGTTTTCTGAGACAGCGCGGGACGCTGTGACACGCGCTTTCAGCTTGTGGCTGCGGGGACATCCGGAGAGCATCCGCAGCATCGTCACATTCGAGATTTAAAATTCTCGCCAGTACAAAAGAACGTCAAAAATCTGCATGGCTGTTTCGTCTTTGCGCGGGGTACAACCTTTGGATTTCTAAACACACCATCGCGGCATCATCTTCCCTTGTCAATCTTGACGATTCATCATGCCGCCGGATGACGGTGTGGGGAGAGTTGTTTTTTTGCCCGGCGCCTCTCGCATATTTGCAACATTGTTGCCATGGCGATGCATGGGGTCAGACGCGCCTCATGTGTACCCAGCCGGCTCCTCTTTGCACAATCCATTCGTATTATACAAACTTTTTCGAAATAGTCAGTGAATTATATGCATATCGAGAGCAAACTTTTCAAAATATGCAAAAGGGGGTGGAGTTTTTAGCAGAGGCACCGACCATGCAATCTGCGATATCGATAGGGAAACACTTCACCGCCTGCTCCTTTTTTTCTTATTGAACACGTAGGGTCTTAGTTGCACAGAGCAACACGAAGTATTTATTAATCGACGCGCCCTCTCCAATTATTTCTGCGTCAGACCGACGGCATTGCATTGCTCCTCCACATCGGAAATATGGAATGCCTATATCTGTCTATTGCGGATTAATAATCTTTGTCGGTTCTCATGAGCAAAGATATTCATCGAGACGCAATCATTCCTTTTACAAGAAGCAGGGTGCATTGGATGATTTTTTTTTGGAAGGTGCAAGAGAAGAAATGCAAGAGCCGATTGGTAGCGACGCCAGATACCATACCACCCTACCATTCATCGAATTGATCTAGAGTTCTGTCACTGATGCGGGGACTGGTATCAGTACGACCGATGTCTTCGATGCGAGCATGTAGCACGAGCGGGTGATCAGGTTGGGGTAATGTATGTCGAGCCACAAACTTCTCCAACGTCTTTCAGATTCAAGATCCGCAATTACCTACCTCTTATTCACACCCATCTAATCCTCCCCGTTGTCATGGTTACTCAAAATATGCCTCATGCCCAAACCATTTCTTGCTCGATCGTCTTGCTCCACCACACTCAATGGCAATCCTTTCCCAATACCGCACAACACGAAAGCAGCCCACTTCCACCTGAACGGGTTAATCACAATCGTAAACAGGAACCAGTAGATGAGTTCAGAGTACGTGAAGAAGTCGAAAGCACCGCCGGGGGCCTTGCTCTTGATAAATCGCGTCATGTCGATCCAGCGCTTCATCCACCACGTACGAGGTCGAGCGAGAGGGTCAACGAGGTACATGAGCAGAAAACGTGTGTAGATGCCGATGTGGTAGTTTCCAACTGTACCAATAGCGTTGACATATGTACAGTTATTTGCGCAAATGGAAGGGTGTTCGGGCGGGAAGACTTGAAGATACCAGTTCGGTGGCTCGTACGGCTCGTCAAAAACCTCATCGGGCAGAAACCCCAAGCTGGGGCGCTTGTATCCCGTTGCCATGATGACGACGTCGGCTTCGATAAGTTTCTCGGACCCGGGACCGTTCTTGGGGACTCCTCGAGCGCGCTTGTTGAATCTGATGCCTGTGCCAGATTCATCGTAGCCCAAGATGTCACCGCGGAGCCAGGATGCTTTGCCTGAGCGGACGAGGTCGAGGACTTGGTCGTTTACCATTGGTGTTTCGGTGAAAAGGCCTTTTCCACTATTGGGTGCAGGGGAGATGTCGTAGAGATCGCGATAGAAGAAGAGACGCAGAATGTACTCTGGAATCCAGCTGAATATGGTCTCACTGCCGAAGATGTTCAGAGCGAGAAGACCGTCGATAATCGGGTTGCGAGGGATGATCCATTTCTCTGATCGAGCAAGGACGTTGGTATGTTCTGCTTCTGCGCTGGCAACAAATTCCAGCGCTTCCACTGCGGAGGCGCCGCCGCCTATGATGGCGACTTTCTTCCCTTTGGCGACTTTACCGTCGAGTTGCGAACTATGCCATATTTCTCCCTTGAAGTTCTCTTGGCCGGGTAGCGTAGGCATCTTGGGATCACCACAAGTACCAATCGCAGCAATTACTCCATCGAAGCGTCCGTAGGAGGGGTCGTTAATGATCCAGCGTCCATGATGGTCTTTGTATACCTTCTCAACACGTGTATTGAATTCAGTCTTACTCTCAAGGCCATAACGTTTCCAAAGCTCAGTGATTTGCGAAACGATTTGCTGCCGATCGGGATATCCTCTGCTCCAATGCACGGAAGGGTGGAACCGGTACATGACCGAATGAATTTGAAGACCAGACGTGTTATTCACTCGGCTCCAGATGCCACCAAGATTCTTCTTGGGCCCGGCTTCGAAAATACGACAGTCGAACCCATGTCCTACGATATGCGATGCAGCAGATACTCCTGTTAGACCTGCGCCAATGACAGCGATCTTTGGGCGCACAAGGTTCGGGTGCGGTGGTGGCGGTGTTGGTGACAGAACCCAGTCAAGCACATATTGCATGACTTGGTAAATGAAAAGGATGGGATGGGTGAGGAAGTATTTGATGTAACTCATGAAGTAGCCCATCGTGGCGGACGGCTTTCTTTTTGTGAGAGAAAAGAGATCAGGATGTGAAGGCAGAAAGACGATTGCAAGGTCTTAATGAGCATGAGTTTGACTTGATATTGGTGACGTCCATCCTCTCTTATGGAGCCGTGCGGAAACGTGCAGCTTCGGGGGTTGTGCCTCGTACATTACGACTTGTGATGTCACAGTGGGACCGCTGCATTGGTCTGGCATGTGAAAGGTTTCAAGGCTGCAAGACTGCAATTGGTCGCGCAAGCCGTGTTGGCGTTCGCTATTGCTTTTTGCAAGGACTCCTGCTCAAAGTCTTTTACAAAACTAGAATTGCTAAAGCCAGTCGGTTTTCAAATATCGTTTCTAGTGGGCAAAATTGAACAGTTATGGAACAAATGAAGGATGTTCCTCCGGATCGGCGACAGGGATGAGGCGGGTGATAGGTCTGGGAGCTAGGACCTGACACTAAGCCGAAAGCGTTCAACTGCTGCTCTTTGAGCTCCACCGCTTAGCTCGTCTCTTCACTCAACCACCAACGGTGGCTCCTGTAGCCATGTCCTTTTTCCGGAGCCAACCCGATGTAGAGACGCGCTTGTGTACGGCAGTCAACGTCGCCATTCAAGCTGGGGATCCGTATCAACTACAATCGATTGTACTTCTGGAGCCAGGCGAAGGCAATGTTTTTCCGCCCGATCATCAGGAACTCATCAAATCCTTGCAGCAGAATTACCCTGCGAGCAATGAAGATTCAGAGAAACGTCTTGAAGATCTTGTCAGGCGGGTCGTGACTGAAACAGCAGAGTCTGAGGACGAGGAGGGTAGACCGATACAGTCTTGGGGTTCGTTGGTTACTTTCCTCGTCGGATGGATGACATTTCTCCGAGACGTCGACGCAGAGGATCTAGTCCTGGTATTTGAGCTGATGACCGATCTTCAACCGTATGTTGACGAGTGTGAGCACCAAGTTACTTGACGCTAATGCAATTCTAGACGAGCGAACAGCGCACTGCAGCACCCTACTAAAGGCATTCTGATGCTTCCCACGATCATTTACTATGCAAAGGTATTCGCGAGAGTGGCGATTGGATTAGAAAAGAGACCCGACTTGACAGTGCATCTCATCACTACCGACGTGGACGAGGATGGGCAAAGCGAATCATTACCAGAGAGAGCAGCCAACATCGTACGACAGGCCTTTATTATATGCCTCAATGACCGTAACACGGTACCCGGTGGCATCAAAAACGGGAAACCTGACGGAAAAAAGGTTGGTATCTACAAGATGGCGAATACGTGCCTGAAGACCCTATTCCAGGCCGACAAACTGGGAAGCTGCGAAACCATCTTTAACAACATATCGAA
Source organism: Alternaria sp. 'sect. Undifilum' (assembly GCA_024321975.1). Lineage (NCBI taxonomy): Eukaryota > Fungi > Ascomycota > Dothideomycetes > Pleosporales > Pleosporaceae > Alternaria > Alternaria sp. 'sect. Undifilum'. Next base: position 1,768,194 of record JAJJZI010000010.1, on the reverse strand, counting down.
TTCGTCCCCACCATTACACATCTATCCAGCAGCAGAGCGCATCACCTATCTTTACTACCTTGGACGGTACCACTTTAGCAACACCAACTTCTACGGAGCTCAGCTCGTTCTGGAACTCGCCTACAGAGGCTGTCACAGACGTTGTCCAAGGCAGCGTCGCTTGATTGCTGTCTGCCTAGTTGCTGCCAACATTATCCTCGGGCGGTTTCCAAACGAAAATATTTACAACGACCCCGCATGCGTGGGCTTCCGGGAAGTATTCGAACCACTCGCTCGTGCGATTCGCAAGGGCAACCTCGAAACGTTCCGTCGAATAACGAACTTGGACCTCTCCCACCCAAGTGCAGAGTTCATGATCAAGTACCGGATCTTCTATCCAATCGGAAACTACTGTGAGGTCCTCGTGTGGTGGTCACTTCTCCGCAAGATTTTCATCCTCACTGGAAGCATAGGGGAAGCATCAAAATCCGCGGCTTTGCTCGATCTTAATGCAGCAGTCCTTATCTTCCGCTTTCTCGAGGCGCGCTCACTCATCAGAAACGCTGCAATGGCTGCACAGGACCGTGGCCCAGGCCGTCGCAACTTCGGCCATATCTATCAAGACCACGCATCAACAAACAAATCGACTTACATCGACTCGGACTTTGTTGGAATGGAAGGGGTGCAGCCATATACACACGAGTATGACTTACTGGAGATGGAGTGTATATGTGGCAGTCTCATCACCCAAGGTTATTTGAACGCATACATTGCTCAGGCGAAGCAGAAATTGGCTATACAGGGTGTGAAGACAGGTAATTTGAGTGCCGGATTCATTAATCCATGGGAAGTGAATAAGGAAAGGAATAAAGATGAGGTCCTTGGCTGGAAGAAAGAGGCTGGAGGCGATGGAGGGCAGGTTGTGAGGCTGTCGTTCGCGGCACCGGCTGGATCGTAGATGAGGTTGCGAATGATACCCTGGTACTGAGATTGGATAGGAACACACGCCAGTAAGACTTTATACATTGCCTGCGATGCTAACACAATGCATGTAATACATCCAAATGAACCCGTCAACGCCGATATGCTTCTATTGTTTGCATAGCTCAACCACTCCAGCTCGACCACCATTGGTGCACACCCGTCTCCCAACATCATAGTGTCAACAAACGACAACGACTGTATTGCTCCGAACCTTCTTAAAATAAGATCTCATTCCTCGTCGGAGTCTAAGATAGTCTGCGGTAGGCTCGTTGCCACCGGGATAGGATCAGTACCGTTTCGACCAGTTCTGGTCCGCACACGTACTATTAGAATCTCTCCGCCATAGCTTGGTGCCTCGACGTCTCGCAAGCCAAGTCTTGAAAAACACGCCGAGCAATCCGAAGAGCGCTTCTTTGGACCATTGAGGGTTGGTAATGGTTTCGTTCGGGATAGGTGCAATGGAGAAAATGACTAGATGTGGTCAAGGCCGCATAGGCTAGAGGAGAACTAATCGACACACTGTTTGGAAGGGTTGTCGACATCTTAATTCGACAACAATTGCGCTGTAGTGTCCAGTGGACTGTTGGTTGCTGTAGTTGTTCTCAAGTCGAAAGAGTCACCTACCCAAATATTGTGTAGCGCTTAACTCTTCAGGTGGAGAAGGTAGGAAGCGTATCGTATGGGAGTGGTGGACGCGGTCTGGTAGGAGCAAAGTAGGGTCTAATAGGGAATTAGAACATGGACGGGTGTGTAGAGAGAGTTAGCATGCGACTGTAATACTTCAACGTCTTATCAGCTTAGAAAACTCTACGCTGGTGCGCGATCGAACACAGCAGGTAAGCAAATGACAGATCTTACAACGTGGTGCGACTTACGTGTACGAGGTCCTTCCCCAGCTCCTGAAACCTTTTCCTGAGTAATAGTAGACCATGCTGCTAGTACATATCCGCTGGTACATACGCTGATCATGTAAGAGGGAACCGATTAGTTAGTTAATGTAATAAGATCCCGTATTAGGGTGGTTGAGGCCGGTTCTTCCAAGGCCTGGTAAGTCTTCTTGTACAAGATCTCCTATCCTTGACGAGGAAGTATGTTGGCATCACTGAGAACATAAGGCCAAGACCCATTCTACTTCGCAAATGAAACACACTGGAGTGAGTCGCTTCGGATGAATAAGAAATCGAAATCGTGCGTTCGAACTGCAAGCAGGTTGGAAAAGGTCAACGCAATTCTGTTTGCCGGATCAGGTCGTACCAAAACGAGCTGCAAGTTCTGCTCTTATAATGTGATTTTCTCATATTCTACCTCACACTTCCGTCTATTTTCCGACGTTGGTGAAGCGTAGGTACTTCTTGACCTCCCTGACATCGCCAAACTTCTTCCTCGCATCCTCGGTGCTGAAATTAGGCGGCACGATGACGTCTTGGCCCCTTTGCCAGTCGATAGGTGTAGCGATGCCCTTCTCATCTCCTGTCTGCAAGCTATCGATCACTCTTAAGACCTCCGCGGTGTTCCTGCCCGTGCTCGTGGGGTACGACATGGTAAGGCGGATTTTCTTCGCTGGATCGATGATGAAAACCGAGCGGATGGTGAATGCAATGCCACCGTTCTTCTGAAGCGCATCGAGGTCGTCTTGCGAGATCATATCGTAGAGGAAAGCGACGTGGCGGTCGGCATCGGCAATGATTGGGAATTGTACCGTGGTGTTAGAGGTCTCGTTGATGTCGTCGATCCACTGGTCGTGCGAGCTTAGGTCGTTGGCACTCTATCAGTAGAGTTAGTAGGCTGACCTTGATCCGTCAGTGAGCCATGGACACGTACCAAACCAATCATCTGAACGCCTCGCGTATCGAACTCATCCTTGAGCTTTGCGAAGGCTCCAAGCTCAGTTGTACACACGGGGGTAAAGTCGGCAGGGTGCTAAATGTTGGTGTACTAGGTCAGTACATGTCTCACTTGCAGTTCGTATGGGAAAATTTACCGAAAATAGGATAGTCCACTTATTGTCCAAGAACTTATGGAAGTCCTACTTGAATTCAGCATATTTTCCGCCGTCTTTTCGTTGGATATCCTCACCAAGTCGCCATGAGTAGTCTTCGCCTGAAAGTTAGGCGCTACACGTAGTCAGTTTCGTCCACCTCTTTATTGATGATCTTCTTCAAACAAGGCATACCAATGGATCCCAGCCTCAGTCGTGGTTGCTCAGCTGGAAGCGCGATTCCACGACGGAATAGCGGGGCAGCAGGACGTTGTGCCCTCAGGGCAGGGCGCGCCGAAGAGCAGAGAGCTCGGGAAGCTGCACGAGGGAAGAAGGAAGCCATTATGAAGTTTGCAAAATACAACCAGGTACCTGGGATGTGTTCTGAAGCTCTGGGACGGTGTCTACGGCGGCGATGTAGATAAGTAAATTGTGGACTTCTTGACACGGTGTCATATCGAATCCAAGGGCCCACTCGGTCCGAAGCCGGCTTCCTGGCCATCTTCGTACTCTAACAACCTCATCACTGGAAAGACGTTCTGCATGGTCTTCTCAGTCGACAGCATATCAAGGTATTCAAATTGATATTCCGTGTGGGAAAAGCAGCTGCGACTCTGCCATGCCTGTGCCACGCGTTCGACATGACGTCAGCGCGCGTAAGTTAGCACCGGTAAAGCTAACGACAGTGTTTCACACACCATCTGTATTCGCATCTTTGATGGTTACGTCCAACTCATTCTTTCGATACGCCTTTGCAGCTCCATTCATTGCACGAGAATAGCATATTACTAGATACTGTGACTTTGTAGGATTTGAATACTGCCCAACTATGCATCGCTCGTTGATAGTCGATGCTATCTTGGGTCTTCAGAGGCGCACAAGATGAGAGACGGGGCAATAAGCGGTTCTGATATCAGTGTCAAGCTCACCTAGATACAGAGACGTAGAGGCGTTGGGTACGTATGTATGAGCCATCTACCTCGAAGGCTATGATATCACAGCAGAACAGTGTCCTTTTTCCAGACGCATTAAACAAATAACTGAACACACCCTGTTTTAGCAAGCTTCGACTACATTTCCACGGGTCCACCAAGAGTTTTCTCTCATGCACTTATCACTGCAACAATATTCTACACATCTCCAGCATTGGGCACTCCAACTCGATTCGCAACTCGCCGTGATCCACCCAAGCCCTCCGCCTACCTGCTCGGTGATTTATGCACGAACGAGTGGCACTACCTGAATTTCAAACCTGAAGGTGCATACGTCGGTCGTATTTGCGCAGCAGGCCGTTCTTCACGGAAGGTAAGTGGCAGCCCACGTACAACAGGCTCGTAGCTTTTTTACTGACAATGGTATGTTTGGGCTCTCCAGTCTCTAAGAACAACCCCAGATCCGAACATGAGGAGTGATCACGTGATAACGAGTGTGCAAAAGAGATGTTTAGCTGCAACTAGATCAGCGTCAGGCCCCTAACATGGATAGATTTCCGTCGTCGGAACGGTGTATGTTGGTGCGTGAACATGTACTTGACGCAAACCCAATCTCTAATGCGCATACGCATTACTTCACGAGCTATATTCGATATCCGTGAGCCTTGAGCGTGAAGACTAGAAGAAGCATTAAGGGCTGGCTGCTGGCGGAGGCATGTCACGTGAGCGACCCATTCCTGATCTTGATCATGATGTCATCCCGCATCGCCGGAAGCCCGCGCTTCCAACATGAAACTTGGTCGCATGTGGCTGGGATCAGGTCAGGGCGACGCACCTCGCGGTGGAGAAACAAGAAAGCAAAAGCCGTTGAAGACCGAGCCCCGCAAATTGCGAGATCGCGCTGCCAGTTGCACAAACTGTAATGAAGCCTGTTGTGCTAGGTAATCCTCAATTCATCTTCGGCAACGCTTCACTAGCTACACCGGTTCTCCACGTAGACCAACATGTCTATAACATCCTTCGACAACAAACCCGGCACAGGCGGCTTCTTGAAGTTCAACTCCGGCCCGCCGCGCATATACCTAACATGCGCCTTGCCAGCACCGGAAAAAGCCCTTTTGTCTTGGCGCGAAGAAGGCTACGACGCGCAATATCTCCCCTACGATCCCATCCCGCAAACACAAGCAGCTTACATCCGGTCTCTGAAACAACTTTCCGAAACCTTGGATCTCGGCGAACATTACGCGATAATAGCTTACGGCGACGCAGCCAGTGTCGTCTTGAAAACAGCACAGAAACCGTTGGCGAAATGCTGTGCGATTATAGCGTTTTATCCGAGCTTGTTGCCCAGCCCAAAGACCATGTATCCGAACTCGCATCAGTTGCAGGTCCATGTGGCAGGGCTAAGTCAGGCTAGTCCGAGACCTGATATGTGCGAATGGAAATTGTATCAGTACGAGAAGAGTGCCACAGGCTTTGCGGACCCGTCGTCGCGAGCGTATTCGGAGGTAGAAGCGAACCTGGCGTGGACAAGGGCGCTGGCATGCGTGCGAAAAGGGTTTGGAAAGAACATAGACCTCGAACCAATCGCGCTAAGTCACTGGAACGCGAGGTTCGAGGACGATGATCCAGATCGCGCGAGTTTGAGTGTCGTAAAGAACATGACGCAGGACAGCCCGCATGTGACAATCTTGCCAACAATGGAGGGAGGCGTAGGAAGGAAGAAGCTTGAGGAATTCTATGGCGAGTTTTTTGTGCCTAGCTTGGTGGAGGACTTTTCCATACGGCTGGTCTCCAGGACAATGGGCGTCAATCGCATAGTGGACGAGATGGTCGTGTCTTTCACGCATTCAGACGAGGTAGACTGGGTTTTACCAGGTGTGCCGCCAACGAACAAGCGAGTGGAGATACCTATGGTAAGCATCGTGGCGGTAAGAGGAGACAAGTTGGTTTCGGAGCACATGTACTGGGATCAAGCTTCCGTTCTTGTGCAGGTTGGCTTGCTCGATCCTAAGATGGTCCCAAAGAAGCTGAAGAACGACGGATTGAAGGCGCTGCCTGTTGTAGGGGCAGAGGCAGCAAAGCAGCTTGTGGAGCCACAGCAGAGCCGATATAACAAGCTGTTGCAGATGCACGGTCTGATGGACGGGTTGAATGGCAACTAGAGATTGTCGTGCATTGTTGCCTGCGCTGTGTTCCGGAGTACTACTCAGTAGAATCACCTCATCAAGCTCGTATGCTTTGTTGTAGTCGTTCGATTAAAACTCCCATCCTACTCATCAACGATGTTTGTTATCATTGGATAACCTCTCGAGCTTTTTTTCAACTCATCAACCGATAAAAGCGCACGTTGGAAGCTTGTACTCATTGAGTACCCAGTACTTCCTCCTCACGCCTTCCCATTCACCCTTCTCATCCAGGTTAGGCACAGGGATCGTTTCCCACTCCGTATCAAAGCCAGCCTCGAAAAGATTGAATTCCACGATCTTATTATAAACATCGTAAACGATCTGGCGATCGGCCCCCATGCCGTTGAAGAAGCCAAATTTGCCTCCTTCGCCGTCGGAACCCCCAGCAGGATCAAGGAGCCCAATGACATACTCTGTGAAGAAATCGCGTAGTGCTTTGTACTCTTCGGCGAATGTGTCAAAGTAGATAGCGTCGAACAACTCGCCTTTTTCGACGAGACCTGGTACAATGTCCTGCCACCGGCCCTCATGAATGACGACGCCTGGCTTCTCGTGCCATCCTTGTTCTTTGATGCATTTGATAACATCTGGATGCGCCTCAATGATGTGATGAGCCTTTGGCTTCTTCTCCTGGAGGATACCATCAATGATACCCATTCCGTGACCTACATTCAATACACGAAGCCCTTCTGTCGGCACCAGAAGTTCCGCAGATTTGCGCATGAGAGTCGTCTCCCACTCCATCATGACTCCATTCGAAGAATCATCCAGTAATCGGTTGCGGTCGAAAGTGAGCTTCGAAGAAAGATAGTTTGGGTTCTCAGTCGACTCGTCGCCTTGCGCTTCTTCCTGGCTTACGTCCACTACATCAACACCCTCAGCCACCTCATCCACCTCATCTTCAACCTCTTCTTCCTCGTCGTCCTCTTCATCTGAGTCGTCATCTCCAAGAGGCTGGTATTGCTCCATGCGACTCAGCAGCATTTCCGCACGCACACCTGCGTCAACACAGAGCTCATATAGTTCCTTCAGACCCAGTCTATGCGCTACGCATCCTGGTGTTTCGCCATTCGAATCCAAATCGTTCCAAATCGCACCGTTCTCAAAAAGAAACTTGATGGTCTTTACAGCATTGTCCATCTCATCTTTAGGCTCTTCAGACGCATCTCCGTTTGTGTTTCCGTTGGCGTGCTTTGCGTCATCTTCGTCGGGCTCACAGGCAGCGATTGCGGCGTGCAGAGGCGTAAAGCCAGTCTCGGAATCTTGAACGTTTGCGGAAGAGTTGCGAAGAAGGTTGCGAAGGGAGGCGGTGTCGTGGTTTGCAGCGGCGAGTAAGATACTTTGGGTCTGAAGATCAGTTTGAGTGTCGAACTCTGGGTCGTCCATTGTTGGTTTATTGGGTGCTGGAGTCGTCTTTCTAGAGTGTTCGGAGGGGTAGTTGAGGGGTCAGGAAATTTACTGAGATGCTAGTCATGCAGGGTTCAGCCAGTAGGTGCCTCGGTGTCATGAGGAATTTCCCCCATGTCCTAGTTTCTGGAGAACAAAGCAGAATTACACTGTTTAAGCCCACGGGAATGATTTATTACATGTACTTAAATCGAAACACCATACCATCATTCGCTGATCCACGTAGTCCATCCTCTATAACTCATCAATAACACTTGAATCCAGGAACTTCTCCAGCTCCTTCGTTGGGGTGGCCGTCCTATCATCCTGTCCTGCTAGATACCTATCCTCTTCTACCAGGAAGTCAATAAATTCGTCATCCCATCGTTGACCCCATTTATGATCCTCCCAAACAGCTTCCACTACTTCCGCATCAGCATCAATAGCCTTAGCCACGTAGTCAAAAATCTTCTTCTCCTTCGGCTGATGTGTAAATATTTTCAGCGTCTTGTCAAGGGCCCTAACAAACTCCACGATATCCATGCGCTTAGAGGGGTTGCTAAGAGCCTCTGTAGTAGAGTATAGTGCGTAGACCTCTCTGTATATCGATGCATTTTGAAAGATTATCGCGTTATCCCCCAGAGCCATAGCACCGAGCTCGACAGATGTTTCCCAGATTCCGTAGGCGTCTAGACTGCCATTGTTGAGGAGGTTCGGAAGAGTATCGTCCTTGCACGGAGCCTGCATGCAAAACATCCCATTGACAGCCTCATATTCATGATCTTGTATGCCAACACTATGCATCATGTTATGTACAAAAACTCCCGCACTCGTCCCCTTCATTGTTCCAATCCTTCTGCCCTTCAGATCTTCAAGCTTAGCGATACCCTTTCGTTTATCGGCAATGAGGCGGTACGGGACTTCGCAGATGATGTGGATGAGGCGGATGTTGCGATGATTGGCGTATTGTTTGAGGCCCTGTGTTTCGGCGTTGGCGCTCAAATCAAAAGTCTCGCCCAAAGCGAGGTCGGCTACGCTGCCAGATAAGAGCGTCGCAGGTGTGCTTCCGTTGTAGAAGTTTTCGATGGCATAGGGTTGAGGCGTGTGCTCTATCCAAAGGAGAGAGCTTGCGATCTTGAGGCTGACCACATAGTGGAGTTGGAAGAAGATAGCAACAAGTAGAAGTGATGAACACATTATGTCAGAGTTAGGCGATGAGCTATCTGGCCTTGACAATGAAATGATACCCTTTGAGCCACATGTTATATATTCCTACTCGCATATCAATCGATGCGAGAGCTCTGTTACGCTCGGTTAATATGGCAGTGTTGGAATTATGCATGTAAGTTTATTGCAATCGGATAGATAATATCGAAGCAGGGATCCGTTCACTGAAGTGATTAACCATCCCGGATCGTCGCGTGGTTTCGTCACGCCATTCTATCCTTTCACACAAGCCCAACAGTCAATCATCGTCTTATCGGGGCATAGAAGAAGCGAGAGACATCTGGATACTCTAAGCGACACGCATCAGCTACTCAGAATCTGCCGCATATCAATCTCAGGCTATGTGGGGGAAACCCGCCAAAAACTACACTTTGGCGAATGCGACCAAGGAATTTCGATAAGATAGATGACAAATGGGCTGAGGAAAGGAAAGACGCACAAGTTGTTTAAATCTATTGAGATTGTTGACGGGACAAATTCAGACGTGGCTTCCGCCATCCCTACCCACCGTAACGCCATGGTATATTCACCAACACAATCAACTGAAGAGAATGTTCCCCAAATCAGTAGAAGGGTACCGAAGCACTCATATCCGTTACACAACCAGCCCTAGTGGGACTGTATCCAGCCCAGCATTTGGCCAAAAGCTTGTGCTTGTGACTGCTTGATCTTAGAGTCCTCGTAATCTCCATAGACAGCAAAGCCGTGAGGCACGTCAGAGAAGACTTGTATCTCATGCTCGACTTTGTTGTTTTCCATCGCTCTTCGTCCAGGTGTCAATGCTTCCTCCTCCGAGAACATGGGATCATCCTTGACAGCAGCGATATAGACGGGAGACTTGACAGCTTCGAGGTCCTCTTTGTATGTCATGGTTGGATGCGCCACAGCACCGGCCCTGAGAACGGGCTCTTTCTTGACAGTACCTTGCTCTACATCTTTTTGTGCTTCTTGACCCCAGGCAACGGTATCGGGTAGCTCGGATGCCAGCATAAGGATATACTTGGCGCCGAAGCAGTAACCAATGCCGTACATGCCTCCACCATTCGCAACAGCATCTGCATACTCTTCCCTCGCACTTTCAACAACCTTGTGAAGTAGCGGAAGGACCTTCTCTGGGGTATGACGAGCGAGCCACATGTCGATTAGGAATGACTTGATGCCCTCTGCTGTCCTGAGCTTGACTGACTCTAGCCATGACGCTTCCTTTGGAATCTCTGTCATATCAACAGTATTAGGCGCCGGGTCGTTGTCGAATTGGTCAGGCATGACGACCAAGTAGCCTTCTGAAGCGTACTTATCGGCCTGCAGCTGGTTGTTTGTAGACTTGACGCCTGTGCCGCCGGTGAGCATGAGCAGGAGCTTCGAGGGCGCATGCGGGTAGTCAGCCGGTTTCGCGATATAGCATTCGACGCCGCCTAGTTTCGTGAGGTCGCCGGTGGGCTTCTCGCCAGTAGGTGTAGGGCGATCTGTGGTACAGTGTTCCTGACTACTTAGTAAATGCGCAGAAGAACCGAAGACAACGGATGCGAGTTTTCACAGCGTCTTAGACGTAGTATGAGGCGTAGAATGCTCGGTCAATGTATATAAGTTCCCGTGAGAACAATTGATTCGACTTACACCCATGCTTGGCCCTTCTTGGGCTCTAGTGTCTCCGGGAAAGACGCTCTCTTGTGCTGGTTCTTGGGATTGTTCTTGAGGCTTATCTTGTGCATCGCTCTCAGGCGCACGCGTGGCAATGTCGTTATCCGCCATAGTGTTTGTGACTTGTGTATGTGAGTGCTGACTTGAGTGACAGCTGTCGTGAATGGGTCGTGACATGAAGGATCCAAGCCAATTACGTAGCCCCGCACAGCCACCCCAAGGCGTGGATTCGGTTAGAGCGGGGCTAAAGAGTCACGTGGTGAGACGCGTCGACGCGCTTTCTGAACTTCGCTGTGCCGCCACCCTCACACGCTATCTTAACACCACGCAGACATACACATATCACAATCAATATGGCAGAGGGGGCAATCACGCAAGGCGCTATTCAGTAAGTACCGAAAAGATCTACGATATGCTCTTTGCCAACACCACCCTAGGAGCATCTTTCAGCCCAGCGGCTGCTTTGTAGAACACCCAGTCCTGCAATGTGTGCAGATCAAGACGATGGAGCCCAAGGCGGGCGAGGCGAACCCAGTGCAGCGCTTTCGTGTCGTTTTGAGCGATGTTCGCAACTTCATTCAGACCATGATCGCGACCAGTATGTCGAGCGTAGGCACAGCAAGAAAGCAGCTAATCGCGTACAGCTGCCAACGACATTGTCACATCTGGTCAGCTCAAGAAAGGCTCAATAGTACGTCTCTTGAAGTACAACCCTCAGCGCGTCAAGGACAAGAAGTGCGTATTCTCACCCATCACAAGAGAACTCTTCTGACTGTTGTTAGCATCCTGATCATCATGGAACTGGAGGTCCTGTCGCAGTACGGCGAACTCGACAAAATCGGACAGCCCGAAGCTCTTGACACTAAAGCTACTGAAGCACAACCCGCGGCCATTTCAGGCGACAACTTCTACGGATCGAAGCCGGCACCCGCCCCACAGCCCCAGCGGTCGCTTCCTACTCACCAGAGCAATCCTGGTACTTCGTCACATCCTAACCTCTACCCCATCGAATCTCTCTCTCCATACGCACACAAGTGGACTATCCGCGCACGATGCACCGCCAAGAGCGACATGAAGGAATGGCACAACCAAAAGGGAGCTGGCAAACTGTTCAGCGTAAATCTGCTGGACGACACCGGCGAGATCCGAGCGACAGCTTTCACCGAAGTTGCTGATAAGCTGTACCCTATCTTCGAAGTGGGTACCGTATACTACATTTCAGCACCCTGCCGAGTCACGCTTGCGAAGAAGCAGTTTTCCAACTTGCCCAATGACTATGAACTGCAATTCGAACGCGACACTGAAGTCGAGAAAGCAGAAGACCAGGAAAATAAACCACAGATACGATTCAATTTTACCAAGATTGCCGACGTGGCCTCCGTCGAAAAGGACGCAACGATTGATACCATCGGTGTTTTGAAGGAGGTCGCAGAAGTTACTACGATAACCTCGAAGAATACCAACAAGGACTACAGCAAGCGAGAGCTGACGCTCGCCGATGACAGTCAGACATCGATCAGGCTCACCATCTGGGGAAAAACTGCGGAAAGCTTCGAAGCGCCGTTGGAATCGATCGTTGCATTTAAAGGTGCCAAGGTCTCCGATTTTGGCGGGCGAAGTCTGAGTCTGCTGAGCTCCGGCACTATGATGATTGATCCAGACATTGATGAGGCTCACAAGCTGCGAGGATGGTACAACGCTGCTGGACAGAATGCCACATTCTCTACACACCAGAACATGACTTCGGTTACAAGTGGATCCAAGAACGAAACAAAGGCGATCTCGGCAATCATTGAGGAGGAGGCCTACCTACAAGACACACCCACATACATGAGCCTTCGGGCATCTGTCTTGTATGTCAAGAACACGACGGTCGCATACCCTGCATGTTCGACGCAAGGTTGTAACAAGAAGGTCATCGAAGAGAATCCCGGTTCTTGGTGGTGCGAGAAGTGCCAACAGGCCTTCCCTGAACCCCAATATCGCTATGTGCTGAGCGTTAACGTTGCTGATCACACCGGCACGTTATGGCTCAGTTGTTTTGATGAAGCTGGACAAGATATCGTTGGCATGTCGGCAAACGAAGCTATGAAGATCAAGATGGACGACGACGAGAACGGTACAACAAACTTCATGAATGTCATGCAAGAGGCTACATGTAAAACCTTCAACTTCCGGGTGCGGGCGAAGATGGAGACGTACCAGGACCAACCAAAGTAAGTGCTGTAAGGCGTTATCTTGACACTCGCTAATATGTTTCAGGCCGCGGTACCAGGTCTTGAACTTGTACAAGCTCAACTATGCTCAGGAAGCCAACAAGCTCGCTCAGCTCATTAAGCAGTACGACCTGAACGAGGACAGCTTGTTTGTCAACTAAGATATAGTTATGTGAGTATTCAAGCGATCATTGTTCTGGCGCAATGGCAACTAGCAATGCAATATGAAAGACAGCAAGTATTCACTATATGGAGTGATGACACATGATTACTCTCGACGTTTTGCACTGGCAGTCGCATGAACGAGCCAGTTGTATCAGACCAGATACCTGTATGAACGTCTTATTCTCGTGGCCTATGTTGTCCGACATCACCCCACCACAACTACAAGCTCCATGACTCGCGAAGCTGCCCCTCTGCAAACGTCATTACCAATCATTTCCGCAGCTGCCGGAACGGCTTCGGAATAGACTATGCATTTACCGTTTTACCTAGGAATTTCTACCTTTCTGGCATTTTGGCAATCCTTCTGATCCTTCTTAAATGATCATAATCCGCGTCCTACCTCACCTGAGTCCCTTAGAAAATTGCTCCTAGCAATTAATCAATCCTATTCCATCATCACAATGAGTGACACGATGCGCGCAGTAGGTGTGTACAAGCATACTCAAATCTCTACAACATGAAAGTTGCTAACTCCGTGGAGACATCAAAGATGGCAAAGGCCCAATCGAAAGCCTTCACATCGCCGACATCCCCAAGCCGAAACTCGGAAAGTCGCAAGCGCTTGTCAAGATCAAGGCCTTCGGTTTGAACCGCATGGATCTGTTGCAGCGCGAAGGGCAATACCCAGTACCGCCAGGTGCTTCCAAGATTCTTGGTGTGGAATTTTCAGGCACGATTGCGGAGCTGAGTGCAGAGGGCGGAGGCAAAGAGGGCTTCAAAGAAGGAGACGAGGTGTTTGGTCTGGCATATGGAGGAGCGTATGCCGAGTATATTGCGGTATCAACACATATGCTGGTGAGGAAGCCAAAGGAATTGACTTGGGAGCAATGTGCCGGTATCCCTGAGGTAAGTTCATCTCTCAAATGTTATCCCCATAGCATTCAGACTACTTTTAGTTCTTCCTGGGTTCTCGTTCGCTCACAAAAACTTCGTAGACCTGGATCACTGCGACCCAAGCCATGTACCTCGTCGGTCACTTTGCTGCCGGCAAAACCATCCTCTGGCACGCAGCCGCTTCTTCAGTCTCGATAGCCGGCATCCAATTGTCCCTTGCCGACAAGGCCTCCGCCGTATATGCAACCACACGTCAAGACGCCAAATGCGACTTTGCCGTCAAAGAACTTGGCGCCACTGCCGCCTTCAACACAACATCTCAGAACTGGGTCGAGGAGGTAATGAAGGCCACCGACAACAAAGGAGTAGACATCATTGTCGATTTCATCGGCGCATCCTACTTCCAATCCAACCTTGAGGCTGTCGCCAGAGATGGGGTAATCGTCAACTTGGGCTTCATGGGCGGAACCAAGGTGCCAGAGGGTACGGACATCAGTGCATTCATCAGGAAGAGGTGCACCTTTGTGGGAAGCAGCCTGCGATCGAGAAACGAGGAGTACCAGGGAAAGCTCAGGGATCAGCTTGTGGAACATGCGTTGCCTAGGATGAAGGATGGACGGTTCAAACTCTTCGTCGAGAAGGTCTTGCCGTGGGAGAAGATACAGGATGCGCATAGGTTGTTAGAAGAGAATAAGACGAAGGGGAAGGTCATCTGTACAATCGACTAAGCAGGAGCCCGGAAATAAAAAAGTAGTATAGGACTAGGATCTCAAAACACATCAAGTGATGCCACTGTGCCTGTTGTCAACGTTGTGAGAGATTGAAGGCTAGAGCTCAGCTATTAACTATTACTCACCATTGCTAGCTTATCATGTTACAAGGTAATATCTATTCTAAAGTTATTTGCGTGAAAGGGTTAATCAATGCAAGCTCTGAATTTTAAAGTTCGCAATCTCTAGTCTGGCTCCCCAACGCCAAAAAAAATCTGACATTATAGGGCATGGCTGATGCATCAAACACCACCACAACCATCACGAGGATATCGCCAGAGCAAAAATACGACGTTGGCCAGATTCGAACTGACGCTCCCGAAGGAACAAGATTTCTAGTCTTGCGCGATAACCACTCCGCCACAACGCCTAGATTTAATAGAAAATTGATATGTTACTAATTAAATATTGTAAAAACAAAAAATCTGGTCAAGGTGCTGTCGGCCTACTGTGCTGAGAGGATACGTACGACAAGATAAGATCTTAGCGAGATACAACGATCGCGATAACTTTTAAGCGTGCGTCCTATTTACACACACATCTTAGCATGTGTTACATTGCGTTGTAGGATCTGTTTCAGGTATCGTGCACTAGTTTTTCATCTCGAATAGAATTCTTATCAATAGAGGTAGTTATTGAAAACTTTAAATACGAAAGTTCAAGATGGAGTAATTATTTATAGTTCTACTTCTTTACATTTCTTTACCTAGTTCTTTCTTGCTGTGTGGATTGTGTGTGTGTGAAAGTTGGAGATCTTAGTGACCTTCCTGTCCAGCTAGGTAACTTTTTAAACTGGCTAGACAACCTTTTTATATTAATGTCGTTATGTCCAACGCGAACGTCTAGAGAGATTGTGTAGTTGTCTACTTAACCTCTCGCATGCAAACACTTGCTGGTCTACGATATGGCAAGATCATACCTGCATTGAAGTTTTGCAGACCTCAGGAAGACAGAACCTATACAGACCTACGACTACTACTGCTGCATCTATTCCAGCCCGAATTGATCTCAATCCCTGAGCATGCGAGCTCTCCTTTCTTTCAACGAAGGGCAACTTTAAACATGTTTAGCTTAGACCACTACCTGACTAGTTTAAACTCTGGTCGTTATTCTTCTTCGTTGATGCACCGTTTCCAGTTGGCCGTCTGTGCTCCACCGACCTGCACCACAATAGATCGGTCGCGTGCTGTCAACACATACATACAGCCGCTATCGCAAAAACAGAACACCACTACACTACGATTTCTCGATCTTCGATGGTCTTTTCCATTCTGACCACATATCCTCGTCGCTTCATGTTACAGGACGCGAGTCGACAATCACGATACAGCGCAACGTTAAAGGACGGGAGTATAATAGACTATCTACTGGTTCTTAAAAACTTGATCAGGATACGGATACTCGTCCCATCCTCATAGGTATGTATTATTTCACAACGCTCCTCAAGACAAACACAGATGCAGCAATCTGTAAGCCTCGCGCGCTTAAAGCCATATCCTGTTCTGAATCTACCGACCACATCTTTTGGATCATCTACAGTCGATCCTGACCTCGCTGGAGCTTGGCACATATCAAGATTGCTCGAAAATCCGTTGGCGTACGACACTTACCATAGTCTAGACGGATCCTCCACTGCGAGAGCGACCTAGGAGACATTCGCATGTTTCTTCTAAGGATACTACGAAATAACCGCCATCTCATAAGCTACCGACAAAAGGAAAGAAAGAGAAGAGATCATTAGGTGGGCGGCTGAATTTGACTATCGTATTGCGGCCAAGCTCATTGTGAATCAGGATAATCCTCAAAATGACCAAATAACCAACTGGCCAAAAGAACGCCCATGAAGACCGGGACCCATCACGCTGTCCACGAATAAGCCTAGCTATCTCATACCTCATCCCGTATCATACCTACGCATTATGTCTCCGCTTCCAACTCCGCGTCGAACGCCTTCATCCGATCTATGAGATCATCTCCGCACTGTTCGAGCAGGCGAGCTAACTGCTCGAGACTTCTTAATACAGACTTCTTGCACGAGCCCATCTTCTAAACAAGACTGTGGAGGCTTTCCGCATCTTTTGCCACTGTTTTCACCCTTTTCACACAAAACAGCCCCAAAGCAGCCTCTAAGCCTTTCTTACGAGTGGATGCAAGCTTGATCATATTCACCGCTCCTCTCAACCGCTTAGACGCACATGCCGAGTATCTTTCTATCTGCATCTTTGCCTACTTCAGAAACTCAAACGTTTCCACCAGAGGGGTCTTACGCTCTGTGGACACCGAAAATCGCGTGCTTAGCGCCTATTGGTCGCTATCTTTGACGTTTTGATCTTGGATGTCAACCAAACCTAGGATCCATTTGAATATCCAAGGCCGTCTACACCGAGCGCGGCAACGAACGAGATTCGATCGTGCCTACCTACCTGGATAAGGTCAAGATATAATTCGGTATCCCTAGATTAGCTTGTCGCCTCCCGAAAAAAAGCATAGAATAATTTCAAATGCTCTCAACGGTGCCCAAATGGAGTAGAATAGATAGGTGGAAGGAGAGCGGTATCCAGGCAACTGAAACACCAATGAGAACTTTTGGTGAACCATATGTTTGTTAATATCTTAGCGCTTGCACATAGGCCAATCACACATATTAAATGAAGAGTATTTATATCTAAACATTTGAAATAACGTTACGGCGATATTGTCGGAGACGGTGTACGAACATTTTGGAATACCAGCTCAAATACATCGAAAGGAAAGAACATGTGCCGAGAAGATGCAAAATTTAACGACTGGCGTATAGAGAAGCTGGGCTGATGCGAAGCAAAAGTATCATGAAACAAACAGAAATGTATTAGCAGCTTGAGAAGAAAATTTACATTTCTCGTAAATGAGTTGACATTTAGAAATATGACTGATCACTTTAAGCGAATATCTCGGATTTTGAAACAGCGCCTCCTAGGTCTCTGGTTACCTAGACGTCATTTCGCGCAAAAATTATCACGCAGCACTATCTATGCTAAGAGATAACCGGTATGTGTAGCGCGACACGTCGTATATCAGCACCAAATGTCATCTGTGCGAGTTTTCCGGTAGGCTATCACATCGGGGATGAAGTCGGCCTAGGAATGAACACAAACGCAACATTACTTTGAGATCTGCGGCTTGTATGGGGTTATACTGCAGAAAGAATGGAGGAATTAAAAACAATACACTCAAGTCTCGATATGAATACAATATACTACAAACATACCGGACATGTGTTAAGATGAAAGTAACGAAGATATTTGATATTGTAGAGTGAAGATTGAGTTCAACACCTCCCCGCAATCCCGAGGTCACCGCCTCTTTGTCCGCAACCCGATTAAAGATAAACTTCCAGCCCCACCATTCGTATCCCAACCACCAGGGTAGGTAAAAACGAGCCGATAACTGTAATGTTGCAGTTCGTCTATGCAAACGGTGATTGACTCAAGTTTGCTTACGTTGTCGTGCCACGATTCGGTGATCCTAACTTCCGGCGCCATGATTGTGCTAGGAATATATTTCCCAAAATTGACAATTTTCCATCAAAAAGCTCAGGCACTTTGGCGGGTAAGAAAGAGTCCCTACTTCAAAGTCGAAAGCTCACACTAACATTGTTTCTAGAGTGGTTAACGCGCTGGCCTGCTAGTCCTCTGCATTGAGGGAAGTTAGCCAGTTCCTTCGGGAGCGTGTGTTCGAATCACACAGGTGTCGCGTACGTTCTCTTTTTGCCTAGCAGATAGCTATGTGTTTTTGTAGCAGTAGATAGATTAGGTAAAGATTTGTTTTCTAAGAATTGTTTTATTAGTTAGCATAGAATAACCTTTACTTAAAAAGCTATAAGGAAAAGTAACAGAGAAATGCATCCCCTAACTTTAGGCAGATTCTATCTAGATTATTTTAAACATGCTTTATTAGCTGCGTCACAATACTTACTAACATCTATTTAACATGTGCCCTAAGTATATTTAAACAGGTCGTCGCATAATCTAACATTTGTAATCTTCATTGGCTTCAGCCTTTTAAGACAACCTTTTAATGTGACCACACATTTTGTAGACACCTTTTTAGTAAAAAAAAAGATTTATTGCTAACAACAGGTATTAGGGCTTATGCCCCCTTGTTTAGCATTACTAGTACGCAATTAGTATGTCGCTCTAGCATGTTTAAACAGAAATAAAGAAAAGCAAGACAAAGACGCGAATTGCCTCCTAACTTAACGCGCCTTATCCTGCCTATGCTGCCTACTTATGTTAAGGCTTTACTTCTAGGTACTCTTAGACAAATTAAAGAAGCAGCACTATTATTGCCTTGCTTTCTAACTTATACATATAACGATAGAACGCCTACTTCTCCTTTTCTACCTTTTTCTTCTCTATTGCTATTTTAACGTTATACAACAGCTAGCCTAACTAGTTAATAGTTTCTTTACTTAGCTTATGTATAATTAATAAGAAGAGAGGGATGCTAAAGCAGAGCATTTTAAGTACTTTACTAGTATTAGCAAACACCCTGTAGATTTTGTATTTCTTCTATAACTAGCTAAGTTAAGGCTTAACATTCTTTTTGTATATAGAGATATCGCGGATTCTAGAGTTGTTTATAAGGGATATAATTATAAAGTCCTAAAAAGGCTAAGTTTGTAGATACTTAATGAACTTAGGTGTCCACATAATTAGCTTAAGCTAGACTAGTTTAGGGGCTAGGTGTACAACAGGAAAGCTTCCTATCTTTAGATAAGAGTTAAGGTTGAGGAGATGCTTGTTACAGAGGTTGCACGCTATATTGTAGTGCAGCGTATTGTATACGAATTATTCGTATGCAGTGCTGTTTAAAAGGTAAGAAGTAGTAGGTAAGAAGCAGCAGCTTTATAAAGTATTGCAGTCTCCTGCTACGTGTCCTTTCCCTCCTCTATTGCATTATGTTGCAATTCTATTACAATCTTACTGTAATTCTATTGTTAGCCATAGGCTAGCAATCGCCGTTAGACACGTTTTAACTAGTGTCGTTTTTTAGTACCTTAGCAAATTTTTTAACCCTAATTATTGCTTAGTAGTCTAAGCTTTCCTCCTAAAACTTATCTACTCACCGTTTAAATTTTGTTAACTACACATAATCTTTTTTTGACTTTTGCAACTAATTAGTAGAGGGCAGCTACTTTTCACTTTTTTTAGAAAACCCATTTTGACTACAACAACAACCACCACCTTTGATACCTTAAAAAAAAGTAATCTTCATTTCCTAACGCCAAATCCCATATCACACTAAACAATATGTCAGCCCGTTTGTTTATATGGCAATGTGCGTCATAGTCTGCCCTTGCTTAACCTGTGAACCCAATGTCGGCAACGGCTTATACTTCTGCTGCTGCACTAGCGTCCTATTCGTTCCCGGCAGCGTATTCGTTCCCGGATAAGCCTTTTTCGGATCGGGCTTCTTCTGTTCGGTGGGTGGAGTGAACGGCTTTGGCTGACCCGGTTTGACCGCTGCCTTCTTACTCGCTGGGTATGCGGGTTTCGGGATGCTACTGGTGTCTGGGAAAGGCTTTGGAAGAGTCTTGTTGGGCGTGGGAGTTGATGCGGGGCCCTTGAAGGGAGGAATGGATTTCGTGGCTTCGCCGATAGCTTTCTGACCGCTGCCTACAAGGCCTCCAGTGGCTTTTGTGGCATTGCTTGTTACACTGCCCACTGTGCTGTTTGCGCGGCCTACGACTCCACCAGTGACTCTAGATGCGCCACCCGCCACACCTCCAACGGTCTTGTTCACTCCTCCGACAGTTTTCTTTGCTCCTCCGACTGCACCGTTGACTTGGTTGCTCCCTGGGTACTTCTTCGCGCCTATAGGCATTCCACTGGTAGTTGGCTTATTACTCGCAGGGGTCGAGTTCGAGCGCTTGATCGCTGGCTTTCGTGCTGTAGAAGGGAGGGCTTTGGCTGTAGGTTTATACGTTTGGCCAGTGATTGCGGTGCCGTAGCTTATTGCCTTTTTCTCGATACCTGGACGCATGTCAGTGAGTGTTAAACAGACGTACGTTTAAAAGCACGGTATGGAGTAGCTGACCATTTCCTACACTCCTGCCACCGTTCTCAATCATGTCTCCAGCCTTGATCAGCGCATTCCCACCATATTCACCCGCCGTCTTCTTCCCGGCATCCACAAAACCCTCGACGGAGTTCCAAATGATGTTCGAGATAAAGCTCGTCATTTTGCAGTTCGCGTAGTGTACTTCAAATTCCAATTGAGATGGAAAGCTAGGTCCTACGGATGAGCTATGATAGTATTGAGAGGTCTCAAATTCTAGACTGTTGGACCCCGGATCATGATGTGCGATGATGCATGCCCTTTAGCGCCACTGCAGCTTGAACCTGTTTCGCTACCCGTGGTATGCAGGGGATTCGCTGCCGCCCCGCGTCAAATGACGTTATTGTGGCACGGCAAAGTGGATCGGAACCAAAGTCTTGGATAGCGATCTTTGCAGTTTTTAGCTCGTGTGATAGCTTCCTGCACTGGCATGTCACTGGTAAGCTATGTCGTGCATCGATGAAGCTGAGTAACGTGTGGTTGTCGTTTCTATCGTGCTATTCGTACAAAATGCGCTACTACTAATGGAACCCTTTTCATTACATACCGATATCGCCATCGAAAAAGAAACGCTCACACAACTCATTGCTTCAGACCAAAAATAACAGACTAAGCACCCTGTCTAGCCTTCTCGGCGCAAATCAGCGCAATGATACGGCTTAGCTCCGCGCTCTGCGCAAATTGCTCTTGCTTCGTCTTGTCGTCTACATCTTCGCACGCTGCGATGTCATTGCTGACTGTCAACATGCGGTTTTGAAGTGTGAGTAGCTTGGCGAGCGTGTTGTCGAGGAAAGGTGCGCTGAAGGTGATGTTGGTGGGTGAGGCGCCGTTGTTAGGCATGCGCATCTCGAGTTTCCGGGGCGGCTTCTTTCCAGAGTTTGATGGAGCAGATTGTTGCTGTTGTTGCTGCTGCTGCTGCTGGGGCCTACCGAAAACGTTGTTAGCAGATGGACATCGAGATAATACACTGTGCAATAGGGGTTCAAGTTCTTGTCGGCAGATGGATAGCGCAACCCTGATTTTCCACGCCGTCGGAACCAGAACCAGACAAAAAGTGCCAGGAGAAATTCAGGGAACCTCGGGGCAACTCACTTCTCACGCTCGACGAAAGTCATGTTCTCCGCCATTTCAGCAACGCGGTTTGCGATTCTTGAAGCCATGATGGTGTATGGTGACATCTGCGATTGCGACGCTCCGTTGGTTGCCCCGTTCGTCTGGGGCTTCTTGTTTGCGCTCTGGGTAGGCTTCTTCGTAGACCTGGAAGCGGTGGTCTTGTTGGCAGTTCGCTTGACGGGCGCAGATGCTACTGAGGCTGCGGGCATTGTGAAGGATGCGATGTATGTGCGGTTTTGAATCAAATCTGCCATATCTATCAGCTTCTGGCCCAGACAAATGTGTGAAGGCTGCTCGCGTGCTCCGCTCGAGTATGCGCCAGGTTCGACAGCTGTAGATATTTAACGTACCGTTATTCTGTTGTATGTGTGATGGAGGTATTGGAAGAGGGAATGCAGTTAGGAGGGCCTGAAGAACTGGTATTTACTGCGGAGCGAGTATAGTGTTACTGAAGTAGCTTAATGACCTAGCGAAGGGGTACTGGTGTGCTTGGAATATCTTGCTTGCTGACTTGGTCGCACGACGCCACACATCGACGTCACCCCACGGCTCGCTGACAGGGGTTGACGACGCGCAAGTGGAGCATCCATCTTGATCTCGAACCGTTACCCTGCACTGACGTCGCGGGCAGCCCGCCACTGGTGTTGGTGGTCGTGTTTGACGTTTGAACTTCAATGTTCGCTTGTGTGCGAACTGTGAAAGATGTCGCCTGCTACTGCTACGAAGAAGCTGGTTGTGACCAAGTCGCCGGCTGCCAAAACCTCTGTAAAGAAGGCGGCGGCTCCAAAGCTGACTCCAGCTAGCCAATCAGCATCCAAGGCGCCGGTACCAGCTGCTGTCAAGAGGAAGAAGAAAGATGACCTTGGTGCTGGATTGCGAATTTCGAAAGACAATGTCGAGGCTCATCCAGCTGGACCACCGCGTTTTGGCGAGTTGACACAGGCAGAACGAGCCTTTACGTTAACCTCAACGTTCTTGTCTGGCGTTTTGGCGTAAGCACATCTCTGTATCGGCCTTGAGATATAATCCAACTAACGCTTGACAGTATAAGCGCATCTCAGTTCCTGGGTGCACCATTGAAGCTCATCGACCCGCAATTCTACGATGGTTACATGGCCTACACCAAAGAATGTTTTGCCATCCTGATCACCTGCCTAACCCAATGGTGGGCCCCAACCGTCGTGCGTGTATCCGGCGACTCTAGCATGGTCGGTCAACTCATCAAGCGCAAAGACGGATCTCTGCAATGCAACTTTGCTGATCGCATGGTTCTCATGGCAAATCATCAACTCTACACTGATTGGCTTTACCTCTGGTGGATCGCCTACACGAACAATATGCACGGTTTCATCTACATCATCCTGAAGGAGTCATTGAAGAACATTCCTATCATTGGGTGGGGTGCCCAGTTCTACAATTTCATCTTCCTATCCAGGAAGTGGGAGGAAGATCAACGGACATTCAAGAAACATCTGAGCAAGCTGAACAAGAAAGGAGATCCAATGTGGCTTATCATCTTTCCCGAGGGAACGAACCTGTCCAAGACTACACGTGAAAAGAGCCAGAAATGGGCACAAAAGAATGGTTTGCAGGATATGAAGCACCAGCTACTCCCACGTAGCACTGGCCTGAAGTTCTGTCTAAATGAACTAAGGGAAACCACAGATTGGCTGTACGACTGCACCATCGCATATGAAGGTGTACCAGAAGGTCAATTTGGTCAAGATATCTTCACCCTCCGCTCTTCATTCTTCGAAGGAAGACCTCCAAAGTCAGTTAATATGCATTGGCGACGGTTTCATCTCGATGACATTCCATATGAGAACACGCACGCTTTTGAGGTCTGGCTAAGAAACCGATGGAGAGAGAAGGACTATATGCTTGAGTACTTCAATCGCCACAACCGCTTTCCCGCAGAAGATTTCTGGAAGAACCATTTGGATATGGATACCAAGAGTGAAAGTAGCAAAGGCAACGGAAACAAGACCATTCGAACAGTGGCGCGACCGGCAGTGCAGATTGAGACAGAAGTCAAGTCAGGAAACTGGAATGAGTTCGTCAAGATCTTTGCACCGATAACGTCCGTCATGATGGCCTTGACTGTAGCCTACGGCGCGTCGCCTGAAGACCTACCCATACCTGGTGGCAAAGAGTTCTTCGAAAACCACATCAAAACGCTATTAGGACAAGGCGGCGAGATGAAAGGTCTGCCAAGTCCAGAACAACTAGAAAAGATGATAGAAGGTGCCGCACAGATGGGCGCAGCACAAACAGCAGGACCAAAAGAAGTGCCAGAAGTCCAACGTTTAACGCAAGAAAACCTGGCCAAGTTGGTCAAAGAAACAGCCATTGCAAGTGGCGCCGTGATGCCAAATGGGATGAGAAGGGCAAGCACAGCACTACCAGGTGCACCAACGAAGACGCTGGAAACGCCAACTGCCAACACTCCAGCAGCAAGAAGGGCTCAAAGTGCTATCAACCTCCCAACATCAGCAAAGAAGCCCGCAACTGCAACACCGAAACCAGGAACCGCTGCACATACCCGAGCAAACCCTACGGCAGCAGCATCCAAGAAACCCACCCCGCAACCTACAGGCCCAATGAAAGAAATGATGACCGCCTCAGGCGTTATGATCAAAGTACCCCAAACCGAGGTCGAACAAGCCAAGAAAACAGGCACGCTAACAATGAAAAACGGCGTCAAGATCAAGGTTGGCAAGGAGGAGATTGAAAAGGCTCAAGAGAAGAAGGGCACTACGTTCATGACAGCTGGAGGCGTACCCATCAAGGTTACGCCTAGTGGTGCTGTGCAAGTACCTGAGAAAGTGGGCAAGGGGCAAGCGGTCAAGAAGACAGGCGAGTTGGCGAAGAAGATGGATACTGTGTCTACGCCAGCGAAGAAGGCTCCTGCTAAGATAGGTTCTGCGGCGAGTGGTGCTGCGAATAAAGCCCCGGCAGCGAACGGGACTGTGAAGAAATCGGCCGCTGCTCCGAAGAAGCTTTAGATGGATTGCAATATTAGGGGGGCCAGGGTAATATGTCTTAAATATGGCTTGTTTAAGATTCGGAGTTTTGCAGGTGCAAGCAGATAGGCGTTAGGTCATGTCTGCTATGTTTGTATGTAAGAGATGAATATGCCATTGTTTAAGCGAAAACAAACAAACAAACAAACAAACAAACAAACAAACAAACAAACAAACAAAAACGGAGTCCTCCTCAAATACCAGATATGCCTTGTGCAAGTCTAAGCAGCAACCACAGTACCACCAGTTCAATACTCGGACGAAAGAAAGCTTATAGAAAACGTATGCTCTCGAGGCGCGATTCTCCTACTTGCTATACCAAGTCGTCTTCACAACACCCGCTCCCCTCCACTCGCATCGCTCAAGCAATCGTCCATCGTTCGTCCTTGCACCACTACACAAACTGTTAAATCTCCAAGAAGATCGGGCAAGTCAAGTAACGGATATGCACACAACATTGCGTGGGGGGACACTGCAGCAACGCAAAAATCCATGTAACAAACATTACCTCTTCTTCCTCGCAGCCTCCTCCTGCTGTAACTTGTGCATCTTGGCTCTTGCGCTCTTGCTGCCGCCTAATTTTGGGCCTGTGATGGGTGGTGGCGCACCCTTGACAGTGGGAGCAGCTGATTTACGGGCTTGTTGTTTTGCTTCCATGGATTCGTAGTATTCGGAGCGGAATTGTTCCACGAGGGCCTCGTCGGTGTTGACCGAGGGGTTGGTGTGGAGATTTGTGGGAGTGGTAGAGTCGAAGAAGTCGACTGGGGTACATGTTAGTAAAGGGTAGGGATGAGGAGACCAAGGAAACATGAAAGAGGACGTACGTTTGGCCTCTCGGAGTACAGCTTCGACCATTTGATCGCGTCGTTTGGCTTCCTCCGTCTTCCCGTTGGCTTTAGGTTTGCGCCACGCGTAGCCGTACTTGTCTCGTCGTGCTTTGCTTGCTGGCGGCTCAGGCTCACCCTTCTCCCACCGTTTCCAGGCTTGTTCTGTGCGCGCAGCAGCTTCTGGACCCAGGTCTACTTCTTGGAGCTTGCCCTGGCCTGCCGCCAATCGATTGCTATGCTCGTTATCTGCAGGACTATCGGTGCTACTAGTTGTGCCATGTGCCGATGAGCTGGAGGTGAAGATATGCCGCAGATCTGGTGCGATGGCTGCTACGGAAGCCTGAAGGTGATATGGTATGGGCCAGCCATACTGGCGATGGTTCTTCTCAGCCATGCGAGCTTCTACATATTCCGACCTAGCACATTAGCCTCCATGCTTGACATTGCCCTACTCGAAGCATTTTGCAGTCTTCTTAAGGGCCCACTTACATCTGCTTGTCATCGCGATCCACCACCTGTCCCGTCTGGGCAACGAAGCGACTAGTATACTGGTCTGGCCGGGGTGCTTCTGCTTGCACCAACTCTGTCCGTGGTGGCTCTGCTTTGCGTGTAGTTTCCTTTAGGCGATCTCGTGGGCGCTTTCGGTTGCGCAGTATCTCTTTTAAGTTCGGAACCGACTCTTCTTCATCGTTGGCTTCTTTCGGCGGCGGAGGCGCATCGTTCAGAGTCGCGGCATCGGGCGAATGCGAGGCGGATACTGTAGGCGCATCGTCTTCAGCATAAACGCGCTTCGGATGCGCGATCTTGCGGCGTTTGAAGCGTATAGGAGGCGCCGCTTCGTCTTGTTGTATTGATGACATGGCTGGGGAGTTGCCGGAGAGTCGGTTGACAAGAGTGGACCGATTAGAGGTCGAGATTTAGGGTTACGAACCACGGAAGGGTTCCAGATGTCATAGGGTCCTTCACATCATCCACCAATCAGCTTGGGAGGCCACAGTTTGCTTGCTTGGATTGATAGAGATCTGAGTGGGAACTATCTACATCTAGCTGCGGTTCTTGGGTGCAGCCAATGTCACAATGCTTTATCTGATGGATAGGATTATCAGATCCAGAGCACCTGCATGGCGTGACACTCAGCTCATAAGACGAGCACGTACACTTATGTAGCCGACTCCCGCTGTTGCATACTATAACTGATCTAGCCCCGTAGCGCTCAGCTCCCTGCTTCAGTTCCGTCCGTTGTTGTTGTTGTTGTCGATGTTGTTCGCTCGTGCATGCACTTTACAATGAAAGTCCAGCTCAAAGCATTGCATCGCATTACGAATTCTGTTCATTGCGATAACAGACAAGTATTTCTCAGTCTACTGTACAGGAAGCCAGCCGCTACAACGCTCAAACGTCCAAGTCATACCCGGTACATTGAGTAACGAAAAGACCAGAGGCAGGTAATAACAAGGAACTTCCTTCCTCAACCATTCAATCCCATCCCCTTGGTATCAATTTACATCATCGTCGTCGTTATCCTTCCTAAGCCGTCGCGGAGGAAACAGTCTCGATCTCAACCTTTGGCAGCGGTGCCGACTTGCCCCCAAGGTCTGTTTGTCGTGCGTTGGGGTTCTTGGTGTAGTAGTTGGAGATGGCAGATTTGATGGCGTCCTCAGCAAGCATGGAGCAATGCACTATGAGCAGTCAGTATCCTCGTCTCATTTGTCCTTTTTCGCGACCTAAGACACTCACGCTTTACAGGCGGTAGGCAAAGCTCTTTTGCGATCTCTGTGTTCTTAATCCTCGACGCATCCTCCAGTGTCATGCCCCGGACCAGTTCCGTCAGATAACTCGAACTCGCAATGGCGCTGCCGCAACCAAAGGTCTTAAACTTGACATCGCTAATGGTATTGCTGTTGGGGTCGACACGGATCTGGAGCTTCATGACGTCGCCACATGCGGGTGCGCCAACGAGTCCAGTACCGACGTCGTTGTCGGTCTTGGACATAGAACCAACATTGCGTGGCTTGTTGTAGTGGTCGAGCAGTGCTGCGCATGTTAGCTGAGCGTTCTCACATGGTGATGTGTCGAAAAGGATGGTGCAATGATGAGGTAATTCTGACAGAAGCCCTCTGTCGCCACCACATCAACTTTTCAAACAGGAAAGGTGTGCCACCTATCTTTCTCGTGGTACTGCCGCCGGCCAACTGCTGAGACTGCAGGTGCTGCTGTGCGAATGGGTGAAATGATGCTGGGCCTGGCGGCGGTTGCGAGCACTCTTCCGGCCTGAGCGGGCACTGCTGCTGCGACTCTCCTAAACATGGTGGCAATCGATATGTGTCGTGTTCCGAGGTTCTGTCGTGTTGGTGTGGAGTTTTGGCAATAGTTTCGGTAGCGGGTTGATGTTGGTGTAGGTGTCGCGGAGGTGGATGGCGACCGAAGAATTGAAGTAATGATGGAAAAGCGATGGTAGGCAGGCGACGTAAGTCCGTGCACGACATACCCCACACTCATCACACATTCTGGAATCAGCTTGCGCTCGGAGAACAAGAACACGCCTCAATTCACCGACCAGCGAGCATCATCTCCGTCTGCACTGTCATCAGATGAGACTTCGGCTACATTCATGTCGCGCCTACAGCTACTCCGCGTTATGCTGACTGATGCTATCTAGCAGCTTGCGCCGCAATGCTCCCAACCCACTCTCTGTTCGCCGTATCATCAATGTTAATGCTAACCTGACACAACTCCGCTTTCGCTATGCTAGTCCGCCATGAGACCTAGACCCGCCGTCTTACAAACGTCTGAAGAAATACACATAGGCAAACTTCTTCATCTCCTCCACATCGGCTGCCTTGGCAACTTTTTCGTCATTGAAGAGAACCCATGATGCAGCCTGCTCACCTGGCAACTGCTTGCGCACAAACGCGACGTAGTGCCTATTAGACGTTAGCAATCTCTCATGCGCAATAACGAAATGCGATAGACTCACCCAGCATGTATCGAGCTGCCCTTGTGGCATACGATGGACTGGAGCTGGAATTTCGCAGGCAACGTCTCACTACCAGCCAATGGCTTCTCTGTCGGCTCGGCAGGTGCGTCAGAGCTACCACCTTCGTCCAAGTCGCCAGGTGCATCCGGGTGGCTGAACAACCAGTCGACAGCACGCTCCATATCACCACCCGTCTCCTTCAGAGCCTGACGCGCCTGGGGAGCGTTGAAGCCCATGGCCCCTAGGTTCTCAATCTTTTCAGGGTCAAGAACAGATGCAGCAGCCCCGCCCCCACCAGAATCAGCGTTAAAGTCGACAGGGTCGTCAATGTCTGGGTCCTCCATATGCGAGAAAAGCCAAGTCGTCGCTGCTTCGGCATCTTCATTACCAGTGGCATGTAGAGCCTTCTCACATCTGATCCTAGGGAAACCCATGGCTTCAAGCATCGATAGCGCACACTCGTTAGGTGACCATTTTGAACTTCCAGCCGCTCCTGTAGCTGCATCTTCTGGGAGAAGTTCCTCGCCTTCGCTAAAACCTTTTGACTTGTAAGAGTCAAAGGAGAAGGGTTCATCATCGACAATGACCGGAACATCTTGCTTTGTAGGCACCCAGTTGACCAGTTCGAAGCGCCTGGCATTGACAGCCATTACGGAAGGGAAAGTCTTGAACATGCTCCTCTTCGTGAATCCATCCTTGCTGCCACACGCACCGCATGTAAGCTCAACTAGCTCTTCAGCTGTGAAGATGTCGAGGCACTCTTTTAGTGAGACTGGTTCAAACTCTTCCCCCTCCTCCTTTTTGCCATTTCCATCGCTGACGTCCATCTGCGAGTCTTTTGGTATTCTGCGTATGGGAACCGGGATAGAAATGTTCTCCTGCTCGTCTGTCTTGTATCGAACGCGCTTGCAGCTAACACACTGTAACCGTTGCTCCATAGCAAAGCGGAAGGCACCAACTGGATCCTTATGTGGCTCAACATGCTTACTGCGTGAAACAAGTTGAAGTAAATGCAAAAGCAATTCGAAAGCGTCTTGTTGTCGCATAGTTGAGAACTCGGCGTGACCTCGTCCGATCAGGTGCTTGAGCATGGCAGGCGCAAGGCCGCGCTGGTGTGGGACCTCAGGGTTGTGCTCGTTGGTGATTACATCGCTGTCCGGCTTTGAATATCGACCCGAAACCATCCCGTCTGCGAGCTTGCGTAGTTGAGTCTCCAGGTCTTCGGCTGGAAGTGGTGTTTCTGGTGGAGCTTCGTCAGGGAGGTAGTATCGGTCCTTGAACTCTTGAATAGAGAAAAGAGCTTGCAGAGTACTATTAAGGTAGCAGCTGTTGCCCAAGTTCTTCAAGCCTGTGAAGTCTGGTCCGAACAACGGTTGAAGTTCTTTGCCGTCTTCGGTTACCATAGCGAAGTCCCACCGCAAGTTCTGTTCGACCTGCATCTCCGTAAGACTCTTCTCCGTCTTCACCCTGTCTTTGATGTTGATGCCCCAATGGGCTAGGTGGTCCGGTAGTTCTGGATCTATGCGCTCTTCGTCACAGGCATAGCAGTAAATATCAGCCGTACCATCCGCAGTGAGAGATCCGAGCTTCACTGCGACAGGATGACCGGTAGATTTGGTATGTCCTACGCCGTGCGAGTTGCCACCGCCGCCACCGAACTGCTGACGGCCACAGCCCAGATTGCCGCAGGTCAAGCATAGCCATAAGTTTTCGCTGAGTTCACACTCTGAGCAATGGCCTAAGTTCTGCGACTCGATCTGTCGCGCCGCTTGTTGTTCCAGACAGAGCGTATGTTCGCAGGCAGTCAACTCTTGTTCCCACGCTTTGACCTCCTGCTGCTTCGCGAACGTGTTTGCCTTGAGTACTGCATCCACAATGTCCGGCAGTTTTCCTGAGCTCTTGTCTACATCGTCAACGCCGCACTCATAGCACTTGACTTGGGTCGTGGTATCGTAGCGGTCGGACTCGGTTTCAGCTGCGACGGCAAGCTTCGTCATCTTCTGTGGGGGCTCATCGCGCTTGACCCTCTTTCGCGTGCGCTTGATGTTCAAGACGAGTGGGTGGTTGGTAGATGATACGTGGAGGAGAGCATGGTTTCGGTCACTTGTGCAGCCACCATTGAAACAGTAGAGGCACACATCAAGGCCGGTGGGGTCATCGATCGAGTCGAAGCACTGCGTGCAGTCTTCCCGGTAAACGGACTGTGTTGGTCCTGGCGGATGAAGCTCTAGAGCAGGTTAGCATTGTGTATGTAGAGGATGTAGCTACAAATCCCGTCAAGGCGACAAGGCGAGGCGGGCACGTTTGCCACCCTCCAAGCCTTTCGCTGTGCAAGAATAGAATCCAGGGGCAGTAATGGGAGCTTACCGGGCGCGTTTACGTGCCTGCAAACCATGTCTGGTGGAAGTTGCAGGGAGGCAAGGTACGGTGGAGAGAGTCACGACGGTTTGCTTGTAAAGTGTGTTGCTTGGTATGACATAGGAAGGCTAGGCGTCCAGAGCTCCCTGCGGCGGGGCTTTTAACAGTGGGTACCTGCCACCAATACCAGAAGAAAGGTAATCACCACGCGAGAGCTCCACCTTCTGCCTGGGAGATCCCGCCTGGCTTGGCAGACGGTTCTAGGACTACACCACTGAGCGTTGGACTTGAGGTCACGGTAAACAGCATGTGGAACGGTACCATAAGCCGTGTTATTTGAATTACATCGCGACCTTCATTGAACAGTTTTACTTATTTACCTGTTGTCTTGCGTTGAGAGACCAGTTCTGGAACTGAGTGAACAGCACAGGTTGTAGCGGAGACTTCTTGTCCGCAAACCACTGTTTTTGCGTCTCCGCATAGACATCCACCACGCCAGCATAATTTGCCTTATCGAGACCGATAAGCACCTTGACTACGTGTAGACTGGCAGAACCACATGCATCTGCATGGATTTTGGAGCCGCTGCCTAGCTTCGCCTCTTCGTGGATACCCTTCAGCAGCTCCCATACATCCTCGACCTTCTCTGGCTTTGGAAGAGGTGCTTTGCGCTTCGTGCGTGTATCAAAGAAAGACTTCAGTGTCTTGGCCGCTTTGTCTGCCGTCTGCTTATTTGCGTTTGCTCGGGTACGGCGGAGTACTGGGAGGAGAATTTCCAGAGTGAGTGGATCCGAGTATTGCTTCTCCATGTACACGGCAAGTAGATCCAGGACTCTCGACTTGAATTGTACAACGTTTTGTTTGGCGTCTTCCCGCTCCTTTTTCTTGCTTGTTGTCTTACTTCGCTCCTTGAAGATCTTGCTGAGGTGTGGGTCAAGCGCCATCATCTGGTCGTCGTCCATGTCTGACTCGTCAGATGTCTCTGCTGCCTCATCGCCGTCGACAGTCGGCTTCGAAGTCTGAAGAGTCATGGCCAACATGTTGTTGAATTGGGTCAGCTCTGCGTCTTCCTCCCCATCTTCGTCGCCACTCGCGTCGCTATCGTCATCATCGGAGCCTAAGTCAGAAGACTCAGAGGCGGCGTCACTATCCGGCTCTTCTCCATCAATCATCTCAACGTCCGGGTCATTTTCTTCGTCATCGCTTGAGTCACCCTCCTCAGCGTCTTGGTCATCCTGGTTGAACAGCTCTTTTTGACCCTCGAGATTTTCTTCGGTGTCAAGGATCTCAGTCAATGAGCGCAAACCTTCAGCCCTGATCTCCGATGCGAATATGGAGAAAGCTTCTTCTCCGATCCGACGGAACAACGTTCGCGTGTTTCCTGAGAAGGACAGCACAATCTCCACAAAAGCGTTCTGGCCATCGGAAGTAGATGCCTTGTTCTTCTTCTTTGATGACGCCTTGCGTGATGTCTCGAAGGCTTTGTAGGAAGCATCGAGATCATCAAGCATCATGACGGCATCGCCCTCGCCATTGTAGGCTTGCAAGAGTGTCAGCGAGTACAAAAGCATGAAGCCCTGTGCTGCCAGCTCGTTACCAGCTATTGATCCCTGTAACACTACGTCAGTCAAAGGATGTATGGATAGGGAGCGGTATTCCTACTCTCGCGGAGATGGCGTCAAGTGTGTTCAAAGCTTTCTCCATGGTGCTCGAAACCGACGCATCAGCCTTGAAAGCAAGATCTAGTTTCTCAGACTTGCCACTCCTGGTTGTTATCATGTCCACGACCATGAGGGCGACATCTGAGCGAGCACCCAACTTTGCATCCAGTAATTTGGTCAAACAAGATGATAAGCGCTCTTGGAACATCGTCCGACTGCGATCACTAATAGCAGGAAGAGGCATCTTCTTGGTTTCTGCACCCTTCGAGGGGATGAAATAAGCACACTCAACCAGTGTCTCCAAGACCTCTCGCAGCCAATTGGACTTTCGCTCATCCGCGGCGCGACCTTCCCGTCGATAAGCAACATCTTTCTTGAAGGTCTTTTCGTTGAACTTTTCGTATCGCTTGTATTGCCTGACTGTGTTCAAAAGCAGATCGGCGATGGCCTGCCGGCGGCTGTCGGCAACTGTCTGTTCCTCGCTTTCGGGACGCAGGATTAGTGATTTGAGATGTCGTACCATCTTCATCAAGCTTTTGTCATCTGCTGACGCGAGGATTTGCTCAAGCGTTTTCGTCTTGGTGATGCGGTCGAACTCAATGCTGCCATGCTTCGAAGTCAGCGCAACAAAGATGGGAAGTGCTGTTCCATCTTCCTGATCGACTCTGAGTTGAACGGAACTCAACGCAGCTAGCGCAGCCGAATGAAGGAATCTGTCTTCCTTTTTGCTTTGGTTAATGAGGGTACGCATCAGGTTTGGACTGAACAACGCAGACACAGCCCAATCTGGCACACGAGTAATCATGCTGCTTAGCAACTTGAAACCCCAGGCTTTACGTTCGTGGGACGCCGAGGAAGAGAAAAGGTTGCCTGTTCTGGTCAGTTATACGAGCTAGCCTCTGATTCGAATTTTAAAACTCACCATCTACGGTGTCGATCCAGAACTGCGGGAATTCGATCTTATCCTTGGAATTGCTCTTGTTCTGCTCATCCCTTCGCAGGATCTCGGCAAAGACCAGGTCCCACGTAAAGGATGGGTTCGGATTCGTGGTTCCAGTTTTTGTTGTTTCGTCTTTGCCATCTTCGGACTTGTTCTTGTTGAAGTCCTCTTTCAATATCTTGGCAAGTCGAGAGCGTTCCTTCTTTGCTAGAGGATCTTTTTTGTGCCAAACGCCTTCAGACAATGCTTCTGGATAGCTTGCTTGAACAGTAAGCCACACTGCCACACCCTCAGGCGTAGAAACGAGTTTGAACGCGTTGAGACGTTCAAGTACTTCCTCAGCACATTTTCGATACTGCGACTGGCCTGTCAAACTCCTCACTGCTTCAACAAGCACCATACCGCATTCTTCCCGTAACCACGGAATGTCGCGTGCCATTCGATAGACATTGTCCAAGAGCTTGTTCCAAGAATCCAGCGAGAGTTCCGGTTCAATAAGTATTGATGATTGCATAATGGCCTTGAATCCGAAGAGTTTTCCAATGGTATGGTCCCGTTTTTCCTGTGCCTGTTAGCCTTGCAACATTTAGCACACCTGTAGTCCTACCTTCCCCGGGACGTTGCCTTTAGCCTTGGTCTTCTCTTTTACCATCTTGATGACAGATGCCACGTCAAGCTGCGAATCTTCGACATCATCCTTTTTTGCTGCAAAAAGTTGCCGCAACAGTTCGGTGAGCGTGAGCGAGAATCCGACCCTAGCTGCTTTGCGCTGACTGCAAAGACCTTTGATCAGGCGTACTAGCGCATCCTCCACATCTTTGGCAGCTGGCTTGTTTTCAGGCGAGAAATTGAGGATGATTTGTTTGGCGGCCTCAAGACGGACGTCGTCTTCTTCGGCTGCCAGGTCTGCGTAAAGCTTGGAGAGCTTCACCTGATCTGTATTACTTTGTCTGCGCCGTTTTGCAGGGACCTCGTCCACTTTCTCGGTTTGATCCGCCTCGCGCTCCCTCTTAGGTATTTTGTTACCCATTTTCTGCTGAAATACCGAAGAGTGTATCGAACATCGTCGCGTTGCGACTTTCGAGAAAAGCCAGGCACGGCTTCCGGAAATTTTGGGTGCTAACCAAATATGGACTAGTGGATCAAGGTCCAGCCATGGCTAACTCCACATTCCATATGCATGACTATGATGTGAATTCAGGAGCACAGAAACTTCCTCTGCATATGCTTTGGAATCCAAGACGTCACGACTCAGCAGAGCCTTGCACCAATTTCATCCCTGAGATGATTACCTGGGGCGTCATACGAAGCGACCACTGACTATAGAGTACGGAAGTATGGCTGACATTAAGCAAGGGTTTGATGCAGGACGTCAAACAGAGTATGGTCCTGATGACTGAGCAAGACGTGCCCCCAAAACAACTATTACACTGAAGCAGTCACGATAAGTTCTTGATATTTCGCTCGAATTACACCTGCTCTACGTCCGATTCATCGTGTCACCTACCGTAATTTGTGATCGATCAATCGTCGTCAAAGTCAAGGCCTGTAAAGACTCCGAGTGGCCTGGGGCGGTATGTGTTTTCAGAGGGAGGCAGTTCCGGAATTAATTTGCCTGGAGACTCTGTAGCCACCTCCTGTGCAGCCGCATCCTGGTGCTCCTGCTCCTGCTCCTGGAGCACCTTCTCCCTCTCCGCCTTCAGATGCGCAGGTATGCTAAACTCGTCCAAGTTTTTACCCTTCTGCAGAAAGGGAGATATGAAGTCAGTATATATCTCACATGTATTTCGCACATGCTAAACTTACTTCGCGCCAGTACTGAAGACTGAAGAGAGCGCCTGAGCGTATCTTTTCGTTGCTGGGCCACGGGTACCAGGCCAGGTTGCTAGCTTTGAGCTTCTTCAACCATTCTTCTTCTTCGGGCGTAATTTCGAGTGCAGAAACAGCAGCATCTTCGCCTTCCTTCTGCCCTTGTATGGCTTCACTCGCTGGTTCTACGGTCTCCGGTGCAAGAGCAGGCGTATTTACACCATTAGTGGGAGCGCCATTGGAGCCGAAATCTTCGTTCTCCTTATCCTTGTCTGCTGCAGGAACGCGCTCGCGGTACGTTGGCGGGACGGTGTATCTGGAAATGTTGGTCGCGTATTGTAGGAGCTCGTCGAATGGGACCGCGCGTGAGTCTTCTGGGAACGTCGTCACGGGTGTATCAAAGAGCTCATGGCGTAGTTTTGCGAGCTTCTTGACTGATGTTTTGAGCTGGTCTTCGAGAGCGTCGGCTTCTGCGCGCAGGTGCTGAATGCGAACATGGTTTGCCTGGTGTTTGGCGACTACAGCGTGTTAGCTAGCATCCTTAGCAGACATATGTATTGGCGTACGTTGGTCCAGTCCTTTACTAAGCTCGTCGTCAGCAGCTACCAGATCGATTGCAGCTTGCGTGGCTGGGTTGTAGGCAGCGATTGAGTCGACTAGCGTTGTCAAGGCCTTCTCGACGCGCTCGAACTGTTCGCTCAGAATTTCGTCCATGGTTGAACAGCAGGTCTGGTAGCAGTGATGCAGTTGGAAGATGGTGCTATCACCCTGCGTGACAAAGAATCAAGGATGCGCAAGGAGGCGTGGTTCGGGAGGAGCACGCGCAGACACGTGACAAGAATGGCCATGCGCGATTATGCGCGGCGGAAGATGGGGTCGTAGGGCTGGAAGTGTATGCAGGTTGCGCGCCAGAGAGACTAAGCTGAATGGTCAGCCGTCACAGTTCGGTCTTCAGGTTGACAATCGTGAAACGGGGCGTTGAAGTGCGCGAATCACCCACTGGCGCTTTGCTAGACTCGCGGGGTTGCCCGCTGAAGATGCATGCGAAAGCGGGACATGACGAGGCGGCCAGGGCCTCTCGGCGTGGCCGCTATTTGCGTCGACTGGCTGGAACCCGAGCTGTCACGACGAGCAGCCTATCTCCTCCATCCTCCGCTGCCACTACCTCTGCCCGTCTACACCAAAGTCCTAGCCTCGTATATCGCCCATCGTATTCGCCTTCTCCTAGACTGCTGCGCCCCTCGTCACCAAGAAGAGAGATCCCCCAACCAGCGATTGGACCGCCACTACAGCCAGCTACATCTCACTCCGATTGCTGCTCCGCCTACCGACACCTGACGACTGCCTGGCCGCTTCGTTCTCTACATATTCCAGCGCATCCCTGAATCCTCCGCACGCGATATTCCGCACATCATCCAGCCATGGGTAAATCGTAAGTTCTCTCTCCTTGCTGCTCTGTAAAGCGGGGCCATTGCGCCTACCACGCCGTCTTTTGGGAATTCCTGCCCTTCACCTCAGACACGCGCTTCGTCAAGTGAAGGCTACACGCCGGGCCGGACCTCATTATGGACTCTCTACCCAGGCGCCCACGCCGCCCGCTCGACCCCACACTCGATCGCCCATCGCACAAGCATGCAACCAGAGCTCGACATCCACAATCACGACAAGAGCGCGCATTCAGCACCGTCGCCTCACATCCCATCGCAGGCACAGGGAATGCCTCTGCTGGAGCACGACCATCCGCCTCTCAAGTTCGCGCGCCGCCACCACAGCGACATTCCCCGCCACGACGAGTCTGGATATGCGCACTACAAGGATATGCAGGACATTGCCTTGGCGATGGCCATGCGCGAGTTTGAGGTGGAATTGGAGTCGCGCTGCCGAATCAAGTGCTTGGAAACACAGAAACAGAAGCTGATTATGTTTCATCACAGCCAGAGTAAACTATCACAGCAGGAGCTGGCCGATCTCCAGAAAGCGACACACTTCGACAAGAAAGAGCTACAGCAATGGTACAAAGGTGCGACCGCAGTGGTGAAAGCTGGCCAGACTGTGACTGAGTACATACAGGCTTCCTGAAGGACTGTCCATCGGGCATGCTCACCAAGGAGGAGTTCCAAAAGATCTATAAGCAGTTCTTTCCTTTTGGGGATCCGTCATCGTTTGCAGATTATGTCTTCAACGTCTTCGATGCAGACAAGTCCGGCACAATCGACTTCAAGGAGTTCATCTGCGCATTGAGCGTCACGAGTCGCGGCAAAATGGAGGACAAGCTTGACTGGGCGTTCCAGCTGTACGATATTGACGGTGACGGCAAGATCAGCTACGAAGAGATGTTGGCAATCGTAGAAGCCATCTACAAAATGGTAGGCAAACGCGCGCGAGAAACCGCCTTCGTCGCTGACATGTACAGGTCGGTTCCATGGTTAAGCTCCCGGAAGACGAAGACACCCCCGAGAAGCGCGTTAAGAAGATCTTCCGCATGATGGACAAGGATGAGAACGGCAGCTTAGACATGGCTGAGTTCAAGGAGGGCTCGAAGCGCGACGAGACTATCGTTTCCGCCCTGTCTCTCTACGATGGTCTTGTATGAGGAAGAGGGTGGATACCCCGTGTCATTTTCTATGCTTGTTTCGTTAGAGTCGATATCACAGCGTATTTGTGGGATTGGCATATCATTGTTCCCTTGCTGTTAGGGTGGATGACATCGCCTTGGCGTACCGGACATCATGAATGATGTAAACAAAGTGCGCAATTCAGTTACGCGGCGGAGGATGCAAAAAACAACAACTTGAAACTTCTTTCACTTGTCACCATTGGTGTGGATGTGATTCTTAACTAGAGAATCCGGCCAAGTTGTCGGCTCTGGTTCCGACGCAACGCTACGGGATGCTTATAGTAAGCTGACGACCCTAGAAGCTGCGCACCCCACCAAAATCGGCCACCAACACCAAAACAGTGAATAGATATCAACAACAGATTAAATTTAAAACTGTGTACACATAGAGGCCTAAGGAAGCTCTGTAGGAATCCTATCTACAGTTGCTGTAATAGTATCTATTGTAGATCTTGATGTAGGAGCACTTGTTGTTGCAGCTTGATCCATAGCAGCTTTAATAGCTTCAATATCTGCAAATCGTTGATTTTAATCAATCGCGATACGCTTTCTCTTCCTAATAGAGCTAGGGTTCAATAGTTAATACTCTAATTAAGATATCTCTGCCTGCTGTAGAGCTGCTCAAGTATTAGCCATTGCAATAGCCTTGCCTGCCTTTAATAGTAAAAGGCAGATAGGCCTTAAAAGATTTTCTAATTGCAGCAGCGCCTGCTAGGCAATATATATATCCTGAAGTCTTTAAGGCGTATAATAGATTAAGTTAATTAATTATGTAGGCTGATTAAGCTGCTTAGTTGTAACTAGCCAATTAAGCATGTGTAAAAATCTAATTACCTAATTAGAATTAAGTAGAGATAGACCTGCTGCCTGCTATCCTAATTAAATTACTCTCTTAGTAAGGCCTTGCTCTCTAGCAGTATAATAAAACTTAATAAACTGTTGTTTTTTAATAGGTGCTGCGTTATTAAGGCTTAAAAAATCGCGTATCTGATTTCTGTAGGCTAACTTGGCAACGTTAAATCCTAATAAATCTAGTAGCTGTAGGAGGTGTGTTAAATAAGGTAGAAGATATAGAAGCTCTATTGTATTAATATGACAAAGCTAGAAGAACTCAGTATTAACATAGCTAGCATAGC
Source organism: Alternaria sp. 'sect. Undifilum' (assembly GCA_024321975.1). Taxonomy (NCBI): domain Eukaryota; kingdom Fungi; phylum Ascomycota; class Dothideomycetes; order Pleosporales; family Pleosporaceae; genus Alternaria; species Alternaria sp. 'sect. Undifilum'. Next base: position 1,729,273 of record JAJJZI010000010.1, on the reverse strand, counting down.
TATCTAATATAAGCAATTAGTGCTGCTGCAAATTAAGTATAGTCTCTAGAATAAGTATACGCTGTAACCACTCTAGGCTAATTAATTTTAACGTCTATCCGTTTATTAAGGTTGTATATAGCTAATTAAGTATATTACTATTAAACTATGTTGTTTGTAAGTTCTAGCCTTTAAAAATAACTAAACAGCATAGTTTTTAGCCTGTAGCTAATATAGTCTTAATTATTAAGACCCACTTACGGTTCTCTAGAGATTAAATATAAGCCTTCTTCTTGCTGCTAGATGCGATCACCCTAGTTAGCACATACACCTAGGGCGACACCCATCTTATCCATATTCTATATATTTTCAACGCGTATATTAAGGTGTTGTCTAACAGCCTTAAACAGCTTAAAAAAAGCTTATATCTAATTAGAAGAAGCTGCCGTAGCTTTATTAGCCTCTAGTGTTTTACTAATAATTAAGGCAATGTGTGAATTTTGACGTATAAAGTTTTGTATATATTAACAGCTAAGCGGGCGCGTATCGCCATTTATGCGTAGGATTTAGATTGCTATTTCTCAAGCACGCGCGTGCGAGGAAGGATATCCTTTAGTATCTTAATTAAGGATCTAATCTACAAGAAAGGCCTCTTAGTTTAATAATAGTTGCTGTTAGTGTTAATGCGCAACGCGTCGAGGCGCAATACTGTAGAGGCGCGTCCGTACAGTTGATTCAGGTACTCTGTACGCGGCAGCTGGTTGCCGTATACTAGAAAAAATACTAGCATTGTAATCGCTGATAGCAGATTGTATAGAGCCTTCACGGTCAGCCATATTTAATATAGTGTTGTTGATAGAGATCGTGTTTTAGTGTTGGTGGCCGATTTTGGTGGGGTGCGCAGCTTATGGGGGTGCGCAGCTTCTAGGGTCGTCAGCTTAGTAGTGCTAGGTTCGACCTTGGCAGACTCGCAACTTCCTTAGGTGGCCTTCATGTAACATTAGAGCTATGAACAAGTAGCTTTAAAACACCACCTTTGCCATTACTGTGCCACTTTGTTGCACCATCATCGTCTGCATGCTATGGACGATCCACGTCTGTAAAGACACATTAGCATTTCATTCATCCACTACTATTGACTTTTGGCGATCTTCTCGCTGCGACGCTACGTTTCGGCACTCTGCCCAGTATCCTAAGCTGACGTGTCAAAGTCACTTCCACGCGCCTCAATTACATAGGCAAATACATGTGCACAATGCGGCGACTCGATCTATCCACATCCGGCGCTGTGCTGGCATCATTACTAGCCATCGCACCCTCACCAACGTCGGCCTTCTACTTTCCAGGCACTGCGCCAACTTCATACAAGAAAGGAGACGCCGTACCGTTATACGTCAATCGGCTGACACCCGCCGATTCGCAAAACGATCCAAAGCTACGATCCGTCTTCTCCTTCGACTACTATCATCCGACCTTCCACTTTTGTCGCGAAAAAGATGGCCCCAAAGAAATACGAGAGAGCTTGGGAAGCATACTATTCGGCGATCGCATACAGACGAGTCCGTTCGAGTTGAAGATGGGCGTAAACGAGACGTGTAAATTTCTCTGTGAGGCTCCGTATCCGGGCAGAGATGCGGCGTTTGTGAATAGCAGGATATATCAGGGCTATGACCTGAATTGGTTGATAGATGGACTACCTGCGGCACAATCACTTAGGGAGCCGGGCTCGGACCAAATCTTCTACCAACCAGGCTTTGCGCTGGGCCTTGTAGATGAAGATCAGCCCATGCTCAACAACCACTACGATATTGTCATCGACTACCATGAGGCTTCGCCGGGTAATTTCCGTGTAGTCGGTGTGCTGGTAGACCCATACTCCATGGCCGACTCGAAAAGACAGGGCGATGACCAGGCAACGTGTAACGGACAAACTCCAGTAGTTCTGAAAGAGAACGATGAAGATACCAATCTGGTCGTCTTTACGTACGGTGTTTACTGGCGACCAAGTCCGACTCCGTTTGCGACACGATGGGACAAGTATCTACACGTATACGATCCCAAAATCCATTGGTTCTCTCTCATCAACTCGGCAGTCATCGTCGTCTTCCTCGTTGGCATGGTCAGCACGATCCTTGTGCGCACTCTCAAGAAGGACATTGCGCGATACAATCGTCTGGATCAGTTTGCGCTCGAGGATTTTGGCGAAAGTGGCGACGCTGATGATACTGTGGATGATTCTGGCTGGAAGCTGGTACACGGTGATGTGTTTAGGCCACCAAAGAACCCGCTGTTTTTGTCCGTTTTGGTTGGCAACGGAGCCCAGCTTTTTGCCATGACGGCATTGACTATAGGTAAGCTGGCGGAATTCAATGCAGCGTGAGGGCCTTGTTAACATCAATGACAGCATTCGCGCTTCTCGGCTTCCTCTCTCCTAGCAACCGCGGCGCTCTCGGAACCGTCATCATCATCTTCTACACACTCTTCGGTTTTTTCGGTGGCTACACCGCGGCGCGTACCTACAAGTTTTTCCACGGCGAGTCCTGGAAGTTGTGCTTCTTCTATACCCCGGTTGCTCTACCTGCGATCGTTTTCGGAGTCTTCTTCCTCATGAACCTTTTCGTCTGGGGTCGCGGGGCATCCGGTGCTGTACCTTTCACTACCATGCTTGTGGTCGTCATCATCTGGTTTGTCATTTCAGTTCCACTGAGCGTGGCTGGTTCCTGGATCGGGTTTAAGCAAGCCGCCATCGAACCCCCTGTCCGCACGAACCAGATCCCGCGCCAGATCCCACCTGTAGGAGGCTATCTGCGACCTCTACCCTCCATGGCACTGGCTGGTGTGCTCCCCTTTGGCGCCATCTTCGTCGAACTCTACTTCATCATGAACTCAATTTGGTTCTCAAAAGTGTACTACATGTTCGGTTTCCTTTTCATCTGCTTTGGTCTCATGATCATCACCTCGGCGGCGGTTACGGTGTTGATGATTTATTTCTTGCTTTGCGCGGAGAACTACCATTGGCAGTGGAGGTCTTTCTTCACGGCTGGTGCGAGCGCGGTGTATGTGTTTGCTAGTTGCTTGCTATACTGGATCAAGGATGCGAGCTGGACTAGCTGGACGAGTGGTGTGGTTTACCTGGGATACTCAGCATTGCTGAGTTCGCTAGTATTCATTCTTACTGGTAAGTCACAGTCGACAATTCTGTTTCTGAGATACGTGCTAACAGTAGGTTTAGGCACCATTGGTTTCTTCGCCAGTTGGCTCTTTACCCTCAAGATCTACAGATCAATCAAGGTGGATTGAGCGATGGACACTAGTGGGGAAGCTCAAACACGCTTTCCCTTCTTTGGAATCTAGATGCTCCACGTAGCACACCATTTCGTTGCCACTATAGACATCTGTTAGGCATTACTTATGTAGGAAAACTCTGTGATATGTTTATCACCATTACCAGGAAAACACTAACCAAGTTCAGTCCCGTCAAAGTTCTATAATACGTATCCTGGTAATGAAACTTGGGCTATTTCTTCTTAATCGATCGTATGTATCTCGATGTCTATGTGTCTTTTGACACTCCAGACGGTGCACCTTTCTAGAATCTTGCCCGAAGACGTTCGCAGTTCTCAACGTGTTCCCGAAAAAATGTCTCATCGCCACTATTCCCTTGTCCTCTTTTCGGACCCTTTCGGCAATCTTTCTCCAGTCTCTTGCAATGACGTCAACACCTCGCACGAAGCAAGACTAAGACGATTCCCATGATCACCATTGAACAGCAGGTCCGTTTATTCTCAAGCCCATTTGCACGTCCCAGAGGACTCGACTTGTTCAAGTGCATCAAAGACCTGTCGGGCATCTCTCGGATTGCGCAATGGCCACTAACGCACATACTGACGCGATACCAGATTTGGATTAAACTGCGGACACTATACATTGAGACCCTCACACCCTTCCCGTCGAACCAAACCATGCACCCACGTTGAAACTCAAGGCCCGAGAGTTTTCCGGTGTTCATGTTATGAATTATGGGTCTTTTTTTTCAGAGATTTGATCGTACGAAGGACTTATCAAGGGGGTTGGTTGAGTATGTATAGAAGGCACGATAGTCGTCATGGTGGAAACGTTGAGAAGTCAGCTTTTTTGGATTGCATCACTCTGCGGTATTCGCATACTCGCTATAATACGCCCCTAGTATTTTGACTCAAGCTTCCTTATCAGGCTACCAGGCCGCCGAATGCAAAGAGTCATTATTACGATAGTGGTCGATCTATTACATCAAGTGAAGTGATTGGCATACTCCTTCTATATCGAGTCCTCTTGCTCAACCTACCCTCAACAACCAGATAACTTTGTTGTTTCGTTTTCCACCTCACGCACAAGACCTCGAGGTCTGGTTACACCAATCATGGCGACGGAAGGCATACAATTTCCCATGTCGCGAGACTTCGCCAGTCCCTCCAGCGACCCGACACACGCTCGCCAATCCTCATCCTCCTCGGATACCACCCTCGATGCCGAAAAACCAGCACCCCTCCACCGCGCCCCGACAGCCGAAGACATGGTCAACCTGCCTATTCGCACACTCTCCAACGGCGCCAATCTCGATGAATACACACAAGAAACCATCTCGGGGCAGATGATCCGAGAGGTTCGATCCAACGCCGGCAAGATTGAGAAGCACGGCCTGGTCACTTTTACCATTGACGATAAGGAGAACCCTAAGAATTGGAGCAAGGCGTACAAGTGGTGGTGTACCATGTGTGTCGCGATGACATGCTTTGTCGTTGCTTTTAACTCGGCAGTCATCACAGCGGATCTGGAGGGTGTGAGTGCGGAGTTTGGGGTTAGCGAGGAGGTTTCGCTATTAACCATCACACTTTTCGTGGTTGGATTTGGTGTCGGGCCAATGGCCTTTGCTCCCGCATCTGAGATCTGGGGAAGGAGACCGGTGTATGGTGTTACGCTTGCTGTGGCTGTTATCTTCACCATTCCCGGAGCAGTCGCGCAAAACATCGGGACGTTGCTGGTTACGCGTTTCATTGCTGGTGTGGCGTTCTCGGCGCCCATGACGCTCGTTGGAGGTACATTGGCGGATATGTGGAGAAATGAGGAGAGAGGCGTTCCCATGGCAGCTTTCAGCGCAGCACCCTTCATCGGCCCTGGTGTTGGACCTTTGGTTGGCGGTTACCTCAGTCAAGCTGGTGGCTGGCGCTGGCTTTACTGGATCCAACTAATTCTTTCTGGAATCGTCTGGGGCCTCATCACATTTACCGTGCCGGAGACATATGCGCCTCAGATCCTGGCAAGGAGAGCGAGGAAGATGCGCAAAGAGACGGGCGATGACAAATTCGTCACGGAACAAGACCTCGATATGCGACCTTTCAGCCAACGCCTTCAACTCTTCCTCTTGCGACCATTCCAGCTGCTCTTCCGCGAGCCTATCGTCTTTCTGATCTCGGTCTACATGTCTGTTCTGTACGGTCTTCTATACATGTTCTTTGTGGCATATCCAATCGTCTACCAGAAAGGCAAGGGCTGGAGCGCAGGATCAACAGGTCTAATGTTTATCCCCCTCATATGCGGTGTTCTGCTCTCTGCTGCCTGCGCGCCACTAGTCAACAAGCACTATATGAAGCTGTCAGAAAAGCACAACGGCCACCCACCAGCCGAAGCACGTCTGATTCCCATGATGTTTTCATGCTGGTTCATCCCAACAGGAGTCTTCATCTTCGCATGGACAAGCTACAGAGACACCCACTGGGCAGGCCCTGCATTCGGTGGTGGATCTGTGGGCTTCGGCTTCATCTTCCTGTACAACTCAGCCAACAACTATCTCGTCGATTCATATCAGCACCAGGCTGCGTCAGCGCTAGCGGCAAAGACGTTCCTGCGCAGCTTTTGGGGAGCAGGCGCTGTGTTGTTCACAAATCAGATGTACAACCGTTTGGGCGATCAGTGGGCCAGTTCGCTCCTTGCCTTTATCGGTCTGGCTTGCTGCGCGATTCCTTTCGTCTTCTACATTTACGGTGCAAAGATTCGGGCGCGTTCTCATTATGCCTACAGTGAAGAGACGGAGAACAAGGAGGAGAGGCAGGGAGCATAGTCAGCGGGACAGCGGCTTAACAGGCTTATGTTGTATGGATGTTTAGCCGGATTTTCTTCGAGTTCGGTTCTTGTGTTTCATTACAGGCGTTTGAGGGCTGGAGATGTCCACCGGGAAAGGATCGTCGGAGGGGTCCTGGGATTGAAAGACTTTGTAAGACGCTCATAGCATATGATAGCTATTCGTAATCATGACTGAAATGTATACAAACTCGAACAATTCGTGCGCGGTTCCGCCAGTGTGACTGCGTAAGCTGTTATTGCAGGAGGATGAGACTACATGGGTAGAGTCGACGTTGATGTCATAGCACCGGTGGTAGCCCGGGCACGATGGCAAGTCGCCTGGTCAGAAGGAAGAAAGTGGATGCTCGATGGACAGGCGAAATCGTTTCCATCGTAGCGAATGTCAAGCTTCTTAATCGTGTGACTAGCCGGGGGTTAGTAGAAGGGCTGATCGGCATCCTTGCGGACCTTGCCCAGAGTGGGGCTCCAGCGAGCGGAAAGGCCGACCGATGTCGACTCTCCACCAGCGCGAGTATCCGGCCCAGACAAGACCTCTGACGACTTTCTCCCAGGCTTCTCTACCATGGACGAGCTCAAGGACCAGCACAGCTCCAACACGCCAAATGGATATATGCAGGACACGCCGCCAAGAGCTGACGTAGACGAGATCCTGAGACGGAAGCGGAAAGCGCGAGAGTACAAGGTACGCTGCTGATGTTGATGCGCTCTAGAGGAAGCCATGCAGAAGAAGAGGTGGTGAGGGCCAAGGAGCACTAGTATGGCATGCGGGAAGAGAGGCCTCTCTGGATTGCCCAAGTGGGCTACAGGACCCGGCGCATTCAACCAAGGCAGAGCAGAGCTACTGCCCCACGAACATGCGCTGACGCTCTACTACCACATAGGCCTGCTATCCGTGCCGACAGCGCAAAGTCAAATGCGACCAGAACGTGCCGTGCAAGACATGTGTCGTCCGCGAACATCCCGAGCTGTGTACCTACCACCCGCCCAGCGAGTCGCATCCGCCTGCGAAACGAATAAACCTAGGACTCGGGCAGAATAACGGCCATGAATTCTCCAACGGCCTGGTTCACATCCACGGCGGGACAGTCACGCTGCCTCGCGAGGTGCGCGCATATGCATGACAGGAGATGAGGCCCTACTGACCATAGCAGGACTGGGAACGCATCTGCGGCAAGCTACAGCAAGCCGAAAAGTCGCTCAGTGACTTGAAGAACGCCGTTGGCAGTGTCGCGGAGATACCACTACCGATAAACGGCTTCTCCCCTGCCGATGGGTCTGGGAACACGCCTTTGGCAGCAGCAGCGCCCATGGACGGCGAACAGAGCCACGTTCGAACCCAAGGAATACACACGCGAAACGACATCACCGGCCAGACAATACACATCGGCCCCAGCTCAGTACCAGCCCTCGTCATGGCATTAGGGAGGGGAGACACACAATGGGCGCCAGGCGTCCAGGATCTCCTAGGCAAGAAGAGCATGCTGCCGATATTTGGGCTGGACAACGAGAGCGCGACATATCCCTTTGTCGATCTTTGGGGCCTGCCCCACGGGTCTATAGCACGCGCTCAGGAGCTTGCGAACGCATTACCGAACGACTCTGAATGCCTGAGTTTCTTCCGGAGCTATCGCGAAACCGCGCATGCCGTATACCCCGCCGTTGCCGACATCGAGGCCATCGAATCCGATCTTCTGCTCTTCCTGATCAACCGCGCAAGCGCACAAGGCACCAACGGCATCACGGACCAGCAGATACATGGCAAAGACTTTCATTGGATAGGCATGGTCTTTGCTATACTGGCATCAGGGTGTCAATGCTCAGGTCTGTCGCGAAGGGAGAGGGAGCTGACATCGCAGGTTTACGTCTGTTGCAGTTTCGAATGCTTACGATTCACCAACTTCATATCGCACGCGACCATCGAGAATATCCAAACACTTCTGATCCTCGGAAACGTCATCTCAAATAACATGAATGCTGGGGTCGCTTGGAGTCTAATGGGGTTAACAGTACGTCTTTCGCAGACCCTGGGGCTACACCGACAATGTCCCCCGTCAACTCCAGTGCAGCAGAGGGTCATTCGAAGCAAGACATGGTGGGCACTTCTCTGGCAGGACTCGCTGCTATCTGTCTCATACGACAGAGCCTCGTCGACCACCACCATCGATCATACCGTACCCATGAGCCAGCACACAGCGCCGGGGACGAGGACATACGTCGAGAGCATGTACCGATTGTGTAAAGTGGGTCTGGATATAGTGCGTGAGCGTCAAAGGCCACAGAACTCGCACGACGCCCTGATACGCATCACCGAACATCGCAACGAACTGCAAGAGATTATGATAGATGCTGCAGATTACCTCAAAGACTCCAGAAGATGCCGGTCCATGCGGGATCAGCTCGAACACTGGGCGCTATACCTGCACATATCGTACGTCACATCTGAGCTCTGTCGGCCAGCCATCAGTCCAGCCACTGTCAATCTCGATCTCTCGAAGACACTACGTAAGACGTGCATCGACAGCCTCACCAACACCGTCGAAGCGTTCCTCGGCCTGCAAAACATGACACCATTCGCTACCCGTTCCTGGTCCGCTGTGCATCGTTCCCTGAGCTCTGCTCTGCTGCTTGGTATCCTTGGCGAACACAACCGCAACGAACGAGCGCGCAGTCTGTTACAGAATGTGATCCAAGTTCTCTCAGACGTCACAAAGGACGTCGACCCCGCCGAGCTCGCCACGCCCATCACACGCTCCGTCTCGGCTTTGGAGCGGCTACTAAGGATCACCACGACACATAACCGGAAGGCGAGTGAAACAGGCTCACAGGCTTCTCCCACGATGCACGTCTTTACTGCACAGGACATCAACAACGCCCTTAATGGAGACGCTGAGAACTTGTTCTCGCAATCACCACTTCTTGGGCTAGATCTCGACTCGTCACCGTATGCGCTTATGGAGAGCATCGTGTGGGGTGCGCAGAAGTCACCTTGAAGGGACGAGATTGGCATAGAGAGATGCTGAAAGATGAAACAAAAAGTCATGATACCCAGACTTGGGCAGCGACATGTAAACGCTGTCAAGCACCAGTACAAAAACGGAAACAATGATCAGCCTTCCGTCTTGCGAGGTATTCAAGCAGTTTTGGCTGCTCCAAAAACCCGATAATGCAAGATGACGGCAAACATGTGTGCCTCGAGAATGTAACTAGACAGACGACATCAGTGAATGCCGAGCCAGTGGCGCCTTCGAAGGGATTAGTTCTGCATTGCGAGGGATAGTTCGGCCTGCAGCCTGGAGCCGTGTACTTTGATAGTTTGCGACTGAATGAGATTTTACACGCGCAGAGAGTGGAGTGGCGGCCGTCGAAGTGAAAGCTTGCTCTCAGGCTCTCAGCCCTACTACTGCCCATGACGTCGCTAAGCGAAGGCTGCCTGCGCGTTTGCCTAGACCCTGGCGGCCATCATCATCATAGCCTGTGTGCCTGTGCAAACACCCCCAGTCTTCACCTAGATGGACTCTGGCGTGCGCCTTTCCTCTGGAGCTTAAATGAAGGCTTAGCTCTTTGCTTGCCCCGCCACTCAGCAGTCGCCGCCATGTTCATGCTCCGAAACCGTAAGTCGACCCATGTGCAGCTTTGTTTGCTCTGTTTCTCCTCCCAGTTCCGCTGCCCCTCCCCCACCGTTGCTGAGACGACACTAATCTGTACCACCAGTCAGTAAATTTGTCTTTGGCGACAGCTCCAAGGAAACCATCGTCGAGATTGCCCAGGGCCAGCTGTACCTCGTCCGACCCCGCTCCGTCAAGGGATACAGTGAGCTCATCTTCCCCGACGCCACAGCTACCATCCGCCGCACTGGGCTGGAGTTCCAGTACCAGCTTGTCATCCAACGCGCATACGCAGAGGGCGAGGAGGATTTGCTAGCAGAAGAGAACGAGGACGCAGCACTCGCCGCGCTTGCAGGCGACAAGGACGAAAAGACTTTCCTGCTTGACGAGGACATCCAGTTCCGCGACGACGTACGCTCGACTGGCGAGAAGATCTTTGCGTGGCGCGACCTCAGCGGTGACGTCGACGACCTCTGGGAGTTTGTTTGCGACCGGTCCGTCAAGCCTGAAACTGCTTCCCTGTTCGAACGCGTTGCTCTGCAGTGCCAGTACGAGAGAAAGTTTAGGAGGAGCCACGAACACGCGACCGAAGACGACCTCGCAGCTCTAGCATACTACGAAGAACCCATTCCCGACGCGAGCCCCGTCACCAGCCCGACCCTCTCGACTGCCCGCGCTATCCCCGTAGAACCGCCGACCACCGAAGAACTCTTCCCCAATACAGCCAAGGAAAAGATGGCCAAGAAGGTCGCAGGCAAGGGCACTGTCCCAGAGCAGGAGGATGCTACGGCCGCGCCGCCGTCGGCCGCTCAACCCCAAGCTCTTGAGACCTTGGTTGAAGGAGAGGCGGAGCTTCATCTCTTCGATTTCCCATCCGGCACCTTCATCAAGCAAGACGCCAAAGTCAGTATTACGGTTACCGAGATCGGCGACTGGAACTATTGGTTACATATCGCTGGCGAAGAGCGTGAGTGGCTCGGGCAGCCCATCGTCGAAGACATCAATCCAGTATTCAACTACCAATACCAGTCCTTCATCTTCAACCACTATCTCGACGACGGCTCGGCATACTCATGGCTATTAAAGTTCAAGGATCAGGACGAGCTCGAGAACATTCAGCAGGGTGTGATGCAAGCTCTCTGGGAACACTTGAATAAGGTCAAGTGGGGCAAAGCAAAGAATACTGATCGAGAATACGTTCTGGAAGCATTCCAAGACTTGACTATGAAGGATGCACCAGATGAAGAGCCAGAAGAGGAAGACGAAGACGAAGAGGAGGACGAATACGAGAGCACAAACGAGCAGCGGAGTGAACACTACGACTCTGACGAGTCTGAAGACGACGTCGAGACTGGTCCCACAGACGGAGACCAAAATTCGCTGTTGGCTGTTGGCTACAAGCACGACAGGTCGTTCGTTGTGCGCGGCAACAAGATTGGTGTCTTCAAGCATACCCCTGAGAACCAACTGCAATTCTCCACAACCATCTCGAACATTAAGACACCGGGAGGCAAAGCTTTCAACCCCAACAAGGTTATGCTGCACCAGCAGGATCGCGACATGATCCTTCAGAACCTGGAGAACCCGAACAACCTTTACCGGATGGATCTTGAGACTGGTACTGTGGTTGATGAATGGAAGGTGCATGACAACATTCCAGTCAAGGTCTTTGCACCAGAGAACGTAGGTATAGTGCACCGTATACACCCGATCATAAGCTAACGTGTCGTAGAAATTTGCCCAGATGAGCGGTGAGCAGACCTTCCTGGGTCTCTCCGATAACGCGCTCTACCGTATCGATCCTCGTTTGGCTGGTAACAAGCTCGTCGACGATCAGCTCAAGCAGTATGCCACAAAGAACGCGTTCTCTGCAGCTGCCACCACCGAGAAGGGACACATTGCCGTTGCATCCGAGAAGGGAGATATCCGTCTGTTTGACAGACTCGGTATCAACGCCAAGACCCTCATCCCCGCACTCGGTGATCCCATCATCGGCATGGACGTCTCTGCAGACGGTCGCTGGGTTCTCGCCACTACCCGGACCTACCTTCTGCTCATCGATGCTCTCCAGAAAGGCGGCAAGAACGACGGCAAACTTGGGTTCGAGAAGTCATTCGCCAAAGATGACAAGCCCCAACCGCGTCGTCTCGCCCTTGCGCCGGCCCACGTCGCCCAATTCCAGCACGAGACCAAATTACCCATCTCCTTCACCACCGCACGCTTCAACACAGGTCTCGATGATAAGGAAACCACCATCATATCTGCCACTGGCCCCTTCATCGTCACCTGGAGCCTTAAGAAGGTTCTGGCTAACCGTAAAGACCCGTACAATATCAAGCGCTACGCTGAAGAGGTCAAGGCCGATAATTTCAAATTTGGCTCAGACAAGAACCTTATCGTTGCACTACCAAATGAGGTTGACATGGTGGCTAAAAAGGCCCTGCAGCGACCAACACGCGAGAGTATCGCAATGCCGAGTCGCGTTGGCGCTGCAAGGAGGAGCGGAGTACGAGGCAGCTATCTCGGTCGGAACGATATTGTGAACAGCCCGTACTAGGCGAACAAGCTGTTTACATACGGGCTTTTTTTTTTCTTAGTCGTTGGGTGCGGGTCTGGTGTTGGTCACGATCATCATCACGGTAGTGGCGTTGTGCAATCTTTTCCTTCGAGCTACGGACGGTTCCATGCCGACGAAATGCGAGTAGCTAGTAGCCATATGATTCCCCTTTTAGATCAAAGTGATGAAGTTTCCAAACACATCAGCGGCAAGGAAGCCATTCATAGAAGACGTTCATTTCCACTGTCGGACTCATGCGTTGACGGATAGGGGAGTTTTTTTTTGTTTTTTTTGTTTTTTTTTGGCTGTCTGGGGATCTCGCATAATCCAATCCACTATGCAGACGACCATGTATGTTTAGATACACACACGAGGAACTTTGCCTGGTCTTGGAGGTTGATCTGCCTAATATGATGCTCCTGAAATTTCTCTACCGCTGTTTTACTAGAGTCATGCATCCAGCTTAGAGACCATGTTTTTGCTAACGCTCTTCTTCTTAAATTTTGTACAGCGTTTCGTAAAAGTCAACAGATCCTAGGCATGTCTCAAATTTCTGCGTGTGCAAGAGAAGATTACGTAGGCCTACTGATCGGGCAATGTGGACCTCTTCTTGGGACTCGACTGTACCCGGAATCGGAAGGACCATTGTATGTGAAGGGTCAGTCTGTATGTGCTGGTTTCATGTTTGTGTTTTGCCTGCTGTCTCTCTTGATGGCGTCGAACCAAAACGCTAGGGCGAAGGAGTGGTGCATGCAGGAGTCGCAAGTTTCCCGACGCGTCCGAATAGGCAATTGAGCACGCGACTGCAGTTACTCAGAGCAGCCCAGCGAAGTGTGCCAAACAGCATCGCGATTCGGGTGAAAACGAAAGAGCGACATGATAACGCTGGTGAGAGGCCTGTGGTTTATTGTCATCCGTGAGATCCACCTGATGGTTCACACATGCGAACTGCAGAGGTGGAGAGGCTAGACTGGGGCCGGACTGGACCCACTTCCTGGGCGCGGACATCCAATAACGTCACTGCCAGATTCAAGATGAATATCGCAGCAACTCCACACTCTGTATCTCTTACGCGCATCTTCACCCAACCGCATTCGTGTCTACATCTCAGTGGCTAATCGCCGCTGCAGCTTCTCGTCTGACAGCACCAGGACTGCCACTGCTATCTTGATACGCGCGTGACCTGCAATGGCACCAAATCCGTCCGGCCCTGCTGGGTCTGGCGCCGGCAATGCTGCCAACTCAGGCGGTCCTTCGCACGCGGCAGCTGCAGCGTCCGGCAACTCGTCGCGCCCAGGGCTAGAAGCTTCGTCTTCTTCGGCGCCACCAAAGAAGAAGAAGACGCATCGTGGCGGCAAGAAGAGGCGCAATCGCCGCCAGTCGTTCGCCGCGGGAGCTGATATGGCACAAGGCGACTCGATGGATGAACGTCCGAGCTTGGCCAACGTCGCCAGCCATGGCCAGTCGCGAGGAAGCAACGGCTTCTACCGCACACACAGCAACCTCAGCAACACGAGCCTTGAGAGTGAGGCTCTGCTGGACCATCGCGAACATCCTACAATCCGAACGCGTCGTCCGAGCGTACCTGTAACGTCCATGTACCAGCCGAGGGCAAGTCAGCACAGCGCCAATCCACCCCAACGCCTTCCAGCATCCAACTCGCATGGCCGATCGCGGTTGTCGCATACTCCCGAGGAGGTTCAATACAGCGATGGCGAAGATACGAACGACAGAACGCCCCTGATGGCTTCTTCTCAGCGCGACATCAGGACAGGCACCAGCTATGGCTCTAACAGTGGCAAACCTCGAAGAGGAAGCAAGACGTCCATGAAGAGCGCTAAGCACATGCACATGCCTGAACACAGGCCTGAACTTTTCACTCAACATCACCACTCTTCGACTAACCTTGACGAGTACGATGTCAACAACCCTCCTTCAGTCCCTACCAGTCCAGCCTTCGAGGCCAGTAGCGGCTTAGACGATGTCATGCTCCCAACAGACCTAGACCATTTATCTGATCCTGGAACATCCACCGGTCCGTCTCGAGATGTTCTCATCAACATTGATGAGGACGGTCACCCGGGCTCTCCTCCTACTCCCGGCGACTTCCGACGCCGTATGACGACTATTGCGCTCGAAGATGTCTGCTTCCCGCACGAGGCCATGTCCGAGATGGGACACGAAGACTACATGAACGCTCCGACAACCGGTGAGCCGACAAGTCGCCGAAGACGCCGCCGCTGGCCCGACCTCGACGTTTTACAAGCTTGGGCACAAGAGGAAAAGGAGCAGCGGACTATGGAAGGCATGCGCATGCGAAAGGTTAGCGAACCGCTTATGGTAGAAGGGCGTCTCCGTCCGAAACGGCGCGTCTGGCATCGCGAGGACAGCGACGCTCCTTACCGCTTTACCTACTTCAACGAGACTTTCGACAACACTATCCACAGTCAGAGCATTAGTGAGCTTTTGCAACCTGGGCAAAGCTTTAGGAATCTCTTCGTCCCCGATCCACCAGTTTTGGACGACGACAGCGATTCTTCTGATACGGAGGACGATATGCTGCACGCAGGCCCCAATGGCTACACTTCTCGAGCAACAACGCGATCCACTTCGAAAACAGAAGGCAAATACTCTTCTGGTGAACAGACGCGCTCGACGACACCACGACCCACCGACCCATCCAAGAACGATAAGTCTGAGGGTGAGAAGCCGAAACGTTATGGCCCGCGGCCTGCCTGGTGGTTGGATGTCATGTCTCCCACGGAGACTGAGATGAAGGTCATTTCTAAGACGTTTGGCATACATCCATTGACATCGGAAGATATCCTTGTGCAGGAGCAACGCGAAAAGGTCGAGCTCTTCAAGCACTACTACTTCATCAACTACCGTACCTTTGAGCAAGATGAGAACAGCGAGGACTATCTGGAGCCAGTCAATTTGTACGTTGTTGTGTTCAGAGAAGGTGTAATAAGCTTCCACTTCTCTATGACACCGCATCCTGCCAATGTCCGCCGCCGTATTCGCCAACTCTCGGACTACCTTGTTCTATCGCCCGACTGGATCTCGTATGCCATCATCGACGATGTCACCGATGCGTACGCGCCTATGATCCAGAAGATCGAAGAAGAGGTTGACGACATTGACGAGGCTATTTTGCGACTTCATTCGAGCGAAGAGGAACAGGAAGCGGAGAAGGAGAAGTCATACAGCTACAACAACCCGCACTACGAAGAGCCTCCCGAAGTAAAATCACAACAGGAAAGCGGCCGAGACATGTTGCGACGCGTTGGTGAATGCAGAAAGAAGGTTATGAGCCTCTACCGCTTGCTGGGTAACAAGGCCGACGTCATCAAGGGTTTCGCGAAGCGTTGCAACGAGCAGTGGGACATTGCACCTCGCAATGAGATTGGCATGTATCTCGGAGATATCCAGGACCATATTGTGACCATGACAGGCAACCTGAGTCATTACGAAAAGTAAGCTGAAACGTGAACAATTATGGAACAGCAAACTAACCAGCTCCTCAGTCTCCTCTCTCGTGCTCACAGCAACTATCTCGCTCAGATCAACATCAGGATGAACGAACGTCAAGAGAAAACGTCGGACATTCTGGGCAAGCTTACTGTGCTCGGAACGATTGTCCTGCCAATGAATGTTGTGACTGGTATCTGGGGTATGAACTGGTGAGTCAAGACGTCCGACCTTTGTAGAACCACATGCTCATCAAGCCTAGTCTCGTCCCTGGCCAAGACATTGAGAATCTCAACTGGTTCTGGTGCATTACTGGAGGCCTTATCACTTTCGGCCTCCTCTGTTACTTCATCGCGAAGAGGGTGTACGGCATCGTTTGATCATGTAAGAAATAAGCGTAGACTGTCATTTGGCTGGAAAAATTCGTTGTACTGCGTGGTGTTGGGGGATGGTTGGTTTTCGGTCGCCTGAGTCGTTCTTGGGTTAATTTGGACCAAGACAGTTTTACACGTTTGCTTTTGTACTACCACGCATGGAAGTGAGGATTGTTGTTCGAATAATACACGAAACCCATTCGACTTCCAAAGCTCAACGCCCGTTGGTAGTTGAGTTTTGTACCCGCTATCTAATCAGAGGGATAACTGATGTTGTGTGCTCATTTGGCCCCCACCATCATCTCTCCTCTGCACACGCACACACGAGGCCTAGGTATAACTGCCGGCACCTTTATACCCCCGGTAAAAGAAGAGTCACATAGCTGCTGAGTCGTGTGGGGGAAGCTGAGGCAGCGCCCCAATAGCAATCATGTGGCTGGTTTCAGTGTGCCAATGGGTGTGTCGATGTGGTCGTTTCGAAGGGCATGGTGGGCAGATTCACCGGACCAAAAGGGAGCGTTTCACGGCGTGGTTGTAGACATGTATGTTTGCTCGCGGGTGGTGAGAGTTTGTACTGGGTTCTTCAGGCAGTGTTAGATGTTGGCATGGTACAGCCTGTTAGATGCTATCCCGGTTTTTGAAAAAAAATAAAAAAAATCTCAAGGCCTGTAGATGACGTCAAGAACATGCTCTTCCGGGGCGTTTAGACATGAGTTTAGCAGGGTGACCCTGGATGTGTTGGGTCGCTTCACCTTTGGGCTTTGGATGCGGTGCGGCAGGAAAGTTCTTGCCTGGCGGCTATGCTCCAGGTTGGGCCCAAGCCGTGTCTTATCACGGTTTGGGGTATGATGGAGTCACAGGCGGCAGCGGCATGAGTCGTTGTCAGCCGCTCGAAGGTACTTGGGCAGTATGAGCACCGTCCACATGCTCGAGCGGTCACCGTATGCGGGGCTATGCGCAAAGGTGATGGCGCAACGTCCCAGGTCCGGTGAGTTGTTCGTTCCCACAAAAAGAAACTTCTAGCGAATGTGACAGCATGCAGGCAGTGGTTCGCATGATGTGCGATGCGCGCGCTCCCGTCGTCGCTCGGTCGTAGGGCTGCGACGGCAAGGCAGAAGGACTTGCCTTTGACCAGCACTGCCTGGCCGTGCAAGCAAGTATTATAGTCACCGAAACGTGGTTTTTTACACACATGGTTCAGCCGGCAGCGTGCAATCGGCTGGGGTGGTGTGCAGCGGCCTTGACGTCATCCCTCAGGGTACCTCCAGCCTCTGGGCAGGCCAGAATCAAGTCTTCTGACGGGTTCCGCTATTCTTGACACTTGACGTCGTCGTCGTCGTCGTCGCTACTCCAGTTCACCCTCTTCTTACCCCACCTCCGTTTGCTGTCGCAGTACTACCAGCATTGCGCATCCCCGACGATAGTGAGTTGTGCTGATCACCACTCTCGCCAATCATCCCCAGCCCGCCGACTTGCGATTGACTGGCTCAGTAGGCGAGCACCAGACGTCAAACTCTACAAACATTTCCATCCTCCATATCTGCTCTGCTTGCACTGCCTGCACTGCATCGCGCCCACTTGCGAGCATACTGCAGCTTACCCCACTATTTGACTTTCCACGAACCTACGCCGCAGCATGTCGGTCATCTACAAGAAGAGCGAACGCGACCGCGAGTGGGACACCACGTCGTCGCGCGGAGGCGGCGCTGGCTATACCACGGTGAGGCGCTACAAGGTGCCCGACCACAGCCTCGAGGAAGACACGTACGAATCCGAAATGCGCCTCGTCCACCGTGGGCGCGATGACTTTGAAGACCGCCGCTCCGTGAAGGACTATGTCGTCGAGCGTCATCAAGAGCCTGCTCGAGAAGTGAGGCACTACCACTATGCCGAACGTGAGCGCGAAGTCTCCCCCCAGCGTTCCGAGTATCGCATCCAGCGCGAATATGAGCGTTCTCCATCGCCCGCGCGAACCGAGATCCGCATTTCCCGGGATTACGAGCGCGATCGGGACATGTTCCCACGAGAACAACAACCCTATGAACTAGAGAAGTACTCAAGATCCACTGAGTATTTCCGCCCCGAGCCCATCCCCCAACCAACCCCCCAGCCCATCTACATCCGCAATGAAGCCCCTCAACCCATGCAGATGCAGATGCAGCCTATCATCATCCGGGAGGAAGCCCCTCAACCCATCATCATCCGCGAGCGTGTGCAAGAGCCAGTCTATGAGCTTGTTGAGCGTACTGAAGAAGATAGACAGGTTGCCCGTCCGCAGCGCCACGAGGAAGATTATTACTACGAGCGCAGAGTCAAGGAAATTGACCGAGGCGGCCGGTACGATGAGCGGTACGCCGACGAGCGCGAATACGACCACCGATGGGGAGATAAAAACTACTACAGCGACGACGATGTCTACATCCACAAGGAGAAAGACACGTGGGGAGGAAGCGAGACCCGAACTAAACGTGATGTCGCTGCAGGCGCCCTTGCTGGAGTTGCTGCTGGACAAATCATCAGACATCATCGTAAGAGAAAGGGTGAAGCCGCTGGGGGCCATATCGGAAATGCCCTTGGCTACGGCACGCTAGGCGCTGTGAGCGCTGTTGCTCTCGACAGATTTAACAACCGCGACAGATCTCGGTCTGTTTCCTCTGATCGTGGCAGAGGCAGTCGGCATGGCAAGTCCCGTCACCGCAGCAAGTCGAGAGTGAAGGAACTGGGTACGCTTGCCGCCCTCGCCGGTGTTGGAGCCCTTGCCTACGCTGCTGGACAGAGGAACAAGAACAAGGCGGCGGTCAAAGAGGAGACAGTCACAGTCATAGAAGACCGCCATCGAAGCAGGTCACGTCATGGAGGTAGATCGCGCTCTAGGAAGAGCCGAAGAAGATCCAGGTCCGTCTCAGCTGTTGGGTCTGACAAGGGTAGGTCTCGTAGCTCGAGCAAACACCTTGACCCTGAGCACCGCAATAACAGGGCAGCGCAAGTAGGCCTTGCCACTGCTGCTGTAGCCGGTCTTGCTGCACGTCGCCGCAGCAAGTCTCGAAAGCGTGAGGGCAAACGCTCGCCTAGCCGGATCCGACAGGGTGTGCCAATCGCTGCCGCTGGTGTAGCCGGCGCAGCTGTCACTGGACTGTATGAGAAACGCAAGGCTAAGAAGGAGGCTAGGGCGGCATCGCGGTCCAAATCAAGATCGCGCTCAAGGTCGAGGTCAGTGCTCTCCCGCCTTACCGGACGTAGCCGTAGCAGGCGTGGAAGTACAGTGAGTGAACCTGTTTTAGTAGAGTACGGTGGTGATCCGGTATACACCGATCGCCCGGCCAGAAGTCGAAGCCGCAGCCGGGACCGCAGCCGTTCGCATCGTAGCAGACGGCGACGAAGCTCTTCTTCTTCTGGTGGTCGACGCGGAAGTCGGAGCCGAAGCCGGAGCAAGAGTCGAGCACGCTCGGTTGCGGAGACGGCGGCGGTTGCTGGTGTTGCTGGTTTGGCTGCCCATGAAGCAGCGAAGCGACGCGACCGTAAGAAGGCCGAGAAGGAAGCTGAACGACGACGTGAGTCCACCCCTCGCCCATATGGCAATTAGCATACTCAACATCACCAGGCGAGGAAGATTCAGCCTACTCCACTGGCACCTACAGCCCCTATGATAGCCCCACGCCATCCACAGCCCATCCTAACGATTCTCGTTTCTTTCCTGAAACGAATTACTTCCCCCCTCCCCCTAGTGCTCCGGTAGACCACAACCCCAACAATCCCTACCCTCCATACAACCCAGCAGACTACCCTCCCCCTCCTCAGAGCGCATACGAGCCCAATCATCCCTCACAGTTCGTCAACCCGCCGCACGAAGACTTGCATCTCGGCAATCCGTATGCGCCCCAACATCAACAGCAACATGAACCTTACTACGGCCAGCCACGACGTGGGGGTGACAATGTGAGTGCTCCAGTTCCTGATCATGGCGGTAACGAGCACTATAACTTCGCTTCTGCGCGTGGTGGGTTGAGGCCGTCGCCTGCCCATGGATTGGACAGTCTTGCTGATACTAGAAAAGGTCCCGTAGATGAGCCCCGTAGCCCCAGTCCAGCGTCAACAGAGGAGAAGAGCGTCAAATTCGATCTGAATCCACAAGAGGAACCCTCACGGGAGCCTTCACGGGAGCCTTCGTCTGATTCCGAAAGGGAGCACAGACACAGAGATGATCACAGTCATAAACGACACAGGCGGCGTAAGGACGACGATCGATCAGACACTACGAGAGAGTCTGGTAGAGCACGTAAGAGGCGTCATAGGTCTGAGAGTCCTGGGTCGGACGCGTCTGATGCAACCATTGAACTACCACCCCGTTTTGACGAGCATGGGCGACAGCAGCCCGAGGACCCGCTGGCGAAGCAGCTGGAGAGCGTTTTGCAAAGCATCTTCCGATAGCATCTTTTGCTTCAGTAATTCTCTTCCTGTTATGAATTCTTCTTTCCATTGTTTTTGCTCATGAAGATCGTGTTTCATATTTCTTGATTCATCTCTTTACTATATTTGACAAATTTGTTTATGGCGTTCTGAGACGATTTGGACGATGATCACGAGGTTACGATATCACGGTATTAAGTTTCATTTTTAATTTCATCCCCAATACTCCTTCTTTGGTACATGTACTTTGAATGTAATCATGTTTGTTTGCAAGATGGGTTCGACTCTTGGTGAAGATTGTAGGAGATTTCAGAACATGCCCCACGGATGACCAGGGCATACTTGATTGGCTGCAATTTCGCTACTGCCTAATGCTCGATCATGACTGCCTACCTTGGGAGATTGCGAGAGCGCAGGTGAAGTAGCTTTGTTGACGCGCCTTCCCTGCTGTTGTCACGGCTGCTCTTTCTGTAAACATCGCAACCCGGCGCGTCGATTAAGCTCACCCTCACACCCGCAGTCCTTGAACAACACCTTCCTATCACTCTCGAATCGATCTTTCTTACTCATCTCACGTTGTACCGCCGTCGACATGCTTACGCCACGATGCTTCTCGTTCTTTGCCGCGCTGTTGATACTTTTGGTAACGACAGCACTATCCGCCACTGCTGAATCGCCATTTCCATTTCCATGCACCGGGTAAACTGCAAAGTCAAGATTTTGTAAGACGAGAAAGCTAATGCGCACAGTGGCTCCATCTACTTCACCGCTCATACCGTGGATAGCCTCCTCTTCCAGAATCCAGATCTCTATCACGACCTCTACGTCTTCAAATGCGTCACTACAGTTGTCTTCACTGCGGATAGCGGTGGCGAGGCAGCCAATAATACCCTCGTGTTAGAGCTTGAACGCGGTCTCGAGGACGCTTACAAGTTCATGTCTGATGTGTCATCTGTTGGTGCAGATGGTACCCAATCTGTGTCCGATCTGAAAGAGGCAGTACCACGTGAGGCGCTGCAGGAGGTCCTCATCTTGCACAACGATACTAACCGATATATTGCAGTGATCAATGATACGACGGTTCGCATCGGCAAGCACACCATCTCCGCCTCCCCACTACTGGGCATGTCGAACGTCCAAATCCTTTACCTTCGTCTTCCTCAGAGTACTTACTTTGGGAAAGGCTACGAGGCGTATGGCGAAGAGTCACTGGAGAAGTTGTACAGTGCAGACATTGAGCACATCACCACTACTGACGGAAAGGCCACCTATACCGTGGAGGATCTAAAAGAAATACTTGCAACAATACTTCGCGATCGGCAGGCAAACGACATCCGCGTGCTGAACTACTTTGAGACTCTTACTACCGACGAAGAGGATGATCAGCTGGACCACGCTGACCGTATCGTCTCTGCCAAGCTTGTAATGGACGTCATGGAGGAGAAGGGGATCAAAGGAAACGTCAAGGTGTAAGTACCTGATCATGGGTTATGGGAGACAAGCTAACAGTGCAAGATACGCAAGTGACTCATTGCGCATGTTGCAAAACAACCTCAACACACCAGACTACATCAAGAAGGTCGATGCGTTCTTCGAATACGCTAAGCATGATCCTGATATGGTACGTTCATCAGCTATGCCGTCCACCTCACAAAATCGTGCTTACATATAGTTTCCATTACTAATACACAGTGTAGTGTCAGAGTCTTGATGAATGTGGTCAGAGGCGCCAGAAGGTGGATGCCTCCAAGGACAAGTATGCCGAGGTAGACCATGTCAATGAGTTTCTGAAACGGGAATACTACGTCGAATAGGCCTCCTCTTCAAGGTTCATTCCAGATGAAAACATGTGCTGGGAAAGGAGAAAGCCAGGACTGATTATGTATTCCTTTCCATGATAGAAAGGACGCTGTGACAGGGTTTGATTTGCTACATCATATACCATGAACGAATTGAAATCATGTACTCATTGCTCGCTCAACGCCTTGTATGCAGGAAACGAATCTCCACTCCTTCACTCCTCTTCCTTCTTCCAGCCCGTCTTACGTTTAGTATCAAATTCTGTCGGACTCAACCTACGTGCTTGCACACCCGACGGGGATTGAAGCGGTGTAACAGTCTTTGCACCCGTCTCACCTTCATCCTCGGGTTCCCAAGCCCTCTGCTTCGCCAACAGCGCCTGCAACTTGGGATCCACACCCATGCGTTCAGGCACCGGTGGAGGCACTTTCCTCGGCCCACTCGTCTTCCTCAACCCCGCCCTTGAATCCATGGCTGCTGGTACAACAGGCGGAACCTGGCCTTTGAGCTCCCGCACGATAGGCATGTCGGACGGTGCAATCGCACCACCAAGACGCACAAATGGGGCTGGACTTGTGGGTGACATGGGTATGCCCGAGGTTGTAGGTGTGTCGGGGATATCTTGGGATTCGTGGATAGGCACGTTGCGCCCACCTAGCCTGAAACGACCAATCTTTTGGTCGCCGACGGCGGGGAGGGAGTAGTTTACTTCTTTTGGTGCTGAAGCAGGCTTAGGTGCTGGTGGGGGGCGGGGAGCAGATTTTGCGGCAGCGAGCTTGGGTGCTGGGGCTGGAGGTGGTGGTGGCATGCTCATTTTGGGTGGGGTGGCGGGTGGTGAGGGCGGCGCGGCGGTTCTTATTGGGATACTGTTTGTTGTGGTGGTAGTGGTTGTTGTGCGTTTGGTCCAGTGTTCTGTAACGCCGGCTCCTAGATCTCTGTGTCCTGATCGAATCTGTGGGGGGGGGGGAGGAGTGAGGTTAGCAGACGCTGTCGATAATGTAAAATGCCTGAACTTACTGGGTCTTCTTGGTAGCTTCTCTCCATATGTGCCAGCCTTGCAGAATCTCTCAAAGCTCGCTGCATTTCTTCCTCCTCGTCTTTCTTTTTCTGTGCTACTTCGTCCAAGGACTTTTGTATCATGATCTCCATATCCTGATCCATTCGTTCCTGGAGTTGTCTTTCATATTCTGCTTTACTCTGCCTTTCAACTTCTCTTGTGCGTGCCTCCTCTGCTGCCATCTTCTTCTCGTGTTCTCTCCGGCTCCTCGACCTGGCTCGTTCCTCAGCTTCCTTCTCAGCCCGCCATTTCTCATCTGCTATCCTGCGGTTTTTCTCGATGAGTTCCCTCTCTCCACGGCGCAGTGCTTCCTCGTTTTCTGCAGCCTCCCTGCGTTTGAATTCTCGCTCCCTCTCCTCATCACGGCGTATGGCGGCTTCTTCGTTTTCGCGAAGACATCTGCTGCAGATTCCGTTCTCATCCAAGGTTCTTATCGAGCAGCGGTCTTTTGTTTTGGGATTATCACGGTCACAAGCGACACTAGTCCTTTCAAAGTAGGGGCAGTTGTACGTGTCGACATGATCATTTTGTTTGTGGCCGCATTCGAGTATCGTGATGCTGTACTTGCACATCTTGGGCGAAGATGTGGTTGAGCTGGGGACGAACACCAAGGTAGGTCGACAATTTACGACGGGGTGTGGAGAGAGAAATTAGGAAATGCTAAGATATCAGTCATTGATACTTATACGGCCACGACATTGACCGCCCCTGTGTACAAGTGAAGTGCTGCACAAGTGATGGCCTCGTACACGTAGCTGCATCAAATGACTCTGAAACAAGACTGGAAGAAGCGGGCAGTGCTCTAAGCCTGTGAAGGTAGCGAGTTGACAGTGCAAACCCCAGTACAACTCATCAAACAGCGGTCGCGCCTGTGTCCGCGCAGAGCGCCGTCAATGAGGCGAACAGCAGCCGATTGGCCAGATACACTGGCTGCAGTGTCTTTCCACCTACGAGGGCACAGAGAGGGGATTCCTGTGCGCTCCTCAGCCCACCGACGGCTACTTCTCAAAGCTGCAAGGTCGCGAGGTGCTCCCAGCTCGTGTGTTAGCAGACCCACAGTTTCATCAGACGTGGTTCCACCAGCATCGAAGCGGCTCGATACCGAGCCATTTTCGCTCAGAGGCTAATTGACATGGGACATTGCCAACGAAGGAACCCGCAGGCTACAAGGCAGCCTATGCCAGAGGGAAATGAAGCTTCCGCAGCGTGCAGAGCCGTCAAAATGCAAGACGACGGTGTCGGTGGAGATAGCTACGTGGCGGCCTCAGCTATACTGGGCATGGTTGGATGCAGCAGAGGCGGTAATGTGTTTCAATCAACGAGTTCCCAGATCCACGTAGGCTCGGAAGAGCGGCGATCAGATAATGCCATCGATCATGTACAGCACGAAGCGATGTTTGAGAAGACCTGAACCATGCGGAGAAAGAGTGAAGAAGCGTGCAAGGTAGAAACGGGGTGGGGGATGGATGCTGGATGTGGCCAATCAGAGGCGGCTGATTGCAAGGATCCTGCACAGTGACTTGGGGGCATTTCGGATGAGCTTCATCGTTGACATGTTCAATCGACGCCATCGCCTCCAGCCCGCAGCACAACCCACCATGGCCTCAAGACTCGTCCCCTTTGCGTGCAGGATTGCCCCACGGGCCTCGCGACAGTTCCAGAGGGCTCAATGGCGGGCGTTCAGCGTGTCGCGTTCGGCACGGAACGAGAGCGGCTCGCTCAATGTCGTATGTACTTTCTTCATCGTGCGCTGAAAGCCGGGCTGACATGTCTGTAGCACCGCGATACGCCTCAAAACAACCTCAGAATCCCCTTCAAATTCACGCCGCAAAATGAGCAACTCATCCAAGAGATCGTCTCCCGATACCCCTCGCAATACAAGAAGGCCGCCGTAATGCCGCTCCTCGATCTGGGACAACGCCAGCACGGATTCTGCAGCATCAGCGTTATGAATGAGGTTGCGCGGATACTAGAGATGCCACCGATGCGTGTATACGAAGTTGCGACTTTCTACACCATGTACAACCGAGACCCTGTGGGCAAGTTCCATGTCCAGGTCTGCACGACTGTGGGTTGACTTGGTACTTGGCGTGAAGGACTGACAGCAGCTGACAGCATCTAGACGCCATGCATGCTTTGCGATAGCGACTCGGTTATGAAGGCCTGCGAAGACGTTTTGGGCGTACACCACGGCGAGACTACCCCAGACGGTCTTTTCACCTTCTCCGAGGTAGAATGCCTTGGTGCATGTGCGAACGCGCCCATGGTCCAGATCAACGACGACTACTACGAGGATCTTACATACGATTCGACAGTCAACCTGCTCAAGGCCCTCAAGCACGCCGCACAAGCTACCGGTGCGCAGCCCGGAGACAAGGGCCTGGCGAGCGGATCTGCCAAGGGATCGCTCAACGTAGAGGGCGGCGCTGGCGAAGCTCTCGCCAACAGGCAGGGAAGGGAATACGCAGCTGGCGGTGTCAAGCTACCATCACCAGGACCATTGAGTGGAAGGAAGAGCTGTGAGCCAGCAGGCGGTCTGACTTGCCTGACAAGTGAGCCCTGGGGTAACGAGACTCTGAGGAAGGACGGCGAGCTATAGAAGGGTTTGTAAATACTGTAACATCTTCCCTTGTATCCAGAGTAAGTCAGGTAGACCATCTCAATTATCAAATCCGTTCAACAATTTACATGTCAACGATGAGAGAGTCAATGTGAAGGGTTTCCGTTATTCATGGTTTCTCAATGTTGTACAAGCAGCAGCCATGCCATGTCCGCTCATCGGACTCAAATGCTTCCATGTAAGATTCACGACCGCTCCTTCCCGGGTTCATCTTCAACTCTTGAGACGAGTAAAAGGAAGAGTGCATGCAATGCTGTACAACCTGAAAAGGCTACAACCCTGTCAAACGCCTTCGCTATATCCATGCGAGGTAATTCCCAAATCAGACCCCCAAGCCGTGCTGATCCCAAATGCAATGCTAATGTTCTGTAGAAAAGGCTGTCGTAAAGGCTGTCGTTGACGTTATACAATGCCACCTGCTGTCGGCGGACGATGTCGTGCATCTTTCGTTCCGCAAAGAATTCGTCGTTTCGAAATATCTGCCATCTAGCCTGAAGAGTACTCGTGGAGCGACGTGTAAAGTAGATGCGTTTTGCCGTAACTCGGTTCGATGCTGGTCCTGTTGGAACTGATTGCGCTACAAGAAGCCCGAGTTCCACTTGCCCATGAGCATGTCTCGTGTCATCTCGAAGCTGAGCCAACTGCTAGCCATGCTGGGCGCGACCTTGAGAAGGTTGGGTACAATGCCCTTGTAGAGGCCCCTAAAGCCCTCCATCTTGATGATCTGCTTGATGGCGTCGCCAATGCCCGCATACTGATATCCCATGCCGCTCATGGTGTTGATCTGAAATCTCCGCCGCAGAACATCGAATGGATATGTAATGGTTTGCGCGACAGCACCGGAGACGGCACCCGCTCCTAGCTTACCAATGGCACCTGGATCCTTCTGGCCGTCGCGTGTGAACTTGGTACGTGCGATCTCGTAGACCATGAAGTTTAGGCCAACGTATGGTGCGACACCTGCCACAGTGGGGAGGATGCCACGATATAGCGCCGGAACACCACCCTCTGTCTTGTACATGTTCACCAGCAATGCCCACATGCCCGGTAACTTCTGGCCAGTTTCCTTCTTGAGATCGGAGAAGGACGCAGTTTGAATGGAAAGACGGGTGCGAACAATATCGAGCGGGTAGGTGAAGGTTACGGATGTGATACCGGCAAGGCCACCGCAGAGTAGTCGCTGATAGGCATCGAGGGGGGCGCCTGGTTCGCTCTCGAAGAACTAGAGCAAGTCAGCAGTGAGAAATAGGGCCAAACCCGTTACCACCATCCTCGTTGAGAAACATTCGTGTCCTCGTGCATCTCTCACCACCTCAATCCGCTCTCCGCATTCCAATCTCCGCATTCCAATCTCCACCTGTCCGGCTTCAAAAGCTTCTCAACTTACCCTCCCCCACTCTCTGGCTCCTGCATTTTGTTGTCGCCTCCTCTGCAAAGTTCAAAAAGCAAAGCGAATCGCTCGCCAGAAACAAGGAAAACAATGTAGGAAAGAGCAAAACCTACCCGCTTGTAGACGTTGTATGCGCTGAACTGCACGGCGGAGTATGGCACGATACGTATGCAATTGGTGCCGTTGCCTGCCATGAAGCCTCTCCAGCCCTCTTCCCTCCACATCTTGGCCAGTGCCTTGGGTACAGACATCTTGTACTCTTCGCGGCCAACGCTCTGAATCTGGAACAGAATTTTCAGGCGTTCGAGCGGTGATACGACGGTTCGTGAGACGGCGCCAGCTACGCCGCCGGCGATGAAAGAAGCCAGGACTGGCTGCGCGAAGACCTGGCGAATGCGCTGTAGGCTGGTGATGTCGGGCGTGCCGAGGGGCTATGGTGAGGGGTCAATTGGCATTTTGCGATTAGGTGTTCGTCATATACTCACTTTTATGCCCTTGCCCGGTTCGTCGCTCATGATTGCGGGCGCCTGCGGTTGAGGCTTCTCTGACGGGTTTGACATGGGCTCCAGTCGGCGGTAGCTAAAACGCGGCGTTGTTTCGTCGAGAAAGAAGGCTGTGTATTGTCTGGATAGGGACAGGTTCTATCGAAGGAAAGAAAAGGTCGGGCGACGTAATGTCGAGGTCATCGGAAGTTGGAGTTGTGGAGGTGAAGACAGATTTCCGGTCGTATGAGGTGAGCAGGACTTGTCGATTCACGGTGAATCCGATCTTCCATGCAAGGCAGCTGTCAGGTGAGCGTGCCGAAGTGTAGTCGGGCGTGTGTCATGGGAATCGTCTCGTTGGTGTTGTCGTCGTGTTTGGATGGTTTGGTAGTGGAGATTTGAGGATACCGCGGGAGGAAGGAGCAGATTTTAGTCTAGCGCCACGAAGCACACCAACGAATGCGACCAGACATGCTTATAAGTTAGAACAACCACGGTGCTCGCTGACAGCCCCGTCTTTCGCGACCTGCTACCTGGCCCCGGTTGACACCTGTCGCCGCATCTCCTTCCGGGACCAACACCCCTTGCTGGGGCTGACTGCAAACCCACTAGCTCTGTAGGGCTGACGTCCAAGTCACGATGATTCGACGCGCATCATGGCAACACGTTAGGGGAACACGAGGGCAGATGGAGGGAACCTGGCGTTGCGCCTCAGTCACCCCCGTACTAGGCATGACATTCAGCTGCGCGCAGTCACCCCTTTTGCATCAGCTGTTGTTGGAGACACAGCAGGTCGTTGTCTTGCAGTTGGGCCGCCCATGACCTTGGTAGACTCGACTTGTCTTACAATGGTTGCCGTCACATGCGGAATTGTCTCGCCTCCGGAATGCTGCCCGGGCTCTGGCACCACCTACTGTGAATATATCCAAACTGTATACTGGCGTGAGCACACGACCCCACACCCAGTTGAGATGGTGTGCTTACTAGAGTCCAGAGGGCAGCGGGGCACATTCATCGGCTGTGGACGTTGTAGTGGGTGAGACGTTCCGAGGTCAAGACGATAATATCTCGGGAATGGCCTCGTTTCCAGCTCAGGAGAGGATTCGCCATCATGAACGCAACAGACGCACTTTGGCGGAGAAACCCATGTTCCTGACAAGATTTGGCTGCTGGAGCGGCTTTCTTTTCATTTAGGAGTCTTGTAAAGGACTAGAGCTGCGACGGAACTGAAATGTTGTGAGCGCTTGTTCATGTCCGTTATCGATAAGCATGTATAAGATCTGTCTGTGAGGGCGAGGGCGAAGGCGAAGGCTCAACCTTTGCGCCTTCTCTATGCTACCACGTCGCCTGTTCCGGCAGCTCACCAGTAGCTCGCTACTGGAATCTTCATGTCCTCCAGTAGCACCAGCCAGCTTTCCCTCACCATGTGCGACCCGTGGCTCTTGTCAGCCAAGAGATGTGCCCTCGGCTCGACACTCATCTTCATCTTCGACTTGGTGGAAGTCACGTCAAAGCAAGGACTTTTTCTCCAAAGAGGCTCGAGTTCAAGGCTTAAAGAGTCGTGCTGCTTTCAAGCTGCTTGAGGTACTTGCGCTACAATTCTAGGAATGCGCAGTCACTGACGCGCCACAGCTTAATAGCAAGCACAAGCTGTTTAAGCCCGGACAAACCATTGTTGATCTGGTACTTCTATGTGTTCCATTGAGAGAATGATGCTTATGCAATCCAGGGATTTGCACCTGGATCGTGGTGTCAGGTTTGCCGGATACATCTGCTCAAGCGATCCCGTCTTAATATCTTCAGGTCGCTGCAAATCGTACTGCTCCAAATGGCCGCGTCATAGGTGTAGATTTGATACCCGCACAGCCACCACGAGGCGTCTCCACCATCCAAGGCGATTTTCTCTCACCTGAAATCCAGGACGAGGTTCGAGCCTATGTTCGAGATCCGGATCTGGGCCGACCGAGGAGGCAGGTTTCCGCAAAGGCGGACGAGGGGATTACCGAAGAAGAGCTGGACGACATGGAACGGGGATACATCGATATTGAGCGACAAGCTCATCTAGACGGTGCAGAACTCGAACCGATTGGGCGGCCACCGGAGGCCAGCGACAAGGACCAAGATGCTCAACCAAGGCTCTCATTGAAGGAGAGAGATGAACAGCAAGGCAGAGCAGTTGATGTGGTGCTCAGCGACATGTCAGAACCCTGGGACCAAACGGCCGGCTTCTACAAGAAGAGCCTTAGTGACCCATATTTTAGGATGATGAACACCAGTGGACACGCATTTAGAGACCACGCCGGCAGCATGGTGCGGATGCCAGCGACCCAGTCTTGAACTAGCTGACTATTGTAGGACTTGTGCATGGCCGCGATGACTTTCGCTTTCGATACACTGAAGACTGGCGGCCATTTTCTCTGCAAGTATTACAAAGGATCAGAGGAGAAAGCGTTGGAGACGAAGCTGAGGCGTCTCTTTACCAAGGTGTACCGAGAGAAACCCGAATCGTCACGGCCTGTAGGTTTTCTGTCGCCGTTGACGTTGTATGCTGACTGGCTCCAGGAATCCAAGGAAGCGTATTTCGTGGCACTGGGACGCAAAGAGACACCGACAAAAGAAGTCTTTCGGGATTAATCAAGGAAAAGGACATGATTACAGTGTCGAGTACTATCTCCAGCTTACTTCGGCCCGAAACATGTACTGCAGATCCCGAGGTGTGAGCACGTTCTGCCATGTCTACACCAAGGCTATACTCTTTGTCGCATATGTTCCGACATGATGCAGCCACATGGATGTATCACACACTGGAAAGAGCGTTGAGAGGTTAGGTCCCGGTTAACGAACCCATCCACCCACGGCGCGATGAGCTAGAGCTCGCTTAGGGTCGCAGAATAAGAGCCCATGATGTGGTTACACTCCGTTTCCAAGCCCATCTCGAATCCAACGTGGCGTGTTCAGACGAGACAGGAGTGCACAAGAGAGGCAGATAACAACCCCGAGCTGGAGGCTGGACAAGTGCTCCGGGTCGAAGACAAAACATGGCCCCCGTCTTCCCCAAGAGTCAGTGGCAAGCATATGCCAGTGGCCGTTCATCTAGATGCCGGGTAAGAGCGTAAGAGCCCCAGGCCCGGTATTAATGGTAGGCCGTGGTGCCTGGTGAGAGATCTGGAAGCGTCTCGTCCCATGGCGGGGGGACAAGTCCAGCGTTATTGTGGGCCCATGTGACTAGGATGCGGACGGTGTGAGGTTGCTCAAGGCGCTGCATTAGGACATGCTTGCACGCTGATGCAGTGGCCGCCATGCAGGATTTGGCAGGTTTGCGTGTGCGTTTGGAGGTGCTGCTTGCGCTCCTGAAGATGTTGTCGCCATGGCGCGAATGGACAACAAGGCCAACGGTGACTCGCTCGGCTGGCCTGGGCTGGGGTTGCAAGGCTTCTGGGAGCCGAAACCCAAGCTTCTCACCAACTGCACGTTTCCTCCCATCAACCCACCGATCAATCTAATCCGAGTTGTGCAACGTGGCCAATGAGTGCCGGCAATGGATTTCAATAACCCCAATGCGTATGGCGCCCAGTTCGCCAATTCCCCGCAACACGGCCAATTCGATCCACAGGCGCGGCTTCAGCAACCAGCCAACCCACATGGGCAGTATGGGCAGACCCCGTCGTTCCCGGGCATGGGTGGCGCCATGGGGAGTAATGCAATCCAGCCTGGAGCCGCCTATCTCCAGCAGCGAGGTAAGCCGCCCGTGACGTGCGCGTTTCTTGTCCTGCCCCAGTGCCGCAAATGGGCGCGTTCCTGGCTGACCTGACACCATGGAATAGCCGCTATGCAGCAGCAGCAGCAACAGCAACAGCAACAACAACACCAGCTGTCGTCGCCAAGCCCCTACTCGAATGCGCCCTATGCGCAGACGATGCCCTCGCCTGCCCACCACCAGTTCGCCCAGAACCGCCAAACTGCCTCACCCGCCAGCACCTCTGGACAGGCGCCCTATGCGACGCCCCAGCCCCAGCAGTCACCCAGTAGCCTGCCGACCAACGGCCAGCAGCAGCCCATGAACTTACAGCTGCCCGTCAAGGCGGAGCCTCCCCAGGTCCACACGCCCGTCAAGGCTGTCCCCCCTTCGCCCGTATCGCCAGGTAACCAGGCGCGCAGTGCAGACCGTGTCGCGACTCTCCTCGACATCAATAGCATCCTCATCAAGGAGGTATGCGAGCTGCAAGTGCAGGGCAAGGCAGGGCAAGTAGGCCCCACGCCAGAAGGGAAGCCCGAAGGCGACAAACCCCAGCCATCCAAGGAGTACGTAGAGTGAGTGCTGCACATCCCGTGCGCGATGTCAGCTAACAAGCCCAGTTACATGCGCCGCCTCCAAGCAAACCTCGCCTACCTTGCGCAGAACGCCGAGAAGGTCCCCAAGCCCGGCCAACAATTACAACCTGGCCCTGCCATCATGTCGATTCCTGCCTCGCCCGCCGAGCTCGTCAAGCTGTACACCAAGCTCCAAGAGCTGTTTCCAGGTTGGAAGGGCCAGGCTCCTCAGATGAAGCAATCACCGGGGTCGCAACGAATGAACTCGAATATATCACAACCACCGAATAGTGCAGGGCTGCAGCAGAATTGGGGGCAGAATGCTACGCAACAGGGCATGCAGCAACAACAACCTAAACAGGAAAACCAATAAAAGATGGGATAAAAACCTCCATCGCAGGCGTATGGACGGCGTTACTGTACTTTTATACCTGGTATAAGATTGGCGTAGGCAAGATGTGCTTGTTATGGGTGTTTTTCCAATAATTCTACAAAAGAGTCGGACTTTGAATATTCGTTGAAACATCAAACAGAGGCAGTACGTTTCTAGGAGCAATTGTTGATAGGCGATTCACATCGGATACATTTCTAAAAATGTAGAATTCATAAAAAAAAACGTCGATGCAAGACAGCTGCGCTCGCGAATGTCAACATCTCGCAACACACCAGGCAGTTCTCTATGAGACTTGCATGGCAAAGCGCGTTTCTAAGGTTGTCTCATTTGTTCCCCTCAGTCACACCTTTCTCTAGTCAGTTCCACTGAACTACGCTTCACGGAGATGAGTAAGGTTGCTGGGCCCACACCAATCTTGGAAGGCGTGATGACATGGTCTTTGGGCGGTTGAGGCATGCTGACATGCTTCTAGTACGAGCATACTAATCACTATAGCGCACCGTGCTTGTCACTATCCAGATCCGAGATGATCAGAATTACTATGCAGGTAGGAGCGATTCACGTACATATATACATGCGCGGCCCAGCCAAAAATGTAATATATATCTTGCCAACCAAACAGGAAGAAACTGCTACCGGTTAATCGTCTAGGACGGTGTAACAATGCTCAAGGAACTAGCTGCCCTACTCTCTTTGGCCTCGTTTGGTCTCGGTACAGCATCATCTCACCCTGATCTCGTTCTACCTCTCCCAGCAATAACAGTAGCTCAGCTGTCCACGGCCCCGACCTGGCTAGAAAACATCGCAGCTCGCCCGAACGGCGATCTACTCGTCACCCTATTAGCTCCATCCCCCATACTCTACACGATCAATAACCCGTCCTGGGGTAATGCAACTCTAGAACCCATATACCAATTCCGCGAAGTCAATGTCACCGACCTTCTCGGCATCACAGAAACCACCCCAGACGCATACGTCATCATTGCCGGAAACGCTACAGGCAACGCTACAGGCTATGCCGGTAGCTTCTCCGTGTGGCAAGCCACCTTCACCTCCCTCAACACCTCCGTGCCCACTGTTCACAAACTCGGAAACATAGCGCAAGCAAAACTACTCAACGGCGCCGTCGCCTTACCCTCCGATCCCTCCATCGTCATAACAGCAGATTCACAATACGGCCTCCTCTTCCGCTTCGACACGAGAACTGGTACTAGCGAGATCATCGCCGACAGACCAGAACTGAAAGCCTACCCGCAACAGCACAATGCCACTGTGGGATTTGGTATCAACGGCGTCAAGATCCGCAACCAGTGGTTATACTTTAGCAACTCAGATCTCGTCTCCATATACCGCGTGGGCATCACCCCAACAGGCTATATAACACACAACTCCGAGGCAGCTGTGGAGTTGTATGCTAACCTAACTGCTGTAGCAGATTTTGTGGATGATTTCGCTTTTGGGGCAGATGGTACGCTGTGGGCTGTGAGTAACTACGGGAACACGGTCATCGCTGTTAGTGCAGGTGGGAAGAAGATTGAAATCGTGGCAGGAGAGAAAGGGCTGTTGACACTGGCTGGCAGTACGGCGGCGGCGTTTGGGAAGACAGATGAGGATAGTGAGGTTTTGTATGTGAGTACGGCCGGAGGGTTAGGAAGGCCCATTAATGGGAGTGTTGTGGAGGCTGGAAAGGTTGTTGGGGTTGATACTAAGGGGTACGGGTGTTAGAGAAGATATGGTTCATCTTGCGAGATTTCACTCGGTCCGTCATGGAGACGGAGTTACACTGGCCACACAAACCTCGGCATGATCACGGTAAGAAATGAGATTAAGACTATTAGGTCAGTGCTTGCATGAAGAGATTGAAAGAAGCGATATGACAAAGTCAGAAAAGTCTTTGCGACAATGCAAACATCACGACTATACAAGGTCAGATTTCAACACGTCACATCTTTCGAGGGACGAGGCATGGTATCAACAGTCTTCTGTTCGTCTCTTTTGTCTTAGTACACCAAACCACCTACACTTCCCCAAACATACTTGTAATCAGAAGTTATACAAAAAATAAAAGCAATGTTGTAAAAGCGATCGTTTCGCATCAGAGTGTGCGCCGCTCATTCTTTCCCGTATTTCCCAGAGAACAAAAGCCTGTCCCAGGATTTTCGCACCAGTCCAAAGGTATACCACCACAAACAGAGAAGTTTCAACCACGAAACGCCAGAACAACCCCCCTATCTCACAGTAAAGAGAAAGAGGAAAAGGAGCGCTTAAGCGGCACCGGCGTAGACCTTGCCAACAGCCGAGAGGCCGTTGCCAGAGTTGAGCTGGTTCTCACCGTTACCAACCATGAACCAGGAGTAACCCTGGACCTTGTCGGAGCCGTCGAGGTAGGCCATGGCGTCCTTGAGGAAGCTGGCAGCCTGCTCCTCAGAAGCAGAGCCGGGGTTAAGACCAAACTCGGTGACCCAGACCTTCTTTCCGTAGACCGAGGCGGCCTTCTCGACTTGAGCTTGGAAGCGGTCGATGGTGGCCTCTTCGTAGATGTCGTAGAAGTGGATGTTGGTGGCGTCAACGGTAGCATCGGGGCAGCAGTCGTGGAAGCGGCTGAGCCAGTCGAGCCTAAATTTTCGATGTACAAAGTCAGCGTATGTCTCACATGCAGTTCGTATGTCTTAATGGCGACAAAAAAAGAAACTAATCAATGAGAGAGTAGTAAGGTGGCCACGAAAGAGATTTATAACTTACCCCATGGGAGCAGGGCCATTGGTGACTGAGGGGCCGATAATGGTGATCTCGGGGTGGGCTTGCTTGACGGGGTTCATGTATTGCTTCCAAGCGGAGCAGGCAGCTTCAGGGCTGAGGTTGCACTGGTCGGCGTGGTCGCACTCGTTGAAACCCATGACGGCCTTGGAACCCTTTTTGACCGCCTTGTCAACGTTGGCGAGCCACTCCTCGGCGGTGGACTTGCTGGGGCCGTGCATCATGGGAACAAAAGAGGTGCCGATGTCGTTGTTTTCAACTTGACCCCAGTTGTAACCAAACCCGAACTTGCTGCCGAAAGTGGTACAGAGGTGGGCCTCATTGTAGGCGAGACCGCGCTTCTCACCCGTGTAGCTATTGCCAGTGGCAGCAGTAGGGGAGGGAGTGGCGGAAGAGACAGCAGAGCTGGCCTTCACGACGGGCTTTTGAACCAGGGATGCGGTGATCTCTGGAGTCTTGGATGAAAGGGGCTCAGGGGTCTCGGCCGGGTACTCAGCAGCAGGTGAGGTGGGGGTCTCAGCTACGGGAGTCTCAACGGGAGTCTTCACAGCTGACGAAGTGGTCGACTTTTCTGGGGTGACAGCGGGGTATTCAGCGGCCGTGGAGCTTGACTCAGCGACGGGGACAGCAGAGCTGGCCGAGGAAGAAACTCCGGATCCGTTGTCAGCTGAAGACTCAGCGGCAACAGGAGATGAGGTGGGGACACCAGCGCCACCGCCGGGGGTGACGGTAACGGTGACCTTCTCAGCAGTAGTGACAGTGACGGTTGCGCCACACACATCAGAAGAGGCATCGGCGACCTCGACCTGCTTGTTGTCTCCCGCAAGGCCAGTAGGCTTTACGTAAACAGTCGAGTACTCAGTCGCGGTGGATGTCGAAGTGATATCAAGAGTGGTAGTCTTGTCATCGCCGTAGACACCAGTGCCAGTAGCACCGGCAACAGCAGTGCTGTTGTAGGCACCACCCCATCCGCCAGTTGGGTAGGCAGCCCTGTTGTGGAACTTGTTGTGCTGGTAGTGAGGAACAGCCGCAACAGCGGAGGCGAAGGCCAAAAGGCCGGTAAACTTGACAGAGGCAGACATGTCGATGGTTGTTGAAGATGTCAGGTTAAGGATTGGCGGTGCGCTTGCTTGTAGGGTATCGATGAGTAAAAGCAGATGCAGCTAACCTGAGCGCAAACAAGTAATCGTTGACAGTCGAACAATGAACGTGGTAGTCAGAGCGACAAGAGAATGTACCGAGCAGAAATGCTCAAAGGAGAGGCAGGCAACGACCGTGTTTGGGGTGTGAGACTGAGGGATCAGGATGTGACAAAAAACATGGGGGGTGCGGGTGATTTTCAACCTGATATAATTTTCGCGGGGAACTCGGGCGCTCGATCCCTTCGCACGCGCCCGCCTAGACTCTTACAAATTCAGACTCTTGCGCAAGCGGATAAACCAGGGGTTCAGGTGGAAATAACCTCTTTCGGCCATACACAGCCTGGAAGCAGCTTGAGCCGCTAGGGTCGTGGGCCAAGCCTTGATCAGCTACTGCGTAGCGCCGGTGCGTTTCACATAGCCGCCACAATCAGGTACACCCGCTCACCCTCGCCCTCCAGCAGGGGGCCGAATACCGTTTGCATGCGTTTCGTTGCCTGATCTGTTTTTGTTCTAGATGTTGGTTTTATCCTGTCAGATTTGGACTTGGTGTTGACGTCCTTCGTGTGCATTGTTCTCGACATATTGACAGGCCCACTGATCCTTCACATATCTTGGTATTCGCGGCATCGTAAGGGGTGGGGCTGGGCGCAAAGACGGCGCGGGTTGATCAAGTATTCTAGCCGCAGGCTCTCTCATTTCCGAAGGTGGCATCGCCTTTGCCGGAGTTTGACCATTTTCAACAAGATGATGACGACCACCCCATCATCCTGGCCGTTCTTTTGTTTGTTGAGCGTCACTGAGTTGGGGGCCCCGACTCAGAGGGGGCTGACAAGGCGTATGTGAGGCTTTCTCGTATCGATGAGTCAACATTCGAGGCGGTCCGACACAAAAATACCAGCCGCTGTGGCACGGCAGGCCATCCGCGCGGCGTCGTATGTCCTGGAACAAGGAGCGACGTCGCATCAACCGTGTCCCTTCGTACTACGCCCGCAAACAAACGTGGTATCCACGCGCAAGCGCTCCCATGGGCTGGTGGTCCTTGTCCTGAATGCCGACGTTAATCTTCCTCTGTTGGGCGCTGAACGTCTTTGCTTTCTTTTGTGTGCCGATGAACAGATAACCCTAGTGCATTTTCCACGGTCTTATGCCTCCACCGACGTCATCAGGTTGCAACAATGTTCTCCGTCGTGTACGCGTCGAGCCGCGTAGTCTGCAGATATTGCGCTCGAGATCCGTCTCCCCGATTTTGCCAAAGGAACGAGAGACCCTCTTCCTCTCCCCCACGTCGAAGCATCTCATTCGTTGGTTGCACTAACATGCATCCAGTAAGAGTTAGCACCCCTGCGCTATCGATACAGCCTGTCGATAGGCTGGAGGTTCCTGCACAAGCGCTGCTGAACCTGCGCAACCTGCACAACCTAACGCATGCGCTCTGCGCCCGGCGTGTCAAACTTCATCTCCCAACAGCTGGGCATGACATAGGTCCGCTTCTGCGATTGTGTGTCACTCTGACACGTTGGGGCTGTGAACAAGTGCGAGGATGCGGTAGCAAGAACACGTAATGATCTCGGAGTCCAAGAACCCAACCCCAGCACGTGATCTCACCGAACACATCATCACATCACATAGCTAGATGGTTCTTGACATGACTTTGACTTGTACAATGAGGATGATTCGCTACACTGAACTTTGTCCCGTGCAAAATGAGTTAGCAACCTGATGCTCCTAGATCTTGTCCATCAGCTAGCATGACGCACATTGTCGATCACATCTACTGGTACGGTAACTTAGCTTCTTTCGAGATCAAGAGACCGATCGCGTCGCTTTCCTCCGCACTATCGAACACATGGTTCACTTTAGGATGTGTTTCAAAGCAAACAGCGGTTCGTCAAACGACACCTGGTTTCGAAACACTGGGGGTGACAGTCCACGGCACAACCCGATTAGACGGTCCACAATGGGTTCTTTAGGTCCATGTCCTCGTGTTGAAGCAATGGCTTGGAGATTGGAAAGCTTGTTTTTTGCTGCACATCCTAGTGTCGATCCTGAATGTATTTGTATGCAAGAGGCTCGCCTTCATTACTACGCTGATCTCGCTACTACTGCATACACATTTATTTACCTACCCGAAACTTCACAAGATACCTAAAAAAACATACTGACGTGATATATTGGAAGACTATTGTGGAATTGACTATTCGAAGTAGATGTAAGCTGGACACCGGATCGATGCAGTCATCCTGAAAATACTGTAGTCATGAGCGTAGTGCACTCATCGCACGCAATACTTCCCTTCTTTGCGTATCACACCATTTTCGCACACCATATCACACCCAAGCTTCTCTGTCACTGCACAACCATCCGTACACCATGTATACTGTTTATAAGGCAAACAGGTAATTCCTCCCTCTTGATCGCATGCCAAACACTCCTTAGCCACTCTTACTGCATGAGGTTCAGCAACAACAAAGAAGCGCGACCAGTTCATCCGCCTTCTACTAGCTTTGCTCTCTTCCCCTCGCAGGGTCCAGGAGGATGGTGTTGCGTTTTCCATACTCCTGAAAGCTGACGCATCCATGTATTTGGTCTTCCAACCAAGATTGGATGGATAAGTAGTACTGATGATGTTGCTGATGCCGGTTTCTGTATCTCGAGCTTTAATTGGTGCGTTGGCATTGGGCGCATGGGCAGACTTGGCGTTACACCGCGGATGGATTGATGCCCGGGAGATTGGTAAGGAACTTGCAGCTGTCGTCGTCGCCATGGTACTAACTTCGGGTGGGGAGATCAATGCTGTTGAGCCCACGCTGGTGCTTGAAAGCGGAGTGACAGCTGAGCTTTCGGAAGTGATAGCGGTCTGTCTAGGCCAGTCAAACTCGCAAGAATCAGGCCCAGGAACTATGGAACTGGGAGGCGCAGAGTTTAAAATTGGTAGCCCAGAGACAGTACATGTTGACAAGGTAGGTGATGCCTGTGGGCTTCCAGATGTAAAGTTCGACAAGGAGGTACTTGTGAGGCCTACAAAGGGTACGCTTGCAGACCTCGAGGGCGTTATCCAGGGCAACTTAGGCACCCAAGGCAGTCCAAGGCTAGAATTACCAGGCACAATATGCGAGCACGTAGTGCTTGTGTTCATCGGACCAGTAGGACTAGCAGACGTAGTAAGTGTCGCCGTCACTGTCGTGCTGTTGAAAATTGGTAGAATTCCAGATATCATGGAAGTCGGCAATGGCTCATAGGTAAAGGACGGTAAGACGAGAGATGTGGTACCAGACGGCCATATCGGAATACCGTTGATGATGCATGGTTCAGTCGGATGTGGGCATATGACTGTAAGCCCTGTGCTGGTAGGGCTACTGTAGTCAGGTTCATCAGACGGGGGTGGTATTGAGTCTGGTGGAGGAATTATAGCAAACCCAGAACTGCTGTGGGCTGAAGAACCAACAGGAGACGGCTCTTCTGTTTTGTAGCTTGTGTATGTAACGGTAACGACAACCGTCGTAGTAGAACCACCGGCTGGAGACCGCTGACCGATTACCGTGGGGGTTTGAGGAGCATCCTCATCGTTGGGCGCGGCTAGGGCACTGCTAGCTAATAGTGCGACAAGGTAGAGATACAGATAACGAGTGAACATGATAGCAACGCTGATGTAGTTGCGCAACGTTAAGAGGGTTTTGCGTATGTCGCACGAGGATATATATGGGTAACGAGTTACAGGGGAGCCGTTTTATTGTAAGCGGATGGTCACGTTCGCCAAGGGCGTCATTGAAGTGTTCATTAATGTGTGAAACATGTCTTGCTTTGCTGGACATTGACGTCCAAAAATCAGTAGTGGATGATAAAAGACTGTAAGAACGGACGCCTCCTCATTCATCTACCAAACGCGCATCCTTCATTCACGTCCTGATCTCAGCAGCCTTTCTGAGCCGATTCATGACCGCAGCTGCAATATCATCACCTGTCTTATCGTCGATACCCTCGACATAGATGACCTCAACACCTTTCTTGTCGAGCTCTCTCAGTGCTGAGAATAGACCTCTCGCAACGTCCTCTGTTTTCGCGCCGAGACTAATCTCCCAAACCTGGACTGCTTCGGGCTTTACGATGTAATGATCTGCATGCGGTATTTGGTGCTGAACGACGGATCGCAGGAGGTTGGAGAGGCGTGACGACGACTCGTCAACGTCCAGAGAATCTGAAGTGTCCGCCGAAGCGCAAAGTACTGGTCCATTCGCACCCGATGTCTTCACCTTCTCAGCACCCATACCTAGCACTTGGTCCCAGCTCTTCGTCCGAATGATACCAACGCGTCTCTTGCTCTTTAGCTCGTCCGAAGTGGGTTGGCTCGCCCCTGTCTCAAACAAAAGAACTGATGCCTTCGGACTATAGTGCCTATACTTCATTCCAGGCGCGCGGGGTTTACTTGAGTCTTCTGCTTGTTTGTCTTTGTACCCTACAACCACGTTCTCCCACCCTGGACATTGCCGCAATTGCTCTACTGTGACGCCACCCGGTCGTAGTATTGCAGGCGGACTTGACAGTCCGTCTACGACTGTGCTTTCCACGCCCACTTCGCATGGCCCGCCATCAATTATGAGATCTATTTTGCCGTTCAGATCATTGTGGACGTGTTCCGCAGCGGTGGGCGAAGGTCGTGTGGACGCGTTCGCAGAAGGTGCAGCGAGCGGGCGACCACATAGCCGCAAAAGAGACAAGGCGATGATAGAGCGTGGCATTCGCGCGCCAAAGGTAGGAAGACCTGCTGTGACCTCTGGTGCGAGGATTGAGTTCTTGGGAGCCGGTAAGATGATAGTAAGCGGTCCAGGCCAGAAGCGCTCAATCACCGGCTTGTAGATATCCGGCATGGGATCTTTTCCCGCATCCTTTCCATCACCCACAACGTCTAATTTTCCAAGTAGTAGCGCCCGCAGCTGGGGTAGCGAGTGTATATGAACGATCAATGGGTTGTCGGCCGGTCGTCCTTTACTAGCAAATATCTCCTTTACAGCCGCGCTTCTTGTCGCATCCGCCCCGAGTCCATATACGGTCTCTGTGGGAAACGCAACTGGGGTGTTCGTATTCACAAGCTCTTTGGCTGCTCGCTTCAGCGTTCCGGCATCAGCATCACCTTCGTATTCTATATCCCATTCATCGATCAAATCCTCCGACTTCTTGAATATGATGTTCCCCAACTTCTGAGGGTCTACACGGAGAATCCGAGTTTCAGGCATATTTGTGAAGCAGCGATCACGGATGTTCGCACTAGTCGGCTCGTTGGGTTTGAAAACCGTAGGTGTGAAGAAGGTAATCGGTGTTTTCAGCGTGGGAATCGGAACGCGGCGGGGTTCTGATGCAGCAACTTGCACCAAGGAACGTATTGGGGCGAGATAGGGCGATGGCTTCGTGGGTTTGACATTTGGTAGGCAGGGATGGCGAGTGGGCATTAGGATGCCGATGATGACTGGTGAGAGAAGCCAAAATTTCTCGTTCCGAGCGTAGTGGGGCTCAGTTCCGATGGCACCTAGGAAAAAAGCGACGTCACCGCCATACCCGAGAGCGAATGTACTAAACACACTTAATTTCTTTTACAACATGACGAAACACTAGAGTCATAAGATCAAGCAACCAAGCTATCGCCCGGGGTGATATGATGAAGGCATGCGACCAGTATGCCTGATAACTAGGTAGTAAAGCAAAGTACGCGTGAATGTGAACCTGAATCTGCGTACAGTGTTGAAGTAGAGACCACTACCCAAAGTAGATAGCTTATGGCAAGTGCATGCGGTTAACGGATCCAGATGTGGGAGAATAAACTAGAAGTTACATGCGAAATGTTTGGGTGCAGGCGATATCATTCACCAATGACCCTGGCCACGTCGGCCTGGCCTCTTGCTTCAGCCCTTATATGAGCATCATAGCCTCCCTTATCCCTATTCCTGGGAATGATTAAGCCTAAACCTCAAAATTCTAGATCCACACCGACCCAGTCGCCATTGGTTCTCCTTTGAAGGTCTAGCCCCGCACTAGCCCGAACTAGTGCGGCGTGCATCTCTGGACCCTGAAACCCCATCCCAACTTCCTCAAAACACACCTTCCGCTTCGCCTCACCCCCTGCTAACGCCCTCCCATAGCCCGCGATAGCAAAGCTTTCCTCCATCATGCCTGCTCCATCTGATATCCTAAGCGATTCTGAGATCGCACAAGCATACGAGGACGTACGCTCAGACAAATCGGAGACCACGTGGCTCATCTTGAAGGTAACATGACATTCTTGGACTGCATTGATGAGGTATCGTCCGACCAGA
This sequence comes from Alternaria sp. 'sect. Undifilum', assembly GCA_024321975.1. Lineage (NCBI taxonomy): Eukaryota > Fungi > Ascomycota > Dothideomycetes > Pleosporales > Pleosporaceae > Alternaria > Alternaria sp. 'sect. Undifilum'. The sequence goes on along the minus strand of JAJJZI010000010.1, from coordinate 1,686,502 downwards.
CATCAATCAAGGCATCGATTGCATCGCGAAGAAGGAGATGACTGATCACGATGTAGTATGCATCCGCAACCTCAGACAACCTCGTACTCGCTGGCACAGGAAGCGGTGACATTGCCGAGATGACCGAGAGTCTCGGCAACGACGAAGCTGCTTACGCCTACGTGCGCATGAAGCTAGGAAACGACGAGTACAGCGAGCGCGTCAAGTTTGCGTTTGTTAGTTGGCAAGGTCTGTTACGAGCCTCGTTTACATATCGAATTGGCTAAGACTTTTACAGGACCGCAAACAAAAGTGATGCGCAAAGCCAAGATGAGCTTCCAGAGTGGGCAGGTCAAGCAGGTTATTCGGACCTATGCTGTGGAGATCCAGACAGGGGATAAGAAGGATTTGGACGAAGAGGCAGTGACGCTCAAGCTTAGGAAAGCCATGGGCGCGAATTGTGAGTACACGTTTTGCTATTTATGTTGATTGGGTGGCACGAGAATATGGGTACAAGACTAGAACATAAAGACAAAGGACATGTGCGCTAATCGTGGGAACAGATGATCGCCAGAAAACCAACTACTAGGATACCGTGTCGTAGGATAATCTATCAACTAGACACTGGTATCCAGCCCAAACTAATTAGATTGTGGTATGGATTAGCAGACCATAGTAAAACTTCGCCTTTGATCCCTTGGCTTTCACACAACCCCAGCAGCTGCTCTTTAGGCTTGGACAGATACCAGTACCTCAAGCACAGCTTTGTCAAACCGTACGTCAATTTCTTCAATAGGAGTGTTGCAGCCTTCCACTCCAGCTCTCGATCTTGCACCCAAAGGATTTCACTCTCTATCTTGTCTAGATCCACCTTTCCCCTAATCGTCTCAAGTGTGTATGGCTCTGATCTATTTGGCTAGCTACTCGGTGTTGACATCTTCGTATCTCCCTTGAAGCTCTTCGTACTCCCAGAGATCGTCCTGATCGTCAACGTTTCCAGTGTCGCGGGAAAATATTCCGCGAGACTAGGTGTATCGTCCGAAGCAGCGGTATCGATGCCAAACAACACTGGAAGAGATATGGTCAAGGCGGCGAGGACAGGGAAATCGTGTAGTGGACCTAGGCTGCATGTCACTGCGTCTTCGGTTTCACACGCAACGACATTTAAGTATCTGTTGTTGTAGTGTTCGTAGCGCACAGTTAGATCGGTAAGCGTAGTGCGTATATGCTGCAGTGCGTCCTTCAAGACCGACAACTGGAGAGGCGCGTGGTCTGGGTGCATGTAGCAATCGTATTCGAAGATCCGGACGTTTGTAGCTTGCCTGAGCAGGTGGTGGATGGTGAGCGGATCCATCGAAGAGCGAGTAAGGCGGAGAGTCGTCAGTTTTTGTGGTAAAGGAGGTACTTCTAGTGGCCACTCAAATAATCTATCAGCTTCCCCTCCCTTGTTTTTTTATTCCGCCATGCTCATCTCTTTCTGAACACGCAATGATTTCGAGCGACTCAACCACCGGCAGGTAGAAGAAGAGGAAAAGGGTCTCTTGTTCGTGTAAGAAATTGTACCCCCATGTTTCGGCCTTCTCCGTTTCTTCCAAGGTAACGCATACAGTTTACAATTTGGCGAACCATGCCGTTTCGCCACTATCAGCTCCAGACGCTGCAGCATTCTTCACAATTCCCAGCTTCATCATCGCAGGAAACCAATTATTGTGTAAGAAGAATTCCCATATAATTAGAGAACCAAGATCCGTTTGACAGATACCAACCAACAGCGCGACTAACTTGTGGCGGGCTTCGTCCTCACACTCAGCGCCCCATCTCCACAGCCTACATTGAAAATCTCGTTCCCCCATTCTTCGTCTTTCGCATCAAACTCAATGTCTGGGAAACAAGAGCCGCAGACGTCTTCGAAGTTAAACTCTAGACATCCCCCCGCACAGAATTCCAGATTCTTGATCAGCTTCATGTATTCAGGGTTTTTGGTTAGCGTACGGATGAGCGGCTGTACCTTAGGCCCTTTTCTAGCGGTGTCCGTGTCACTGGATGTGTCGTCCGTGGGTGTGTTGTTCCAGGCGAGGGTGATAGTGTGGTAAGCTGCTGGTAGGGCGACGGCGTGGAGGGCCTTGCATGGTTGGGCTAGATTGACGGCATCGCGAGAGTCAAGATGAACGAGTATGTACTCTAGTAGTTCGGTAGGAAGATCGCTGATGGATGCCATCCTTGTCTCTTCGAAGAGACCGAAGGCGAGGTGTGGGTGTAGAGGACAAAGGAAGGCGCAGGATCGGATTTAAGGATTTGGGCAGGCCTCAGTGCACGACTTCTACAACGGGTGGCCTTGTTGTCTCGCATACCACGTTATCGCCATTGGTGATTTTGACATTGTGTATCTATATCCAATGTGTTCATTTGTGTTACGCCATATCTAAAGCGAGGACTTGTTCATGTGCGGAAACACATGTCCTAGCCCACCTCCAGGGTCAGTTTTCGGATTTGCCCTAGACTCCGAATCGACTGTTGGTTGCAGTTCAGCCGCGGAGTTGTCTCTGTCCTGATGATCCTCGTGTTTCATTGCCAACTTGTTATCGACGTGGTTTTCAAGCCATTCATGTTCCGCTTGATTCAACCTCAGGTTCTCCTCTACCTCTCGTGTGAGCTTGTTGACCTCATCTTCCAGCAGCTCATCGTGGCTCTTCTTGACTGCTTCATTGGGAGCCACTGGATCTTCAGCAGGCGCCGTTGTCGCCCAGAGCGCTTCTAGCTCACTTAACCACCCGCAGGCCTCAGCCAACTTCCTCACACCATTATCGCAATCCTCCAACAGTAGCACATCGTCGGTTCGTTGGCCCATGTCACCAACCCTCTCGGAGTTTATAAGTAGACGCGGTGTCTCGTCTCTGCAAAGTTGCGGTAGCGAAGCAAAGGGTTGGACGGTGAGCGACGTGCCCATGACTATGCATAGGTCGGCTTGCGCAGGGAGGCTTCGATTGTCGAAGAATGCAGAGGGTAACTGTTCCCCGAAAAAGACGATTCCGGGCTTCACAAGGCCGTTGCAGGACGAATCGATACAACGAGGCACAGCTTTGTTCTGTATAGCTTCGTCCATGCGCTCTTTGGGGTACGATTTCTTGCAGTTGATGCAACATTGCCTGCCCCTAAGTCAGTATCGCTCAACACCTAATGAATGCAAGTCTGCTCACGTTGCAAAACTGCCGTGCGCCTCTACTATCTTGTCGCCAGGGACTCCAGCCTCACGCTCCAGACAGTCAATGTTCTGTGTGAACAACTTCAACAGCAAGCCCTTTTGGTGTAGCAGACTTATGAAGGAATGTGTTATCGTCGGCCTGAACTTTCCGGGGAACAGTTCTCGAGCGAGAGCGTAAAACGGCTCCGGGTTCTTACGAAAGAAATCGATGTCGAAGACGGCTTCGGGGTATGGCAGGTTGAGGCGAGCGAGGTTAGCGTATAAACCGGTTTCTGGCGATCTGAAGTCTGGTATGCCCGCTGAAGTACTTGTGCCCGCACCTGTCTGCCCAATGTAAGCACACGTCTAACCGTCCCATCGCGTTTCGACTTACCATGACGACAATCTTTTGCGCACGCCCATCCTTGATGTATTCCGCCAGAGCCTCCAAAGTACGTGCTTCTAAAGTTTGAGGCGGTACAGTCGGGTCGATCACCCGCGACTCATCCTGTCCCATCTTGACTCTTTTGCCTTTGCCTTTGTGACCTTTTTGCGCGTTGCGCCACGGCTTGTTTTGCTGCGCCTGTTGGCGATGGGCCTTGTGTTTGCGTCCTATTTTGAAGGATGTGAAGTGAAGAATGTAATGTCGAAAACGAGAACAATGTGCGAATGTAATTGATGTGGCTGTGATACGTATGATGGGCGCGTATTGCATGTGGTGGGAGACGTTGGTGCCCCACGAACTTTTGTCTCGGGAGTCCGACGAAGCCGCTGCGTCATGCAAGAATCATAAACAACACCTTCTTTCTCCAACACTGCACATCCACAACTTGAGGTCACACACCTCCAACTTAGAAGCCTCCATTTAAATTACTCGAAACACGGGCCCAACTTATACAAGCACTCATTAGGACAGTTCCCCATAACTTCCTCTCCCGAACAATCCACTCTAGCCCCAACCTCCTTTCCCCCAACCGCGTCTTTTACTTCCCTCAACCTACCATCCCGAGCACTCCTCTCAACACTATCTCTAATCGCGATACAGTCAAACATCCCCTTGTCCGTCGTACCCGTAAACTTGAGCACAACTTTCATATGCGCCACCTCTTTCCCCTCTCCGTCCTTGACACTCACTCGAACGTACTCGGGTGCATTGCACCACCTTAGCACCCGATCTCTTCCATCGGGAATACAGATCTTGCAGAATGTGCACATGGTAGATCTCCGATCGAACTTGTAGCAATTCTTGTCGTCCTCGCCACTTTTCTGGAAGGTATCTGCAATTTGGGTGATAAACACATTCTGTAGCGACTTTCCGTTGTAGTCAACCTCTCCTTCGTTTCCCCCGGGGATGTAGTCAGTCTCGACGTTTACTTCAACGTGCTGGATACCTTTCTCCACAAACCCGGCTTGATTGGAGTACTCGATGTTACGGTATTTCTCTTTTGAGGTTTTGCACGTCTTGAAGCCTGTTTTGTCGTCGTCGCAACGGTTCTTCAGCAGCTTGGTTAGGTCGCTGGATATGTACCGACCGTACCATTGGCCGATATGCTGGCGTTGGTTGCTTATCTCGATGGAAAAGGTATGTGATGAGGGAGTTGGTGAGGGTGAGGGTGAAGTTGTCAGGGTAGTGCTCGGGACAAGACCTGGTGTGGTGACTGGACCTGTTACAGAGGTTCTAGTTGGCGACGTTATGGAAGTCCTGTTTGACCATACTAATGAAACAGGGTTGAGAATGCTTGTAGGAGACGGAGTAGACTCAAGCACGGGAGTGGTTGCTGATGAAGTCGTTCTAGTGGTGCTTAACACGGATGGTGGACTATAGGCTACCCAGCTCGGTGGCTTGCTCGCTTGGTAAGTTAGTCCCATTGCGTATTAGTATTCTGGATGATGCTGACCTCTGTCCGTCTCGCCTCTATCTATAGCTGTAGCTCCGAGGATAAAATACAGGACTGCTACGCTAGCGTATCGAATATTTGCAATAGCCAAAGTTCGCATGATGCATCACTCAATTTTGAGGCTTGCGAAAGTACCATCCTGCGTTGCGGGAAGATATAGCAACATGTCAGTTCAATTTTGCAAGGTGTCAAGCTCGGTATGTGAAGTCCATGGCTAGGAATGAGCCGCTTGCTGTTTGGCCATTCCATTTCCATGGTGTAATGTTTGATGTGTCTCAGGGTCAAGGACTTGAGGCTGCAGAGGTTTCTTTTGTGAGTGTCTGCATCTATCATAATTTGGGAGTCGGTTGTATCATTATCACAGAGGCTAGGAATCGACTGCATGTTGCGATGCTACCTACAGATGATCGGTAAGGTACTCAAGTACATAGACACTCCTCACTTCTCGCTTGCGCTATTTGTCTCTTCCTACTCCCGCTCCAAACTCGAAGAGATGCTCATCGGGTCATTGTTCGGCCTGGATACAACACCTTTTCTGTTCAATTTTGTTTTCGTACGTTGGAAAGACAGACGGCTCTCTTCTGCAATCGACTCCTCCAGTCACTAACTGATCTTCACCTCCGCGCTCAATGATTCAATGGCAGACCACGAGCTCTACGCACCATGTATTCCGCCAACTTCGCGCGCCTCGAACTCTTACCCAAAGAGATGATGCTTCTCATCGTCAGTCTCCTCAACATCTGCAGTTAAATCTGTTTAGCGTGCGTATCGAAGACTTTCTATCCAGTTATTGAAGACGTGCTCTGGAAGTCGGTGTGTATCAGAGAATCAACTCCCCAGGAGAAGCATGTACCTTGTCACGAGCTTCGTACAAACAACCTTGTTGCGTTCTGACTTGGCGTGCAGACTCAAATAGGTTAGAAGACGTATACGAGACGTCGTCGGCTAACCTTGCAGCATTCTTGACGTTGCTACCTTGGGACCGACTCTTGACGTGAGTAAATCACATCTTTAGGACAAATGTACTTTACTAATGGGACTTGCAGATGCCACCGCACTTGCTATCACGTCTGGTCTCATAAGCTCTGGTGTATGATCGACCTTCGAAACTCGACAGGGTAGGTGACGCAGCGGAAAGGCTTGTAGTCAACATTCCTCTCAAGCCACAGCTGGTTATTCCAAAGATTTTGGTAGATGGCGACAAGGTGGTTGTATAATCGGGGGGAAGTTCCCAAAATCTACATGCAAAGTCTTGGTCTTTTCATCCAAACTAACGGTACAGATCACCTCTTCGCCCCAATCATCTTTTTTTTCAACCGATAACTCACTACTCGAACCTCAAGCCCTGGGTTCCTTCCCTCCAATCTCCTTACTATCCCTCGCCCAGCTCTCCTTTCCTTCACCCGGCAAAACAACCTTCCCCTGATTATCCTGTTCCGCCGCCCACTTCTTCAGGGTATTGAGGTCCACACTCTTCAACGCACCCTCGTGCGTAGCTTCCAACTTGACCCTCGGTACCTCTCCAATGTCCTTATCTACAGCGCTCTTCCACGTTGATGCTTCAAGGCAGAACCGCTGGCCTGGTCCGACGCCGGCTTTGCGTAGGTCGGTGCCGATGGAGGAGGAGAATTCTAGAAAGGATTGGGTCAGGATGGCGGCGATGGGGTTGCTGCTTGTGCACATTCCGGCGTTTATGGATGAGGGGAGGTTTGAGGGAGTCTTGGCTTCGGAGGAGTGCTTATGGAGAGGTGCGTTGAGCACTGAGATGTGTTAGCTAGTAGTCAAGGGTGCATGTGCATAAGCTATCCTACCGTTCTTTTGAGTAACGTCCATCTTGCCTTGCTGGTTCTTTCCCGACATTTTGAGTACTGTTGGTTTGGTTTTGCAAATTTTCTAATTGTTGATCTGCTTTCCTTGGGTGTTGGAGAGTTGATGCTGTCGCGGGTGGTTCTGAAAGATCCGTTGAAGTATGGAATTGGTATATAGTAATTGGTGTGGGATGAATGAGATGTAAGTTAACGACAACTGAATCCTTTTGTTCCTGCATTTCTACGCTTAACTCGCTTTGCTCAAAGTACGGTTCAACAATGATGCCTCCATTACCTCCTTCCGACCAATATCTTGACGTCAGCAATATTCGAAGCGTCAGAGTGTAATTTGACGTCGTCTCGTTGTTCCATCTTGATTGTAGATGCCTTTATCAAGGCAGACTTCCTTTTTGTGAACGAGCTTGTCTGTGGTAATGTGGCCGTATGCTCTAGGTTGGAGATTCGGTCCTCAGACACCCTTTCTCCCACAACCCATGAGCACCCACTAGTCCCAATCCTTACAAGCGTCTCCTCCCCAGCTCCAGCGCGTATGCACTCCACACACACACACTCACTTCGCACTGCATCTCGAACCACTACACCACAACCAAAGGTACTGCAGCTGCACAAAACCACCCACCATCTCATTGCCTCACCGCTCCCAACCTCTGTGTCTCTCCCCTCCACGTTCATTGGGGCCGCGCAAGACAACGCTTGGCAAGTGTTTTTACGAGTCGGTGTTTTGCAAACGCCGATATGCCGACAACAGCCTGTGCACTCGCCCAAACAGTCAGTCATTCACTGAACCATGGTCAACGGCCAAAGGCAGTGTTGGGTCACATACGTGTTCAGGTGCTTTGGGTTCACCGTCCTGTCCCTGTAAACACGGTGGCGAAGAACCAAGTCGATGGAACTCATCGCCATACTTGCCACTTCTCTCTCGGTCGAGGCTAAGCCGACGTCGACGACTCAACGCCGTCATTTGCCTCGCGGACTCTGAAAATTAGTGACTCGTTAGGTGAACTAGCAATCAGTGGAGACGACGACCAAGTCGAGTCATTGGGGGAAAATGACGTCGACGCCGTCATTTCATCCCGCTCGCTCCATGACCAGTCTCGTCTCCAGGGTTGTCACCAAGAGCGTTGGGCGAACAGTCGCACCTGCAGTTTCGCGAACGGGGGCCAACAAACGGTGAGAGAGGTGCAGGGCACATGCCAGCCCGGGCAGCCCAAACCATTTGAGGGGAGAACGTATAGCCAATGCAGCTGCACCTCCATCTTCGATCCAGCATATGACCGTTACAATCGGAGACGGGACCGAGGAAAACCAAAACCATGACAAGCGGTCGGCCACAAACGACGCGGCATTGATGCATCTCCAGCGTGTTGCATGAGGAACGCAAATCATCGCAAGCGCACAAAATGCACGTCTGACGATCGCGTAGAATGGGGTTCAGAAGGAATTCTGAAACATCCCGACTGCTTCCAAGGCTAAATTGACGTGCATCGAACAAGGCAAAGAGCAGCGCGAGTTGACGTCGCCGACAGATGCACGTCAATCTAAACTCGCAATCACGTAAACTAAGGCCTAACGAGATTCAGCAGATTCTACAGTAGCCTAGATCAACCGAGGGCATTGCGAGTATCTTTAGGCTCTACTACAAGTTTCCATGGTGGGCATCACAACAACACTGGAAGCAACATGAACGAACTATGGGGACACCATCGTCAACATGCGCTCTGGCCGTCTTTGAATGGATTATTTGCTATCAATGCAATCGACCTCGCTATATTCGTGTCGATCCAATCAATGCACACAGCACAGCGCAATGAGCGGTCTCAGTTCATCTGCAACTTCCTGGCGTGATGCGTCGACACTCCATTGTTCTCACGTATTGAACAACGTCCTTGGTCTAGCGCATCGCAAGCGTGATTCATTCGCTAGCCATGGCGGACTTCTAGCCTTGCAACCTCTGCCGAATCTCAGCGACTACGTTCCGAATGCGTGGCTCCTTAACTTTCTTCTCGGCGCGCGTGATCGCATCACCTATCTGTAGAATGTCCCTACCAGCCTCGCAGAAGTCAGGGCCTAAGCTAAGCAAAGTGCCAGTAGCCACAAGAGCGCGATACACGGCCTCGGAATCAGTAGCCGTAGTGAGAACCTTGGACAGATCGTCGAGCAATGAAAGCGCACGGTCCGCGTTGTTCTCGGAATTGAGCAGTACAGAGTAGTTGATGTAGAGCGTAGTGAGCGCTATGATCAAATTTCGGTTCGTCGAAGTTAGAAAAGGCGATACTAGTGGGTGAATGTTATCGAACTCGGTGCTGGCAAGTAGTCGTCCCTTTTCGGTTTGAAGAAGATTGCTGAGACATCGTATAGCCATCATGGTGTTGTTGGGCGGAGAGGATTCCGTGAATACTCCTGATTCCACAAGGCTTGGTAACAGATTCTGCTCGGGCGACACTAGGAAGGCAGCTGGTTCCTCGAAAGCGAGGACCAGTCGTAATAAGTCTAGGGCGGGTAGGCGCTTCTCCGCTGGCCATTGTGTTGCCGCTTTGACTAGAAGCTCCACACCGGTAATGTCGATGCCCTTGCCATTTCCCTGCTCCAACGCTGTGACGGTCGCGTTCAGCTGCTCGACGTCCGGCGGATTCAAAGAAATGCCCTTGTTTCCATCGTTCACCAGGGCCTCGTTGAATTCAGTAAGCTTCTTGAAGATAACCTTGTGGTTCCCAGTTGTGATAGGTAGGTAGTTCTTTTGCGGAAGTATCTTCGTGGCTTGTGGCGCGGGTGGAGGCTGGGTCGCGACTTGATTGGCGTCGCCGGGCCGATAGCGTGCCTCCGAACCCCACGGGTCCGCCCCTTGTGTACTGCTTTGACCTAACGTTGCACCCTGTGTATTCTGAATGATGAAGCTTGCGACTTGGTCGAGATATGTAAGCGGCAGCTCATTGTCTTCGATGAACTTGCGCGCAGCTTCGTAGTGGTTCTGGTTGAGGTTGTAAGGTAGCTTTAGCGGAGGCTTGCCATCCTCGATGTCGACGTCGAAAACATAGTCGTACTCTTTGCCCGCATGCGAGATCTTGCGTCCGCCGCTGCCCGCCGAGTCGACCACGGTGCCAACATTCACCCACTGATTGGCAGCTGCAGACCACTGGTATGCAGACACATTGCCGTTCATCTCCTTGATCATCTGAACCTGGCCCTCCTTGGTGCCTGATCGCTGTGTGAGAAACTCTGGGCCGGGAAGTTGCTCCTTGTTGATGTCTCCCACCGTCTGTTGTGGTATCGAGGAGCCCTTGACATCGTCGTTGAATTGCTGTATCTCAGCTTCAGCCGCATAACGGGACTGGTGACGAGTAAAGACGCGCGCGAGCTTATCGCTCGCACCGGTGACAATGTCGCCGTTCTCCTTGCATACAGCCACCGTCCATACTGAAATGGCTGGGTGAGTGATGGTCTGTATGCACTGGTTGTTCTCCCATATCCGCACTGTCCGATCTTCGCCGGAGCTCACGAGGCCGCCGTTTGGGAGGACAGCCAGGGAATAAATGAAGTTCTCGTGACCATGCAGCTCCGCCACCTGCTGTCCATTGAGCGTCCATAACCGAATGACGGCGTCGTTCCCTGCGGATGCGAACTGGGCACCGGAGGGATGATCCGGAGGTAATCGGCAGAGGGCGCGGACAACTTCCGGTGCCTTGACCGACTGCACCGGAGATGCAGAGCCCGAAGTCTGGAATATGCGGATCTGCTTGTCTGCACAGCCAGTGATGATGGTGTTGCTATCGTAGGCAAGGACGGCCCATACAGATGCAGAGTGGCCCTGCAGCACTCTAGATTCGCCCCACTTGCCTACTTCCCACAGCCGCGCCTCCATGTCCCAGCTACCGCTGACAATGTATTTCCCGTCCTCGCTAGCATCCAGCGCGCATACATTGTTGCCGTGTCCGATCAGAAGAGCATCCGCATCGTCATCGAGGTTCTTACTCGGCCGCCGTACGTCGATGATCTGGTCTTTGCCGCCCGACACGACGAGGCCTTCGGGGAAGGCCGACGTGGGCGGGACGATGGCGAGCGCGTTGACGAATTCCTTGCCGTGTGTCTTGATGGTGCTGTCCCATAGCGGAGGATTTGGTGACTGCTGTGCCCATACTCGTACTGTAAAGTCTCGTGACGCAGAGACGATGGAGGAAGGGGATGGGAATGCTACGCTTCGTACCTGCATGTGATGTTAGTAGTTGTTCCGCGTAGGGTAGTAGCTGACTGTTCATTCTAGTGAATGTAATACGTACATCATCCTCGTGGCCGCGTAGGGTGGCTGATAGCTTGAAATCGGCCATAGTTGAGCTAGGGCGGGATTGCTCGGTGGCGGTGGTGGTAGTGGTGGGGGAACGTCGCAATGGAGGGGAGAGAAGGAAAGGAGCACTAGACAGAGACGAGCGGCGCGCGCATCAAGTTCACAGTGAGTGAGATGAACGGGTTCGCGACTGCTTGGACGTGGGCCGAGTGTTTGCCGCAAGTTGCTTGTCAAAGAGCTCCGTGATTGACGACGTCAGCCGTTCGCGAGACAGCTGTAGCCGAAGCACCCATGTCGCTTTCTCATTATGTCAGCGTCCAGTGCTTCCTAGCTGGGACTCCATTTCCCCGACCCAACCCCATATATAAAATGTCACGATGGCTCCTTTTCTTTTTGTGCTTGCGGGCAGTTGTTGGTATACCTCACGTACGGCTTGGCTTTCAGGTACTCGTACGAGTGAGTGCCTTGCGGCTGAGCAGCTGCTCTACAAGCTAACCAATAGCGCCAACCCTACCTTGGCCCCAGCTCTCGCATGCCTGGTAAGATGCATCTAGGCTATCGCCCATGTCACGATAGTCTCAGATTTCCTTACCATCGGCCTGGTACTTGCATCCGGGCTTCGCGAAGCGTCTTGCCAAAACAGCTGGTTCCAGGCCACCAACCTTGTTCCAGGCGCTCGCACACGCTCTTGAGACTTGACTGTGTTCAAAGGCCCATCTTCGGAGACTTGCCGGCTCTTGAAACCGGGGCAGAGAACTTTATTCGAGCATAATCTCCTCATGGCGTTTTAAGACGAGAACATGTAGCGACGTTTACAGTTTCCCAGGAGAAGCACAACATTCGGTCGTGATGCCGTACGGCAGCAGTCGTCTCTGGTGCGACACGCGTCCCAAAGCAGCCCTGATGGTCGGTGGTGGGCCCAGAAGGTCGCCCACCAGATATCCTGCCAAACGTCAAAGTCTTGGTGGGTGACTCGGTCCATCTCAACATGCTTCCAAGTTCCCGCACAGCCCTGGACGGAATCCTCCGCCCCGCCTCTTTGGCTCGTCTCCATAACGGAGGGCGGCCACCGCGTTTCGCCGACCGTCTGGAGTGGTCAACACCAACGGTAGCTTTTTATGCGCAGGGCAAATGATTCCGCAGGCACCTCCCAACCTGCCTGGTCATTTGACTCTAGCTGCTCAGCTCTACCAAGATTTGACGTCCCCTGCGCCTCGCATCCACCAAATGGGTTGTGTTCGGCCTCGCGCTGCAGCCACAAGCCTTTCGCGTGACATTGCCTGCCCCTGCTTTCCCACGATGCGCCACAATGGACCGCCCTGTTCGCTCTAGCCCAGCCCACGCTACACTTGCGCCAAGCCACTGAAGTCCTCTGGACGAAGCGTTGCGCGCCAGCTCAATCTTTGGGCCGCCCAAGAGCCAAGGGAAACCCTGTGACTTGTCTGGAAGCGGTCTATGCAACAGCCCATGTCACTGACATGATGCGCCATCCAGAACTGACGCCAGCGTGCCATGGCTGGAGAGACGGTTGCATGCTTACAAGAGCGCGAACAGCCCTCCCAAGTCCGTCGTCTTGTCTTCTATTCCCACCTTGATCTGCAATACCTGACAACACTCGATACAAACACTGAGCAACCAACAATCCCGGCAAACATTCAGTCTGGCTGCATCGCTCACAGCATAAATTTGCCCGCATCTGGCGATCTCGGTATCCTTGCCTCAGCCTTACCAATCGCTCGGTCTCGCGCGGCGCCTCCGTAATCAGCGCCCGACCCCTACGCAACCCCTACGCGTTCTTGCGCAAGGTCAAAATCGTCACCCGTCTGACCGTTGGCCTTTTGTTTTTCACCCCAGGGTCTTATGAGCATTTGCTTCAAGAAGCCTTCCCCCGCCGGCTCGAACCTGTCAAGTAACAGCAAGAACCTCATCCATACTTACCCCCATACCTTCCACATACTACTTAACACTATCACAATGGACGCACCAATCATCGAACTCAAGTCGGCCCTAGCCTCGTAAGTCACATCCTTCTGCCTTTTCAATCCCCAGCTAAGTCTTTCAGACTGTTTCAATGCGGACAATACTCAGATCTGACCATTGTTTGTGGCGCGAAAAGATATCCAGTCCACCGTATACTCCTTGCAACCAGATCTACCTTCTTCGAGGGAGCCTGCCGCAATGGCTTCAAAGAAACAGAGACCGGAGTCATTGATCTCACTGAGGATGACGCAGAGGCTGTTGACCACATGGTCCACTGTACGTATTGGTGTGATGCGACGGAACCTTAGATTGTGCCTAATTCCTTCTAGACTTCTATCACATGGACTACCTTAGCAAGAAGTCACTCTCGCGCCGCTCATCACAACGATCCAGCCGCCCTACTTCTCTACGATCCTCTATCACCCAGCGAAGAAGTTCGCCGAAGCAGCTTAATCTCGCTCAAGTAGAAGACCCGCTGCTGGCGCTTGTCGCCGCAGCCAACAACTCAATGTCATTGACTCCTCCTGCGGACGAGCCCATACTCCAGAATCTCGATGCATCCACCAAGATGCCCGACATACCGACGGCTGATCAGTTCCTCGAGGATGACGACTTGGAAAGCGAGCAATCAGAGACGGAGTTCGACATTGAGACGACGCATCTTGTTACACACGCCAAGGTCTACGCCATTGCTGAGAAGTACGTACTACCCTTAGTCGTTGTTACTTTTCTACGTTTTTGCCTTACTGCGCGCCCTGGTTTGTGCGGGGTGTGTTCATCTGCGCCCGCAGCTTTCCTTCCCACGGTACGGCGGTTTGAAACACCGACAAACCCCGCGATGTGCGTCACCAGCACTCGGCTTTGCCAATCACACTTCGTTGCTGCACCCTCCGCTCTCTACCTTTGCATACATGGCCCTTTCTTCTGTTTTTCTGGTGTACGATTTCCAGATCGGCCAATGGTCTTTTGTGGGAATCAAGCCTCCATGGCTGCATTTTTGAAACTGTCCGCGTCAGCGTACAACAGTCTTCTCCAATCACGCGCCCATCATGCATCACGTACTTTGGGGCTTGCATGCTAACGGTTTATGGCAGGTACGGCATTGCAGGCTTGAAAACGCTTGCGCGTAACAAATTCGCAGACGAAGTCGAGCTGCATCTTAGCAGTGCCGAATTTCCAGAGGCTTGCCAAGAGGCGTTCGAGTCTACCTTCCACACCGATCGTGGTCTCCGAGACGTAATCATCCAAACCTTCCGTGCCAACCCCAGCCTTTCGCTACGACCCGATGTCGAGATGGTGGTGCGAGAGACACCAGGCCTTGCTTTTGAGCTCTTCCGCATGGCTAGTGGCCTTCCTGTCTCTTCTTGAAGAATGTTCGTCACTCTCTCTGCCGCCTCAAGCCATTTATCACTGCTCTGGAGGCAACCTCAGCACCTGCATTGCCCGCCGTGTATACACCCAAAGTTCATGCCGAAACACGTCAGTTCTCTGTGTAGTATCCTGCGCGCGGCCAGCAATAGGGTTGTCCTGCAAGAGATGCGCACAAAACGTCGGTCTTGGGTAAGATAGCGTGTTCCACAACAGCTGCAGTCAACCGTCGACGTGATGTGGGGTCAGCATGTCTTGCCTACCATGTCGAGTCGCACAGCCGCGTAGTTCAAAGCTACACCTGGTGCGCTCGAGCCAATGGGGGACATTGACGGTCCAACTCTTATCCGCATTGTCTATGGAAAGTCATTCTTTCTCGTTTCTGGCCACTTGTGAAGTACTTTTAGCGTTATCCATTAGCGATCTGATCTGATCTTTTCTTTTCTGCTTGATATCCAATCAATACATCCATCTTAACAAATCTCGTGCCTCAAAATTTCCTGTGAACTTTCAATTCACCGTCCTCCCGTCGTTTCCTACATAGTGGTGCCCGGATGTAAGCCGGTGATCGCACACGGCTCGGTCATTTCCCATCGGTTAACGGTCATTCAAAATGTGGGGCTCAACATCCCTTGCTACCACCTAAGCCTTTCCTATCAAGAGACCTGCGACCGTTTCGGACCGTTCCGTCGATCTTGCTTATGGATGTGGGGAGCATATATATTGATTTTTAATGGTGGCTTTGAAATCACAGCGACGAGCAAGCACCACGTTGTGCGCAAGATTTAGTGTTTGTAGACAAGTGGAGTGGAACGAGGATTGAAGTAGTGATCTTCTTCGTCGGGTTGGTGGTGTAGAAAATAGACATTCTTTCTGGCTACCATCCACGCATCATACTTCATCTTGAATGCACATGTCTTGGCTATGCATCAAATGTCCTTTCTCGCTGGATTGTATTGCTATACACTGAAGCTTTGGGTGTACAACTTGAAATATAGACCTACGTATATTTCACAATCCGCGTTGGCTAACGCCGAGGAGCAGTTTATCTGGTGCAAGACCGTCAATTTACAGGTCTGATGACTTGTCTACACGCACACCGGTTATAGTGATGAACAGAGAAAACTAGCTACTACAGTCATAGTCGCCATCTGGAGACGAACGCTAGAAAAGCTGTGGTAATTTGAAAATTGAGAGTGATGCTGGACAACAGATGTGGTAAGCAGGGCGCCGTGTGGTCACTGTGGTGACAACACGAGCAGTACGGAGGCATTTGTTCTGGAGAGTGTGTAAATCCCAGGACTTGTGACTAGATCCGAAAGAGATGTGTGATGGGTTAGAAATGGTAGTTGGGATGAGTTTGGTAAGGTCTTGGAATGTGCAGTCGGTCGACAATCTTTGAAGCTTATCATCCTTGCCGCTCTTTACTGCTCAGCATAACGCCCTGGGGTAACAGTACCGCCAGCAGAAGTCTTCAACGTGCTCAACGTGCGTGTGGCCCACTATGAGCATGCGACTGTGTTCATGTTGGCGGTGAGGTGTGGTTTCGCGGTATCGATTCGGTGCGCCGATTGTGTACGATCACGCTTATCACTTACCACGCCTTTTTTCATGAAGACCTTTCCAAATCCAACGCTGGAAAACACTCAAAGTGCGCAGCACCGTCTTATACGTCGTCCACTGCCCGTTACCACTGCTAACTCCGCCTCTTCCGAACACCATTGCCACAATCGAACCTTGGCCGCTCGATCATTGCTAGCCATGCCAGACCACTTGAACCAGCCGCAAACCTGAATACGTGCTCCAGAGGCGATTTCGAAACTAATCGATGTGTGCACAGATAGTTCCGCTGCTGCATCCGACTCACACTGCGGCCCATCGTCCACCTCGTCGACATTCCATTCACCACACTGTCCGTAGCTGGCAACCCAGTACTCGAGGGATTCTTACAACATACGCGTCTGATATGTACGAGAAACAGATCGTAGCGCTACTATTAGCTTCGCTCCAGAACCTGAAGGAACTCGAAACGCAAATCCTGTTCAATGGCAATCTGCAGGAACTTGACAGCAGTCAGTATGACCAAGCCTGTAGTGCGCAATGCAAACATCTAGACAGATCTAAACCGCACGCCCTCCACGTCGCCATGAATCCTGAATGAAGAAGCATAGGAAGCTGCACCTACATGCCCGTCACATCAGCTGAGCTAGGCTGACATTGACTTGCCTAAAGGCCATTGCTCTCGGTCAGTATTGCAGCGTTGCTTGGGATACTGCATCATCAGATACACCCGAGGTCGAAGAAGTAGTGCTGAATCTCTCAACGGAGATCTTTCTCGATGGCGGCGGCAAATATAGAGACCTACCCAGGCTCTTCAAGCGAATGCCCTTCCAGCGATCACTCGCCAGAGCAACAAGCGCCTTGCTCCGTGGCCAAGCATTGAGGAATGCAGCACCAACTGTTGTTACTTCGAGTACCTGTCGCCGGTAACAAGCCTGGTTGGCGGTAGCAACGGGGAGGTTGTCAGATTCGAAAAAGTTGATTGAGCGTGTTCGTGTTGATGCGTCAAGGTCATTCAGGTTGCAGTTTCGGTGAGGTGATCATCACGTGGAAAATGTCGTGAGCACTTCTTCGGGATCATAAGAGTTTTCATCGAGAGTTCAGGAAATATACGGTACGTATCAGGCGGGGCAAGGCATGATATAGGACGGTCATGGTTTTAGGGATCCGAGGATGCCCTAACGCTAGCGTGGTTCGCGCTTACCTACCTACACCTGCATGCGTTAAATCTCCGAAGCCGAATAGCTTCAAATTGCATCATAGTGAACATTCAGCTGTTTCCTTCGTAATTATGTTGTATCCGACAGTGATCTCGGTGTTTGAGCGGTTCGAAGATACCCCTAACACTTTTAAGGAATAAAAGAGATCTTGTCTTAACTATTCTTAATTCTAAACTAATATGCATCGAAGAAAGCTTCAGTTTGAAAATTTGAAGTGTAGCCTTTGTTGCTATTGTATTATGTTGCGAGGAAGAAAGCTACCTACACTAAAAGGTGTCTTTTAGTCCTATTTATCCGTTCTACGCAGTAGGTGAGGCAAGCTTGTGGCGGCCCACTCTCATGTCGCGTCGTTCCTCTCGCGAGGACCTCAGCCTCCACAATCTACAAGATGACGTTTAGCTGTCCACCCCACATCATCAACCAAGTTTTTCGCCTTGAACGAACGATTGGCGAACGTGCGCCTGTGACTGTATCTGTACCGGCGTTAATTTTCTCAAGTGCTTATAAGAAAAGCGACTTTACCGACCTAGTTTTCAGCTGCGGCAGTTCGACATTCGATGTGCAATCCGTTGTTGTGGGCTCAAGATACGAGTTTTTCGCGAAGAGGCTCAAGTTCAGCGGGAAGGTGAGTTTACTACTCTTCACAACGGCCTAGCGTGCTGACTTCACGTCAGGAAGCCGAGGAACGACGCGTCGATTTGCCGGACGGTGACTGTAAGGCAGACTTCACGCACAGAAGAGCAACTAGTTAAAAGATAGCTTGTATTTAGAGTAGAGAATAGCAGACGCAGAGCCTAGAAGAAGCTATATGTGCGGGCAACTATATAGTAGAGGAAGAGGAGCTAGTGCTAGCTTAGTGGGCGCCAAGCCTAGTGCTACGCCTAGCTAGTACTAGTGCTTGCCAAGTAGTAAGGCAGGCCTCTATCTCTAGCTACATACTTTGAAGTGTATAGAACTAACTCTGAGGTATGTAGTAGTAAGTAGATAGAGGCTATTTCCTTACAGTGACCTAGAGATGATCCGACGTCTGATTGCCTATTTCTACTTTGGCGACTTATGATCCTACTCATGACTTCGGCATTACGGCTTTCGAACAGTTTAACGAATACGAGTTCAACACAACACCAGCGCCAGCTCGCCATTCCCATGAAAACGTATTCAATAGGCCCCAGCCTCATGATCGATGCGCTTGCATTTGATCAAACCCGAAGAACGTCATACAGCCGCCTTTGTTGAAGGTAGAGCCACAGAACAAGTCCCTTCTCTACGTCGACACCTACAATCGCATAAAGATCGCCAACCCGCTCATGATCCATGCGATGATGTATGCACTCGCCGACAAATACCAGGTTCAGGGGCTCGGTCAAAAATCGAGGGCCAAGTTCGAAGAAACTCTTGATCATCATGTTGATTCTGAGGGTTTTATCGTCGCAGTGAAACTGGCGTACAGCAACATTCCTGAGTCCAATCGCGGATTTAGCGATGCATTATTTCATTCTTTTCTGTTATATTTTAAGGTGAACATTACCGAGTTGCCTGGACTGGAGTCGAAACTAGACACTATTGACGGGTTGTCTTTCCTGCTCCTAAAATCCAACCAAGAAAGACGGAACCTACGAGCCCTAAGATCCCGGTTTTGTCAGCAACAGTTGCTCACACGCCTTCTCACGCAGCTACTTCCACTGCTCCGCCCAACCTCGGTACCCTTGCTCCCACTACCAATACTCCGTCGATTTTACATACAGCAGGCATGACCGCCCTAAGGATATATACTCCGACCAGAGGCAAGTCATTTGGATCCCTCCCATCACGTAGTTCTGGCCGGTTTGGAGGTTTTTGGTGGACACCCATCAGCACTGAAAACGCACAGGCAGCCAAGCATCTGGAACCTTTTCATTCGAAACATCGAGTTGATATTAGAACAGAAGCTCGCAATTCTTTTAGGATAATGTACGTCAGTTGTGTTAGGATTGTCTTGTTTTGTAGCATCTAGTCATTTTTTCTGATTCTAAAACTTCTGCGAATGACGCCCCTTGGCGGCTCCCTCTTGGGTACCTCAACACGTGCAGTGATGATACCTGCAAGCGCTAAGCTCTTACTCTTCGCGACGATTACTCCAGCGCGACCAACTTGAATGTGTCGATACTTTCCACGAACCTGTTGCAGAGCATCAACGCACTTTCTCGCCACATGCAATGGCCGTGCTGATTTATGGGGTGGTAAACACTACACAATACGTCGCTATCAGCTGTCACCAACTCACACAGAAAACCGGAAAAGCCGAAATTGGCACCGCTGCATTCATCGATTTTGGTCTCTTGTTGAATCAAACATAGCATACACGCATCTTTTGCATCGAACTCATCATATCAACGACCAAAATGTCGGCTTCTCACACAGATGTCGACTTCACTTTGCTGCATGCCTCTCTGCTCGCATACTTTCGTCCACCCAGCGGAAATGCTAGCAAATACGACGCCTACGAGCTGCTCTATCCTTGCACTGATGAAGAAGAAGAATCGAAACACGGGTTCTGGGGCGAATTGGATGGGGCTAAGAGCTTGCCTGAGTCACACACATCCTACAGCAACAGATGTGCTTTGAGAAGAGGTACCAATTTCTGCTACCTTTGGTGTACTTTCTCCGTTATCATCCTAGGTGCCTTTGGCCTCTGCTTCGCCGTCGACCTTGCCCTCAGCCATTATGGATTGGGCACAGGGATGGCGGAGTGGATCATGTACAGACACCAGCTCCCACCAAGCACGTCATACGGGGTGAGTCAATCGCAGCATGGCAGCGGCCTCGACGAGCAGCATACTGACGCCTAGCATTTTTTAGATGAAATTTTGCCTCGAGTCACCGAACCGCGAAGCACCTCGTCCGCAGGCCTGGCGCTACATGAGAGCAGATACTGACGACCGTTGTACGACCGACACCATCGACTTCATCATCAATGCCAAGGAAACATGGAAGGTTCAGCCGGATGCCAGTCTGCTGTTGAGGGAGGAGAAGCCATACCTAGACCGGCGTGAGCAGATTCGGGCGCCTGTGACCTTCTCAGAGCAACTAGATGCTCTTAAGCTGGGTGATGACCTTGCGGAAGAGGGTCAGTTGGGTAAACAGTTTTGACTATTTGGGCGTGGAAGTTATCACAAATCATAGGGTTTTGTAGATGTTCTTTTTTTTATGTAGATGCTCGCTCACATTGCTAGTTTGGCATCTTTGTAGTATATTTCAACAATCTTGACCGTCTTGCTCTTGTACCTGCAGTTTTCTTTAGAATCTGCAGAGTCGCCGGGCTCTCCCAAGCGTAGTACTTGCTAATGGCACTCTATAGTGACATCCTTTCTAGACATAGGCATTCGTTGACCTTCACCCGATGTCCCTTCTGCGTACATTCCCTGCCTCTTCATTTGGTAAAGTCCAAGAGTGCCTGTCGACGACGATGGAGTTGCCGAAACGAGAACGTGCGCTGGCAGTGGAGCCTCACAGCGGTCAAATTATGGCAGCTTAGAAGATGTAGCAGAGGTTACTTCTTGGCAAGCTTCCCGAGGCAGTCATACTGTACTAGTCCCAAAACAGCCTCGTATAGGAGGAACAGGAGCCTTACATAGTAAAGAAGGGAGCATTCTCTACTAGACGACATACAGCTTGTATTTGCGAGTGTTTATGAAAATGTGTTGGCTGAGATGGCGAAGCCTAATACCGATACTGTTATCATTATGTTCCGTCCTGGCATCACCACTTGCTACTGTGGTGATTGCTACTCCCGTGTCGGTGCATTTAAGATCTTGGTATGCTTCAAACATCGCTTCGAGGAATTGAACCGAGGCCATTTTCCCCAAGACGCGCGGCAGCAAAGCCATCAGAAGGAGTCAAGGACCACCATGATGATTTGAGGTGGCGCATATTCACACATTCGGTCAAGGATTGGAACTACTAATTATAATTCGAAGATCGTCACCTATCGTAACGCCAATGTGGTGTATGTTTCATCCGGAAACGACCAGTCAACTATTGCGACACCCGGCGAGGCAACTTCGATATTCCGACTGGGACCAATGAGATCCGAGGTACCGGTAGAGGCTTGGCACTGACAGAGATAAGACGACTTTCCAGCAGCTTTCATCACCGTCAGATTCACGCAGCTCCTGTCATTTTTAGCATCAGATATCCTATACTCGTTACTTCAGTTGATACAGTGACATTATTTACTCAGCACTTAGGCCTCATAACAATCTTGGACAAATCGTCGTGGCCAAAGACCGGGAAGATGAATGTGCGACCGCGGGACCGAATTGCAGAGGATAGCGAGCGCACTTCAATTACGCCTATTGCAGCTGATATATGTATAGTATCGGTGTGAAATGGCTAAGTAAGCAGACATCATCTGGTCAATTGACGTGGTAAGGGAACGTGCATTATCATTAATGTCTATCGTGATCTTTTATAACTCATGCAGGAGTTCGATGACATATTCAAACAAGTCAATTGGTCGTATCCATATATTCAGCCATCGCAGCATTGACAACGCTTAAGCAGGGGGAGAGGTGGGCTCAGGGACGCCTGGAGGGCAGTGCCAGTGGTCGTCGTGAGGCTCGCAAGCCTCAGCAGGGGCGGCAGTGGCAGATGAGGTAGCTGAAGCAGAAGCTTCCGCAGGGGTTGTGGAGGCGGAGGCGGAGGCGGCAGCGGAAGCAGTGCTGGTGGCAACAGCGGTAGACTCTTGCTCGAGAGGAGTGTAAGTGCCAGAGCAGCCAACACCAGGAACAACAATGTCATGAGCGTAGGCCTCAAGAGCAAAGTACTGAAGGGAGTCGCTGTTCCTTGCGGCGTAGGTGGAGTTGTTCTTAGCGAGGGCGATGGTACCAGGGTACTTCTCTTCCTCCTCGTCAATGTAGTGCTCGATGACACCCTCGCCGACTTTGGGAATGTGGAGGAGACGGTGGAGGAGATCAGACGCCCAGAAAGTGTTGGTGGCACCGTTTGCGACATCATATCCGAGCATGCACATGGTTGAAAGAGGTCTACGGATCTCGTACGACAGGTCGCAAATGACGGTCTCGGAGGTCGCGTTGGAGCCGCGCCAGTGACCTGCCCAGCCTGTTGGTGGTTAGCAAAGACAGAGTCTTGAAGTTTAGAAATTATACATACCCTTCTGGTCGCAGTTGCCATCAACGTTGTCGCAGCGGAAGAGGATGCCGGACTTGTCGCCATCGGCAATCTTGGTGAACCAGCCAAGTGGCTCACCAGAGGGAGCATCGCCGAAGTACTTGGTGTAGACCTCGGAGGAGTTACTGTAGCGGAGTATGTGGTCACGCGCGTGGCTAACGATGATCAAGGTCTCGTCAAGACCCTTCTTGATCATGCTACGTTGAGTAGCATTGCAAGAAGCGTGGATGGTGAACTCGCGAACGGCGCCGGCATCCCATGCGGTGGATGCAGGAGGAGCCTCCATGGTGGGAGTAGCTGTGACGGTGACGGTCGCCTGGGGAGGAGCGAGGGGTCCAGCCATGACGGCGGAAGCTCCGAGAAGCATCAGAACAGAGGCAAGAGCAGCCATTGTGAGATCGACTCAAGAGACTGAAGAGGTCTTGAAGTTTGAGGTCCTGAAGTTTGAGGTCCAAACCGGTGTTCAGTGAGTGTCCCGAGAGGCTGGATGATTATACTTGCACATGAACTGCTGGCCTCTTTATAATCTATCAAAATGGAATCTCACCACCGAGGATTGTTCGCTTCGGTACTCTTCTACCGACGTCGCCGCAGACCTAACGGCCGAGACTTGTAGAAAAGCGCCTCATCGCTGCAGCTGCAGGTGCATCAACCGGTCTATCACCGGTCTATCACCTATCCAGAGGTCTGAATGCTACACTACATGGGTCTAAAGGCTGATCCACCTCTTGGCTTGACGTAGAATGCGAATGGTCAGCTTGGCATGGAGGTGCATGGGGGCCTGGACGACATATCTTCCACCCAGAGCGTAAATTTATGGGTAACTAAGTACCATGATGGGCGCCCAATAGAGAGAAATTCTCACGCCCAAGGGACACATCGTCGGGAGGATTGCCTGCGTTCGGGACGACCGAGAACGTTAGTGTGGGTGGTCGCTAAGTTCCGACGCGAGCCTCCCACGCGGTATGTCACGTCGAACGTGAAAAGGGGAGCGAGTATGGGGAATCTACAATCATCTCCTGCATAATATGATTTATGCAAACATGCTGCCTTGCATTGCTCGGTAGCTCTGGCCAATCTGACGAGAAGCCGAAATACCACTATTCCTCCAAGGTTAGACGAGGTAAACCAACACCGATTTCGAAGTCTGGAGAAAGTACAGGAACGCCTGTATACACGTCCGACTGTAAGAACTAGCATTGGTGTTGAGCGCCGAGAAGCCTCCTAGGTCATGGCTACAGTAAGTCCCCCAACGTCCCTCACCAAGACATCCGCCACATTGAGTAATGGCACTATCCCACCCACTTACCGCATTTGTCTACGAAGCCGTCTTCCTAAAAGCAATTAAATGAACTCTCTGGCTTCTAATTCGATGTTGGCCCCGAGACAAGACTCGTGCCAAGGCTAACCATCCAGCAGGGTGCTCAATGCCAAGAGTGCCTGTGGCACTTTCTGTGAAGGCACTGCAGACGAATGGATACCGAAGAATTCTTCGCGGCTTCCTTGTGGGGTGTTGTCTGACCTTATCACGGTACATTCGTTCTGCTCCGCCGACACCAGGAAAAGCTTGAACGAGGTCGATATATCAAGGGCATTACGCTGGTATAATCTAGGTCTGTTTTACACCCGTCAGTTCGCTCGCTTGACATATCCGTTACACTTTGAATATGTCTTCAACCATGCGCTCTGCCCTCTCTGCTGCAATTCTGCTGCTTGCTGGCTCTGTGGTTGCGCAGACCCCTACTGTCACTGTTGGCCCAACTACAACGGCCTCTACTACCGGGGCCCCGTCCATCACGGCAGTGTCAGATTGTCATCCCCACAGCACTGTACTGTACGTTTCCTTATGATCAAACCTGTTTGATAGAGTTTGGCGCTAACATGCAACAGCTGGTGCATGGTTGGCGAAGAAGAGTACCAGGTATCCGGGCCCACTGCGACCGAAGAATTCCAAGCAGAGTACACCGGTTGTCATACCCATGGCTCTGAGACGTAGGTACCACTATCGCTATGTATGACGGAATACTGACATAATCAGCTACTGCGTCGATGATGCTGGGGAAGATGTCCTGATCATGACTGATGTTACAGAATCGACGAACAGCTCCTCGCACACGGAAGAGCCGTCTGCTGAATCTGAGGCTGAACCAGCTGGAAGTAAGGGACATTGCCACGACCACGCCGGTGTTGAGCACTGCGTTGGTGGAAGCGAAGAGGAAGTCAACTGCAATGCTCCTCAGCGCCACTACAACATCCCCCTGCGAGTTGGTCTTCTTTTCGTCATCCTATTCACCAGTGGTCTTGGTGTCTTTACCCCAGTCTTAACCAGGAGATTCAACCTCATCGGCACCAACAACATCATCTTCGTCGTCCTCAAGCAATTTGGAACCGGAATCGTCATTTCCACCGCCTTTGTCCATCTCTTCACCCACGCCCAACTCATGTTTGCGAACCAATGTCTGGGTGTGTTGCAGTATGAGGCCACCACCGCTGCCATCTTCATGGCTGGACTAATGCTGTCGTTCCTGGTCGACTACATTGGCGCGCGCTTTGTCCAGTGGCGCCAAGGCAAGCAAATTGCCCTCACCACCGAAGTGGCAACTTCTGGAGACAAATCCGGAAACACTTCTCCTTCCACAGAACCCAGCCATGAGTCAAACCGCAGTCATGGTCTTCCTCATGCCCATGGCCCCATGCGTGAGGCTACTCCCATGGAAGAGAAGATCAACGTCATGAACCTCGAGGCGGGTATTATCTTCCACTCTATCCTCATCAGTATCACGCTGGTTGTAGCAAGGGATGGTTCCTTCATCACTCTGTTCATCGTTATCCTCTTCCACCAGGTGTTCGAAGGCATTGCCCTCGGTACCTGTGTCGCGGAGCTCCCCAAAGCTGCGGCTGGAACAGCACAAAAGCTCCTCATGTGCGGTCTTTTTGCGCTCATCACACCTATCGGCATGGCCATCGGTATCGGTACGCTAGACCACTTCAACGGCAACGATCCCAGCACCATCATCGCCATTGGAACACTCGATGCGTTTTCCGCCGGTATACTGGCATGGGTTGGTATTGTAGAGATGTTGGCGAGAGACTGGATGCACGGGAAGTTGCTCAATACGGGTGCGGTCAGGACCATGTGCGCGTTGTTCGCGTTAATTTGCGGTCTCATCCTCATGAGTGTTCTAGGTAAGTGGGCTTAATTGAGTCGCGCTGGGGGGAGTGCAAGAATGTAAGATGCTGAAGTAATGACTTTATGGTTGTGCATTGGGAGGGGTGCGTTTAGCCTTTACTTAGACCGAGTTGTGGTTTGGACAGTTACTTACCTTATACCCTTCATGCTGCACTTGTGGTAGAGAGCATTTATCCCAAAATGGTGCTTTTCATACTTTGCTTGCTAAAGCTGTCCCAAACTTCTGCTTTCCATCTATTTGGGCCTGACTCGTGCTCCAAGAGTATTCGATACGGCTCACCAACGTATAGCGGGCTCATTGCGCGATATGCTATCGACTTAGGTACCGCTTCCGGATTTCCATCCTTACTCGTATCCCTCCAGAAGTCCAACATGTTGATGAGATTAAGCGGTCCATGCACAACAGCATTCCTATGACCCTCGACCTCCCTACACCACTCGGGTAGGTAATGTATCTTGTGCGCATTGAACGTCAGCGCCGAGAAGCGAAACAACGAGGTCGGAGTTTGACAAAAATCTCGTTCATGCTGTCCAGTCGGCAAATCCTTCTTCTCCGGCTTCGGCGGTGCTTTCACCGGATTCTCAGGTGTGAGCTCACGCTGGAATACCCAATTACGGCGGTCCATCAATGCAATACCGTGGTCATTCGAAAACGTCTTCTCAACACACACGAGCAGCATTTCGCCGCCACTCTTCAGTGTTTTAGCCTCAGCACTCAGGAGTTTTGTTGTTTCTGTGACTTCTTGGCCCACTCTCAGTAGCGCGCTCCGGTCTGGCGCCCAGGTCAACTCGCCGCCTGCCCACATTCGCCTTGTAAAAGGACTTGGCGGGTTCACGGTACGATCTGTGCCATCAAGGCCTAATTCGGATTCGATGATTGAAGGCGTGAAGAAGTAGACAAGGTGATAGCCAGGCGGGACGGGTGTGCCATTCGGCGGCGGGTTGGACGAGGAGGGTGTGCGGGCTAGTGTTATGGAGAGTAATTGGAGTTGGTTTGCATCGAACAGCTGTTTACGGATCGAGACGGGTCCGTTGCGAAAGCGTGTGAGGAGTTTGTTGCATGCTTCTGCTGCGGAAGCTTGGCGACGGGAGGAGGTTGTGGTCAACAGGCGGCTGGTTACATGGGTCATGACGCTGCTATTCTTTTTACCTTGTGATACCGAGCTACCTGGAACTCCACATCAATGGATAGGATGATGAGAACCGCTGACTATTATTCAGTGCGCGATTGTTGACAATATAGGAGGTGCTGGGAGATGCCGAGAGATAGCCGATATCGATAACATCACCCTTCACGGAGCAATTCTGGTAACCGACTTCGGCTTCTTCCAAACAAGCAGACGTCAAGCTTCGGCAACATGTCCGAACCACCACGAAAACGCGCAAAGCTGGCCTGCGTGACTTGCAACGCGCGACGCGTCAAGTGTGATGTCACGGATCGACATCCTTGCAGTAACTGTACAGCCGGCAACGTCGAGTGCGAAACGCGCGAATCGAGGCGTGGGAAGCACATTAGGAAGTCGCGAGCGGAGACTGAGGTGCGCAGCAGAACGTAAGTTGGACATTCTTTTGAAGCGCCCTCACTACCACACGTGCTGATTTAAGCCAGTCCACCAAGCGTATCAGCTATTAGCCCACAGCGACACGAGGACGAGGTAGCTGCATCGCATGTCCTGGCCTCGCTATCGTCAAATTTCCACAGCCCTGTCAATACCCACACGCCAGCATCCGGAAGCCAGTATCACCTCCCAACCCCGTCAGCGCCGTCAGACCTTCACAGTAATCAATCCAAAGCGGAGTCTATCCATCAAGAAGACGCCGTCTTCCTTGGTGAATCCAGCTCATTGCGCTATGCGGCGGCAGCAGTACGCCGACAGTCCTGCTTTCGGCATGCCGTCCCTAGTGCCGCGAGGGCAGAATCGCTCGTACCCGAATGGGAATCTGAACGACGTCTTGCGCGAAGGAAGGCTCTACAAGCAGAAGGGGCCTTTTCATTCCCTCCTGCCGAGGTCCGACTTGAGCTCTTCCAAGCATACTTCAAATGGTTTCATCCGCACTTTCCAATCATAGACGAAGAGGAATTCTGGACCTCGTACCGAGAGTTCAATTTTTCCCCCTTGCTATTACAAGCTATGATGTTCATCGGAGTGATCCACTGCGAGGAGTCGACTCTCAGTCATCTTGGGTGGGGAAACCGCCATCGAGCGAAATGGTTCTTTTACATCAGGGCTAAGGACATATTTGATGCTACGTTTGAGACCAACAAAATTATCGTTATACAGGCTCTGTTTCTGATGAGCTTCTGGCGAGCTGGTGCGTTGTTGGAGAAGGATGCACGACATTGGCTAGGCACAGCCATCAGTCTCTCTGAGACAAGAGCATTGCATCGTTCCGGAGGCGATACTGAAGAGAGTCTGACGAGGATCAAGAGGCGACTTTGGTGGGCTATTTACGTGCGCGAGCGACAATGTGCATCGGCTCTGGGGCTGCCGTGCCGCATACGTGATAAAGATTGCGACGTCGAGCCACTGTCATCCGCCGATTTCACTTCCGCTTTTGCGTTATCCACTCCTGTCGAGGACCGTCATCGCTATACTGTTTACGCGATAAGCATGGTTCAGCTAGCGGTTTTCTTGGGCAGAGTGGTTGATGCCGGGTATTTACCTAAACGCACGCTCGCACCCGAAGAAAGAACAAAACTCCGCAACGAGCTATATAAATGGAGACAAGACCTCCCAGCTACCATGCAGCTGCATACCGATGCTGGCGACCCGCCTAACTTCCAAGCCAACATGCTTCACCTGGCGTACAACAACCTACTCATTTTACTTCACCGCACCAGCTTCGTTCTAGACGAGAACAGTAACACAGCGACAGATGGAAATGTCGCGCTCCAGGCCGCAGCACGTAATTCGCGTATAGTCGAGGATATGCTGCCTGACGGCAACATTGGACATGCGCAGATGCATGTCATCACCAACCTTTTCAATACGCTTTGCATCCACGTTGTACATTTCAGGCGCTCGAGCGGCATCAATCGCACGCTCGCTGAGCATCGAGCCAAACTATGTCTGTTGGGATTGCAAGAACTCCAGAAGACGTGGGAAGTGACCAACTGGGTATTACAGTTGTTCTTCCAATATCTTGATAGAGAAACAGCTTCGAGGTTGGCTATGGAAGCGGATGATGGGTCATCCTCAAACACTACTGGCCAGTTCATCTCGACCGGTACTACCACGCATCTGCCAGCGCAAAACCAAGGCGTCGATGATGTTCCCAGTCGTAACGCACAATATCTCGAGGCTCCAGCATCTTCCACCACTAGTCCCAAGCCCTGGACATGGACACTAGATGAAGCCGACCAGTACCTCTTCACGCAGATTGAAAATGACTTTGCCTTCGGAGAAGGTGCCTTGCAGCAATGGTGTCCAGAAGATCTGCTCCCAACGGAGTGAAGTGGTAAACCCACTCAAGGATTTCCTTTAAAAAAGTAGAACATCAAGTGATTTTATGAGTTACACAGGTCATGATTCGTTATGGTCCCAAAAACACTATAGCCCTAGGTATCTCTGCAGTTGGTTTCACGCATTCATCCGTCCTAGCATCTAGTTGTAGACCTGTGCACTTGGCGCATATCCAGTGAGCCTCTCCCCATTCGAAGGCCGGAACTTCTCCTCCTTGAACCAAACGTGTGCGGATTCGGACAGCTTCTCGACCTCTGAGAAAGGAAACTCTGGCTTGGAGTCTGATTCTGCTAGGAGGTCGTAGATGCCTTGAGCATAGTCGGGACCGATGTTGTAGACTTGTGCAAGGTACTTCTTCTAGTGGGGTGTTAGCATGTGTCGCCTGACTTGGAATAGCGTGGGATGACTTACCTGTATGTCAGCGTACTTGACAAACTTCAGCATGTTGAATGTGTTGGTAATGGTATGTTGCCTCCTCTCAGGTGACATGACCCTACTCCACAGCTCCTTCGCCTGGTCATACTCGCTCTTCTTGGCCTCGTGCCAGTAATGGCTCTTGCGGCTCATAATGTTGTCTGAGACCTGGTATGGCGCTTCAGCAACATCAGGGCGGAACTTGTGCGCGAAGCTGTTGGGTACGTATTGCTTGTTTCCTGCATGGTTGGCGTCGACACGCATCTGGCCATCAAACTGCAAAGGCGAGAATGATTTCGACATGAAGGGGCAGTTGACGGGAATCTGATGAAGGTTCACACCGATGCGATGATACTGCGCATCGCGGTAGAAGAACATGCGGAACTGGAGCAATGGGTCAGGCGAGTCTTCGATACCGGGTACCATGCTGCCAGGCGAGAAGGCGGCTTGTTCGACATCGCGATGAAAGTTCTCTGGGTTCTTGTTCAAGACTAGTCGGCCAAACTCTTGCATGGGGAATTGCTTGCGTGGCCAAACCTTGGTCACATCGAAGGGGTCGAAGCCGAGCTTCTCTGGATCTGCATCCTGAGGCTCCATGACCTGGACCATGGCGGTCCATTCGATCTCCTCGCCGTTTTCAATGGCTTCCCACAGGTCACGCTTGGAGTAGTCCGGGTCTTCACCACACATCTGTGTCGCTTCTCGCTGGGAGAACTGCTTCTGCCCATGCTTGGCGATGAAATGGTACTTGATGTAGACGAACTTGCCCTCCGCGTTGACCCATTTGAAGGTATGGCAGCCATAGCCGTGATTGAAGCGCCAGCCAACCGGTGTACCATGATCACTGAAGAACATGAGGCCGGCATGGTTGCTCTCTGGGGTGTTGGCCAGCAAATCGAAGAGGGCATCGTAGTCTGGAAGAAAGTTCCTTGGGTTACGGGCTTGCGATCGGATTACGTCTGGGCCTTGGATGGGATCGCGGCAGAAGAAGATGGGGAAGTTGAGACCGACAATGTCGTAGTTGCCCTCCATGGTGTAGAACTTGATGGCGAATCCACGAGGGTTGCGTGCTTCATCGGGGTACTCGCGGCCCACCGTGACGGTTGAGAAGCGGACGAAGACGGGAGTCTTTTCGCCTACGCTGGAGAGAAAGTTGGCTTTCTGGAGAGGTTCAGCGTCTTGCAATGTGGAGGCAATTGCGACAAGCATACCGTGAGAGAATCAACCTTCTGGGTGCACTCGAAATATCCAAACGCACCGGAACCACAAGGATGTACCATACGTTCGAGGTTCTTGGAACGGTTGAAAGTCTGCTGCTTCTGGAAGAGGAAGACATCGCTCGCGACAGGAATACCACCAATTGTCTTGCTATGTGCTCTACAAGACGTTAGCAAGCCTACCTACAAGGCATGCAAGAGATAAGAGGCTTACGGGTCAATCCACGGGATACCTTCGTTAGAGGTAAAGTAAGGGCCGTCATCCTCACGCTTTCCACCCTGAACAGCGCCAGAGATCTTTGCAGCTATGTCGGCAGGTCCTTCGTTGGCCGAGCCCATGTGGCTTTGCCTCGGCGCACGTTTCTCTCCAGCAACACTTTGGATACCCTGCGAGATGGCCTCGAGGGGGTGCTGCATGGGGTCGTTCTGGGAGGCGTTTGCACCGGTCGACATGGCTGCGGTGAGTTTGCTAGGTAAGGATGTGGAAATTTCCATGGAGAGGCAACAGCAAGTGGGAGTTTAAGAGGGCGCCGTGGAGGGACGCCATTGCCGCGTAGATGGGCCACGGGTGTTGCCGTTGTTTGGTATTTTGTCAGGGTGATGCGTCTCTGACGCGTCGAGGGGAGGGGTAGCAGATGCCACGACTTCACGTGCAGGACAAGTGACAGCAGGATTGATGCTTTGGGACGTGGTGCCCAGGGCGTCGACGAGTGGAATGGGCCAGGTGCTGCATAGATTTCCTCTTTGGTCACGCAGTTGGTGGGCCGTCCATTTTCGAAGCGATAAGACTAATGCACGGCCGCTCATTCGCAGCGGCGTTTGCAGTCCGCGGGTGCTGTGGAGCGTGCTGGGCCAAACGGGCATGGGAATTCAGCGACTTGTGCATGTTTTGGGCATGATGGCAATGTGACGTCGGGCCAATGGGCAACGCTCCGATCCCGAGGCGTCATCAACACGTCGCTCCGCGGACCGCTGCTCTTGACGCACAGCATCGGGCGGACTGCTGCCGGCCCAATCATGCAGCAGACCATCGTCAGCGACCCTGCTGTGCGACAAAAAAACAAACAAAGGGCTGGACGGTGCAGGAGCGTGGCTCTGGCGAACAAGTGACGTATCATCGTGTCCATCGCCATGTGAGACAAAAGCTCGCGAGCTGCTCCTAGAGTTGGCTCAGTACCCACGTCTGCAAACACACGTCTTCGACCTCAATTCCACCCTCGAACCTCATTCTGTACCATCACAATGATCGCCCTCCGTGCCATCGTATCACCACTTACTCGGGCCGCTTTCAGGCCACAGACAATCCGCATCGCCGCCAGACCAGCCTACCTTGGCACCCAAGTAGCACTGAACTCCACCATCTCGGAAGCCATCACAAAGGATCATCGTGAGCTAGAGACGTACTACAAGGAGATCATCAACAACCCCGACAACATTGATCATGCAACTCGCTACGGCAACCAATTCACATGGGAGCTAGCCCGCCACTCCGTCGCCGAGGAACTTCTCGTCTACCCAGCCATGGAGAAATACATGGGAGAGAAGGGAAAGCAGCATGCCGAATCAGATCGGAAACAGCATCACGAGGTACGTGGACATGGCCCCAATTCCACCTTTAAAAAGCTCATCTGACAACATCCACAATAGGTGAAGAACCTCCTCAAAGAATTCCAAAACATGGACCCTGCATCCTCATCCTACATCCCCAAATTGAAAGAGATCTGGTCACTCCTCGAGCGCCACATCGCCGAAGAAGAGCGCGACGACCTGCCCGCCCTTGAGCAAGCCCTATCGTCTGAGCAGAACCGCGGAAACTCGGAATCCTTGGCTAAAAACTTTGCCCGCACAAAGGCTTTTGTCCCGTCACGGAGCCATCCCAGTGCAGGGGAGAAGCCGTATTTCGAGGGCCCAATGGGCATGCTGGCTGCGCCTATCGATCACATCGCGGACATATTTCGCAAGTTTCCAGAGGGCACTGTGAGTCCGAATCCAAGCAAGAAGTGAAGGTCAGCTTGTACACAGGTGAGGAGTGTGTGTTACGGAGAAATCAAAACGCGTGTAAAGGGGCTTGTGAACGGAACGCTTCTTGCCAAATAGGGTGCTTAGCGCTGGCGTCTCGATAGGAAAAACAATGTACAAGAACCACACTGATACGATTTCGTAGTTTCTGTGATAATGAGTACATGGGGCTGATGTTTGAGCAGTAGCAGCATGGTCATAGGAATCCAGCGACGAGTAGATAGTTTTTTGTACAACATTCGCCAATCTTGCTGTAGACGGAATGTCACCAACAGCTCAATTCACCGCCCATGACCTTCAAAATCTTCCCCCCACCACTTCCGTCGCAGCGTGCGTGATACCCCAGTACACCAGCCAAGATCACATAAACACACACATGACCCTCACAGAACTGTTTCAAGTGTTCCAATTCCCATAGCTGTTCCCAACGTACAAGTAAAATAAGAGTATTGTACAAAAACAAGGTTCTCGCTTGCTCTTCACATGCAATGCCATGTCCACTACCTCGCTATGCTGAACGAAGGACAAGAAGGAACCCTCATAAACGCCAGCCAAGCACCGAAAAGTCTAACCCCAAATGAGTGCCACGTACTTTTACAACCAATCCAGTACTCTGCGAACCCGACTTCTTTTGCCCGTGGCCCTCTCACCGTCTCGCGCCAAAGAACAATGAGGATGCGGAATGATATGCTCCGGCGCACTGCTACTTCGGTCAAGGACCAAGACCTGTACTAATCAGACCACCACTGGATACGCGAATCGCGCTCTTTCTAGCGTTTCATTTTTTTTTATAGATTTTCGATAGATGGGATCTGCCATCTTGTGCGATAGCTCTCCATTACCCTAGTATCTTTCTCTCGGCAGACTTGACTTGCGCTTCCCGTCGAGGTCGTTCTTCTCTAGAATCCAACCGGCGTAAACGCAGGCACCACATTTCTACAAGGAACCGCATGCGACATTACTGCGCAAGTCGTTCATTGTAATCACCTTCCATCGTCGATCTCAACCTTCCTAGGCCTATCGCGTTCACGGTCTCGCTCACGGTCGTCATAATCGCTTTCATCATCATAGCGGCGGCGTCGCTCACGGTCATGGTGGCGTCGGTCCCGGTCGCTGTCACGATCGTCGTCGTCCTTATCATCCTTGGAACGGTGGCTTCGCCTGTCGCGGTCATCTCGATCGCGGCGCTCGTGTTCGTACTCGTCTTCTGCAGTTGGGTTAATATGTATTACAGAACAAGACTTGGTCTCGGCCTACCTCTGCTTTCGCGGATCTTCTTGGTGCGATCAGCGAGCTTCTGAATTTCTTCCTTTGTCAAGACACGTAGCACTATGACGCAGTCCATCCGCTCTTCAAAGCGTTCCTTGGCTTGCTCTAGGGCTTCAGGGTTGACGAGACGGCGATCAATCCTCGTCCATCGAGCTCCGACAGGAATGTCCTTTCCTTTCAAGGCGTCCTTGTGGGGTGCAACACCCTCTCGGATGGGCTCGGGGTCCTCAGGAAATTTTTCGGTAGGTTTGCGAAGAATGCCCTTGACAGGCGCGACGGGTTCCTTGGGAGGTTCGACGATCTGTACGCTCTTGCCCGCAGACTCCCTATCAAGTGCCTCAGGCTCCTGCACCATGCCCCCATCATAGATGCTCACAGGACGATCCCTGGGAGGAGACGCACGTGAGCGGTCTTCAGGACCTCGAGACCTGTCACGCTCGTCCTTCTTCCTCCTTCGGTCCTTCTCGCGGTCAGAGTCGCTGTCCTTCTCCCGAGTGCTGCGGCCAGCACGCTCTGCTTCTTGTTGGACGCGTCGTCGGTATTCCTCGTCAGGGTCCAGAGCAGCTTCCTGGGGTGCTGGATCCCTCCGGCGTTCGACATCGCGGTCGACGTAGTGACGTGGTCGCTCATCACCGCTATCCTCAGAAGGTGCCTTACGAGAAGGAGCCTTTTCCCTATCGTCGTCTTCGTACCTACGTTCGCGGTGCTTGCGCTCGGGTTCGATGAGAGGATAGTCGGGAGCCGCAATCTGTGCGGGAACGGCGGCAGGAGGAGCAGCAGTAGCAGCAGCGGGAGGCGGTGGTGGCGGCACAAGGGAATTGCGTCGGCCTTCAGACTTCCTCTCCCGTCGCTCGTCAGGCCGGTCTCGCCTATCGCGCTCATCGTATTCTTTTCGGCGCTCGCGCTCGCGCTCCCCTGACGAGTCTCGGTCGCTACCACGGTCCTTTTCGCGGGACTTCATGTAGCCAGCGGCGCCCAATGTAGCTGCCACGCCAGCTGCTGCGCCAGCTGCGGCTGGAACAAAGCTGCCTTTCTCTTCAGATCGGCCACTCTCACGCTCACGGGGACGCTTGTCGTAGTCCTGCGGTGGAACGATATCCCTGTCACGAGAGGCGCGGGGATCGGGCATACGTGCCTCCGCACGCTCAGGCTGGTAGTAATGGCTGCTGGGCTCTTGGGGCCTGGGTCGAGGAGGCTCGGCTGGGGGGTATAGAGGCTGTCGGTCCAAAGCGTGGTGGTCGTGTGCAAGGTTTGGGGGGCCTGGTGCAATGCCGAACCCACGGGTAGTCACCTCGCGGTCCTCGAATGAAGTGCTGTGGCGCTTGTTCTCAACACCACGGTCTTGGCGGGTGTAGTCATCGCGATAGGTGTCTCGACGAGGTTCGCGGGGCTCTTGGTGAATAGCAGCAGGAGCGCGAGAAGTGCGAGTGGAAGAGGATCGTCCGAGGCTTGCGTCTGGGTAGGGATCGTACTTGGGGATTTCGCGTGCCCTTTCAATCGACGATGACCTGCCGTGAGGCCGCGGAATGCTGTTAATCTTATCGAAGCCACGAGTGGATGGGGGAGGGCCAAGGTCGCGGGTAGAGGCACGAGCGGGGCGATCCGAGATGATGCTGGTGGGGCGAGAGCCACGTTCCAGGCTACCAGCACGTGGCCTCCGCCAGGCTGGCTCTGTGTCGCGGTACATGCTTGCCGGGTCGGTGTAGGAGTAGCCATCGCTGTTGCTCAGATCGGTAAGGCGCGACGGCGGCTTACTGCTGTCGTGGTAGCTGCGGCCACCGCTTGTGAGACTGTAACCCCGGTCTGCATGATCGCGGTGGTGCGAAGGCTGGACCTCAGCTACGAGCTTGGTCAAGTGGCTGCTGTCGTCAACACTGTAGACCTTCTTGTGGCCTCGTGAAGTGCCCGGGGTGATGTAGGTATCGGATCCCTTGGCATAGGAAGGGGTCAGAGGGCTCCGTGGTCGGTCGGTGTGGGTGTGGGTGTGGGTGTGGGTGTGTGTTGAGTAGGGCGTGCGGAGGGGCAGTGAGGTCTGCGGCAGGGCACTGGTGCTCGCGTTGGGGCGGGCCAAATCGTTGGTGTTGCGTCGTGGGCGTCCTGTGTACGGGTCGTATTTGATGTTGCTGGCGTGTGAAGAGGCCGAGGTGGTGGTGGTGGGGGAGTAGTAGGGCGTGTGGTGAGAAGTTCCAATCCGGTCGACGCTGGAGCGCGGCGAGCTGGGGCGGCCATAGTACGAGGAGTTGTAGTAGGGGTCGGAGAAGGTGCCCGTAGAGGATCTCGCGGGGTTGGAGTAGCGGCCTCTCGGAGACGAGGGGCGGTTGTATCGCGTGTCCATGCCGCCTGACAGCGTAACCGTCTTGACGTGGAGTGGAGCGGATTTGGCGGCAGTTTTGGCGGCGGGAGTGGTGGACAAGGAGTTTCGACGTGGGGGAAGGGGCGGCGCAACGGTGCTGGAATAAGTATTGTTCCTCAGGCCTGGCGGCTTAGTGGGGAGGAGAACGCTGCCCAACATCGTGTCAGCCCAGTGGTCGGTTTCAGAATGGGGAAAAGAGCAAATGGCACAAACAAAAGGGAATTAGAAATTAGGCCTGGCGAAGACGGAGTACAAAGTCGCAGCTTGACGTACATAAAGGCGTTTCAACACCGGACGACAGCCGGTGGGCACAGCCAAGTAGGCTCGACGACTAGCAAGCAGCGCGAACCTGTTGGCCGATGGTTGCAGGATGCGCCCAAGTTCCCTGGCACGAGTGGCGACAGGGGGTTGATGGCACGGTGTAAAATCAACGTGATATTGATAGTTGCAGGCGGCTCCCAGGGTATGCCTAGCAGAACACTATGGACTCGGGGGTGGTGGGCACGACGAGGCAGCGAATGAGGCGGACAAGTGTGGTGGGGAGGAGCAGCGGCCGACGGGGCACCAGACGATGGACAGCGACGGGGTGCAGCGCTGGACAAGAGATGGACAGTAAGGATAGACAGCGAGGAGGGCGAGGATTCGGTCGGGTGCAGAGAGCGTGCGCAGGCCGCCGCCCACCTGGTTTCGAGGTTAGGTGGGAGAGAGAGTCAGATTGCACTATGTCATCGCCCTCGCTTGGGCCCGCGGAACCCTGCAGGGCGCAGCCACTCAGCGCCCGGCATGCCTTGTCGCGCAGAAACAGGGTCCGCCTGCTGCGCTGCTTGCCCTCTTGGCCTGTTTGCTAGCTGCAATGTGCATGGGATTTCCTGACGAGTCACCCAAACCATCGCATTCCACTCCCAGCTACATGCACGTTACCACGTTCCGCCTGGACGCGCCATTCTGCTGCCACTCGCACGTCGGCACGTTGGCAGCCGCATGCGCACTCGACCTGTCAACAACGTCGCCCCGCCGCCCAGCTGTCTCTCTAGCGGCAGCGCTGCAGACGTCTTCGGCCGCCCAACTGACCCCGCTTAGGCAGGATAGCCCTGTGATACCCAACTTGACCGCCAGGACGCCCATGGCCTCGTGACTCGTCCGGTGCGAATGCCTTGGCCGGGCCGACTCAGCAAACCCGTTCCGTTCACGATCTTCGCTGTATGAACACGTCGTACAGATCCTCATGTGCGCACTGCGCAGAGCAGTTTGCTCTTCGCCATCGATTGGTCTGGAAACAAGCCATGGGCACGCAGCACTAACATCATCGACTTCGGCATTTCTCAGCTACCGAAACACCTCTCGCCCGACTATGTAATCCGCCCGACGCGCCGCAACGTAAGCACTGAACATTGGCCGCATCTTGCTTTTTGCCTTCGCCTCCTCCCTCCGATGCTCTACACATCCTCGATCTGCTGAACCCGCGCAGCCTTGCCAATGCCGCTTTTAGTCGAGTCGGCATCGTCTGTCGCGTCATCATGTCTGAGCTGCTTCGCCCGCGACTTGCTCGGCATGGTATCCTGAACACACCCCCTGATAATGTTGCCTTCGAACAACTCGCCGATAGACTCCAGTCGCACTCCCTTCGTCTCCGGTACACAGAACACTGTCCAGACACCCATGACTATGCACAGCGACCCAAATAAAAGAAACGTTCCGTACGTGATATTGTCCAGCATCAGGGGGGTTATCTTTGCAATCACAAAGTTGAAGAGCCACTGCGTCATCAGCGAGGCCGCCATGAGCAGAGACCGCACGTGGTTGGGACTGCACTCGGACGCCAGCACGAATGGCATCGGGCCCCAGCCGAATGAGTAGAAGACGACAAAGAGATAGACGCAGATGATGGCAAAGATTGCGTTGCCATCAAGCTCCCCTGTGGGTGGGTGGACTGCTTGGTTGACACCAATGTAGTACATCGCAAACGCTTGGCCAATAGATCCGAGGATCAACGACCATTTGCGTCCAAGTTGCTCAGTAAAGGCCATCAGGCCAATCGCAGTCACGACGATCTTGACGATGCCGTAAACTCCAGTTGCCTAGTTGCAGCTTAGCTTGTGTTGCATGCAACTCTTTACGATTGACTTACGAATAAACCGGACGATTTGCCAGTAAGGCCAATCTGTTGGAAAATTTGTGGCGCATAATAATTAATCGAGTTTGTACCTGTCCATTGTTGCCAGAACATGAGGATGACAACAAAGCTCGAGCGGTACAACATCTTCTTGTTTGCGCAGGCAGCCCTGAGTTGAGCAAACATGGGCATCTTCTCGTGACCGTTGAAGTCTGCGATAATCTCATCCAGCTCCTGCATTACCTCTGCATCCTCGACGCTCTTGCCGCGGACGTGAGCCAAAGCTTTAGCGGCTTGACTGAGCTTGTTTTTCTCGACGAGCCAGCGGGGAGACTCATTCATGAAGAACATGCCTACAAGCAGAAAGGCGCCAGGAAGCATCTGCAGGGCAAATGGCACGCGCCACTTAGTTGAGTCCGTAGGGCTAGTGATGTCGAGGGAGATGCCGTAATTGACGAAAAAGGACAGACAGATACCAGTCACGTTGAAAAGTTGCTGCTCTAGGTCAGTGGACCGGTGCGGCCAAGCGGCGTAGACAGATCGTACCATGCAACCAATGCAGCGCCCTCGGATCGCCCGTGGTGCATTCTCTCCAATGTATGTAGGGACGACGGCTGAAATCAAGCCAACACCGAAACCACCAATCACGCGTCCAACATAGAGCTGAGCAAGGCTTGTTGTGCCAATCGCGCATAATGTCTGAACCAAAGAGCCTAGGATGAAAATGATATCCGCAATGATGAGTGCCCATTTTCGCCCAAACGTATCGGAAACGTAGAAACTAGCCATTGCGCCGAAGAAGCATCCCGCCTGGAGAACAGAGACGATGTTTCCTTGCAGATTGGCAAAGTCTGAGCTAGATCTGTCGAGGTTAAACGAGTGTTGGAACACGTCCATCGTCAAGACACCTGTGGTGTGGTTAGCCAGCATCGTTGCATTTGCCAACGTGAAAACAAACCGCCGATGAGACCTGTGTCCCAACCAAACAGCATTCCACCAAAGGATGCCACAGCGGTGAGCAAGTAGGCTCGACGGTACGTCTTGATGTCCGCCCACACCTCGGACATGTTGAGCTTGCCCATGATTGCAACGTGGCGCAGAGCAAAGCAAAAGTCGCAGAAAAGATGCACGCGCGAATGCGATGCGATGCGACGGGCGATCAAAGTCAGTGATGTCTATCAATGAAACACTGCGGCAAACATCCGACTATATATCCTCAGTTTCTCCAGCCTCGCAGAGCCTAATGAGCAAAGTCCGACCCAAAACCCGCAGGCAAAAGGCGACCCTAGTCTTGGCTGTCGGCATAGTGCAATGCGACGTCAGGGATATGACGTGGGGATTTGTTCGTGGGGACTCCAGACGTGCCAGTTATAGGCGGAGAGCCCCATAGCTAGTGGGTCGGCATAGCGGGTGGTAATTATCCCTCCATTCAAACGTCGTTGTCGTTGTTGTGTTGAGACCCTCTGCGTGCTTCCTTCGTCTACAGAGTATGTTGAGACGAGTCAAAGGTTTGCATAACCGACAAGGAGAATGAATCGCTGGTTGTGCAGTGCGGATGAGGCGTCTGCAGCACTAGCTTGTTTTGTACACGTGAACGCCAGTACAGCAGCCGGCATCATCTCGAATTTGCGATGCATAGGCAGCACAAAGGCCGACTCCAGGTCTTCAAGGTCAACGTACGCTGTTCGCCTTGCTCTCCACATCCAGTTCAAAGACCGACCCCGGATTCTCCTCCCTTGCACACTGCCTCCGCACGGGAGCTAGGCGACTGGAATTGCCAGAAGCTTCTCATTGGCCTAGCGACCAAGTACCCATATGCCGAGCCCCGTTCATCAGCTCTGACGCTACTTGCTGTTGTCTCCTGAACCGATGTATGACCGTTGGGGCAGGTATAAGGGCAACACCGGCAGCATTTTAGATGGGTTGCGAAGGGAATAATACTTCTTGCTTGTAGCAAAATGGACGCATTCGGATCTGATTGCAAACTACGGATGTGCTGATTTCTTTACACCTTTTATTGCTTGGATTGGAATGTACATCTCCAACTCTGAGATCGATTGTATAAACCATCGTCTATAGGTTCGCCTTGCCCTTCTGTTCAGGTACTTGCGTCAATAACTTGTCGCTCTTGATAGCCGACTTCAAGTTATCTAGAACTAATATCTCCATGTCGCGCTGAGAACAATTAGCTAGTATTCGGTCTTAGCCCACGGAACGGTACGACTTACCTGTGTCTCATATGTACCCGTTCCAATGTGAGGCAGCAACACAGCATTCTCGCTTTCCAGTAGCCCAGGGTGGATCTTCGGCTCCTCCTCGAACACATCCAGTCCACATGTCCAGACCTTGCCGCTCTTCAGCGCGTCCACCAAGGCTGCCTCGTCGATCAAAGCGCCTCGTGCGGTGTTCACGATAATGACACCATCCTTCATCGCGCTGAATTGCTCCTTGCCAATGATGTGTGTGGTCGAAGGGTTGAGCGCCAAGTTCAAGCTGAGGACATCGGATGTCTTGAGCAATTCCTCGAAGCTCACGTAATTTGCACCATTCTCCTCGCTACCCGGTAGCTGGTGGCGGTTATGGTATTGTATCTTCATGCCGAATGCCTTTGCGCGATGTGCGACCGCTGAGCCGATGCCGCCCATGCCTAGGATACCGAGTGTCTTGTTCTTGGGGTCGTGACCGAGGGAAAAATTGCCGCGCCACTTGCCTATGAGAAGGGTCAGTTTTGGTTCGACCATGGACTAGGACTACAAACCGTTGTTGACTGCCATGTAGGACTGCTTAATGTTCCGGAGCGCGCCTAGCATGAGCCAAATGGCAACATCCGCAGTCGCGTCATTGACCGCTATGGGCGTGCTTGATACCGATATTCCCCTCTTTGTGCATGCTGCGATATCGATGTTGTTGTATCCCGCACCGTTGTGGCAGACAAACTTCAAGCTCTTGGGTAGAGCGTCAAGCAATTCCGCATTGAAGTCTCCGGTGATTGGATTTGAGTCGTTGCTTCGGTAGAGTGCGTGTATGCCATCAAATTCACCATTTTTGCACTTTGAGATGAAGTCTTCTCGGTTGCCATCGGGGTACTCGTGCAGCTTTGAAGCTATCTCTGAACATTGTTGCCATTCTTTCTGGGCATGAGACAATTTGCCGATGAGAAGTGCTGCTCGTTGCGACATGGTATATGTGTATTCGCTGAAGTGGTAACAAGATGCTCAAGTGTTTCTTGGTTGGATGGAGGGGTCAAAGGTGAGATTTGCCGGGTAATGTTATCTCGAACGCAGCGGCATTTGGTAACCTTTTATTGCGCGCTGCCCAGATCCACCAGCGGCGTCGGGCCGAATTTCTAGCATGGAGACTTTGAGCGTGCTAATTTGCCTCACTCGACTAACAGCAAGGCCGTTTACAAGCCCACGGCGTCAGTCTGTTCTAAAGACGGTGTTTGCTACAAACATCATGGATCGCGATGATGTAACCCCGCCATGGTCATTCCTCGGGCTGAATGGCAGTTCTTCTAGCATAGAATGCAACCAGCTGCACGAGATTACATCGGAACGACGATTAGATCACGTTTTGCTTGAACGAAAAAGAAAAAGAATCCTGCTTCTCCGAGGAGTCTTCCGCGTTGCAGCTCTAGAAACGACGCAAGCTTGAACTGTCGGCATCTGACCACGCGAAAGTTCAAACGCCGACAAAGCACGTGAGCGCGCTAACCTTGATTCCAGCCACCATGACGGAACAAGACTAGTGTCGTTCTAGCGCATCGATGATGCGTCATCCCCCGAGCCGAGACAGATGCAGCTTCCAGGCTCATGCCGATGGTCTTCAGTACGTTAGGCAGCAAGGCAGACATGGCGATGCGCTGCCTACTTCAGCCTGGCTGCCTGCGAACAGCAAAAACTCACGAAACAGGAGAAGTGCATGTACGTGTGGTACTCTGTTGGAGCACGTCATGGGCGAGCACTTCCTATTGAGTGAATAAATAGAATCCTGTAGCCCCATAGGATGTAACTTCAAGTTCATCGCTGGTTGCGCAGCATATCTTACACCCGATAATTAGTTGTCACAATCAGAACATCGGACATGGAACTCAACAACCTTGCAGTCCTCGGGGTACGTCTATTTACCTAGTTACATCGCGCTTCACTCCAAGACAGTCTTCAGCATTAACACAATCACAGCCAGGCGGAAACGTAGGCAATGCCATCATCTCTGAGCTTCTCAAGGACGGATCCCGCTTCACTATCACAGCCATCACGCGCTCAACCTCATCGTACACACCACCCTCCACGACCATCACGCACCGCACCGTTGACTACGTGTCCTTCTCCTCGCTCCAAACCGCATTCCAGGGTCAAGATGCTGTAGTAAACTGCATCACAGGGGGAGCCACGCAATACGAGCCATCCAAGCTCATCATCGACGCGGCAGTCGCTGCAGGCGTCAAACTTTTCTTCGCAAATGAGTTTGTTGGAGATGTGACGCGCGAGCAGTTCAAGAGACTACCGGAAGCTTTTGTAGGCGCAAAGTGTAGGATTTGCGAGTATCTGGAGGAGCTGGGGAGGGAAGAGAAGATTGCGTGGACGAGCTTGAACGGAGGGCCGTTTTTCGACATGTGTGAGTATCATTCCACCATCTCTTCGCAGATTTGGTCTGCATGCCTTGCCGCAACAACAATGTCTTCCGCTACAGCTACAGTTAATCGTCACCACATTAATCGAAGGGATTTTGATTTTTTACTAATTCGTTTAATGCAGGGTTGATGAAAGGTCCTGCGGGCTTCAGTAAGCATCTTTTCGTCAACTCTGCACCACTATCAGACCCACTAACCTCACCTCCCGTACCAGACATACCCAACCACCACGCCCGCATATACGGTACAGGAAACCATCCCTTACACTGGGCTCCCCTCCCGACCCTCAGCATCGCAGCGGAAAACATGCTTCGAAACCCCCAACCCATCATCAACCGACCCACTCTCATCTGTCCCTTCGCCTCCTCTACTCTTACGCAAAACACGCTGCTGCGCTCCCTGGAAAAGCTTCTTGACACGAC
This sequence comes from Alternaria sp. 'sect. Undifilum', assembly GCA_024321975.1. Taxonomy (NCBI): domain Eukaryota; kingdom Fungi; phylum Ascomycota; class Dothideomycetes; order Pleosporales; family Pleosporaceae; genus Alternaria; species Alternaria sp. 'sect. Undifilum'. The sequence continues at coordinate 1,642,945 of JAJJZI010000010.1, read as the reverse complement.
ATTCACCGTTGAACATGTCGATGTGGGGAAAATTCATCGAAATGCTTTGGCAGTGTTGAGGAAGTGGAACGAACAGGGTGAGCAAGGGGAAGGGAAGGCGCAGATGGGTCAAGCGATGAAGGGGTTTGCGGTGAGTAACTAGTATTATGAGGACAACGATGCTGGAAACCATGTCAGCGACTTCGTTGCGGATAATGAGATTGTTGGTGTGGACATGATGGAGGTGAAGGATGCAGTCAAGGACGCGCTGGAGCGGTATGGGAAAGAGTGTCAAGTTGTCCACGGTATGTTCAACGTGGAGGCTTGTGAAACATGAACTGCCCACCGCTACTAGCGTCTTCTTCGGGTTTATAGAATCACTACCACACTAGAATGGGCGATTATACATTCGGTTTAGTCATACTCACTAGCTGAAATACTCATTAGCTGAGCTAGAGACGCAAACAACAGCACAAGATCGCAGTCAACAGCCTTCGAGACATTAACAAGTCCGATGGGAATAGCATTCGTATGCTATCCTTTATGCTTTTGCTGTTGTGCAAAGTACAGTAAGCCTGCGAATGCTGGTTGCTCAGCAATGCCGCTATCTCTCTGATTTCGCTTGCAATGACCGTCATGAAGCTACCCATGCTCATATCTCTTACACACCTTTGCTCTTGTTCGCGCAAGACGCATGACTCAAGTCAGCCACTGCCTTGCCCATACCCTTGATACCCGCTTTGACCTCCACTCGAACCTTGCTGCTGTCCCGGATCGAGATCGTCAAAAGCCGCCGCATCCCATTCCCATTGATCGAAAGTCGCCTCGTAAGGATTTCCATAGAACAGATTCAGTGGCAGACCAAAATCCATCAATCCCGTGTTGGGATCGTTTAGATAGTCATCCCTAGAGACATCATTAAAATCGAAATTGTCTGTATTGGACTGCGAGTAGAAGTCATTGCTATTGAGTGGATTAGCGCTGGGCCATGCAACACTCGACTGTTGCAATGCAAGAGGTTCACTGTACGGCTGATATCGCTGCTTCTGGTCAAGGGTCATGTCCTGTAGGTCATGTTGCTGCTCGTGCTGATCAGTCGGCTGTGGCTGGGGTAGTTGCCGATGGGCCGCTTCTTGTTTGCTCTGCTTATTCAAGACTCTAGCCACAACGTTGTATGCACTTTCACTGACGGCGTCAACGGACTTCATCGAAACCAGCCATCGTATAAGCTTGTCAACGCAGGATGTGATATATGACTTTTCGACCGTCAAATGGATACCGTCCAGCGATAGCTCAAGGAGTAGGACTGTAAGGGCTTGCATGACTAAGTATAGTGGTTAGTCAGGTCGCTTGCTGCAATGTCTGAGAGACTTACTGATATGAACAGCACACCACCACGGACCGTTGCCGTAATACCATGCAAGATTTGGCGGGTCTGGCAACATGGAAGTAATGTCTAGAGCCGCACCTATGCAGGCCTCAGCGGTTTTCTGGTTGAATTGAATTGACTCTTCGCTCTGTCCCTTTATACGCAGGTCCAGCCTGCATAGACAGGGCCGAGTAATGCAGATCTTGGCGTTTTGGTAGTAGAGATAAAGCAGCTGCTGCTCTCGACTTAAATTCTGCTCCGACGTAGCGGCGGTTGCCGCAACTGAACCTCGAGATAGGGAATGTAGAGCCCAGGCTTCCAACTCATCAGATAGCGAAGCGATCTCCTTCTGCGCAGCCTTCCAGGACTTGGCAGACTTTCGCGCGGAGTACAGGCCAGATAAGATCTTATCCATGAGGATATCGAGCCTAACGTAGGCTACGTCGAATGTATCCACGCCCGTGTTGGTTGTGGGCTCATCGGCGGAAGATTCACGTGACGGGGTCTCCATTTCAGTTCCTTTCGCGCCCGGAGGCGGTACTGTGCAGTCCACATAGCTGACAGTGCGGGGACGTCCGGTTATGGAAGTAAGAACACATTCAATGGAATAAAGTGACCACCAGATCTGGGCTAGCGACTTCTTCCTCTTCGGAGAGATGGAAGGATCCTCGTGTCTAAGGTGCAAACCAGCAGCTTGTGCATGGCGAAGGGCGATACCAATCATGTACCAAGCTCTGCAACTTCGTCGTTAGCACGCGCACATGTTGTAAATTTGGATGAGATGTAATGTTAGTCGCGGTGAGAAATACCTGCTGACATGCCCAATTGTCAGGTAGTAGAGGGAGAGAAGGCCGAACGCCTAAACCAACATCAGAGCTATTCGTTGCAACTTTGAAGAAGCCTACCTGTATCAGCGCCTGATCGGGCTGAGCGACTAAAGTATTGATGGACTGGAGCTGCAAGAGATGTATAGCTCTCCACATGTACACTAGATGGTCGCGGTCGTCGGCTCGCCATTCTGCACCGATGAGATGTGAATAACGTGCGCCAATGGCGAAGACGAGGTTCATAACAGCTTTCCATTTTGGACATACAACCGATGCAGGGCTACGCTGATCCTCAGCGAAGAACATTTGCAGTTGAGCTTCGAACATGTCGTCTAGGATCGGGAATGGGCTGTGGACGACTGTTTTGTAGTATTCGAACAGAGCCTCGGCCGTATGAGCAGAAGGCACGACACGTGGATCACCGATATTGATGTCGATGTTTGATTTGTCAAGGTAAAAGTAGTAGCCGGTGGGTTGGTCTTGGTCGGGAGGTTGCCGACTGTCGCGGTGTTGACGCCCACGGAGCGCTTCAGCACGCTGGTTGAAGGCGTCTCCCTCGGTCCCAGGCGGTCCATATGGCATATCAGACGGCTCGCCGTCAGGTTGTTCAATCTTGGTTTCAAGTGCTCGGAGCCACTGGACGTGCGAGTTACGGCCCATGAAACCCGTGTTCTCTGCCTCATCGGTGCGTAGAATGTCCTCCTGGACAAAATCCAGGTCTTCGTTGGAGCCGACGGAAGCTGAGACATGAGCTTCTCCGCCGTCTGCAGAGGTGGCGCTCAAAGCGTCGTCGTTGGCATGGGATGATGAAGCTCTTCTTGGCCGCTTGCCGTGCGACAGCACAGCGGTTGGTGGAAGAGGTGGCATGCCATCTTCAAAAGATGCCAACGTATCCTCGACTCTCTTCTTGCTATCGTCATCGAGCTGGCTGCTGACATGGATCAAGAGTGCAGTCAAGGCTTCCAATTTGCGCTGGGCTCTTTGACAAGTCAGACGAAGCTGTAGAGCGAATAGACATTGACATGAACAGACCCTTTAAGGCGGTCCTTGCGCTCCAGGTCGTAGTGACAACCATGGCCCTGCTTCTGACAGTTGACACAACGCGGACGATTGCCAGAGCATTTGATTTCTGGCTGTAGTTAGCAACCAGAGGTCGGGCGATCTGGACGCGGATTGGAGCCCACTCCGTTTGCGGCACTGGGTACACTGTGCGGACGTCAATGCCGGCCTGAAAGTGGTGGGTCCTAGAGCACTCACGGCCTTGCTCACGACTTCGCTGCGGACCCGAGGCGTTCGTGTGGCGGGCGGCATCTGGTAGCCGTGGCCAGGGATTCTTGGTATGGCCACCTTTGCATCTCTGGAGCTGGAGCTGGAGCCCTCGGGCGCATGGCGGGCCTTGTCCATTCGCTCGGCCGGACAGTGCTGGGGAGACGGGCGTATCGAAGAGTTTCCGAGTTTCCGAAGACACAAAGTGTCAAGGCATAGTCGCGCGTTTTTCGAGACGAGAAAGGTGGCGTCTTCGTTACGAGTTGTGTAGTGAGCGGGCAGGTAGCGACGTCATGTTGTGTACAAGCAGGCAGGCACGCAGGCGAGCGGAAGAAACTGCGACCCCGTGCCATGCAGTCCACCCACATATAGCCAAGCCCCCCGTGCCTAGCAAGTAAGTAGGCCACTGTGCCCTCCACTGTACCCTCCATGGACGCGAAACTGCCCCTCCCCGATGATGCCCGACTGGGTCGGCGTGCGGCCTTTCTTCGGCAGCATCGTGCATCCTCGACGAGCCTGCAGCAGATCGTGGGCGCAGGAGCGTGCGAAGCTTGTCACGGCCGCATCACAAAGGTAAAGCCGTTGCTGATGATGCGCGAGCCCAGTCCAACCCACAATGCAAAATATATATAGTACATGGTACAGGCCATCTGACCCGTCCAGTGCTCGACCGACCGTCCCCAGTGCTCAGAGTGCCGGAAGCGGCACACGCCATGCAACTACACCCTTCAGCCTCTGGGCCGGCCCGTAGCTGCCAGGCGCAGACACCATGGCCACGGCCACACTCCCCCCCAAACCAGCCGTGCACTCGAGCGAGTCTTTGCCCACCTGCGCTCCCAGCCCCTTGATGTCGCCCAGCAGCTCCTCGGCCAACTTCGTCACGGCACCGATGTGCATACCGTTCTACGCTTCGTCGAGTATGGCGACCTCCGCCTCCAGCTCATGCTGGTCCCAGACACGACTTACCAGTTCACCTCGCCCTATCTCACTGACATGATGCCGCTGTTTGACGGCACTGATAACCCCTACCTCACCTCGAGGCTGTACAAGGCCCTGTCGCACGAGACAGCAGCCCACCATGGCACCGAGACACACGAGCAGACACACGACGCCATCTACCATGTGCCCTATCCCGGCGTCCGCATGTACGATCCGCGATTGTCCCCGGACTCCCTGAGGCCGTCTAAGTGGACCTCGATAAGCGGCGACGACGTCTTCCTCACCCGCCTTCTCGAAGGCTACTTCCTGTACGAGTTCCCACTATGGCCCTGCTTCCACAAGGACCACTTCCTCGACGACATGACTACTGGCCGGACTGATTACTGTTCACCGCTTCTAGTTAATGCCATTCTCTCGGCGGCTTGTGTAAGTCTTTGCCATGGTTTGCCGTGTTTCCTTAGTTGCCAATTAACCTGTCAACAGCACGGCTTGTCCACACTCAAGCAGAGGTCTGAGTTTTGGAACCCCAACACCTACAGCTATCGAAGCATGGCCGAGACCAAACGGCTGTGGGAGCGAGAACAGTCGCTGCATGTGTGTAGCCTTCCATCCGCCCAAGCGGCCACCATCTTAGGCAGAATATACTTTGCCAATGGTATAGATAAAATGGGGTGGGCGACATGGTCTCACGCCCTGAAGCTTGCGGATAGACTAGACTTATTTGCAAAGGCCGCGAAATACAAAAGCGAGAAGGAGCGCGTTTCCAAAACCGTAACAGCTTGGGGCATCTTTTCTCAGCAAGCGTATGAGCTTACCCGAACCCTCTCCTCCCCCATGTGACCTAGAGGTAGGCTCTGATATAAGTCCCAGGTTCTCTTGTTTTTACCTCATGAAGCCGCCATTGGCTCGAAGTCCACCGGAGGATGCCTTGCCCAATTATCAAGACGCACACGATTTCTTTGGCGAGATTTGGGTGAGATACCCTCTAGCGACACATCTAGTATGTCATGACCTGCACTTCGTTTACAGTCCGGCTGACAAGCTATTAGACCCCCATTTATCTTGGTTAGACTTTTCTGTCGCTCATCAAGCTTAGATGCATCATGAATGACATAGCTGGGAAGGCTCTTCCAGAGGAAAACGAAAAGAACAAGCTTGATCTTCAGCAGGCCGGTCGTTATCATGCTATGCTGATTCAATGGTTCCGTGATCTGCCGGAGCCGCTACAGCCTTGCAATGCTGCCATACCGACACAGCTTCTCCTACAGTAAGGTGTGATGCGTCTTCTGTGTGCAAATGACTAACCTTTGGGTCGTAGTATGCAGTTTCATAACCTCGTGACTATGACTTTCCAACCGTTCCTAGAACACGAGACATCTTTCAACCAGCCCAACAATAGAGAAGCATTCGAGAAGTATGCTGGCTTCGGTCCGGCGCGATTGTATACCGCTTCCAAAGCGAGTCTCCAGACGCTTCTTCACATGTTCTACCACCGTCACGGCTTCGAAGCATACTATCTGTTTCTGCTCCAGGTCCTCATTCAGCTAGGCTTCGACTCGATAGAGCGTCTACGCACCCCAGAAGCGCAACAAGAGCGGTTTCCAGCCGTAATGAAAGCCACAAGAGCCACACTCATACTGTGCGCCAAGGGCTTACGCGACCAAGGCCAGAATTTCTTCCTATCTGAACTCGTGTTCCGTATTCTGCGCGACAAAATGGATCCTGTGGACGTTAAGCTGCTCAAGGACTGGGCGCACATCAAGGATGAAGACAGGAGGGACGAATCCATGATGGAACACGTTCATGGCGAGTACCCTGTGAACGTAGAGTCTATTACCTCGGATCCTACCGAACGACGTCTTAATCGGCTGTTGCAGTCTATGGGTGACGTCAAGCTTCCTAACGATACTGACGAACCAACTCAGCAAGATCGGGCATCCAGGACGTGGCGAAGCATTGTATTTTGACCGTGGAGATGGGTTGGTGGAGATGAGATGGATGTTACAACTAACACTAGAAACAATATATACGATATACTTGTTACAGCACCAGTTATGACTGTTCACTCTAACGTCTTGGATTGTGACTTTTCTCTCTCTATAACTGTTTGTTTACATGCATTTAAGAACCACATAAATCTCTTACCTTGACACGGGTAATTTGCTCACCGTTGCCAATCACCATGCGCGCGGCCTTGCACGCCACCAATCCTTTGATCGCCATGGCAAACTCTTGTGCATTTCCCGTGTAGCCGGCTCGATATCCCGAGCCAATAGCGTACCCATGTGCGCAAGCAGACAGTCGGCGTTTGCCGTAGGAAATTTCTTGCGTTATCTAATCCTATTCTGTATATTCGAATCGCGAAAATGCGGCGAACCGTTGTCCTAAAACGGCAGTATATGCCGATCGACAACCTCACGGCAGAAGGTCTAAATCGGAACTTGGATCAGGATTTGGAAAGGGCGCTCTTCCTCACTTTACAATCGCACAGAATGTTGCGCGTCAAGCCGTGTTTATAGCGAAGTTTTTGATTCAGCACTAGGCGAGTGCAACGGCGTCCACTCCCAGTCGCGCGTCGCACATCGCCCTTTTCTCCTCAATGGCTTTTCTTCTTCTTCATCTTCTTCTTCATCTCCAACATTTTTTCACGCCTGTCAGAGATTCGTTGGAATATGCTGCCATCGTATACCGCGCGAATGTCCTCCTTGTCGTTGTTAGTCTCGGGAATAAACCGACAGATGTTCCAACATGTTGCATACCTTCATCATCCGACCGTCTTCAGGCCAAAGCGTAACATACGTCGCAGTCCCTATTCAAAATTAACATTCCTCTCTCCCCTTATCATATCGGACAAGAATGGGTGAGCTTACATTCGAAGATAAAACCACACATTCCGATCGGATCATTGATAGTCCTCTGTCCCTTCAACACATTCACCAAGTCTTCCACGGTCAGATAGTCTCGTCCATTGGCATATTTTGTGAAAATCTCTTCGAACTTGGCTGGGATGAACCTTCCCTCGGTGTCGTACGTCCCCGTGTCGCTACCATGTCGCGCTCTATGTACGTTGTGCAGGAAAAGACGGAAGAAAGGATCCGGAAGCCATCCTGAGCATGTGGGATACGAGAAGTTGATATGGATGACCAGGACGGCGAAGGCAGAGAAAAGGATACCGCAACCTAGGCGGTAAAAGCCGACATAGGTGTCTTGTGGCCACAGAATACCGTCGTGATCGCGGTCGAAGAAGTCACAATGTTGCTGCAGGACAGTTTGATGCGAGTGCTTCTTGGCCCAGTCGTCTTGGGTGCTGCCTTGAGGCGACTCTTCTGAAGGGGCGAGGTTTGCGTGTGCAACGGCTGTTTGCGATTAGCAAAAACGGCGCAGCAGTAGCGCGACCCTTGTTTGCGTACCTGCGTGTTGAAGACGAGAATTGTTGCCGTTAAGGTATGGTTTCCTTTCTCCGGTAACGGGTACGTTGTGGATCGAGTAGACAGGTATCCCGTCGTCTTCCCCATATCCCCCATGGCCATTGATTCCATTCATCTTTGCTATTAAAACGCCAACTTTTTCTGCTGTATATTAGGGAAACTCGCAAGAAACAAAGGACAGCAAGATCAAAACAAAGGCCCGAGCTATTGGCCCTTTTGCTATCATAGAGACTGAACCGCTAGTTCCTATTGGATCAAAAAGCTCTCCATGACGTCAATGACTCTGGAAAAGGTCTTGGTATGGCAGTGCAATATGTCAAAAGAAAGCCTAGCTTTCACTGTCGTCAGTGTGATATGTATATCATGCAGTTCCGCGGCCAATCACCAAGATGCAACCTTGCTCCGAGATCTTCAGGTACGCGTCAAAATTAGACCACTCGCGAATCTCCTGCGTACGAAAATGTATTGTCTGCCTGATTGGTATACTGCGCCTTGTACACTAAGGTGATGCCAAACAAAACATCAGATTTCGTTGGTTGAAGGTTTGCACTGTTGATCAACACAGCGAATCCGATTCGGCTAGCGCAAATCTCGTTGGTGAATGAGGCGCATGCACGGGACCACGGGAACACGCGCCTTCCACATGTCGCGTCTGCTTCGCCTTGCTCTATTCACCATGCAGCTCCACTAACGCCATACCAAGCTACATTCTGCCCTTATTGGAGACTGCTTCAACCAAACCATCTGATGAGTCGTGACCCGATATGTCGTCACCATCGCCGGCGTTCCATTCATCGCAATTCTCGATAACCTCGCCGCGTCGCATACCCAAATCCAAATTCACGTACAAGCACCTACACCAGCTCAAGACTTACAGCCCACAAACGCCCCTCCGCGTGATCGCGCACGTCGACCTCGATGCTTTCTACGCGCAATGCGAAACCGCCCGCCTCGGCATCGATCCGTCCAAGCCCCTCGCGGTCCAGCAATGGCAGGGCCTCATAGCAATCAACTACCCCGCACGCGCATTTGGACTGAGCAGGCACGTTACGTCGACAGAAGCGTTGAAGCAATGTCCCGACCTCATACTACAACACGTTGCGACGTGGAAGGAGGGAGATGAGAAATGGGCATACCATGAGAACAGCTTCAAGGACATGGCGACGCACAAAGTCAGTCTTGACCCATATCGCATGGAGAGCCGCAAGATTTTGAAATGTATCAAGGAGACTTTACCTGAGAAGGAACAACGTGTAGAGAAAGCGAGTATCGACGAGGTCTTCATGGATCTGAGTGCACAGGTGCATACTATACTGCTAGAGAGATACCCCGAATTGAGAGGGCCTGCGTCCTACGATGACCCGACGGAGCGACTGCCAAAAGTTCCTACAACCGTGTTGGACTGGGCGGCCGATGCGCTCGTTGATACAGGCGAGGAAGATGGAGAAGATGGGGATCCAGACTGGGATGACGTGTGCATGGTCATAGCATCGGAAATTGTACGAGATGTGAGGAGACATATCAAGGATACATTGGGTTATACCTGCTCTGGGGGCGTCGCGAGGAACAAGATGCTGTCAAAACTAGGCTCAGGATACAAGAAGCCAAATCAACAGACAGTTATCCGGAACCGTGCTGTCAAGCACTTTCTTTCCGATATGAAGTTTACCAAAATCCGCATGCTAGGAGGCAAACTAGGAGACGAGGTCGTCGCCATGTTTGGTACGGATAAAGTCAAGGACTTAGTGGAGCAGCCCTGGGATCAACTGAAGAAGCTAGGCGATGATACAGGCAGTTGGATATACTCTATCATCAGAGGTGAAGATAGTAGCGAGGTCAATCCGCGTACGCAGATCAAAAGTATGCTTTCGGCGAAATCCTTTCGACCGGCTATCAACTCGTTCGAGCAGGGTGTGAGGTGGTTGCGCATCTTTGTGGCTGATATATTCTCACGATGCGTGGAAGAGGGTGTGCTGGAGAATAAGAGAAGAACCAAGAGCATCAACCTGCACCACCGTCAAGGTGCACAAACGCGAAGTCGACAAGCGCCGATACCCCAGGGCAAGCCACTGTCAGAAACCATACTATTCGACCTCGCCAAGAATCTCTTCGCTCAAGTCGTCGTCGATGGGCGAGCCTGGCCCTGTGCTAATCTTTCCTTGAGCGTTGGAGGCTTCGAAGACAGCATCACGAACAACAAAGGCATTGGCGGCTTTCTCGTTCGGGGCGAGGAAGCAAAGGCCATGATGTCGACTGGCAGAGTTGTCACTGGTGGAGGCGAGCCACCTGCAAAGCGGAGAAGGACAAAGGGCAACATTGCCAACTTTTTCGGCCCAAGAGATGAGAAGAAGAAGGACTTTGATGCTGCGAGGGCAGTACTGTGGAAATCACATAACGAGTCTACGCGAGATGAAAGTGGAGACGAGGTTGAAGAAATGGGAGAGGACCCCGATCCATTCCAAGCGCAACAAGACGATGAAGCAGAGCGACCATCGACACCACCGTTGGGCCGCCAAAGTTCGGATAGGAACTTGTATGCCCCAGACACACCGCCCTCGGCCCAACCTCAGCCTGTTTCGTCTTCCTCACTACCACCACAGAATCACGATCCAGAAACACCAGTTCCTCGCGCCAAACCTCCAGCCCAGCAAAAATCCCTTGATGTTTATTTCTGCTCCCGCTGTAACCTTCACCTCCCGCCAGCAGACAAGGCTGAACACGAAGATTACCACTTTGCTCTCGATTTGTCAAAGGAGATGCGGCATGAGGAGAGGAATCCTGCTCCGCCTCCTGCAAGAAAGGGTGTTGGTGGATCAAAACCTTCTAGAGGACGGGGACGGCCATCAGGAAACGGAAGAGGAGAAGGGGTTGAGAAGGGACAGGCGAAGCTAGTTTTTGGGAGAGGAAGTTGATGATTGTGAGCGTGTTACGATGAATAGACGTTTGAATGATTTTTAAGACATCCATGTTCGTTTCAGCCGTAAGAAAGAGAATTTGCGTGACATGTTTTTTTTTCTTTTTTTTTCAATTGCATATCTCGCCATGTCGTTCCAACCTTTTCGGAACTTTAAACATGTTGATGGTATATGTATGTAAACACATATCTCATACTTCCATTACATGGATTACACAACCACAAAGTCCAGCCTCACCCACGGAACCTCCTCAGTCCCCCCTGGCATTCTATACGTAAAGTTCCAAAACTCAAAATCACTAAGTCAAATTAGCCAATACTCTTTCCGTCTCGGCAGACCGACAATCCTGGGGGCAACTTACTTGATAACCTCGCCCGCTCCACCAAATAGCCCATTGAAGGTAACCTTAGGCTGCAAACCCACAGATCCCGTAACGTTGACTTGAACACCCTCTACATCCGCCCAACCTTCCACATCCCTCTTACCATGCCACCCGTTCGTTCCCACCAAGAAGGAAAACGCACTCGACGCATTCCCCATTGGATACTTGAGTTGCAAACTCCCCTCTTGGACCACAACATCCAATGCCATGCTCTGCGCGTACAGACTCATCCACCCCACACTCCCATCCTGCCTCTTCCACTGTACGACGGCGGGATTGAACGATTTTTGGTTCCTAGCTGGGCCGCCGACGACGGTTTCGTTGAAGGACTCTGCACCAATCGTCAGGTTAGGGGAGAGGTAGGCGGTGATGTTGCGGGGCTCAGTGTCGTAGGGTGGAGAGAAGGCGGAGGTGCTGACAGTATGTGTGCCAGGGAAGGCTGACAGAGAGGAGAGAGTGGTGTTGGGAACGAGGGTGTTATGGTAGGGGGCCAGGATAGCGATGAGAGGGCTGATTGCGAAGTCGTTCTTGTGGCCCATGGCGTATGGCTGGTGGTATGTTAGCTCTCTCTCTCTCTCTCTTCCTCTCTCGTTCTCTTTGGCCTTCTCATGTATAGGAAGTGTGATGGAGAAAATTCGGACATGATGCTCCATGCATTACCTTCTTATGAATAGGTGCCATCTCCTTACCCACAAGCGTCCACATGTGCAGCGCCAAGATACTCAAATACTTGTTCATGTCGAACCCATACGCACGATCCCACGGCCCAGCCACATTCTTCATGTCCGCGTGATACAAGTCCCCCAGTACGGACCACGTATCGCGAATCATCCTCGGTCCATACTCGCCCATCAGACTATCGCTTGGCATATACTTTGCCCAAAGCGTGAGCGCAAACAGCGAAACACCAGCGTAGGTCCCAGAATTGAACTCGGAAAGCGTGTCGTCGCGGACAAACAGGTCGATGACTTCTTTCGCGTAGGCTTCGCCTGCGGTCGTCATGTTGAAGTCGTTGGCGTGGCGACCGACGTAGCCTGAGATGAAGGCGCGCATAATGGACGGGTTGCTGTAAGCCGGATAGAGGTTATCGTCGTCGACGCCGCCGACACGGTAACTATCCCCGATGGTAGTGTTGAAGAGACTTTCCAGCATATAGTCTTGGATATCTTTGGGGAGGAGATGAGGAAATTCTTCTAGCATAACGACGAACGTGGTACCAATGAAGCCGCGCCAGTTAGGGTCCCACGAGTTGTAGATCTCAGCTGGATACTGTTCTGTAGCCACAGTCGGCTCTTCTGGATATATTTGGTAATTGCCGAACCTTAAATTGTATTAGCAAAAGTAGCTGGAAAAAAAAAAGGCCTTGGATGACCTCTCTCGCTACATCAACTCACCACTGCTCACTCTCGTTCTTGAATTGCCCTCCAATGACGTTCTTGACGATTCGTACTGCCTGCTCAACATCATCGGCTTCGTTTCGCGCTAGCAAGCCTGTTGCATACCAGGCGCTCGCTCTGGTCTCGTGCGTCAGAGCAGCAGCGTTCAAGCTGAATATATATCCTCTCTCGTTGTCATAGTACATGTCCATCCAATCCATCGACTCTTGCAATAGACCCGTGGCGTACGTTTCCGTATCATTGCGCGAGACTAGACTACGACCCGCAAATACATGCTGTGCTAGAAGCGTCGAAGCTATCCAGAGCCTAGAGAATACAATCATGCTGGATGTCGCGACGAACAGAAGGTAGAGAGTCTGGAGTGCTACATGGTGTTGGCCAACATGTAGCTGTAGTGGTAGCGGGCCAAGCGTGACATAACGGGATTAACTCCGCTACGGTCATATGAATGCCGAGGGATTCGGCATATGCTATTGCGAGAAGACGGTGAATTCGGCGCTGATGTTCAATCGCGGTAATGTTAGGCCCGGATGATTGTGTTGCTAGCGTGAGAAACTGCGGATGCGATGACTCGTGGCCACAAATAGTGAAAATATAGCATGACTAACCTAGCGTGCATGCCATGATTCTTCCACGATCCGGACTGTGATCTCCACTCTAGTAAGCAGATTAGACAGCTCCGTTTCTATCAGATCACGCGACTAGCTTGAGGATTTGACCATGTGGTCGTAGAAGGGCCGAGCCGCTACACCTGCTAAAATCGATAGATTGTAAGATCTTGCAAAGCTGCACAATCAATCGCTTTGAAGTTTCGGTTATTTCAATATCACGTGTACTGGGAAAGAATGAGCTTTTTCGTGCTGTAAAGCTGCACAAACGTGGGCTTTAAAAGATCCGGGCGCACAATCTTCGGCCTAAAATGTGCGTACAGGCTCAGTTGAAAGCAATCATGCTGAAGTAGAGTTCACTAATAACACAGTCCGGATGTCGGCATGAGATCTGCAATGGTCATGTGGGAACGGACAGGAGATGGCGCAAGAAGATTGCCGTAGCGTAGTGATAATCGTGTCGATCGGCGGGTAGAGGCAGAATGCAAGATCATCACACATCGAATGCCAGTCATCGTACCTTGAGGCAAGTTGTAACGAGCAACCCGAGTATCAGCTCGAGGAAGCACAGGACAGAGTCAGGGTTGTGGCGGCTTCACCAGGAAGTAGGAGAGAGCATATCGAAGAGGGCTAACACTGAGGTGTTAGTGCTGTAAGTGAAACCATGAAGCACCTGGGCGCAACCCTTTGCGCGATCAAAACAAAGCAAACACAGTGACGTTTCGTTCTACACATGCTGTGCATGCGCAGATAAAACCGTTCATTCGTAAACATCGACTTCGTGGAACAACGCCCGTGCCGTAGGTATATACATGGCAAGAAAAGCAGAATCCGGAAATTGATGCATTTGCATAATAGTGATAGCCATGAATGGAATCAAAACGTTCCGATGAAGGCTGTAAGTTCCATGGCAGTAGTTGGTTCCGCATCCCGCAGAGCAAAGATCCAGTTGTTTGAGGAGAGTTAGAAATGAAACCCAATTTCCCAATTACGTACATAACATCAGACACAAAAGGAAAACCGAAAAGTAAATGCGCTCCTTTGGCTGCTCAACCTGGCTGGAAGAGGTATTGGGGAAGGGTCCATGGTTTCAGATTCCAAGGGAAACAAATGTCTATCCGGATGCTTTTTAGTAATGGCAAACTCCCTACGGTTCCCAGGAGGTAGAAGATGGATCCATTAAAAAAAATAAAGGGTGGCCAGACTCCAGAGCACCATCCAGTTAGCTTGGAAAGAAAGGGTATATCCGGGCTCGGTATATCGACGCAGGAACAATGACAAGGTCGTAAGAGGGAGATGAACTCTATCTCGTACTGTACCTAGAGGTGCCCGACTGTGGATTGCGTGATGATTGTGGCTGTTGCGATAAAGGATATTCTGAAGAAGCCTTGTCAGTAGTGGAGTAGCGCGACGACTCAAATAACTTACGACGACCGTCCGAGGCAATGTAGTAGCCAGGAGCGGCTGCTGTGGCACTAACTGGGGCTTAGCGATAGACCAAATAGGGTTCTTCATAGTAACCAAAATACCTTGGAGTAGCGTATTGAGTCGCTTGGCTGGCCGGCTGGCGTCCATATGGATCTGGCGTCTGCGCTGGGTAAGAGGAATAAGCAGACTGCGCAGGGTAATCCCTTCCACTGGGCTGCTGGTAGGATGAGTATGGATCCGCTGGCTGAGTCCTGGGCGCAGCAGAGGCCGGGGAAGCCTGGTAACCTGGGTGCGAAGTTCCATACACGGACGTGGGAGTGGTGGTGTAGTGGGGATCACTGCTACCATAGCCTGAAGACGCATACGTTGTCGCTCTAGACGACGTTGATGGCTGGCGAGGGGGTTGATCATAGGGATCCGCCGCCGAATGAGGCGCACCGTGTTCATACGGTTTTGTCGGACCCCAGTGCTGGCGAGCAGCATGTGTACGGGAGTCCTGATAAGCCACTAATGAAGCGTTAGGGCCCCCTGATACCTTTGTAGTGCGCACTTGAGGACTATGGCTACCTCCACGTCCCGTCTCGCCTGGCTGGCGTTCCTGCTGCCAACGTTGTGAATCCATTTTCAAGTCCTGTATCATTTGCTGGGAACAAGTTAGCCTTGTGGCGCGACCACGGTCTGGTTAGCGGACTCGACATACCGATGTGAGAGTTCGATAAGCGGTTATCCAGTAGCCTGGCTGGCCCTGTGTGAGAGTTAGTTTTCCGTAGATAGAGTTGGCGTTGGGGAGAGAAATGTGCGGACCTGGTACTCTCCGGTGCCTGTGCCAGGCCTGACAAGCGCATCTGGGCCCAAATAGCGCTGGATGTCGGCCGTGATGACTTCTCTCGCGATTCCATCGCCAGGCACAAACCACTGATTTGCGCGCGACATGGCTACTGAGAGGCGTGTGTAGGAAGGTTAGGAAAAGAAAGATGCCAGTGATGTCAATGCCAGAAACGGGGGCCAAGCTATGGGAGCTATGATAGAGGAAGGGGGCTTCTGGGCACCGAGATTACGGGCAAAAGCAGTCACAGCGGATGGCGGTGCAAGCTTCTAAGTGTCCGAAGGGGCTATGGTGTCCAAGAAAACAATGCAGAAGAGAGCAGGACGCAGAAGCGGGGTTTTGACCAAATGTACCGGCACTTTGGGAGGGTCTGGCCTGTGACAAGAGAGTGGACCTTGACGGCGTGGCTGGATGCAGCTTCCTGGTGGTGGCGGTCACGGCAGGTACTCGAAAGTATGAGGGACTATGCTCCAAGCAGTATGCGCACACGGGCAAGGCAATGCCCAGGGTACGGGCGACGGGAAGAGTACCTGTTCAAGTGCTCAAAGGGGGGTTTGTGTCTCGTCCAGAGCCGCAACTGAAGAATGGCTTGCAGCGGGTGCGGGGTGTGATTGGCGGGCGACGGGGACAGGCGGTAAATGCAAGACGCAGGTCAAGCAGTTGGGCAGCACGCTGCGGGCTGGCTCGTGACACTGGTTTGGCGGAATGGGTGAAGGCCGGGCTCGTCGAGATGCGATGGGGAAAGCAGCGGAAGGGAGAGGAAAGAAGACGGAAAAGACGCGGCGTACCGTCGGCCACCGGTCTAGTTATTCGGATGGGCCAAACGTCTCCATAGCCCGAGCTTGTGGTGCGATTTGGATTGTGTGGAGACGACCTGGGCAGCCCTCAGGTGGCGTCGCTTGGGCATCAACTGCGAGGATGCCCGAGACCAGCCTGACCCTTCGCGGCTCTAGCGACGGTGATGCAAACGGGGGGCATCGTCGCTTGTCGGCCGGGCGATTCTTCCCTACAGAAGGCGATATGAGTCGTGATTGGGCGAGAGGAAAGACCAAAAGGCAGCGCCCATGGTGTTCCAGGGGCTAGCCGCTGGCATTTTCACAGACATTTCTTACCTGTATCCTGTATGCCGGTGAGCCCTGCATCATCTCACCCCAACCCCAACAACAATGCGCTCGTTCGGCCCAGACAGGCTTCACCGACTCCAAGCCGGCGGTCCAACATGCCCGAGCCCAGCGTGCACGATGCGACCGCCCACACGCCATCTCTCTCTGCACAAGCCTCTTCACAGCAGCAGCATCATATCAATATCATCATCATCATCATCATCATCATCATCATCATCATCATCATCACCATCATCGTCGCATTTCACAAACAAAACTGCGCCCACGCCCCATCCTCAGGCGTGCAGAGACTTCACACGCAGCTGCCTATAGGAACTCGTTCCTCTGCCGCCCACTAATGCTCCATTCCTCGTGCTTCCTCGTCGTGGCTGGTTCTCATTAGTTCAAATTCCAGACCTCCCAGGGCAGCCAGCTCAGCACGTGTTTTCGTGTCACCACATGAGCTGCGACATTCCATGACGCGCAGCGCCCCTGGTTGCACGCAGCCTGTCGTGCTGCCCAAGCCAGGACAAACCCGATGCTGCAATGCTCAACGCGCTGCTGTCGGGTTAGACCTTAAACTTGCGAGGTCTTTGTTGTTGTGGTGGTGGTGGTGGTGGTCGAGAACTCCAGAGACGAAAAGAGACGGAGCTTTGGGATAGACGGCAACAGCAGTTCGGTGCTACCGCGTGCAGCCCAGCCCATTGTCATTCCGCCTCCACACTCTTCAACCCGAGTTTCATCTGAGCAGTTTTTCCTTTCGCTTGTTGACATTGCCATGTGGAACCAGGTACCCGCACCCTCTTTTTCTTATCCGTTGCATCCGCATCAGTCAGGGTGCCCGACCCACCAGTTGAGCCCCGATGCCGTCATGCCATCCCAGCCACCTGGGGTACCATATCCCACAGGGAGGAAGCACACAGCACCTACCAGAGTTCATACCTCATCACCTCCCAACATCGACAGAGCATCCCAGTCCGGCCACCTCGGACCCAAGGATGCAGTCTGCCGCTGCTTGGCCGTGCAACTGACATTGACCTTGGGCGCTGATGCTTCCGCTGTTGTCGCGAGCGGCCCGAATGCTCCCGGGAACTGCTTTGGAAAATATGGGCGCGTGGGGGTGATTGTACCTACGTTCCTTTTGGATGCAGTGAATGCACGTCTGTCGAGTTTTCACATGTCACGCGTAGTCATGGTGGTGGGTATAGTAAGGGGGGGGGCGCCATGTAGTATTACATTATAGTACACAAGCACCATTTCAATATCAAATCAACATCTGTAATACAACACTTTCACGCATTTCCCCGCCACACCGCCAGGATACCTCCGGGTTCACGACGATCTCACTCTGTTCAGGTGACCGCTTACGAATACCCCCCCTTCCCCTCAACGGTCACCCAAACGCTATAACAAACTGCCTGATACTCTGCCGCGAAATTGGGCTCTGAGGAATAGACCAAGCAACCGTGTCCCCTTCTAGCACCGGGCTTTTCCCCCCAAATCGCTGCATCATGTCAATCGCTCTCCAGTAAAGACTCGCGGAGGGCTGTTATACTCCAGACATTCAAGACGCGTAATCAGGCTTCACGTAAAAGTCTTGTGGGATATTCCCGTTGGGCGTGAAGAATCGTCATCGTCATAGTAAAAAAAAAAGGAAGTCTAACGTGCTATCTAAAGTGGTAATCATATCTCTCGTCTCGAGGCCAAATGCCGACATCTCATCCATGTCTTCAGCAGATTCGGTAAACAGATCATGATCCGTATCAGGAAGTAACATGTCCATCGTCGCTTGCAGCTCGCAGTAAGAAGCAGAAAATCAAGGGAGAGGGGTATCTGGGGGTATAAACTGTCCCCCTTGCTGAAACGACAGGCTGGAGCCTAAACAAAACGCCGTCGTAGATGCCCCAAGTCCCAGCATGGGTATCGTGAGAAAAGATGAAATGGGTATTTTGTTCCAGGGCATGCAATTTCGTGAAGCGATTAAAAAACGAGAAAAGTATTAGGGTGAACGCCGTCGTGATGATGCTGCAGCTGCAGCTGGAGAAGTCGAATCAATCGTGAATGTTATCCAGATGTGATCTTCCCGTAACGTCGTAAAGGTCGTCAGAAGATACTAAACGCTAGATGAGATTCGAGATGCGTTCAATAGTATCGTCAATATGCATTGCGAGTATAAGTCGTCGCAACATGTGTGCGTGGTAAACAGCGAGCTCAGTAAAGAGGTTCGTTCGCAATACCAACCCAGTCTTCAATGACCGAGATGGCAACAGACATGTGTCGCGCAATCTGTTCGGACACCCACGAATTGCCAATGTCCATGCCGATGGGGAAGACGCCAAAGAGGTAGCGACCGTTGCCGTAGGCACCGCTGCGACTAGCTACGTTACCGTACCCACCGCCGAAACCGACGCCGTTCGCGTTTTTCCAGGTAGCTAGCTCGGCATTGAGGACGAGTGAATAGACCGCGAAAAGAACAGCAAGCAGCATGGGAATCCAGTCTGTGAACCCGACCTTCTGGGAGGATGCAGCCATGACTGGAGGTGTGTTGGTCATCGCGCCTTCCTCACCAGTATGCTTGTTTATGTTCGCCTGAACTCCGGTGGTAGTGGTGGGGCGCTTTGGTTCAGGATTGGGAGGAACCTGCTCGACAGGCTTGATTTCCCGGGTAACCATGACGGGAGCGATGCGGTTATGAGGCTTGATAATTGCAGTCTGAGTGCTCAGCTCGATCGGGGTCGTTTCGAGAACCGCGTGAGAAAGAAGCTGGCTCGTGAGCGCAGGCGCGTCGGTCTGGGCGGAGAAATCGGCGGTGGTAACAACAGGCGCGTCAGTTTGGACAGAGAGGTCAGTGGTGTTTGTAGGCGCGTCGGTCTGAGTGGAGAAATTGGTGGTGGTAGCAGGCGCGTCGGTTTGAGTAGAAAGCTCGGCGGAGGTGGTCTGGCGCGCAACCGGACGCGTACTAGCAGCTTCAGTCACTCACAGTAAGCACTGCAAGGCTAGGCTCTTTCGGCGCAAAGTTGGCGATCTCGTGTCTGACAATTGTGGATGTAGCAGGCGTAGGCTGCTGCGGCGAAAGATTGACGACCTCCTGCTCTTCAATGACCAAAGGCGCACCATCTGGCTGTTCGGGCGCAAAGCTGGCGATATCGTACACGTCATTGAAGGAGAGTGGAGCGCGAACGGGCTCGATAGGCGAAGTGCTCAAAGCCTTGCAGAACTCGATTGTTCGTATAGGCACCCTCGCACCCTCAGGCTCGGTGCTAGCGGCCTCGTGAAGTTCAATTGTTTGTATGGGCACCCTCGTGACCACAGGCTCGGTGCTGACAGGCACGTTGAAGTTGATGGTGGATGGCGGTGCTAGCATTGGATCGCGAGGTTCGACGCTGGCGGCATTGCATACAGCGATGGCACGTATAGCCACCTTCACGGCCATAGGCTCAGTACTAGCAGCCTTGCTGACGGCGATCGTGGACGGCGGCGCTGAAGCTGCCTTGCGAGGTTCGACATTGGCGGCTTCGTATACAGCAATCGTACTGCGAGGCACTTGCGCAGCGACAGGCCTGACACTAGCAGCTTCGTGTACGTGAATGGTGGACGGTGTCTCGAAGGCAGGCTCGTATTCGCTGGGCTCGCGCTCGACAAAGTCGTTCTCGTCGAGCATTAGGCTAGAGAATTCATCTTCGAGTGTACCTCCCATGCTGCCGATATGCCTTTGATCATCGACTGGGGAGGCAGCGGCAGCTCGAGCATTCTCGTCGGCATTATGGAGGTTGCGCTCTTGCTCCTTTTGGAGCATCGCCTCAAGGTGACTGATGCGCTCATCTTTGACAATGATAGTCCTATAATCCTGCTCCTGTTTGGCGATGATTCCAGCGATGTCGCTCTGGAGCTCGGCGACTAGGTTGGAGTCCTCGTGCTCTTTTATAGTCTCCTCTAGCTCCGCGATTCGTTCCTGATCGCTTTGCCATTGATCCTTTAGGTCGTCGAACTCCCAGACCTTGTCTTTAAGTTGCTCGCGAACATCGTCGCGTTCGCGGGAAACGACTTCGAGAGCCTGAAACAGCTGTTGGTAATCGGCAGTGAGGTTATCGGCTTGCTTGGCTTTGTCTTTGATAGCAGCTTCACTGAGCGCAAGGTCTCGCTCAAGCTTGACGTTGCGCGCCTCGAGGCTCTTGATCGTGTTCTGCTCTTCCACAAGTGTTGACTCGCTCTGTTTAAGTGTGTATTCCGTGTCGTCTTGCACGCGCTGGGAATTGACGAGCTCGGTCTTGCATTGGGCGAGTTGTTCTCGAAATTCATCGCGCTGTAACTCGAGATTCCCTGCTCGGTTGTACTCGTCGTTGAGTTGCTGCTGAAGAGCGTCGCACTGTTTGAGAGCCTGCTCTAGTTGATTACTCGCTGATTCTTCCCTCTCGGACATGTTGTTGCTCACCTGCTCCACCTGTCGCGACAACTCAGACTCTTTAAGCGTGGGTACTTGCTTTGTTGTCGCAAATGCCAAGCCACCGCTTCCGGCGCTAGCTTTGTCCCCAGCCTCCGGCCCTGGCGGGAAGACTTCCTTGCTCAAGCTCATTTTGGCGCCAGCGCCAAACGTCGACTCAGCGGGTAAAGTGTTGTAGGGCTTTTCCACCCCAAAACTATGAAACGCAGCGCCAGCGCCGAAGATCATCTTTGGAGGCATTTTGAAGGTGCTTTGTGCTTGGATTGGAGCAGGGTAGATAGAGATGTGAGTACGGTACTTGAAGAGAAAAGAAGAGGTCGGGGCAAAGTCTCAAGACGAACAGCTCATGTACTCGACGATTGCCAATCAAGCTCTATTGTGCCTTGAGAAGAATAGCCGCACTCTGGTGAAAGTGAAGACGAATGTTCCTTTCACCTGACGTACGAGGCTCCATGGCTCGACATCTGAACATTAGCATATACTGAGCAACACGTTAATTCTTTGAGGAATCATAGCGAGATACAAGCTGTAGGACAACACCTTCAGTCCCAGTCCCACTTCCTTAAGCTCCTAGTCGTCGGCAAACACTATTTTCGTCGCTTTGAACAGTGAACATGGCTGCATCGTACCTCTCCAACCCCCCATCTTCTTTGACAGCTTCTTCCATTGCTCCGGGTTGTATCTAGCCATCGGACAGACTGGGTCGCCATCGAAATGCCTTTCCTCACACCTCCAACACTTCTGAGGCCGTCTTGCATGCTTTCCCGGTCCCTTCACTTTGAATACTTTTCCTTTTAGTCGTTCCGCAATGCGGGTTGTTCCCATTCTATGGCTTATGCGTCCGCTACTGTCACCCACTATAGCGTCTTTGCGCAGTTTAAGCGGCGCCGGGAATTGCCACTCGAGCCAATTCTCAAGGTCTTTCTTCCATAGCTTCGCTACATACTCCATATCTGGGTGTATGACATGCGACACACAGCAGAAGTCGCCAATGCGCCGGTGTAGCATCGTGATGGAGTCGCTCTCAAACTGCGACATGCGCGTACCTAGTGCTGTCTCTCGTCGCAGTCTCAGCTTGCGGTCTTTCGCTTTGGTCTGAGCAGCCACCTTTTTTCCCTTCTTTCCCGGTTGCTTGACCACATCGCTCAACTCTGCCATGTCGAAAGCTTCATAGAAGATCTTCTGACGGAGCTCTGGAGGTAGGCCGAGAAGACTGGCTTTCGGGTGCTGACGATTAAAGCGACCAGTTGGAGCCGTGATCCAGGGATGAATCCGTAACCGTACTGAGCGATCTCGTGCGATCTGATTCCTTGCCGATCTCCGGAGTGTCCTCCATTCGACTAGCTTGGCTATGCTGTACCTTTGCTTGGAAAGCTCGCAACGGCGCTTGAGCCTTTCGCGGTTGCGAACATTTTTGCTTTTGGTCATGGTGTGACTGTCTGTCTGTGACGTGAGACCTGATGGCTGGGATGTAATCGCGAACTGTGCGGGGCATAGATTTTCTGACTGTCTTCAAGGAAAAGGCGTGTAATGCTTCATGTGGGTATCGGAGTTTGGGTGATTAGATGAAATCAGAACGTCGACACCAAACGGTATCTAAATGCAGGTGGGTGTAGACCCTGAGCTAACCGTAATGCGGTAGCGAGGTTGAGCCCTTATGCTATGCATGTGTGTTATATCGTACTTATAGGCTCACTTGGTAGAAATTATGTGTCATTTGTAATTAAAATTATGTCTGAATACTATAAAAGCATGTCGTTTCTCGACAGTCTTCATGTGGAGCTGGTTCGCTGTAGTTTCAACGCCCAAGCAACGTGCCTACCAACGTCCAACAAATACCCATCATCGGATCCTGTAAACTTCTTCCTCCCCGTCATGATCCAGAAAATCAAGCTGATCAACATGAATACCCCCGTCGCCGCAGAGGTACAGTTCATGTTCTCATGCTTCCAACCCTGGGAAATCAGTCATGAATCTCTTACATGCCTTATCGCGTCTCGAGCGTGCGAAGTGGGTTTGTCGAGATAGCAAGCGGAAGTGGAATCAAAAGGGAAACCGGGGTGCGGGTACAAGTGGGGGCGCATGGGATGAGATACTTGGATAGACGGGCATGCGGTGTGTACAACGGCTGAGCATAATAGCGACGTGCAGGAATACGTATGCATTGACTAAACTAGCCATATGAAGATCGACGCTTCATATTGGTCATTTCCAAACCACTCATGAACTTAAACGCCGTGAAGACTGATAGCCGTGACCAGATCATATCCATAAACAATGTGACCATGCGACTGCCCTCGACCAAGAATGCTCGAGAAGCCGTTGATGTCGGGCGCCGATGTGTCGTGACGCGAAGATGCAAGTTTAACCACCGAAACCGTAGAGGGTACGGCCCTGGCGCTTGAGGGCGTAGACAACGTCGAGCGAGGTAACGGTCTTGCGCTTGGCGTGCTCAGTGTAGGTGACGGCGTCACGGATTACGCTCTCAAGGAAAGTCTTGAGGACACCACGGGTCTCTTCGTAGATCACTGCAGCGATGTTAGGGCTTGTCTGGCATGGCGACGAGCTTGGGAATGCTTACTGGCAGAAATACGCTTGACACCACCACGGCGAGCGAGACGTCGAATGGCGGGCTTGGTGATACCCTGGATGTTGTCACGAAGAATCTTGCGGTGACGCTTGGCGCCACCCTTGCCGAGACCCTTGCCGCCTTTGCCGCCTGGGGTTGTGTTAGCATGCTGTGTGATGGCAACAGTAGGTGCGGCGACGGCATCATGAAGATGTACAAGTGAGAGACGTTGTCGTGATGCGCAGTGCATTAGTGGGGCGACGCGTTGAGCCTCAACACCAAGCGCGCCTCACCGCCATCTGCAGTGGCAGCGACGACAACGACAACGACAACAACGTCGATGCGAAGATGAGGAACAAAGGATAAAGATGTACTTACGTCCAGTCATGTTACTAGAAGGTGGGTGAGTGAGATGGAGGTGATGGGGTGTTGGCTGTAGACGCGTTGATGCAGCGTCAGTAGTTGGATGGAGATAAAAAGCTGGGGGTTGCGAAAAGAGAAGAAGGAGAAGACTCTCAAGACGCGGGCGGGCCGGTTATATAGACGAAGGCAGGCGGGCGCGGCTGCCTCCAGATCACACAGAGTGGCGCTAAGCCCGAGTGGGGCGCGCGAGAACAGGAAATCAACGGCCTTGCGCCTTAACATCTGGGGGGAAAATCAAACGCGTGGAAAGCAGCACTTCGAAATGAGCGCAGAGCTTGCAGGCGCGCCCGCCTGGTTGCTGCAACGCTGTCGGGCATGGGTCCGTGCGGCAACTTCAATCGCGCATTGCCCACGCGACTAGAACACCACCATCGACTTGGTGATAATCCTCCCGCATGCGGCTAGACGGTGCTGCAGTCTCTCGTAACTGGCTGGAAGCGATTCTGACATGTAGGCCGACTTCTCTTGACATCATGTACCGCTTTGCCCGCGTAGGAGCGTGAATAGCGCCATTCTTCGACGCCTTCACGACGCCTTCACTATGGGCATATTCTGCGGCCTGCTATCGAGGAAACTCCCTAGGCTCGCGGTATCTAAGATCGATTTCGTCAGGTTTGAAGACTCAGCTATCGCTTGCTTCGGGTGTGTCTACCCATTGTTGACTTTCATCCTATGGGTCTTGTCCAAACTAGACCTTCACTTGGATCGAGAAGAGCAAGATGACGAAGCAAGCATGTGATCCTACGAAGTCAGGTTAGAGCTTCATCGTTAAGAGATTGTAGTATACGTCACTTCAATTACGATGCGTCTATGCTCTGAACATCAAGTGTACAAAGAGATTTATTGCACGAGCTAGCTAATCATTTCCGAACCATAAACAAGGGTCATCTTGCAATCTGTTCATCGAGTCCAAGCGTGACATAACCATATCCTATCCATCCGCTACTTATACCGTTTTCCAACGCTGTAGCGCATCTTACTTTGTCTCATCATTCTCCTTCGCAGCAGCTTCCTCGACGGTAGCCTCCTCATAGACGGGAGGGGCGTCGTATGCAGGAAGCTCGGCGTACTCCTCCTTCTCTCCGTGCTCTTCCGCCTCCTCAAGATCTTCCTCATCAAGAGCAATCGGCTGGTAGCGCTGACCACGAGTCCTTGCAACGGTGATAGCGATGAGGCATCCGAGAGCCATACCAACGAGGTATGTAAGGGTACCGACGAAGATACCGATGAGGATGGGGACGAAGAGGGTGGAAAAGGCGCGGCGAGCGAACATGGAGAGGCGGTGGTGAGGCTTGCCAACCATAGTATCGTGCTCCATGGGATTGTTGGGTCGGGCGCCAAGGTGGGGTCGCTTGTGGCAGCCAGGCTTTGGCTTGCGCATGTGCTTTATCTGCTCGATGCGGTGCGCCATGATCTTCTTCCACTTGCAGTAGAGCGGCCACTCGTTGCACTCCTTGTCTGTTGGTGTGGCCAGGCTAGGCTGGGCCTCGTTGAAAGATGCAATCATAAGACGCCCTTCCGAGTCCTTCAGCACGTTGATTTGGAGTGCGGGGGGGTTGACAGCGGTGCCTTCGACTGAGGTGATCTGAAAGGTCATCGGCAGAAGCTCGATACCCTGCTCTGAGATGGTCTCCGCGCCGTCGTAGCGGAACTCATAGCCAGTGATGCGCAGGCGCAGACCATCTCCAGAGGTAGGATCAACCTGTATGACATGGTAGGGCTGAGAAGGGAAGCTGAACGATGGCGGGTATAGCTGGGAGTTGTCGAGGTTTAGAGCGTTTCCGTGAGGCCCGACATCAAAGTCGAGGCGCTGTTGACGGTTAGCATGCAGGGCTGTGGTGTGTATAGCCGACTACGTACAAAGGCATTTCCAGCGTCAGCCTTCCACTTGAGAGTTTCTCCATCCAACGTCGCAAAGGCGCATCCAGGACATTCCAATGCGACGGATCGCTGGCTGGGGTTGATGACAAGAGATTCAAAGGCGTGGTCGTCTCCGAGGTCTTCCGCAGTTATCATGGTAGAAGGGATAAGTACGGCGCTGGCCGCCAGCGCCAAATGGGCAAACACGCCCAACTTGCTAGGAGCCATTGTAGGTTGTCTACAGGAAGAAAACAAAATGGTTGGACAGCGAAGAGATGTTACAGATACAGAGTGTTGAAGTGGACGAAACAAAGGAAGGCGATGCTTCAGCTCGTGCATTACGATTGCTGCCGCGTCATTTGTCACGTGAATGGGCTTATCCGACAGTCGTCCGTCCAGCATCTTCCAGCATCTGTGCACAGACCAGGCTGTTGCGTGCTGCATCGTCTGGAATTCCTAACATCATGTTTAGCATACCACGCCGATGTTGGTGTTTTGGTGGCTTGCGGCGACGAGCTTATGCAAAACCCAAGTAGACGTCCATCACTCCTCAAGAGAGCTCGCTAGGCAGCAGCAGCCTCAAACGATCATCACAACTCCAGCACGAAAGAGACCGCAATCGTACGGACTTCAGACATCTAGTTTCGCAGCGCCGATAATAAAGATGCGACCCAAATTGTTCCATAAAGAAGGTAAATAACGCCATAAAATGCTCAACGCCCCATGGTATCTCTTGCTCCTCAAACAACCCAAAATAAGCCGACATCATCAATACAGACCCCCAGCGTTTCAGACTTCCCAACCGCCATGTTATTCATCTTCCAATGCTTACATCCGGCTAACCTGCACCGGCACCCCCGGATGCATATTAAGCAAATACTGCGGACCCGGCATCGACCCACCCCCATAATGCGTGTGATTCTGACTCCTCTGATGCTGCTGCGCTTGTATTTGACCATCAGCACCAAACTCTCCACTCCCACTCTGCCCTGCACCGTATCCATGCGACATCCCATTCCCAAACCCAGGCGCCTCCTCCATCTTACCCAGTATAACCATCTCATTGCTCTCTTTTTCAGAACCGCGATTTTGCCGTTTCTCCGCACGAGAATACGCGGATCCTCGTTTCCGGATACACGACTGTAGGATGAAGAGGAAGAGGAAGACGGCGATGGAGATGGCGGTGTAGATGAGGACTATCGGGCGGGTTTGTCCGGAGAGATGGAGGCCCAGGCCGCCAGTTAGGATGAGTAGGACTAGGGAGACTGAGACAAGGGGTATGTGGAGAGCTTTTTGAAGGCGGGGAAGGTAGGATTTGAGGCTGGGTAGGACGCTGATGAGGAGGAGAGGGAGAAGGCATAAAAAGGCGAGGATTTGGTGGGGGGTGTTGAAGGCTTTGGACTTTGAGGTTCTGTTAGTATGGATATGCTGGTCTGAAGGGTAAGAGAGATCTTACGCGGTTATACTGCACACTGGTAACTCCTCCTAGTACGTAGCTTACGAGCAGGAACATCATGATGAGTACGCAGAAAATCACGTGTATCTTGATGTTCTTGAAGAAACATACGACCAGCGCGTTGAGCGGCCAGAGTACGAAGAGCGCTAGACACCCTATTACGGCGTGTGCAAGATTCGCTCGGTCGTGGTCTCTTGTCATTTCGCCTACCATGCTTACACCATTCAGTGCACTGCTCTTTACCGGCACACCGCCTGGTCCAGTTGCTGTGGCCATGTCCATGGTGAAGTGACCATAGCGGATGTGGCGTTTGAGGTTTGCAGAGGCAGAGTTGGATTGCAGGTCCTGTCCATGTCCGAAGGCGAAGATCATAGGGTGTGCCGTCGCTTCTGTATCAACGAAGGAGCGGCAGTTACCGCAGCGCGCTCTCAAGATAAGCATATCGTCGTCGATCCTGGTTCCTGGAAGGACAGTAAGAGATATCGAAGAGATCAGGGTTGGTTCTGAGGTTTTGGAGCCGATGCGTGGGGATATTGTTACGTCTGTAACTTGTTAGTATCTCGGGCTGTCTTGCGATTCGACCTGACCTGAATGCGAGACAAGACATACTATCGCTCTTAGCATTGGGGTACATGATGAACATCAGACTGCCTTCCATCTTTTCCCCAAACCCAACGCCGACCCAAGAATACGCCGGACTGGCATAGTAGATGAAAATATCGTCCGAGTCGTCTGCGATATTGACAGAGAACTGTGTTTCCGTTCGATCAAGATAAAAGGTCGATGCGATGGTAACATTCGTTGTCGTGTTTTGGCATGATATGAGCACTGGGAAGACTACAGGTGTACAAGTTAGCAACGCGCCTATAAAGACTCGCAGTTCTTCTATACAGTTGAGAGCTACTAGAAGAATGACTTACAAGCTAGCAGCGCAACCACCACACCAAAGCTCTGCCTCACGCCCATCATCGCAAACATAAACAATTCCCTCGAAAGCGCGAAGATTGACGACAGCGCAATTTAGTCCCCAGTAAACCCCCCAAAAAGAAAACCTAAGAAAGAAGATGACACGGCAGCTCCAATTCCAATTCCAGTTGTATCACAACATAAACAAACAGCCCCAACGCCTCCCATCCAGACCTTATACTTTGCGTACAAACGTCACTCGTAAACGCCTTTCCACATCCTAAACCATCCCTCACATGAAACAGCCAAAACAGCGACCCCAGTACCGCATCCAACCATTCGCCTTGCAGCAAAGTCAGCTTAAAATGTCTTATCTTGGCAAAGTACCTATGGGCATTCAGCCAGTCAGCAGCGCGAGACCAAGTGAGATTGAGCATGTGGAGTGGGCGCTTAGGGAGATGGCGCGCTCGTGGACAGGGGTTTCATCGTGTTTGTGTGTTGTGGAAGCGCCAGTACAAGACAGGGGGGACGTGCCAAGGGGGGTAAACGGCGTCGTCTAGTATTTTTAAGGCAACAGGCATTTTTGTGCTGTATACAGGCTACAAGGGAGAGAGGGGAAGGTACTTGGAAATGCATCGCGCAATGTTCAATTTGGACGTCGTAGAGAAGCGATTACGGTGGTGGTGGTGAATTGAAAGGGCAAGGGTTTCAATGAACTTGTGGTCTGATCGTGTACGCCCTTGCTTTTGCTGCATGCACACTGCCATCACTAAAAGCAGTTCATCCCAGTCCCGCAGAACAACAGAATAGGGTTTATCGATAGTTCGCAAGCAGGTAGTCACATGGTGAACGCCAATAAGCTCATGAATTTGATTGGGAACAGCAAAGAAAAGAGAATTATGTACCTCCCCAACACCCGCCACTTTGATCGATTCCCACATCCGAAAAAGCATCAGAGAAAAACCGTAAAAAAAAACCCCCCATCTCTTTCCTACTCGCTCCGGGTATGCTAGTCATAATCGTCATAGTCATTAGTGCTACAGGCCGTATCCTCGTTGCAGGTCGTAGAATCGCTTGGTGCCATAGTGAGACTTTCTGCGACAAGCGCGCTGGAAGACTGTGAGCGTTTGTCGGAGATGCAAAGACACGTCCAAAGCACGCTGGTCGAATCGAAGGATCTGGCCGCCGAGACGAACGACGCGGATTGTCGCAGGCTCAATAATGATGTAAGACTTCTCTGAAAGGCTCTCGAGTCCAACCCGCAAGGTCCGGCGTCAAATGAAAACTGTACGAAGATCCTCATTCACGTCCAGAATTTAACGGTATCGGCTGCGACGGCTGTCGAACGATACTTCGTGTTCATAGAAGCGGTCGTCGTAAGCTGACGCTGGGCGAGAGTCGTGAATTGATTTTCGCTCAATCTCAATCTCCCGGATGCGGCTTTTGCGCTTGCGACGGATTTCGTCGGAAATTTCCACAAGGTGCAACACGTCCTCCTGGGTGAGGGTCAGCAAACTGCCTCTCGCGAACACCATGACAAACTTACGTATCGCAGGTATTCCATGACGTAGAAGAAGTCGTCTGTCTCCTCGCACGAGTAGCCCATTGAGTCGATGGCTTCACGGATCACCAGGTCTTTCGTGATCTCAGTCCACATGTCCTTCTTCTTTTGTTTCACCGATGCCTGGTTGTAAATGTCAGTGGTATGTTCGTCGTCCCCGCTGATGAACTTTGATCTGCGAACGCCATTGTAGCGCTGCCAGGTGATCTCTTGGGCAGCACCACCGATGCCATCCATGCGCACGCGACTCGTGCCGGGTGGCACGTCGATGATG
Organism: Alternaria sp. 'sect. Undifilum'; assembly: GCA_024321975.1. Classification (NCBI taxonomy): domain Eukaryota; kingdom Fungi; phylum Ascomycota; class Dothideomycetes; order Pleosporales; family Pleosporaceae; genus Alternaria; species Alternaria sp. 'sect. Undifilum'. The sequence continues at coordinate 1,612,988 of JAJJZI010000010.1, read as the reverse complement.
GACCAGTCTTTGGTTACTCCATTCCAAGCTTCACCGGGGTGCGCGCGCTCAAGTGCTTTGCGGTTGTAGAAATCGGCTTCCAAATCAAAGTCCGAATCGAGCATAGGGGCTGTGTGCACACGCCTTGGGGGACTAAACGACCGCTCGCGGTGACGTACCTGGTCGCGGTTGAAGTTGATATCAATATCGAGCTCATCGAAGTTGCTCTTTCCACGTCCACGGCTGTGGCTCCTGGAGGATTGTTAGGTTGCGTTGATTGCATGGCATCTGTAGTAGGTACTCACTCTCGTCGGTTGATCTCGATCTCGAGGGTTTCGTTTAGTGGTGGGGGAGACGGGGGCGCAGGAGGGGGAGGAGGTGTTGGCGTACGCGCCCTGATGACACCTGTAAGACGGTCAGTACTGAAGCTAGATTCTGTCAGCCAAACCACTCACCATGGTCAATGTGTCTGTGATGTGTGATGATCTCTTGGATGATTGGAGGACGGATCTCTGACTCGGGGACGGGCGGCGGCGGTGGAGGAGGAGGGGATGGAGAGGGAGAAGGAGTGGGTGCTCGCTCCTCTTTGCGTCTGATGATGATTTCGTCTCGTATGACTTCGCGGTTGTTCTGAGGGGGAGATTCGGCACGTGGGCGGCGGATGACAAACTCCTCGCGCTCCCTCGCGACTAAGTCGCCACGGTTGCGTGCTGGCGGAGGAAGACTCCTCTCGCGACCTCTGATCGTCAAGGAGCTCCTCTCTCTGCTTGTGTCCCTGCCATCGCGGCTGAATTCTCGACGGTTCGCGCGAATCTCAAAGTTGCCGTCTCGCTCCTGGAAGCGGATGGAGCCTCGTTCGGCAGAGACGTCCCTGCCGTGGCGGCTGACCTCGCTGCGAGAAGCGTGGAAGTCAATGTCGTTTCCGCCGCGGCCCCGGAAACGCACATCGTCGTCATCCACCTGACGCGGGGCAGGCCGGCTGACGGACCTAACTGGGGGCCCGTCACCACGACGGAAGACAATGTCGTCGCGCTCGGGCGGGCCCCGAGACTGCTCGCGGCGTTTGATCGTGATGTCCGTCTCTTCAACGTCGTCTCCTCGTCCGCGGCGGGTAGGGGCCTCGCTGTGACGGATGCTGATATCGTCCCGCTCCATGCCCCGCACAGCCGACGGCGGAGGCGGGGGACGGCTTCGAGTCGAGCGTACGTCGTCGTCAAAACCACCGCGGCTGCTGCGGGGTCCTGCTCTGGAGAAGTTGTCTTCATCGCGGCCTCTCAGCACCATGGGCCCGGCAGTCGGGCGGTTGTAGTCCTCGCGGAAGAAGTCGGGAGCGCTGCGCCGCGGGTCAGGGCCGCCTGAGCCACGTCGCAGCTCGAGATCAAGCTCCTCGTAGTTGCGGTCGCTGCGGTTTCCATTGCGATAGAAGTCGCGCTCACGCTCCTCATACAGCTCAGCAGTTGGGTAGCGTCGCGACATTTGTGCGGTTAGGCGACAAGTGAGCGACAGCGGGGGGGTCTAGTGGTGGGGGGGGGGTGACGTGCCGCTCGCAAGCAGACAACGGATAGAGTGGAAGAAAGGGCACGGGGGAGAACACGAAGAGGAAAGACGAAGGGTTATCAAGGTAGAGAGAAGAATGGACTCGTGCCGTGGCCTGACGTTATCGAGAAGGCTGGCCCAGTTGACTCCCTGGCGAGAGTAGTGGGGTTGGTAGCAGGACCAAGGTCGGGCGCTGTCTCGCTATTTCGCAATGACGTAACCTTCACACTGCACTAAACCACCCACCCACCCTGATCACCAGGATGAGGATGCTTCCTGCCCAATGGCCGCCAAAGCCACTGCACCTCTGGCCCAGTTCGCAGAAAGCAGTCGCCTGCTCGCCCACTGCCGCTGAGTTCGACGGGGTGGGTTTGGCTACCAGCTGGACACGGCTACGAAGGCTGGTAGAACCTGTCGTTCTGTCATGTGTCACTCGGCACGTTCACAACCAAGCCCACGAGGCATTCTCATTCTGCGGCTGCTTGTGCCAGTCCAGTCTCACCACGGTACAACCCCAGATGCAGACGCGCCGATTCATCCTGGATGCTCCCAACGCCAGGCGGGAACCTCAGCAAATTCAAGGCCGGAGTCAGGTACAGTTCAGGCGCCACATGGAGTCGCTACCTGACCGAACGACAGCCGCGGGAAGACTATTCCCATGCATCTTGGACCCAGCTGGGGCAGCCTGATCGGCGGACTCGACACTGTCGTTGGTAAGTCTCATCAGATCTTCGTGCCCAACAGCGTGCGACGGCGCGAGACGACCCGCTTGTACCACATCGCAAATCTTATCATCTCGGCGTGAGCCTCATCTCGTGGATATCTCTTCAACAAGTAGAGTCTTGCACGCGCTGTATCAGACATGGATGGCTTGTGACTTGATTCTCGTGCTGGCTACCCCCTGGTACGCGCTCCATTACTTGCCCAGTACCCATGTAAGATGACGTTGTTCGGGCATACTCTCTCTCCCTTGGACCGCAAATTTCCCAGCAAGCGATGGCATTCGACGACTTTCTGGTAGCAGCCAATAAGCAAAAAGAATCTCCTGCAAGACTGGCGGCGTAGTATTTAGAGCCCCATCGCGAGAGATGACGTGAGGAAGCGCAATTCGAGGCGGACAGGCAGTGGCATGTGAGTATGCTCTGCGGTATTGCGATGAGCCCGCTCACAACAGTCTTAAACCTTCGCATGTCATTGCTACGTTGTGCTGTTTACTCTGTGGCATTAGAGGATCGTAAACACGTAGTTCTTGAAACCCCGTGTAGGCTGCACTAATCATCCCCACGCCTGGTGGTGGTGGTGGTGGTGGTGGAGGCTGCTGCGCGACGGGTACGCTAAGAACACAAACTCCTTTTGACACTTCCTACTACCACCGCTCTACGAAAGCTGGCTCACAAGCTATGACAGTAATTCCTCGCTTCACTGTTCACTTGGCGTCTATTTCCTATATGAAATATGCTCTCTACCGTCCTTCCACAGAAGTGCCGCCGTAGACTGCCTACACCTACTTTCTATCACGCATCGCTAGCACAGCTCATCTGATTACACAGAGGGGCTGAAGCTTTCGAGGCACTCTTTATCAGTGTTGCTGAAATGTAAGGATCCACGGCTAGCCAATATCCCGAGTCGTTGAACAAGATCGGAAGGCCATGCCTTTACTATCTTACCACACCTGACCGTCACCTAGGAGCTCCGTTATTCTACGAGCGGTGCCTTTTTATATATTTTCATATCATCCTTCAGCATATCCTAGCCTCTCTCAATCGAGTTGTCCAACGCTAGTTCTCCGCTTGTTGACGGCATCATGTCTGCATCCATAATCAATTGTCCTCGTTGCGTTCCGCAATCATGCTTGCCTCAAGTTGCGCGCGTCATCTAAATTTGCTTGATTGGGTGAGTGGGCTGTTTGCGGTGGCTAGACCGCTCCTTCCTCACATGTTCATCGATGACTGCGTGTTTACGCCGCACTGCGCGAGCTTCACGTCGCGAGCCACAACAACCTGGAAAAGTTTCTTCAGTATGCAACCATCTCTATCGCCACACTCCTCAGCACACATCACTCCCATTCGTTTACAAACAATCACGAGGCAAACATGGCGCGAGGCGCTCGTAACAGGTCAAACCGGACCAACCAGTGGGCAGGCGGCAGCACGGTCTCTCACAGACGCCAGCAAGCACCACCGTCTAACAATGTGTATGCAAGCCTGGAACGTCTGCAGTATGAAGGTAAGTCTTGTCGTATGTCTCGCATTTAGCATGCCGTGTTTCGCTACGGCAACAGAAGTCCCACATCTCTTGTCCACTGGCTTTGGAGAGCTTTCGCATCCGCTCGCATCAGCAGACGTCATGATAGACATTGCTAAAAACAAAATAGATGGCGAGGTAAATGTCAATCTCGCCGAGCGCTTCCGTGGCATGCCCTTCAACTCCAGGAACACCTCTGTTCCGGACGACGATATCCCCATGTCTGAACCATTTCGAGCCAACAACGACATCCGGGAGTACTATCAACTAGCTAAAAAACCTGTCACTGGCGGGGCATGGCTGAATTCGCCAGAAATTCCAAGCCCCTCGGAAGTTCTATGCGCAAAATCTGACTTCAAGAACGGCAACGAGGCGCTCATTGAGGTTGACGAGAGCGTTCGTCCACACAGACCCGAAGGCGCATATGATAACAACGAAGATTATTTGCGAACCAAGTACGAGCTTCTACGTGAGGACGCTGTCCGACCGCTCCGCGAAGCTATCGACGAGGTTCGTGCCGACCCGTTCAAGGATGAAGCGGAGTATAGCAACCAAAGCATTGGCATATACGACCCAGTCTACATCACGTCACTCGTATTCTCACCGCGAGGTCTAGCAACGCGTGTCGCCTTCTCGCTCGGTCGGGTCAAGAAGTATATCAAGTAAGCTACGATGCGAGTTCATGTTTAACTCTCACTAACGAATGTAGATGGGAGCAGTCAAAGAGACTGATCACTGGCACCCTTGTTGCCTTGTCGCCTACTGAAGATGCATTCCAGACCCAATGTGTGCTCGCTGTAGTTGCAGCCCGCCCTCTCTCCGCACTAGAGCAGAACCCGCCCGAGATCGATCTCTTCTTCGCGCGTCCCGAAGACCAGGAGATAGATCCCATGCGCAAGTGGATCATGGTGGAGTGCCGCAGCAGCTTTTTTGAAGCAAGCAGACATACACTGCTCGCTCTCCAACATTTGATGAGGGAGCCATTTCCAATGTCCAAGTATCTGGTCCACGTCCAAAAAGAGGTAGACCCTCCGGCCTACATCAAACACAACCCCTACGTCAATCTCAGCTCCCTCGTGAGTATGGAAGAGAGCGCAGACTATGAGAATGTGAATGTGCTGGAGAATTGGCCTACGATGTCCTCGCACTCGCTCGACAACTCTCAAAGCAAGGCGCTGAAGCGTATGCTAACAAGCGAGTTGGCCATCATACAAGGTCCCCCAGGAACGGGAAAGACATTTGTGTCTGTTGTTGCGCTCCAGATCGCCTGCGACAACTTGCGCAAAGAAGACACGCCTATCATAGTTACAGCACAAACAAACCACGCTCTTGACCAGCTGCTCCGGCATACATCACAGTTTGAGCCCAACTACATCCGCTTGGGAGGCAGAAGCAAGGACAAGGAGATCAAGAAACGAACACTGTTCGAAGTTCGCTCAGATATACCAAGACAAAAGCAGCCTGGCAGTCAGAAAGTGCAGGCCACTAATGCGATAAGGAAGCTGACGACTCAGTGTCAGGTATTACTAGCGCCCTTAGAAGTCAACAAAGGGCCGCTTGATCATAAAGTATTACGGCGCCTTGGACTGATCACCCAGAAGCAAGCCGAATCACTAGAGATGGAATCGCAGTGTACCATGGGAGGCTCACCCTCCGATAGTCCAGGTATTCTGATGGAGCAATGGCTTGGTAGATGCCTCGCTCCCTGTGATCGGCCAATCGGACCAGAACAGTTCGACTGGGGATACGAAGAAGATGACTTCGAGATCGAACAACTGAAGGAGCTCGAGGCAGAAGCCGTGGCTCAAGATGACGATGATATCGAAGCTCTACGTGGACCAGTGACTCAACTCAGCGACAACCACAAAGGCACAGGGATTTCGCTGAGCAACGCCGACATCCAAGATGCCTTGCAAAAAACGGATGATTTGACGACGATTCCTGTTGCCAATCGCGGTGCAATCTATAACTTCTTCAAGCGCGAAGCTAAGAAATTGATTGTTATCGAAATTCGCAAAATCGCAAAACTTTACCAAGAAGCTGTCATGCAGCGCAAGGTGGGCATGTGGGAAGAAGATGTACGTGTTCTCAGCAAAGCACGTATCATCGGCTGCACTACTACCGGTCTCGCGAAGTATCGTGCTCTACTTTGCGCTCTCCGGCCTCGCATCTGTGTTGTGGAGGAGGCAGCGGAAACACTCGAGGCCCCTGTTACCGCAGCTTGTTTCCCCAGTCTCGAGCACCTCGTCTTGGTTGGTGATCACCAGCAGCTACGCCCTCACACCCAAGTGCGTGCGTTGGAAGACGAGCCCTACTTCCTGAACTTGTCACTTTTCGAGCGTCTAGTTTGGAACGATGTCGCCTTTGATACGCTTACCCGACAACGTCGTATGATCCCTGAGATACGACGCCTGTTGTATCCCATTTACCAGGACACGCTCAAGGACCACAAGAGCGTAAAAGACCTCAATAATCGTCCGCCAGTTGAGGGCATGGGCGGGAACAACAGCTTCTTTTTCTGTCATGGATGGCAAGAATCCCGTGATGTCAACATGTCGGCTCTCAATCCGAATGAAGCACAAATGATAGTGCAGTTCTTCGACTACTTGGTCCTCAACGATGTTGAGGCAACCAAGATCACAGTATTGACTTTTTACAACGGTCAGCGCAAAGAGATTATTCGGAGACTCAGGGCGCATGCGAATTTAAACGTAGTATTACCCGACATCCAGGTCGTAACGGTAGACAGTTATCAGGGAGAAGAAAACGATGTCGTATTGCTCTCTCTAGTACGATCGAACTACAAGCATTCCATTGGCTTCCTGAATTCCGAGAACCGCGCCTGTGTGGCACTCTCCCGAGCTGAACGTGGCTTCTACATCTTCGGCAATGCAGAGCTTCTCGCGTGCGAGAGCGGCACTTGGGCTTCGGTTGTCGATATCATGTACAGGAACAAGAAGGTGAAGGTAATTACCGGTCAAGAGCGGCGAGTGGGCTACCATTTCCCGCTTACATGTCGCAATCATGGACGTAAGATATGGTGTGAAGTACCTGAAGACTTTGAGCTCATCAAAGGTGGGTGCGAAATTAAGTGCGAAGGGTCGTTGCCGTGTGGCCATCGCTGCCCATACCCATGCAAGTGTACCAATATACGAATTATATAGGAGACAGATGCTAATCCGGTATACCAGGTCACCCCTTCGAACACGACAGGATCAATTGCACACAGAAGTGTTCTAGGCGCGTTGAGGCTTGTGGTCATCCTTGCGTTGGTACGTGTCGTCTTGGTACGAATACACACAAGCTTGAGCTCTTCACTAACAATCTACAGCTGAGTGTTGCGATCCGTGCAAATGTCACATGTGCGAGCGTCGCAGCGGTGGCGTCAAATCGACTCTGAAACCAGCAAATGGGGCGGCATCGTTTCGTGGAGCCCTGCCAAACACGCGGAACCTGATGCTCGAAGACAAGTTGCTCGGTCCTGGATCCTCTAGACATGGTATCCATACCAATACGCTCACTCCACGCATGATGACCCCGGGTCTATCAGATTGCACTACGGTGCAGTGGGATATCTACGCTAATGGCGGCGGTGTACAGGAAGATGACGCGCGAGCTTTTGAAAAGATGCAAGAGGAGACGCAATACCACGCACTTCGAGCATCTACACCTAAGACTAGCATTTCCACTACAAGCGGCAAGTTGATCGAGATGTCGCCGGTGAAAGTGGCGACTGTTTCCAAGAACACGCACTTGCTCCTTGATCTTGATGTTGAGTCAATAGTTCCAGAGAGTCGTCACCAAAGGATGCAATCGTATGCAACTGCTGCGAGCCCCTGCTTCGATCTTCTCGATTAAACGACTTCAGGCACATAGGCCAACAACGGCAGATATCGATTATCGGCGTAGTCGGTTCGTTCGGGCTCGTGGCGTACAAGTGGGTGGTTATCTGCAGTGATTTCAACGTCAAACCAGGAGAACGCGCAGCGATGCAGTGCGTTGGTGAGATGTATGCTCAATCCTTCCTGTCCCCATCCATCTTGACCTCGAACAACTCAGCCGCCAACTTGGCGACCTCACCATTCAGTCCTGCAAGTCCAGCCTTGATACTTTTAATCGTCTGAGTCGTCAAACTACCTTTCCGCGAGTAAAAGTCGACGCCCGCAGGTGTAAAAAGCGTCTTTGCAAAGTACGTTACGACCCACCTGTTGCCTGTCCCCTCCTCATCGCCATAGCCCAGTATCTCCCACTTGCTCGTCGCAATGACCAGCCATCCCTTGCCACGCCAGTTGTAGCCTAGACTCGCCACGTCTCCGCCCTCTACATCTGTCGCTGAGGCTGTATTTGGTTCACCAAATGGTTTGTCGACACCATGCACTTCTTTAATCTTCTCGGAGCCCAGGGATTGGTACGTGACCACATCGTCGATTTGCACGGGCTGCGTGGAGGGTATAGCGGTGTATGTGATGCGCACGTTGCGCGACTTCTTCCACATGGGGAGTGTGGAGTGGGTTACATTCCAGGAGCCTGATAGCCATGACAAAGTGGGTGGTGTGAGCGAGGATGAGGGTTCGGTGGACGGTAGGGAGGATGGAGCACGGAGGATTACCATGATGAGGTGGCTTCGTCTGGTGGTTGGCGGTATGTGTGTGTGTGTGTGTGTGTGTGTGTGTGTGGAGTTGGACGCGTGGAATCTGGGGAGATTTTTTTTGGGGTGGGTATGGGAAGGTGACGACGATTGATGATTGATGAGGTTGGACGGACAACGACTTTTGATGTGGCTGGTAGAGCGGCGGTCTGATGTATCTCGTGGTGTTGTTATTCCCAGTCTCCAGGCAAGAGGAGCTTCGAAGCTGCTTTATATTTTATATCTGCTTTTATTTGCTTTTGATCAACTGTAGAATCCTGTCTTCACCCAACATTTCATCGTATGGCGTCTCTCATCAGCATCCGATAACGCGACAAGGCTTATGGATCGACGCTACCGGGAGCCAATGCAGCCGGATGCACGTGCCAAGTCGCCAGCCGCATCCCGCCACTCCAACAATAGATCGTCCTACCTACTTCCCAACTCCGCCTCAGCAACCTACTGTGTAGGGGGTCCATCAAAAATCGAACAACCTGACATCACCATACCGCGTGCCCACCTCCAGACGCGTAACGCCCTGCCCATGCCATCAAGATTGCCATGTCTGTCCCACCAGCAACGGCCTTCCCAGAAGCCTACCTTGCCAGTTAATGCATCTCAAACCACGTTTCGCCTGCGTCGCAGCGGCTCTTGGTTGGCCGGGGGCTGACGAGGCCTGAAACTATTGCACCAGTTTATCTGCGTCGCTTCGTGGGCTGTGCAAAGAGTACGTAAAGACCGTTTGTGAAATGTTGGCAAGGCTCCACTCTTTGTGGCAGTTTGATGGTTGGTAGCGCGCCACTTTTTCTTGCGCCTAGCTACCAGCTGTTTCCATCATTACCGTATACAGGCTTGGGTAGCCAGGCTGAGACGACTGCTGCGTAATAGTTATAATAGCAGAGTGACCCCCGGCCTCGATGAGCTTGGAGTATCACTTTACTTTTTTCCAACGTTTTCACAATCTTGAATGAGGTTGTTCCTTTGACAGTTGTTTGGGAATATCGCATAGTACTGTTTGATCATTCTTCGGTATACAACTTACGACGTGCGTTTGACGACGACAACGACGACCACGAGAAACGGCTATCGACCTGACTCCACGGAGAGAGGAAATATTCCACACATCCAACTCACATCAACATGTTTTCAAGAAGCATACTACTCCAAGCTTCGGCTCTTTTTCCCTTGTTCTACACGCCCACCTTCGCACAAAATGCCTGCAACAACTCGCCCGATCTATGCACCCGCCCATACAACAACATCACACATTTGGGCGCACACAACTCTCCCTTCCTCCGCAACCAAAAAACATCATTTTCCACCTCTGGTAATCACTACTACAATACCACGACACAACTCGACGCCGGAGTCCGCCTCCTCTCGGGCCAAGTCCACAAAACAAACGGTACCGGCAACGCAGCATGGCATCTTTGCCATAGCAGCTGCGACCTCCTTGACGCAGGCACCTTGGAAAGCTGGTTCAGCGAAATTAAAACCTGGATGGACGCCAACACAAACGACGTCGTAACCCTGATCCTCGTAAACACTGATAACGCCTCTCCCGCAGACCTCGGCGGAGTCTTCTCCTCGTCAGGTCTCAACACCCTCGCCTACAGTCCCCCAGACTTGACCACCACGCCGCAAACATGGCCTACGCTTGACACTTTGATTGGCAACAATACCCGCCTCATGTCTTTCGTCGCCAGCCTTCCGAATCCCTCGCCAGAATACCCCTACCTCATGGACCAATTCGTCTACATGTTCGAAAACGACTACGAAAACATCTCTCCCTCAAACTACTCCTGCAACCCCGCCCGCCCAGAAGCCGTCGCAGGCAATCCCTCGACAGCCCTGGAATCCGGTCGCATGTTCCTGCAAAACCACTTCTTGTACGAGACGCAGTTCTTTGGTATCCAGTCCCCCAACGAGACCTATGCCAATGTCACGAATGCGGAAACGGGCTTTGGTAGCTTAGGCGAATCGATACAGGAGTGTAAGGGTGTGTATGGCAAACCAGCCAGTTTCGTCATGGTGGATTTCTCCAATGTCGGCCCGGCGATTGCGAGTGTGGATCGTGCCAACGGCGTGAGTGGCGCGCAGGGGAGGAAGAGTCTCAGCGCAGAGGCGTTAGTGCAGACCACGGGTGCTGGTGTCAAGGAGAAAGGAAGTTTACTGGCAGTCGTTCTGGCGATCGGTGTTGCTGTTTTGTTTGGGATGTGATGAAGTGGAAAGGAACTTTGCTTAGGGTTTTGTAGCGTCTTGGGTTATCTGCATGGCGATGGCGTTTTGGTCTTTGGAATTCCCGAATCATGGATATGATGACGTTCTGGGAAAAGAACGAACTTTCGACACAGCGCGTTTTGCGCTTGGCTACGTCTGGATATGTAGCTTGAAGTAGAGAAGATACGATATTATGATTCAATACAATCTCCTCAACCACGCAAATCGAACACTCCTCAGCATGTCCAATGCCCTATCACGTATATCCCAACTACTCCTGGAAAGGTGTAAATTTCTCCAGTACACTCCCAGCATCTTTTAAATCCTCCATCAACACCCGCCTATGCGCATCACTCCTAACCCTGATCTCGCACTCAAATTTCCGAGGCCGGATATTGAAACCTTCAGTGTAGGCAAAAGTATCATACGTCACCCCTTGCTTTTGCTGAATATCAAAGGCCCAAAGGATCTTCGCCAGCGCAATGTATAAACTATTCTCCGCGAGGTTGGCGCCAGGACAAATACGTCTTCCCCAGCCAAACGACGAGTGTCCTGCTTTCGCGGGATGAGGCTTACCTGTTAGTGGTGTCGGTGCTTTGGAGCGTTCAGCGAGGGCTTCGTCGAGAAAGCGAGTAGGATTGAAGTGGTGTGGGTTGGGATAATACTCCTCGTTAAGGTTGATAGCCCATGAGTTTCCTAGAACAGTGGTGCCAGAAGGAATGTAGTAGCCTTCGTAACGGTCGTCCTCTGTAGAGGCGTGAGGTGTACCTCCGAGAACTGCGACGGGGCGCCAGCGAAGGACTTCTTTTACTAGAGCGCGAATGTAGGGAAGGTTCGCTTCGTCTTCGAATGTAGGGCTGCGGTTGGCACCAATGATAGTGTCTAGTTCACGGTGGGCGGCGTGTAAGGTCTCAGGATGCGTGACCAATGCCAGGAAAGCGGTGCAGAGAGTCGAGGCTGTAGTATCAGATCCAGCACCGAAGAGAGATGCTGGAATGTAGGAGAAGTTGCGATCGGACAGTGGGATATGCTCTTTTTCTCTCAATTCAAGAAGAAGCTTGCAGAGCGAATCAGGGATATCATCACCCTGGCTCTTTGCTCTCGCAAGGTCCGAGCGTACGACATCTATCAAGGCCATGTTCGCGGCAGCTTCTTCCCGACCACGCGCTTTTATGTCAGCTTTCCAAGGCGCTAGAGCATCTGGAACATGCTTCAAGATGGGAATAGACTCGACAAGGTACTTTCCAGGTACGTTCAGCGACGCGGCGACATGCATGAACTTGAAGCGTTGACGCAGGACGTCGGCGTTCAGCGAGTCGATGCGATGTCCGTATGCGACACAGAAGACGATGCTGGAAGTGAAGCGTTCGAGGAGCTTCTCCCAATTGGCCGGACTATCGAGGAGCTGCTGGCAAAGCCGCGATGCCTCTGCTGTCTGAACAGGCTTGAACAACCTCAGTGCCTTGGGTGTCAAGGCCTGGTGTAGCAATTTTCTCCTCACACTCCACTCCTTACCATATGGTTGGACCAGTATACTAGCATTATCCCATAGTATCTCGCCCATAGCCACCATGCGCGGACGTGACGAGTATTTTGTGCTTCGCTTCTCCATCAGCTCAACAGCAACATTCGGGTCGGATATGACGATTGTAGGTCTGCGGCCGATCCATATTGTGAAGATAGGACCGTATGTCTTGGACCATTCTTGGAACTGGATCCAGGGCTTCGACTTCGGGAGCTGGAGTTTGTTGCCGAGGAATGGGAGAGGCGTGGGACCTGGAGGCATTCGAAGCCATACCCAGACATCGCGAAGAAGCGTTGCAAGCGGTACAGCAACGATGAGGGATAGCCATAGGTAGGGCGGTAGGTGAAGGACAGAATCTAGTGCCATGTTAACCAGGGTGCGCGAGATGTTGGACGCTGGTACTATCGAGTGGTGTCAAGGACCCAGAGCACGATATGTACTTACAACATCGGATTCAGGCGAGCCTATAGCTTCCAACGTGACGTTCGGCAGTTATACTTGCTCGCTACTGTTGCTCCGCGATGCATGACGGGAAGAGGATGCGGGGTGATATCCCTTCGTTCATCCACTTAATGTGCCATTTGGGGCCACCCCCACCCCACGACTGCCTTAGTTCTCAACTCCTGCATTATCTCAAGGAGAGAAAAAAAGGATGAATCGGTAATATGTTGCAGCTACATTTGTTAGAACGTCTTCGTGACTACTGCTGACTGAGAGATTGTAGTGGTGGCTTTAAGCTCGGGTTAATTTACCCGGGTTAGCGCGTTGTGGCAAGCTCCCGCCCTGGAGGACTTGGAGAAGATTGACAGCACCCACTACCTTTACCCATGCCCGCAATCAGTACGCTAATATGGGACATGTGTACATCAGAACTCATGGTAGAATATTCCGAAAAGACCAGCAAGTTCCTTTCGCGCTTCTCGTCTCTCAAGGATTGAAGATCAATAACAGGGTTACACAAGTCAATCAAGATTCCCATCGCCATTACGATCCCATGATCGAAGCCCTGAGCCGCTACACTCTTGAACTGGGTAGGCCTCTGTATCATTTCGTCAAGGAGCAACTTGCAGGTTGGGCAGACACGCTGGAGGATTTGAGCTTGAGCCTGTCAGGTAACGACTGTGAGAACCAATAATACGTTGAAGTGCTTGAAGATTCCGACTATAGCAGCCTTACCAAGCTATGTCGCCTCGAGATCCCCCATTGTTTGTTCACGGGTCGCGTGCTAGACCTGCCGGTCGAAGAGACGCGTGCTATCCTGCCTGCGAGTCGAGAGGAACTAGTCACTGACCAATTTTTCGAGGCAGAGAGTCAACATCCGGGAAATTTTGGTGGCATTACCGTCGAATGTCGTCGAAAAGGCGGCTTCCCCAAGCTGCAGAAAATCACGCTTGATTCTGAGGGTGAGCCTCTCGCTGCATTCTACTTGGAAGACATGATCGGGGCTCTAGAGAAGCTGGATATTGAGGTAGACGCTTTGTTAGAGGACTTGGACTTGGATCATTGAGAACATTGGGTGTACGATGTGGTGGAACTGAGTTGAATATGAGCCCTGCAGTCGTGTAGATAGAGCAGTGTTGCTTGCCAGGTTGGTGGACATTAGAAAACCTAGCTGTTGCCAATTGAAATTCTTGTGCCTTTTCCTATCGACGTCTGACTATGAGACTGTGATGAGGTGTACTAGGAACAGCCCCGGCTATGCCGATAGACCCATGCCGGGAGGCGCATCAATTCTCCGAACGACAAGCTTCCACCACTGCAACCGACACTGAGTGGCTCCCGCTGTCAAAGCGACCTTATCCATATGCAGCGAGTATAGGCGAGCGACAGTTCATGCATGTGGATATGATCGCCGAAGTGCCATACAGTGAGCTAGGCACCCGAACGTTGTACCTAACGAGGCCCGAACGACGGGTCGCGCTTCCTCAAGACTATCCCAGTAGCGCATCTGTGCTGATAGTTCAGTGTTACCGACGTTGCATACCAGGTTCAGCACATAGTTCCTGCATGGGAGTGGTCCGGAAAACCGTCACACTGCTACATTGGCGAGAACTCAGTCCGTGGCTGATTCAGCCATATACCAGGCATTCTATATGACCGTGGCTTGGAGTAGATAGCACGCGCAGCCCACATGGCTGCCTTTGACAGCTGTGACACCGGGTCGGCTCGTCAAACGCCATCGAGGCGCCAATGGGACTTACTGTGGCTTCGAGACGATGATCAGTACACTTGTCATGGACGCCGAGGCTCTGATGATGCGATAAGCTTCTGCGACCAGGAGATAGACTCTGGAGAAGATGGCTCACCAAGGGGCCGCAGGGCAGCACATGCAAGGGCGCTGGGTGCATGCCGAGATGGCCACATGTCATAAGATGGAGCTAGACAGGAATCCTTGACCGCCACTATACGTGCTCGTGCTCGTGCCCTGTGGTGGAGCTGCAATTGGGACGTCTACGGGTGCGTGTGAGGTGTCTTCAGGCATCGAGGGCCGAGTCTGTCGTGCAGCCAGGCGTTGTCGCTGCTCGCAAGCATGACGCACAGGCCCACGGAGGGGCACGAGCAGGCGGGGCTCTGCTAGGACCCCAACTCTCCTCCTCCACGACCTTCCATGGCCGCGACCATGCCAACAGCCCAGGAAATGCCGTCCCCCCATTGCGCTGCATGTCGGCGCGCGCAACCCTTCTCCTGCAATCTCGTGCAAACAATTCCCGCCACTGGTGTGGTGCACTGTCTGATCCTCCGCATCCCCGTTCCAGATTGCATGCTCAAAGGCGCTGGCAGCTGTCGAGCCAACGCATCAACTTGACAACACTTAGCATGTCCGTCCGCAGACTACCCATGCATGTACATAGCTCCACCGGCGCTGCTTTTGCGTGACATTGGCGTCCGCGTCTGCTGCGCTTACTATGCCTTGCTGCCTTTAGCAACGCACTGATGCCGGTCGTTGACGGCACTGCTTCCACAGTCGCAACCGTTTGCCATTGCACGCCAATTCGCTCCGCTGAAACTTCTATGCTGATACGAGCTGAGTCTTTTCTCCACTAGTCCCTCGTCCCAGCCAATTGGCACCTTGAGCTTCCAGTATCGCTCCGAGGCATCGTGGATCGGCTGCGGCCCACGGCCAAGGGCATTCATCCAGCCCAGTCTAAATGACGCTTCTCAGTCCGGCTCTAGCGGAAGCAGACCTCAGTGGACGTAAGACTATGCACCTTTAACACCTCAAGGGCGGGGTTACAAGCCTATGTCGGCATGAAGGGGTCAAAGCTATGCCCCCGTTGACCAGCATGTTCCCAGCATGTCTATGGATGGAGGGTATAAAAAGAGGCCTTTTCACAGGCAAACGAGCTTCCTTTCTTCTTCTCCTTCACTCACCTCTCTAGAGATATCATTAGACTAAATAACATTCGGCCCTTTTGACCTGAGCAACACAAGCTTCAATACTTCTACCGAGCACTTGAGTTATCAACCCACCTGAGCTTCGCACCAACATCCTGCCCAATACTTCTCCAACACCCATCATAAAAACAAACGCTGTCTGAAATGGCTTCTACCCAGTCTTTCTACCGTTATCCCCAGTCCTCTTACCCGATCAACATGCCACAAAAACCAGGCTTCTACTACCCGCCCCAACAACATGGCTACGGACGCGTGTCAGCATCACCACCCGAAGCTCCGGATAGCGTCACAACATCTGGTGTGCCGTCGTACGAGCCATCAGCGACTTCCAGCAACTACGCCGGCAGTGCAAGCGATTACGAGTCGACTAGCGGCGCCGCCAGCGTGGATCTCCTCGATTACATGGGCAGCCGTGTGAACGGCTCATTCGATCCAATGCCGCTAGATCGCAGCTTAGCGAAGCAAGCACAAACTTAAGTTTCAAAGACTACTTACTACTTACTGCGAGGACAATGGTGTGTTTTCGATTCTAGTTGCGGAACTGACATGGCTCTCAGATCTGGCGAACTGAACGCAAAGCATCGCGAACTCCTTGAACTGCAGGCACTTGCTCAGCGTCGACTGGCTGGCGCACGCATGAACTTTGCTGATGGCATGAAAGCTGCAAAAGAGGTGCAGAAAGATCTGCAATGGACGCAGAAACGAGTAGAGTAAGTTCATCCCAATGCCACACTTAACAACAGTACAACTAATATTTCTGACAGCTCACTCAACGAGCGAGCGGCACGCAAATACCCAGATCAATTCCGAACTGCCCAAGGACGATACCCAGCACCAGTCGACTACTAGTACCTTGAAACTCTTACAAAACTGCCTTAGGGCCTGTGGATGATACAAACATACAACTTTTCGGTTTCTCTAAAATGCAGGCGGTTTACGATCACTTTACAACTTTCTGGTTTCTTTCGGCTTTGTCATCTCTTTTTCATTTCCCGACGTCCCGATATTGTTTGTGGTACGCGTTAAGTTGCGAACTGTCGTTCACGATTTCCCGCTCCACTCCGCTCCACTCTCGGCCTCGCTGCTTTAGCGAACCCACACGCCGGCATTTACTTTTTCCAAAAAATGTGACGCGGTCCGGCCCGCTGCTTGATGCAAGTGCTACGCGCTTGTTGATAGCTAGCGAACGAATGGCGGCTCTCAGTCGACTTGCGGGACTGGGATAGTGCGGCGCTGGCGTGATTTCCTTGTCAACGGTCGATGGGCCAGGTGCGAGCTGCAAGCTGGTAAGTATGTTCATTCGTTCAACATGGACGAATAGAAGGTGGGGCTCTACTGGCGGTTTTAAGGCGCTGGATTTGGCTGGGTGTTCTCTTTTCGTCTCCTTGGTTTGGGAACTGGACTGCTTCTGGACTGGTGTCATGATGGTATCATCCTATGTGGCTGGCGGATAACAAGTCAATCTCGAGACGTTCTTCGTTATGGAATTTCTAATCTTCCTCACATTTTGCTGTAACAGCCTCTATGACCGCCGTGGCCATCTCCCCAGCGATGTGGTCCATCCACACGTACATGAATGTCATATGTTTCAGCCTAATCGTAGCGTGGGGGACACCAAACCATTATAATTTTGAGCCTGCTTCAGTGTGCCATTGTGGCGGATCCGCAAGGTCCACTCGTGAGCTTACTGACTGCACATGCCCACTCCACATTCCGCCGTAGCAGTAATATCATGTGACGAGCGATCTTTAAACCTAGTCAAATTGGTAGCCAAGTCTAGTCTAATTACACCACCTGTATCTCTGCATCTTACGTGCGTTCCAAACACAAGTAAACCCTCCAAACTCTCGCACCATCCATCATCCCTCATCAGCAAGCCACACACTTCAACTGCACCAAAAACACCAGTTTAGAGTTTCAGACCGAAACCCACTACTGTACACCTCAGACCACCACCATCGTCCCAGCCGATATAGCTCGCCAACGATTCAAGCGTATGCCGTGTAGCCCCCTCCCCCCCCCCCAAGCCACAGCATGTCGTGCATCTATCCCTACCCAAACGCCACGCCGCCATTTCTTCACCAACTGGATCGGAAGCAAGGCGGCCCAAGTACGACTCGGAAGAAGGAGAGAGCAGAGCGGCGGCGACCTCCGAAGCAAAGCGATAGCCATTTACAACGCAGGGATCCGACACGAGGAAAGCAGTGCCTGCCTGCCTGCCTGCCTGCCTGCAGCGTTGTGAGACCAAGGGTATGGGGTGTCAGATGTGAGGGTATTGGAATGCGGCCTGACAAGTGAGTGACAGGTTTGCGTGGGTGTACAGAGAAGGAGTATAGATATGTCGTGGAACGGTGAAGAATCCGGACGAGAACTGGACATGATTTTGTTTTTGTTTGAAGTGAGCAAGGATTTGGAGAAGAAGTGAGGCGGATCCTTGTTTGGACTTTAACGCGTGATTGAGTGCAAGTATGAGGGAATGATTCAAGGAATTTGTCTTCATTGTGGTCTATTCTTTTCATTGTAGTTGTTCTATACTTTCAGCAACAGATGCCATGATCGTAGTGGCCAAAGGAAGACATTTACGGATTGTACAGCTTGTTCAGCTCAAACGGCTTCACAAGTAGTTCGATGATCCTACACCCTAGCTAGCCTAAAACGAACCCCGATTCGCAGCAATAGCACGAGACATGACGCGAGCAAAGCGGCCAGGTACATCCTGGTCTTGTTTCGCCGTCTCGATGCCGGTGAGGATCTTCTTGATACCGACCCCAACCTCGGTGTTACCCGTCATCTCTTGGATCTCACTGATGGCACGCTGTTGATCGGAATCAGAGAAGGCGCCGGACTCCCGCAGGACGTTTGCGAGCTCGGCTTGTGTGTTGACGTTGGGGACAGCGATCTCGGCATCGAATCGAGCAAAGAGGTCGAGCTGTGTGAGTACCGATCGTTCCGTTGTTGTCGCGAAGATTAGTAGGCGGCGATCCTGGGTTTATTAGATACATGTCATAAACGAAGCGGAATAGAGACACTACATACTTTTGGTGGCTCCTTTCCAAGCAGGACCTTCAAGGCAGCCAGAACGTTGTTACTGAATCTAGGACCAATCGGCACCCAATCTAACAGTAGTTCAATTGAGTCGATGACAATGACACTCAATGGACTCTTGTATGCGTCTCGGAACACCTTGTCAAGCTGCTGAACCTTTTGCATCTCACTGTAGCCAATCATGTCTTCGGCTGAAATCAACTTGATGAACGGATAGCCTGAATCGATTGCCATTTTGGCAGCCAGGGCTGTCTTTCCGGAACCTGGTGGACCGTGTAGGGCAACAGAAAGGAGCGGACTCGATTCCGGTTTCCTGACCTGGTTGATGTATAGGCGTCCATCCTCCAGTATATCCTTGATGAATGACGAATAGTGGATGATGCCGTGTCGCAATCGCTTGCTGAGTTCTTCTTCAGCAACACCGAAGAGCGGCTTCACGTCATCAAGCGCGCTCAGGAAGTCTTGTCGCGTAACCTTGATATCTTCCACGTCTGCTTTGACAGTGGTGCCGTCTTTGAGATGTCGACCAAAAGCGTAAGATGTGGCGGCCTTGACCAAACCGTTGAGTTCAGCTCCAGAAAAGTTCTTCGTTAGCTTAGCTAACTCTTCGACGCTGACGTCATGCTCAAGAACGTTGTTCTTGCGCATCTTGGTTGTATGGATCTTGAGGATTTGGGCTCGGCCGGACTCATCAGGCAGGGAAATCTCCAGGTGCACCTCGAGACGACCGGGACGCAAGAGGGCCTCATCGATCATGTCCATACGGTTCGTCATACCGATGAGTAGAATGTTGTGTAGCTGGTCCACACCATCGAGCTTGGATAGCAGCTGGTTGACGACGCTGTCGCCTACACCGGTACCGCTGCCCGCGCCAGAACCTCTTTGCTTGCATACAGCGTCAAGTTCGTCGAAGATAATTATGTGAAGACCACTTTCGTCGCCCTTCTCCTTTTGTTCCTTCTCTGCGTCTGCGAACATCTTTCGAATGTTCTCTTCTGATGCTCCGACATACTTGTTCAACACCTCCGGACCGTTGATGACCTTGGGCTCCCGGGCGTTCAGCATCTTTCCGATTTGCCTTGCAATCAGGGTTTTACCGGTACCAGGAGGTCCATAAAGAAGCATACCACGGACATGGTCAATGCCTAGTCTCTCCCGAATACCTGGAGGGAAGATACGGGAGGCAAACGCTCGTCGAAAGATGGCACCAAACTCAGCATCCAAGCCACCAATGCCCATGTCTTCGAACTTGAAACCTGGTTGAATAATGGAGTTTGCAGCTGCGCGTCGCGCTGACGCCTTCAGCTTGATGTCCGTCCGAGCATCCTTGAAGAAGTCGACCTGAGTATGTCTTGTAAGGATGCCACGAGCCCGCGGGTCAGTGATGGAAGGCGCGTTCGTCTCGTCTTTCTCCATGGACAGATCCGCAAGCGTGACAGTTCGTATCGATAACCTGAGTGGTATGTTTTTGATGTCGATCAGGAGCTGTTGGCCTGGGGCAAGGACCTGATTCTCGAAGCTCTTCTTGAAGACGGTAGCGAGCTCGTCCTGATCGTACGGTGTCTCTGTGGTCTTTCTCGCCGCGAATCCGACCTCCACATCAACTGCACCCAAGTATGACTTTCCGCCACTCTGACTAAAGTGATCGTATGGTGCTACTGTGACAAATTCTTGGGGACCAAGTGATATGCCGGCCCATGTTCGCTGTGCGTCGGTGAGACCGATCTCACCCGGCTGGCATCCTTGCGTAGGCCGAGCAGAAAGGGCGTAGTTTCCGTTGAGAATAATGTAGACATCGGAGCCGTCGGCGTTTGGTTGGAAGTCCTGAGGGGAGACTGCGGCACTTGATGGTGTTAGCAAGGGCACTCGAATGAGTTGATCGTGGCATTTTCAGAAGCACACATGCATCTCCGACCTGCTGTACATACATGTTACCAAAGGCATAGGCATTGCCTCCGGGGCTCTTAATGGGCCGTAACTGTCTTGCAGGTCCGCCTCCTCCACCGCCCCCTTGTGGTCCTCGTGCAGACATGTGCTGTCCACCCGGTGGTGGAGCCCCATAGCCTTGTAGCTGCCGGTCATCATAGCCGGCCATTCTTGTGTCTTGTCCTCGCGGAGGTCCTGGTGGTGGTTGCTGTTGTGGAGTTGGTCGTCCGGAACCTTCGTTGCGTGGCGGTGGGCGGGGGGAGCTTCCAGGAAGACCTGGGATTCGATCGCGGTTGAACATGCTTGGTGTTTGGGAGTCGCTGTCGAATCTGAAGGCGTAAGGAGTGATGTATGCCACGTATGGTTTTAGAAGAGGCAGCAGTAATGAGGCCTCACAGGGTCGCAAGGGTGTCTAGGCTGCAGTACAAGAACAGCTTTGGTCCACTCGCGCCGTAAGAGCTATTCAATGATTTGACCGGTCCAAAAGCTGCCACTGAGCAAGCCAAAGCAGAAACAAGCGTGATACGACTTGACCGTCAGGGTCTGTGATGCTGCGTGGGGAGCTTCAGGAACGCGCATTGACCAAGCCACAAGCCACAAGCCACAAGCCACACGTCATCCCCGCCGCTCCGCAAAACGCCACCAGACCGCAACGTCACGCATTCCAAGACGACCAGGCTATTCACGAGTCAAGGATACCACCATCCAAATGATCTGAACTGCTACAAAAGCTTCAGGGCATCCAATGCTGCTCAGTAGCCTTTCCCAAGATGCACTGCCTCGCCTCCACCATACCACAGTGTTCCTGCCCCGCAGTGCAGACCCTTTTCCTGTCCCACGTTGAACTCTCCACCAGCAGGTATTGTACCTGCATTATGCTCCGGCCAATATTCCTTTTCCAGCCAAGCATTGATCTCTTCAATCTTGTCTATCAAGGCTTTTATCTTCGCAGCATCAGGCGAGCCATTTCCGTCTTCCAAGTCTTTGACATGGATAAAGCGGCCGATGGTGAGGTGGCTTGAGGGCACAACGTACCGCGACTCAACCTGAAGGCCTGCATCACCGCACATGGAGAAGAGATCCCGGCGGAGATGATGGTAGGTAAATATGTCGTCTTCTGATGTACGGCCGGAATGTAGACCTTCGCTGGCTGCAGGCACAAAGCTTAATGCTATGGCTGAAGCGTCGTACCCAATGAGAGGCTTGATGAGGCGGGTGCGGTGGTTGTGGGTGTAGTCAGTGATGGCAGGTATCTTGTCTCGTAATCCGTCGACTAGTTTCTGGATCTCTGGTGCTGTCTTCGAATGCGTTATCTCCAGTGCTGTAATGTGGAGTTTATCTCGGGGCATGAGCCAGAGATCTGCTCGTGTTAGCTTTACAATATGACAACCACCATATTCTACATACTAGGTGCCACTGTAAGCAGTTCCTGTTGCACTCGGTTGATCATATCCTTGACTTCCTGCGTCGGTCTTCCCCAAAAAACCTGTTGTTATACCAAGTCAGTCTTTATCCGACATGCGGTTCGTACAATGGAGTTCTTACGAAGCAGTTGCGGGGATCTTCGAATCCAGGCTCGATAGTAGGATCTTGTAGTCTCAACAGGATTGGATCTATGTTTACACCCTGAAAGTCCTTGTCACGCATCTTCGCCTTTTGCTGGGCATTTCTCGTAGTACGATGCAACTGATACTTTTCCTGGATTTTTAGCTGCAATATATACTCAGTATGTACAAAGACGAAATATGCAAACATCTTACCGGGTCATTTTCACATGCCGCAATCAATGCGTCGTAGGGATTGCTGAATGAGGAAGTCGAGACACCAGTAAGGTCCTCAAAAGTGTTGACTGCCTGATTACACATGCTGCTTTGTTGTGAACTGTCGTGAACTTGGACAAGCCAAAATTTGTATATTTCTTTTTAATCTTACAGTGAAGGATAGGAGAAGTGCTTACCAAGGCCGGGGGAATACACACTGCCCGACTTCGCTGCGTTAAACGGCACCTTGCCTAACACGGCAGCCTATCCGCTCCGGCTACGCATGCCTTAAACGGCCTCACATGTGTCTTCTGTGTCTTCTGTGTCTTTACTCGCCTGACTACGTGATTGAACATAGCCATCCTTCCGCACACCTTTCTCTGGGCGTGTCATTTGATGGTAAGGGACGGCATACGGGGTAGATACCGTGGTATAGGACTTACACGTGCTTTTGCTCTACTAACGCGAACGCGTCCGACATGACTTCCCAAGCTGTGCAGCTTGGTCTTTGTGAAGCGTTGAGCCACGTGGGGGAAAGACCTATCAAAGTCGTTACAATGCGTTCAGGCACAGAGTTTCCTTTGCTTGCGCTCAACGAGATCTCAAAAGGTCAGCCACTTTTATGCCTAGTTCAGCTCATGAACTAACACCTCTACAGGCCTTGGCAAGAATAAAAAAAAGTATCTGATGCTAATATAGCATGAGTTGTGTGCAGATATTAAGGTCTTCGCTCCAATTAGCAACAATATCACTTGGCCCAAGATGTTAGCATATTGTCCTCAAACCAAGCACCTGCGAGAATCTCGACCTTGTTGAGCTTCAACAATAAGCAAAGTCCAGTGCGCGTATGTGCATCATTACCACCACTAACACCACTACCATCTCTCCCACTTCTCCCATCCCTCCACCCGTTCATGTCCCAAGCACACCCCTCTCGAACTGCAGCCAAGCCAACCGGGCTCCACATGCCGCATCTTACTGAACGGTGAAGGAACGGTACGAAGGTACCCAAGCGCCCGCATTATCCGTCTTTGAGCTAGTAGATAGCCCGAATAGGATATTGCTTGTTTGAAATGGATGATGGGTGTATTTGACCGATCAGGACAATGCTGAGTTGCAGTATTCAACGGTTTTTGAGGGGAATTACTTGGATGGGAAGGTTGAAGTGGGGGGGATAGGAGCGGGTGTGAGAGCTATGGGTGGGTGGAGATTTGGACATTTATGGATGTGGCGTAGTTGGAGAATAGGTGGCAAGTGACATAAATTGGTGTCGCGTGATCTTGGCTCAATTGTCAGTTTTGCGAGCTTGCATTGCCTGAAAACATGGCACGTTGTGAAGCTAAAGACCGACTTTGATTCGTTCGCCTTGGTCTTCCTCTCAGATAGTACAAAAGTTAAATGTCAAAAACCAAACCCTTTTCCATCGCCAAACGCCTAGCCGAATGCTACACCAGTCTTGGTGCCTACTCCGATTTCAATGCCTTGGCACGTGTAGAGGTATTACGCGTGCGCGCTTTAGATTGCACAAACAGGTCTCTCTTGCTTTTAGTTTGCTTTGACCTTCCGTCTGAATGCTTATATGACCCATCGGTAACTGGCGTATCGACCGGCAGTCTCTGACTTTCGGATGATCTTTACGACGGAGCCTCTTCTCAGGCCCAGGTATTTGGCGACCGGGTCGGTGGACTGGATTCTAGGCAACTGCGTCTGCTTCAAACGGTATCGCTGGAGCAATTGCTGCTTCTCCTCGTCGCTCAGCAGGACGTGCTTGGGCACCAGCTCGTGCTTTGTGATGTTGACCAGCAGATCCTGCTCAACAAAGACCTCTACACCGCCCTTGGGGCCGTCGGTAATGCTCGTCGCGCCGCGGAGGAGTCGAATGGCCATACCCGTCATGGGCTTCACGGTGACCATGATGCCGGAATGGAAGGACCCATTGACAAGATGCGACATGTAGTCGCGCAGCTGCTTCATTCCAACATTCTCATCGGCGTTGAACTCGACCCAGATGGTACCGATGTTGGGTTGGGGGTTCGGGTTCTTCTTGGTCGGGGCGTCGGTATACTTTGCGATCATTTCTTCCGAGGGCTGGCAGGAGAAGTTGAGGCGCGAACGGCTGGTAAAGGTCAGTACTGCGGCCTAGAGATGCGTATCATGTGGCGCATACTCAGGCTCGCCGTCTTCGCGCGCATATCTCCTCGAAAACTCCTCAAGCGACATGGTCATGTCATCTTCGACAATCATGTAACCCTTTTGTAAAGTCAGCGCGCAGTCCATGTCCGCTCAAAGCGTAGGCGCAACCCACCCGGTCGTTCATCATCTCCTTGGTTGTCCGCCAGACCCTCCACAGGCGGATGAGAGACGCGCCATACTTGTCGCCTTCCATATTCGCCGTCTCTATCGTTGATGCCGAGGGAGGAGTGTAAGGTAGTGGTGCCGGCGCAACGGTTGGGGTGAAATCGGTCGCGTCAGAGAAATCTCCCGAAGTCCCAAAGGCAAATGCCGGGCGTCGGCTTGGCGTGCAGCACTAGCGCGGACCTGGAGCAGCTGAACCCCACCAAGTCCGCCCATGTCGAACCCGAACATGGCCTCCGCAAACGAAATCCCCAACCTAAGAACTCTTCTCGGACAAGGCCGCAGCGGAGCGTCAAGAGGAAGAGGGCGTGGAAGAGGGCGTGGAAGAGGTGGTCTGGCAAGTTCTAGCGAGGAAAGAGCTCAAGTTCTCGACAACGCGGTCAAGGGTACGGATCAAGATGCGGCAGGGAGCAGGGTGAGCTGCGTCGAGCTTGGTTATCTTCACGACCCATATGCGAAGCTGTTCGCGACACAGCAGACGACAAGAAAACTGCCGCTGCTCAATAGGGGTACCTATGTTCGTACCTCTGCCATCGACCTGCTAGTCGCCAAGTTCCTCGTCACCTACCCGTCGTCGGCGAAGCAGATCATCTCTCTAGGTGCCGGCACTGACACGCGCTTTTTCCGCCTCCTAGACCTGTACCCTCAATCGCGCCTCGTGTACCACGAGATTGACTTCGCTACGAACACGCTCGCCAAGATAGCCGCCATACAGAGGCAACCACTGCTTTACCGGAAGCTATTACACATACCGTCAACTTCAGCCTCCTATCACTCTGATACCTACAACATCCATGCGCTCGATTTACGGTCCCTGGCGAGCTCGTCAGAGGAGACGCCCCTACCTCAGATACCCAACCTGGACCCGAGCATACCTACGTTGATCCTGTCTGAGATGTGCCTGGTCTACCTGCAGCCCTCGGCAGTACAATCAATCATGTCATCACTATTGACACATTACCTACAGCCTGCGACACCCGCCTCTCTCATACTTTACGAGCCCATCCTACCCCAAGATGCCTTCGGTCGGACCATGATCTCGAATCTCCAGAGCCGCAATATCCACCTTCACACAATGACGGCGTATCCCGAATTGGGCGACCAGCGCGCACGCTTGCAGCACTATGGCTTGACAGACGGGGCAAAGGTCGCAGACACAAATACCATCTGGCGAAGATGGATCAACCAAGAGGAGAAAGAGCGCATCGCTGGTTTAGAGTTCCTGGACGAGCTGGAGGAACTGGAAATGTTACTTCGGCATTATTGCGTCGCGTGGGGCTGGAGAGACGGTGAAAGCCATGTCTTTTCGAAAGCCTGGGCGGATGTGAAAGAGTAGGAAGTGGTAGACTTCCCCAATTTACGATGCAAATCGAAACGCATTACTAATGGCCTTGAATCTAAAATCGAAGAGTTGGTCCTTCTTGCAGCATGCTCGAGAGTTGTGACGTGACCTGTGCAAAGTGAAAGCCAAGTGTATGTGCGCCAGATGCGCCTCATGACCTATTACAGGGCTTCAATACTACATTCAAGGGAAAAAACTGAACATGTTGGTTGGGCCAAGCGTTGCGGACCATTTCAGTTTTTTCTTCCCTGTGAATGTGGTGATACAAGCTGCCGCTGTTGGAGAAGCGATTCGATACTTGCAGGGACGGAGCTCGGCTGCAAAGTCCGAAACAAAACCACCAAGCCCCTCGCAGCACTAACTGCCACTAGAAGCTCTTCTACACCCACATCATTTCCGTCTACTGTTTTTTTTTGTTTTGGTGCGGTTCATTAGCTTGTGCGTATAGCATGCAACTTGTACTACAAGCTAATCTCGGACGAGTCGAGTGAAGCAGGCCCCGCTGCATACATGTTCGCAGACAGCGGCAACAAACTGTCCCGTACATTCGAATTTAGTCGATCATCCGCCCGCACATGCATCCGCTGGGGAAAACTTGGAGAGCTGTGGCTTTCATGTGACAAAGAAGAAGAAAAGGGTTTGGCGAGACGATAGATTTACCAAGGCACTGCGAGACCCCAAGCGAATCAATCGCACCTTTGCGGGCACCAGCCCCGGAATCTTCGTTAAAAGGCTGTAAATGAGGTCGTGTTAGCATCCAAGGCGGAACTTCGGAGCGAGACCAGCATGCACAGCTCCCAAACCGCCACAAATATGCAGGAGTTGCACTGCGCATTCAACAAACTTCACCCCAGCTCATGTGCAGTAGACACAGATGACCTTTAGGGCAAGAACGCGTCCGATTCTCTCCTGATAATAGGCCCACGCGGGTACCAGAGAAGACGTCATGACTGGTATCAAACAGGACCATCGTTCGTTCTCACACGTCGTTCATGGATACCTAGCTAGAAGCTAGTCTCGCAAACCGCCCAGCTCCAGACCAGAGGTATTTTGAGCATGGCTCAATACTTGGTGCACATGCAGCCGTATGCAGCTGTTGTCTGCGTCGCTGGCGAATGGGACGGGAAGTGACCCCACAGCTAAACCACGCCGCTAACAATGCAAGTCATTCGCCTGTCCCTCGGCTGAATGCGTCCGTGTTTTCAATACGCAAGAACGGGCTAATGACCGTCAGCCATCGGAGCGCCGCTATCACAACGCAGGGACAACGATGTGACCCATCTTCATCTGATCTCTTTCGAGGCGGTCACAACACCACGTAGTGAGTGTGGATACGTCATGATACTCGTCAGAGTGGGCAATAACTTCGGAAAAGACTGATTCCAAATTGGACATGGTAGGAGTAGAAACTAGGCTCCACATCGCAATGAGACGGCGGTCCGAGACATAATACTTTCCACCGAATCATGCTGATTGAACGGCCTCGATAACTTGATTCACGGTCATCTTCCGGTTGTGGGCCGCAAAACTTGCGAGAATTGTTCGAGGGTGCCCAACTCTCATCCTGGCTTGCCTCAAGTCTGGATGGATCATGTACATGGAGCTTGCTCATTAGCACTTTAAAGCAAGGAGTCGCGGGTTGTTCTCGTTGTTCTGCACTCGAGCCTGTCAAAGCGTTCGGGCTGGGACCGAAGGTCAGGGTACTGCAGAAACCCGCCTGGACCCAGCTTTGGGAGCGTGCCTTTGTGCCCGTCGTCCCGCTCCGGCCGCAAAGTAACCAGATCCTCAATACGCAGGGAAGTCCACCGCGCGACACCACAGTTTCAAAAGCACCAAGTCTGGAAAGCGGAAGCCCTTGCTTTAGACAGAAATCTGTGCTGCTCGCCAGAAACGCCCAAACTAGCAGTAATGAGAGCATATCGCAATGCTTGGACTGTTAGCTGCTGATAGGCGGAGCGATTGCGGGGGAGGGTGCATGGGAGCCTATGACATCTCAAACAAACTTTGGTCGGCCGTTAATAATCGCTGGACCTACCAGGCGCTGCTGTCATTACTGTGAGGATCTTCAGGCCTTACAATCCCTGACACGCCAGGTGTGGCTTGATGCTGGAAATGCTCAAACTAGCCTGATCAGGTTGTCAGCATGTTAAGATCGTCTTGCCTGCTACCCTAAATAACTCTACGACTAGAGAACAAGGTTTGATTCGACCGGATCGTAGCTGTGGAGAAGTAGTGTCGTCAGGTCACACACACACGCACACACACACACAAGGCATCGCGGAGATGTAGCACGATGGGCTGGGCATCCTAGCGTGGGGCTGACTTTCGGCTAGGGACGCCTCAAGTATCGCGTATTGACTAACTGTTTGCGTGCGCGGCCGTGAATTCATGGCGTTTGTGTGGTGGTAACAGGCACATGAAGAAGATCATATACATGGCGAATTGATCTTGGCCGTCAGCAGCTGGTCAATCAGATGAATGTGATGCACCGCAGAGACCTCTTACGGTGTCCACCCAAGAACTGCTGCTGATCCTTAACGCCCACTTGAAGCTGAAGGTGGTGCAGCCAACGGGATCTGACGAGTGGCTAGGCCTGCGAACCAAGATATGAAGCCGCTCGAAAGCGATTCATGCACCATTTCGATACATACACTAGGAACATCACGTTTCAATGCTCCACGAGGTTTGTAGCCTCCAGAAGATTTAGCGCTCACGCCGGCGACTGTTCACGAAGCCAACTGCATCGCTCGCTACGTCTTGGGTTGTCGTCAACACTGTCCTTCGCGTGTCCGGTGCTTCGCTGCGAGCGTCGGCCTACTCGCTGTTTAAAGTTGACTGCGGCCCAGGGCCATGGTTACAGCGGGACAAGTGGACTCGTTCTAGGATTATCCTCCATTACCAGTATTAGAGGCAAATTGGTGTCGTTGCTGCGACGCTACTTTAACACACTATATCCTGTCGCCTTTACCTTGCTCCGCAACCTGGTTCAAAGCTACGCAACCTGCACTTTAATGCCTAGTCGACATACATCCCACTCGTTCTAGCACATCTCCTCACACACACACACACACACACACACACACACACACCTACCTATTGTCACTCTATCGCACGCTCACGCTGCTCACATCCCCCTTGGGTTGACGACATCGACATCGACCGCTTACCACCAACCAACACAACTGGCTTTCGCCAACCCCTGCCCGCACCGGGTCTGTGTTCAGCTCAGCCGTTCATCTCGGAACGACGCAGTTTTGCCGTTAGTTCCACCTAAAGCCTATTGGACGTTCCGCGAACGCCCACGACTCGCTAAAGACGCATTCCCCCGCTCTCACGCAACCTACCGTGCGATCGCTCGAGGCATCAGGAGCGGACCGCTTGGACCCTTCGTCGACACTCTGCTCAAGTTTTGTTGGAACAGCTGCTGCCTTGTTGTTCCACTTGTACTCTTCTGTTCAGCATTGACCGGCAGAATTACAAGATAAACCCTGGTTTCCACTTGCCGCATTGCATCTTGCCGGGCTCAGACGCATCTGGAGTAACGTTACTCTTTCGTGTTACCATCGACGCACAGAACGGACTGGACATCCAATGCGCGCCTCTTCCTACAACTAGTCCACCAAC
Organism: Alternaria sp. 'sect. Undifilum'; assembly: GCA_024321975.1. Classification (NCBI taxonomy): domain Eukaryota; kingdom Fungi; phylum Ascomycota; class Dothideomycetes; order Pleosporales; family Pleosporaceae; genus Alternaria; species Alternaria sp. 'sect. Undifilum'. The sequence continues at coordinate 1,583,409 of JAJJZI010000010.1, read as the reverse complement.
GTCCTCTACTCTGGCTCGAATGATCTCAACCGTTTCCTCCGGCCTTTCGCCGTCAGGCGCCCATAACCGTTTGAGCACAAGCTCATCGCCCCAGCCCTCCATGTCGTCCGCTAGTGACTCCCCATTTACCACGCCCAACTTCGATTCGACAATATTTAGCCCTTCAGAATCACAGTCAGACGATCTAACAGATGAACGAACGGGTTCCTTTGAAGTAGTGCCCAAGGTTGAAGAGACGGAACTTGAACTGGCCGATGTCAAAGAAGAGGCATCTCCGGAAGACACACCCATCTCCCCGACCGAACCCGTACGGATACGACGCGCGCGTGGTCGACCAAGGATACATCCTCCCCGCTCGCCCACCACTCTTGCTAAGCAAGCCAAAGCCCGATCGAAGACAGGGTGCACAACATGTCGGAAAAGGAAGAAGAAGTGTGATGAGACCAAACCATTTTGTAATTGCGCGCTTGATTCGTGGTAATCAAGTAGGTACTAACGTCGCTCAGGTTTGTCGTGTCAAAAGAACAACATTCATTGCGAAGGGTACAAGCCCGTCGAAATCTGGAAGAGTGGAAAGGAACGGGCAGCAGAAGGTATGTAGTTTCGCATCGCGGGTTTGCTTTTTTGAAACGGCCCAAGCTAACACTCCAACAGCCCGGAAGCGAAGTCAGGATGTCAAATTCGACCTTCCGCCTCTCATGGAAGGGGTGGAAAATGATCTTGACCGCCAACTCTTGCAACATTTCTCCAGCAGAGCGAGTGCTGTCCTGACCTTACATGGAGACAAATCGTCGAACCCCTTCACCAAGATCTTGCTGCCTATGGCCCTTCAACACGAAGGCCTGATGCACTCAGTGCTGTGTCTGTCGGCTTCTCACATGTACTCTATCAATCCGTTACAGGAGTACGAGGACAGGCAGGTCTTTCACCGCGGCAAGGCTTTGCAGCTGCTCAAGCATGATATTGAACGGCAAAAGGCTGGCGAAGGTGGTGTCATGGTCTACGAGGATTCTAACGTTGCCCAGATTCTACTGCATCTTCTGCATTCTATCTGCGATGGTAACATTTCCGGCGAATACCGAATGCACATGATTGCAGCAAAACAGATTGCGATGACCCAGAGGTCCTCCAACCTGGAGTTCCAAACCCTTTTCGATGAGTTCTTCTACTACCACTGGATTGCTAGTCAGGTCACGTCTCTTGACGGTACCGAGGTCCCTATGATGGACGACTTCAACCTTCCCTTCAAGATCAGTCCGGAAACTGCAGGATTGATCGGCGTATCTGATGGACTCTTCGGTTTCATTTCCAAAATCAGCAATTTGCGACGGAAAATACGTAGTCGCATTGATGAGAAGCAGGAGCCTGTTATGGACTACGAGGCACTGCTTGCCGCCCACGCCATCGACACTGGCCTTCGCGGGTGGATATGCCCGCATACACCTGGATCTCCGCGCTACACCATCTCCATGCTTTATCGTCAAGCAACGTGGGTCTATCTCTATCGCACAACAAAAGACTCGAAGCCTCATCCATTCATCAAGAGCGCTGTTGACGACGGCATACGATATATCAAAGAACTGCCAGCAGAAGGCTGGGTACAAAGCAACGTTCTGCTTCCGTTGTTTCTAATTGGATGCGCTGCGTTTGTAGAGGAGCAGCGTGTGGAGATTGACAGAGCGTTCACCGGTCTGATTGCCTGCACCGGCCTAGGGAATATTGGCTTTGCGAAAGAGGTCGTCGACGAGGTTTGGACCAGGATGGACAAAGGGGATACAGACTCGTGGGATTGGGAGAGAATTATCCATGCTCGCGGGTGGGATTTCCTCGCTACGTGAGCCCCGAGGAATACGCGAAGATCTTTTTTGGCGACGTTCGGACTGTGAACGTTCCGCGAGATCTTCACGCACCACTTTCGGCTTATTACTTCAGGGGAGCAGTCATCACGTCGCTTGCCACTTGTTGGCATGGTCGGCGTTCGGACCTATGAGCTTTTGGGGCACGGCTCTCACGGCGATGACATAGGGTCAGCCTGTAGCCTGAGGTGCGACACTACCTTTCCAGCTTCAGACTTGGCATCTAGGGTTCCTTATTCAATCGGTGTTTTTGCGGGCGCAAAAAGGAGCCATGGTATTTGGTGGGTCGTCGGAGGGCGGTTTACAAGGCTCAGACCGGCAACGATGCACAACGGCCTTGCGACCAGGTTGCATTGAATGGATACGTTTTCCTATTACTCACGGCGGTATTGTGTCACAAGGCAGGAAAAAAGGCACGACTTGTCTTTGCATTTATTTCGCTTTGGCTTTTCTTAGGACAGTGGTTTTTTTATACTGTGTGCGATATTGTATCTCGCACATAGCCTTTGGGTTCAGCCGGGCGGCGTTTGGCTTTGGGTCGGTGCATGTCAGATCGCGATGCACGAACCCCATGCGTGGGCGAGGCATACTCGTACACATGGCATTGCAGCACTTGTTGAAATAGGTCCGATTGCTGGCCGGGATTCTCATATCTTCTCATTACGATGACGACACGTATATATGCAGGTAGCTTCACGGCACAGAAATGCATGCTGGTACCCACTCGACTCACCCAATTCTCAACGCAGCTTCGCAGGGAACGCATGGCTTAACAGGCGAGTACGATCACGATCTACCTCGGTGAAAGGGTGAGTGAGCTTTAGCGCAGCGTTGGTGCACTGTACATGGTAACTTTAGAGTAAGCACCACCCGTGCCACAGCATCTAGACTTCTCCACCATCCAGCGGGGACGTTCTTCCTCCAATCCGCGTACCAGCAATCAAATTCTCTAGCGAGCCTCCTTCGCGACTTCGTTGGAGCGGACTTGTCGCCTGGCGTTGATGTGGGATTCTTGACTCGCTGGCACAGCATGCAGCCACTTCTCAGAAGTTTAGTGCTCACAATTAGGAACGACATTTTTACTTGCGCCGTCGGAAGCTACGACGAGCGTGACAAGCCGTTAGGCAGATCGTCCCAGGGTACCAGGTTTTGGACACGGCAGTGCGTGGGGGGTGTTATTATCGCACATCTCTCTCATCGCGGCTTGAACAGCGTCTACGGATACGTTCGTCTGGCCCAAACGCGCGGCCGGCATACTTTCCCCAGCAGCACAATGACGAAAGTTGCAACCAGCGTTGCGGGAACAATTGGAAAGCAGGACTTTACGGCATAGAATCGGGCCTTTTTCCCTTCAAACTTTGACGATCTGAAATGCAACCCTCACGCTTTTCGGCCAGAGTTGGGGGCTTACAATCCGACTGATCCGGTGGAGAGGTCGAAATACAGCCTGATTCGAGGATAACACTCCGTCGGTACCTGGCACTTGGTGTCTGAATGGATGAACAAGAAGAGAACGATGCTACTGCACAGCTTTGAAACGATATTACTTTCTTTCCTGGTTCAGCATAGGGCCGAAGCCGTGAAGTCGTGTGTGACGTTGCACCCATGGCGTGACGCCTATCCGCGTGGTTATTTCAGACGTCGCAGATGGAAGAGGGTATACGTAGTCATCTACGCAAGTTGAAGTCTGAGAGAGTGGCAATTCAGGCGCCCTCTTCGTCACTTAACCCATCCTTTCCCACCCCTTCCTATAACCACATGATCCCAGAAGGCCCCCAGCGATAAGCCTGGACAAAGCCAGGGTGATTGATATCAGTCGTCCATGGACGTCAGATTCTGGAGCCAATAGGCTGTCCATTGCACGGTAGATGGGATTCAGATTATCTCCGAGATCACCCACCGATCTACTTTCTATTTGGTCGCCTGGTGATGCATGTTCACCTTGACGGCATGATCGCCTTGACGGTATATGCCGGGCCTGGAAAGGTATCCCGCAAGTGCCATTCACCCGGATAAGGGTACATGTCCGACCTTGAAATATGTACTTGTACGACTCGCCATTAACCACAAAAGCCATGAACGCCTACTCATGCGGTGCCTGCATATGCGAGCTGCACAGAATCACTCTTCTTCCAGATGATGCTGGTGAAATCGGCAGATTGCCGGTTGCATCACTGGTTTCGCGGCATACAGAGGTCTCGGCCTACACCGTTGTTTGCGAGTAGTCTCACACCGATGTAAGCGTAGCTAGCTCGCCCCCCCAGCCCACGAGGCGAAGACGCGCGCGTGGCAGTTGACGCAAGCCATCAACTATGTATGACCCGTCTAGTCGGTGTAGGAAAAACGTGATTAATTGTCCATGCGAACTAGATGTCCGGAAAGGGTCATATGCAGCCTTGTTGGCTGACGTCTTCCAACGGACCTGCAGCTGACACGATGAACGAGGTTGTGTCAGCATTCCATAATACCAGCGCGTGGCTTTCAGTCGGCTTCGATGGCCGCCCAAGACGACTGTCAGATAGAAAGTGGAGTAGTCTAGGATGGAGCTTGTCGTCGTGGTTGATCAGACAGCGGCAGGAGGCGATATCATCTGGAGTGTATGTAAAGTATCTGCCGTGCAAAAACTGCGTAATGGCCAAGGGAAGGGGGGAGGGGGGGTTGATATGTGCGTAATGGCGATCATATGAGCCACGATACCGTTGCAACGTACGATGGCGTCGCAAGTGAATGCTGCCAATATTCGTGGAACGGCCCTGCCACTCATTTGTCCAACCCTCCAACTTCTGGGACTAGTCCATCCGTCCTCGCATTTCTTCGCTTTGACTGGCCGAGACTCTTGGAATGGAGGCTGCTGCTGCTGCTGCTGCTCGGAAGACTAGCCCCGCCCAATAGCACAAAGATAAGATGCACGATCGGAAAAAAGGGTAATTGCAACAACGCAAATGCAGGGGGCAGTTGTCAACTGCAAAAAAACACCGAGGCTTTTTCTTGGTCCCTTGCGCCCCCAGGTGGATACCAATCTTTCTAGGCATCGAACAAATCCTCCCGCTGCCGCTACGATTGCGCAAACTTTATTGACGGCCCACTTGTGGCCGAGAGTTGGAGTGTGAGATTTCGACCAGCGATGTCGAGTTTGCCGTTTGCAATCGGGCCGCAAGACTCAGCCAGCCCCTCGCTCAGGAGGTCGCCCCGGACCTTTATCGTCCACACGGCCTTACCTATGTCACGCAGTGTCCTTAGGTATATATCGTTCATTCACTGAATCAGTAGCCGTTTGGTAGTCGCTCCTCTTGTCCAACGTTTGATGCTCTTGCCCACGGCTAAGATTTTGACCATTCTTGTCCTTGACAGCCAGTTGGGAGACGCAACGGCACCACTCAATGCGACAGTCCCTTGGCCAAGCAAAAAGATTGTCTGTATTCTGCAGTACGTCGACAGACATGACGTTCAAACAGCTCATTGGAGGCCTCGATGCTTCATTTTGCGCGGTCATATTGCATTTGCACAAGGATGCAGATCGCGCAGGAGTCCACTACCCAAGATTGGCAGGTTGAACGGCGTGTGGCTACGCGAGCTGGGGCCCTTCCCGCCTCCAGCTTTGAACAGTTCAGCGAAGTTGAACCCTTCGTCGACCGTCAGCAGTGGCTAGACTTGTCCAGAAACAATACTTGTTCGCACTGTAGGCTACTAACTTTGCACGAGCCGGTGCGACCGATGCTGGGAGTTTGGGACAACACAGCTGCGAATCTTCCGTCCGTCCAAAGCAATATGGGTCTGGCAGAGTCCGGCCAAGCCCCTGCATGCAGGTCGGTTGGCAAGCGAGGCGGCGTGTTTGAACATCGTCGTATGTCGCGTGAAAGAATCTCCGCGCGCTGGCATGTGAGCGAAGGATTGGACTCACGCACGCCTCTCCTTCGCGGACGACTGATGATGAACATTTGACCAGAAACCCGTAGCCATCGAGTCACTAGAGAAGATGGAGCCAGCGCCTATGCAGGGCAGACCGGAACCAGCTGCTGCTCCGCCTAAACCGAAAGAAGAAGACACGACGCTTGCCACATCGCTCCGCAGGGACTCTACAAGCACATCCCCCAGCGACAACCACGGAATCTCCCTGCGGGAAGTTGACCCTGTTTCTGTGCGATTAGAGCATCTCAAAGTCTCAGTCGATGAGTCGCCAAATGCCTTTTCTCGAGCCTTTTCCAAGCAAAAGCAGTCCCCACGTCACAGCCATGTCAAGACTATTCTTGACGATATATCGGCGGACATGCCATCTGGGAGCCTCACAGCCATCATAGGGGGAAGTGGAAGCGGAAAGACGTCATTACTCAACTCTATGAGCGGGCGCTTGGCAATGGGAAATCGACTTGCTACCTCGGGCCGGACGCTTTTCAATGGTAGCGAGGATGCATCGCGCATCAGAAGCGCATATGTTATCCAACAAGACATTCTCCTGCCGACGTTGACCGTTAGAGAGACCCTGACTTACGCTGCCCAACTGCGACTACCCTCTTCTGTCGACGATAAAGAGAGGAAGCAGCTTGTCGAAGAAGTCATCTTGGAGCTAAGCCTAAAAGAAGCTGCAGACACGAGGATCGGGAACCATGTGCACAAGGGCTGTAGTGGCGGAGAGAAGAGGAGGACAAGTATTGGCGTCCAGCTTTTGTCGAATCCGTCTCTCTTATGGCTTGACGAGCCAACCACCGGACTAGACTCGACAAGTGCCTTTCAGGTGATCAAGACCCTTCAAAACCTCGCTCACAATGGACGCACCATTATTGTTACCATCCATCAACCGCGTTCTGAGATCTGGGATCTTTTCGACAATGTCGTCCTTCTGTCTCGGGGTAGTCCTGCGTATGCTGGCAGCGCCAAAGACTGTCTTCCATACTTTGCGAAGCTCGGTCACGAAATGCCTCCGTTTACTAATCCAGCCGAATATTTTATCGACGTTGTCAGTGTCGATAACCGGAGTGTGGAAGCAGAGAAGGCGGCTCAGGACCGTGTCGGTCGCGTGATAGAGGCGTGGAGATTGCATTGCAGTAATACCCTTCAGGAAAAGCAAGAAACAACCGCCCCAGCCACGACTGTAACGAAGAGTGAACCGAAGAAGGAACGTGCTACTCAAACGTCACTCATACAGCAGACTCGCGTACTTACTGCACGAACATGGACCGTGACAATTCGCGATCCTATGGGTAAGAAATTCGACATAAAGGCTACGGCTGGAGTCTACGCTAACCTGTTAATCTTCAGGCATGTTTGGAAGTCTCGTTGAAGCTATCGGCATGGCGGTCATCACAGGATGGATCTTTTTGCAACTCGATGGCTCACTATCTGGCATACGATCTCGACAGGGAGCCCTGTACAACGCAGCCGCGCTTCAAGGCTACCTTATCCTACTCTACGAGACATACCGGCTCACAACCGACATTCAGCTTTTTGACGAAGAAGCGCGACAAGGTGTAGTCAGTATACCAGCCTTTCTCATCTCGAGACGACTGGCTCGCATCTTGATCGAGGATATTCCAGTACCTCTCATCTTCTCGTTGATCTATTACTTCTTCTGCGGCTTTCGTGCCGACGGAGCCCAGTTCATCACGTTCTTCGGTATCATACTGCTACATCAGTACATCGCCGTGTGCTTCGCTATGACTTGTGTCGCTTGCTCGAGACACTTCGCTGGAGCGAGTCTGGTAGCTAATTTAGCATATACCTTACAGTCGATGGCATGTGGCTACTTCATTCAGTCCAACACGATTCCCATCTACGTACGCTGGACAAAGTGGACAGCCTATGTCTTCTACGCTTTTGGAGCGTTATGCGCCAATGAGTTCACGGGCTCATTCTACAACTGCCCCTTCGAGGGCGGGCGATCAAATCCAGCCTGCAAAGAATATGACGGTGACTTTATCATGGACTCCCTTGGTTTTCCAGACAACTGGGTTTGGAGGCCGATACTTGCGCTTCTTGGATTCGCTATTGCCTTCTACATCGGCGCAGGAGTATTGCTCAAGTTCTGGAACGCCGAGATTGTTATGGCTCGTGCCAGACCGTCCAACATGGACGCCTCAGCCGGTAAAGAGAAGATGAGCGAGCGTGTGGCGGATACCGTTAGAACGATTGACATACGGTTGGAGGGTTATGGAATGGATGTTGAAAAACGCTCATTTCGGAAGCGCTGGACGAAGACTATTCTCAAGCCGCTTACCGCCGACTTTTTCCCTGGATCGTTGAACGTCATCATGGGGCCCTCGGGTTCTGGAAAGACATCACTGCTGAATAGCATGGCGATGAGACTCAAAGATGATTCAGCGACGCGGTACAAGCAGTATGGCTCCATGAGCTACAATGGCCTGATCCCAGCCCAAGAAGTCGTTCACTCGATCTGTTCGTTCGTCACACAGGATGACGATGCACTACTGGCGTCATTGACAGTGCGCGAGACGCTTCGTTATGCAGCTGGCCTGCGACTCCCGAAATGGATGTCGAGAGAGCAGAAAGCCCAAAAAGCCGAGGAAATTTTGATGAAGATGGGCCTCAAAGACTGCGCAGACAACCTCATTGGTAACGACATTATCAAAGGTATCAGTGGTGGCGAAAAGCGCCGAGTTACGATTGCTGTTCAGATCCTCACTGAGCCACGCGTCCTATTGCTCGATGAGCCATTATCAGGATTGGACGCATTTACGGCACTCTCTATCATGGACGTACTCCGTGGTCTAGCGCAAGAAGGCCGCACACTCGTAGTCACGATTCACCAACCGCGCAGCGACCTCTTTGCTCATTTCGGTAACATTCTACTGCTTGCTCGCGGCGGACATCCCATTTATGCCGGTCCTGCCGACAGCATGTTGACCCATTTCGCCAATCTCGGCCACGAATGCCCGCGTCACGTAAATCCAGCTGACTTTGCGCTCGATCTGATTACTGTTGACCTTCAGCACGAGAGACGCGAGGCGGCCAGTCGGAAGAAAGTACGCAAGTTGGTCGAGTCGTGGAACGCCAGTGTCTACCCTGTCGTTCGAATTGGGGCAATAACAACGCCGGCAGAACTAGGTAGTATGGCACGAGAGCCATCATCTTTTGCTTCAGCATACTCAATTCTGATTCGGCGTGCGACAAAGAACATGTTTCGACAGCCGGACATTCTGATTGCGCGCGTCATGCAAGTCGTGGGATTGGGTATTGTGCTTGCGCTCTATTTTGCGCCACTCAAGACTGACTACTTCTCCGTGCAAAACAGGCTTGGATTCCTGGTGGAAATCGCACCGCTTTACTTTGTTGGCAGTATGTAAACCTCGTCATCATTTCCTTTGCCATGCTAATCACAAACAGTGCTCAACAACATCGCTGTTTATCCCACCGAGAGAGACGTCTTCTACCGAGACTACGACGATCGCATCTACGGTGTTGAAGCCTTCTTTCTCACCTACATCTCCATCACCACCCCATTCGAGATTATAAGTTGCCTAGTCTTCTCTGTGCTTGCCGTTTTCGCTGTCGGCCTAGAACGCAATGTGCAAACGTACTTTATTATTACCTTCAACGCCTTCTGCATCACCAGCTGTGGCGAGAGTCTCGGAATCGCTTTCAACACACTCTTCACACACACCGGCTTCTCGGTAAACTGCATGTCGGTCTTCCTGAGTGTGGCGCAGGTCATGGGTGGTGTGCTGTCCCTCGACGTTCCAGACTTCCTGCAGGCTTGGAACCATCTTTCACCTGTGAAATGGGCGGTTGGTAATATGGCGCCGTATACGCTACGTGGTCTCAAATTCACATGCGAAGACTGGCAGAGGGTCAACGGACAGTGTCCCATCCAGACTGGAGAGCAGGTGCTTGACTTGTACAAACTGAACAAGAACCCGGAGATGAACCTGATGGCTTTGGGCATTTGTGCTATCGTGTATCGGTTCCTGGCGTATGTCGTACTTAAGATGGTCAAGGAGCAGTGGCTAGGTCGGCTATGGAGAATTCTGGGTGGTGGGAAGAAGAAACAGACGACCCAGGCACCTCAGGCAGAATAGTTAGCAGGCTCTCATGTGTCACGAGAAGTAGCCAATGTCTCCAGTATTTTGTACATATAGAAACTAACAAGATTTCCAACAAAACTTTCGCCATGGTCTTTCGTTGACAGTTGGCAAAGGCAGGTAATCCCCTCCGAAACCGTCGAGAAGAAAGGAAAGAGCTCGACCAAGGCACAAGCTGAAAAAGTCCTTGGATACAAAAGAGCTATTTCGCGACTAAACAATGCAACCAACCTGATTAGGACCTAAATACGGTGGCCCCAAAGATGAAGAGAGTTACCGTTCTGCCTGTTTCTCGTGTTGTCCCAACCAGCATCTTTCATAGTCAACACCCTAGAAACAGCATCGTTATACTTGAATGTCTGGCCCTTCTCCCACATCCCATTGCCCAGCTCGATACACTCAGTAACCGCGCAATTCTCCAACTCATCCGCGGGTGTACCATCATTGCAGATCTGAATGAGGCGATTGAGACCCGTAGTACTAGCTGCAGCGAGCGGCTCGACACCAAGCTGCGAACCAGGAGAAAGCCAAGGGCAGATATTTCCCGTGATGCGCATGAAGATGGTGTGTTCAGCCGACTCCACCAGCATAACACCTGCCGGGATACCACCGGCGATCTGACCAACGTCTTGCTGCTCAGGTTGAGCCGGGTGACCGTGGTTGCCGTCGTGGAACATGGGTGCTGGACGGAAGTGTTGCGAACCTGCCATACCCGGGCCCATCACGCCTGGCATCATACCAGGCATCATTCCACCGACACCAACTCCTCCCATGGCAGGGACGTTGCCGAACGCGAGACCACCTCCAGCCCACAGCGGTGCTGCAGGCGCGAAAGGAGGGATTACTCCAGCGATGGCGCCGGGAGGGGGTGGAGGGAATGGCACGCCGTTGGCGTGCATACCAAAGCCTATACCGTGATGAGCACCCGGAAGAAAGTTGCCCGCGCGGATAGGAGCGAGCGGTCCGCCGCCAGGACCCATGCACCCGCCCATCATGCCGCCCATCATAAACGGGTCCACGACGCCGACGGGTGGAAAGACGGGTGGAAACGCACCTATACCCACACCACCGAATGGTGGAATGATGCCGAAGGCTGGGCCACCGATGCCGATGGGGAGGGGAGGGCCGTAGACCGGGGCGTGTTGTTGTTCTACGACGACTTGGGCGCCTCCTGCACCTGCACCTGCACCTGCAGCTGGATGAGGTGCTTGGGGTGCTTGACCGGCGTTGATAGGAGGTGGTGGAGGTTCGCGGTTGATGTTGGGGTTGTTGCCAACGTTTGCGAGCCAAGGTTGACCGAAGGGAGGGCCAGCAGCCATGGATTAGGAGCAAAGAAGAAGTAGGGGGAAGACAATAAAGGTTCACGGTTGGTCTCGGAGCAAACTAGCGGAGCTGGCAGACACTGTGACTTTGATATGGTAACCCTGGTAGGTACTAAAAGCGGATGTGGAATGAGTAAGAGGATGAGGAAAGGATAGTTGTGTTTTTAGGTCGGCCATTTATATGTATAACCCAGTGCTGAGGCTGCGTTCGGTAGGCGTGTGATACGTGAAGATGGAAGTGTTGGATGCTACGAACAGCCGAGAGTTCACATAGTCTCGCCGTGGTTGAATGTACTCTTCAACAGGAGTGATAATGTGATGAGGATGAAGTTATGTTTGAATGGCGAACACGTCAATGACCCGGCGTGGACCATCTTGCGCAAACCAAAATTCGAGATACAACCGTATGTACGTATTGTTCTTGCGAACTGGGCTCGTGACGGAAAGGGACCACTGTGGATGTTAGCAGAATATCATTACATGTCACGTACGGAGATTTTGTGGTACGGAATCTGCGGTAGGAACGGGCGGAATGACAGTGTGGTTGCAGGCAAGAATCCAAGTTGGGTGATAGGCGTTTGACTTTGCATTCACAACGTGTTGTTCCTGTTGGAGTGAGAGTAGATGGAAATGATGGAAAAGCAAAGTAGCAAGCAAGTTGGGGGAGGGGAAGCAGTATGCGCAAAACTAATGCCATGGATACTGTTGCAAAGAATTTGGAGAAGAGCAAACTTGGAGATGAGACGGTTGGCGGCCTGTCCTGTGGGTTCGTAGTGCCCAGTTGATTGGGAGCAACTTGGTACAATCAGAAGCGGGGTACAGCACGTGATCTCGTTGCATCTCGCGCCACCTTGGGCAGGCGTCTAGTACTAACCTGGAAAGTCCTCGCGACCATCTGCACGGAAGATACGGCAGATCCACCTTCTTATCATATCGAATGCTGTGTTAGGTAACATTACAATGCTGGGCGATCGGGGCGCTACAAGTCATTCCCTTTAGAGCCCACTTCTTCCACCATTCATCTCTAAACTTGGAAGTATATTCACTATCTTCCGTTCGTCCATATATCGACACAATGTCTACAGACATCGCCTCTGATCCAAGTCCGCGGAGCGAGAAACCAGTGCCATCGCACCCTCTTGCCCCGCTATCGGCATCAGAACTTCAGAATGCTGCGGCAATCGTCAAGGCTTCGTGGCCTGCGCACACAGAGCTGCACTTCAAGGTCGTGACGCTGCAAGAAGCACCAAAGGTTGAAGTATTGAAGTATTTGGAAGCTGAGCATAGCGGCAAGCCAGTCCCTTGTATTTCAAGAAAGGCCTTCGTCAACTACTACATGCGCAACACTGTATGTATATAAGGTTTCGTACAGAAGGTACAGGGCTGACTAGTCGGTAGAGCAAATTTCATGAGGCTGTTGTTGACTTGACTTCAGGCCGTGTGGATTCCAACATCCTTCTCGGGCCTTTCGTCCATGCTAACGGAGATGGCGACGAGATAGTCGAAATCGAGAAACTTGTCCTAGCGGATGAGAAGGTGCAAGCGGAGATAGCCAAGCTCGAACTCCCCGAAGGCACAGTAGTAATCTGTGATCCCTGGATCTACGGCTCCGATGGTGTCGGAGACGAAGACAGACTGTACCAGTGCTTCCTGTATCTCCGGGATCCTATGAACTCATCGGAAGCCGACTCTAACCACTACGCAATGCCGCTTCCAATCTCACCCGTTGTGAGCACAGAAAGCATGCACATCATTCGGGTTGACTTGCTACCGACTGGTGCAGACAATACCATCAAACCAATTGAGAAGTACAAGATTCAACCGCCCAACGAGTATATCCCCGAGGCCCAAACCCTGCGGACGGACCTGAAGCCGCTTAATGTTGTTCAACCCGAGGGCGCGAGCTTCCAAGTGGAACAGCAGGGTACATCAAGCGTCATCTCTTGGCAGAAATGGAACTTCCGGGTTGGTTTCAACCAGCGCGAGGGTATGGTGCTATACGACGTCCGCTACGACAACCGCAGTTTGTTCTACCGATTGAGCTTGAGCGACATGAATATCCCGTACGCTGACCCGCGTCATCCGTTCCACAAGAAGAGTGCCTTTGACTTGGGCGATGTTGGTGCCGGTCTCATGGCGAACAACCTGAAGCTAGGCTGCGACTGCCTGGGCTCCATCTACTATCTGAGCTCCGTACTAGCCGACGACAAGGGCGGGGTGGTTGAAATGCCCAACGTCGTCTGTGTCCACGAGCAAGATGCTGGAATCGGTTTCAAGCACACCAACTACCGAACTGGCCGTGCAGTCGTCGCTCGAAACCGCGAACTAGTACTCCAGAGTATCATTACCGTAAGCAATTACGAGTATATCCTAGCCTTCATCTTCAACCAGGCCGGAGAGGTCGACTATGAGATCAGAGCCACTGGTATATTGAGTACACAGCCTATTGATGAGGGCGTAGAAGTGCCCTTTGGCACGGTTGTGCATGCCGGTGTGCTTACTGTACACCATCAGCACATTTTTTCGTTGCGCGTCGACCCCATGATCGACGGCTACGACAACCGTCTTGTGTACGATGAAGCGTTCGCGATGCCGCGCTCGGACTGGAATCCCCACGGCACCGGCTACTACGTGCAAGAGACGGTGGTAGAGAAGTCTGGTGGTTATGACATTGCGTACGAAAACAATCGCACCTTCAAGATCCAGAATGCGAATGTGCGAAACCCTGTCAACGGAAAGCCAGTTGCGTACAAGATCCAAGCACCACCTTTCCAGAAGATCTTGTCGGACAAGGACTCATTCAACTACAAGCGCGCCGAGTTCTCCGACCACAACATCTACGTCGTCAAGCACAAGGACGGCGAGCTGTATGCAGGCGGGAGATATACTAATCAGTCTCGTGGCGGCGAAGGAGTACGGTCATGGGCGGAGAGGAATGACAACGTCAAGGACACGGACTTTGTGGTCTATATCCAAGCAGGCATCAATCACGTTCCTCGGATCGAAGATTTCCCAGTCATGTGAGTTTCGCCGGTGATGTCTGTACAAGCAACAAGAATACTAACGATTCCCAGGCCGTGCGAGATTATCAAGATTCACATGAAGCCAGTCAACTTTTTCGACAAGAATCCCGCGCTGGATGTGCCACCGAGTGAGCAGGCGTTCAACAAGAGTAGCTTGCTGAGCGAACAGCACCAGCAGCCGAGTGTGACTGCGGCGACTGGTGAGGATGGTCAGTGTTGTGCGCCAAAGACGGCGAAGTTGTAGAATAAAAGTGAATGCGATTTGTTGAAAACAAGGTTTGGCATGCTGAGTGCGTTGTAGTTGGGAGTGTCGAGTCGCGCCAAGCCGTTTGCGCTACCTAGCCATGGACCAAAGCTCACGTCCTCGCGGAAGCCTCAAAGAAACACTCCACACACACTCGATCCTTCCACAACATCTCCACGCTCTTTTCCTGTCGCCCAACAAACACGCAGCTCCTGCCGTAGAATCACATCTCAACAGCCATGGCGCCCAACGACAAAGCGGGCAGGGTCGTTTTCATCGGCAACATTCCCTACGGTATGCGACTATTCAGCTGTCAGGCGCACGCGCAGAGCTAACGTATTCAACCAGGCGGAACCGAAGAGCTCATCATCGAAACCCTCGGCCGCGTCGGACAGGTTCTCAATTTTCGCTTGGTGTACGACAAGGAAACAGGGCGCCCCAAAGGCTTTGGCTTCGCAGAGTTCGCCGACGCCGATGCTGCAGCGTCGGCGGTGCGCAACCTCAACGACTACGACTTGATGGGAAGGAAGCTGAGGGTCGACTGGTCCAACGAGAGCGGCTCCGGCGACAACGCGCCTTCGAGCCGCGACCAGAACGCGCAACCAAACATGGGCATGAACGGCCAACAGCCAGCACAGCCAGCAGGACCAGCGCCGGCGCAGTCACTGAGTAGTCTGGGCCCTCTGCCACCGGGCGTCGAGCTGCCACCCAACCTCAGCTGTCCCGATGCGATTTCGCGCACGCTCTCTACACTGCCTCCAGATCAGCTCCTCGACATCCTCTCACAGATGAAAGGCCTCGTCATGACGGACCCCGCAAAGGCGACGGAGCTGCTGCGACAGGCACCTCAGCTGGCTTATGCCATTTTCCAGTCGCTGCTGCTCCTCCAGCTGGTTGACCCGCAAATCCTGACCTCGCTTGTGGAGACATCGGCGGCGCCTGCCCCAGTTGCGCCGGCTCCACCGGTTCAGCAAGCCCAGCAACCACCACCGCAAGTTGCGCGACCACCTGCAACTTACCCCGGATATCCACCACAAGTCGCGCCTACACCTCCTCAACCTCAGGCGCCCGTGCCGCAGCCGTATGCGCAGCCTCCACAGCCTCCACAGCCTCCACAAGCACCCAGCCTGGACCAACAAGCGTTGTACGCCCAAGTCATGGCTCTGTCGCAGCAGCAGATTGACCAGTTGACGCCAGAGTACCGCGCGCAGATTCTGCAAATACGGCAGATGTTAATGGCGGGCGGACGGCCCTAGTTACGCCGGAAACGCTGGGGACTTTGCAAGAGACAGGAGCCTCGCGTTGATGTTGGTTTGAAGGACCGATTGTTTGACAAGCGGGGCACTGAGATGCTGGAACGCATACTCGTCCACGTAGGAAAGAGCACAACGCAGCTTGAACCCATCGCACGGTGCTTATTGGAAATCATGGAATATCCCGACCGCTGTGCAAGAGCGTACTGCTTAAAAGAGGACATGTTTGCACACGGGTTGTACAGTCTAGATGGTCTCCCAGAGGAAGAGGAAACCTGGGAACTGCTGGAACAGGATTTGTGTGGAGCGACGGAATCCGAATTCGACTCGGACGACTCGGGCTGTCGAGGCGATTCTGGGTTGGGCGTGCAGCAAGGTTGAGGGAGCTCGTAGGGTTGCACAATGTAGTCGTCGCGATGAGACGTGGACGTTCGCACAAGACGTGAATAATCAATAATGCAACCACGCGCGCCTTGCTTTTTGAGTGAATCCTTGTCGATGAGACTGGGCCATGTTTGGCTATCAAATTCGGGCTCAAGGATTTGCGCAGCCTAACCAACATGGAGCGTGGAACAAGCACGATGGACGACAGGTGGTCTTGAGACGTGCAGCCACATCACTCAGGATCAAACACGTTCTCCATGACAGCCGACAGCCGACAGCCGACAGCCAGACAGCCAGACAGCCAGACAGAACAGCCCCGGAAGAAGCCCCGGTAAAGATGTGCGTTTGCCATCGGGCAGCCATTGGCCCAGCCTCGCCTCGAAGCTGTGTGGATGGAGCTAGGCGCTGCCGCCAACTCACTCGGTTGCTGGGGCTTACGTCCCAGACGGAGCACTTCAGCTGCTCTCTGCACCACACCAATCTTTGCGATTAGCACCGCGAGAGGCTGCTTTGGTTGTCCTTGGGGGCATTGCGCGCTTTGTTTCCTAGCTCTTCTGCATCGGAAGCCTGTACTATATCATCACGACATGACGATTTGAACGATTCCCCATCACCTGCGACTCTCTGCAGCGATATACCCAGCACATCCCACCAAGAGACCCGTCTCATTTGCGCCCGACCCATTGCCAGCACTTGACTGTAATAACAACGCACCCGCGCCCCCTGCGCCCCCCGCGCCACCTCCAGCATCCCCTCCCGCATCATGTGGAGCAGATTGACTGGTAGCTCTGCTGCCTCCAACAGCACCAAGGACGAAGAAAGTCGCCGTCGCCGTACTAGCGACTCGACGCGTTCCAAGCGCGACCGAGACCCAGACGCCCGCTCAGTCGTGTCGTCGTCGACCGCCCGCAAGCCCTCGAGCTCCAGACGCGACACTGCGCCGTCCTCGTCCTCGATTGCCTCCTTCACCACTGCCTTTGACGAGATGCCGCGCTCACGGGCCACAACAGACAACACCACCAGCCGTCCCTACGACGATGACAAGCGGCGCGAACATCGCCGCAGCAGCTACGCCGAGTCGTCCAGCTCCACACTGCGCGACGACAAGGACCGCAACAAGGGCAAGGACAGGAAGCTTGAGAAGCGCCGTTCGACTCGCTCAGTGCGCTCCGGAAGCCTGTCGTCGCAAACTGGCGCCGGCTACAGGGGCGACATTGTCGACAGCCCCAAGCCAGTCCAGCGCAGCTTCAGCGGCCAGGTTGGCAGCGACGGCTTCTCGCAGTTCCCGGGACAGGCAGGAGCGCCCATGATGTCCGGCGCTCTGCCAGTAGGAAGCCACCACCACCACCACCACCACCCCGAAGACATGTCCAGTCACGTGCAGAGCCAGTTCCCTGGCCAGGACCCGGCGCAGTACACTTCGAGTGCGCTGCCGGGTCGTCCTCCTCTAGGCGCGGCTGCCGACTTCTACAACGACCAGGGCCAGTCTGTTCATCAGCAGCCTGGCGTGAGGCCCCAGCCGCCCTCGGTCATCATAGGACAGGATACCCCCCATCTCATGTCTGCCTCTGCGCAGCCCAACCCCGTTGCCGACACCGGATCAGGCGCCGCCGCCGACTTCTACGGGCCCGGCACGCATGCTCCTTCATCCAAACCTCCAAGACCATCGAGCTCATCTATGCCCGGTGCCTTTGTCGACGACAACGCTCCGGCGCCCCAGAAACCACCGCGACCTGCTTCTTCATCGAGACCCGACAAGCCAAGCACCTTTGGCCCAGCTGCTACCATGGCTGGCGGAGCTGCCCTTGGATATGCCATGGGCCACAGCTCGTCTAGTCAGGAACACTCTACCAGCTACAGCTCGGCCAATGTTCGTCCTTCTACATCTTACACTTCTTATACTAATAATACTACCCCGCCTGCTCCGGCTTCCACGTCCACGTACAACATGTACGCCCCGGGCCCTAATTCTTCTAATCCCGCTGCCAACAACAGCAGCTACCCCCCACCCTACCCTGCAGCCGCCGCCCCTACGGTGCCGAAGGCCCGCCTCCCCCAAAGCCACCTCGGCCAGCCAAGCCAGAGAAGCACTCGTCTGGCAGTATTGATGGACTCTATGCTGCTGGTGCTGCACGACTGGCGGCTTATGGCTTAAACCAACATAATTCACACTCCTACTCCCACACCAACTCCAACTCACACTCGCATACCGCCTCACATCATTACTCTTCAACGCACGCACCCAATGGGCATCAGTACAATGGTCTTTCACACAATCCATACAACTCGGGCGGCATGGCCCAGCAGCATCAGCACACGGGGCCTGTTTCCAAGTTTGTCGACTGGTGGAAGGACTACGAGGATGTGCAGAAGATGGAGGAGTACACCGAGTACATTGGAGTCTGCAAGGGTTGCTTTGATCCTCGCTCTTCTGTCTTGGACGCTCCACGCAAGCACCACTACTACAAGAGGCGATCCAACGAGTTCATGCGGCCATCTGGTGGCATTGAGAAACAATCGCGATATTCGCTCAAAGAGAAGAAGTCTCACAGCTCTTTCTCTTCAGGCGAGGAACGACGCAAGACAAAGAGCAGTGCCGCAGGCTGGGTAGCTGCAAGCCTGGGCGGCATTGGCCTGGCCAAGGCTGGAAAGGCTGTTTGGAACGCCGGTCGCGATGACTTTGACGACACCTACAGCATCAAGTCTGGACGCTCAAGAGTCTCACGGCACAGCCGCAGCCGATCGCGGGACCGTAAGAGTTATAGCTATGGTAGCTCTGGCATTCGTCATAGGAGCCATTCTGGCGATCGCATGTCCGTCATGTCTGTGGGTGTTACAAGTGACAAGAAGGACCGCAAGGACTACAAGATTCGCCGCCATTCCCGATCAAGCTCGAATTCAAGCAACAACTCCGGACGTGGGAAGACTGGCTTAATCGGCACTGCTATCGGCGCAGGTCTCGCAGGAGCCGCCCTCGGAGCAGCGGCCACAAGGAAGAAGCAACACAGCCGATCCAGGTCGCCTAAGAGGGTTCAAGTACTACATAACCAGAGAGACATCAGTGACGATGAGCGTCGCAGGAGGAGATCCCACCAACTCCGGCGCAAAGCATCTCGAAGCTCAACATCCGGAGCCTCCGTCATCGAGATTGGCCAGACTCACGAGGCTCAGGGTGGCTTCCTTGGTGGTTTCTTCGCTGCACCTCCTCCAAAAGAGAAGAGTGTGAAAACCACAAGCCTAAAGAAGAAGAAAAAGGGCTTCTTCAACTTCAGCAATAACTCATCGTCTTCATCCGACTCCGAGATGGCATTCGGCACCGGTTACGTGAGGAGGACGCGCCGACGATCATCACCGAAGAGACGAAACTCGGATGAGCGATTGAAAGCCTCGCTGATTGGCCTTGGCGCTACCGCTGCTGCCATCACAGCTGCGAAGACTAGCAAAGGGAAACGTCACAATGAGGTTGTCGCTGTAAAGGAGAACCGACTTGGTCGCAA
Source organism: Alternaria sp. 'sect. Undifilum' (assembly GCA_024321975.1). Taxonomy (NCBI): domain Eukaryota; kingdom Fungi; phylum Ascomycota; class Dothideomycetes; order Pleosporales; family Pleosporaceae; genus Alternaria; species Alternaria sp. 'sect. Undifilum'. The sequence goes on along the minus strand of JAJJZI010000010.1, from coordinate 1,563,797 downwards.
GGCAAGCCAAACTTCACGACCCGGGTCGCGCTACGGAGACGACGAGTGGGAGGATCTGCCGGACGATGGGACCTCGGACTCCTCGAGTGACGGCGGTCTCGTTTACGGTGATTACGCCCTGAAGAAGACCAAGAGCAGCGAGTCAATCGGATCCAACGATTCAGGTACAAACAAATGGGGCTGGCGCTGGGGTTTTGGCAAGAAGAAGAGAAGGTCATCCAATAATCTCTACGACAACATCGCCAGTACATCACTTCTTGGATCTACTGCAGCCGGAGCCGCAGGAGCCTTGACCGGCGCAGCTGTTGGAGCTGCCCATGCACATCACGACAGCGAGTCTAGCAGCGCGCAAACACTGCAATCGGTCTACCCTGTTGCACCTCATGACCCCAATGCGTCTTTCGATGCACGCCGCACCAGCTCTATCGTCACTAACCAGCCTTTGGTCGCTTCAGGACCTGGTCCTATCCCAATCCAACACCCTCAACCAGTACAACAAGTCCCTGGGGCCATCTACTCAACGCAAGCGCCATCACAATCTGGTTACAATGCTCCGGCAGGGCCCCCAGTCTTCTCACAATCACCATATCCCCCGTACCCCACGCAATCTCAAGTGCAGAACATCATTTTTCAAAATCCTCAGCATCCTCAGTTCCGTCGAGCGAACTCTTCGCCCATTCAAAGCTCGTCCTGGAAGCGAGAAGCGGCTATGGCTGGACTAGCAGCGACTGCCGGAGCTGCCGTAGTCTCTGCACTGAAACACCCAGATCGTCCCCCCAGCCGTCCGCCGTCCGCAAATAGTAACGTACGCTTTAATCTAACACAAGAGCAAGCAGAGAAGGAGCTACGTGAGAGACGCAAGGAGCAAGAGCGACTAGACGAAGAAGCCAACCGTCGTCGAGAACAACAAAGAATAGACGACGAGGCGCGACGGGAAGAAGAAGACCGTGTTCGTGGAGAGCAGCAGCGACAGGATGAGGAGGCACGCCAAGAAGCAATCGCGCGACGTGAAGAAGAGGAACGCTTACGCAGAGAACAGCAACTGCGAGAAGACGAGGCTCGTAGAATCGAAGAAGACCGTCGGCAGGCATTGCTCCGCTTAGAGGAGACAGCACGTCAAGAACAGGAGCGCCGCCGCGACGAAGACGAACGACGTCAGCGGGAGCTGCAACGGCAGCAGGACGAGGCTCGCAAATTCATGGACATCGAACGCTTGGCCAGACTTGAGAACGAACGTCGTCGCGAACAACAAGAGGTTCAGGCACGCCAGGCTCGAGAAGCGGAAGATCGGGAGCGGCAGCAACGCATGGCTCAAATGGAGCATCAGCGTCAGCTTGCAGTTGAGGCCGCTGAAGCGGAGCGAAAGCGGAGAGAGCGACGTGAATCTCAGCAACAAGAAGCTGAGCGTATCGATGCCGCGAGACGCGAAGCTGAGATTCAAGAGGACATTGAGCGACGACGCAGGGAACGCGAAGCACAAGACTACACCGATCGATACGAGAGCGATCGAACGCGCAAGCTTGAACAGCAACCCACGGGTGATTCGATCGCTTCAACTGCCACTGTTGTACAGCGAAAGGAGCAGGAGCTGCAAGACCGTGAGCGCGAGGCTTTCAAGTCTGACAAGAAGTCTTCCGTTGCTGGCGCTGTAGCCGCCGGTGCCGCCGCAGCAATCGCAACCGCGGCGATCTCATCCTACAGGGACAAGGAGAAGGAGAGAGAGCGAGAGAAGGAGCGAGAGCGCGAGAAAAAGCGCGACCGCAAGCGTGAATCCTCATCCTCAAAGTCTTCATCCTCGAAGATTTCATCCTCGAAGAGCAGCAAGAAGCGAGAATCAACCAGCGTCAAGACCGTTGAGCCCAGCAAAATTGAACAGGACATTTTTGATGATGACATCTTCGATCCCAATATCTTCAAAAAGGACACTTCTCGACAAGAAGCTCGCGACGTCCTACGAGACTGGGAAGACAGGTACTCTGCCAAGCCGGTCTCCCAAGCCGAGTTTTTTGCACCGACAGAGCTTCTGGCCAACGACAATTTGCCCAAGGTCCATCCCGTAGACCCAAACGAGGGCGCTCCTGACCTCCCTGTATACCAGTCGTATGAAGACTACCCGATCAGCCAACCCAGAGTCCCACCATACCCCCCATCCTACTCTTTCACCGCCACCAGAGATGGCCGGCCTTCTCAACCGCAGCCACCACCTGTACCGTCGCTGAATCTCATCTTGCCTACACCCCCTGGTAGTCGCACGCCCTCTGTGCGCAGTGCATCTGCCCCTCCATCGCCAGCAATGGAGCCTATCAGGGAAACTAGACGCGAGCCAAGGGATGATGAATCGAACCGAGCAAGATCTAGGGTTAGCTGGGGCGAGAACCAGTTCCACCATTTCGACGTCCCTACTCCAGAATCTTCCCGCGAGCAATTCGTCTCTGATGGCGATCTCAAGTCGCGTGAACCGAAGCATCCGATCAATGAGGCCACAGTCGAGCGGGAGGCGCCTTATCCCGAGCAGACGACGTCTACCTACACGCCCTATCGCCCAGAGATGTCCACAGTATCTGAGAGCAAAGAGACCGCATCCAGTACGCAGTACATTGGTAACGAGGAGGAGGATTCCACATGGGACAGTGTCGTGGGTGCTGCTTCCAAAAAGAGCAAGAAGAAGGAGAGGAAGTCTGCAGCAGCGGCGGCGGCAGCAGCAGCTCTCACCACCGCAGCCGTGCTTTCCCGAGAAGAGCACGATGAGCGTGATTTGCGTGACTTCAGACGAGATGCCGCATCCACCTTAAGCAACCCCTTTTCCGATGCGAGCATGGCGCCTTCCACAATTGCTCCATCAATCCTTTCGGCAGCACCATCTTCTACCATCTCTCCATCTATCATCTCCGCTGTACCATCTACGAGCAGTGTTCAGACAGCATACTGGCAGCCTGAACCGGAGCGCGACGCATGGAGGACACCCCAGCAAGCTCCAGTGGGACCTGGTTTTGTGGAAGGAGAGATTCCTACACCGCCGGCGACGATGCATATGCCTGGTGGTTGGGACGACGTAGCCGAGTCTGAGGTTCCCGCGGAGGAGTCTAGGGCATCCTCGACGAAGAAGGACGAAAAGGGTAAGAAGAAGTCTAAGGATACTGATGAAAGTGTAGCTGTTCAGAATGCCTCTCGACGTGCGGAGGCAACACCCGCCATGGTTTCCGCACCAGTCAAGGAGAAGGAAGTCGAATCCGAGGTCAAGGCCAGCAAGAAGGACAAGAAGAAGAAGGTCAAGAAGGCATCGAAGCGAGCTAGTGTAGATACCTGGGAGATGAGTGAAGCTAGCCCACCAACAAGCCCGATCATGGAACGCGATCCCAGGGACATTGAGCCTCCCCAGCATCCTAGGGACATAGGGCCTTCCCGAGATCCCAGGGATATTGAGCCTTCCCGACCTGCTGAAACCTCACGCTTTGCCGAATCGTCTCACTACAACGACCGATCTCGATCCGCCGAATCACCACGCCTAGGAGAACCATTCCAAGAATCACCCAGCACTTCTCCGAAGAAAAATTCTCGTCAGGAGGAGAGAAGCGGCAGTAAAGCATCTACCGCTGCAATGGCCGGTGGTTTTGCTGCTCTGATGGGCATGGCTATGAATCAGGACCAGGACCGGATGGCCTCAGACCTCGAGCGTGCCAGGAAGAGTTTGGAGTCTACAGAGAAGCACAATCCTCGCGACTATCCTGTGTCTCCAACGAATGGCACACATGCACTCGACGAACATGAGAAAAACGTGACAATTCCAAGCTACGCCTTCGAGGGCATTGACGAGCTAGCCGATAAGACACCCAGGCCGAAGGCCCAGAAAAGACACAGCAGCGGAAAATGGTCACCTAGCATCAGTTCTCCTCTCAGGACCGAGACGAAATATGATGATTACATGGGCGCTCGTACTATTTCTGATCCTTCGAGGTATCAAACGATGGTTGAGGCTCCAAAATTTTCCACTGCATCGCCGTTCACAACGGCACCTGATCCCGCCAACACTCGCAACGTAACTGATTCTGGCTACTATGCTCCCGACGATATGCCACGCAGGACAAGCAACGAAAAGGAATCCGATGGATTCTCTCCCGCGGGCTCCAACGACAAGGAGAAGGAAAGGCACGTACGAGACGAACGCGACCGGGATGCCAATGACAGATACGATGATGATCTGGACGACAGGCCACGCAGGTACGATGATGATGATGACATTGGCTCAATCGCTTCTTTGAGCTACAAGTACGAGGACCCAGACCGCGAAGAGAGACGTCGTAGACGCCGGGAAGCCAAGTCCGAGACTCGTGAGAAGAGCCATGACCGTGGTTACGATCTTGAGGAGGGTGGTGAACGAAGGCGACGGCACCGCCGTCATGAGACTGACGAAGGCGCTGACGACTGGGACACGAAGTCTGCCATCTCCGACACCCGTTCAGAAGTTCATGGGGAGCGACGACGCAAACACAGGAGGCGGGAGAGTGAGAAGGACGTATCACCCGAGAGCAAGACTAGATCACGCTCGTCAGCAGCATCCGAACTGGGCGACTACGACGAGGATCGCAAGTCCTCGCGAAGGCGATCTAGACGAGACGATGACATGGTTTCTGTCGTCTCCTCTATCCCAGACCTAGACGAGGATCGTAGCTCAAGGAAAGAGAAGGAGAGACGCCCAAGTGGCTTCCTGGGCCTTTTCAGCAGCAAGTCTAGAGAGAACTTGGCCGAAGCTTCGAGCAAGTCGTCGAAATCAAAGGACGACGATGATGAAGAACGCAAACATCGTAGGCGGAAGCATCGCGGTTCCACGTACGGCTCAGACGATGATGACATGCGCTCCACGATCTCAAGCAGTAGTCGACGCGAGAAGAGGAGCAGTCGCAGTCGCAGCGAGAGAGGAGATGGAGACAGGATGGATGCTTATGACGATAAGGTACATCGCTCTTCTCATGTGCGATAGCACCGTGGTTCGCAATGTATTTAGAATGAATGTTGATGTTGTGTATATAGGATACTTTACACCCTCGAACCCCGCCCTCGCATGCCGATGAACAACAGGCCCCAGAACAGCAGTCTTTTTTAGGCGATCGGGCAGTGGCCACGGCCACTCCAATTCCACTGCCCGTAAGTGAGCCTGTCGATCAGGCCCATGAGGGTAGTGGCATAATCCCTGGTGATCGGCCCGAATTTCCCCTTTCGACATCGGACGATGCCCAACGCTTCACCGCCTCTAGAGACACCGACCGACCGCGAACACCACCCGAGCTGACGTTCGAAGACAGCCGCGCGCTACTCACCCGTCTTACAGGTCTGCAGCCTTGGCAGCTAGAGGCTTTCCCAGACGAGCTTCCTCCCCTGCCGCTGTCTAGGCCAGGTTCGCCAACCCGATCACCAGACGTCTCACGTCCTACAACAGCCATTTCGCAACGTCGGCTATCTTCTACTGCAGTTCCTATACGCTTTCGGAAGCCCATTGTCCCCTCCACCGCTGATCCCAGCTCGGCAACTGGTCCTCTTCCTGGCTCTTCACCAACTCGTTCTCGCCATGCCAAGACACACTCTACAGAGTTCAGAAACTCTCGCGAGTTTCGACCATTGTATCTGGTGGAACGCAACCGCAAAGCCGATGAGATCGACGAGGTATTGCCAGCACTTCCACCAAGCAGTGCCTCTTCAGTAGTCTCTGGCGCAGATTCAGAAGAAGAGTTCGAGTCCGCCGTAGAATCGCCTTATGAGAGCGCTGGACAGTCGTCTACTGACCCGTCCTTCGATCCTCTGAGTGCCGTATCCGACCTCATCTCGTCTCGCTATGGAGCGGAACCCCAGCATCCTGAGCTTGCACTTCGCGAGGTCGAAGAAGTTGAGGAATCTGGCCAAGCTACACCGAAAGCTTCCGACTACTTTACAGGCGCGCAGGAATCTTCGGCACAGTCTAGCGGTCCAAACTATGAATCGCTTACTGCGGCGCTCGAGCACGCCTGGGCACAGGAGCAGGATGAATCCACCGATGATGCTTTCATGTCAACCTTGACCTCTCCACAGCCGGAGACTCCTCTCGATGCAAGCGCTCCGCTCGAAGATAGGATGATGCGTGACGTGTCTACATCTCGTGAAGCTACTTCTGAGCCTTCGAATATTTCAGCAAGACTCCAAGATGCTGCTCTTGGCGCAGTAGTAGGAGGATTAACGGCAGTTGCGTTGCGAAAGCGCTCTCCTTCACCGACTGGGTCTGAGCATGGCGACGTCAAGGATAAGGCTTCGTCAGCCGTTGAGCCAAAGCAACCTGAACCCGAGATCAACGAAGCTTTTGTCGAACCATCGCCAAAGAGCAAGGGTAAAGGCAAGAAGGGTAAGAAGAGTAAGAACACTGTCGCCGCTGAGTCTTCTGTACCTACACCGACCGAAGAGAAAGTCGAGACTTCACCCGCCTTCAGCTACGCTCCGACATTTGTTGAAAACGAGAACGAATGGATCAAGAACAAGACTCGGTCTATCGTTACGGACGATGCAACGCTCATTGGTGAGCCGGTCAATACACCTACAGATACTAAGGACTTTCGACAGAAGGTTATGGATAATACTGCGCCAAGGGAAGAGCAGTCCACTGAGACCAGGCGCGCTACTTTTGATGACGTTCCTCAAGAAGCTGCGAGATCAATCGAATCTGTCGAGGAGGAAAAACGTGACCTTGAGCTACCAACCGATCGTGCCATCGAGACGACAACGATCTCGCAGGATGTGCCTGTTGAGTCCGTTACCTCCAAGTCTGCTGATGCCTCAATCGCCGAGCCAGTCGCTGAATCAGTCACTGCGCCAACCATCGAGGAGGAGGAGGAGGAGGAGGAGGAGGTCGCGACTACACCCAAGGCAAAGAAAGGGAAGAAGGGCAAGAAGGGTAAACGCAGTAGTAAGCAAGTCGAGCTCGAACCATCATCTCTACCCGGAGTTGCTACTCAAGATGACCAAATCTTGACTTCGTCAGAGTCGCAACAAGACACCATTGAACGCGAGATTCTCGAGTCATCTTTCGAACGCGCTGAGACGAAGGACAAGATCAATGTCATGGACTTCTTGGTTCAAGAAAATCCACCAGCCGCTTCGGCTGATGAAGTAGTCCCACAGGAGACAGCGCCTGTCCCCACCACTCCTGCGAACCCCGAAGAACCAAAGTCTGATGTCGCAGCCGGGCCTGCCACACCTGAGCTTCAAGTCCGGCCTAGCACAGCTGATGGTCCCGAACAAGCCAAGAGCAACGTCGAAGAACAACGTCGAGCCTCTGCCATCGAAGAACAATCGACAGGATCAGGCTGGGGTTCTGGCTTATGGGGTGCTCTTGGTTGGGGCAAGAAGAAGGCACCGTCGCCAACATCCTCGCCTCCGTCTTCACCGAAACCCCAATCTGCTGTCCTCGCCGCGCTAGCTGCTGCTAGAGAAGAGGCTAAGCGAAAGGGGCTACCGTCCCCGCCGATTGTGCCTGACAAGAAGGCCGCCAAAGCCGAGATCAGGCCTACTGTCTCCCGAAAGACTACCCAAGATGAGCCGTCGAAGCCACAGTTGCAGCTCGAGACCACCCGCGATCTCTTCCAAGAGGAACAAGCCTCCAGCGTTACACCTCACACTGCCTTTTTCACCGATGATGGGAAACCTTCTTTCGCATTCCCTCAGCCATCAGGGCCATCTCAAGAACATACTTCCGACACTCTCAAGGATGTCCCTGCTGTCGAAGAGAAGGCTACGAATCAATCTGAGGATGCTACGCCGTCTACTGCCTTCTTCACGGATGATGGAAAGCCATTTTTCACGTTCCCACCGGCGTCATCCACGCCTGCAGCTGAATCGATGGCAAAGCCTGAAGAAGCAATTGTTGCGAAGGAGGCAAAGAGCCCTGCTTACGTCTCTCCACGCAGTACCTTCTTCACTGATGACGGAAAACCATCCTTCACTTTCCCGACGATGGAATTCTCCCCTGCGGTCGAGTCGAACGTCACAACCAAGGAAATTTCCGTCGCAAAGGAGTCCACAGCCCCTGTGGATATCTCACCGCGCAGTACATTTTTCACGGATGATGGAAAGCCTTCCTTCTCGTTCCCTTCAGTGCCACCTGCTACTACAGAGCAAGCTCCGCCGACCGCGAAGGATACGGAAGTTCCGGAGGAACGAAAGCCATCTACTTTCGTTGCGCCTCGGAGCACCTTCTTTACGGATGATGGGAGGCCATCTTTGGCTTTCCCATCAGTCTCAACACCCGCTGAGCAGGCTGCCTCGATTGCTAGTGACCGGAAATTTGCAAAGGAACAAGACTCACCTGCGTTCGTTGCACCTCGAAGCACTTTCTTCACCGACGATGGAAAGCCATCGTTCGCTTTTCCATCAGTTTCTGCACCCACCGAGCTCTCGGCGTCGATTAGTAAAGACACCATCATTGAAGAGAAGGCTGCGGAGCCTTTGTCTCTTGCTCGAAATGCTCTATTTGTTGATGATAGAAAGCCCACCAGCACGCTTTCTGACTCGGTCCCGACAGACTCTGGTCGTTCTGCTTATGACCGAATCTCGCTTGAACCCAGCTCGTCGAAGAAAAAGATTATCAAGCCAAAGAAAAAGACGAAGAAGAGCAGTGTACAGGTTCCCGACCTCGATGAGCCTGTAGCCACCGCTACCATGACAATTGATGCTCCCATCGACACTGCGGTAGAAGCCTGGGGCGAGCAATTAGCCACTGAGCCTGTCGAGCGTGAGCTCGAGGCCGACAGACCTACGGAAATTCCTATGGAGACAATGCTAGAAGCTTGGGGCGAACAGTTAGTACCCGAGCCTACGCCTATGAGCGAGGAGCCCTCCACTGCAGGTTCTGCTAAATCTACCGTCAAGTCTGAGCGGTCGATGGGTACAGAACCTTCTACACCTGCCGATGATGAAGCCCCGACATCTGCTAGCAAGAAGAAGGCCAAGAAGAGCAAGAAGAGCAAGAAAGCTGAACCAGAAAGCACCGAGGTCGAAACATCGGCCGCCATGATGCCTAGGGAGCCTTTTGCTGAGCATTCGCTTGACGCATCATGGAATCCCGCGTTACGCAGCGAGAAGGAGTCGACTGCACCAGTCAGCGCGAAACTCACAAGCGAATCCTTGGACGCAACTGAGGAAACTCAAGTCAACGAATCCGTATTCGCGGAGACCGTGAAAGAAAAGATCGTGCCGTCAAAGACGGAGGATTTGAATCTCGCTTCCAAAATCACACCGATTGTCGATGAGGTTGAGCGTCAAGAGTCCTCCCTTTCTCTGGATATAGCTACTGCGAATGAGCAAGAAACACCAGCCGAGTCCGTTTCTTCTATCCAAGACGATGTGTCAAAGACGAAGAAGAGCAAGAAGAGTAAGAAGAAGAGTGGTGTCTCTACGCCCCAACAGGAACCTGTGACTGCTATCGAGCCTTCTTCCGCTACTGTCTCTGAGTCTGTCACGGCAAGCGAATACCTGTCTGATCAACCGACTCCCGCTGAGGAGATCGTTCAGCCCACCACAGTTGAGGCTGCCGACATACCTCTGCCTAATGAACAACACGATGAAGATCTTACGCAGCCACTCGAGAAGGAAACCACTGCAGACGTCCTTGTCGAGCAGGAGCCAACGCCTAAACTTTTTTCGACGCCTGAAGAAGCTGAATTCCCTGCTACGCCCAAATCTAAGAAGAGTAAGAAGAGCAAGCGAAAGAGCGATACTGCGACGCCCAAGCCTGAGGTTGAAGTCCCATCTGAGCAGGCTACAGTTCCCATCGAGATTTCTGTCCAGACTAGTGAGCCAGTAGCAGCAATGGAAGAAATTTCTGATCAAACCCGCGATACTGAGCAATCTTCATCGACCGAACAAATTGACGCTATAAAGACTACTCTCCCCCAGCAGAAATTTGACGATGTGGCTGATCCCGCGACTGTCCCTCTGCCAACTGCCAGCTTCGATGAGGACCTGTCTATGCCACTAGAGCAGCCAACATCTATCGGCGAGGTCTCGACTCACGCTGAACTGAAAGCGGAAGATGCTCTATCATCACCCACTTCGAAGAAAGACGAGAAGAAAAAGGGAAAGAAGAGCAAGGCTACCGAGACCCCTGTGGAGGAGGTTGTGAAACAAGATGAGGATGCTGAGTCCAAGCCAAGTGTGATGGAGGAGAGCAGCAGTAGAGAGATTGGTCAAGAGAAGGAACCTGTCGGTGTGGAGACGTCGGTAGAAGACAGGATCGGAAATCAGGTTGCTGATGTGAAGGATCTAGGCACTGAGACGATCGGATCAGTTTTACCTCAAGACCAGCCGCAGCCAAATGTTGTGAATGATCAAGCAGTCGCTGAGGAAGCTGCGGAGCGCGTACACGAGATTTCCGAACAAGCTCAGCTATCACACCTTGGATCCCAGTCTGAGGTCCCTGTTCTATCGACAGAAAACCCATCGGCAGCCGAGCCAAGGCAGCCGACGAATCCAGTGTTTGATGACATTGCGGATGTACCTTCTTCTAAGAAAGACAAGAAAAAAGAGAAGAGCAAGAAGGCAAATGTGTCGGGTGAGGAGCCTAGAACACCAGTCCTTGAGGAACAGCGCGAGCTCGAGAACGTTCAAGTTAAGCCTATCGTTGCCTCTTCCGAGCCTGCGCCAGACCAGTCTACACAAGAGGCGCCGCAATCAGAGTCCATTGTTGACGATGTGGTACCCGTGCAAGAGGAAACCAAGTTGGAGACTCAGCAACCTTCCATCGAGAGCGCAGTTTCTGTCATCACCGAGCAGCCAGAATCGTCACAGCCTGCAGCGCCGACAGAGGAAGAAATCACAACCTCTTCGAAGAAAGCCAAGAAGAATAAGGCCGACGATGAGACGCCAACTACTCCGGTCGCCGACTTTCATCGCGAATCGGAGCCCATTGTAGAGGTTTCTGAAGCTCGAGACATCAGTGAAGTGATGCCTGAATCGCAACAGAAAGCTGAATCTGTTCATGAAGCATCGGCTGAAGTAATGCCTGGATCTACTGTGGCTGATGTTGAGTCAACTCCAGAGCCCATCGGAACGCAGTCTACCATGGACACTCCAGCCATTGCACCAACGGCTTCAGTGAAGGAGTCGTCACAGCCTGCCACGCTTTTGGAAGAAGAGCCTTCGACGCCATCGAAGAAGTCCAAGAAGAAGAAGGCCAAGAAAGGCAAGTCTGTCGAGATTGATCCCGCTTCGGTGAACGTAGCCAACGTGGGGACGGAGACCCAGTCTTCTGTCGATGCCGCTAAACCTGAGTCGATTGTAGATGCCGCCCCAACTGCATCTTCTGAGCCACTTCAACAGCCTTATGTTGAGACTGAAGTAATCAAAGTCGACCGAGCCGTCAATATCCCGCCTGTGTTACAGGTCGAGTCGGTCGGGGAGGTTTCTCAGCTTTCGTTGTCTGTCGAGAATCTTCCACGCGAGCCACTGCAAGAGGGACTGGCCACTGAACCAGAGGCAGTCCCTCTTCCGGCAACGCCGGCCCAAGAGATCAATGAACCCATTCCAGATGATCAGCCAGTGACGCCATCGAAAAAGAGCAAGAAGAAGAAAGCTAAGAAGGGCAAATCGACAGATACTGAACCAAGTACATCTGTTGCTGACGCACTCACCTCTCAGCCTGATCAGTTCATGGAATCTGCTCAATCTGAGCTGCCTGCCACTGAGACTACCACGTCGATGCGAGTCAAGTCAGCCAAGCCAGAGCAAGGCGCATCAGCGGCTGAGCTTATAGCTCTTCCTGAAACTGACGACAAGGACCTGGAAGAGCCTACATTCTCCCAAGTTGAAGCTACAGAAACTATCTCTACTGTTCGTGAAGTTGTTGCCGACATCTCCGAAAACGTTGTCGGCACACAACCGGAGCTTACTCAAGATGTTGCTGTTCCTGCGACACCTACTGAGCCAGCCGTAGAAGCCGAAGCAGCTGAATCAGTCCCCAAGAAGAGCAAGAAGAAGAAGGGTAAGAAAGGCAAATCCATCGACACTACTGAGCCCAGCACACCGGTTACTGAGGACCCAGCACTACAGTTCGACGTCCCTTCTGAGCCTTCTCAAGACGAGAAACCCACCGAGGACAATGTATCACCTTCGCAAGAGACAGCTCGTACATTCGTCAATATTCCACTTTCTGATGCGCCCACACCGGCTCGGGAGGGCTCGAAGGAGATTCCATCGGAATCCCAACAGAAACAGATCGAAGAATCTTCGGTTGTCCCCCCAACTTCTGCGACTGCCGAGGAATCAACTACCCAGGGTGTTGTACCTGAGTCTACTGCCGAGGTTTTGCCCAAGCCTATTGAGGCTCCTACCACGGAGCAAGATGCCACCACTTCCACAGAGCCGACTCAGTCTCAGAGGGTGGCCCAGCCGATCGATGTCGAGCAACCACACGATGAGACCGCTCCAGAGCAGGATATTGAGGAGGCAGCATCGCTCTCAAAGAAAAACAAGAAGAAGGCCAAGAAAGCTAAGAAGGCCGAACTTGAGAGTGAGACGCCCGAGGTATCTTCTACGCCGGTCGAGACAACGATGCGAACGGTTGATGAGCCAATTGTCGAGGAGCCAGTCGCGTCGGTTGCTCAAGGCAAGCCTGTCAAAGAACCTGTCGTTGAGCTACAGACCATTCCCCAGGCTGCATCTCCGAGATTGACGCCGGTGGATGCTGCTGTTCAGGACAGTGTACCCCTGAGCACCTCTTCGACTGAAGACGCCGCTGCTACCGCCTCAACAGAAGCTGCACCTGTACCCAGAGGCCAAGATGAGACCATAGCTTTACAACATGATAATGTCGCGACTGCAACCGAGCAGAAGCGGGAAGAGTCTACTTCCAAGAAGAGCAAGAAGAAGGCTAAGAAGGAAAAGCGTGCTTCTGTCGCTGAGGAGCCCACTCCTGCTTCTATTCCTGAAGCGACCCTCAAAGGGAAAGAGATCAACCAACCTGAGCAACCGGCATATGTATCCAATCCTACTAGAGAGACAAAATCTACATCTGCTGATGTTACGGAACCTACAGCAGTGAGGGCTTTAGGCGAAGAGCCTCCTAACACGACGTCCGCCCCGGATGTGGCTGTCGAACGTGATACCGATACCATGTCGTCAATCATTCCCGAGGCAGCACTCATAAAAAAAGAGGAAGAAACAAGTTCCGATAAGCTAATGACTGAAATGAAGCCGATTGAGGAAACACTAACTGCCGACGTACCCGTTTCTGAGGAGCTGCCGACACTGGATGTCACTGAGGAAGCCGACGCGCCTCTCTCGAAGAAGGATAAAAAGAAGGCTAAGAAGGCGAAGCGCATTTCGATCACTGAGGAGCCTACTTCTATCTCGCCCAAGCCCGTGGAAGAGAAAGCCGAGCCCGTACTGGAAGAGCAGACCACATCTGCAACTTCAGCTACTGAGGAATCTGCGCTTGAAGTTCCTGTCATTGGGGAGATTCCAAGCACCGTTCCCGATGTTGTCAAAGAGCCAGCAACTCTGCCTGTGCCTGTTGAAGATCCCGCTGCCACAACCGTGCCTGCTTTGGAAGAGCCCTCTCCAGTTCAGTCAATGGCAGAGACTGCAAGCCCGGTTTCGAAGAAAGACAAGAAGAAATCAAAGCGTGAATCAATTGTTGAGACCACTACATTTGAGACGCCAGTAGAAGAGTTACAAGAGTGTTCTCTCAACGCTGCTGTTCCGGCTGTCGACCAGCAGCCTTCCGAACTCACATCAATCGAGCGTACCACAACACCTGTGATCATCGAGGAACCAAGCAAAAGCGAGGCATCTTCTGCCGTTCTAGCTGAAGAACAGCGACTCTCAGCGACACTGATTGTGGAAGACCAGCCATCTGACGCAGCGACGTTCGAGCCAGCTCCTGCTACCATTCCCATCGAGGATTCTGCCAAAGAGCCCGCAGCAACGTCTTCGCCCATCGACGAGCCAGTGACGCCTTCTAAAAAGGACAAGAAGAAAGCGAAGAAGAGCAAGCGTGGTTCAGTCGCAGAAGCCGAGCCATCCGCTCCTTCTACCCCAGTCGGCGAGCCTGTTAGAGAGCTTGTGGAAATAATCGATGATGGTTCCGTTGTCAATCAAGAGCGTGTGGCACCAGTTGTCGAGCACATAGATAACCTGGGTGTTAACTCTGCAGCCTCCGAAGATATAGCAATGTCTACTCCTACCGTAGAGCAGATCGCTACTAAAGCCATGGAAAAAGAGGACACGGCATCGAAGTCGGAGAAAGACAAGAACAAGGCGACGAAAACAGCCAAGCCTGCTCCCACCGCCGAAGCCGAACCTTCCGAACCCTCTGTTCCCGCTGAATCATCAGCTGAAGAAATTGGTACATCCTTGGGTGAGCAGCCTTCTTCGGTGGTGCCTGACGCGACAACTCCTACCACCTTCGATGAGGCTTTGCGAATAGATGTTAACGATTCGATCACTCCAGCTACAATCGTCAATGAGAACGAAGGCAAGGAGCCGATCATCAGCCAAGATGTGAACACCTCCGTTAAGGAAGAGAAGCCCATTCTCGCGCCTGTCCCTGCTGCGTCTGAGATCAACACCTCGGACGCACCAACTATGCCTAGCACTGCGGCCCCTAGAGGCGTCCAGCAGGACGAGCAAGAGCCAGATGAATGGGCTGGGCTATCGAAGTCGCAGAGGAAGAAGCTGAAGAAGGCGAAACGTGCATCCGTTGCCGAGGGCGAGCCATCCGAACCAATAGCGCCTGTAGAAGACTTGGTAAAGAATCTTACTGCCGAGCCTCAGCCAGCCGATACCCAAGCAGCTAAAGAGCTCATTGGCGAGCAGACACTAGCAGATGCAGCTCCCCAATCTACGGTTCCAGGTGAAGCATCTACTAGTGAGGCAAAGCAGGTGGAAGCGCAGCTTGAGCCGCCCACCTCAACCGAAGAGCCAACAATCGACCCGACGCCAGCTGTAGACCAAGCCACAACCGTCGCTACACCGGAGCAACCTCCAGGCGATGCAAAGCCACCAGACAAGGAGCCAGACTCGCCTTCACCTTCGAGCAAGAAGGACAAGAAGAAGGCGAAGAAGCAAGCTAAGAAAACAGTGCCTTTTTTAGCGGATGAGACGCCTGAGGCAGCCAACTCTGATACTCAGCCGTCTCTGTCGATTCCTACACTTTCGGAGACCCAATTACCTTTCTCGGGGATACCGACATCCTATCCCCAGCCTTTTACGAATAATGAGCTTGTTGATGATAATGATGTGAAGATTCAAGATGCAAGGGAGGAGCATGGAGTTATGGAGGAGAAGGAAAGGGGGGATGCTAAGGAGGAGGTGATGGAGAAGGTAGCGGAGGAGGTACAAGATAAAGAGGTGGAGGAGAAACAAGAAGAGCGGCTGGAGGATGTTGCAGCCGAGGCTGGAAAGCAAGAGCCCGCGATCATAAGCGAAGAAGTGCCGGAGAAGAGTGCTACGGAGGCTAGCGTTGCTGAAGAGGAACCGATGGTCGTTGAGAAACCGGCTACGTCGACGGAGTTGCAAGAGCCCGTGGTTGCAGCTACAGATATGCCAACGGTGGATATGGAAAAGCAAGCGTCCAGTGTGGAAGAGCTTGCACCCGAGCCAAGCATTCTTATCGATCCCACTGTTGGAGAGTCATCTCCAACTGTGGTTGTCGAGCCAATGATCACGCCAGAAGTCCCTACTTCACTGGAGACACCGCAGCCACATACGTCCACTCCCTCGGATGCTGAGAAGGATCTAACATCAGTTCTGCCGCCGCATGAGGAGACCGAGAACGTCATAAAAGAAGCCACCTTGACATCAACAGCACAGCCATCGCGTTCAGTCCAAGAAGACGATGAGGAGGTGGCTGCTCCTTCTAAGAAGAAAAAGAAGAGCAAGAAGGACAAGCGCATATCCACTGCCACAGAGCCAGAACAGGTCACCAGCATCCTCGAGCCTGAGTACGACACTACGGACAAGTTGGGCGATGACATCACAGGTTCGGGACCTAAGGAGCCAGCCACTTCTTTGGTTGAAGATGTCAAACCTATGGAGAACGTCGCAGTCGTCGAAGATAATACGGTAGCGCACCCTTCCGAGCCGGAAGCTGATGCAAAGCCCACTACCGAAGAAGTCGTCGATTCCAACGACGATCAGGCAACTCCCAATGTCCAAGAGCCTGCCCTTTCTCCAATCGCGACAAAAGAGTGCCAGGATGTGCTTACACAACCCAAGACTTCCACATCTATGCCTGAAGTTGACAACGAGCCAACTACCGCGGAGCCTGCACTCAAAGAGACGGAGCATGCTGTGGAGAGTATTGAACAACCTGAAGTTGCCCCCTCGGAGGTTGAGCAGGCGCAAGAGCCAATATTGGATGAGCCCAGTTCTTCTAAGAAAAGCAAGAAGAAGAAAAAGAAGGCCAAGCAAGCGTCCATCACAACGGCTCCTATTGAGACTGTTCCTGAAGTTCAGCCTTCGCAGTCAGAGGAGCAGCCGTCTGTGCAGCTGGAATCAATCCCGCTGTTGTCTAGCACAGTCAATGAGCCAGAACTATCGCGCGAGACTACTGTCCCTGATCAGCTCGAGAATGTACAGCCATCCCTCACTTCAATTATTGATACTCCAGCCAATGTGACGACAACCGTGCCAGGAGAATCGACTTCGATACTTCTAGAAGAGACACAACAGACTCCGACACCTAGCAACGAACGTGAAGCGCCCATAGAGGTTCAAGAAGTCGCATCTGAGCAAGCAGCGGTACCTCAACCTGCTCCAGAAACCTTTGATGCTGTTCAGCCACTTACTGAGCATCCCTTACCTCTGCCTTCGAAGAAAGACAAGAAAAAGAGCAAGAAGGCGAAGAAGCAATCAGACAACACAACACTGGCCAACGACATCGCTCTTGATCTACCACAAGAGCTGATTACCGAAGCCGTGCCTGCTCAACTGGACCCAGAAGTTGCCGAGCCGGTCGCCGAGCCCGCATTAGTTGAAGATGCGCTCGCATCGAAGCTAGAGGATGATACCTTTGTACACGTGTCGGGGAATAACGCCACTGGGCCGACAACATCTGATGATGCTCAGGTGCCTGTCATTGAAAATATCCGTGAACCCTCAAAACTTGTGGAATCACAGCCAGAGCCAGGAGAGAGGACCGAGCCTATAGAAGTCGCATCTCAGGTACCATTGCCAGAAGACCGTCCTGCCAGCCCGCCAGCTGAGACAACCGATGATACGCTAGTTGCAGTATCTGACCAAGAGACCCCATCACATGTTCAAGATGAGCAACCTCTTACATCGATCGCAGAGAAAGAGATCTTACTCGACGTCGCTGACGCTCCACCATTGTTCAAGAAGGAGAAGAAGAAGGCTAAGAAGGCGAAAGCGAAGAGTTCAGATACCTTCACTCCTATCAGTGAAGATACGGTGGAGTCTAAGATTGAAGTCGTCCAAGACGTTGGCGCTAGCAGCAACGAGCCAGCCACTCGAGATGCGCCAATTGATGTGCCTCAGGATGATGCTGTGGTTAAGGCACCTATACCTTTGGTCGATCAGGAATCTTCACTCAATGACGGCGCTCCTCCCTTGCCTCCGACAAAGGAGATTAAGGACGACAAGAAGTCTGATTCCACGACGCCTCTCACGGAGAACTTCCTAACCGCCTCGCCGAATACTACTGTGGAGCCTGTGGTTGAGCAAGCGAGCGAAGAGGTGCAAGCCAACGATGTGAAAGTCACTGCGACGCAAGATGCCCTCGTTACACGAGAGATCAGGACCGACGACCCGACTGAAGAAGCTGTCAGCCACGATGTGCCTGACACTACTGCCGCTCCAACACTCATCGAAGAGCAGTCTACAGACACGCCAACAGCAGTTGTTGAACCTCAGTCAGAGGAGACGCCCTCGCCATCGATCTCGAAGAGGAAAAGCAAGAAGAAAGGCAAAAAGACAAATGACGCGACACCAGCTTTCGAAAGCCTACCCACGGGTGAATCTAAAAACATCGCTAACATTACCGAGGATGTCGTACCTTCCACAACCGAAGTACATGAATCCATTGCACCGATCTTAGATGAGCAACTCAAGGTCAAGGAGACTGCGACTCAGCCGGAGATCCCTGTGTTGCCAGACACAGTTTTTGAGACACCTGCTATTGAGGCGCTACCTGCGACAAGTGAAAAAGATCTGGCGCCAAAGACGGATGTCGTTGAGGAAGTCAAGGATGAGACAGATGTGCAGAAGCCCGTGCTTGAACGCAACTTGAGCAAGAAGGAGAGGAAGCAGGCTGCTTCTCTGGTTGGTGAGCCTGTTGTTGAGAGCGAGCCGGCAGTCGAAATTCTTGGCGAGCCTTCCATCGAGCCTTCCAGCGAGCGAGCGACAGCAGAGCCTTTGCCTGTTGCTGACGTCCTAGACACTACTTTAGTCGAAACTGCTCCCGAACCTGCTCCAGTGATTCCAGAGCTTGTTGTCGAGCCCGAGGCTTCGCTTGAAGTACCGAAACTTGTGACGGAGGACCTTCTCGCGAAGACGATCGAATCACTGCCTCAAGAGACAACCGTAGAGGAATCAGTTGCTTCAACTCCAAAGAAGAGCAAGAAGGCCAAGAAAGACTGGAAGAGCAAGGCACCGCCTGTTGATCTCGTCATCGCGAACGAGCCCGTCAGCGGAACATTCGAACTTCCTAGGCAAGCACAAGCATCGGAAGCGTTCGAGGTCGAGCTCACCACGGCCGATTTGCCACAGCCTATCAGCTCACAGGATCAAGACGAGAGCATTCAAATTACAGAGCAGTCTGCTGCGCTTCAGACCGAGGAGCGATCATTAGAGCCAACAAAGCCTGAGGATGAGTCTCTTACTATCGTCAGCAGTGTTCCAGAATCGATGGAACATCCTCAAGGGTTCATTTCATCACGAGAGATGGATATCGTCGCGCTACCGGAGAGCACTCCATCAGACATCACTGAAGCCCAAGACCGTTCTATCACAGAAGCTATGGTCTCGAAACCCTCCGTGGCAACACCGGCTACAGAAGTCTCTGAGCAACAAACTTCCCAAGAGTTATCCTCAGATATCCCAGCGGTTGCACCATCTCCCGTGGATCCCCTCACACGGACTACAGAGGCCGAACAAAATCTCATACCTTCCACCTCCGAACTTATCAACGAGGTAGCTCATGAATCGCGAGCGACCGAGGAAGTGGTACGCGAACATACCGATTTTTTGATGGACTCTTCTCCGTCCAAGAAGCTCAAGAAAGAGAAGAAGAAGAGCAAGAAGAACTTATCGGCTTCTGCGAGTAGTACTCCAGTTGGAGCGTCAGCGGAGCCAGCTGCAGTGGTAGATGAGATCAGGAACGTGTCGGAAGCATCGTCTGAGAACATCGATACTCAGACCAGTATCGTTGAATCATCCATTCCGAAAGTTCTTGTCCCATCTTCGCCAATCATCAAAGAGGAAGTGGCCTTTGAGCCTTCTGGCTCAGCTAGGCTTACCAACGAGACCCCGCCTGTGGTCTCCACTGATGCTCCGATCAACCAGGCTGAGGATTTACCTACGATCACCGAAGCCACAAGGGATGTGGAACGACATGCGACACCTATTGAGGAGAGTGCACCGATCATCACGGAGGCTGAGCAAAGCCAAGTACCTCGTATTCATGATGCTATGCCAGAGGATGCCCATCGAATTCTTGGTGAGCAGCAGTCTATCGAGCCCATCGAGTCTCCTATCGCACGTCAAGAAGTCAGTCATGTTTCCCAGGGCGACAGCCTTCCAGCAAGCGAGCTATCACCCTCCTTCAAAGCGACTCAAGACGAAGCTGCTGATCTGCGGCTTCGTGCCGAAGCCCTCGACGCAAACCTCGCCACACAAGAAGACATTGACCAGCCCTCTGCTACTTTGTCCACGTCTATATTCGATATCTTCAATAAACTTACGAAGAAGGACAAGAAAAAGGCGAAGAAGAGCAATAACGATTCTGATACCATACCGACGACTCCTGCAGCCCAACTTGAGGCTACGGTCGAGACGAAGGAGAGTGTCGAAACGCCTGCATTTGCATCTGCGCTTGTTTCGGTGGAGGAGCAAGCTGTGCAGAAGCAAGTTGTCGAGGAGAGGGAAGCTGTTCGCACGCCAATGTTAGTAGAGGATGAGTTTGTCTCGACAGATGCGCCTTCCCGCAAACTGAGCAAGAAAGAGAAGAAAGAGAAGGGCAAAGAGCCTGCGATCAGCTTCAATGAGCCTTACGAACCGAGCGCGCTAATCGAAGAGATTTCAAAGCCAGTCGTCAAGCAGCCAAGGGAAGAACTACCAACTGCCACTGGGTCTCTAGTCGGTACCATCGTATCCGATGACACTACTCAGGCTTTTTCGTCTACGGACACTGAACTAAAGGCCTCTGCTGAGTCAGCTACAGTCGAGACCCTCGACCCCTCGACCGACACCCAGGTTACTCAAGAAACAGTTGTGGAAGAGGAGCCAGTGCCGTCGAGGAGGCTCAGTAAAAAAGACAAGAAGAAGGCTAAGCAAGCTGCTGCGTTACAAGACACGCCGATCGCTTTGCCTGAAGATGTTTCTTCTACTACTGTGGGTGAATCTCGGGGGGAGGCTTTACCTGATTACGGGGTAGCTGCTCCAGTTCCGGCACCTATTGCAGAGAAGTTCCACGTAACAAGCGCCAAGGCATCCAATGAGCTAGCTGTGGAGGAAATTTCTACGGTGCCGCAAACGTCAAGCCAAGATGAGGAGACACGGATTGAGACTTCGATCGTCGTGCCAGCAGAGACAGCCACGGACAGTCTGTCGCCAATCGCTATCGAGCAACAAGAGACGATCCTCAATGAATCGTCTATGCCATCTCGTACGCGCATGATTCCAGAGGTTTCTCAGGGTGTATCAGAGAAAGAACAGCTCGCCCAGGAGCCAGCAGATGTCGAAATTCCAGTCGCAACAACCGCCGAGGAAAAGGCAGTAGGACCAGAGCCGGCTACTGTACCGCAACTTGATGCTGACCCGGAAGTCACGATCACTGAGGCGCGACCAGAGCCTATTTCAACCGACTATCCCGTTGCTACACACGTCTCAGAAAGCACTCAAGAACATCGCAACGTCATTTCTGTACACGAACCAGAACAAGAACCCGCCATTGCTCCAGTTCCAGTACGCAAAGAGAGCAAGAATGACAAGAAAAAGAACAAGAATCGGGATACAATTGTTGACCAGGATCTCCTGCCGAGATCGGATAATGTGGCAGCTATCGGAGACGTTCAAGCTGAAGAGCGGTTGGTCAAGCCGTTGAAGCCCGTGGACCACCACCGCCCGATTTCCGTGGATGCAAGAGTTGCTTCCATTGAAGATGCGCCCATCGAACCGGTTATGGAAGGTCAACGTGACTTATCTTCGAAGGTCGAGCCTCAAGAGATCATCATTCCAGAGGTCTCGGAAGAGCGCGTGACTGTCAAATCTCCAGCAATTGAAGCCATTCCTGGGGCTGGGACGACCATGAAAAAGAACAAGAAGCAGAAACGCAAGTCAAATACTGCTACTATGTCTTCAGAGGTGGCTACCAGTGCTACACCTATCGTCCCTGTCGAAGAGATGGCGTATGGGTCGACCGTCGTACGTGAGGATGTGCAGGACTCTCGCCAAAAGGAAACTCAAGATCGCGCACTTCCTCTCGAGGATACGCCAACAACATCATCAGCGCCTGAGCCAATGGCTGGAGTAATCCCCAGCAAGCTACAGGAGGTCCATTCCAGGTCCAAATCCAGCGTTTCAGTCCCTGATGTCCAGGTCAGAGCTACCGAACCCAACAACACTCCTCAGCAACCACTGTTGCACAAGAAGTCATCCAAGAAGCACAAGTTGGCAGCCTTGTTTGAACGCAGTGCATTACAGGATGGCCCCACCGCGGAACGCAGCATGCGCAGGGAAGGATCCGGCAGTGTCAGAAATCTCGCGGAACGATACGAGAGTCAATCCCGATCTGTTACGCCGGTTCTACCCCCATCTCCCGAGAAGCGTCATGTGGCTCGAGTTGCATCCCGCAGTCAACTTGGCTTAGCCTCACCAGTACGATCAGATTCAAAGTCACCAGCAAGAGAAATTGACTTTGCGGCTACTGTCGCAGCTAGTTTGCAAGAGTCTGGTTTTGATCCTGGATACGTCATTAACGACAAGTCTTTCCATCGCTCGGACTCCATCTCGGGAGTTCGTGATATCACGCCAGATGATGACATTATCGCCGCAAAAGAGAGAGCTAATAGATCTCGGCTTGGTAGCTTAAGCCGTTCTTCGTCAACTTCTGGCTCTCCCAAACTACGACCACTACAACCTACCGGGCCTGATATCTTACCACCTATCGAAGTAGCAATGGCACCCACGGACACTGCATCATTCGATCCATTAGACGTGCTCAACGATCCTGCTTTTGCAGCGCGAAAGTCACCTCCCGGTGTTCTTGAGGAGGCTGACCCTGATGAGTTGGCTGGCTCTTCAAGTCTTAGAAGAACCAAGAGCAAGAAGAAACGTTATGCTCTACCAGGAATACCGGTAGATGTCAATACGATTAGCAAGCAAGAGGACACTTTGGTCGCGCCGACTAAACGAGGCAAGAAGTCAAGGGAAGACAAAGAACAGGCTCCACATCAGCAAGACAATGTTGAGTACGCAGCTGCTAAGACTCCGGCGATTGAGGCTCTCCGAGATGTGCCTCTTGCTGTTGAGACTCCAGTTGACTCCACAGTCCACGACGTTGAGCCTGCTCGGTCCGTGTCTCATGCGCCGACCAAAACTGCCGTGCTTTCGGACGGACCAACACAAGCAACAAAGGTATCGGCCACACCCACCGCCGTCAATGAGGGAGATTCAAGGGAGCAAGGGAAGAACGTAGGGTCAAGAAAGGCGGTCAAAGAGCAGGAACCTGCAGGCATGGAAGATGTTCCAATCCTACCATTGACGTTCGATCAGGAGCCCCGCTCACTGACCGCTGAAGAGCCGAGAGAGTATCCATTTCCGCAGATGGTGTCACAGGAGATCTCGGAGCAGTTGGTGGAGGAAACACGGAAGCGAGAGTTGGAACAAGAGAGGGATATGGATGCATGGGCCCCATCGCCAAAAAAGAAGGGTAAAAAGAGCAGAAAGGTTGATGAAGAGTCTACAACCACGCTGAGAGACGTTTCGCCAGCTGAGACACGAGCTGTCGTTCATGAAGTTCACAAACGCAGGACGCATCCTGTATCCTTTGACGACGAGCAACCCCACGAGAAGCGTCTACATACATTGGAATCCGCTCAAGAGCCTCAATTCGCCACCGAGAGAACAGCAACGCCATCGTATGTCGTCCCGCCAGAATTCGCACATCTCGAGAAGCACTCCGGGAAGCGGGTGTCGAGTGCAGTCGAAGCCCAATCGTCAACTCGTGGTGCACCACCAGCCAACGATCCATCATGGTCTTTCGCCGGGGTTCAGGACATCGCCGATAAGACTCCCGCCACAGTACAACCGGAACAGCCAGTCGAGGCGACCACTCGTAAGCTGAGGCGTTCTAAGGAACCGATGACTCCTCTGAGTGTATCAAAACGCTCAATCGCAAGTGATCCAGGTGCGGAGGACATCCCTTCTTTGCCGGCATACCCAACGATTTCCGGCACGTCAACCCCAAGCAACGAGTACGTGACAAAGGAGCGATCTTCACACTTGTTAGATTCTTCGCCATCAATGCGCGCCTATGGCACTTCACCAGCAGTTGCGCCGCATACGCCCGCTCATGATACTCAGAGACTTGTTGGTACTCCGTCAAAAGAGAATAGTGAATCGTCGCGAGCGGGCAAGGAACCGCGCATCGAGTCGCACCATGGCCGGGCGTCACCTACGAAGGAACTCACGCAGAAGGAGCCATACCAATCCTTGTTTGGAGATCCGAATGAGAAGAAGAGTGAGACCCTTCCAGCGTCTGTCGCAAAGCCCGAACGTACGAGCACGCCAGGCATCAAACAACTTGAATCTATCACAGAAGTCAGTCCGGATGACACTACCACACACAAGAAGTCACGATCTGTAGCCGATGTGGGTATGTCTGATCGAGGACTGAAGTCAGCCCGTCGCACGGAGAGTCTTAGGCAACTTTCTGATCGTCTGAGATCACCTCCGCCTAGCACACCAACACCCACAGGTCGCCGAAGTGTGCAGTCCACAGTCGAAAACACAGATGGAAGAGACTTGCCATGGCAACAAGTCAACGAGAGTGCCGATCGAACCATGAACCTCAGTCCTGCACGCCGGATGCCACGATCATCCCCAAGCGCAGACCCATTGAAGCAGTACATTGCTGAGCAGCGGTCGCCTAGTGCCCAAAGTCAACGCTCTCTAAGCAATATCGCAAGACTAAGGTCTCCGGACCAAGAGCGATCTCTGAGCTCTATGAGCAACCATTCCGAGCGATCCTTGCGAAGAGTTGACCGGCAAACGTCAGGTGACCTGAGATCTGCCTCCAGGCTTGGCGCGGCCAGTGCGCAAGACGCTAAGAGTGCGCAACCCAATCTCTCAAGCACGGCGCTCGCGGCTGGAGCAGCAGCCATCGCAGGTATCGCCGCCCCACCGGTTTACGACCCAGTCCGGGGTACAGGTAGAGGTCGCAGGGCCAGTATGGCTGAAACCTTTGTAAGTAGTTTGGTATTGTTGTAAGGTTGTTTCCCTTACTAACTGTCTTTTGCAGGAAGCATGGGGTGAAGCCCAAAGGTCCCCTAGCTCGCCCTCACGACCACCAAGCGTGCGCAAACGTCAAAGCATGCAAATCATGGATCTGCAGACCCAACTCGATCAATTAGCTGCGCAAAATCAAGCTGTCGAGAATGCTAAGGCGAAAGCCGAGGAGGCCTTGCAGGCTGCACAGCATCAGCGCCAGGTTGACGAGCAGCTGGTAGCTGAAGAGGTAGAGGCACGTGACCGTCAGATTCACCAAAGGGATATAGACATTGCGCAACTCAAGGATACGCTCCAGCGGCTACAAGAAGAGATTGCACGTCTGAACCAACTCAACAACGCACTAACAGACGCGAATCGCAACCTGACTAACGATGCGAATGAACGATATGCACAACTTCAGTCCGAGGGACAAATGGTGCATGAACAATGGCAGTCGTCGCAACGGGAGCTGGAAAGCCTTCGCAACCAGTACGCCCAGCTTCAGTCCGAAGGCCAGGCCATGCAACAACAATGGCAAACATCACAACGAGATTTGGAAGAACTGCGCCGCCAGCATACCCAGATGCAGCGAGGTTTGGCAGATGCAGTTCGCGACGAAGTTGGCGAAGCACTTGATGAGCGCAACGCCGAGATCGACCGTCTGACTGCGGAGCTTGCAACAGCGCGCGAACAGATCAAGAACCTTCAAAAGCAGATCTTAACTTCCAAGAAGCCCAGTGAAAGCTTCCTTACCGTTCGCGATGAGGACTACTTTGACAGCGCCTGTCAACAACTCTGTCAGCATGTGCAGCAATGGGTGCTGCGATTCTCCAAGTTTTCCGACACTCGCGCATGTCGCCTCTCGTCAGAGATTGCTGCTGATACTCGACTGGATGCGTCAACGCGCCAAAAGATCGACACTCGCCTGGACAATGCCATTCTCGATGGCTCGGATGTCGACGCGCTCCTGGCGGACCGTGTCAAGCGTCGAGATGTCTTCATGTCAGTGGTCATGACGATGATCTGGGAGTACGTCTTCACCAGGTACCTTTTCGGTATGGATAGAGAACAGCGCCAGAAACTCAAGGCGCTGGAGAAGACTTTGTCAGAAGTTGGCCCGCCACGCGCTGTGGCCCAATGGCGAGCTATCACACTCACCCTTCTCGCTAGGAGGGAACCTTTCATGCAGCAGCGCGCCCAAGACACAGAAGCTGTCGTACACGAGATCTACAGCACGCTTTCGACGCTTCTTCCGCCACCGTCGCATCTGCAGAAGCAGATCCAGGAATCGTTGCGCAACGTCATGCGCTTAGCAGTCGAACTATCAATCGAAATGCGCACGCAACGCGCAGAATACATCATGCTGCCGCCACTGCAGCCTGAGTACGATACCAAAGGCGACCTAGTCGCAAAGGTCACGTTCAATGCCTCTCTCATGAACGAGCGATCAGGCGAAACGACATCCAACGACGAACTCGAAGCCCGTGGTGCAGTAGTCAAGGTCGTACTGTTCCCCCTGGTTGTCAAGAAGGGCGACGATTTCGGCGAAGGCGAGGATGAGATTGTCGTCTGCCCAGCGCAGGTGCTGGTCGCAGGCACAAGAAGTAAGAAAGTGGTGAGAGTCATGAGTGGAGCTATGTCGATCAATCGTCCCGACTCAAGATCAAGTCGCGTCAGTCGCGTAATGAGCGTTGCACCTCCTGAGAGCACCATCATGGACTACGAGCAAGGCGGGTCTAGGAGCAACATGTTTTAGACGATGGAGTCATTGGATTACACATGCCTTTTTTTTATGATGTGTATAGCGTGGGAGGATTTTGCACTTGGCGTTTAGGACGCAATACTGTTTCATTTAAGCACTTTACGAAGTTTCCTATGTTTGGGTATCGAAGCTGGGTTCCATGCAGCATTGCTGGGGGCGGATATTGTACGATTGTATATCTAGTTACAACAGCGAAGAAGCTGCAAATGATAATATTTCTACACGTCTAACCTCAACCCCTTTTGCGTTGATTACTTGCATATGGCGACACGGATATCATGATAGGCAGCGCCAGTCCCTCGGTTGCTCGCGCGATCAGGGGCGCGTTAGCCTCGTTCTACGGTAGCTGACCCCGCTCCATCCTCGTGGGCGTGGCACAGCACCAAGACAAAAGGGAGCATCATAGACGGACCGTTTAACATGTGAGCTTTATCCATCGGCTGCTAGTCGCAGCATTTACGCGTTTGCTTTACTATTTTTCCAAACACCAAGCAATCTCCGCCATTGTCGTGATGCCAATTCGAAGCGATTGGAGCCTTGCACGTGAAGGTAAGTGTCAATAGCCGTTACCGCCGATTCCTAAGGGTTACTACGAGATGCTTCGTCAGTTAGAACGCTCTACTAAGGCGAGAAACAGGCGTGACTGGTGACACTATAAGCCGCCTCATCAGGTACACGGCGTTCAATCCCGTCCTCACGCTTCCCCTCGTTCTCCTTGCGCGCTACACACAGCAAGGCAATATCCTCGCTGAAGACCATGCCACATTGTTCAAGGGCCTGAAGACACTGCTTGGTCTGGGTGCGCTGAGTACCGTCAATGCGTGGCTGAACGGTGGGGTGACCAACAACTGGACCAAAGACTCCTACGTGTGGAGTCGCGAGGTTGTCGTCGTAACGGGAGGCAGTGATGGCATTGGCAAGGTCGTTGTACAGCTGCTCGCCGAGAAGGGTATCAAGGTGGCAGTCCTGGATGTTCAGGACTTGACCTATGAAGGTACGTCTACCCCATGTGTCCAAGATACGCACCGGAGAGTCATTGACACCCACCAGCACCACCATCCGTCCGCTTCTTCAAATGCGACCTCTGCTCTCCCGAAGCTATCGCCTCTGCTGCCTCCTCCATCCGCTCCACACTCGGTAATCCCACGGTACTCATCAACAATGCCGGTGTCGCACGGGGTAAAACCATCCTCGATTCGACCGAGAAGGACATCAACCTGACCTTCAAGGTCAATACCTTCAGCCACTACTACCTCACCCAGCAGTTCCTACCTAGCATGATTGCCAACAATCACGGCATGATCGTCACCGTCGCCTCTGTAGCCGGCTACCTCTCCGCCCCCTCCATGGTCGACTACGCTTCGTCCAAAATCGCCGCAATAACCTTCCATGAGGGTCTCGCTGCCGAACTCGTTGCTCGCTACAACGCGCCCAAGATAAGGACCGTACTCATGTGCCAGAACTACACGCGTACGGCCCTATTCGAGGGTTTCCATTCTAGGACGGTTTTGTACCCTGAGACAGTTGCTGAGAGTATCGTCAAGGCCGTGTTGAGTGGCAAGAGTCAGCATATTACTTTGCCGGAGACGGCGTGGTTCATTCTGCCGGGCGTAAGGGCTTGGCCGTTGTGGATGCAGTACGGTTTTAGGAAGAAGCTGGGTAGGCTTATGAAGGAGTGGAAGGGGAGGCAGGTTGTGCAACCTAGTTTGGCGGAGGAAGAGAGTGAGAAGAAGGTTGAAGACAGTACCGTGCTTGTCGATGCTGAGTAGGAGGCGGGATGATGAGTAGCGTATTTCGTGGTTGTGGTGGTAGTTTGCACATCACTTTCTGTGACAGGCAGTAGAGACGTAGATGCTGAGCTGTTCATACTTCCTTTGACTAGTAACATAATTTTAAGCTACATATTCTTCATTCAGTACCTTTTTCACTGTTTCACAATCAAGTGTAGAAGACCAATTAGCAGTCAGTTTATAATGTGAACATTCCAGTAAGTACAGTGAGCTGGACTGAGATGATTTGTAATGACGCAAGCTAACACGTGGTGCATCCATTACCAACCTCACAGAGCAAGTTCAATGACATATCCAGAACCATTGTTCCTACTTAGCGGAATCTTTCTGTTTTAGGTTTTCACAAAACATTGTGTACAGCATGGCACACTTGACGCGCGGAGAAGTCCTCAAGTCGGGCGAAGTTTCCGAGGTGTACAAAAAGGTATTAGAGTTCCGTTCCACGATTCACATTGAGATTGCTTCATCGCGATCTCCAACATCAATATTCTAGAACGGAAACACCAAGCAGATATCATCATCTCACCAGACTCGGCAGGCTTTCGAGTCCCGCCCCATAGACATCACCGGCGACGACGTCTTCGCCCAACGCGCATCTCGCGCACACCATCTCTCGCATCTGCGCCATCTCTACCCAATCCCCGGCCCCATCCCAGAGCAGGTCAAAGAAACTTTGCATAATGTGCCCACTCGAGATGGCGCTTCGATTCGCGTCAAAGTCTACCAGCCTGTTGCCGGTCCGCCAGAAGACGGCAGTCCGCTGATCATGATGTACCATGAAGGAGGCTGGAGCATGGGCGATTTAACGGACGAAGATTTGAATTGTAGGATGTTTTCTAGGGATCTAAGGGCTGTTTGTGTGAATGTTGAGTATCGGTAAGAAGACCATCCCATCTCATCTCACTCTTTCATCTCGCCCACTTTCGCATACCATGGCCTGTGCAAGAACAAGAAGACCAACTCATCCATTCATACCAGTCTAGCACCCGAGCACAAATTCCCCACCGGAGTGCACGACTGCTACGACGCTCTCCTATGGAGTCTAAAGAACAGCGGCACACTCAACGCAACACCATCCCGCGGTCTCCTCGTCGGCGGCGCATCAGCGGGAGGTAACTTCGCCGCCGTCCTCGCTCTCCTCGCTCGCGACCAAAAGCTCAACCCGCCCATCACAGGCCAGTACCTATGCGTCCCTGCACTGTTACCAGACGCCAACGTACCAACCCACTTAGCCCCTCTCTATCTCTCCCGCACGCACAGTACCAACGACCCAGTTTTAAAACGTCTTCCATCCGGAATGATCGAAGATACCTATGCTCCTGACCCCAAATCCCCTCTCTGGGATCCATTTAACCACCCAGATGGGCATCGAGGTGTGGCGAAAGCGTTCTTCCAGGTGTGCGGGTTGGATCCGTTGAGGGATGAGGCGGTGCTTTATGACAGGGTGTTGAGAGAGAATGCGGTGTTGACTAGGTTCAAGTTGTATGCAGGTTATGGACATATGTTCTGGACGAATTATCCAGACTTGGAGGAGTGTGCGAGGTTTGTGCGGGATACGTTGGAGGGGGTGAAGTGGTTGTTGGAGAAGTAGATGGTTCACTAGAGCTTCTTATAACGCTGATTTTTTGGGGGCCCTGATTATTGTTTTCGCATTTCGCTGTGCGTTGTGGTAATGGCGGTTTTCCAACTTGAGTCTCGCTACGCATTGCGTGCTATGTTCCAGCATGCTTTGAGCGGATTGTTGATATATGATTACAATGAACTAGAACATATATCTCGCGACTACTTGCTTGTTTCACGCCCAATCATCGTCCACTTAGCGATACCGCCCATCTCTCCTAGCATCCCCCCACTGATACCCATTCCTCCATCCCCACTGCCCCCTCCTCTCGTTCCAATACCCCTGCAATCCCTGCGGATTAGCCATATACCTCCAGTGTCCCCAGTTAAAGTGCCCGTCGGGAACTTGGGCGAGGTTCTCTGCTGTAATGCGATCCGGGCGGCGGTAATCAGCCCAGCGGACGCGTCTGCCTGCCATGATGGGAAGTTGGAAGAGCGCAGGTAGATATGTGGTTAGTAGAATAGTTGGTTTTTGTCAACGATGTGGGTGTTTGGTTGGAGTAATGTGATGAGAAGATTGGAGGGGGAGGAGGAGGAGGAGGCAGAGTACGCGGGTATAATAAATAGTGAGGAATGCGTTGGTATAAACGTGGACTCGATGCTTGAAGTATGGATGTGTGTCTTTGGCCACGAGCAAATCGAAGTAGTCAAGCTGGTGCAAGATATGCTGTACAACATTCAATCCCATAGGGATGGGAAAACTGTCGTCGACAAATTCATTAGCAGTTCTTGGAGAGTACATTGTCTCAAAGCGAGGATATTGAATGAGAAAGTTTGTATTTGGGTACGGAAATACACTGTGGGTATAGAGCCATGCTGATGACGACCGTGAACCAGTAAGAAAATCCCTGCTATCGAAAAAGTCGAGTAAACATGGTTGCAATACATGGGCGAGAATAATTGAAAAGCCCTCATTAGGAACTAGACCTATTCTATGATCCCCTTGGACTATTTGAAGGCGCCTTGTTGACCAAACTTGAGAAGAAAGATCTCAACTTCTCGTTGTCGTTAATGTTGGTATCCTGGGTTTTCGGGGGTGGTGTCTCGGGCTCGTCGTGTCGGTTGGCTTGACGGTCCTAAAATGAAGTTAGTATGTGTCTGCAAAGTTTATATATCTTCCACGTACCTGTAGTCTTTTCACCATTTCATCGGCATTGACTTGGATACCACCCATGTTGAATTGTACAGGTCCAATATGCTCTTCGACAACCCCTGATGCATCGTCGGTCCAGGTTCTTGCAGCCGCAGGGTCTTGTTCTTTGCGTGCAGCTTTGATGGCAGCTTCATTCTCATCTTCCCGCCGTAGATGTTCTAGAACGTTGACTTGATCGGCGAGGAACGCTTGTGGATCCTTGCTAGGCATCTCCAGCCCGTTGGCTCGTTTCGACAAGCTGGAAAGTGCGTAGTCTGACTCTGGGTTGCGGATCGTCTCTTCGTAGATTGAAGTCGCTGATGGACCTCCTTCTTCCTCTTCTGCAACATGCGTGTCTTCGCCGTTCGGCTGGTCTTCTCCGTCGACGGGTGTAGATACTTGGCCGTTGGTCGGCCGCATGTGCTGGGGAATATCGATGTCAACACTCCATTTCTCGCTGATGCCCTCCACATCAAAGCCTTCTCGTAAGATTCGGATCTTCGCCCATGAGTCCCAGTTGGGCGGAACCAGTACCCGATCGCGATCTGTCACGTTGTGTCTAAGCTGCTCTTGTTTAAGCAGAGACTTGATGCCAAGGGTGGAGTGAATCAGTGTTCGCAAGGACCCTGGTGCCGTGGGCATAGTGTAGACCAAGCTTGAGCCGTGCTTGAGAAGAATAGTGCGCATGTACTGTAGTATAAAGTCGAATTCCTCCTCTTTCCAGCCCCTCTCTTTTTCTAGAGTCTCGATCTTATCGGCGTTCTGGCATACTACGCATAGCGGTATGCCGAGTGGTTCGTCCCATTCTCCAGGTCCTAGTGGTATCTTCACATTCTCCATGCTGCTGCCCTCGGACGGCAAGTTGCGTCCTTTGTCTTGTAGCGTTTGGATGTTCTCCTCTAGAACTACCTTTGAGTTGTCATCAAGCGAGACGATAAGCGATCGTAGTACTCTGATCCAGTCGCGGAGTTGCCGTATCCACAACCATGGGTGATTCCAGTCCAGGAGTATGACGATGAGCATGTGTGGGAGGGTTCGCGGGTTAAGGTAGGGCTTGATTAGGGGCGTGAATGAGGGTGATGGGTTAGCGAGGAGGTAGAGCGAGAGACGAGCGAGAGTATCTGGCACTGTTAGTGATACATGCCTCTACGATGCGCGACATTACGCACCCTCGTGATCCGTGTCCAGCACATCTTGGTATGTGTAGCCCAGGGCGAATTGGTTCGCAATTGGCGGCTTCCTGCCTCGGTCCGGCGGCCTCCGGTTGTTCGCAGAGTCTGTCGAAACTGACTCGAGGAATTCGCGTTGTGTTTCTGGTGTTCCGCCTGGGCTTGAGCATTAGCTGGGTCCCCTATTCCGCTTATCGTGGCCCTCACCCAGTACAAGTAGACTCTTCTCTGGCAGTCGCTTCCCACTCGAGATGTTGTCCAGCATAGGCTTCCATATCTCCTCTTTGTCCGTGTCCCGGCTCCCCGGTCGATCGTGGCTACCAGGGACGCGTGTGGGGAAGTTGGAGGTCGGACGCGCGCTCGCCATTGCGGAGGTGCTGCGGAGCGTTCGACGCCGGTAACACAAAGCTCTCTCGACTAAGCGATGATGTGTGTATGATGGCCACAAGATACGCGACGGAAGCGGAAGGGCTAATGCGGCACAGAGTGAATGTCTAGTGGGGTTGCCGTGTGCTTGTTTGGCCGCATGTTCGCTGGTACCTTTTCTGCAGGGATGCTGCTGCTGGCCAAGCCCGAGCTTCAAAAGCCCCAGCGGACCTTGCTACTACTGCCTGCGCGCACACGACACGACGCTTGGAATACATGGGCGGCACCATGTTCAGGACGGCAGCGGCATAGAGGAAAAAAAGATTTTGAATCCCCGCGATGCATATCTGAACCACCGTCTCGACGCTAGTGGACCAGAATCCCACGCCAAACTCATCCTCCGAACGCGCCTCCATTATTTCTCCCACCTCACCACTCTGCATACTACGCCCACCATGAATTCTGTGCGCGCCATCCAGCAGCTGAATAAGCGAGAACTCGAGGCAGGCGTCAATCCGGAGGGCTCATGGCATACCGACTACCGCGACACGGCCTTTGTCTACATCGGCGGCCTACCGTTCGAACTTTCAGAGGGTGACCTCATCACCATATTTTCTCAGTACGGCGAGCCGGTGTGGGTCAAGCTTGCGCGCGACAAAGAGACGGGAAAGTCACGAGGTTTTGCATGGATCAAGTACGAAGACCAGAGGAGCTGCGACTTGGCTGTGGACAACCTGGGCGGAGCAAGCATTATGGACCGAATCATTAGGGTAGACCACGCGCGATATAAGCCCAAAGACGACCAAGACATGAGGGACAACACCATGGGAGAGCTCGACCTCGACCCTGGTGATGAGTCTGACGGTGGCAGAAGGAAGCGGAGAAAGACAGAGAGCGAAAGCGACTCGGATGACGACCGACCCCTGCTACCGGAGGAGATTGAGCTAGGTCGGCTCATGGAAAAGCTGGATGAAGATGACCCGATGCGCGACTCCATGATCAAGCGC
This sequence comes from Alternaria sp. 'sect. Undifilum', assembly GCA_024321975.1. Classification (NCBI taxonomy): domain Eukaryota; kingdom Fungi; phylum Ascomycota; class Dothideomycetes; order Pleosporales; family Pleosporaceae; genus Alternaria; species Alternaria sp. 'sect. Undifilum'. The sequence continues at coordinate 1,530,270 of JAJJZI010000010.1, read as the reverse complement.
CAGCAGGAGAAGGTGGACGATGCAGTCAAGAAGCTAAAGAAGCAAAAGCATAAAGAGAAGGAGAGGGCAAAGCGCAAAGACAGACACAGTCGGAGAGACAGGTCGAGAGATCGGGATCGTGATAGGGATAGGAGGAAGATCAAGGAAGCTGGAGAAGGCGATGAGCGTGACAAGCGCTCACGGCGGAGGAGCAAGAGCCGCGACAGAAGTCCGCAAGATGAGCGTCGACATCGCAAATCAAGGCCCAGGGACGACTCCGAGGACCGAGATCGTCGCCATCGGTCAGAACGAACTCGGGATCCGAGCGAGGATTCCAGAGACAGACGCGATCGACATCGAAAGCGCGAGCGAAGGCGCTCAGATTCTGATGGCGACGACACTGGGCACTCTCGGAGGAAACCACCGCGTTCACCACTACCATATCGAGCTCGTTCTCCTTAGTCGCCGGCTATCTAGTACTGTATGTAGTAGTACACATGATCAATATGTCTCCAGCTACGATGAAAAAGAACTGGACATTCCACGCAGTGCCAGCTTCACTTTCACAATTCCAGCTTTCCCCAACGCTTCAAACCCCTGCGTAATCATATCCGTAAAATGCGTCAGTCCGCCTTCCCGTGACAGCTTTTCATCCAGTATTACGTCATAACTACCTTGATTTTCAGCATCCTCAGCTTGTCCAGTTGGTAGATCGGCCCAAATCGTAAATCTTGCGCTGACTCATTTTTCGTTTTCAGCGTCCCCAAAACTTTTTCGTTCTTCGTGATTCTGTCAAGCAATCCGATAAGTCCGGCTACGAAGTCCCCTCTACCACGCCGCTAGATTTTGAAATATGTTGACCCTCAATGTTGAAGAGCTGGGGTCAACTTTATAGGCGGTTATCAAGGTATACGAAGGCATACGCACGTGTAAGAAGCCGTCGACCTGTGAAAGAAACGTCATCAGAGGGTGTACCGACAATTACCCCCATTCTATATACGGAAAGCCTGTACAGGGTAGTTAAATAAGAAGATGAAGGAGAAGAGTTGTTGTAGGCAGAGTGGAAGAATCTGGCAACCTATTTACCCTGGAGTCTATTCATCGGAGTTAAATATGATCTAGCAGCAGATACTTGTTATGCTGTCATGGGCCTAAACCTCCAATCAGACACTGCATCTCCAGCGCGTAACGGGTGTAACATGGTTATACTGTCACAAAGAGACCAAAACTGACGATGATAGGTCGTATCATTAACCCACTACATTTGTTTGGGTATCTACAAAGACGCCGTCCATCCCTCCCTTCATGATGCATTTACGCAAGCTGCTTTTGGCCAGTGACGGGGCATACTGCGCCATCCGCCGCACCCTCTACGCTAGGGTGTGTAGCCACCTTATCCTTATGGTGTCCAACTTTGGCCTTTGTGATTGGGCATACATCGTCCGCTTTCGCATTGAGCATGTCTGGGTGGTCGGGAGGAAGAACAGTGGTAGCAGTGCCTACAACTGGGCAAAGAGCATCATCCATCTCTTGGGCCCTGGGCTCCTTTACGGTGTTCTTGAGGGCGGGGCAGGATGTAGCCTCGTTGCCTTGGGTGGGGACGGGAGGGTGCGAGTGGAGTTTGTGGTGGTGGTCGGTTGTTGCGCCTACAACGGGGCACTGTCGTCACATGTAAGTATAGCTCGAATGTAAGGAAAGTACTCTAGTACGTACAACCTGGCCGTCCTTTGCGAGGTCGATAGAGGGATGGTTCGGTGGGAGGACATCGTTGGTGGTTCCAATCACGGGGCAAGCCATGTTGATGGAAGAGTCGTTGGTGAATAAAAAGTTTGATGTACAAGTCGTGCTCAAGAGGAATCGAAGAGGGGTATCAGTGGTGTATATTGACTTGTTAGCAAGCGCAAGACTATTGCTGCACCTTAAGCTACCCCAGGTTTGCATGGGTCATGCCGCTAGCGCCTTTGTCAGCTTCATCATCTTACTGCTGATTGGATCAACAATCGAGTGAGAGTCCCACATCGTGCACCTTTCGAAGGAACAGAACCTTCCGGCTTGATCCTTTGACTCTCGCTCGCAAAAGCACCTTCGACCCCGTTCTCCAGAGCTCCTAGACTACCGCATCGCCGAGATCTCTACCGCATGACGAGACTTAGACACGACCGCTGTTCCCATCACTAGAAACGATCCATTGCTCATCAGATGTGCTGGCTTCACTATAGGCATATATGACAGGACTGCAGACTCAGGTCGAGCCAAACATTACGTCACCAATAGAAGGTACCTAGGTGATCGACAAACTCATAAATTTGAGGTGGTACGTGATTGCGGCACTCGCATGGAAGAAAGCGAACCGAAGTATGCTCAAATGGATTTTATCTAGGAAGACTGATAGCGTCCATCAAGATGATCAGAGGCGGTCCAGCCATGGTGAGAGCCTTTGTATACGCGTTCTTCAAACCAATGCGCGTCTTCACTGCCTCGTAGAATACTGATTGTAGATACACCTGTTAATACCATAAGCTCAATGACAAAAAAGATTGTATAGATGTGTGAATTGATGGATGATAAGTAATAGATGTAGGTATCAGTAACTCGTCCTACGAACCTACTCTACTATGATCTCACCTTCTTGCCTGAGATCACGACTACTCGCTCCCACCCAGATCGCATACCTGCCTCGCTGAAGCTCCCATGCCTGAGCGGTAACATTCCAGACACTCAAATCGCGCCTATCCAACGTAAACCCAACCTCTCTACTCTCACCAGGCTGCAGTATGCCCACGCGTTCGAAACCTCTTAGCTGCTTCTGCGGCGCGTTAGGAATGCCGAGGTACAGCTGCGCCACCTCATGACCAGCGACTTTTCCAGTGTTAGTGATTGTGACTGTGGCGCTGTAGAGCACCTGCCACAACCATGGGTGACCTCCTTGTACAATTGGCACTGACGCTGACGGGAAAGAAGAGAGACTTGCGTTGGCCACACGTTCAACCGTCAGGTTAGCGTAACCAAATGTTGTGTACGAAAGCCCGTAACCGAACTCATACTGTGGCGTGATATTTTGCGCATCGAAAGCGCGGTAGTCGATATACAAACCCTCTGTGAAGTCGGACTGCAAGAAGGCCGGGGTGGAAACATCGTTGGTCGAGTTGAGCAAGTGGCCATAATCAGATTCTTGGCGCGCGACAGTGTATGGCAAGCGGCCTGAAGGATTCACATCTCCGTACAAGACATCCGCGATGGCGTTACCACTTTCCTGGCCGGGGACGCCGGCGAAGAGAACGGCTGTGATATTGGGATGGTCAATCCAGGCGTCTACAGTGCGGATACCGGCACTGTGGATTACAACGACCGTGTTTGAGCAATTGGTCGCAACATTGTTGACGAGCTGGTCGCTAAATTCATCTGTGAGGGAAGTGCGATCGAAGCTCTCCGAAGCGTAGGCGTTGATGAAGACGAGACAGGCATCGGCGTTGGCGTACACGGTCGGGTTTACACCAAAGAAGTCCCAGCGTAGTGTTCCGCGGTCCGCAATGATGCGGTCTTGGATAGCTTTGAAGGGACTGATCACGTATGGTGGTGTGCTGGAGCCCGAACCACCTGCCGTGATCAGGGTGCCGTTAAGAGTGTTCCAGCCAAAATTTTCTTCGTAGCCGCCGCCGAAGCGAGAAGGGTTATTCCAGGGTTGAGCCTTCACATCAGCATCGTAGCCGTAGATGTTCAGGAAACGAGGGTTGCGGAGTGGCAGAGTGTTGTTGATGTTCTTGACCAACACGGTTCCGGCAGCTCCAATTTCTCGAATGAGAGACGCGTGATCTTCACGTACATCCACAATTTCGTGTTCGACATTGTATGGGTACACGGCGTTTTCCGGGAACCCTTCATCCTGGTTGAGATAGAACCATGCTGCGAGTAGTCGTGTGTTCATGTTGTTCAACCTTTCTGTTGTGACGGACCCGTTGTTGACAGCATCGGTTAGGTTTTCGCCCCAGAACTTAGCAATAGGCATTACTACGTCGAGCCCTGCGTTCGCTGAGGCAACACCGGCGTGTTGCGCATCCCAATCGGATACCTAAATGTCGTTAATATTGGTGTCAGGAATAGCCAAGAGAATACATACCACAAAGCCTTCAAATCCTAGCTCTTCCTTCAAAATGCCGTTGAGCAGCTTGCTGTTCTGACATCCGTATGAATTGTTGACCCGCTGATATGAGCACATCACCGAGCCTGCTCCTTCACGTAAAGAGTCCATGAACGGCCAAGCATAGAGCTCGTGAAGTGTACGATCGTCTACATTAGAGGAGACAGCCTCGCCCTCACCACCGGGGCGTCGTCTGTACTCTTGTTCTTGCGCAAGCCAGTGCTATCGATGCTGTTAACTGTAACATCCTCCTATTCTCACGAATACACATACCTTTGGTGTAGCGATCACGCCCTCCTTCTGTGTGCCTCTAGTGATGAGTGCGCCTCCGATACCGGCAAGATAGGGATCAGAACCAAGGCCTTCCCAGTTCCTGCCACCCCGCGCGACTCTTCCAATAGGGCCTATGAATGGGCCGAGAGCGACATGAATTCCTTTGCCTCTATACTCTCTGCCAAGAGCATGGCCATATCTGAGCATCAGATCTCGGTCAAATGTAGCTCCGAGATGAATACCAGCGGGAAAAGAAGATACAAACTCCTGCCCTCGCACACCTGCAGGTGCGTCTGCGAAGCATAGTTCTGGGATTTGAAGACGGGGTACAGCGCCCGTTTGACCTACGCAAAGACCAGAGACACCGTGCGTGAGGTTCGACTTCTCCTCCAATGTCAATTGAGCAACGAGGTCTTTCGCACGAGCATATGCGGATGCCCACGAAGATGAAGTTGTTCCGTTGCCGACAGCTATGCACCGTCAGTTCGCTGACATCTGGACATGATCTATACGCTTACGGCTAGGATATACCGGTGGACTAAGTCCGTACAGTGGAACTTCTGACTCGTTGGTGTATCCTTGCGAGGCCGCTAGATTTGGCAGTAGAGCAAAGCTCACTGCGACTACACTGGAGTACTTCATCTTCCAAAACTCTCGTCTTGGACAGGATGCCTACAGCTCTTGGTATCACGCGAGGCTAAATATTTGAGAAAATCTGACATGCATCTCGCGATTCATCACGTCATTCGGGAAAACAACAGGCTTCCGTTGCGATCTCGTGTCGAGCCCTCCGCAATGTTACCATTCTCTCTAATCGTTCTCCGCATTTCGTCTTGGCAGAGAGGGGAGAGCGGATACAAGTGTCGATGGTTGCTATATGAAGGATGGTTGACCCGACTGGGTCGTTGCCAAGAGGCGAGCTTCGGCGGCGTTTTCTTCTTCGCATCGCCTCGCCTTGCATTTCTTGATTGCACAACATCTCCACTCTTGCTCACTACAGCACTGCGATCCGATATCTTGGTTGAAGCCCGGAAGCAAATCTGGTCAAATGAGGGAAGCAAATATCCGAAGACTGAGTTTTCGTCTGGGTCCCTTCGCTCATTGTGCCTTAAGTGTGTATAACAGTCACGGTTGTAGCATCGCGGTATATGGCCTGGCTACAATGTCACCAATTTAGCACCTGTATGACCCCGTCATCTCTCCCTTGTTCTGCGCTCTCGGGCGCCGGCTCGTGGAATCGCCCCGGATATTAATAATCCAATCCCCGAAGCAATTTAGTGCATCCGATGTCGTGCTTAGGACCGTCCAGGTATTGCGACCTCACCAAATTTTGAAGTTGATTTCACCTCTCGTAAGGCAGCTAAGTGATAGGATGACGGAACTTCCCGGAAGGCCTTGGTTCAGTTTCCGGGTCTGACGCTTGTTTCAGCGTGGAACGGCGACGCCTAGGTGCCTCAGGTTCTGTCTCAACATCGCCAACACGTGGAGAGGAAAGCAACACCCCAGCCTTTCCCGATTTTCGGGACTTTAGAACCGTCAATGCGCGAGGATGCGTCTCTTGTATGGCGGATCGCAACATTCCGTGGAGAATCCTCGGGTCTGCTGGCCAATCACTAGGTCCAAGGGCTCGAACGATGAGCTGCGAGACGAGGGACAGAGGTACAGGCAGTGACTAGTGCTTCAGCAGAATGTTCTACTCTATGCCCTGGTACGCGTGGGATATTCTGTGGCGCATCAATATCGAAGGTCTTGAATCGGGTCTGCTTGCATGCCCAGGCACAACCAGCCACCTATGATGTTTCCACCCCACTCCAGCTGCACAAGGCATCACAACATGACATCCGGCCCCTGAGGCTCCGAACGCCCGTTGGGATTACGACGTTTGCCTCAATAGCTATGCATCATCCGCTCCTGGGCAAGGTGTTTCCACCTGCGTCTACCACTCACTCGTTTAGACACCCTTTACTGTTCATCTAGCGCTCTATGAGCAGCTACTAGCTGGACTGTGCTTTTAAGATACATTCATTCTATCTTTCTTCTTTTGTTGGCTTCATGTACGAGAATGGGATATGGCACATCGATCGTACTGTCGTTGAGGGTCCTGGCCCTGATCGTGGCGTTTGGGGTTCTAGGGCTTGGTACTTGGTGTAAGCGTTCAATGTCCCCCATCAAAAGTGTAAAAGGATGTTCCTAACAACTTGATACAGCCCAGTTCATCATTCGCGATATTGATGGTCGTGCTACTGAGATCTTGGAGATGGTACAGCCAGAACCGGGAATGGCGCAGCTCTGGAAGGACTACTTCGTTATGGTTCTGAACGGCGTCGTCAAGATTTGGATATCGATCGCTTCTGTGCGTTAATCAGCCATCGATCGACACCATTGTACTAACAATGCAGGCCGCATTTGCTTCACTCGTTGGCATTGCTATCGTCTTGTCCACTATACTCCAACGTATGCGCATATCCTCATCATTCATTGTTGTTATCGAATGCCTGTGCATGAGTGCTATGGGCACGGCTCTAGGCGTCTCTCTCAGCTTCAACATGAGTCTCGACGCCTTCAGCGAGACACGTGTTGATGCTACCACCTCTCCAGACCTCATGGCCTTCGCGATGCTGGTCAATCTTAGCAAGGGCTACACCATCGCGGCTGGAGCGGGATGGCTCCTCTTCTTGATCACATTCATCACAACAACCATTGATGCATGTCGTCACGCCCGAGAGAGGGAGAGCTGCTCATTCGAACCCACGATGTCGGCACTCGGTATGGGCCACGGATATGCCGCTGTTGTCCCTCCTCTTTCACGCATTCGCGTGCCAACCATGTACGATCCCCGAATACCATCAACTCTGATCGAGCAGAATACGCAAGGGAGGGGATCGGTAGGCAAAGATATCGATATGGGACGCGCAGACTCTGTCCTTATTCAGGAGGGCAAGACTTCGTTTGGATTCGAGAAGGAAACACCTGGGCTGGTGAGTTTAGAGAAGCGATTAAAGGTGCAGCAGATGCGACCTTCACGGCCATGGAGTGAAGTACATGCGGCACAAAACATAGATGGAGTGATACATGCCATGTAGGAACCATCAACTCTTTACCACATAATTAGCTAGACCAGCGCTCGCTTGGATAGTACAAAACCAATAATTGAATGCCAGATTGGTTCGTCACCCTTGTAGTGGAGCAACTCAGGCAAAAAGTAATCACATGACCGCGTATCTAGCGCGTTTCACTAGCGCGACATCGTCATCGCCACGAGTTCTTCCCCAAACTTCACACCCCAACTCTTACACCCTGTATATCCCAGTGCATACGTCCCAAGACAACATGGCGGGTTATAAACGCGGCGGCGCCCGAGGAGGCAGCACATTCAAGAAAACATTCCCAAAGAAACGTTCCTCACCCGACGCCGACGACGACCCCACGCCGCGCGCAAGCAAGAAAACCAAGGCCGGAGACGACAACGACGAGGAGTCTGTACCCGTGGTACCCGAGCTCAAGACTGATGACAACGGTGACGCATATATTGGCGTAAGTATACAAGAAAGGATGGGGAGAGAAAGAGGAGAACAGCTCGAACAGTCCTAACAAGAAACCTAGTTAAATGCCAGCGGAAAACGACGCGTAACAGTCAGCGACTTTAACAAAAGCACCTTTGTTAGTATACGGGAGTACTATGTTACTGATGCTGGAGAGACGAGGCCAGGGAAGAAGGTATGTACCGCTCACTCGTTCACACTGTTATATTTCATCTTTCCTCACTCCTTGGTTAAATGATGATAGTTTACTTACGCGACTATTGCACATAGGGTATCTCGCTTACAATTGAGCAATACAACACTCTACTCGCTTCGGCACCGCTCATCGAATCCGCGCTCGCAAAGAAGGATATTCAGGTCGCAAGGCCGGATTATGAGGCTGATCTGAGTGCAAAGACTGCGGAGGACGACGAGGAAGGAGTTGAAGACGAGGTTGCAAAGAAGGGAGGGGATGACAACGATGAAGATGAAGGGTAATAAATAACCCAAGGTCTTCAGAGGTAACTGCTTGGCTACTCCTCACACGTACAACAAAGGTAAGACAATTGGAGTTCCGGAAAATGTCAGGAAGGACATCTTGTAACGGCAACAGGCAGAAGAGTGAAGACGATCATTTCATTATGCTCATAGAAGAGCCTATGTATCGGCTGAAGTCATAAACAAGAACATGTATGTAATCAGCAATGTTGCTCCAGCGCGTTAACCAAACAAACGCCGGAGCAAAAGACCCAAACGCATATCCGCCGATGACAGCTTTCACAAACGCCTGTGTAACCTTCACTTAACTAACACCTAATGGACATCCCAACGCTGGTCATGTCAATCGTTCCTCGTGAACCTGCATCCATCCAACACCAACGCCAACCAAACTCCTTCATGCCATGACATGTACACACAAGCTATCAATCGTGCATTGCGACTCCAAAGAAAATGCCACCGTCCAGCTCGACAGATCAACCGGCGATGCCAACTCTAAAACCCTCGGAGGGCGAGTCAAAGCTTCAAACCGAAAGACGCGGAGCTAGACAGAAATGCGTGTGTATCTCAGCAGTCGTCAACAGATTTTGTAGTTGTTGATTTAGCCGACAGTGCTCGCCTCCTCCTCAGCCGCACGCCGGAAGTAATCAGCATCAACAATCTCGGACTGATTACCAAGGTCGGCAGTAGGCACATCGGTGCCAACTCCCGAGTCACTGGGTGGGGCGTAGTTTTCCTTCATCTCTTCACGGACGGCGTCGACAGCACGAACAATATCTGATTGTGTTGGCAATTCGACGTCGTGTTCGGTAGTGGCAGTCGAGATCTCGGAGCTAGTGACGTCAGATGGGTTGATAGTAGCCGTGAGCTCGTTGTCTTCTTCGTCGTCAGAGTACACGGAGCCTTCCTCGTCGATGGGCTCTTCGCCACGAGCAGCAGAGCGAGTCGACTGGGCACCGTATGAGGTGCGGCGTTCGTGATCAATGTCGCTACCGGTCATGTACGATGAACCAGAAGCGTACGTGTACTCGCTGCCTGTGCCGCCAAAGCTGGATCGGACATCATAGCCTGGTGTCTCGCCTTCAGCATAGTCGCGGCTGTCGACGCTGTAGCGACGCTCAGTACCTGTCTCGCTCTGTGCATCCTCCTCGATGATGGAGTGAGAAATCGGCGCCGTCTCATGCTCATCTTCTTCGGGCAGAACACCATTCTCCTTGTTGGCAATGGCAACGCTCGGACGACCACCCCAAGAGCCCTTCCGAGAATAGTTGCTGGTTTTGACAGAGTGACTGCGCTTCAGTCCGGCATTGCTATCGGCTGGGGTAGTGGTTGTGGGGTAAGCCTGAGCTCCAACGGGCGCGTTGCCACTGATCTGACTGAGGGACAAGATGCGGCGTTGAGCTGGGTTGGCGGGTGCACCGTTACGGCGAATAGCAGGGCGAGGTTTGAGTGCGAGGGAGAGACCATTAGCTGCGGTGCTGGGAGGTGGCATGGCTCTGGCGTCTTCGCTGCCAGCGTCTGCGTTCATACGCTTCTTGAGTTTGGAAGCATTCTTCGACCCACCCTTGGTCATCATCAGAGCACGGGAGTGGTCCATGATACCGTTCAAGATGCGACGCTCCAAAGCATCGGCCTTGGTATCCATGAAGTGCAGCTCTTCTCGTCGAATGTCAAGCGCAGTGTGGAGAGAGGAAACCTCGCCAGTGAGGCGAACCTTCTGGTTGGCAAGATTTTCGCGCTCCGCTTGCAGACTGGCGACGGCAGCGAGGAGCGAATCCTTCTCTTCCTTGAGCTCGGCCATAGTGCGGTCTTTTTCTTCCTGCAATTCGGCCATGACCCGCTCCTTCTCTTCTTTTATTTCTTGCACAACACGCTCCTTCTCGGCCTTCATTTCTTGGATATCAGCAAAGAGCTGCTCTTTCTGTGTAGCCTTCTCGGCTCGTAGGCTCTCCAAGTCAACTTCCAGCTGCTCCTTCTGGGTCATTCTGCGCTCAATGAGCAGAGCTAGCTCCTCAGCTTCGCGTTCCTTGGACTCGTTGCCGTCGGTGATGAATTGCGTCTGCTTGGTAACGAACTCGCTCAGCTCAGCAGCGGTCACCTTGACTTGGGCGTGGATCTCGTCCAGCTTCTCCAGGTTTCCAGCAGCTTTGCCGGCTTCATCAGCGTGACCAAGGAGCTTATCAAGCTTCTCATGTACCGCGACGTCGTCATAAGAGAGGGATGGCTCAATCGCGAGCAGTTTGTCGAGCTTCTCCTGCACAGGCGCATCGTCATATTTCTCTGGAAGCTCGATAGCTGGTGTGGGCGCTGGAAGAAGTTTGGGTAGATTGGCAAAATGTGTCTGCAGCTCCTCGGAACGAGCCTTGGCTTCCTCGTTCCAAGCACGAGCATTCTCATCCGCCTCCTCCTTGGTCTTCTGAGCGTGCTCATAGTGAGCCTTGACCAGTGCTTCGATCTCATGCAATGCGACCATGAACTTGGGATGATACTCCGTAATGTTGTCCTGGAGGTTGTTGAAGATGTTCTCGACGTTCTTGATCTCGTCACGAGTGTGAGAATGCTCTGTCTTGTCGTCGAGTTTCTGTTCCTCATACTTGGCGATGGTCTCGTTTTTTTGCTCCTCAAGCTTTGCGATGGTCTCCATCTTCTGCTCCTCAAGCTTCGCGATGGTCTCATGTTTTTGCTCATCAAGCTTTTGCATCAAAGCAAGCTTTTGCTCTTCGTACTTGGTAAGAGTCTCGTCCACCTTATCAATAACAGTAGAAGAGTCGGTTGTCCACTGGGAGGTGGCACCTTCAAATCGATCATTCATTCCGGCGATCGTAGCGCCAAGAGTATCGATGGTCAGACGAAGCTCATCAGCCGTTGCCTTCGTGCTCTCGAGCATCTTCTCCTGTTCTTCCGACTTCTCCTTCATGACCTTCGCAAGTTCGTCGGCCAGGAGTTGAGCATCATCGTACTTCGCCATGAGAATGTTGAACTTGTCCTCTAGGCTTTCCGTAAAACCTGCAACAATCGCGTCTTTCACTTCGTCGTGCTTCTCAAGATGGAGTGCCGATTTCTCCGCTTGGTCATTCTGGAGGCCCTCGATGGATCCATGGGCGCGCTCGAACTCCCTGGTAAGGATCTCCATGAGTTCCTTGACGTCGGCGGTGACGTTGTTAGCACCGATAGTCTCCTCTAATGTCTTGAAGGAAGCTTGAAGACCTTCAATGGGACCGCCTTCGATGAGGTTAGTCTTAATCTCCTCCCGCATCTCGTCCAAGGCAGTCTTGACTCCAGTAATGTCCTCCACAAGCTGAGCAGCTTCAGCGCGGCGTTCATCAAAGTTGATAGCGGTTTTCATGATGTCCTCTTCGTAAGTGTCCTTCATCTTGTCGTGACTGTCGCGGAAGTCGTGAATCAAGCCAGTCAGTTGTTCCAGGTCGGCCTTGGACGGGAGCTCTTCTGGATCCGGTATCTTGATGTCGTCGAGCTTAACCTTCAGATCATCTACGAGCAGGGTTACGGCGTCGATGTCCGCCTTCGTCGCTTGCGGGTTGGTCTCGTCAGCCTTGGCTGCCTTCATCTCGTCAAGGGCAACCTTGATATCATCGGCAATGACCTGAATGACTGTAACGTCGGCCTTCGTAGCGCCCTCGTCCTCGAACTTCTTCGCGAGCGCCTCCAAGGCCTCGGAGGTGGTACGTACGACAAGCTCAACATCCTCCAAGTTCTCCTTAGTGACAGCGGTCGCTGGGTCTGGCAAAACGAGCTCTTCGATCTTGGCTTTGGTGTTCGCAAGAAGAGTCTCGATGGCATCAGTGTCTTCTTTCCTAGCAATGCCTTCGAGTGTAGGTGGGGGCGTTTCGCGATCCTGCATGACAAGAACGGTAGCTTGCACGTCTTTCAAGAGTTCTTCGATAACAACCAGGTCCTCCTTCATGACGGAACCAGCAGCCGCAACAGCAGGTTCTGAAGGCGGCACTAGGATTTCCCTGGCAGCGTCCATGGCTTCGACCTTATCCTGGATTTGCTCTAGAATGAGCTCCATCTTCGACAAGTCGGCCGATTGTGGAGGCAGTGATGGTGATGGCGGTAGCTCGGCTTGCGTCGCTTCCTCAACGATCTCACGCGACATCGATTCTGCGCCCACTCCATCGTTCGTGAGAGCAATCTCGTTTCCAGCCGGAGGAAGAGGGACATATTCTTCAACGTAAGCGTCTTGCCTCACGCCTTTGAGCATGTCGATATCATCACGCAACGCGTTCAACCCTTCCTTGAGCGTATCCAAAATCTCGTATGATATGCTCATGTCCACGGGCTTCTCTGCAATCTTGGAAACGTCAGCCCTCAGACCTTCAAGACCCTCGTTCATCGCATCCATGATCTCGCTAGTAGCAGACGCGTTCCGATCTGGGGTGTCAAGCTTCTTGTCGAGATGCGATTGAAGGTCGTCGAGACCTAGTTTGAGAGCTTCCAGAACTTCCTCAGTATCGGCCCGGGCATGTTGTCGGGTCACGTTGTCGGATTGACGAAGGAGGTCCAGCTCCCCACGGAAAGCCTCTAGAAGTTCTTCATTGACACCAGCAGACTTGAGATTGGTCTTGATATCATCCAGCGCAGCCTTGACGACCATTATCATTTCGGCTTTGTCGTTGTCACCGGATGGTACGAGGGCATTGCCGAGTGACTCCTTCAAGGCCTCCAGTTCGCCACGAATAAGCGCAATGTTGTCCTTTGACGTGGTTTCCTGTGATGTATGCAAGCCGTCAATGAGCTCCCGAATAGCATCGACAATATCATCCTTCTCGGCTGTGCCATCAGACTTGATCAGCGAGCCACCCAAGGTCTCGCGGAGATGCTCGAACTCTTCCTTCAGCGAAGCTAGCATGTCGTCGTTGGATGTAGTTGCAGTCTGCTTCTCGCCCATCAAGACCTGAAGTCCATCAAAGCCTGCCTGAAGTTTTTCAAGGACATCGTTCTTGTTGCTGGAGCTATCACCAAGAACGACTTCCTTCAGTTGATCAAATTCATGCTTGATGGCCTCGCTAATGTCGTCGTTGGAGTCATCATCTTCTGATCGGAGGGCAACTTGAGACTTCATCTCATCGAAACCAGCGTTGAGCGCAGCGAGAAGCTCTTCGTTGCTCTTTGAAGAGGGAAGGAGCTGAGAGCTAAGTTTCTCGTGCAGGTTCTCGAACTCAGACTTGATATATTCTACCATGTCGCCACGGCTCCAGGCTTGATCACCGCGAGGACCTTCTGCAACGTAGCCTTGAACATCTTCGCGTAGTTTATCAAGTTCCGCTTTGATGTGGTCGACCATTTCGCCATCCTGGGTGATCTCACGAGGCTGATTAAGAGAGCCTTCAAGGTCAGTACGAAGACTCTCGAGTCCCTCGCGAAGGGCTTGCAGGACTTGCTCGGTGTCACGCCCGTTGGTTGAGGAGAAACCTTGGAATTCAGTGTGTACCTCGTCTAGCACCGACTGTAGACGCTGCATTACAGCCTCATTGTGAGCTTGGGAAGCGCTTTGTACGGCCTCTGTGATGCTTTCCTGAGGAATCTCGACTTCCATTGTTGCAGGTTGTTGCTCGGAAAGTGCCTGACGAATCACCTCCTCGAGCACCTCCCGTGACAAAGCATCTATCGTCGGATGCTGGGATGCAAGCGCAGGCTTCAGTTCCTCCAAAGACTCTCGGACAGCCATTAGAATCTCCTCGCGAATCTCGTGGACTTCGTTGATAGGAGGAGGAAGCTGAATCTTCTGTAGTGAGTCCTGAAGCATGGACTCAATCTCCTCCCTGGTGACGGCACCGGAGCCGTTGAAGTCTTGTAGGCCTTCACGCAGACACTGCAGAATCTCATCATTGCCCAAACCGACCTGTTGCACTTCGACGTTCGGGTTCATTTCGACACCATCGAACGCCTCTCGTACAGCGCTGATAATCGATTCCTTGTCCACTGCTGCCGCCTGAAGTGTTGGTTGATCCAGGCCACGCTCTGCCAGTGCTTGCTTGACAACGTCGTAGACCTCGTTGTTGTCAACGGTTGTGCGCGTCACGACAGATGACATGGACTGTCGTCTTCGCTCACGCATGACCTTGTCCATGTGCTCCTTGAGATTGGCAAGACCCTCCTGGACGATGGCGTTTATGTCTTCGTTGGACGAGCTTGAACCGGACCCGGCTTCGAGCTGCCTAGCTTGTTCTGCCTCCTCCACCTTGCGAGCAAGTTCTCGGCCCATTCCTAGAACTTCACCTCGGAGATCTTGGATGAGCGACTTAGTGGCCATCGTAACACATCCAGACTCTGCGACGCTGTCCTTGATCTTACGGAGGAACTTCAGCATCTCTTCGCTCACAAAATCGGCAGCCTTAGGACTGGAATAGACCTTACTATCTGCCGATACCGTGCGGGTCAAGGCACCAGATCCGGGAGATGGTTGGAACGATGCCGATCCAGGAGTTGCTGAGTTCATGAAGCCACCGGCTGAGCCTTGCTTGACGAACTCAGCCAGCTCAGTGACCTTCTTAGCAGTCTCTCCTGTGGCCTTGTCGACCAACTTCTGCAGACTTGCAACCAGACGCTCTTGACCGTCTTTGGTCACCATTTCGCGTATGATCTTCTCCAGCATCGCGACACTAGCGGCTCCTTCGACTGAGTATGGGTTCGGACTACCGATACGCTCGTCTGTCCAGGGGCTGGTTGACGTCATACGAGGGAAAGTGAATTGCTTCGTTGGTGTCATGTGAGGATCTTGGAGGTTGAGGCTACTAGAACGAGAGGTATCTCCGTTTATTGCCGCCGCAGCTTGAGCTTGCTGCTTCTGCGACATGGTGGAAAGAAGATCTTTCAGCGACTTGCGTATGTCCTCGTCGCGAGTGTTGGTGGCTTCCTTGAGGCTGATGAGATCTGTCGCATTGTCCTTGCTCCGTCGGCTCAACTGCGACATGTCCTTCTGCAGGCTAGATACGATGTTGTTGATGCTCATAAGCTGGCTAGAGATGTTATCGAAAGACTGTGGCGGAGATGGCCCCCCATATACTGGTGCTGGCACTGGCGCTGGCGCTGTTGTAGCCGCTGGTGTAGCCGCCGGTGATGAGTGCGCCGAGCGGTTGGTGATATTTGATAATGGTGGGTCAAGCATGTGTTGTGGAATAGTCATACTCTGCAACGCCTGCATCGTTGCCGAAGGCGGTGTGTTCTCTCCCAGGATAGCTCTCTGGCTAGGCCGTAGGGCAGGTGTGTCTTTGATCTCGAATCGTGATGCTGGCGTAGGAGTGAGTTGTCGGATCGGGCTCACGTCGGCATCCTTTCCAAAGTAGTCCCTGTCATAGTCCCTTGAGATGGGCCGCCCTCCTCTACTCGATGGTCGCTCGCGATCGGGTGACCGCTCCGGCGACCGAGTATCGAGATAGGGGCGCTCAGGTGAGCGGTTGTCAAGGTAGCTGCGTAGATCGCGAACGCTGCCCGGCTGTAATGACTGCATGCGCTTGTGCTGTGTGCCTTTGATCAGAGAACGCTCAGGAGATGTCTGCAACTTCTGTGGCATGGGATTAGTAGTGTATGAGCTTGCAGGTAAACTCTCTCGCGCCTTCTCTTCCAGCGCTTTAGCCGCTTTCATGATGGCTGCGGATGTGTTTGGGCGAACTCCGAGAGTAGGCGAGCCTGGATTGAGAGGCAGTGGCGGAGGTGCACGATCTGGGTCAGCACTATCCCACCTGAAACGCTGTGTTAGTCGTGTCTCATTATGGGTTTAATGGCGGTGAAGAAGACGAACATGGGAATCATCCTATCTGACGAGAAAGAATGTGAGTGTCTGACGAGTTCCCGGTCGCGGGAGACCTCCCTGTCTGATGAAGGCATTACGATATGTCGTCTGGTGGGCGTTTAACCCAAAATGGTAGTTTGGAGGTGGAGAGTAGGAGCGAGTTGAATTGAGAGCGCGTGAGTGGAATCGGGGTATACAGCTGAGGGTGTCGATCGTGAAATGCTATCAGCGATCCAGCGCAGGGTATATAATAGTTCGTGATATCGTGGAGGGTGGGAGTGTGGGAAAGTGGATTGCAGGTGCAGGGCGGGCGGTGTGTTGATCAATAGCTTGGGGTTTGTTTACGTGCACTGGCCAATAGGCGATGACGATGGAGGCGCGACCGCCAACTCAGCCGTCGCTGGGGCAGCAACGGCGCGAAGAGGATGGCCCCGGTTGTGACGGTGCGCCAATTGCATGCACAGGGATGAACATATTGTGCAAATTCAATATTAAGGCGGACGTCTCTAGCAGATGCCATGGTCCCTTCCTGTCGCGTGTTGTTGACCGAACTGCGGTTGCCATGTGCTCTGAATGCCTGTGGCGCAGCGCTGTGGCGCCCATACCCAATCGGAATTACGTACCGCCGACCTTGCATCGGCCGCATCTCCATGTGAGCTTCTGAGCTCAACATCACCAAACAATTCCATCCCCGCCTCTCCATCGCACGCTCCGCTTCACGACTCGCGCATACAATCACCAAAATCACCGCATATACCCCAGGGTCCAGCAAACCACCATGGCCGTCCCGGAAACGAGCTCGCGGATAGCGGAGGCGCAGAAGCTGGCCAAGTCGGAGCCCTCCAAGGCCGAGCACATCTTCAAAGATGTCCTATCGCAAGACCCAGGCCAAAATGAGACTGCTATCAAGAACTATGAGAGCGCCTTGATCGGGCTCGGTGAGCTGTACCGTGACCAGAAGAGGGTGGATGCCCTGGCCGAGCTGGTCAAGCAGGCGCGGTCGATAATGTCATCCTTTGCTAAGGCGAAGACATCTAAGCTGGGTGCGGACACTGTCCTGAACACCAGTCCAAGGTCTATAGCTAATTTTCGCAGTCCGACAACTACTTGACTTGTTCACCGCCATCCCCAACACCGCCGACACCCAGATCGCTGTCACCAAGTCATGCATAGAGTGGGCCGTGTCAGAGCGGAGGGGTTTCCTTCGACAGAACCTAGAAACTCGGCTTGTGTCCCTGTACATGCAGAAGCAATCCTACTACGAAGCCCTCACACTCATCAACAGCCTACTGAAGGAGCTGAAGCGCTTGGACGACAAGCTGGTCTTGGTGGAGGTTCAGCTGCTCGAGTCAAGGGTCTACCACGCATTGGGCAACACATCAAAGGGTCGCGCTGCCCTTACATCGGCACGAACATCGGCTGCTTCAGTATACACCCCGCCTCTGCTGCAAGCTGGACTGGATATGCAGAGTGGCATGCTGCATGCAGAGGATGGCGACTTCAACACCTCTTTCTCCTACTTCATCGAAGCCATGGAGGGGTACCACTCACAAGACGAAGAACAGAAGGCTACTTCAGCACTTCAGTACATGCTGCTTTGCAAGATCATGCTTAACCTTGGAGACGACGTCACCTCGCTCATGACCTCCAAGCACGCGGTCAAGTACGCGGGCAAGCGGTTAGAAGCAATGAAGGCTGTGGCGCGAGCCCACACCAACCGCAGTCTAGAAGAGTACGAAACCGCCTTGACTGATTACCGTCAGCAGCTAGGTAGCGACCGATTCATCACCTCCCACCTCCGACGCCTGTACGACAATATGCTGGAGCAGAACCTGATCAAGGTCATTGAGCCCTTCAGTAGGGTAGAAATTGATCACGTCGCCAAGATGGTCGGTCTCGATACGATACAGGTGGAGCGCAAGCTTTCGCAGATGATCCTCGACAAAGTCATCATCGGAGTTCTAGATCAGGGTGCTGGTTGTCTGATTGTATACGACGAGTCGGAGCGCGACCAGGGTTATGACGCAGCATTGAGCACTCTAGAGAAGCTGAGCAACGTGGTCGATGTGCTCTACACGAACCAAGCCTCTCTACTGGAGTAAGACACGTGAAAAGGGGAACCTTGACGGTTCCCGAAGCTATGTACAATAGAAAGCATAGATGGTTAGGCATGCCATACGTCCAATGCGAATAGCTGATAACGATCACACATGACATAGTAAAGCCTTGCCCGACAGAATTTGTATTGTGCCTCGAAAATAACGTTGACCCTGGTCCACCCCAGCACAGCAGCATCACATCACGCAGCGCTCTTACTTTAGATCGGTTCTACATCGGCAAATCATCACATCAACCTTGCTCCTTCTCCTCGAACAAATTATCTTGTACTATCCGGCAGCGAGATGGCAGTCTTACCGAGCCGGTACTATACACGTCCCCATCTCATTCGCTAATTCTTGGCGATCTGCACTAATTCCATAGCAGCTCCACACGACAACGATATAACATCTCCAGATAGATTGGCACGCTCAATGATGGACCCGGATTTGATTTGGAATCACGGATAAGGAGGGCAGTGGCAGCGGAGATGCACAGAGATGTGTAGTGGCGACAAGAACGTATGTACAGAGGGGTGACAAAAAGAAAAACGAATGAAAAAAGTTATAGTTTTCAATTGCTGATAACTAGTTAACTAGATAAGCTAGTTTAAAAAGAGTTAGTGATTTAGAAAGCCAATAACTTCCTCTTGAGGTAAGGCTACTTAGTAAGCAGCTTAGTCAGCATCTTATTGGCGATTTATTGCAGTGAGACTGAATACCCAAAAAACGACAATTATAATCAATAATATCATTTTATTGACAGTATCAAAATAGCTACAAGTTTCTAATGTCAAATAAATAGTTAACCATTAATATCTATTAGTTTAGTAATTTTTGAATTATAACATAAAAAGTTATAAAGGAAAGCGTCTTTTTTTGTTTTGTTTTTAATTATAAAAGCTAATATTGATTACTAATACTTAGTGTACCAGCCTTTAGCTTCTTTTACGTCTTGATAACGCCTAGGTAAAGATAAAATACAGTTATCTATCGCTTGTTAAGGTATCAGATCCCACTCTTCAAATATAGCCTCTATAAACTTTGCTATACTTTTTTTGTTATTACCTACGCCTAATGAGGAAGTAGGCCTTTTAGTTAAAGCATTTTTTAACAAAGCCTAAACGTTTTCAATAGGATTTAAATCCGGACTATAAGGAGGATGCTTAAAAAGAGCTACCTTATTTCTAGAAAACTAAGATAAAACCTCTGGAGTTTTATAGATCTTGGCATTACCCTGCTGAAACATCTATCCTATATAATAGTTAGTAGGCTGGCAATCGCCGTTGGACACGTTTCAACTGGTGTCGTTTTTTGGTACCTTAGCAAATTTTTTGACCCTGATTATCGCTCGGTGGTCTGAGCTTTCCTCCCAGAACTCATCCACCCACCGTTCGAATCTCGTTGACTACACACAATCTTTTTTTTTGACTTTTGCGATTGATTAGTAGAGGGTAACTGCTTTTCACTTTTTTGGAACCCCATTTTGACTACAACAACAACCACCACCTTTGACACCTTAAAAAAATAAATATAATAGTTAGTAAGGCCTATTAAAGTGACAAAAAAGACATTAAATATATTAATAAAATATAAAGTTATAGGACTTAGAATAAGAAAAAACAGTATAGTTAACTTACCTTTTTTAATAGTAGGTTTTACTACTAGTATTAGAATCTCACTAATATAGTTTGTATTCCTAAAGGATGTAGTAGTTTTAGGCGTCCTAATAACTACTAATTTTAATCTTCCTTCTATCCAAATTGCTCCCCAAACTTGGATAGAAATATCTCGGCTTATAGATTGATTAGTAAGCTTTCTAAAAACAATTTAAAATACTAGAAATATACTTTATTTATTTTTAGGGTATCAAAGGTGGTGGTTGTTGTTGTAGTCAAAATGGGTTTTCCAAAAAAGTGAAAAGCAGCTGCCCTCTACTAATCAGTCGCAAAAGTCAAAAAAAGATTGTGTGTAGTCGACGAAATTCGAACGGTGAGTGGATGAGGTCCACGCGCTAAGCGCTCGGAGCAGAAAAGCTCAGACCACCGAGCGAAATCAGGGTCAAAAAATTTGCTGAAGGTACCAAAAAACGACACCAATTGAAACGTGTTCAACGGCGATTGCCAGCCTATGGCTGGCAACATATACTTTATATAGTAAAGTAATTTTTAAGTAATTTAAAATATTTTTAAACTTACTTCTGTTGGTTGTAGAGACACATTCCTTGCCAAGACGCTTGTTTCGACGTTTTCGGCAATATTCTGTCCTAGCACCGTGCCCACGCTCTATAGCTGACTCATCAGAAAATATAACTTTATTAAAGTTTATATTTTCAATATTAGTAAGCTTCTCCTTAGCGTATGTTAGACGATTTTGAGCTTTTTTCTCGTTTAAAAGCTGTTTTTTCTTAGAAGTATTAACAGAGTAATTCTCTTCTCTTAGTAAGCGTTGTAGGCTTCTAGTAGAAAGACTTAAACTATTTTCGTCTAATATACGCTTATTTGTTTTTTTTAGGACTTGTAGTCAAGTCTCTATTAACAGCTCTTGTTACTCTTTTTGTAATCTTTGTAGGGCGGCCTATAGTAGGCGTAAAAGTAGGTAAAAGATTGTTGTTTTTCTTTCTAATACGTTGAATAGTATTATAAATACTACTAGGAGGCTTTTCTAGTATAGTACTAATAGAGGAAAGTGATTAGTTTTGTGTAAATAAGATATAAACGTCTTCTTCTAACTTTAAAAGTTGAGGAGACATTGTAGTAATAATTTAAAAAAAAGAAAATTAGGAATAGATACAGAAAACTATATAGAAAAGGATTAGTAATTTATATTAGACTAATTGCTTACCTAAGCAACATCCTTTTTTTAAATTGCTTATTAAACTTTAAGGAAGTAAGAAACTATAAGTTAAAACTGGCTCACATAATACTCACGTCATCTAATTAAACTTAGTCTATTTTTAGAAATTTTGATACGCTCACTAATTAGAAACGATAAGTTCTATTTTTATGTTTTTCTTTCTCTGTTTTCAAGTTAATTAGCGTGCGTACTAGTGCTGACTAATCTGCTTACTTAGTAGCCTAACCTCAAGGCAAAGTTCTTGGCTTTTCAAATCACTAACTCTTTTTAGACTAGCTTATTTTGTTAATTAGTTATTAGCAATTAAAAACTATAACTTTTTTCATTCGTTTTTCTTTTTGTCACCCCTCTGTATAAAAGACCATGTCCGTCACACGCATCTTCTCTTTAAAAGCATAGTATTCAACCATATTTCTTCCTAGTTTATATCTATATACACCTCAATTGCAGCCAAGGATGTACTTCACAACCGCAGCCACAGCCACCCTCCTCACTCTCATCCCCACAGTCCTCTCCCACGGCCTCATCACCTCACCCCCCTCCCGTCCCACCGGCCCTTCCCTGACCTCTCTCTGCGGCCCCGCCATCACCCGCACCATCAACAATGATAACACCTCGCACGTAGAAGGCCTCCCAGAACTCCTAGCATTACCCTACAACGCTTCTACCTGCAACCTCTGGCTCTGCAAAGGCCTTCAGTTCTCTGACAACCCTGCCAACAACACGCAGGTATGGTCAGCGGGCCAGGTCGTGCCAGTCAAAGTTTCCATCCGCATTCCGCACGAAGGGTCCGCGAACGTGAGTATTGTGGATACAAAACGGAATGAGATTGTAGGGGACATGTTGAAGGTGTGGGAGAAGGGTTATGCACCGGGAAAGAGCGAAAGCGAAGTTCCGGTTGGACAGAGAGAATTTAGTGTAAAGGTACCTGAGGGATTGGAGGAGAAGTGTGCAGTGGCTGGGGACTGCGTAAGTCCATTATGAGTGCACCTGTTTTGGCGCAATGGTTTATGCGAATGGCTAACTGGGAATACAGGTGTTGCAGTGATGGTGGTACGGCACGGCTGCGAAACAAACTTACGAGTCTTGTGTTGACTTTAGGATCGCGAAGATGGGTGCGAAGAGAGATGCTTTTGGTCGAGCGTTCAAGGGATGAGGCTACGGGCTCGCGGTAGGGTTTTGTAGTTTAGGTTGAACAAAGCTGTGGATGCTTTAAAGTTTAGAAATTGATACATGTTCAATCGCGCGATCAGCTACTGTCCTTCTCATCCCTCAGGTCTCCTTCTCTTCGCCGCCATAGTAACAATCACAACTCCCAGCAACATGCCACAAACGAACAATGTCATGAACGTCGCTGCAACCATGGTACAACAGTACTTCTTACCCTCCCGCCTCCGCCTCGCCTCGGTTTGCACTTGGTTGTCGCATACCTCACAGTGCGTGTGTGGCTCGGGGTTCGGTCGTAGGAAATTAGTGATTGTTTGTGCAAATGTCTCTGGGGAAGACGAGGTAATGGGTGTTGTGGTGGTGGTATTTGTGGGGTTGTGGGGTTGAGCGTGAAGTTCGATATCATGCTCGTCAATTTGGGGGAGACTTGCGTACTAAGAATTGGTGGATTAGCAAAAAATGTCAGCTGGAAGCATGGTTGTATAGGTTGAGTTACAGCTGAAGCTGACCCGGAAGGCGCGTATCGGTTCACAGGATGATCGTTGAATACTTCTTCGTATGCGGGTGCTGCTTCTTGTGGGGTTGTAGGGATACCCATCTTAGATCTTCCAGGATTCAATATCACCATATACTGTGAGTAAGTAGTTATTAGTCGTAAGATCAGACGTGCGACAGCACCACTATATGCCTTCCAGCCTACTGTTACCGGTTTCTCGGAAAGCTCCAAGACTGGTGATGCAATTGGATGCCTGATGGGATGATAGGGTGTTACGAGAGGTTGTGGAGGCTGTGCTTTCAGATTGAAGCCAATGGAATAATGTGATCTCAAAAAATGTGGGGCGGTGCCGGCCGGCAAGCCACCACTACGCGGTCATCGCCTACATTGTGTTCACTGTTTTGGGTTAAGTGGTGATAAGCGTCGTAATCTTATTGCTTGAATGCAGATGTTCCCAACGACGACACTGAAATATCAATCCTCTGAGCTTCATCCTTTGCTTAGTCAAAAATTTGACTCTTCTTGAAAAGGCTCATGTAGATTACGATATGCTTCGTTTCTCAAAGAGAAAGTTACCTTCGGATATGAGAGATTGCAACCATACTTTGCCAATCTCCTCACTTCGCAACCTTGATCACGATCTTACCCGAAAAGTTACCCGACAGCCGCAGATCAAAAGCCTTCTTCGCATGCTCGAACCCGAACGTCTTGTAAAGCATGACGTCGAACTTGACCTTTTTTGCCTCAACAACTGCATTCAAATAATCTAATGGGTTGTCAACATGAAGTAACATAGCGAACCACTGGTGGAAGAAACACGAAGATTTGTTGTTACAATATGGTTTGTAACGACTAGACTGTCATGTCTGATCTCCGCAAGAACTATCATCGACATCTAGAGCGCTCTAAATTACACTGTGGCCACGATATGTCTCAAACTAAATACTGTTAGCAGGAAGTCTTCCGCACACGAAATCGCGTCGAAAAGCATGGGCACAGGAACCCATCTAGATCATCTCATCGAAAAGAACGTTATCAGCCACTGCAGGCGCGCCAACAGCATCCGTATCCGCAGATACCGTAACCCTACCACAAAACCAACTCTTCTCACCCAGAATCTCTGACAAATCAACATCATGCTCCTTCAAACCGTTGATCGCACGCACCAAATCTTTCTCTAGAAAGTTCTGGGAATTATCTCCATCAACCTTTACGCCAGGTCGGTGAAAGAAGAACTTGACTGCGGTACCAAAGGTAGCTCATTGAGAGACCAACCGATTTTGTACCTGCAAGGCGGGCGCACAGACACTAAACGTTTGCGCACAGCATCTGGGAAGTGAAAGTGAGAGTGGGTTTGAGAGGTCATCTCTGTAATTGATTCGTAGAAAAAGAGTGTTTGTACAGAAAAAGAGTGTTTGTACAGAAAAAGAGTGTTTGTACAGAAAGAAGCGTAGTGTAAATGAGTGAATACCACATCGCCGATCTCACGGCATCCCAAGCAACCATATGCTCTTCATAAATCCACCGAATTCCAACTTCCCATTTATTCCATCTAAGCCATCTAACAAGCGGCGATATCAACAGGCTGATAGATACAAGCGGAGCTAGGACCGTTGCTGATTTTCTTGGGCTCAGCACCAGAATCGTTGCCCTCGAACTCCTCGCAAATAGTCTCTGTTTCCGTGATGCAGGAGTTTGTGATTGTCGCAGTATCGCCGTAGTTAGTATTGATGCCAACAAAAGCCGATTTTCCACCCGTAGCCTTGACACCGTCAATCTTCACGTGGCGCTCACCCATAGCCTTGCAGTTACCGCATGATCGGTATAGCTTGCCAAAGTCAGAGACAGTGAAGCCGCTAACTGTGATTGTACCAGCACCGTTGTGCTGAATGACTTTATCGGATGCGCCCATCGCTCCACCACCAGTGACTGTGCCATCGCCGTCCTCCTTGAAAGTGAGAGCGTCCTCGCATACATCTTCCCACCAGACGTTCTCAATAGTGCAGGGCCCCTGGCAATGTACACCCTCGATCTGATCAGCACCGATGATGACGTTTCGGAGAGTACCGCCACTTTCGATAGAGAACACTGCGTCGCTGGCTCCTCCTTCTGCTTGATCGGTGCAGGATACGCCACGACCGAAACGTTTCATGCCGCCATCGAACTCGCCAGTTACAACCATGGTTTTGGAAAGAGTAGACTCGCCAGCTGCTGCGGGCATAGTTCCGCTTGCTACAGTGCCACCAGGGGCAGATGTCGTTGAGTTGCTTGATCCAGAGCCGGAGGAAGACTCGCCGCCTGGGGAAGACTCGTCACCTGAAGACTCGCCGCCCGAAGCAGACTCGCTACCTGAAGCAGACTCGTCACCTGAAGTAGACTCATCACCTGAAGTAGACTCATCACCTGAAGTAGACTCATCACCTGAAGTAGACTCATCACCTGAAGTAGACTCATCACCTGAAGTAGACTCGTCACCTGAAGTAGATTCGTCACCAGAGGATGAATCGCTGCCGCTGTCGGTGTCTGAACCTGGGTCCGAACTCGAACCGCCATCCTTAGCTGGAATGTCTGTCTCATCTCCACCAGAGCTTGAGCCGGAGTCGTCGGCGGCATCTTCTTTATCGTCAGATGCGTCCTTGTCGTCCTTCTCTCCCGATGCGCTATCGTCGGAGCTGCCTCCGGTGCTATCACTCACGTCATCAGAAGACTCGTCGCTGGAGCCAGATGAGTCTGAAGAGTCTTTCGATCCGTCCTCTGTAGCGTCCGAGGCGTCGTCTTGAGAGTCAGTTGAATCCTCTACAGAATCGGTGGAGTCCGAGGCATCCTTAGATTCCTCTTTGTCGTCGCTGTCCCCAGACTCTTCAGTGTCCTTGCTGTCTCCAGACTCTTCAGTGTCCTTGCTATCTCCAGAGCTCTCCGACTTCTTGTCGTCAGAGGATTTGGAAGCCTTGTCACTTCCTTCGGATTTGGCTTTCCAGACCCAGTCGAAGAGTTGGCGTTTCATGACATGAGAGTCTGGGTTAAGGGCTCTACGCTTGTTGTCGGTTTCGTCTTCGTTGTCGTCTTCGTTGTCGTTTTGGTTGTCGCTTTCGTTGTCGTTTTCTTTGTCGCTTTCATTGTCGTTTTCGTTGTCAGGCAGGCACGTAGGAATTGGAGAGTCAGATGGCTGACCGCCAGAGCCTGGGAAGCCGCCGGTGGGAGCGGCAGCACCAGCAGGGAAGATACCAGCGGCACCGCCATAACGTTGGCCGCCTCGTCCCGCCCAGTCACCCCTACCATTGCTAGAGTCCTTTGAGCCACTGTTAAGGCCACTGTTTTCGACACCGTTGCGGTTATCGACACGATGAGCATGAGGGCGGGTAGGAACAGGAGCAGGCGCCGCAGAGGCAGAGACAATCAAAGCCGCAGCCGCAACAGCGGAAAGAGAGAAACGCATGTTTTATAGATTTTCAGGGAAGTTTTTGAAGTGGAAGTTGGAATGAAAGTTGAAGAATGAAAGTATTGTCCAGCAAAGATGACCAGTCAAGAAACGAAGGGTGACCGGCACAGAGCTGTAGAAGACAAAGAGGAAATGAAGGTGTAGGAAGCAAGGAAGAGATTGTCGGTCCTGATGGGGATGAGGGTTTTGCAATGGGCGGGTTGCAGCGCGCCTTTATAGCCATGATGTCTGGAAAGACTACTCTTTGTCTACTCATGTTCCATGTCTGTGGTGTACGACGCCGATCCACATAAGATGAACTCCAACTGCCAAACGCAGGATGCGCCTACTGCCGCTTCAACCCCGTGTGGGACGCGATCATCAATGCGCCATCTGCGTAAACCCGAACACATGAGGAGCCGTGAATCCAGAAAGCATGTGGACTAGACGTGGTGTTCTAGGAAGAACGCCCTGTTTAGTTTACGCGTCCCGTCCTCAAAACCGACGATCCGGCAACTGACAATTTATGAGAGGGGTGTTTTTGGTTTCACACCAAGGATGTTCGACTTGGCTTTCGTTCGAGAAAAGATTGAGTGCATCTGTCAGAGATGTGGCTAGACGTGTCGCGCCTATCAACGAGCGAGTCGAGACGTTAATGTTGCAGATAGAATTATTCGTGGATATTGCATGATCGCTTAATATGAAGCTTCATAGAAAAAATTCCCTCAGCGTTATTGTCGCATGTAGCCAGCGTTGAAACAGGTGGAGGTCTTTCCCGCAAGCGAGTCCTTCCACGTCCTGTCGACTACCGGCCGTGATTTCTCTTGGAGGATACTTTGAACTGCTATCAATACCCACGAAGAGTTCTCGCAGTCCCTTTGAGTGCTCCTGTTACTATAGTAGTATTGTTTACGTTGTCGCCGACCATCCTTCTGGCTCTTACGGCGCGCGAGTGTCGCTCCTACAGAGCGCGCAGAGCATCAATGTGGTGAAGTGATCAAAGCTCGAAATGAGAGGCTCATTCGGTCTTCGACAATGCTTGAGACCACTGCACTGATGGGCGTGTGGCGTTGACGCGTGTGGTGTTGTTGGAGAGGTTTTCACAAGCGAAGTTTGTCCAGCTGTACCGGTAGCTCGGCTGTCCACTGGAGCTCTGGCCTCGCCCAAACGCCTCCATGACGTCTGCAGCTGGTGACACAGGAAGCGCGATGCAGATCCGTCTCCGCGAACCATGAGAGCTTTCCCCGCGTTTGCGAAGCTTTTGTACTCTTTCCTGGATCCCTTTTAAGCCGTCATTTCCCCCAAGTTGAATGCGATGGCCTCAAACGTCAATCCCGACAAGATGAGCTACATTTACAACTCGCAGCTCGTGAGCGCTCCTAGCATGTGAAGGCCGAACATACACTAACATTGATGCCTAGGATGCCTTTACCCTCTACCATATCTCCCACGAAAGGGAGCAGCATAGCGCCGTCAGCCCTGCTCTTCCTGCCCTTGGCCATGCCACGTCTGGTGCTTTGGGAACCGCTATATCGAAACTCCTAACGTACCCTCTGGACGTTGTCATCACACGCCTACAGGTCCAGCGGCAATTGCATCCCGGCGAGGAACATCAGCACTACAATGGCTTTCTTGACGCCATCGAGAAGATATACGAGAGGGAGGGCGGACCAAAGGCCTTCTATAGCGGTGTAGTGCCCGAGGTTCTCAAGGGCGTCGCCGACAGCTTCCTGTTCTTCCTAGCGTATTCATATGTGCGACAGAAGAGGCTCGATGCACGAGGGACTCGATGTAGCCTGCCAGCGCTCGAAGAGATCGGAGTCGGCGTGTTGGCAGGCGCCTTCTCCAAGTTCTTTACCATGCCGATCCAGCAGATTGTCACGCGTAAGCAAACAGCAGCGATGATGAGACAGGAATCATCAACTACCATACCTCCGCTGTCCAGCACCAGAGAGATAGCGTGGGAGATCAGGCGTGAAAAGGGCATACAAGGCTTCTGGTCGGGGTATTCTGCCAGCCTGGTTCTGACCTTGAACCCTTCAATTACTATGCTACTGCACAAGGCTCTCCTGCGATTGATTGTACCCAGGGCAAAGCGACATGACCCCGGAGCGCGCATGACATTCCTTCTGGCTGCCATAAGCAAGGTCCTCGCCTCCACTACCACCTATCCGTTCTCTCTCGCAAAGGCACGCGCCCAAGTGTCCTCTCAGAAGCCTTCTTCCGGGACCGGTGAGACCTCGGACAAGGAGAAGTCTAACGACCCGCTAGGGTCGGGAGTCTTACAAGCTCGGCAACGAACCGTATTTAGTACCATCTTGCGCATCGCCCAGACTGAAGGGATATGGGGCTTGTACCAGGGTCTTGGGGCAGAAGTGCTCAAAGGCTTCTTCTCTCACGGTATCATGATGCTGATGAAAGACCGTATCCATGCTGTTATCATCAGCCTGTACTACACCGTGCAGGAGGCGCTAAGGAAATATCCTAGCCCGAGTGAAGTCGCAAAGTCGGCATCAGACGGCGTTCAAAACGCCTATGAGCAAGGCAAGGAGCAGGCCAGCGACGCTTATGCGAAGAGCGCCGAAGTCGTCGGCAACGCAACGGAATCAGCAAAGCAGGCCGTGTCACAGGGCTCACAGCAAGCGCAAGGGCTTGTAGAGAAGGGCAGGCAACAGGCTGCCGATGCCTACTCGAGGGGCATCCAAGCAGCAGAAACAGCATCTACATCCGCCCAGGAGGCCGTATACAGCGGTTCGCAGCAAGCTGGACAAGTGTATGAGAAGAGCAAAGATGGCGTCAGTGAGGCTACTAGCAGTTTCTACGAACAGGGCAAAGATGTCTTGGACAAAGGCCAGAATGCTGCAAGCAACGCAACACAGCAAACCGGAGATGCACTTGAGCAGGGTAAGAAGGCCGCAAACGACGCATCGCGGCAGGCCAAGGATGGCATTTTGGACGCGGACATGAAGGACATCAACGGTCCTGACAAGGGTATCAAGGAGTGAGGTATGGGGTGGATGATATCAGCAAGCGCTTTCAGAATGTACATATACCCGATTGATATGTATTTCCATGTTCACAGGCATGTCTGGATGGAGGATTTCTTTTTGCTGTGGTTTGGTGTCAAGAGCGTTGTCGACTATCGTACATAATGCACATGAGCAAATAACTACCGGGTGAACTGTTCATCTAGCCTGGGCGATCTGAAACGGTCTGGGTGTCAGTATTTCACCCAAGCAATGCGTCTAACTACCGGATGAGAATGCATACCGATAATGCCCCGTCGGTGTCCAAGTGAGACAGAACAAGGCTGGTTCAAGCCTCGGAATAGAGTCGGCGTGTCTACGACTCAAGGCAGGGTTTCCAGCCGTCTTTGGGCTTTATTGCCTGTGTGGCTGCTGGGGCATGTTTGGCCACCACGGGGCGTCCCATATGGCATGTGTCATCGTGTCATCGCGGTGCCATCCCGGTGGCTGGTTGCGGTGGCTGGTTGCAGCTGCCCGCGGTTGCCCTGGAGGCCAGTGCGCTAACCACCTGGCTCCGCGCCCACAGCGCCTCCATCAACAAGCACCGCTGGCGACACATGAGACTGCGTGCCGCAGTTGAGCGGCCTACTAACTACTAACCTGCACAGGAACAGGACAAACACTGCTCCGGCGACATTGCGAGTGCGAAGAGCTGGCTGGCAGCATCGGACAGTCGGCGGCGCATGACTGGCGACAACACACGGCATCGGACAAAAGTGGAATCGTCAACATCCCGGACATCCAGAGGGCAGGAGCAACCCACGCGCACACGACCAGCAGCGGACATCTATGTCGTAGGCGCCGGTGAGGATACAGGACCGCGACCGAGTAGCCGTGTTTTGGCATTTCGTCACTGCACCCCGCCTAGCTCATTCCCCTGATCTCCACGAGCTGCTTGCAGCCGCAGTCGCAGCCCAACCACCACACCACCGCCACCATGACGGCCAACGCCGCTCAATCTTCGCCAAGCAGAGCAAGATGGGGCAGCCTCGAGGAGGAACTAGCCCACTACAAGGCCCAGTACGAGACGCTTGAGACCGAACTGCACGAGTTCCAGGCATCAAGCAAGGAACTAGAGGCCGAGCTCGAGCGTGATGTCGAAGAGAGCGAGAAGCGGGAGCGCAAGCTGCAAGAAAAGGCAGAGCGGCTAGGGTTCGAGGTCGAGGAGTGGAAGGTGCGTGGCTCCGGGCACTTTCAGAGCGGACATCTGCCCAGCTCAGACAGTTGCTGACGAGACATGACAGACAAAGTACAAGCAGAGCAAGGCCGAGGCCAACAGTGCGCAGAACACTTTGCAGAAGGAGATCACCGCGATGCGCGAAAGTCAACGGGCCCTCCAGATGCGACTCCGGGACATCGAAGTCCAAAGCGACGATTTCGAGCGCCAGGCACGCAACCAGACATCATCACTCGAGGATGTGGAATCCAAGTACAACGTAGCCATCGAGCGCAGTGTCATGCTGGAAGAAGAGATCAAGATTGGGGAGCAGGAGCGAGAGGCGCTGCGCATTGAAACACAGCGACTTAGGGACGAGCTGTCGGACCTGCGGATAGAGACGGAGATTACGCAGGAGAAGTTGCGTATTGCAGAGGAGACCATCGAGGGCCACCACCAGCGCAACGTCTCCAGCCATCTGTCTGGCAACGCCCTGAGACCACGCTCACCGGTTTCCGAGGCGTCGACCACTGCAACCACTGTCTCTTCTCCCACGGCTGCCTCGACCCCGCCACACTCAAAAACAGAGAGCCTACTTCCGGACACGACTCCTCCTTCGCCGCCGCTGTCTGATGCACCCATGACCGCAAGACCTGTGCCCTCAACGCCCATGCCAACGCGGAAGAACTCGAATGCGCCTCTGGACCCGGGAACGACGCCTCGCGCCGGCTTGTATCAGCGAGCCCCAAGACACTCACGAGTACCTAGTGTATCAGCATCAAGACCGAGTACAAGTGCCAGTGGACGGGCGACGCCTTCTTTGCGAACGACTGCACCCGTATCGCGAGGGCCTAGGCCAAGCTTTGGGAGTACGGCACCACCAGCGGATTTGCCTAGGTCGGGCTCACTCTATCAGATTCGAGGGCTGATTGGCAAGATGCAGAAGCTCGAGGAACGGGTTCACTCAGCGCGATCCAAGCTGCCCGCGCCGACAACGACCCCACCGCGAGCGAGCCCACGCAACGTCAGTGCCATGGGACACCACGTGCCAAGCACAGTCACATTGAGGAGCGGCAGGAAGCGCAGTTCGCATGCGTCAGCGGGTTCATCAGTCCCTGGCGCTTACGAGTCTGGCTCTGCCGTAAGCCGGCTCTCCTTTGGTGTCTCGAACTCGTCGCGCGAACCCACCAACAGCAGACCCAGCAGCCGAGCCTCCATGTCGTCGGCATCGGCAATGCAGAGACCGGGGAGCAGAAGCAGCAACCGAACGCCACTGGGTCACTACCAGTCATCGTCGATTAGTGGAGCGGAGCCCCGGTTGCCAAGGCCAAGGAGCTCCATGAGCGGGCACGGTCATTCCCACTCGCTGTCCATGTCGCGACGGGATAATGACACCAACAGCGAAGGAAGCAGCATCTCTACACCGGTGGGAAGGCGGCTTACATTGGATAAGTCAGGCATACCTACACCAAGCGGGATACCAAGACGTCAAAGTGCAGGACGAAGGTCAAGCAACAACAACGTGGACGGTGGAGAAATGGCGCCTCCTGCTCGGCCACGCAAGATGTCGACGCAAGCTGAGGAAGAGTCGTACTAGGATGGGACGGCGCATTAGCAGGAAGTCGAAGGAAATGCAGGGCCAAGTGCGTGTACATCTGGGTCAAGTTCGGTACACGATTCTACGGCACTGTACCTCATGCGTCCTGGACTCAGGTACGCGAGATGCAAGAATCAGGCTTTGTAGAAAGCCGGATAGGGGATTTGGGGGGGGGTGTTTGTTGCAGTTTGGTCCAGCATGGTTGCACACAAGGTGGATGAAGAAGGGCCGTCTCGCGAAGAAACTCGAGAGGTTCCAAAGGTCCTCTGGGGGCGTTTACATATTGCTTTATACTTATTTTCCTTTGTTCGAAACCAATATACCCCGAATTACATTCACCCCGAGGCTTCTTCGTTCCTTTGGTGCAGAACAGCTTGTCTAGGCACCTCCCCAAATAGTACTAACTAAGTTCTACAAGCTTCACGTGCTCCGACTAGCTTATCGTTCTGGTAGGAAAATCTGGGGTAAAGCTGCATGCATGTCGCATTGGCGTTGGCTGTTGCTGTTGGGGTTGACATGTGAAAGGTCGCGTACGAGGAAAATTCTGATGTCAAACTGCGGGACTGGCCGCCGCGAACCGCAGTGGCAGCAGCAGTGCGCAACACGCCCCGAGCCTTGGAAGACCCTGGATCTTCGGAATGCATCTCGGAATCTAGCTTTCTTCATAGAAGCCGGTACTTTTTGTTCCAGCGTCATCTGTTGTTATCACTATTATTGTACTAGTTGGAGCGTGTGCTCGATGTTTGCTCCGGGAGCGGCCGTTGTGGGCGCTGATTGGGTGGCTGTGATCGGAGTCCGGTGGGAGGTGTCGGGGGAGGAGACCCGAGCATCGTCTTTGATGCTGCCTTGGCGAAGTTTTGTGATGGTGAGACAGGTGTCTGGTCATTTTGGGCATGGTGATGTGACGGTGTGAAAGGTTTGGTGGGGTGGGGAGGCCGTGGTCGCACTGGTGGAGATGTAAGACGTGAGACGTGAGACGGGAGAGGTGGTGAGATGTTGCGAGGACATGTCGCTGTCGGGAGGGGTAAGCCTCGAGACGGTAGTGACAGGTATCAATCTTTGCAGTGGGATGTGCTGGACCAGCTGTTGGTGAGAGATGGCAAGGGCCCAACATGCAGGTATGCAGGTACTCGTCGTGCTCGGGTTGGGACTCGCAAGAAGCAACTAATGCGGAAATGCTCCCAACAGACCTATTGTAGAAATTGCCATGGCGAGCAACTCCCAACATCCCGCGCACATCGATCATGGAAAAGGCTTGCGATCTTGGATTCATGAACAGGACTTGCTACTCATTGAGCATGGCTAAGTAGTCGAATTGGCCCGTAGACCTGCCGTCGTGTACGAAATCGGGTTCCGAACGGCTTCCGACTCGTCTACCGTGGCGTCGAGAGGGATGGGCAGGGGCGGTATGGGGGACGTGGTGCAGGGCTTTGCCGTCTTCGGCATCGTTGGCGATGCGATAATAGCTCAACAGCTCTTCGGGAAGTGCGTTGGGGTGTTCCGCTATCCTCCTAAAAATTTAATACATACTCAAGCTGGCCCGGACGCTTGCGACTGTTTCCCCCCTCCTTCTTGCTCTGCTCTCCCAGCTACCCTCCTCCATACCTTGCTATATATACCCTAGTGCTGTACTCCTCCATCGTACACACTACTAGCCCCTCCCTCCCTCAATCCAACTCCATTCGTTTGTTGTTGGTGCTCTCCTCCCGGCACCGCATAGAACGTACTGGCATCGAAGATTGCTTTTGGGCCAACTTCCACACCGACACTACCACTGTCCTCTACTAATACTCTGCTCGGACCCTCCCACCGACAGAAATCTTTTAGAGACGCACGCGTAGACTGCAGAGCATCGACATTCGGGTATATTCAGATCTACATTCGACACTAGAGGCCGAGCTCCAGTTTGCCCTTACAAGTGGAAAATTGACCGATCCCTCACCGAACCGCAACCCAACTTCGCCTTCATTCCTTCCTCCCCCTTCCCCAAACTCAATTTTCTCGGTGCATGGGATTACCTTCACACACCATGGCCGGAGCTGCACAGAACGGAGTCAACGGGGATGCTAATGGCGCCCCGAGCTCCTACGCTGCCAAGCACGATCTTGCTCCGCATTTCATCGGCGGGAACAACCTCAAGGTAGCGTCGCCGGGCAAGGTCAAGGACTTTGTGGCCGCACACGATGGACACACGGTCATTACAAATGTAAGAGAAAGCGCTATACCAGGCACATTGGTGGTGGGGAGAGTTCGCGCGCTGACCATCATCTTCCCCGCAGGTGCTCATTGCGAACAACGGTATTGCCGCAGTCAAGGAAATCCGCTCCGTGCGGAAATGGGCCTACGAGACTTTTGGCGATGAGCGGGCGATTCAGTTCACCGTCATGGCCACGCCCGAGGATCTCCAGGCCAATGCGGAGTACATCCGTATGGCAGACCAATATGTTGAGGTACGTGCCCTACCCGACGACGGCGATGTTTAGCAACGCATGGCTAACGGGGAATTATGCAGGTACCCGGCGGTACCAACAACAACAACTACGCCAACGTCGAGCTAATTGTCGATGTGGCGGAGCGCATGAACGTGCACGCCGTGTGGGCAGGATGGTGCGTATACACGACAACCGCCAGATGAGGGCACATGGCTGACATTTTTGCTACCAGGGGACACGCCTCTGAGAATCCCAAGCTCCCCGAATCGCTCGCCGCATCTCCCAAGAAGATCGTCTTCATAGGTCCTCCCGGGTCTGCCATGCGCTCGCTTGGTGACAAGATTTCGTCCACAATCGTCGCACAACACGCAAAGGTGCCTTGTATTCCGTGGTCAGGAACAGGCGTCGACGAGGTCCAGGTCGACAACAACGGAATCGTCACAGTCGAGGACCACATCTATGACAAGGGCTGCACAAAGTCATGGCAGGAGGGTCTGGAGAAGGCCAAGGCCATTGGCTTCCCCGTCATGGTCAAGGCCTCGGAAGGTGGTGGTGGCAAGGGTATCCGAAAGGTTGAGCGCGAGGAGGACTTTGAGCAGCTGTACAAGGCGGCTGCCTCTGAAATCCCTGGATCACCCATCTTCATCATGAAGCTTGCGGGCAGCGCGCGCCATTTGGAAGTCCAATTGTTGGCTGACCAGTACGGCAACAACATCTCCCTGTTCGGACGTGACTGCTCGGTGCAGCGGCGACACCAGAAGATCATCGAGGAGGCACCGGTAACAGTTGCTGGCTCCAAGATCTTCCAGGAGATGGAGAAGGCTGCCGTCTCACTCGGACGCCTCGTCGGATACGTCTCTGCAGGTACCGTTGAGTACCTCTACTCGCACTCCGACGACAAGTTCTACTTCCTTGAGCTGAACCCTCGTCTCCAGGTCGAGCATCCTACCACGGAAATGGTAACGGGCGTGAACCTCCCAGCCGCCCAGCTCCAGATTGCCATGGGTCTCCCACTGCACCGTGTCCGCGATATTCGTCTCCTGTACGGTGCCGACCCACATGCCAGCTCTGTCATCGACTTTGACTTCTCCACCGAAGGTAGCGCCAAGAGCCAGCGACGTCCTACTCCCAAGGGTCACTGCACGGCCTGCCGTATCACCTCTGAGGATCCCGATGAGGGCTTCAAGCCATCCGGTGGTACAATCCACGACCTCAACTTCAGGAGTAGCTCCAACGTCTGGGGTTACTTCTCCGTCAGTTCCGCTGGTGGTATCCACAGTTTCTCCGACTCGCAATTCGGTCACATCTTCGCTTATGGCGAGAACCGACAAGCTTCGCGGAAACACATGGTTGTTGCGCTCAAGGAATTGAGCATTCGTGGTGACTTCCGCACGACCGTTGAGTATCTGATCAAGCTGCTCGAGACTCCTGCTTTCGAGGACAACACCATTACCACTGGCTGGCTCGACGAGCTCATCTCAAAGAAGCTGACTGCTGAGCGACCTGACACCATGATCGCGGTCATTTGCGGTGCCGTTACCAAGGCTCATGTGGCAAGCGAAGCGTGCGTGAACGAGTACAAGACCAGCTTGGAGAAGGGTCAGGTGCCGTCCAAGGACGTACTGAAGACCGTGTTCCCTGTTGACTTCATCTACGAGGGTTACCGATACAAGTTCACAGCGACCAAATCTACCATCGACAGCTTCACCCTGTTCATCAATGGAACCAAGTGCTCAGTCGGCGTTAGGGCGCTTGCCGATGGTGGTCTCTTGATTCTGCTTAGCGGAAAGTCCCACAACGTCTACTGGAAGGAGGAGGTTGGTGCCACGCGTCTCTCCGTTGACGGCAAGACCTGCCTTCTCGAGCAGGAGAACGACCCAACCCAGCTGCGCACACCATCGCCCGGTAAGCTTGTCAGGTTTCTGGTCGAGAACGGCGACCACGTTGGTCAGGGCCAGCCTTTCGCTGAGGTTGAGGTCATGAAGATGTATATGCCTTTGATCGCCCAAGAGGCTGGTATGGTCAACCTCATCAAGCAGCCAGGAGCTGTTCTTGAAGCTGGTGACATTCTTGGTGTCCTAGCCCTGGATGACCCGTCCAAGGTCAAGTCCGCCCAGAACTTCACTGGCCAACTTCCCGACCTGGGTGCTCCCCAAGTGCCAGGAGCCAAGCCACCGCAGCGATTCGTCTACCTGTACTACATTCTGCAAAACATCTTCCAGGGTTTCGACAACCAGGTCATCATGCAGAGCACGCTCAAGGAGCTGGTTGATGTCCTCCGGGACCCTGAGCTGCCATACGGCGAATGGAACGCACAGGCTTCCGCTCTTCACGCACGTATGCCTCAGAAGCTTGACGCCACCTTCTCCCAGATCGTTGAGAAGGCCCACAGCCGTAACCTCGAGTTCCCTGGCAAGGCCCTCAATAAGGCCTTCCAGAAGTTCGTCGAGGAGAACGTAGCTAAGGGTGACGTTGCTCTTCTAAAGGCCGCCCTGGAGCCTCTTGCTGACGTCATCACCCGCTACTCGGAGGGCCTCAAGGCACACGAATACAGTGTCATGATCAGGCTCTTGGAGATGTACTGGTCCGTTGAGTCTCTCTTCTCTTCTCGCACATCACGTGACGAGGAAGTCATTCTCAAGCTCCGTGACGAGAACCGCGACAACATCATGAGCGTTGTACATACTGTTCTCTCTCACGCCAAGGTTGGCGCGAAGAACAACCTCGTCATTGCCATTCTGGAGCTCTACCGACCCAACAAGCCTGGTGTTGGAAACATCGCCAAGTACTTCAAGGACACCCTCAAGAAGCTCACAGAGCTTGAGTCCAGACAGACTGCCAAGGTCTCTCTCAAGGCCCGTGAGGTGCTCATCCAGTGCGCTATGCCTTCGCTTGAGGAGCGTACTGCGCAGATGGGGCACATCCTGCGTTCCTCCGTCGTTGAGTCGCGCTACGGCGAGAGCGGATGGGACCACCGGGAGCCTAACTTCGAAGTCATCAAGGAAGTTGTTGACTCTAGGTACACTGTGTTCGACGTGTTGACCCAGTTTTTCGTCCACTCAGATCCATACGTCGCTCTTGCTGCGCTTGAGGTGTACACTCGCCGAGCTTACCGCGCATACCAGCTGCAAAACATCAACTACCACAACGAAGGTGAGCAGCAATGCTTCTTGTCTTGGGACTTCATCTTGCGCAAGGTAGGTGAGGCTGAGTACGGTCTCGCTGTTGAGCCTTCTGAGCCCGGTACTCCTAGCACCCCAGGATTCGAGCGTCCTCCTCGTATTCAGTCATTGAGCGACATGACTGCTTGGCAAAACCGATTTGATGGTGAGCCTACCAGGAAGGGTGTCGTTGTGCCTGTTGAGTACCTCGATGACGCGGACGAGCTCATCAGCAAGGCGCTGGACATCTTCCCCAATCTCGGTAAGGAGAAGAAGGGCGGTATTGGTCTGAGGGAGGGTCTCACTATCAAGCGCACTCCTACCACTGGCCTCAACGAACCTAAGCATAGCGATGAGCTTACCGGTGTTCTCAACGTTGCTGTCCGTGATATTGAGGGTATTGATGACAAGGAGATCTTGGAACGCATTCTGCCCATCGTCGAGGACTTCAAGCAGGAGCTTCTGTCCCGCCGCATTCGCCGCATCTCGTTCATCTGCGGTCACAAGGACGGAACTTACCCCGGATACTACACTTTCCGTGGACCCACATACGAGGAAGACGCCAGTATCCGTCACGTCGAGCCTGCTCTTGCCTTCCAGCTTGAGCTTGGTAGACTTTCCAAGTTTGACATCAAGCCCGTCTTTACCGAGAACCGCAACATCCACATCTACGAGGCTGTTGGCAAGGGCGCCGAGAGCGACAAGCGCTACTTCTTGAGGGCTGTCGTTCGATCAGGCCGTCTTCGCGAGGAGATCCCTACAGCGGAGTACATGGTGTCTGAGACTGACAGGCTGATGACTGACATCTTGGATGCTTTGGAGATTGTTGGCACTTCGCAGGCTGACATGAACCACATCTTCATCAACTTCTCGCACGTCTTCCCTCTTAACCCTACTGAGGTTGAGGAGGCTATTGGCGGTTTCCTAGAGCGTTTCGGTCGACGACTCTGGCGCCTCCGTGTTACCGGCGCTGAGATCCGCATTATTGTCACCGACCCTACGACTGGCATCCCATACCCTCTTCGCGTTATCATCACCAACACCTCTGGATATGTTATCCAGGTTGAGATGTACGCTGAGCGCAAGTCTGAGAAGGCTGGCAAGTGGCTCTTCCACAGCATTGGTGGAACCACCAAGATTGGTGCCCTTCATCTCCAGCCCGTTTCCACTCCTTACCCTACCAAGGGAGCTCTGCAGCCCAAGAGGTACAAGGCTCACCTCATGGGTACTCAGTACGTGTACGACTTCCCTGAGCTTTTCCGCCAGGCCACCGAGAACAGCTGGATTGAGGCTATCAAAAAGCATCCGTTCCTCCGGGACAGGCAGCCAGCGAAGGGAGAGTGCCTCGAGTACTACGAGTTGGTGCTTGATGACACTGACAACCTGGCTGAGGTCAACCGTGACCCTGGCCACAACAACATTGGTATGGTTGGTTGGATGGTCACCGCGAAGACACCTGAATACCCCCGTGGCCGTCGCTTCATCATCATCGCCAACGATATCACCTTCAAGATTGGTTCCTTCGGTCCAGCGGAAGATGCCTTCTTCCACAAGTGCTCTGAGCTTGCACGGAAGCTGGGCATCCCGCGAATCTACCTTTCTGCCAATTCTGGTGCTCGTATTGGTCTTGCTGAGGAGCTCATTCCCCACTTCTCCGTTGCATGGAAGGACATCGACAAGCCCGAGGCTGGTTTCGATTACCTCTACCTGACACCTGAGAAGTACGAGCACTTTGTTGATGGCAAACGCAACGACGTCATCTGCGAACCGGTTGACGTCGATGGCGAGAAGCGCTTCAAGATCACGACTGTCATTGGTGCTGAGGATGGTCTTGGTGTTGAGTCGCTCCGTGGCTCGGGTCTCATTGCTGGTGAGACTTCAAGGGCTTACGAGGACATCTTCACCATCACCTTGGTGACTTGCCGCTCAGTTGGTATGTATCTTCCACCTGACTTACATGTCCGTTTACTAACAATATGCAGGTATCGGTGCATATCTTGTTCGTCTTGGTCAGCGTGCCATCCAGATCGAAGGACAGCCAATCATCCTCACTGGAGCACAAGCCATCAACAAGCTACTTGGTCGTGAAGTCTACACCTCTAACCTACAGCTCGGTGGTACTCAGATCATGTACAGGAATGGTGTTTCACACTCGACTGCCGATGATGACTTTGAGGGTGTCTCCAAGATCGTCCAGTGGTTGTCCTACGTACCTGATAAGAAGGGCAGCCCTGTTCCTATCTCGCCTTCAGCCGACAACTGGGACCGCGACATCACTTACTACCCCCCTGGCAAGTCTGCCTACGATGTCAGGCACCTCATCGCCGGAAAGGAGGACGAGGACGGTTTCCAGTCTGGTCTCTTCGATCGCGGTTCGTTTGTAGAGACTCTTGGTGGCTGGGCCAAGACTGTTGTTGTCGGTCGTGCTCGCCTTGGTGGCATTCCTATTGGTGTAATTGGTGTTGAGACACGTTCAGTCGAAAACGTCACACCTGCTGACCCCGCCAATCCCGACTCCATCGAACAAGTCACATCCGAGGCTGGTGGTGTCTGGTACCCCAACTCCGCCTTCAAGACTGCCCAGGCAATCAAGGACTTCAACAACGGTGAGCAACTACCGCTGATGATCCTTGCCAACTGGCGTGGTTTCTCTGGTGGTCAGCGCGACATGTACAACGAGGTCCTCAAGTACGGTTCTTACATTGTCGATGCACTCGTCAAGTTTGAACAGCCTATCTTCGTCTACATTCCTCCGTACGGCGAGCTCCGTGGTGGATCTTGGGTCGTTGTTGATCCTACCATCAACCCTCAATTCATGGAGATGTACGCCGACGAGGACTCGCGTGGTGGTGTGCTGGAACCCGAAGGTATCGTTGGTATCAAGTACCGCAAGGAACGTCAACTCGACACAATGGCCCGCAACGACCCTACCTACGGTGCTCTCAAGCGCAAGCTGAACGACAAGGCGACACCAGAGGCCGAGCTTCAGGACATCAAGGCCCAGATGACCGAGCGCGAGAAGAAGCTTCTACCTATCTATGGTCAAATCGCCATCCAGTTCGCCGATCTGCACGACCGCGCCGGCCGCATGCATGCCAAGGGTGTCATTCGACAGGCCCTCCGATGGCAGAACGCCCGCCGTTTCTTCTACTGGCGCCTCCGCCGCCGTCTCAACGAGGAATACATCCTCAAGAAGTTCGCTGCTGCTGCCTCGCCGACACACGACAACCCCCAGGCCAACCCGCTCACCCGCAGCCGTGGCTTCGAGATGTTGAAGCACCTGTCCAACATCCCCAACTGGGAGCAAGACGACATAAGCGTGGCGACATGGTACGAGGAGAACAGGTCACTCGTCAGCGACAAGATCGAGCAACTCAAGACCGACGGTATCGCGCTGGAGATTGCACAGCTCATGCGCAAGGACCGCGAGGGTGGACTCAAGGGTGTCATGAGCCTGCTTAGCACACTGCCTACAAGCGAGAAAGAGGAGGTGCTCAAGATGCTGAGCAGGGCGTAGTCAATGTATAAATGTTTGCGCGTTTTCATTCGCTTACGGCATGGCATGGCATTTTGGGGTGTTACTTTTCTGGGAGGAATTGGGATGGCGATAGTATGGGTGTGTAACTTTAGCGTTGCTACAGTGCGACTGCGTTTCACGTATATTCACTTTTTTAGCTACGAGATCATATTAGTTAGTTGCATTGATGAGGAAAGCAGGCGGGTGTTGGGAGGCACCCTTCCTGTTTTTTTCTCTCTCATGTCTAATTGATCTTCAAGTTTAAAAAGTCTGGTCTTTGTGCAATTGTGCTGGTGCTGTTCTCACCCCACGTCCCAAGTTGCTTCCCACCGTTATCATGATCACTTCGCATGACTACCAACCACCACTATGCTCTTTCCTTCCCTTTTTTGCGGCTACGGGCTTCTTCCGTTGTTGTGTTGCTATAGCATGGAAGCATGCGGATCGCCGACTCCACTTTCAGCTGCGGGGTTCCACTGCGATGATACGTCACTAGGCCGCAAAATCAGCATCACCGAGCAGAGAAAACCCGAGCCAAGATTTTTTTATGTGGTTTGTGAGACGTCAATTCCTTTCCTTTTCCCTTTCCTTTTCCCTTTCCTTTCCCACTATACCCCATGCTTTACTACATATACATACCTCATCTCCCAAGCGAACCGAGAAAGCTTGAGCACAGCACCTACCGTCAACACATAACACCAGACGAACAAAAGGAAGGTAAAACCAGCCAAAATGGTCTACACAATCGTTGTTCACCTCCTCGCCAAGGAAGATCAAGAGAGCATTAACAAGCTGAGCGCCAAGCTTGTTGAGGCTAGCCAGGTGTACAGCAAGGACAAGGAGACGTTGAGTTGGTTTGTTATGCAAGACATTGTCGATAAGAGGAAGTTTACTATTGTCGAGCGGTATTTGAAGGAATCTGTAAGTCGAACTACTTCCCATCTCAGGTTTTCCCGCTTTGGTCAAAAACGATGTCTTGTTCTGGTGCCGGGTAAGCATCGCAGCTGTAGACAATGTCTGTCGGAAGAGGGAGGCTGGGTGATTTGATTTGATGTGAAGTTGGTTATCCTCAAAGATGATCAACATGCATTCAACACGATGCGGAAGAATGAACCATGTTGAAAAAGATGCTAATATCCTCAACAGTCCCAGCAATACCACCTTAATAACCCGTACTGGAAGACATTCGATCCGTATGTAATTCCGCTTCTGGCTGCACCCATGGAATTGAGGCGCTTGGAAGAGTTGGATACCGCTGTTACGAGTGCGGGTGCGCATTACCATGAGGATGCTGTCAAGGCGGAGACGAGTGTTGGGGATATGTACCAGGGAACTGATGCTTAGACTGGAGAGAGTTAGCCCGCGCGCTGGGTTGAGAGGAATGCAAAGAGATTGAAGTTGACAATTGCTGCCGAGCAAGACCATCAAGAAAGAAATCTTGTCTGATTTCTGTCCTTTTCTCTCTGGGTATGTGTGTACATGTATGTTATACCATACTTCTGGTCTGGAGTCGGATCGGGGGAACCGTCAGCATGGTTTGTCCAGGCCGTCCTCCGAGAGAGCTACGAGCGAGATGAAATTATGAGGTCATTGTATATCACTCACGACTAACAAACAAGCAAGAATGTCTCATTTGCACGAGCGTCAAGTACGAAAGACTTAGGGTTAAACAAATTTGACAGATTTCTCACGAACATCCACTTAGAATGCGACAGGCTCACAAATCAGCTGAAGTTCTGACGTGCTGTCGACTTGTCACGTAGTAAGAGTGAAGAGTTCCGACGAGTCTCTCAAGATCTCGAGCTATTGCCCATCATCCAAGCTACATCCTCCCCAGCAACCACCAAAATTAACCTGAAACTCTAGATCCTGGAGTCATGACTCTCAGTAGCGTCGGCTGTCCCGAACACGGTCATGGCATGGCTTGCTGACCTCGCGGACGAGCTTTTGTTTAACATCGCACTCCACACCCAACCATTTACTCTCCCGGCTTCTGCACCGACTGTGCGTCTTCAATTCCGTGGCGCGACACAAGAAGCTTTTCATACCTGCGTCAGTGAGAAGCTCGATTAGCACGCTCTCCTCAAAACAGTAGTATGAAGACCAGATCTCGCGTCGACAATGCGGACATTCCAGATGGCGATCAGATTCGAGAGCATGCCAGCTAGATGAAGTGCTTCTGGAAACCGAAATATCGGGCCTAGGTCGTGCCACACATGAGAGTGATAACTCAGTCTTGGAACGCAGAAGTTGGAATTTGTATCCGCAGAATTAGTGATCACGATTTCTCTACGCTACCATCGGCGCATTACTGGTGTTGACGGATCGGCTGCAAGATCTCTCGTTCACTTTTACTCCATGCAGCAACATCCTATTATTGATGTTTATCAATGGTGTTAGCAGCGACGTTCCAACTATTTCCGCTATCTGGGTTCTCTCAGAACCTCCGTTAGTTACCGACCGCCTCGCAGGAATAAGATTGAATTGAAGAAAAAGCGTGTTGCTCCATACCTGTGACAACTGTGGCAAAGTTGCTGTATCGAAAAAGTCCTTACCCAACCCCTGCGTGCAGCTCTTCTAATGACTTGGGAGTAGTGAAGTCTTCATCCTGCTGTAAACGCGAGAGCGCATAGCCTTTTTCACAATCAGGACACACGGATTATGCACTACCCACGATGCAAAGCGAGTGACACGTACTAGGACCAGCACCCATCGCTCAAATACCCCCGAAATCTACTG
This sequence comes from Alternaria sp. 'sect. Undifilum', assembly GCA_024321975.1. Classification (NCBI taxonomy): domain Eukaryota; kingdom Fungi; phylum Ascomycota; class Dothideomycetes; order Pleosporales; family Pleosporaceae; genus Alternaria; species Alternaria sp. 'sect. Undifilum'. The sequence continues at coordinate 1,486,444 of JAJJZI010000010.1, read as the reverse complement.
CTGTAACTTGAGCAAACTCACGAAGATCAACCACAACTATGCTAGACCCAAGTAACACAAAGCCAATTACGGGTGATCGCAAGGCATATTTCGAAGGTAAATAATCCACAGCGCTGTTCTTCAATGCGCCTGTCTAACCGTTTCAAGATCTCCGAAAGAACAATGTACCCCAATTCCTGTTCCGGACATGGAGCAGTAGAAGCGGCGGTGGGCCAAAGCTAGCGATTAACAGTGTCAAAGAAGTTGTGCCGCACGGCTTCATGAAGAAATCCCAAGGACGCCAGTTTTACGATGTTCCGGAAAGCGAGCTTTATGATATGGTAGATTATCACTATTACCAGTGCCCTTGCCCTTCCTCAGAGTTCAGCTCATGGTCCAGCTCTCTTTACCTAGTGCTCTGGTACGCTGAAGATAAAGGCGAGAAGCAAGATCCCTTTGTCGCTGTCATGGATACACAACAACTAGATGGCGATGTTCTAGTATGGCATGTTCCGCACCTGTTCGACGAACACGGGCTCCATGAATACTTGGCACATGGGCCGATCAGGGGCTGAGGATACATGGCGGTATCATACAAGACCTTGAATTCGGCCGGCTTACTACAGGTGTTTCCAGAGCTACTGAAGTCGAACTCCTGTTGCTGGGGTGAGACATTGCGCCGAGAGATGTTCGTCGAACGCCCCAAGCCTTTAGCAATGGATGGGATGGGGCAACCCGATGAGATGACGCAGATACGAAAGATTGCTGATCTTTACGGCCATCTTTCCCTACCAGTAGCGACCGCGTTGATATGTCTTCGGCCTCGACCATGGGTGCACTCGCAGCCGCAGGGCAAGACCGCGTTGGATGACGTTGCCAAGCTCTTTGCTACCGCGAAATTACCTGAAGGTCTCTCAAACGGAAACTGGCTTCGTAAGGGAGCTGTGGATACAGGAGCTTGCTATTCTACGTCCAGTTTTCCTGACGTGCGACAGTGGATCGAGCTCCTCCAAGCTATCTGTGAACGTGCAAATCAGTCGGTCGTTGAGCTTGAACCGCAAAAGAAGAAGAATAGGTAAGAATCTAAATAGGGAAGTATACGATTGCACATGCTAATTAACGCTAGTGAGGAGTTCCCTATCAAAGACGTTCCTGCGACAAAGCAATTGAACAAGAAGTGACCGCGCGGCGAGGAAGAAGACGACAAGGCGGAACCTGGGAAGGATTGGGGATCGAGGCTGCGCCCCCGGAAGAAGATACGCTATGCTGAGTAGCTTTGCATCGCTTGGTGAATGCCCAAGCCAACGCGATGCAAATAGAGATGAAGACATGGAGAGCCGCAAAGAGGAGGGTTGGAGATGACGCGTCAGCGCTAGTGCAAACGTACCTAGCTTGGTTCCTTGTCAGCGTCTTGCACTTGAGCGTCGCACACAAGCCATCTCGCTGTCTTCAAACACCTACTCGCAGAGATGCATTGAGCGCCATATCACGGATTATACCTAGATAGATTATGGGGAGCCCGGCAATACCTTGTGCATTGAACACAGTACGCTACTAAAACCGGCCAAACAACCAAGTGATGTAGTACGCCATGCTTGAAATCTGGAAAAGCTCGACGAGCATTTTGTGATAAACTACAATTCCTTTGAAAATCTTGCTTCCGGGTTAATTTGGCTGCTGATCACATTGATAGCCGTGCTTCGGGTCCGATGTTCCTTCCATGGGGAGAAATCGGCTTATCGATCCGAGTGGGTTGAAGTCCACATCGGCGTCTGTCGCTAACATGTAGGTAGTAGTTTTTGCGCTCACAGCATTGCGACTTGATCAAAAACTCTATCCAAACGCGGCAAAATTGTCCAACGTGCTATGATCTTGGGCCCGAACCAATACCCTCTCGTTCATGATGTGCTCGGCAGCCGTTCCTTAAGTCGTGGACGCCAACACAAGCTACTCATCCCTAACTGGTACCAACATCAGAGTCTTTCACCCGATCCGCGGTCGACCTTCAGTGTCAAACACCAGTGCCTTTCTCTGCATTGCAAGCTGCACTGTGACGAAACCTTTGAACAATCCCTTGGAGAGCTGACGACGGACTTCCCCATCGTCGACTTATGCATGTATAAATACCTCTGTCTTGGGCGCTGATCAACCGCTTTCCACACCGCCTCTGCAATGTAGTTTAAATGCTGGCTGCGGAAGATTTGAAATGAGCAGTAATTCAGTTTGACCCAAACCTTATCAGGATGGACGCAGAGATGTCCCGTCAGAAATGAGTACATGCCAGGTCGAAAAAGCTCGTTGGAATCTTACAGTATTCTGCGGGCCAAACGTCTGCATTGACTGGGAACATCGCTTACATTGCATGGCGAAAAAAAAAGAAGATGAAAAAAACAAACTTACGGTTTGGAACAGCTCATAGACTTGACGGGAACTACTCCTGGAATCTTCATCAAAGTCTCGAAGGTGGCAGCGGTTTCGTCGGCTCCGAGTGTAGCTGTATCTTGCGAAAAAAGACGAAGGTGCAGATGGCGTACGCGAAATTGGAGAGCGATGTTGGCTATGCGGTGCTGGAGAGTGTGGAGGGTGTGGAAGGATTTGTGAGTGAGGATTGAGGAAGGAGAGGCTGCATGAATGAGCTTCTTGTTGCAGAGGCTAGATGATATGAGAGTGGTGCGACGTTATATTCAATGGTTGTCAGAGTTATTGTTTGGCACTTCAGTCAGTCTTTAGGCTAGGAGAGATGGCAGATGGTACTGGATGTTATCTTGTAAATCGATGCGTGGATGCGAGAACTGTATCGGTCCAGGGATTCAAATATGTCAATACGATTATTTACTGTCGCGGGGCTGTGGAGACTGTTGTCTTCCAAGAGTAGTAACCTCCGTTATATGTCACAGCACGTTTGGCGCATCTGAGATACAGATAACCTCAATGCCTAAAGAATCACCAGTAACTATCAATGGAGGTGATGTCGCAGTTATCGACACCAGTTTTTTAATTTGTGAAGAGATCTCTCCATACCTGCTGCCATAGTATCGCGCATACATACCCAAGATCAGCCATCAACCCAAAGCTCAACTGCTCCACGCAAGCTAAGCTAGGAGATTGAACCTCGGTCACGAGAGAAGGTCCATACTGACTGAGAGTCTTCGCTTTATAGCGGCGAGGTTATCAAGAAATCGATGTAGCATCTGTACATCAAATCTGTTGCTCTAACTATACCTTGCATTATACCTATGGTCCTGATAGAACTCTTCTAATCATCGAGACTAGTGATACACAAGATCTATCTGATCTGGAACAAGTGAATGTCCTTTTTCTACGACACCGGAGAAGCCTCCTAAAAGATCATCACATAACGGGTGCAAAAAAGGAAGTAAAGAAGACGTCTCGACTTGACTGCAGACCAAAACACGCTCAGCCGGGCATTTCCGCCTGGATGCATATACATGACTTACGTCCGCGACCAAAGGCATACGCATCTGGCACCCGTTTACCTAGCAGTTCTCCTTTCCATACTAAACTAGAGTGCGTCGCGCGGAGATATCTCCGTAAAGCTTGGCAGGATGCACACGTCCCAAAAAGAAGGGAATACAGTTTCTGATCTGCACTGCAGCACGGAACGGGGAAAGGAAAGAATGGCGAAAGGATGTTGCGCCTCGAAACCTTGTCATTTGTCGCGCAACTCCGTTAATTGCAAGCTGGAGGTACGCGGTTGGTCGAGTGGTACGATGTGAGTTTGGTGGTGGGCTCTCCATGGGTGGGGGCGAGGGGGCACGAATGACGTGCGCCGGAGAGCCGAACGATGTCTGCACAGCCCGGTATTTACGCTTTTATTTTTTGGCGTATGAGAGAACACGTAGGAGTACTGATACTGGATAGATCGCAGTAGGCGAGGTTTCCGGGGCCCATTGAAAGTGACAGCGGGGGACGTTGGGCAGATGGGATCTCCCTCTAGATCTGAGATGATGATCGTGGTTTCTAGCTCGTATCCAGCTTTGACGTCATTTAGCTCTAGACTGTGCGTGCTGCCCGTCAGTGCTGAGTGCATGTGTTTCCATCCCTGAGTAACTGGGATGCGACGTCGATTCTGGCAATGTTAAACATGAGTTTGTAGTAACTTTACTCTTCTGCAGCGATTGTCGTTGTTCGAGATGTTTAAAGGTAGCGGTGAGGGGGGACTACCTTGTGACCAAGGGTCTGGCTAGAATCAAGGTTAGCATTACAGCACCTAGTGATGGTTTCGACACATCAGACGTACCAACATTTGGAAAACGCCCCGAAACGGAGTCTATTGGAACCGGTGCTAACTACAGTACATCATATCCCGCTATCACATCATCTCGTGGAGTTGTTTCGAACTAGCCACGTGCCAGCGTTCAAGCCACTGTAGGTAATCCTGGCTACGAGACGGAGACGGCACCGACCACCCTTGCTGAGCCGGGGCCTTGAGGCTGGCCGGGTCTGGTGTGAACAGTAATGACACATCGTGCCCCTGGAGCTTGCGCTTAGATGATGGCAAGCGTGGTGTTCACCGGCCGGTGACGGTGGGGACAAACGACAGATGCAAGCGTGTTGTCACGATGGTCGTGTGCAGCTGGCTACCGGTATTGTTGTTGGTTTAATTAACGTGTCACTCTGATTAGCTTCTCTCGCTAAAATAACTCTGCGATACTTGATAGCGGAAGTGTGCCCGGTCTTTGATCTTTGATCAAGCGGTCGAGGTACTGCGCAAGAGATGCCGCAGTGGTATTAGTGCCTGTGTGGCTGAGCCTGCCGAGGTGTCAACAACGCCTTCTGTGGGGCGCTGTTCGTGGAAACAGACGATCATGATCAACAACACCTCTTGTTCCCGCGCCAAGAGATTCTAGCGATCCCGGTTTCTCTTTCGTATGCACATCCGTGGAGATGACCTCGAGGCTCGAGCGATGTTCTCCGGGTCTACTCCGCTTGGCAGCATTAGTAGACGGGAAGTAGACGACGCATTTGGATGGAAGCCTGTCAAATGTCATCTCGGCGATGAAGTCGTTGAACAGTATTTCGTCGCATGGCACAATTGCCAAGCGCTAGCTCTGTAGTCAAGGCAAGTCGTAGCGATTAGGCTGCATACCCTAGTATTTCCAAGTATTGATTATGCGGCTGAACTGCCAGCTCATGCGATACGTGAACTGCAAGAAAAGCCGATCATGGCTGGAAAAAAGGGTCAATGGTGGCTGAGCTGACGATTCTCGGCTAGTGCGGCTTAGTCATATGCAGGAACCAATGTCAGCTAGTAAGTGTCAGCTGCCGAGAGAAGACACTAAAAAATGATATGGCGACTGGACGTCAACGTGCACTCAGCAGTGTTCTAGAGACTTTAGCACATTGACGGCTCAAGATGCGTATAGTCACAACTTCACAGCAAGTATCCGGGGGTTCTGTGGTTGTAAATTGCACATGTAGACGCAAGCCGGTGGCGACGTTTTGGTCAACAAGATCGTCTAGTTTTATGCTACTAGACATATTCTTAAATCGGTTTATATAGAAGTATCTGACGTACACTAATGATTGCGGTTGGAAGCTACGTCGAGGGGTCGCATGTAGATACTGATGTTGACTAACTCTAGTAGTGTGCCTAGTGCACCTTGGAGCGAGATTATAGGGCTCGATCTACGAGATATCTCGTCTGGGTCTGTGTGTTTCCGATAATATTTGATACTACATCTAATGGGCCAGGCATGTGTGATCTTGATAACGCACCCTAATCGTAGCTATTCCGGTTAGCACCACACTTGTGAGACACGGGCGAATAAAGACTATACTCCCTTCGAACTGGCGGAGCGATACCGATTCGCTGAGTCTCACAAAGTATGTTCTGATGATGACAGTCATGGTAGTGAGTACTAGGCTACTGCACTGCGAGATGCTGTCAGATAGAATAAGGCGCTTCTCTCTCGGAAACTACAGAGATCGACGGTTGGCGGTTCCAGAGCGTCCAGATTCCCCATGGCTATCAAGTCGCCATATTGCGCCTGCTTACTATCGTTTCGTATGGTTAGTTTTAATCCGACGATGCAGCACGGACGAAGAGAAGCAGGAGATGCGACAGTAGGACCTTCAAACCTCTAACAACTCATGGCAAAGTTCAATCTCTGATCCTTAGCGAGTGTAGCTATGATACGTACGTATGGTACAATTTCGGTCGATGTCTGCAATCGGTACACATGGTGCCATTACTGCCTGAAGATGAGTTTCCTTGCAGATAGACTTGCGCACTATTAATGGACAAATCCCAGATACCGGGTAAATGAGCCTGTAGTGTTTGTTCAAGGCGAACTATCAGTTCGCTAGGCAAAAGAGTGACATACCGGAAGAAATAGTGGGGCAAGGGACGGATGCACGCCACAAAGTGTTGTGCAACTGCATGTGCAGACCCCTCTTTCTGAATCAAGTCCTTTGCATGACCGAACGGACGGTTAGACATTGACTTCATGTACGGTATTCGTCGGCATGGTGATGGAGGTTCCGTGATTCTGGGCACAGGACCACTTCTCTGGTGAGAGGCGAGCCTCGTACAGGTGCTACGGATACCATTCGCCCACTTGTTAGTTATCGTCATGTAACTGTGCTCCAATTTCTTTCTTCCGATGGAGTTGTCCAAACCAGATCAGACCAGATTCATGCCAAGTGCCAATCGCGAGGTGAGCATTATAGCAGCCAGGCGGTGAGTTGGGACCAACCATATAGTGAGTACAGGATGCTGAGCGTTGCATCTTCTAGAAAACGTCGGCACCGGTTTCGAAGAGCGCTGATCATGCCCTATGGGCTTCCAGATCCATATGGTGTCAAGATTGAGCCCGTGCATGGAGCGCCAGAGAAACACTAGAACGCGGCAATATCGTCGCCTGCTCTGGTAGTGACTTCTGTCGCATAAGACGCAAACTTTGAGGTGCAGCGTGCGTGGGGTATTTGGAAACCAGGTCCGAGGTCTGTTCGCGCAGCAGATGGCGCTCGTGGCTTCCGTCTGGTGCAACAGCGCCAGTCACCACAGCTGCATTTGATGAAGTCCAAGGCGCGACTTAAAATGCAAGGGCTTCAGCAGTGCAGATGATGGCCAGCAAGGAGCTACGGCGCCATCTCCACATGAAAAGCAAAGATGAAGGTCGACGTAGGGCATGTTTGAGGAGATTGTTGACTCAGATCGAGAGGCGTCCTGTGATGACGGTTGGTATCGAAGTGGTGCTGCACTGCAGCAGTTTGACAGCCCGCTGGGCCATGGCACAGTCGGCGGGCGACACAACAACGAACGGCAGCCGCTGGAGCAGAGTTGACGGGCTGTCAGGTGGCCAACTGCTGGTGTGCAACGGCGGTTTCCGGTGATAGATACGGCCATTGTGGCAGTGGGGCTTGTGTGAGTGCCCCTGAGACGATTGCTGAGCTCGTGGATGCCGTTCTGGGGGGTGGACAGCAACGCGAACCCGAGCCAGAGGTTTACCCTTGGGCCGGGATGATGATTTTGGACAGCGGCCACGGTGGTGGGAGCGGGCACACGAGCCGAGTAGCGGTCAAGACAAAGGACGCATACAGGCAAACAGCTTACACGGGTGGTGTTTTCTCGGTGTGGCGCCGAAGCATAATGCCAACGCTGCACCTTTACCGCCTTTCGGCACTCGCCTGCCGCATCCAATGGCGGCGCGCCCAAGTCGAAAGTAGAGCCTTGCGAGCGTCGAGGTCGATTTGGAAGCGCGAAACGCGATGCGCGAAGGTTGCCATGGCGGCGCGCGACAAGGTTTCGTAGACTTGGATAGACGCCGGCTAGGGCGGCGCAGAGTTTGCTCCCGTGTCGCGTCCAGTTGCAGGGCGGCGAGGGCCAAACAAGGGCAGCGTGGAGGACGTCTCAGTTTCGACGGCAGCGTTCCGGCACGCGAGACGGCGCCTGTTGAATGTCGAGGGAGGGCGAGGTCTGATCGGCCGGCTAGCGGGAAGCCATCAGCAAATCGGACAGGCGCGACCCCGAGCGCGGGAAGGTGCCAGCCATCCCTGTGCCAATCATGGCGGCACACACCAGGCCGCACCTCTTCCCCAAGATGCCACCATCAGTCGTCTGCATGAGCCTGACATCTGTCATCCGCCCGACTCTCCACCAAGACGCTCTCCACCGTCACAGCCAGCTATCACTGCCATTGGTTCTGAATTCTGCACCTGCATCTGCGTCTACATCTACATCTTCATCTACCTCGACATGTACATGTACATCAAGCCTGCACACATGCATTGTTTCGCCAGCATTGTCCATGCGCTGCTCGCCGACTGATTCAGCGTCTGCAGGCTACGGCTCCCCAATTAGTCGTGCCTAGCACACGGTGGAGAATCGAACGCCGTGCATCATCTCCCGCTCTCCTACGTCGTCGCTCTAGCTGCTATTCCTGTCCCACCGGACGAACGCCCTCCTTCTCCCTTCCCAAAGCTTGCTGCTGCAGCACTAGCTGCTTCTGTACCCCGTCACAGCACCAAGGCCTCCCGCTCCTGGATGCTGGAAAAGCTCCGTCGCACAAGTGCCCACCAAGGCCCGCCACCAGCCTGGTTCTGTCCTGCGGCAGCTGTCTGCCGGGTATCGTACCTTGTGCTGGGTGACATACACGCCGTCAGCGTGGCTCTGGTGTGCACGACAGCCCTCATAACGTCGGATTACGCTCCGCTCTCGATAGAGGTGCAACCCGCGTCCATGTCCTTGATGCTGCTGCACCTGCCCCGCCTGGCCTCCAGCGTCCGTCTGCGATGCTGTGCTGCTCCTGTCGATTCAAATATCCCCGGGAAAAGCAATTCCAAGGCTACCGTGCCACCGGCTCCCGGTAGAGTTCACGTCTTTTGGGCCAGCAGCAAGTAGAGTTAGTAGAGAAGGTAGACTGCGCTGCATGCTAGCCTCGACGCAACTACCACCATCCTTTTTTGCTCGTGGGCGCAAGGCTTGATATTGCGGAAAGTGGAAGCGACCTGTTGCGAGGCTGGTGTCGATCAACTAGTGCTTGTGGTTGCTGGCAATCAGCGAGGCGCCAGACCATAGTTTGGACGTCGGCCAATGCTTGGCTGTAGCCCGCTGCCGCCGCCGCAATGGAACGTTGTGAGGTTGCTGCGGCATCCAGTGTGTGGGAGCGCAGATGAGGTAATCGACGGGCAGGGTGCGACAAACTGGGCGAGAGGCATTCAGCACCCCCTGCGCCTACCTGCGCCGAGTCAGAAACAGCGAGATCTGCGACGATGTGAGCAGTGGAGACACCGGAGACGCTCAGTGGCGTCTGCAGCAGATGGCGCGACTCCAGCACCGGCTCGTGCCTTGAAATCTGCGGCGTAGCTTGAGCGTCTCTTGTTTCCTGCGTTCGGCCTGCGTCCGGCCAGAGCCTGCATTGTCACGCTCGGAGAATATAGACCAAACTTTAACCCTCACCTGTCAAGTCCACAGACGTCGTGCTACATTCGCCTGTCTGTCCTTCATTGGCCTCAACTGGCATGACCCCTGTCACGCTTTCTGGTGCTGCAAGATCGCAGGGCATGCTTGATGTACGGCCCGTTGCAGTCCCTCCTAGCCTAGAAACGCCTCCTTCGCTCACGGTGCTTCTGCTTCTTAAGCACCTCGGACCCGTCATCACGACCTCAATTACCTTCTTGCGGATCGCTGAGTGCTTGCACCGGCTTACTTGTCACCCACCACTCGTCCCCGACTCCCCCCATCCAACACTAATACCGCACGCATCCTCACCATTCACATATCTGCGATATAGAATACTTGGTTCGGTAGTCCTGCATCGGACCCTTGGGTTGCCTGTTCGAGTTAATTGTTACATCACTACCATAATACCTGGGTGAGTAATACCACCCAACTGAACCAGCCTCATATGGAACCCCGCTCGTGTTAATGGCATTCGACGGTGCCAGCCAAAGACTGGTACCAAGCTGTCAGTAACTATGGGCGAGCAAAGCAGCCCACCCACCCACCATGGAGACGTGGAGACACCGGTGACTATTTGCTAACGCGTGCACCCTGCAGAGTATTTAAGCACTGTTGCCGTGCAAACATGGAATATCTTACTCTCCAAGATATTCCGCACCGCCATTGTGAACCGCTGCACTCGCGCAAGATGAATTCCTCCCACCCTGCCGAGCGCCCGCTGGCTAACATGGTCGCTGCGGTAAGTCAACAACAAGACTCTCCTTCCTCTTTGCCCGCCTCCGCTCCTTCCCCTCCACGCTTCCTCGAGCCTGCGCTGCGGGACCCCTTCCGCAGCGATGGAAAGAACGCACCCATGAGGGCAAGAGCGTCCGAAACGTCCGCCTATGCATCTTCCCAGTACTTGGGCCGTCCCCCGTCGGCAGCAACGGGCGGACTTGGCGACCACGCTCCTTCACCCGCCCCGCCTCGCTCCTATTCTCTGCCCAATCGCCGCCAGTCGCCTTCACGGGAGCCGACGATGCTGTCTAGCTTTTGCTTGCGCTCGGTCACTCCCGACGAAACACGACCGCCTGCATGCTCGAGCACCGCTCTGACAGAATCACAGAACCAACACATGCGCAGCTCTCCGCCTATCCAACCAGGCGAGCAGAGTTTCCCTGGAAAACTCCCTTCCTTTTCCGAGGTTTGTCAGCTCACAATATCCTCCTCATCGCAGCGCCGTTTGATTGACTTTCTCAGTTCCTCCATACTACGCGGACTACCACACCACCGCGCACTCCCCAGCGTCGGAACGACTCGACTGAAAGCTCTCCTCATGTGAAACCCCAGTTTGACGATGTAACCTGGTCTGAGAGCAAGCGGAGACGTGTCGATACGCTCGGCGACATCTACGAGCCACCTGTAGTGCAGGCCCGTCGCATGAGCAGTGTCATTGACCCTGCCCTTGCCGGCTACTCGCCTCATATCCCTCAACAGCACGCAGTGCAGCCCGTAGGATCCGCCATGCAGCACCGTGCGAGTCATTCATATGCACCACCGCAACATCAGTCCATGCCTCTGAACCCGCACATGCGACACCACTCACCGCCAGCCCCTCAAGGCCACATGCCTTACCTACCGCCATCTCTCCAGCAGCCTATTGGACAAAGCCCTTTCCAACAACCCATGGTTCAGCAAGGCGCCATGTACGAGCCACGCCATAGCTACTATCAAGAGCCCCAAGCGGCTGTTTACAGCAGCTACGAACGACCGAACGAGTCTTACTTCGCTCGGGCAGGCTTCCCAGCTTACGACACATCGTATAGCGACATTCGCTTCCAACAGCATGTTGGGCTCGATCACAACGCATTCAACAGGAAGCGCCGAGGCAATTTGCCAAAGGAGGCTACCAACTTGCTAAAGGACTGGTTTGCCGCCAACCGAACCTCACCGTATCCCACCGAAGACCAGAAGATGGAGCTTTGCAACCGGACTGGGTTGAGTCTCAACCAGGTACGTGACATGTCTTACCAAGAACGTCCATTTTGACACCTTCACTACATCTGCCATTCCTGTCCTTCAGTGTCACTTCCTCTAGACCACAGCGTGCTGTCGGTCCTTTTGCAACCATCACAAATTCCCGTTACCATCTACACAGTTTTGCATCTCTGTACCGAACAATGTGCTGACCCACTCCAGGTATCCAACTGGTTCATTAACGCTCGTCGTCGTGCTCCACAAAAAGAACAGCGGGAACGCGAGGCCAATGGCCCAGAGGCATAATGTGACGAGGCCTAACTGGGCTCTTCCAAGAAATGCTGCAGTCATAAACCCCATCGGAGTTTCGTTCAAACATCATCATGATGAGATTGATCACGCAGATCACGTGCTACCACCTCCGCCATCGGCGTCCTGATGGGGCCGAAATTGTATGGATACTTTCATTCTTTGGGTGATTGGTACCATTATTACGGCTCCTTGCAGGCATTTTCGGGTGCTACGATCTTCACTGGTTGCATAAACGACCTACTTTTCTTTCAGTCAAATACCCTGGGACCCAAAACGGAGCATACATCAGCGTTTTGAGACATGGAGTTTGAGGGTCCATTGCGCTAAGAGTGCAGCGTATTGGAACTGCAACGGCGTTATTTTTGGAAGGGCTTCGGCCTCCAAGATTTTTTTATTCGACATAGCCTAATCACAGTGCGGTTCTTCACATCATCCACGACGAGGTTTTTCAATTCTGTCTTCTTGCCCACATAGATTTCACTAAGCCTTTGCAATCTCTAAAAGTGAATTTCCAGACACAAACATGGTGAAACCTACAACTGGTGAATGGCGCCATATCTGTAATTATGGCCCAGCCCACCAAACTATCGATTGTTTAGCGCGGTCTTCAATGCTAGGCTCATGCTCGACGGCCAGATTCGGTCTCACAACACACGCAAGACCGAATGCGGAAGTTTGTTCGCACATACCCCTGGTGTTCGCAGACCCCAATCTAGCGGCCGGTCTCGAAACGACATCGACAGCTCCGGTGTTTCAAACCCCAGAGTTAAAACATGACACTCAACGGTGCTGCTTGAGAAACTAAAGTAGCTGTTTGGCTGGGGGGTACTTGCTGTCGGCAAGTAACGGCCCCTGCAACACGTCTGAACAAGTTGAGCCATGACATGTTTCGTGATATCGAATCTCAACACAACAGATCTCCACCGACTTCAATCAGCTGTTCTCGCTAGACTCGAAGGATCAAACAGTCCGAACGCCACTTCCACTAACATGGTGTCTGCTCCACTTGGCCTTTGACCTTGATAGCCGGCTTTGCTGGTCGAAATTCTCCACTATCTGCTGAGCGAAGTTGCCTTAGATTCTTGCCATGATCTTCATCCAGGATTGACCCCTCACGGTCTGACTTCGGGAAACATTGCACATCATTGAGTGATCAGAGCCAGGGTTCGCCCTGCGGGCCTCGCTACACTAACCTCCCTGAAAGCCAAAGACCGTGTTCCTAACTCATTCGCAGCAAGGATACCATGGAGCGGCCCGGACTGTAAGGGATTACACCTGTCGCCCGAGAGAGAGAGGTCGAAAGGTGTGACACCGGAACAGTCGTCGCACACTTTGTTGACACTGACACGCATTTTTAGGCTGAAAGTTGTGTCATTGACGAATAAGAAGAAAAAATAAAGCTGGAAATTCAGCTGACTCTTCTCCCTGGCGGCTTCTCGCATGAACTGCCCGACTTGTAATTTTCTCATTACAGGCTGGGTGGCCTAACGCACGTTCATGGTCCAGCACGGAAGGATCCGGCCCAAGCTCTCGCGTTTTCAGACGTATAGTCTGCGGGAAGCTTTCTCCATTAATAGTACCATGATAGCATGAAACGTCCTTGGACGAAATGAAGAGCAACGGCTATTCGGAAACTGGCAGCCTCGCAGACTGCGCGCAGCTCTCAGAACAGGCAAGAAAACTGTCAAAGTCTCAACGATTAAAGACGCAAGACGTCACTTTTCCCCTTGTTCGCTAGTTGAATGTGACCTTACACTGAAAGAAAGAGGGATGTCGATCCCCAGGGCGTCGTGCAGATCTTACTTCAGAGCTCAGGATAGTTTCCTGGGGTTGATCGTGATGAACACGATGGCGATCATCGTTGCCCGTCACAGCCAAGGTTGATACTACGGTAAATTCCCGAGCTATACCATGGTAAATTACACCAGGTTCGCACAAGATCACGATGGCCGTCTGACCCTGGGTATTGGCGGCACTGAAGCCTGGTCGAGCATCATCGTCATCACACGTCCGTACACACCCGTGAGCACGTATACAACAGCGCTTTGAATGGTATAACCAAGAGCGAAACCAGTACAACTACCGCAACGCCCAGTCACTTTCCCACTCCAACGGACTTGTCTCATCCTGACGAGACAAGCATTAAGACCACATATTACCTCCCAACTTATTAACCCCCCACCCCTCCAACCCCCCTAAGCAACCACCATTTTGCCCATCAGCATCCCAGCAATACCAAGCGACCAACTCACAACCCTGCTCAATGCAAGCATCTCTCCAACCCCCTGCCAGGAAAGTACCGCACGATGTCTAGAACAGATCAGCAGCACCTACACATGCATATCCACATAGTAGCCTTGGTAAACCTTCAGCATTACACCTTGCACGTATACGCTACCAGGTGCAAACAAGGTTACCATAGAGTAGCAATATCGCGCACAAAGCCGGAGTTTGGTTCGCGAACATCGGTTACCAGCATCGGAAACTTGTTTTGCATCCAAGGATTGGCGGGGGAGGGCGGTGCCGGTCGTGTACCAGATACCTACGAGCCTATCATAGGGAAGGTAGGTTTCGCCGCATGATTGGGTCAGAGGGGGTTGGGCCACGTGGAGACGTGTTTGTGTGACTGAGCTTTGTAGATCGATTGGCGGTGCTTGGGACGTATAACGAACTTGAATAGGGTGGCTATAATGCTAAGAGAAAATCTAGCAAGACTGAGGGTGCTCTCGTCCAGTGGGGTACGCGGTAGTGATGCATATGTTCAGCCCATTCCCTCCATCGAACCAATATGTACATATGTACGGTTGACCAACAATATACATGGGTATCATATGCTATGAGGGGGAAAAATTGGTACAAGAAAAACGCCCAAGTTGCTTGCCGAGAAAAAGAAGCAATGCGGAAAATACCCTTCATCAACGTCACCTCCTCGACCTCCTACTCTCATCGAGAATCGCGAGACTGGCCCCAGGATGCTTTTCTTCGTACATTTTTGCCATATCGTAGACCACTTCGCCCCACTCAAACTCGCCCCTGTGACTTTTCTGTTTACACGGGGACTGGCGCAAGGGCAGTAGCCAGTCGAGTATGTTTTCGCCCATGGTATCTTTCCAGCCTTGCATGAGGGTTGTATACCAAGGGTGTTCCAAGGGTTTGGTTTGTATTACGACGTAGGAGCGATTCGACGAACGTGTGAAGCTCGTAATAATTGGCCAGTCTTCTTTCTCGTGCGCTCTTTCTTCCACCATGTCTCTGCTAGATTTCTTCTTGTGTTGTTTGGCGGATGGCGTTGGCGGTGTCGCAGGGAGTGAGGTGGTGGTATCGAGTTCCACGGGGGAATGAGAAATGAGGAAGGCGATGTTGTGGATGCCGCCGCGTTGGATGCCTTCGACCGAGGTGAAGTTGATCATCAGATTCCAGCCCGTCATACAGGTCATTGTAAAGGTGAAGATGCTAAACAGAACGGCAGTCGCGAGGGCGCCGATCCAGGTTCCTGGCCGCGAGCCCATCTTTGATTTGTTAGCCTGCTGCAATACACGCCGCGATGCCTCTGAACGTACCTTTGAATTCCTCTCCGCAAAGAACACGGCTACCACAATCCAAGTAAATGTCGTGTATAGTGATGCATACGCTACAAATTGCATAAAGAACTTGTGCGTAGTTTCTGCTATGATTCCGCCTGCCCAAGGACAATAATGATCCATCTTTCTCACACAGCGCCCCAGCTCCTTGCAATGATGTGCCCTGTCCGGTTTCCAGTTGTGACATTTCTCACACCAGAGGGGCAGGCCCTGGTAATCGCAAATATACGCATCGTATTGATCGAGCCCAAAGCCTTTCGTACTCGCATCTGCCTTCTCCAACGACGGGTCGCCGAGGGGTATAAGATCCGGTTTTGACCAAATCAATTGTATGAGGCGCAGCCACGCTACCGTGAGGAAGAGAAGGAGGAGGGCGTATATGACGATGAGTGCAAATCCCGTGGAGCGCCGGGGCCGGATGTCGAAATCTCGCTGGATACTATGTGAGGGGTTTATGAGGTACTTGACGCAGATTAAGTAGACTACGACGTAAGTTTCGTAGCCCAGCGCGCCAAACTCAAGAAGCGGTAGGATAACGGAGGTGGCCTGCCCAACCTTCTGTTCCATCGCCGTGGTATCGGTCGCGCCGGGCTTCTGGGAGCCGATGACTGCTGGAGACGCCATCGCGTGTGAATGTAGCAGATTCGGGCGCGACTTGAAGAAAACGAATAGAGTGATATTACGGTATTCGCACGCGTGGTCGACGAAGCCCCGGAGAAGGCCTGACGTTTCCCGGGCGTTGCACAACAGCAGCTGTGATGCGGCGCAGCCAAGATCGCGCACGTGGTTGGGAGGCTAACCTAGGGCCGGTTAGCATATAATAGACGTCATCGTCAACTGCGAAAATGGCAGACGGGGTAACAAGTTCTCACACAACAATCTCTAGTGATTGCTGCATTTGATGTAGGTTCGTCTCTATACACTTCTCCCAACGACCGACAGCGACGCGTAGCGCGCATCTCGTCCAATCGGACGAAATCGCGGCATCTGCCGACGTCATCCACAGTAAGGGATCGGCACAACACCACCAACGTCTCTCGTCACATCTCAATTGCGCTATCTACGCTACTGCAATGCTCTTCTCGTCTGGTGGATAGTTGATTGCTAGCGATGTATCCCATTATTTGCTTTTCTCAGCAACATGAAGCCAAGCAAAGGCTGCTGACTGACTAATGGCCAACGTGCATCGACTTGCATGACCGGCAACAAGACCCCGCATGACAATTCTCAGCCTTCCCTGACCTTCACATCTTCATGTCTTCTTTCCTGAGACTAGATTAGCAAGAGCAGGATCAAGCTTAATTGCACTAGACCTAGAGCGTCTATCCCACCATTGACCGCCGGTGTGGTCGTATCACGGGCAGAAGATTCACATGGAGCTAACCCGTTGGAACTGACCGACCTGGCAAGGCTGCAGATGGGCTCGAGAGTAGCCTTGTAGATACCCATACCATCGCACTTCGCTCACCGTTTGACACGTTGACATCTGCCTTTTGGCCCCAAAGGACCACCGCTTGCTGTTTGCGGCAAAACACTATCTAAGATGTGTAAGCATCGGGGCCAGGAGACTGCAGGCTGTACAACCCCGAGCTTACATTTATGCGGCTCTTACTGATGAGGCTCCGGTTTCGTCTAGGTTATATACGCTGCGCCCTGCATGAGATGGTGAATAAACTATTCGACTCTTCTGCAGCTCTCCGGTAGGAGCAATGTAACTCTAGCGGCCAATCGCTGGCCCGGCGGCAAGCCTTGTATCTATCAGGCAGATTTTCGAGAAAGCCTTGGGGTCAAGACCGTAATTGGCAAACGCTGCGACCTAGTTCATGTAAGTGAGTCTGCATTGTTCCCCAAACGCTCACTGATTGGGAAATATCCATGTTATTTAACCGTATTTACAACACAATTTTGACATGGCCTTACTTCACGCGCTATGACATGTGGCTTACGACCCTAATACCAACGTGCACGACCGTCGGTGAGGAACCTGTTGCCACCACCGGTAAACCTAGCGGACTGTTCGACACTATCCTCTTCAGCGCACACGAAAGATTCTCGGTAGAGTTGCTGGCCCACGAGCTGCCATACCAGCCCTCAAGGCATCATTATGACATAACTACTAGCAACCAGCCACAACAACCGCTGGCTGCTGTAGAGCACAAGTCGCAGACTAGGTCTCGAGAGCACGGGCCCTGTAATCCGTCGAACACAAGCTAGATGAATTTACACATACATCTACTCCAACCGGATGTAGCCTTCACCAATACCTGTAACGAATTTAGTATGGGGAGAGCTCTTCGGCCTCCCGTAGGCTCACAGGTGTAACACGGTCCTCACGAAGCTCAGTTTTGCGCAAAGGATTAGGCCATTATCTCCAGGGGTTTGAAGGCCCAATCGAGCGAAAGAGCAAATGCTGCCATGTCAAACTGGCTGCGCCTGCAGCTGAGGCACACAATGACTTTGTTCCGGCCTATCCGTGCTCTAGGCATGGACAGCTCGACGCAGCCCTATCGCGGCCCTGTCTACCCAGGCAGACGCAGGTTTGTCGACTTAAGCAATACGATCATGCTGCCTGTCTAGATGTAGATTTTCTGCACCAATCAAACACACGTCGTCGATTTTACATGTGCTTCACATGGGTATCCGTCGAATGACTTCACCAATGCTATCCTTCTCCGCCATCTCTCTGAATAGGATTGGTGGCGCTAGCGAGCACCATGTGGGAAGTAAGCGTCTATGGTCATCTCTTCGGCCGGTCACTCCTTCGGCCTCTAGCCTTTTTCTCTGTTGGTAACAGAGTTGCGCCGTAGCGACATGGTTCAGGCAAGCATTCAGTTGGATCCACAATGGTTCACCTGCTCAAGACGAAATTGAACTAGACAAGTTTTCAAGTCTTCTCTCACCAGCTCCGACAAATCAGCCCCGCCTTACTTGGAGAGGCATACAAGGCAAATGCTGCGACACACCAGTTCTAAATACTGCAGCCCTATGTCGACCCCCGCCACCGGGCCCATCAATTTGGATACTGGGTGATCAAACGATTCTTTCTACGCGTTCTTGCCCCAACAAGTAAGAAATTACTGCCTGTGACCAGGTGGGCGCTCCATTCTGTTGACGGCATGAACATACGTACCATATTCCGCTCTCGTTTCCCATACGTTCTCAGGTTATTTCCCAACGACCAATGGAGCCCAGCAGAATGTTAGCTTTGACCCTCAGGACGTTGACAGCCACGCAATGAACGTCACAAGTATATGCTACCACGCAGCATCGCTGTCCAGAGTGGCTAGTGCTTCACATACCCTGGAAGGTCCTTCATCATCCTCCGCCTCCCGACTGGCTTTGCTTCACTATACCTCCTTCAAGCCTGTATGCCTCACACCGGTCGCCACCCTATCTGCGCTCGAGCACTTCATCTGAGGTTCATTGCGGGACCGTCTGTGCGGTGCTGCGTACTGGGAAAAGAAGAAGGCGTTGCATTTGCAATGGAGCGTGAGATCTGGAACTAAGATTTAAAGTGCTGCATGATCCCCCTTCATTGCAACACAGTACATCCTCCAACCAGATTCTTCAGTATCAAAACACACGTTCTCCTTTCAAATTATACTTTCGTCGCTCCCAAAATCAATCAGCTATTCAATATGGTGGTCCACTCAACACTACGTTACCACCAGGATAAGCCTGTCCGCCCTGCATACTCTACAGCGGATACCGCTTCGGCCTCGATGCACCCAGAAGCACATGTCGCGGACAACACCCAGACAGCTTCAATGCTACACCCTGGCGGCGCCGCTCTACCCACAGGCCCTCTCTTCGGGAACGTTCTCTTCGACCGAAACCACTTGAACCCTTGGGGTAACGACGATATCCCAGCACCTACAGATGGCAACAAAGTATGGTTTTGCTCAAACTGTTCCGACGGGCCGCACGGTGCGTGGCAGAACATCTGCGTCAATTGCCATCACCCAAGGTGTCACAAGTGCACTTGGGAAGAGACCGCTTAAGGGTGGTCTTACGTTGTCGACCACCGCCTTTTTGCACGATACACGACAACTCATTACAGAGAGGCGCACCCGTCGCTTTAGCATTACAACGTACGAGGAAGTTCTCTCCTAACAGTCTCCTTTCCGTTAGTTATATTGTGGGGTGTATAGGGATGTTGAACTAGGGATATCCCGAGCCATGCGCTCTTTGTTTCACTCTTTTTCGCGATCAAATTCTCAATTTGTAAGATTGTGGGCCAATTCAGCAAATCTGCATAGTGTCTGTCGCCGGGCGCTGCCTGTCATTTGTAAGGCTATCATGTGGCCTGCCATGAGCATGTCATCTTCATTCGGAGTGTTAGTTCTTTGGGTCTTAGGTCTATTTCTTGAAGTTCAGTCGGAGTCCCGGTTCATTGCACCATAGAAATATCCCAGTCGTTGCTTGCTTCATTCCATCATCATCCTTGCCATTTTCCCATTTGACTACGTGCATCGTCCTGCATCTACATTGGAACCATGTGCCTCCATCGCTCAAAAGAGAAACCGTACGGTAAGCAAAAGTGCGGCCTGGAACCCACAGACCGGACTCAGTGTTGAATGCCAGATCATCTCGCATACAAATGCAGGTACATTGCATCTGAAACGGCCTACACACCCTCTGTTGAGAAGTTGTGAGACTTTTCAGGAGGGTGCTTCATGCAGCGGGATCTAGAGACCGAGAATTCTGCCAGGGAGCAAAGGCACAACAGTGGACTAAATCTTACCTTGCGTCATTTGTAATTAATTCGAGCCAATAAAATGATCAACTTACTTTGAAGAGGCGGTGTCCTGCGCCCCAATTGGGCTGGCGGTGGAGGACGCTTCCGCCAAGTAGTGCTGGCCTGGCTCTCGAAACCAGGCGACGAAGGCCCGCAAGGCTGAGATGAGAACATCAAAACATTTGCCTTCATTTGCCTGCTTGAATATTTCCGAAAAGCCAGCTGTTGTACAGCTTGTGGCTTAGCAGTCCCGTGTGGCATCAAAACTTCAGGGCGCACAAAGCTCCGAGCTTTCAGGACTTGACTTTCTTTCTGTCCGCCCAACCAACAAACTCCACTTCTTCACCGTCATGGCGCTTTCTAAAGAACGCGTAATGATTTTCGCACTCAGCCATCGTCCCTCTCTCCCCTAATTTTCTACCAGAGGCCCTTGAAACGAGGGACGTCATGACAATGAGTGGGGCACGGTAGGCGGAAATGAAGCTATCATAACATCAGCAGTCACAATGAGCATGTTATCTTGGGGCAAAGGGCTATCATGAGGGAGTGTGGTGTTTGAAGCCAGGCCAAAGGATGGGAGGACCATTTGGGTAAGTATAACATTCCACATGCTCTCTCCTTTGGATGAATCTTTTACTGAGACACAGCAAATATCACAGGCACGACCGACTATTCTGGCTCTTCATAATATCGTGCCTCCACTACTACATCTGCTCTTTCATTACGATTGCCCCATCCCCAGCTTGAACAATCGTTCTTGTCCTTCATCGCCTGGAACAATTCTTTCTATCCGCGTCAAGCAGCTATCACTAGCGTCAACAAAAACAATGTCCGGGTATAACTATTGCAGAAATTGTGGCGGTGGGCCAATAAACATCAACCTCAACTCATATTGCCGTACTTGTTCGGTTCTCCAGAACAATGCGTCGCACCCCATCTCGCACGACTACCACACCGACACGCACACACTCCATGTGCACCCACATGCACACTCCTCCGGCTCCAAGAGCACCAGTGCGAAGTCTAGAGGCGCACAAGATACTCTTACCCGCAACTCAGCGCATACAATCTATTCGTCCGGCGCTCCTTCATATGATGTCTTCCCCACTGGGAGCACTCCCTATACCGCTCCCTATAGTCAACGACCAGAGCGCACGCCGGTATATCGCTGGCAATGCTGCAGGTGTGGCGGCGATAACAGCTATAAGACCGATCGAGGTTGCGCAGTCTGTTGCAATCACTGGAGAGATAGATGCTGCCATACATATGACGCTAACAACTAGACGTCGCTGGGTTTTGCAGCGAGGGCAGTTTGGTCGAGCTGAATGGTACGTGGTAAATCCTTGTATACTACTATTACGAAACCTTCACTGATGGTTGTAGGTCTTGATATCGCAATATCGTTTTGGAGCCGTTGGGGGAGTTAAGGTGTGCTTTTGGGTGGCGTTTTTCGGTAGACTTGCTCTTCTTTTTCCTCGTCGAACTTAGAGAACATATGTCTTTATATTCTTTCCATATCCTGCTATTACTCCTTCAATGGTCTTGTTCGGGAGCACCGGCTTCCCCATCCAGAGTGCGCCGAATCCTTTTTGCATAACGGTGGTCTCCTCATGCGTTCAAGCGTAGCATTTGATAGCACAGCGTCCCTTCATCGCAGTATTCCCATCCATTTTGCCTGTATCACTAGTCAATGTACTTAGTGTAATTTCATGCCTTAAGACACCCTCATCATTCGCCCTTCGATCATCATATAATAATGCCCAGCGGATTCCAGTGGTGGCTCAAGTTGGTACGCCTGTTCCAGCATAGAAACCAGAAGAAGGACACTGTAGGACCGAGCCAAAAGCACACAAATTTTGCTCGTGGGATATGATGGTATCCAAGGCGAATTCCATGATCTGTGGCGTCTAAGGGCCAGGCGAGGCACACCTTGGGTCAGTAACGGGCAAAGCCTTGTCACTATCGTCACCCGCTGCCTCATGTTTTCCGGTTCGCAAAGTGGTCAGTGTCCCTGATAAGGCCGGGGTCGGTATTCCTGACACGAGTATGCAACTCTGCGTCGCCGAGCAGGCGTAATAAGGCGGAAAAGCTATGCGCTTGTAAACTTTATGTTAACGTGCGACATCCTTCCATGGGACAACCACCCCCAGTTTGCACTCGATTTTTGTTCGTGTGTTTTCGAGTTGCTCGAATGCGCAGTGTGGAGGACGAGGAAGGGCAAGCTTGCTTGCTGACTACGCTCGGCGTGCGCGACGCGCCTCACACTATAGGCAGCAACCTCAAAAAAATACCGCAAAGACTACGCATAGCCATGCCCTCGATCAATGCATAGAAATCTGCCTGCTCTAAATCCCTACGGTGTGCCATAGCGTAAGCTTGATGCCAGCTATGAAGTTCAAGCAAGACAAGAAGTCGAAATAAAGCCCTGTACGCCTTTACCGTGCCACTAGGGCCGTTGTGCGGCTCTGCTCTTTTACAAGGTACTCGCTACCCGTGAAGGATTGGAAGGATGTAGGAGCGCAATGCCCGGCGATGATGCGTACTACATAGCGCGTCGTGATGGTGATGTGCATGCAATGCAAGACTGTCTGCCTCAGGCTGACTTTTCGAAGGATGCCTAGATGTGGGGCCGTATCACAGAGTGCTTGCCATAGCCCACCTCCGACGAATAATCGCAAGGTATGATAATCGAATTTGAACCTATTAAGTGGCTCTGCAATGTCAAGCATCGCAGCTGGGTAGCGATCAGAGCAGAGAGTCATACGTGTTGTGCGGGACCGCTCGATCATGGCGGTCGTGCCCGTTAGCGGACCTTCTTCGCTTCTGTCCATACAGAGTACCTCCTCTTCTTACTGCCGGTGGTTGTTCGCGGCAGAATGAGTTTCACTAGTCTCGTTCGGTTTCTCAAGTCAACAGCTGTAGTTGTGGTTGTTGATGTTTGCGTTCTGGTCACTCGCGGCATCCGGCAAGAACAGGAGAAAGAGCTATCCCAATCGAGTCTAGTGGAAGGTCCAAGCACTCAACAACCACAGCGCCAATCCCCTTCGTTATCTGCCCATGGTCATCACTGCATCATTTTGTTCATGTCGCTGTTCGTGTCTTCACTACAAAATTCTGGCTCTTGCGAGACGAATCCGTCTAGCTGAAGAAGAGATCTCTTTTCTTCAGCTTACCTAGACAGATGGCTTAGGCTCTGTAAAGACCAACCATGAGGCTGCAACTAGTCAACATCGCTCTTAGCACTCAAGTGACTGCGGACATGGTCCGGGAAAGCCTAGATAAGAAGCGTATTGGCTTCCGTCAACTATCTGGGCCGAGTATTACAGAAGCGGGGTATCTTACCACTCTGCTTGGTAATCTTGTTCTTCCTAGAAGGCTTCCACGCGACACATGCATCTGCTGAGCTCGAAAAACATCAAATCCACCACTTGAGCTACACATTGCTGCTGTCTTATTCGGCAACAAGATCGTTGTCAAGCTCACTGTATAGCCCATGGCAAATACAGTAGCGAGTCAAGCACCACAGCCTCGTCTCTACAGCTATATCGCTCAACCACAATTCTATAGCGATCACCATCATCCAGATCGCCAAAACACTCCAGATGGACCTATATCCATTGCATTCACAAGGTCGAGTCGTCGTAACATCCATACCAACAACGACCTGGTGAAGGGAGTCGTCCACGTCAAGGCACGGATCAAGATCAAATACGTCACCATAAGCTTTATCGGCAAGACAACATGTCGCATCTCCAGCGAGCGCAATCCTGCAATTCAGCATACGTCCGAGGTTGAGTTGTTCTGCCGTGAACAAACGTTGTCCCAGAGAGGAACGCCCAGCATGACTTGTCCGCCTTCGCGGGTAGAGTACCCGTTTGAATTTCGGTTCCCGGAAGCAGTAGAAAATGATGCAAAGCTGCAAAACGATGCGCAGTTCAGAGCAGATGCTGTTTTCGAACATGATAGGGGTCATCCGCTTCCGCCGTCGCTTTGGTGGAATGGGAGTACTATCTGCAATGAATTTTTCCTAAGAGCAGAGTTCGTCGCAGAACAAGCTTCATTCACACTCAACCCTGTTGCCGTGCAACAGTTACGATTCAGCCCATCAGTACCGGAGCAGGGTCTGCTACCCACAACTACCGTTGTGTCAGCACCACCAATACGTTTCGAGCGCAAGTCGAGACCATCAACACCAGAACCATCCAAGGATCGGCGTGCTCCACTGAAACGACTGAAGACAAGCTTACGTGGCGGGGACAAAGAAGAAGGAGAAGCATCGTCAACCTCGTTGTTAGTACTCCGTGCACCCTCAAAATCCCGTGTCGGTGCTACCAGCAAGATCAAGCTCTCGCTTCAAGCAACATTGAGTGACGGCGACACACAACCAGCACCCGTGTATCTCCGCGGGATCCGCGCGCAAGCAATAGCGCATATCAACTTCCGCGTCCCAATAGCATCCGCACCCAACGGGGAGATACGGAAAGACAGCATCGAAAAGTTCGACCTCTTCAACCAGAGGTACAGTAAACCTGGTATAGAGGTTACTTCAGACACAATCTTGGAAGGATTCGAGATCAACAAAATCGTGCCGCCAACGTTCAAAACGTACGGTGTTTCGCTTCACTACGATGTCAAGTACGACCTCCTGCTCGAATGCGCAAGTAAAGAGTCAGAGCACGAGGTTGCCATGGAGAATGTGGTCATCGAGCCTATGACAAGACCTGGCGGGTATCTTGGTCCACCAGAAAATATACCACCATTGAGCGGTTTGGAAGAGAGCTTTGTACCCGAGGAGACGATGTGTGGTGGGTCTGCAAACGGGTCTGCGTCGGAGCAACCACCACCGTACTACAGATGAGCTGTACGGGTGTCGTGGCAATACGGAAATTGCGTAGCTTATACCACGACGTATTGGTGATTCCAACTGTGAACGTGAACGACTCATCGTGGGGATATTTACCTTCCTAGCAACAAACATGTAATAAGCAACGTAAACACAGATGCCAGATTTGCAATCTCCCCATATTTATAGCAAAGTCGTGTACAAGCATCTCATTCGATCTCTTAGCTACAGCATCACTGCTCCAACAAATTAACTTCGCATTCAGCATCCAGGTAGTCAACCAAACCTTGCAGCCGACAACAAGCATCAAGCCACTCATTCGATCCCTTTTACTTCCAATCCCAAAAAGCGACAATGCCTCCAAATCCCGATCTGTACAACTGTCCATGTGGCATGAACGCGGGTGTCTGGCTGGTCGCTGGCGCGAGTAAATGCTTAATGTGTGGTTGGACGTGGGGCATGTATGGAGCGGCTTGTTTGGCGGATGAGCGGAGACGGAGACGGAGACGTGAAATTAGAAAGGAGGGAAGTGGGGAAAGGAAGTAACACGGGTGTTTGTGGAGAGAGTCATACCATGTGAACTCGCAAAAGGGAAATTGAATATGAGGGAGCATCTAGGGTCCAGGTATGGGAGTCTAGGGATAATTGTTTGGGATATAATTATCATACCCAGTACCGAGGTATCCACCATCAGGTTGAAGCGACAAGAAAAGAAAAAGTGATATCATGTAATCAAAACCAACTCTCGTACTGCATCTACATCATCTTAAGGCTTCACGCAAGCAACCATGAGCTTCTCGTAATCCCCGCGGGTCTCCCCTTCTATACGCTTGACCAGGTCCTTCTTGTAGACCTGCTTGTACGCGTTGCTAACGGCGTTCATGAAGTTCCTATCCCAGTGACAGCGGACGACACGCTGTATAAGCATTTCGTCCTTGGTGCCCAAACCAGCCATCGACTCCTCTAGGCGAACGGCTTCAGCTTCGGGTCGGTTTGTAGCACGGTGCACAAACAGACGAAGTGCATCTTCCATGTGACCCGAGAAAGAAGACTCGAGCACACTGTCGAGAGACTTGCGGAAGCGCTGTTGGTAGGCGTTCGCCATAGCTTTGAGTTGAGCGTCGTTCTTGCTAGTAAGAATCTGGCAAACTTGAGGGACATTCTTGCTGGCAAAGCCACCCATACCAGCCTGGAGATCCGTGACAGCTTGCTCGATTTCTTGTGGGTTGACGGGGTATGAGTCTTCTGCGCGACGGGCGGAGATGATCATGTCGTACAATTGCTCGGTTCCAGCGCTGAGGTCGCCTTGGAGATCTTTCTGTAGTGGCCGTTTGAATAGCTCCTGGTACTTCTGCTTGATGGCATTGATGTCGGCATTACTTCTTCCGATGAGGATGTCGTCTAAGATAACCTCCTTCGTACCCATGCCTTTCATTGCTTCCATGAGATTGTAGCAGTCAGATACAAGAGGTCCTCGTGCGATTTCGACTAGTCCTTTTGCGAAGTAGCCACTGGTCTCTTTTTCGAGATCTTGAACCAAGTGTCGCATAAGGCGCTGATCGTACTGTGCTCGGATGGTGTTGATCTGAATGGGGTCCTTCTTTGCTAATGTTGCGATCAGCGCTTTCTCATCGGTTCCAAATCCCTTCATTGCTTTGCGAACAACTTCAACGTCCTTGCTGACGTCAATATTGGCTACCTGCTGCGGACCATAGCCAAGAGAAGGTTGAGTTGGTGGCGCGCCAAAACCGCCTGGCGCACCAAACTGGCCTTGAGGAGGCGGGGCCCCAAACTGACCGTGAGGAGGTGGAGCCCCGAACTGGCCCTGTGGCGGGGGCGCACCGAATTGTCCTGGGGGCGGCTGTTGGGCAAATTGGCCTGGTGGTCCAGGTGGAGGTTGATACTGTCCTTGGGGTGGTTGCTGGCCATATTGTCCTTGAGGCGGTTGCTGTCCATATTGCCCTGGGGGTGGTTGCTGACCATACTGGCCCGGTGGTGGCTGTTGTTGATACTGTCCAGGGGCGCCATAACCTTGCTGTGGTGGAGGAGCTCCATACTGGCCCTGAGGCGGGCCGCCATACTGATTTGGCGGCGGCGCACCATATTGGCCTTGGGGCGGTTGCTGGCCGTAGCCTTGTTGAGGCTGGTAGCCACCATACTGTTGATTTTGCATCGGTGGCGGTTGATGATAGCCTTGCTGTGGAGGTTGTTGATATTGCTGATGCTGAGCGTATCCTTGGGGCGGCGGGGCTTCTGTAGGTAAGATATTAGTACAAAGTTAGGAATTAGCGCCAAGCATTGCAAGACATGACGAATGCAATGATCGCCGGGCTGTACATAGTAAAGTGAGGGCCTGACGACTTACGGGCCGGATACGGCTGCTGATAACCGCCTGGTTGGTTGTAGTTGTAGGACATTTCCAGCTGTGACTCGACCAGGTAGGTGCAAGAATAAGTACTGGAAGTAGGCAAGACCGAAGTGCGACTCGGACAAGGCAAGTAGTATATGAAGGAGAAGAGGAGCAACTACCGTCTGCCTCCTAAAGAATGTTGCGCTAGAAGTCACAGTGGCTGAGTCGCTCAGCCCTGCCAGTTGGTGGGGTAAAGTCAAGAATTAGTTTGGCTCATGACGAAGCCTGTTCCTTGGCGTGATCAGCCATCGGGTTTACCGCGTCCGTGCGCGTTCTGCGCATGGTTGAGTTTTGCCGCTTTTGCGCACTCTAAGGAAAATAAAACTACTTGTAATTTATTTAACATAAGAGCTATTGCTAAGCTATAAGAAAATGTAGACTTCTTATAACGTATTCCACCACTAAGTGGATCAACCCACTTAGTGGATCAAAAATGCTTGGCAGCCCTAACTTACGTTACGCCTCTTTAATTTTATTGCTATTAAACAAGAAGCCTACGTACGTTATGCTTATATTAAATTTAGAAGATATTTTTATATCTTTTCTGCACGTGCGCGCGTTATACTTAGCCTTACTATAGTTTCTACAGCACTGTAGAGCTAGTTAAGCTAGTTCTTAACTACTACTACTATAAGCTTTTTTAGATTGCTAAGGCGCTGCAGACGCCTTAGCAGCTACTTGCGCTGCAGTAGTGTACGGGTGTTGGAGTGTATGAAGACATACTACTACGAGGGCAGGAGATCACTACCGAGGTGGACGGGCCAACGCGCAGGACGGGCCAACGCTCACCCCACCAAAATAACACCACCTTTCAACACCTGATAACTCCACTAATATAGATCCAATCTAGGAAGCAATTAATAAAATTAATTCGCGCGCACTAGGCGCATCTTATGTATATATAAAGTTTACAAAAAAGTATAGTGTAGTACGATCTATGCTCTCTTAAAGACACTAAGGTGTTTTAACCTTACGCAACCTTAAGTCTTAAAATTAACAAACCCTCTACCTACAATAGGAGCTAGAGCTCCTACAGTATATTAAATAGCTTACTAGGCAAGGCCTTCTACCTACATAAGCTATAATATAAAATTTCGCCTTACAGATTACAAAGAGAGAGGTTAGATTATATTAGATTAATTACTTTATCTACATCGAACACCAACTTTTCGAGGCGAGAAAAAGGTCTGGCTTTGCCTTTTTCTTGCCTTAACTATCTTAAACGCCTTCCTAAAATCAGCTTCTAATACTTGTTTTCTAGGTGCAGGTGTTGTAGCGTGCGCGCTGGCTAGTTGTAGAGAAACAGAGTGGTTAACTATTAAAAACTCTGCAAGTGGTCTGTGCGTAAGCTAATTTTAGATTTTAATTAAAGGTAATTTGACTCCTACTTGACAAAGCAACAGCTTTCTACTTAGGTAGATAGATTTATTAGCGTAGTGAACTAATAGATTTATCTGCCTAGCTATTTATTACTCGAAATCCCTATACTGACTCAATATACTAACCTCCTATATCAACCTACACATTAGAATAGATAGCTAGTGCTCCTAGCTATCTACCTATACCGCAACCCTATACCAACTCAATATACTAACCTAATATATTGACCCTATACTGAACTGCTTAGCGTACCTATATAAGCAATACAAGAGGGCAGCTAGCATAGCCTACAACAATAACAAAGAAGAAATAAAGGGGATAACTAGACTAGCATACTAGCTCTATATACCTTCTATAAAACAAAGGACTGAGAGAGATACTCGTTAAAACTACTCTAGGCTTTAAGCTTGACAAAGGACTGAGAAAGCTACTTATTAAAACTACCCTAGGCTACGAGCCTCACCTTTATTTAGATAAACCCCTCCTTGTAAATAAAATATTAGAAAACACTACGTAGCTACTTGTGGGTCCTAAACCTACACGTCTTATATAGCCTTTTAGGCTGAGAAAAGACGTTAAACTACAATAAAAAAAATTACTTTATCTACTAGTACTCTAATAAGCTTATGTTAAAATAGACAACAGGCATTAATAATAATTGCTACAAGGCTAATTTAAGGAGAAAGTATAGCCTCTACTTTAATCTCCTATGCGAGAAAATAGAGCAGTATTATGTTAAGGCGTTTTATATATATAATATAGATAAAAAAGGATTCCTCCTTAGTATCCTTGGAAGATTAAAGAAGATCTTTAGTAAGCCCTTATATAAGTAGGGAAAAAAGAGGAGTACTATTTAAAAAAACTTGCAAGAGTAGATAACACTCCTAGCCTACATTTACGCTAATAGATCTTACCTAGCGCCTACCCTTATATATTAATTAACCATAGGATTAATATAGGACACCTAGTTATAAGCTCTTAATTCTAAGACTTATTAAGTTTAAATCTACTTATCGCCTTCTAGCTAGATAAATAATAATATTAGTCTTGCGTAGCTTAAACAGGTGTTTAATTATAATACTAAGGTAAAGGCTTAAGCCTCTTATTAATTACTTATCCTAGATAGCTATAGATCTTACCTTACTATAGATTTAAGTACTTTAAATTAGAGAAAAGCTTTTAAGGCTACAGGCCCTCTCTGCATCCTAAAGTAGTTAAAGATTAAGGTAATAAGTAAGCTTAAAGGCTTTTAAGCTAAGTTTATTAGGCTTAAATACTTTAACTTAGAGAAAAAAAACTTCCTGCCTAAAGTAGTTAAAGATTAAGGTAATAAGTAAGCTTAAAGGCTAAGCTAAGTTTATTACTAAATCTTAACTTAAAAAACTTTCCTTAAGTATCAAGTTAAGGGCCTACGCAAAGCTCTAATTAATAAAAAGACACGCAAGAAATAAGGTAGGCCTCTCCTACTCTAGGAGCCTAAGGAGTACTAAGGTAGAGCTATAGTCTAGTCTTTAAAGAAGGTAAAAGAGGCACGTAATTACTAGCAGCTCTAAGAGCGCAAGGAGGAGCAAGTACAATACTAAAAAGCTAAAATAAATAGGTATTATAAGGAGACAAGGCAGGTAAAGGCAAAGGAAAAAATTAAAGTAATAGGTAAGGGCTGCAGCTTAATTAGTAAGAAAGAAGGAGATAGCTAAGAGGGCTGCTAAATAGGCCTTTAGGGCAGCTGCTTGCAGGACTGCAAAACAACTCTAACAATCTATAAAAACTTCTTAAAAGGGTAAGAGGAGCAGCCTTAAGGCTCTTAAAAAGGCTACTTAAAAAAAGAAGCTTATTACAAGGCCTACAAGTAGTAGAGAGCCTTAAGGTGGTGTTACAGCTTAACTAGCGTCTACCTTACGCATAGGGCGCGCAATTAAAACTCTAACTTAATTTCTATAGCTATATATATTATTTAAGCCCTCTAGATCTCACTACTAAAAATCTTGCAATAGTAGCTATTGTGTGAGGCTCTACAGCCTCAAGTTTGGTGGTGGTTTTGGTGTTCAAACCGCGCGTTGGCCCGTCCACCTCGGTAGTGATCAGATCATGCAAGAACGAGGTTGGTAAGATAATAATCTTATTGTAGGTTGAGTATTAAACACTATTGGTAGAAGAAGACGCCTATTTAATAGTACAGTACAAGAATTGAGTTGTGGAGTGAACAGATGATGAATGGTGACCCCTTTCCGCGATCCACGGAACAGGTTATATACCTCAAGATCAGGTGGTTAAGCACTGACCTAGTGGGCAGTAGGGTATCACCCTGTGCACCGGCACAGTAGTTTATACTTTATAGTACTGCTTTTCATGTTGCAATCCTATTGCAATCCTACTGTAATCCTGTTGTCAGCCATAGGCTGGCAATCGCCGTTGGACACGTTTCAACTGGTGTCGTTTTTTGGTACCTTAGCAAATTTTTTGACCCTGATTATCGCTCAGTGGTCTGAGCTTTCCTCCCAGAACTCATCCACCCACCGTTCGAATCTCGTTGACTACACATAATCTTTTTTTTGACTTTTGCGATTGATTAGTAGAGGGTAGCTGCTTTTCACTTTTTTAGAACCCTATTTTAACTACAACAACAACCACCACCTTTGACACCTTAAAAAATAAATAGGCTTCGGCCTTTTGAGACAACCTTTAGATGTGACTACACATTTTGTAGACACCTTTTTTGTAAAAAAAAAGATTTATTGCTAACAACAAGTATTAGGGCTTATGCCCCCTTATTTAGTATTACTAGCACGCAATTAGTGTGTTGCATATTTAGATAGAAATAAAGAAAAGCTAGATAAAGACGCGAATTACTTCCTAACTTAACGCGCTCTATCCTACTTATACTACCTACTTATATTAAGGCTTTACTTCTTGGTACTCTTAGACAAATTAAAGAAGCAGCACTATTATTACCTTACTTTCTAACCTATACATACAATAATAGAACGCCTACTCCTTTCTTACCTCTTTCTTCTTCATCGCTATTTTAACGTTATGCAACAGCTAGCCTAACTAGTTAATAGTTTTTTTACTTAGCTTATACATAATTAACAAGAAGAGAAGGATACTAAAGTAGAGCATTTTAAGTACTTTACTAGTATTAGTAAACACTCTATAGATTTTATATTCCTTCTATAACTAGCTAAGTTAAGGCTTAACATTCTTTTTATATATAGAGATATTGTAGATTCTAGAGTTGTTTATAAGAAATATAATTATAAAGTCTTAAAGAAGCTAAGTTTGTAGATACTTAATAAACTTAGGTGTCTGCATAATTAGCTTAAGCTAGACTAGTTTAGGGGCTAGGTGTACAACAAGAAAGCTTCCTATCTTTAGATAAGAGTTAAGGTTAAGGAGATACTTATTGTAGAGGTTGTACGCTATTATAGCATATTATATACGAATTGTTTATATATAGTGCTGTTTAAAAGGTAAAAAGTAGTAGGTAAGAAGTAGTAGCTTTAGCTTTATAAAGTATTATAGGCTCCTGCTGCAGTACGTACGTGTTCTTTCCCTCCTCTATTACATTATGTTGCAATCTTATTATAATCCTACTATAATCCTGTTGTTAGCTATAGGCTGGCAATTGCTGTTAGACACGTTTTAACTAGTGTTGTTTTTTGGTACCTTAGCAAATTTTTTGACCCTAATTATCACTTAGTAGTCTGAGCTTTCCTCCTAGAACTTATCTACCTACTTTTCAAATCTCGTTAACTACACATAATCTTTTTTTTTGACTTTTGCGATTAATTAGTAGAGGGTAGCTGCTTTTCACTTTTTTAGAACCCTATTTTGACTACAACAACAACCACCACCCTTGAGACCTTAAAAAAAAAAAAAAAAAAATAGTACTACTTTACTAAATCCGCTTACACTTATGCAATTTTTGCTTTGTTAATTTTACTAATTACTTTTTAAGCTTATACCGAGTTTGACGGTTATAGAGACCCCCCCTATTATACAGTGCCTGTAAGGGTGCGTTAGGTTAACTAAAGATGCAAGGAAAACAGGAATAAATTTAATAAGAAGCTAAAGATGCTATATAGAGTATTTTGTGTTAACTCCTTAGTAGGGTCTGTGCGAGCTTGGCGCTAGTCGCTAAGCGAGGAAGGAAGAACACTAAACAAAGGCTACAGGCTAAGTACTAATAAGACACTATAAGGCTTTAGCCCTTTACAGTACTTTTCTTCTCTTTATATAACTTAGTTTAGTAGTATTGAAGTAGTGTAAAATTTCTTTTTTAATCTTTTTATTTCTAGAGTGCTGTTATATATTCTTGTCAGAAATAATAGGTTGTTAAAACTGATAGGATAATGATGATATTGTTGATAATAATTATATTGTATTAATAATTAATCGTGTGTTGTTCGGTTAATTAATTGTGCGGATTCCGGGTGCCCGTTTTACCAAGAGGCTCTTGGCGGCGCTAGCAAGCTTCAGCGCTCCTTAGCGCCACCCCTTAATTACTCTTTTAAGATCCTTTGTTCCATGTTGCTAACCTCCTAATTATCTTGCTAGCCTCCTAATTAACTGCGCAAATCTCTTAAATCTAACACACCCCCTTAGCTTAACTGTATAGATTAAGCTAGAGACTTAACTTTTGTCTCTGCTGCAAGATAGTTAATTATAGATTTAAGGCGTTAAGCTAGTTAGTTATTAATACTAACTTAGCCTCTTGTTGTAGTCACGTGCTTAAATTAATTAGTCCTATTGATTGTAGGAATCTTAGCTATTAATTAGCTAGTAATAGTTTAGTAAGTCTGTTAGCAAGCATCTTGCTTAACTCTTCGTAGATTACTTTAATTAACTTGTTTTAAACTTCTTGATTAAGCTAGTAGTTGTAGATATTAACATGTTGTAGCTTTGTTGTTAACTAAGAGATTTCTTTTAAAATTAATTAAATTGTTTGCAGGTTATTGCACTGTATAATAATTATTTAGTTAATTATCTTAACTTGTAGCTCTGTAAGCAGCATTTAAATAAATATAGCTTCTTTTGCAACTTGTAAAAGTATAAGTAGTTTAGCTTTAGTTGTTAAAGTTGTAACTGTATCTTGTTTGTTTGCTCTCTAAGCTATTAGTCTGCTAAATAATTTAATTATGTATCTTTAGAAGCTCTTGCAATTAAGTATATTGTTAGCAAATAAAGCATTACTTGTAATAACTAAGTAATTGTGTTTACTAAATTATAGTGCAAGCGTCTAGGTATAGTTAAAGTATAAAAATACACAATTAACGTGGTTCACAAGCGAATCGGACACGCCCTACTAGCGCGTCGACGTCGACACTACAACGCGTTATGTCTTAATAACATAATTATCTATTAACTTATTATAAATTAGATATTTAGCTTGCTCTTTTCAATGTCTAATCGCAGCGTGTTTAAAGCTAAAGACGTGCTGTCTCTATCTATAACATGCCTTGAAGTACTCTGTCTAACTAACGCGCTAGAAAGCCCTCCTAACGCGACTATAAAGCGAACTTAAAGCGCCTAAATAAGCTAGAAGAAGAGGCTATAGTTATGCGTATTCTTAAAGAGTTTACGCGAGGATTTGCGCCTACAATAGCTAATATTTAAGCAATAGCTAATAAACTATTGTATAAGTGTAGTAGTAACTTTATTAGCAAGAACTAGATTAACAATTTTATTAGGAGGACTTTTAAGCTCTGTACGCGCTAGAGTTGTCTTTATAATTACTAGCGAGCTGCCTGTAAGGACCTAGCGGCTATCTAGCGCTAGTTCAATCTAGTTAAGGCGATAAAGGAGAAGTAAGAGATTGTAAATAATAATATCTACAACTTTTATAAAACTAGCTTTATAATAGGCAAGATTTTATTATGTTTAGTTATTATAAGCTTAGAGGGATCTAGTAAAAAGAAGCGCGTCTAGCTAGGCAACTGTAAGTAAGTTACTATAATCTAAAGCGTAAGCGCATTAAGTTACTATTAACTACTCTTTATTATCTTTACAGGCAAGGTGCTTATTAATGTCTAGTTTAAGAACCTGCCTACTAACTAAGTGCTTAAAGTTAGTCTTAATAGCTAGATAAATAACTAGCTTACTGTTGCCTAGTTAGAGTACTTTAATACTTATATAAAGAGGTATACTGTAGGTTAGTATTAACTACTTATTATTAATAGCTATAAGAGCTACTGTTTAGTTAAATTTTAAGATTTTTGTAAGAAGAAGAATATTCTTCTTCTCTACATGCCTACGTACTCGTCTTACCTATTATAGCCTCTTAATGTCGCCTGCTTCTCGCTGTTAAAGCGCAAGTATAGCGACGCTGTTTTAGGCTTAGCGCGTAACTGCACTAACTATATTAGTAAGGAGACCTTCCTGCTAGCTTTTAAGGCTGCTTTTAAGTAGTCTATTATAAAGGAGAATATTTAAGCTAGCTTTAGAGGCACTAGTCTAGTTCTATATAACTTATAGGCTGTGCTATTAAAGCTTAATATCATAGTGCAGACGCTAAAACAATTACTATAATAAGTAGATACTTAGAAGGTATAGATACTACGCAACGCGCGTAAAGTTAAGGCTTAAATTACTTTTATTTAATAGAGAGTAAGAAACTATTATAAGTCTTCTATAAATTTACTTAACACGCAGGTTACGTAGTTAAGTAAAGGAGCCTAGCAAATAGCACATACAATAACACTTATAATAGAGATAATAAGTAGCTTTTAAAAGGCTCTAGATGGCTTCGGCCTTTTAAGACAACCTTTTGATGTGACCACACATTTTGTAGACACCTTTTTAGTAAAAAAAAAGATTTATTGCTAACAACAAGTATTAGGGCTCATGCCCCTTTGTTTAGCATTACTAGCACGCAATTAGTGTGTCGCATGTTTAGACAGAAACAAAGAAAAGCAAGATAAAAACATAAATCACCTCCTAACTTAACGCGCCTTATCCTGCCTATTCTTATTACTTTACTGCTAGGCGCTCCTAGATAAAGTAAAGTAGCAACACTATTATTGCCTTACTTACTAACCTATAAACGTGACGATAGAAAGCCTACTCCTTCTTTCCTACCTCTTTCTTCTTTATTGTTAATTTAACGTCTTGCAATAGCTATTTAAGCTAAGTTCTAGTCTTTGTACTTAGCCCTTATACAACAAATCAGAAAAGAGGGATACTAAAGCAATAGATCTTAAGTACTGCGCTAGTATTAGTAAATACTCTAGAGATTATATATTTCTTGTACAACTAGCTAAATTAGGGCTTAACAATCTTTTTTATATAAAAATATTACAGATAAAGAACTTGTTTAAGATTTTTAAAAACTTAGAAGTCTAGCTAGGTAGTTAAGTTTTAAGATACTTAATGAATTTAGGTGTCTACATAAGTAGTTTAAGTTAAACTAAATTAGGTGCTAAGTAGACAGTAGCAAAGGATGCTTTTTTTAGAAGAGAGCTTAGAATAAGGAGATACTCGCTGTAGAGGTTACATGCTATATTGCAGTATAGTATATTGTATGCAAATTGTTCGTATGCAGTGCTGTTTAAAAGGTAAGAAGTAGTAAGTAAGTAGCAGCAGCTTTATAAAGTATTGTAGGCTCCTGCTACAGTACGTACGTGTCCTTTCCCTCCTCTATCGCATTATGTTGTAATCCTATTGCAATCCTACTGTAATCCTATTGTCAGCTATAGGCTAGCAATCGCCGTTAGACACGTTTTAACTAGTGTCGTTTTTTAGTACCTTAGCAAATTTTTTGACCCTAATTATTGCTTAGTGGTCTAAGCTTTCCTCCTAGAACTCATCCACCTACCGTTCGAATCTCATTATGTTGGAGTATTGACATGCGCAACATGCGGGTTACCCTGTTAAGCAGGTGATCCTGGTAAGCTGAACACGTGACGATCGCGCTAGCGCCTATATATACGGGCTAGATCGTCTTATTCCTCTTAAGTAGTTATTGACCACTTTGTTGTAGCACTTAGTTGTTCAATATACTCATTCCACTCCTCCTGATCAAGCAATTGCTCCTTTTCAGCTCCCACACATTAACTACACACAATCTTTTTTTTGACTTTTGCGATTGATTAGTAGAGGGTAGCTGCTTTTCACTTTTTTGGAACCCCATTTTGACTACAACAACAACCACCACCTTTGACACCTTAAAAAATAAATTAAAAGGCTCTAGATAAATTAAATAAGCGTAAGAGCTATAAGCAGCAATACGTATAGACAGAGGAGACTCTTAATATAGGCGAGGTGCAAGAAGTATTAGCTAAATAGACAAGTAGTAGTTGTAGTAATAGTAAGAGTACGTTAAAGAGGGTGCGAGGAGAGAGGCGGTGCGGGCGTTGCAAGCAGGTTAGATACAACGCTTATACCTGCGCAGTTAAGATAGATAGTGCAAGTAATAGCAGCGATTCTAATAGTTAACTTAGTATATTTTAATAGTTTATTAACTATAATAAAAGTGCATTATAACGTATCAACGTTAACGCGCTAGTAGGGCGTGTCCGATTCGCTTAGGTATCCGATTCGCTTGTGAACCACGTTAGCTACGAACTAATAATTAAGTCTAAGGTTTGTAAAGAATCTTACTAGGTGTAATACTGCAAAGGCTGTGTTAGGTCTTGTATTAACTGCTGCAAAAAGGAGTAATCTAATTTTTTGCTAGTAGAGGTTAATTTCGCTAGAAGTCGCGTAGCTATTTTAGGGTAGCAGCTTAGCTTTAATTATTAGAGTGTTGCTCTTAATTATGTAGTCACTTACTAGTTAGGTAATTTTCTTAATGTATGCTAATTAAGAGATTTAAATCTTATGCTGTAATTAATCCCTAATTAACTCTATGCCCAAAAATTAATGCAGATTGTTTTCTCTAGTTATACAGTACTTCTTTCTTATATTCTTAACTGCTGCTTGCGCGTCTAATTTCTAGTCCTTGCTGTACATTACAATAATATTGT
The DNA here is from genome assembly GCA_024321975.1 of Alternaria sp. 'sect. Undifilum'. Lineage (NCBI taxonomy): Eukaryota > Fungi > Ascomycota > Dothideomycetes > Pleosporales > Pleosporaceae > Alternaria > Alternaria sp. 'sect. Undifilum'. The sequence continues at coordinate 1,448,855 of JAJJZI010000010.1, read as the reverse complement.
TAACGTAGAAAAATATAAAAATCCTTTAATAGATTATGCAACATAGCTTATGTAGGATAGCAGTAAATTTACAGCTTTGAAAGTAAGTAGTAAAGTCTTATTACTAGAGCAGCAGCAATATTTAAAAACTATAAAAGACTTTCTTAAGCTTTAAAATTATTTTCTCCTTTGTGTATCTACGCGGCATTTTTATATATATAACTTATTTAATTTATGCGTGTGCAAAGGCGTTAGTAACGTTATACTGCTTAAGCTTAAGGTTAAATTAAGCAGTAATTGCAAGCGCTATTTAGAAAAATTAACCTGTAAGCGTAGCAGCGTAAGTTTCTTAAGCAGTAACGCTGCGCTGTTAATTGCCTTATACAACTAGGCAAGCTTTGCACTTAATAAACTAATAATCTTTGTTAATCTTATAAGTATATACCTACATAAACATAAATATTTAAGTATTAGTTAGTTGTGCTTCTTGCGCTAAGACTTCTAACTATAAGTCTAATTGCTTGTAGCTTAAGAGGTAATCCTCTTCAGCTTTTTTAAATAACTAGTAGAATATGTAATTCTTTTTAAGTTAATTTAGACTTAGCGCTAGCAGGAGCTTGCTTAAAAGAGGCATTTAGTTATAACTTTAGCTTTTAAGCAATTAATTAACTACTATGCTATTAAGTTTTTTATTGTTTAGTTGTTAAACTTCTCCTGCTCTTGCATCTGCTATAAACACTAAAGCTTATAAGTCTGTCTAGTTTTTCTAGAGAGTTTTACTAATAGATGTTAATCTTATATTAGCACTGCGTAGATTAAGACACTTGCTGCGGCTAGTACTTAAAGGGTAATTAGGCCTAGGGTTTAATAGCTGCCGAAGGGCAACGCTCTAACTTTTAATATTAAGAGGATTATCTACACGCCTAATGCTCATTGCTGTTATAAAATTAGTTAAGAGAGCTACTAGTAGAGGCGTTAGCAGTAGTAAGAGATAAGCTACTTAAACTTTTCTTCCTCGCTAATTATATTAATTAAGTGTTTTCTATTATATAAGTTTTTTTTTAAAGAACTTATCTTTAAAAAAAAGATTATATCTCTTCTTAGTTATTTGTAATTCCTAGGGGAAGTTCTAAAGCCCTAATTTATGCCTTAATCTCTTTAAAGATGCTATGCATTAGGTTATTTATAATATTTTATTTTTATTTTTAGTAAAGATTAATTCTTTGTTAAATACGCTATTGCGTGTAGTAATTACCTGAGCTATTGTTAGAACTTATACACAGTATATGTTCGTAGATTAATATCTAACTAAGTATTTAATTTATATCTTGAAATTAAGTTGCTGTAGTTTACGCTTGCTGCGCTTTGTATTATTTATTATTACAAACGCCTTGCACCTGTATGCTTATAGGTAGCCTTAGTAGAGTTTGCGTAGTAAAGTAATAATTCTGTTTTTATATGCGTTATGCGTAAATAACTCTTAATATAGAAATCTTTATTAATTTGCGTGTTAAGGTGTTTAATTTTAAAAATATACTGCTAATTAAGTAATCTTAAGCTACAGTAGCTATAGCAAGTTAGCGTCTAGTTGCATTGCTTATGCTTTATCTTTAATTACACCCTTTAAGCGTTCTGCTCTGCTGTTTTGTGCTTAAGTATTAAGGGCAGAAGGCTTAAATCGCATGCTGTAGGATTCTGCCTAACAAGCTACTTCTAGTTTAACTGTAATAATCTTGTTATTAGTCTTGATAACCTTTACTGTAATATTTAATTAAATTTTTATAAGAATTACCAAGAACTTTAGTAACTTAATAATTATTTATACTATTAAATTGTCTTTAAAGTAGTAATTGTACATAAGTTTAGTAGCTTAATTTATAATTAGTATTTAGCTTTTTTCTTTTATTAAGCTGTTAACCTTATAATTATAAAAGTTAAGTAAGTTGTATTCTTTTAGAGCCTCATTAATCCTACGTAGTATATAGTAGATTAGCCTTTTAGCTTTTACTTTTCTGCAGGCGTTGCATTCTACTATAAGCACTATAGTAATCTTTACCTTCTTAGATTGCTATATAAGGTAGTTAAGTGCACTTAGTCCTAAGTAACTTATTCTTTTATACTATATAAGCGCTTATACGTGTTGTTTTTAATTATATTATTGCTTAACTACCCTAGAAGCTATTATTGCGTAGCTGTTAATTAGGTTTGCTTTAAGCACTCACTATCTATATAACTTAGTAAGGTTAGTAATAAATTATTAGTAAATAATCTTTAAAAGACTGTTAAATTATGTTAAGTGTCCTACTACAGGCCTTGTAAGCAAAGTATTCTAAACAAGACTAGGTTGTAGAGTAGATTAGGACAGTATGCTACGTTTTTTAAGTGTAGTTAGCTTTAAGTCCTGCTACTAGCTACTGTTAACGTAACTAATTTATATGCCTTAATCTATACTTGTGTGTTACCTGCCTATAAGAAGTCTTCTTAAAGTGCTAATTGTATTCTAGTAAATTAGCTTGTATAGTTAAATACATAACATGTTAATTTGAAGTTAGGGATCTATAATTATTATAGAAAATACAAAACTTAGTTAGCTTTAAATAAGGACTTAATAAACGTGTAATTAATTTTTCTAATTCGTTAACTATATAGTTAATTGTCTTGCTTAATTGTAGAAGTTGCTGTGTATAACTTTTTAATTACAGGTTTTTAAAATTATAATTGCTGTTTAGTATTGCAAATTGTTTCTTACATAGCTAGGCTGTTGTTAATACGTAATTAGACTTAATTTATTCTATTATTTTAAGGTTACTACTATGCTAGTGCGTTGTTAGGGTACGTGTACTAGCAATTCTTAAGCATGTGTCTTATATTACATGCTTTGCATTTGCTTGTAGTGTATTAAATGTTAGTTAATCTAGTATTATTAATAGGCTTTTAGTTTTAGCAGTGTTTACGCTTTTAGCTGGTGTTATTTAATTTGTTCTTGTTAAGTGTTAGTAATTTAGCTTCTACAGCTACTCTAAAAGACGCTTTAGTTAACTTTGCTTTAGATAAGTAGAAAAGCTGCATGTAATCTTAATATTTGTAGATTATATCTTTGACTATAATTAAAAAATTCTTTCATTTATAAAATGTAAAGAATATTGTTAATTATTTTAAGTACTTAGCTGTTGCTTAAGTAAAGTCTTTCTTGATGTACATGTCTAGTTAGCACTTAAGTATTCTAACTGCTTTGCCCTTAGTTGTTGCATAATTAACTTTAGTAAGCTATGTTTCTTATACAGTAATAACTTTAGGCAGCTTTATTACAGTTTTGTACTGCTCTTAGGCCTCCTTAATCTTGTCTTTAGCGTTAATGCCTATAGTAGCTATAAAGTTAGTAAATTATTAACAGTATAATTGTCTTGCTCTACAGCAGTTTATACATAAGTAATTATTAACTATTTACTGTATTTCTTGCATAATTTTATTAAACGCTGCTTACTTTTTTATGTACTTCTAATCTTTCGTCTTGTATTAATCTAGCTTTAACTTATAGATTTCTAGATCTTTTTTATAAAAGACTTTAGCGTTTATTGCTAGATTAGCAGGTTGAGTAGAGATAAAAGGCAGTATTAGTACACTATTGCTGTAATTAGCCTAGTACGTTGCAGCGTGCGCGTTAATTACTTATTACAACACTGAATAGTCGCTTAGTTGCAGCATTTAAGGCACTAATAGCTTAGTAAAAAGTTGAGTTGTAAAGTTTAAGTCTATCTTTTCCTACACGCTTAGTAAGTCTGCGCGCGTCTTAATTTAGCAAATTCTTTTAATTTAGTTTGTGTAATTAATAAGGATTACAGAAAAGTCTTGTAAAAGTAGTCTAGACATCTTGTTAATAGCGTGCAGAGTTTTCTTGTGTTTGTTAATCCTTGTTTAGTTGAGGCAGTAAGACTTTTAATTATTAGAATTAATAAGCTGTTAAAACTAATAGGATAATAATAATATTGTTAATAATAATTATATTGTATTGATAATTAATTATGTGTTATTCTGTTAATTAATTGTGCAGATTCTGAGTGCCTGTTTTATCTAAGAAGCTCTTGGCGGCGCTAGCGAGCTTCAGCGCTCCTTAGCGCCACCCCCTAATCACCCTTCCAGGATCCTTTGTTCAATCTCGCTGACCTCCTAATCACCTTGCTGGCCTCCTGATCAACTGCGCGAATCTCTTAAATCTGTCAATTCTAAGTTTAAAGCTAGTTTTTATGTTAGTTTCTAGTATTTTACTTATATAACTAAGTATTTTTTTCTTCTTTCTGTGCTTCTTTTTTCTAATAAGAGTTCTACTAAGTACTCTTTTTTGCTGTTTACTTTAATTAGTGAAAGTCTGTTGTTGTCTTGTAGCTAGCTAGGTAGAGGGTCTAAAGACGCTAGTCTAAAGTTGTTAATATCAAATACTAGGTGTATTCTTCTAAGCGTGTCTAGCTTAACAGCATTTAGTCTAACTATCTTAAGTTCTATATATTTTATGTTCTTTTAGTTAAGTTTCCTGCTAGGTCTCTTTATTTTATAGTAACTTTTTAGTTTTAACTAAACTTTGTTGCCTATTTAAAGCTAAAGTAATTATGTTTTTAACTTATTTACTTGCTGTTCTTGCTATTGTTGCAATTCTGCTATAGTAGCTTAAGCTAACTTAATACTTTGCTAGAGTTCATTAATAATATTTTTTTGCTTTCTAGTAGCCTCCTTGTATTCTCTTTCCTTAAGGTTAATTTTAAAGTCTATGTTTAACTGCAATTTCAAAGAGATCTACCTTATATTTATATTGCAAGAAAAAAAGGCAATATTCTAGTAGACTGTGCTTGTATTGCTATTTATTTTTTAAGGTGTCAAAGGTGGTGGTTGTTGTTGTAGTCAAAATGGGGTTCCAAAAAAGTGAAAAGCAGCTACCCTCTACTAATCAATTGCAAAAGTCAAAAAAAAAAGATTGTGTGTAGTCAACGAGATTCAAACAGTGGGTGGATAAGTTCTAGGAGGAAAGCTTAGACTACTAAGCAATAATCAGGGTCAAAAAATTTGCTAAGGTACTAAAAAACGACACTAGTTGAAACGTGTCCAACGGCGATTGCCAGCCTATAGCTGACAACAGGATTACAGTAGGATTGCAACAGAATTGCAACATAATACAATATAGGAGGGAAAGGACACGTACGTACCGCAGCAGGAGCCTGCAATACTTTATAAAGCTGCTGCTTCTTACCTACTACTTCTCACCTTTTAAACAGCACCGCATATAAACGATTTGCATACAATACGCTGCAATAGCGTGCAACTTCTGCAACAAGTATCTCCTTAACCTTAACTCTTATCTAAAGACAGGAAGCTTTCCTGTTGTACACTTAGCCCCTAAACTAGTTTAGCTTAAGCTAATTATGTAGACACCTAAGTTTATTAAGTATCTACAAACTTAGCCTCTTTAGGACTTTATAATTATATTCTTTATAAACAACTCTAGAATCCACGATATCTCTATATATAAAAAGAATGTTAAGCCTTGACTTAGCTAGTTGTAGAAGGAATATAAGATCTACAGGGTGTTCGCTAATACTAGCAAAGTACTTAAAATACTCTGCTTTAGTAACCCTTTCTTCTTGTTAATCGTGTATAGGCTAAGTAAAGAAACTATTAACTAGATAGGCTAGCTGTTACATAACGTTGAAATGGCGATAGAGAAGAAAGAGGCGAGAAAGGAGGAGTAGGTGTTCTATCGTCGTATGTATAGGTTAGAAAGCAAGGCAATGATAGTGCTGCTTCTTTAATTCGTCTAAGAGTACCTAGAAGTAAAGCCTTACATAAGTAGGCGGCATAGGCAGGATAGGGCGCGTTAAGTTAGGAGGCGATTTGCGTCTTTGTCTTGCTTTTCTTTGTTTCCGTCTAAACATGCGACACACTAATTGCGTGCCGGCAATGCCGAACAAGGGGGCATAAGCCCCGATACCTGTTGTTAGCAATAAATCTTTTTTTTTACCAAAAAGGTGTCTACAAAATGTGTGGTCACATTCAAAGGTTGTCTTAAAAGGCCGAAGCCAGCAGCTCCTTATAACTTATTAAATTAGCTCTTCTTTAATAAATTCTGCTGTTTCTGCCTATTTTAGCCCTACTATAGCCTACTATAGGGTACTATAGGATAGAATAGCCTATACTTGCTTTCATAATAGTTGCTACTTCTAAAATAGATGCTACTATAGTTAGCAACTTTTATATTAAAAAAAGTTATACCTCTATGTATTATTATAGTTACTGTGTTAACTTCCTTACTAGTAGAGGTGTTTATATATTTAACAAGATTAGTTGTATATTCTTTATAGTTAATAATAACACTATAGAGCTTTTTAAGACCTAGACGTATAAAGATAACTCTAGTAAGAAGATTTAGTATATAAAGTGTCTTTGTTACTAGTACCTAGGTTAAAAGTGTTGTGCAGTACATTAATAGGCTACTGTTAGTTATTATAAGGTATTTTAGCCTATACTAACATAATATAGCCTCTTGCTACTAAGATGCAGCTGTCTTATAAGATTAGTATTCTAGTTAAGCAGATTAATACTAGTAAGCGTGAGGAGAACGTTAAGAATTCTTGCTATAACCTAGACGCCTGACTATAGGAGGGAGAGGCGTAAGAGCCTTACTACCTTTACTAGAAAGTCTCTCTTACTGCAACTAACCTTAAGCTAGTTAAGGCTAAGCTAATTACGTAAGCTTAAGCCTTAAATAAGAAGATTATAAAGTAAGTAGGCTTTTATAAGCTATAGTAGCCTATTATACTCTATTATTGCTTTTGCTAACCTCCTTTAGCTAGTACAAGCCTTAGGCAGAGAAGCTTTTCTTTTATAACAGTGCTATTTGCTTTAATTAGAATTCTAAAAGTAATCTACGTCCTAACCTCTATTTCTGTAACAACTATACTATTAAGGCTAAGGCTAAGGCTAATAAGTTCTTAGAGTAGCAAGAGATAAAGGAGCTAATCTCTAGTACCTTTAAGAAGGTATGTATACCCTATTATTAGCTATAATAGGCTGTTCTAACCTAGTATAGCGTATAATTACTAAGAGTAGCTATTTCCTACTTAAGTAAAAAGTATATTATATAAATATAGAGTTGTTAGCCCTAGAGTCCTAATATGTAAGCGCTAAGGGCAATACTAAAGGTAACTTAACTAAGTTTATTAAGAGAGTTAAGACCTAAATCTAGGAGGCTAAAGATAGGATAGATAGACTTTAAATAGGTTAATATAGGCTATAATAGGCTTTTTTAAGCTATAATAGGTGCATAAGACCTTTAATACATACTTATAGGATATATATAAGAAGTACTTACTCCTAATAGAGTATTATAAGTTAGACTAGGCTATAATAGCCTAGTTTAAGGCGTTCTAGTAGATACCCTAATCTGCATAGGTTAAATAATAATACAGTTCTTTTTAAACTTAGTAATTTCTTACTAGTGTAACTTTTCTCTTATAAATTAGGCTATTAAGCTTTAGTTATTTCTTAGTTCTATTATCTTATTAGCTTTAGTATGCTGCAGTGTGCTATACTAGGCTATTACAGGCTAATATAGGTAGGAGTTAGGTACGTAAGGGTAGTCCTTATAGTTTTAAGCTAAAGTACTATTAAACACCTAACTAAAAAACCTTTTATAAAAGAAAAAAATAAGTAAAAGTATAATTTAGTTATCGTCTCTTAATTTACTTAGAGTTATCTCCCTTTTTCTTAAGAAGTTATTTTTAATCTTTTTTTAGTTTTACTTTCTTAGTTTAGTGATAAGGAAGTAAGTAGTTATTATCATAGAATTTCTTAAGCGCTTTTACGCTTAAGTTAGGACCAAGTTCCTAGGAGTTCTTCTTTTTAAGATAACTTTTCTAAGAAACTAAGTATTCCTACTAATTAGCTTTATTCTTCTTTCTTTCTAGTATATAATCTACTTTGTATATATTATTATCTAATTTTTCTAAGGTGTCTACGTTCTACTTCTTTAGGTGTAGTATTTTCCCTATTAAGTTATATAGCTCTAATAGTAAGGCGTAAAAGACTAGGTAGATATTCTTTAGCTCTAGCATGTCTACTTTAAACAAAGATAAGCTAATTTAGGCTATAATACGTCTAGGTCCTATAAACTTCTAGTCTATCTTCTTCTTTAGCCTTATTAATTATATATAATAATTTAATACTTAGACCTAGTCTCCTACTTTAAGTATAATAATTAACCTCTTCTTATCTATATATACCTTTTAGTAAGTATTAGCTATAATAATCTTTTATTTATATTTACTTTATAGGCTTAGTACTCTAGAGACAATTTGTAGTCCTATAGGGCTTTCTCTATTGCCTAAGGCTATACTAGGCTATTCTACGCTAATTAGGTCTATCCTATAGTATACTTAGAAAGAAGTAGTTCTAGTAGTTACATATATACTATTATTATATGTAAATTTGCTAATAAAGATTTATAAAGCTTAATTATTTTATTTTAAGGTGTAGTAGTACTAAGAGTATTATTTAAGTATTTAGTTCTACCTTTTTATCTATCTATCTATTTGTAAATAGAAAGTAGATATAAAGACTCTTTTAGAGTTTATATAGTGTTAAAAAGTGTTCTAATACTTTGTATTTATTAGCAGGCCTCTATCTAAGATTACCTATCTTAGTATGCTATATAGTCTAATTACTTTACGTATCTAAACTTAAGCTAAGTTAGTGCTGTCCTAATTAGCCTTTAATAGAATATAATAGGCTATTTTAGTTAACTAGTACACTATAATAAGTATTAAATTATATACTTAACTCTGTATCCTACTAAGAAGCAATTCTGTAATAAAATTTATTATTACGTCCTTTTACAGCCTATCTAGTAGAGGTAGAAGTTTAAGGGGGCTATAGAGCCTATAACAAGCAGGAGTTAACTTTCTATAAGTAAAGTAGTTATAACAATACTCTATTACGTCTTTCTTTATGCTCTTTTAGATATATTACTATTATAGTTTTTCTAGTATCCTTTTAGTACTAAAGTAACCTATAAGTAAGTTATTATAGTATTCTTTTAGTACTTATACTTTGCTCTAAGTGTTAGTAAGCTCTCTTAGACGTAATAAGCCTATTTTAGGCTAAGATAGGTTATTCTAGTCTATATCTACGTCTAATTTGTCTAATGTAGCTTCTATGTCCTTGTTAGTAATATTATAGTCTTTTAAAAGTTCTAGATCTTTAAGCGTAGTCCTTTCTACTTACTTAAACTCTTTTAGTGCTTTTCTTAAGGTAGATTACTAGTTTATTCATTTACTTAACTAAGTAAGAGTTACTATAATAAGTAAGCTTTATATACTCTTATTACTTAAAATATTTCTTTTTAGCTGTATAAAAGCCTTATTATACTTTTATGCTAGTTTTTGTAACTTAGCTATATAGTTAGGATAGTAGAATAGGCTGTCTACTAGATTAGTACTTCTAGGGTAGTAGTTTAGAATAAAATTATAGCGCGTTAGCACTAAATATAACTATACTTAGTAGTAGTTAAGAATTTTAGTTTTTATAAACTATTTAAGGTTTTAATAGTCTGTTAAGATCTTAAAATGGATACTCTTAAGGTAGTAGTATTAATATTTTAAACTCTTAACTATTGTAAAGAGTTCTTAGTTATAAATATTATAGTTATATTTAGCTGCAATTAGCTTACGTAAATAGAAGTTAACTAGTCTCTATTACTTTATAGTAGGTGATTCTAGGACATATTGTGCCGGTGCACTGGGTGATACCCTGCTGCTTACTAGGTCAGTGCTCAACTACCTGATCTAAAGGTATATAGCTCGTTTCGAGGATCGAAACGAGTGGGACTCATCGAGGAATCCTCCACCTCACAACTCAACTCCTGTACTTCTCTTCTAGATACAACTAATAATAAGATCTTTATCTTACTACCCTCGTTCTCGCATAACCTGACCACTAGTAATCTTATGCCCTTGTAGTAGTATATCTTCATACACTCTAACACCTATACAAATAGCGAAGCCTATAGAGACATACTCTACTACTTAGTGCATAAAGGAACTAGTACACAATTATTATAAGAACAATATAACAATCTTACGCAAGCACAGAATTTTTAGGATTATTACTAGACTTACTTTTAGAGGGTTAGCACTATCCCCTATTATAGACTACGTTAAGGACAAAGTTACCTAAGTTAGCACTAACAGCAACAATAAGGAAGAACAAAACCTACTAATAAAAACAGAATGCGTTATTAAATGCAAATTTAAAGTCTTTGTAGCGAAATAGAGGCGGCAAACTGTCTAGCAAAATAGAGGTAGTCTTAAATATATTCTAAACGCTAATTTAAAGTCTACCTAGTAAAATAGAGGTAGCAACTTGTCTAGCGAAATAGAGACGGTAATACATGCGTAAAGAAATGCCGAGCTAAGGTACTATCTAGTAAAATAGAGATAGCACTAAAAGCTTATATATAAGTACTAGCTTTAAGTATAAATCTAAGCCTACCTAGCGAAATAAGGGGTACCTAAGAAGTAAGGATTAATACAACTACACTAGAGAAAATACATACTATAAAGACTTAAAGAGAGATATTCTTTCTCCTAGAGACTATACTTTATCTGTTTCTTTATTAATACTGGTTAACTATCTGTGCAAAGAACTTATACAAGTCCTACTATACCCTAGATATTAAAAAGGAATTAGAAGATAGGTTAAGGGCAGGAAGGCGCAACGCTTCCTCCCTCTAGACCTACTACTACTAGCCCTAATCTACTATTAACCCTATTAAGCTCTGTTATTAACACTATAGCTACACCTACGTACAACTTAGTGTTAACTATAATTTGACTAAGACATAGTACATTAGTTTTTACTAGAAAGGATATTATAGAATTCCTAAAGGACTTTAACTAATAAGCTAATAATAGAGGCATTTGTAATGCTATAAGGGTCTCTATTCTACTAGACTACTTTTCTAATAAGGATTAATCTCTCTCTTGTATACTAAAACACTTACCTAAATATACTAAGAAGGATTAGTTTAAATTACAGACACACATAAGGGAACAGTAGAAAAATAAAGATACAGCTATTAAGATAGGCAAACGCTTATACTTTTAAGCCTATATCTATAAATGCGTATGAAATTGGCCTAGTCTAGTAGAGTACTACACGCACTTTACCTCTATCGCTAATATATATATTAAGAACAGACAAATCCCTTAAGAAGAGGAAGTTATTCTCTTCTTCTAAGGCCTACTACAAACTAACAAAGAGGCAGTTATGTACTATATGCCTTCTGCCCTAAATAGAGATAATTAGAATACGTATAAACTAGAAGGGATTTATTCTTTTCTAAAATCCTACTATAAGAAGATGACTAGCCTAGATAAGATTTATTAGCTAGAGCGAGGAGGTGCTAATGCTAAAATGCGCTAGATTATGCTATCTAACTAGCAAGCAACCTTTACTCTAGAGGAAGTAAGGGAAGTAGGGATTAAGATTAGCAAAGCACATAAGAAGACGAGTACGCTAGTAGATATTAACTTAGAGGTTAAGGACTTTATTAAGTCTCTAGGCAACCTAAAGCTTAGACTATTAACTATTAACATGCTTATAGCTTATTCTATAACTAAGAGACTCCTAGAGAAACCTTCTAACTATACGTACTTTATTGCATAAGCAACAAATGCAGAATTCTTTAGTAAGAGAAATAATAGTTCCTTTATTGCTAAAGTCTTAAAGGGGGTATCTAATAAAACAAGTACAGCATATGTAAGTAATATAGAGACACACCCTCTCTGCTGTATATATAATATAGTAGGACACATGCTTAAGGAATATAAATAATACTACGTTCTAAAACAGATAGAATAAGTTAGTTTTAACTAGGATATTTCTAGTAAGAAAGGAATATATTACTTTAGTCTACTACATAAGCGTTTAGAGAAAATCCTAAAGTAACTACTATTAAACTAAGTCTTGCTGTAGTTAAAGGCAAAGATCTAAGAGTTCTACAATATTACTAATAATATGCTTAATTAACTAGCTTCTAGTGTGCTACTAGAGAAGTTTACTAGAGGAGACTCTTAACTAGGTTTAAGGTTTAAGGAAAAACTCTTATTTTATAAATATAGCAACTAGTTTAACAAGCTACAGCTACTATAGTAACATCCTTTAGTAGTTCTAGTAATTCTAGGAACAACTATTTACTCCTTCTACTAAGGAATATGTTAAGAAGCTTAATAATATAGATACAGCTAATATTATACTAGGAGGCGAAGAAAACGCTTTATATAGTATCTCTAATTTAAATACTACTACGCGCTTAAAAGGCAAAGGCCCTACCCTCTACTAGAATATTAATTGTGTTAAGGAAGGAGGAGTAAAGAAGTTAGGAAGGCTAAGCAAGGATTTAAGCATATAAGGAAGCAATTAAATAATATAAGGTAACTCTCTTATCTTCAACTTATAGCCTATAGATATACAGTATCTGCAAAAAGAAATATAAAGTAATATACCTTTTGTAAGCTAGCCTTATAATACGCTATTTTTAGTTATTAAACTACCTTAATTAGCTTATTAAGACAATAACATGTTAGCAGATCTAAAGCACTTATAGTAAAAAAGGAAGAAGAAGGCTATAAAGTTTATTAAAGCTCTTCCTAATTTAGAACTTAAAAAGATAGTATAAGGACAGCTAAACTATATTATAACTGCCCTACTTAAATAGGAAGTATAAGGAGTTACAGTATTATACCTTATAAAGCAAGTTAGCATTTAAAAACAGCTACGCAATCTTCTTAATAACGTTGTTAGTATTATAGATAGTATAGGTGCACTTAATGTTATAACTTATATAAAAAACGCTAAGCTAATAGATGCTAGGTGCGCTAAATTACACCTAGAATCTATTCTAGCCTCTAATTAGCTAAACAAGCGCACAGGCTCTACCTATACGATTTTACTAAATATACTACTTGCTAAAAGCATACATTACAATGTAATAAATTTGTATTAATCTAATACATAAACTTACTATAAGGTAAGTAGAATAAGAAATTCTGAGATAGATAAACTAAATAATATACTTATAAAAGATGTCTAAGAGGTTTAGCGTAGAAATAAGTAAGCTTTACTTAAACTAACTTACTAGAATACTAGGTTACTGCAAACAGCAGCTTTCTAAAGTGCTTAATTAATACTAGAGTAAAAATAAATATCCTAAAACTAAGTGCTGCGCGAGCATTAAAGATACTGTATAAAATAATAAAGCACTAACTAGGCAGCCTTCTCCTAGTATTACTTTAGTAAATAGTATACATAACCTGTTTCTTAAGACTGTATTTAATATACCTATATAAATAGGGACAGTTACTATTAGGACTATATTTAGGATTATTGCTAATATTACTAGATCTGCAATTCTAGAAAGACCTTAGTATACAAGCGCTAGAATATTAATTTAGTATCATACGTTGAGGCAAATTTTGTGCTAAGTCCTATCTAAAGATAGGACAAGAAACGTAGTCTTTATTACGTCTAACTTATCTCTAAATTACTCTACGCAGACAATTAGAAACGAAGCCTCTAATAATAACTTAGATAGAGAAACAGCAGGTAATAAATAGTTATATATAATTACTAATAGATTAGACAACAAACTGTAAGTAGCTGTAGTAAAATATATATAGGGAGCTGCATAGTTTAATCTAGTAGCTAGATTTAGTAACTTTAACATGCTGTATATAGAAGGCAGTGGGAAAGATTAGATAGTCTAGATAAACTAAGTGTTTACGCACGTAGTTAGACAGTCTAAAGACCCTACAAGAAACTACAAACTTAGTAAATATTTACTTATATATAAGCTTAATTGTTAGTAGATGTAAGAAAGGCTACTTAAATATGCCTAATAATATAATAATCTTTACATACTATATAAGATAGTAGATAAAAAGGTTTAACCTATTAATATCCTGTAGTAGGAGATACCTATAGAATTTAGATAAGAAGACTAGAAGAAAAGGTAAAAACAGCGATTTCTTCGAATAAGCATTTGTAATTCTAATAAGAGGCTGTGTAATTATTTATTTAAACTAAGATATGCTGCTTTCTTACAAGAGACAAGGCTTACTAAAGAACAACTTAACAAGTTATATACTAGAGACTACTTATAGCTATTAAAAAAGGAGATATTTATACATATACTTTTTAATAGAGAAGGAGCGCTCTCTTAGTAATTTAAGGAATTAGAAAGGATTTACTCTAATATATGTTTACTATACAAGATACAAACAATACTATATAAAGCTTAGTAAGTATAAGGTTTTACTATCTTAAAAGCTTTAGAGCTGCAAGTAGTAGATATAGTTAACGTCTGCCTAAATTAAGGAACATAGGAAAGGTATAATAGTTAATATTACAACTTATAGCACCTAGTACCTAAGAAAGACAAAGGCGTTTAATAGATTAGCAATGCGCAGCGTATAAATACAGTTACTATATAAGATGTAAACCTACTACTAACAGTAGACAAGTTTTCTAAGAGGTTTATAGGATGTAAAATTATCTCGCTTATAAACTTATTCTTAGGATATAACTAAATCACACTACATCTAGAAAGTAGAGACATAACAGCGTTTTAAACACTAGTTAGGCTTATACAGTTATACATAATAGTTATAGGTGCTACTAACTTAGTAGCAGCATTTTAATATATAATAATAAAAATTCTAAGAGACTACTAGCCTAATACTATGCCCTTTATTAACGACATTACATGTAGAGGGCCAAAACTAATTATAGCAGAGAAAAATTAATACTAGGTGTTTAATATTATATTCTTAAGAATATCTTGCAACTAGATAAAGTGCTAACTAATATTAAACAAGCTAGAGGCACTATATTAGGAAAGAAGTGTTATTTTTTTATAGAAAGGCTTAAGGTTGTGGGCTATAAGGTTAGCCCGCAAAGACATTATCCTAACTAGAAGAAAGTTAAGAAGATTATAAACTAGCTACTATGCAAGAATAAAAGAAGGTATAATCCTTTATAAGTATATGCGTCTACTACTATATATAGGTAAAGGACTTTACTAAAATTGCATAACCTCTGTTTACACTCTTATAAGATAATGTCTCTTTTAAATAGGGAGATGCATAAGATATAGCAATGTACAAGCTAAAACTAGCTATATACAACGCATCTGCACTTGTAAACCTTAACTACACTAACACTAAAGATTATAAGATATTCCTAATAACTAATATAAGTTAAGACAGTATAGGAGCATGTATTAAACAACTTAAGAAGAATAATAAGTAACACCTAGTACAGTTTAAAAGCACACTATAGTTAGTATAAGAGAGGCAATACTACTCTACTAAGTTAGAGTATAAGGCTATGCTGTAGGCTTTTAAAAAGTTTTATACTTATCTCTATAGTATTTACTTTACTATAGAAACTAATACAGTAACTCTTATTGCTTAACTAAATTACTTATCTACTAACAATCTAGGATCTATTATAAATAGGTAGATATTAATAATTCTTTTATAGGACTTCAATATTAAGTATATACTAGGACAGAAGAATATAGTTATAGATGTACTATTAAGGTATCTAAAACTTAATAATAAGGAACTACCTCTAGAGCCTAAAAAGGATTTAGAGATGTTTGTTAATTATATAATTAGAAATGTAAATGCACTAATACTAGCGGGATAGGTAAGAATACTCTATTAGGAATTCTTAATAGAGTTAGAATAATACGCTTAATTTTTAGTTAACTTTAAGACTTCTAAGGATATAGAAATATAAGAACTATAAGCATAGAAGAAGTAAGCTTTAAACTTCTTTATACAAAATAAGATACTCTTTAAGAAAATATCTAGGAATATTGTAATTTAGAAGGTTGTAGATAATACTAACCTAGGAACAGCTATAGTATAGAACGTACACACTTAGATTAAATATAAAGGAGTTAACGCGGTGTACTTTATACTTGCTTAGTAATACTAGTAGAAAGGAATATACAAGTACGTGCAGTAAAAGCTAGTAACCTGTCTAGACTATTAACTGTAATCTTCTAAGAAGAAAGTTAATATGCTTACTAACACTTATAGTTTTGCTATTTAGAGACTGTTGCAATTAATGTAGTATACATGCCTTAGTGTTTTAAGAAGAAGTTTTTAGTTATTACAAAAGACTACTTTAGTGGCTAGCCTAAAGCAAAAGCCCTGTTAAATAACTAGTTAAAGACAATTGCAGAGTTTGTATATAAGGATGTTATATATTATTAGAGTACATCGCGTAAACTTATAGTTAATAGAGAGCCTAATTTTGCTAAGGTAGTATTACATCTATTAAATATGTATAAGATTAACTAAGTCTAGTCTTTAGGATACAACTCTTAAGCTATAAGAAAAATTAAAGGAAGGCACAAGCTTATTATAAACGCCCTTGCAAAGCTGCTAGGACTTTAAGTTAAGAACTTGCTAACAGTTCTTCTTGTAGACAGGATCTTAATACAGGAACAGACAGGTTACTTACTGTACTAGTTAGTTATAGGGTAGAACCTAGTGCTTCTTATTAAACTCGCGCTACCTACATAGCAAACGCTTCTATTTAAGGAAGTAAAGGACTATACATAGCTGCTTGCGATTTAAGTAATATAGCTAGATCTTAGAGATTAGTTTATAAAGAATACTATTGCCTGTACTAACTAGATAAGAGCTGCTAAAAGGGAATACTAGGATAACACTAAGAAAATACAATATAAGGATATAAAGCTAGGAGACTTAGTTCTTCTCTAGAACTCTATTTAGGAAATTAATATGTCTTAAGACTACAAGCTAGATACAAGATAGTTAGGGCTATACTATATTTATAAAGCTAGACCTAATAGAGGAACCTATTATCTTAAAGACCTTAACAGTACACGCTTCCCCTACATAACACTTAGATAGCGATTAAAGCCGTTGAAACAAAGACTTGTATAGGATATTATTAAAGAAGATTAAGAAAACATAAAGCTATAAGATCCTAATTATTAGGAGCGAACTAGCCCTATAGTAGACATTCCTATCTTACTAGACTTGCCTAAGCTATATATAGAACTACAACTACATTTACCTCCTGCAATAAGTAATAAGCTTTGTCCTTAAGTTATTATTACTAAACTTCTTATAAAAGAAGAGCATTAAGTATATAAACAAGACTTTAAAAGCTTAGACTCTAACTTAGATAATTCTATATTAGACAACTAATAGGCTATAGGACGGCCTATAGTTTTAGGAAGGGGAGGAGATACTATGCTAGTAGTACCTGCTTTTCCCTTTAGCCACTTGTTTACTAATTTCCTATATAAAATTTGGGTACAAGCTACCTATCCTACTAATTCTAGGTGCTTACTACTACACTAATATTATACTTAATTTCACGCACTCTTAAGGTAACAGCTAATTACAATAACTATTTTAATTACAAAACCTGCTTATTTTAGCGCAATTTAGACCCTATTTACCTTTACCTGCTAGCTAGCAGGATACCGCCACTACGTATAAACTAGAACTACAACCCCGCTAACTATCTAACTCCCTACTACATAAACTTTACTACCTTTTATTAAGGTAGTTACCTTCTAAGATAATAATAACAATAATACCCCTCTTACAAACTAGCAGCGGCTAAAGACAACATTTAACTTATATTAGCTAACCTACTTAAATAATACTTTTAGCACTATTAGACAAGGCCTAGGGCAAGCAGCTACAGCTATAACTGCTGTAAACACTAGGACTATTAAGGGGTTTTAACAACCTTAAAGTTATTGCTAAGAAGGAAAACTACGTTATAGACTAAATCCCTAAGGTCGTACAGCATTAAGATAGGGTACTAGAGCTTACAAAGCTTAGCAACAATATTAAGATTATTAATATCTAGACTTTAGTAGACAAGATCCTTTTAAATGCTTTAAAACAATAATATATTATTATAAATTATTAGTTTAACAACGCCTTTTACTAATTTAACCTGATTCTTAAGGTTGTCCTAGGAGTAGGTAACTTTTATGCTTAGCTCCCTAGACTTATAGACAAATATAGTAGTGTTAAAAGTTTCTAAGAACACTATCCTATTATTAGTGCAGCATCCTTAATGTAAGATAAGAGGGCTAAAAACTAAGTAAAGCTATTGTAACTATAAAGAAGCTAGCTCTAGGATTTATCTAAGAATGCGTTAGCATCTACATACCTTATACACTACTTAGTTACTAAAGATTAACTAACATAGCCTTTATATTAATGCGTATAGATTTTAAGGATGCTGCTTAGTTCCTTAATGCTGTAGTAGCTACTGTATTAACTCTAAGAACTAAGGTAAGGAATAATATGTGTTAACAGCTAACTAGGTAATAGTAAAACTGCTATGTAAGGACATCTGTGCTTTTATTAATTAGAATAACTCTTACAACTAAGCACCTTACCTGAATATTAATAAGTAAGAGGTAAAGGAGCTTTGTAATATCTACGTTAAGCCGCGAGTCTAAAAAGAAGATATTAAGTTTAACCTACAGAAGCTACAGCCTAATGCTAGGGCAAAGGATAAGCAAGGCAAGCCTAATCCTTTCTATATGTTCTAGTAAAAGGTTTTTTAACTTATAGCTAAAGCTAAGGACCCTAAAACTAGCCTAGTCTACTCTACACAAAACGTTTTAAATAATAAGTATAGGCTGCTTAGTATAAAGACGCATCTAACATATAGTGTAGTTATCTCTATAACTATAAAGCTAGGAAGGGCCCTAAATAAGGCTTAAGCTATTAATTATATAGAGATCTTATAACATCTAAGACTTGCTCTCTAGGGACTTGTAGTTTGTTAGTTATAACTAAGAATCTAAAGCAATTTACAAGAATATTAGCTAGTTAAGGACCTAACTAATACTTAGTAATTAAGTTGTATAAGTTTTAGAATAGAATAACTATAGTACAATAGAGGCGTAATGCTGCTAACATCTAGGCAAGATAAGTTAGGACTAAGGCTAGTAGCTAATAAGTCCCTATACTACTACCTTTACTAAGCTCTTGTGCTCTAAAAGCAACACTAGCCTACTAATAGGCGGCTACTTAATTAGGTACTAACCTTAATAACACTTCTTATGTAAATAAGGAGCTAGATACTCTTAATTAGGATAGGAGATTCTTTAGGCAGGGTGTTATTACAAGAATTCTACCTTAGCTTTCTTCAAGCTACTTAAGTAAGCCTACACAAAGAAGCTCATTACTAATTTAAACTGCGTTAAGGTTATTAAAAAGTAGTACTGTAAGGTTAATATGAAATAATAGCCTAGCTCTAATAACTTGTTGTATAAGCAAGTATACTTTATCTATAAGCACACTACTGTAAGTATTATAGGTTTATTTAAGAGGGCTATGCTATTTAATATGCTTAATAAGTGTCTGCTCTTACTATACATAGGACTAAGCCGCTAGCAAGAATTCTAATTTAATCTAGTTATTTTAAAGCTTTTGATAAGCAAGTATTGCCTAGTAAAGTAAAATAAAGACCTACTAAGCTACTAATATTAACCTTCTAGGCTTAATCTCTACCTACTCTCTACTTAGGACAAAGTTATGAATACTATAGAGTTTTAACTACAAGCTAAGGAGTTCTAACATATAAGAAGCATTATTACTAACGCCTGTACCTAGCTATTTAAGGACAGTTAGGTTAAGGATATTATTATTAAAACCTTTAAGATGTACTACTTCTATCTACAACGTATAGACAGGAAGCTAAACCTTAGATAGCTATGTAATATGTACTACTTACTTATCTAACAAGCCGTACGCACTAATCTAAGATACTAGTTATAATATACTATACTCTGCAAGGAACATACTTTAATTTCCTACCTCTACTACGCTAAATACGCTAAGAAAGGTAATTAAACTTACTTTAAGCACATTAACTTTAACCTTAAGTAAGTAATAACTAAAGGCCTTAGTGCAGATATAATCTAAAGTAGCGTATTATTTAATAATAAGGATAAGAATAACTACACAGAGATGCTTCTAGGCTTTATAACTATATGCTAGAGTACTTAAGGTAGCGCAAAGACGTAGGCGTTAAATTATTAAATAGTCTTATTAAAGGATAAGAAGACAAGACAGGCTAGCTAGAGAACGTATAGAAACTAGCTCCTAACACTTACTAGGCAAAGTAAATCTGTAAGAAAGGGCAAGTTTAAATTTTATTACCTCTACTACTTTATAAATCTACTAGCCGAACTACTTACAACTGCTGTACTATTCTCCCCTAGTTTGTTATAGTCTGTAATAGAGTAATAAAAGTGCCTACTATAAGAACTTATAAGGAAATTTGCAAAGCTTATTATAACCTTACTACTACTTCTTATACTTTCTTAGGCTATTTTAATAAGTTTAAAAGAATTAATTAGCTATTCCCTACCAATGTTTATATTAAGTATAGGTCTTAGATCTAGAAAGCCCTTATTAGATAGACTAAGTAGGATAATCCTCTTATCTATAAGGAGCTAAACAACATGCTATAGAACGCTAATAAGGAGTAAATTAATAACTATATTAAGGAACATTGCAACGATATACTGTAATAAATTATTAACTTATAGCCTGTAGTATAAGGGTTAGAGAAAAACGCTTTTTATATTAATTTAGTTTAAAGATTCTTAGACTATTTATACTTTACTAACTTTAGACAGAACCCTTCTTATACAACAAAGGACTAGGATAAGTAAGATACTAATTTCTCTTAAGCTAATTCTCTATAACGTCTTTAAGAGGAACTTAGCCTAGAGGCTAATAAGCGCTAAGTTTTCTAGGAGAGCAAAAATCCTATAATACTCTTCTTCATGTAACGCCTTCCTAGTGTTTGTTCTTAATTAGGTACTATTATCTTAGATAACGTCTTAGTGCTAACAACTCTAACAAGGTAGCCTTGTTATAGTTACCTTTAATTAATATTAGAATTTTAAGCGCCTGCTACTCCTGTCCCTGCTCCTACTACTGCACCTGCGCTAAGACCACGTGCTGTAACTACTACTTAAGAACCTTGCTGAAGTAAACGTTTAAAGAAGTAAGGGAAGGTGTCTAGGGTAAATATAGAGTAATTAACTTACATTTCTTTTGTTTTCCTTGTTTTATTTCCTTTGCTTTGCTGTTTTTCTTTCTACTAAGTAGGTTGCTTAATGGGGCTAAGCTCGCAGGAAGGGGAGGTATGTGCTAGTGCACAGGGTGATACCCTGCTGCTTACTAAGTTAGTACTCAACCACCTAATCTAAAGGTATATAGCTTGTTTCAGGGATTGAAACGAGCGAGATTATTAATCTTCTACCTCACAACTCAACTCCTGTACTTCTCTTCTAGATACAACCTATAATAAGATCTTTATCTTACTACCCTCGTTCTCGCATGACCTGACCACTGGTGATCTTATGCCCTCGTAGTAGTATGTCTTCATACACTCCAACACCCTTACACTATAATTAAGTAATATATTAATAAATAGTTACGACAAGAGTTTATATTAAAGCTATAAACTAGTTAAGCTACTATCCTTAGTAATCCTAGTACTATAGAGATAAACTTCTATAATATTAAGAAGCTCTAACTATCTTATATAGAGTAGCACTACCTTAACCTTATTACTAAGCTACTTACAAAGTTTAAGGACGCTACTAACTTCCTAAGCTAGAATAACAAGCCCTAAATCTAGTTTATCTAGCTTATATACAACAAACTATTTAACTTCCTAGATTAGATAACTATTAAGCTAGACAAAGAACTTAAGAACTAAAATTTAATAAAGTAGCCAGAAGTAGTATATATTGTAGCCCTTTGTAGTAAAACAAAACCTAGCAAGTACTACGTAAGAATACATAATAAACGTAGGTTTCTATTTAACTGTGCATTAGTTCTTAATCTAACTATAAAGCTTACTATATATAAAGTACTATTTATTACATATAATTATTACAGTACAAACTAATTAAGCGTATAAGAAGATAGCTAGGAGGTACAAGAAAAGTATTTGTATTACTAAAAGTTCCTAAACTACCTAGATTAATACAATAGCAAGAATAGAGCAAGAGCTACTTTAGGATTAGCATCTCTTGCAAGACAATTATTAACTAATAAGTAGTTTTAAAAGCCTACTTCTACAACTTTATTATAAGTAGCTAGTTTTACATTACTAGACAATAGCAATAGTTAAGAAGCTAATAAGAATAGCAGCCCTACTTACATAGAGAGGAAGAAATATCTTAGTATTTCTTGTATTAAGCAAACAGCCTTTTACAATATTTTAGAGTAATAGTAGTTAAACAAATAAACTTACTTTTACTTATTTTAAGTTGTAAAGGATATACTAGCAATCCCTATTATAGGCGTTGGCGTTAAGCGAGTTTTTAACGTTATAAAAGATATAATTAGTAATAGAAGACATTAACTTACTACTTAAACTATAAGACAAGTTATAGTTTATAAGGACTCAATTTCTTAAAGAGAGCAAGAGAAGACTCTAGATATTAAAGTTAGAGCAGACAGTATCTCCTGGAATTAGATTAAAGATGTATTTAAACTTCTAGTTCTTATAAGGGATATGTCTATAACAGACAATAACAAGGACGACAAGAATAACAAGAAAGTAGAGGTGTTAAAAGAACTAGTTAATAAGGTATCTCTATTATAGACACAAAAGCGTTAGACAACTATAACTCTTAAGCTTTGTAAACACTCTAGACGTAAGTGTTATTATCTAGTTTGTCTTAATCTAAATTAGTATATAATGTGATAAAAGACTGTAATAATACAACACTTACTATACTTATTTCTATAAAATTGTAAAATTATTAACTATATATCTTAATCCTGTAATAATAGAGTAACTTAATGCCTAAAAAAACAAAGCTATGCGAAAAAAAATTGCAACTTTACCCTAGACCTACTATATAGCTAGTCCTACCTAACCCTAACCACTAGTCCGTGCAACCCAACCCCAACCACAACCCACGCTAGAGTAACCTCTACCCAACCCCTACCCAAGGACCGTGCATTAGCTACCCAACCCCTACTTAACCCTGGGGCCTCCCTACCCATCAACCAGCGTACTTATACCGCCCTTTATACCTACTTAACTTACTAATCTAGCTACAAACGCGAAAGCGTTATATAAAGAGGATCTAGAGATTTATAAACTTAAGTTAGATTCAAACAAAACAGAAGATTAGAAGTACATAAGAGAGTAAGTAGCGTTTATTAAAATAATGCAGGAAATCTAGCAAATAGTTAACAACTACTTATACACGAATTGCTGTAGAGCAAGATAATTATATTATTAGTAGATTACTAACTTTATAGCTACTATAGGTATTAACGCTAAAGACGAGATTAAGGAAGCTTATAAGCGGTACAAAACTGCAATAAAGCTGCTAAGAGTAATCGCCTTATAGGAAACATAGCTTACTAAAGTTAATTACGCTATAACTAAGAGCAAAGCTGTTAGAATACTTAAGTACTAACTAGACACGTACATTAAAGATAACTTTACTTAAGTAATAGCTAAGTACTTAAAACAATAGACAATATTGTTTGTATCTTATAGATTAAAGAATCTATTAATTACAGTTGAAGATTGTCAGATATTCGAGGTTAAGCAATACTGATAAGATAATAATAATATAAGGGATGATAAGTGGATTGTATTGATGATTGATCGTTGATTTTCTCTGTCTTGATTGTGTAGGTCCCGGGTGCCCTTTTTATAACCTAGATTTTGTGTGGGCCTTGGCGGCGCTACCGACTGTTAGGGCCACCCCCTGATAATCCTTGCAGGACCCTTCGCCAGTTTCCCCAGCCTTATGATTAACCTGCGCTGATCCCCTAAATTTGACAAAGATATAATCTGCGAATATTAAGATTACATACAGCTGTTTCACCTATCTAAAACAAAGTTAACTAAGGCATTCTTTAGAGCAGCTACAGGAGCTAGATTACTAACGCTTAACAAAGACAAAATAGATAACCCTAGGTAGAAGCATAAACTCTACTAAAATGAAAAGCCTACTAAAGATACTTAAAATACTAATATCTAACATACTATAAGCAAATGTAAAGCATTTAATATAAGCCACGCGCTTAAAGATTGCTAGTACGCGCACCTAAGTAGTGCACTAGCTTAGTAGTAACTCTAAGATAACAAGATAGATTAAGTCTAATTGCGTATTAACAACAGCCTAGCTATACAAGAAACACTTCGCAACGCTAAGTAACAATTACAATCTTAGAGACTAGCAATTAAGAAGTTATATACAGTAACACCTACAATTAAGTATAATAACTAACTATATAGTTAGAAGATTAGAGAGATGAACTAAACGTTTATTAAGGCTATATTTAAAATAAGCTAGGTTATATATCCTCTACAACAATTATAGATTCTTAATTCTAGATTAATATGTTATGTCTCTAACAATACAAGCTAATTTACGAAAATATAATTAGTACTCTAAGGAGATTTCTTATAGGCATGTAACTTATGAGTATAGATTAAGGCATACAGATTAGTTACTTTAATAGTAGTAAGTAGACAAACTTAAAGCTAACTATACTTAAAAGACATAGTATACTACTCTAATCTACTCTACAATCTTGTCTTGTTTAGGACACTCTACTTATAAGGCTTATAATAGGACACTAAACATAATTTAATAGTCTTTTAAAGATTGCTTACTAATAATTAAATTGCTAACCTTACTTAGCTACATAGACAGTAGGTGCTTAAAGTGAACTTAATTAACAACTACGTAATAATAGCCTCTAAGTTAGTTAAACTATAATATGATTAAAGACAACGCGTATAAACGCTTACATAGCATAAGAGAATAAGTTACCTAGAACTAAGTGCGCTTAAGCACTTTATACAACAATCTAAGGAGGTAAAGATTACTAGAGTACTTATAGTAGAATACAACGCCTGTAGAAAAGTAAAAGCTAAAATGCTAATCTGCCGCACACCGCGCATGATTAATAAGGCTCTAGGAGAACGTATTTTACTTAACTTTATAATTATAAGGTTAACAGCTTAACTAAAGAAAGAAGCTAAATACTAATTATAGATTAAGCTACTAGATTTATGTAGGACTACTACTTTAAGGATAATTAAACAGCGTAGACAATTATTAAGTAATCAGAATCTTTTATAATCTTTATAAAGACCTCATTTAATATTATTATAAAGATAATTAAAACTAATAACAAGATTATTATAGTTAAACTAGAAGTATCTTGTTAGGCAGAGTCCTATAGCATGCAACTTAAGCCTTCCGCCCCTAATACCTAAGTACAAAATAGTAGAGTAGAACGCTTAGAGGGTGTAATTAAAGATAAAGCATAAGTAATGCGACTAGACGCTAATCTGCTATAGCTACTATAGCCTTAAATTACTTAATTAGCAGTATATCTCTTTAATTAAACACCTCAATACGCAAATTAATAGAGATTACTATATTAAGAGTTCTTTACACATAATATATACAAAAACAGAATTATTACCTTACTGCGCAAGCTACACTAAAGCTACTTCTAAGTATACAGGTGCAAGGTGTTTGTAATAATAGAAAATATAAAGCGTAGCAAGTGCAAACTACAGTAGCTTAATCCTAAAGTATAGATTAAATACTTAGTTAGATATTAATCTACGAACATTTATTGTGTATAGGTACTAACTATAGCTAAGGTGATTACTATACGTGATGTAGTATTTAATGAAGAGTTAATCTTTACTAGAGATAAGAAAGATGTTATAAATAACCTAATGTATAGCACACTTGAAGAGATTAAGGCATAAATTAGGACTATAGAACTTCTTCTAGAGATTACAAATAACTAAGAAGAGATATAATTATTTTTTAACAATAAGTCTTTTAATAAAAGACTTATATAAGAAGAAACAACCGATTTATATAATTAGCGCGGAAGAAAAGTTTAAGTAGATTATCTCTTACTCCTGCTAACGCCTCTACTAGTAGCCCTCTTAACTAATCTTATAACAGCAAAGAGCATTAGGCGTGTAGATAATCTTCTTAATATTAAGAGTTAGAACGTCGCCCTTGCGCAGCTATTAAACTCAAGGCCTAATTACCTCTTAAGTACTAGCTGTAGCGAGTGTCCTAATCTACGTAGTGCTAATATAGGATTAAGTTCTGTTAGTAAGACCCTCTAGAAAAACTAGATAGACTTATAAGCTTGAGCGTTTATAGCAGGTGCAAGAGTAAGAGAAGTTTAACAATTATATAACAAGAAACCTAATCGCGTAGCAGTTAATTAATTGCTTAAGAGTTAAAGTTTTAACTAAATACCTTTATTAAGTGAGCTCTTGCTAGCGCTAAGTCTAAATTAACTAAAAGAGAATTACATATTCTACTAGTTGTTTAAAAAGGCTAAAGAGGATTACCTTGTAAGCTACAAGCAACTAAACTTATAGTTAGAAGTCCTAACGTAAAATACACAACTAACTAACACTTAAATACTTAAGTCTATATAAGTATATACTTATAAGATTAACAAAGATTATTAGTTTATTAAGTATAAAGCGCGCTTAGTTATACGAGGCAATTAACAGCGTAATGTTACTGCTTAAGAGACCTACGCTGCTATGTTAGTAGGTAAATCTTTCAAAATAGCGCTTATAATTGCTGCCTAATTTAGCCTTAAACTTAAGCAGTATAATGTTACTAACACTTTCGCACACGTATAGATTAATTAGCTAGTATACATAAAAATACTGCGTAAATACGCAAAGAAGAGAATAATTTTAAAGCTTAATAAAGCTTTGTACAACCTCTAAATATTGCTATTACTCTAGTAACAAGACTTTACTACTTACCTCTGAAGCTATAGATTTACTGCTATTTTATATAAGCTATGCTGTATAATCTGTTAAGAGATCTTTGTGTTCTTCTACATTAACAATATTATTGTAATGTACAAGAAGGAGCAAAGTTTAGATAAACAAGCAGCAGTTAAGGATATAAGAAAGAAGTACTATATAATAGGAGGAGATAATCTGTATTAGTTCCTAGGCATAGAGTTAATTAAGGATTAATTATAACGCAAAGTCTAGATCTCCTAATTAGCTTATATTAAGAAGATTACTCAACTAGTAAGTAACTACTTAATTAAGAGCAATACCCTAATAATTAAAACTAAGCTACTGCTCTAAGATAGCTACGCGACTCCTAGAGAAATCAACCTATACTAACAAAAGATTAGATTACTCCTTTTCACAGCAGTTAACATAAGACCTAACACAGCCTTTATAGTATTACGCTTAGCGCAATTTCTTACAAACTCTAGACCTAATTATTAGGTAGTAGCTAATCGCGTACTCTTTTACTTTAACTGTACCTAGACGCTTACACTGCAATTTAGTAGACATAATTACCTAGTTCTTATAAGCAACACTTTATTTGCTAATAATATACTTAATTAGAAGAGCTCTTAAAGATACGTAATTAAACTATTTAACAGACTAATAGCTTAGAGAGCAAACAAACAAAATATAGTTACAACCTTAACAACCAAAGCTAAATTACTTGCGCTCTTATGGGTTGCTAAAGAAGCTGTGTTTATTAGGATACTGCTTACTAAGCTACAAGTTCAAATAGTTAACTAAATTATTACTATACAGTGCGATAACCTACAGACAATCTAATTAATCTTAGAAGAGATCTCTTAGTTAACTACAAAGCTATAACACGTTAATATCTATAATTACTAGCTTAAGCAAGAAGTACAGAACAAGTTAATTAAGGTAATCTACGTAGAGTTAAGCAAGATGCTCGCTAACAGACCTACTAAACCCTTACTAGTTAATTAATAGCCAAGATTCTTACAACAAATAAGATTAATTAACCTAGGCAACTAACCACGACTAGAGGTTGATCTAGGATTAATAACTAATTGTCTTGACGCTTTAGACTTATAATCAACAAACGTAAGAAGTTGTTAGCTTAATTCTTATATTTAAGCTAAGGGGGTGTGTTAGATTTAAGAGATTTGCGCAATTAATTTAGAGGTCAGCAAGGTGATTAGTAGGTTAGCAAGACTGAACAAAGAATCTAGGAAGGGTAGTTAGGGGATGGCGCTACAGGACGCTAAACGCGCTAGCACCGCCAAGAGTCCCTCAGATAAAAAAGGCACCCGTAATCCACTTAATTGATCAACAGAAAAACACACAATCACTCGATCAATACAATATAATTATCATCAAATATATTATTATTATCCTATCAGTTTTAACAACCTATTATTTCTGACAAATATACTGCACTACAATATAGCTTGCAACCTCTGCAATAAGTATCTCCTAAACCTTAACTTTTATCTAAAGACAAGAAGCTTTCTTGTCGTACACCTAGCTCTTAAACTAGTCTAGCTTAAGCTAATTATGCAGACACCTGAGTTTATTAAGCATTTATTTATTTTTAAGGTGTCAAAGGTGGTGGTTGTTTTTGTAGTCAATATGGGGTTTCCAAAAAAGTGAAAAGCAGCTACCTTCTACCAATCAGTCGCAAAAGTCAAAAAAAAGATTGTGTGTAGTCAACGAGATTCGAACGGTGGGTGGATGAGTTCTGGGAGGAAAGCTCAGACCACCGAGTGAATTAAGCATTTATAAACTTAGTCTCTCTAAGACTTTACAATTATATTCTTTATAAATAACTCTAGAATCTGCAATATCTTTATATACAAAAAGAATATTAAGCCTTAACTTAGCTAATTGTAAAGAGAATACAAGATCTACAAAGTATTTGCTAATATAAGCAAAGTACTTAAAATGCTCTACTTTAGTATCTCTTTCTTTTCATTAATTGTGTACAAGCTAAGTAAAAAAACTATCAACTAGTTAGGCTAGCTGTTGCATAACGTTAAAATAGCAATAGAAAAAAAGCAAAAAAGAAAAAGGAGGCGTTCTATTGTTGCATATATAAGATAGAAAGCAAGGCAATAATAATGCTGCTTTTTGATTCATCTAAGAGTACCTAGAAGTAAAGCCTTAATATAAGTAGGCAGCATAGGCAGGATAAGAGCAGAATAAGGCGCGTTAAGTTAGAAAGCAATTTGCATCTTTGTCTTGCTTTTTTTTTGTTTCTGTCTAAACATGCGACATACTAATTGCATGCTAGCAATGCTAAACAATGGGGTATAAGCCCGGATACCTGTTGTCAGCAATAAATCTTTTTTTACTAAAAAATTGTCTACAAAATATGTAGTTACATTAAAAGGTTATCTTAAAAGGCCGAAGCCAAACTTTGTTATAAAGTTACTAGAAAGCAAAAGTTACACAAACTTAATAGTAGTTACTAATAAACTAAGAAAGAATGTAGTTTTAGTAAGCTTTAAAAACATTACTGTAGAGAACACTGCTAAGGCGTTTATTAATCTTGTAGTAGCTTACTACTAGTTACTAAATTATATTACCTCTAACCTGTTTCACCAGCGAGCGGCCCACCCCACCGAGCGGCCCACGAACACCAGCAAAGCGTACGCGCAGCGACGTAGCTTAGCACCACAACACATTTTTTATATTCTTACAACAGTATAGTATTATTTAGAAGTATTGCTATTATTCGCATCCTCAATTTCTACCTTGCACGTATAAGAGTTATGCCTAATCTTGCTACAACAGCCGTAGCGTCGCCCTGTACACACTCTCTTCGCCGGCTCCTTACTCTCCTTACAACTGCCACCCTCCTTTTTAGCAATTAAGTCTAATACCTTACTAACTGTAAGTGTCTTCTCTACCTATATATAGCGTCTCTTGTAACTCTTACACTTAGTAAGCGTCTCTATTGCGTCTTAAAGGCGCCTTATCTCTGCGCGTATTAATACTACCTTATAAGCTATCTACTACGCGCCTTTTATTAGCTATTATACCTTCTTACTAAGTAAACTTGCTAGAGACTCTTAATAGATTTACATTTTGTTTTAAATTAGTATTAATAACGCTTCTATTTTTTTAGTGTTGCGCCATATTTTTGCCTCTTAAGTAGTAGTATTTTACTATAGTAGAGTTTGCGTACGTAGCTATATATCTAGCTTTAATAACATAACTTGTAGATTATATAAATATAATCTAGCGCCTTAAAACTTTGCATAAGCATTCTCTCTTGTAAATACCTTCTTAAAAGCTACTTTAAAGGCTAGTAAGAAGGTCTATTTATTAATGTAGTAGATGCAATTACGTGCTAAGGCTAAAATCTTATCGCTATACGCGCGCTTTAATAGCGAGAAGCAGGCAACATTAGGTAGCTATAGGAGGTACGACGAATATAGAGGTATATAGAAGGTAATAATTGTCAGGATCTGGCGACCTTCCAGGCCAGGTCGGATCAGTTCGGAATGGCTGAGGTCAGACTTAACTATGTTAGGTCCAAATAGGTCATATAACCCTAGATTACCCTAGTATAAGTAGAGATACAATATTGTAGTTAAGACAGTATTAATTTGTCTCTCCTCTACAGGCAATATACTATTATCCTCCTATCTCTAGCATCTTATATCTATACTTAGTATCAAGCTTTACATTTAAATTAATCCTTTTTAGATACGCTTGTGCTATATAATAAGTGCTTAATCTACTTGTATAGACAGCCGCGCCTGTACCCTTGCTCATAACAGGGAAAGATTATCTAACCTAAGAACCTAAAAAACAAGATTATTAGAACTAGTACCTATTCTTAAAGAGGAACAAGAACAGGCACTTATTAACTAGAAGATAAACAAAGATAAAGAAAGTAATACATCTTAATCTTTAATTATGCTACAACGCCTATACACCGTTAGTAAAGGCTAGAATAGCCTAAAAAAAGCTACTTTAGACTAATAGCTAGCACAATTACGTGTATAGAAAGAGAAATAACTAAAATAACACAAGTTAGTTAAGCTTAAAAAATATATAATAAAGTAACCTTAGGAGACCTAAGCGTACTTAATAAGGATCTAAAAACTACAGCTTTAAGCAAATAAACTAACTTAATATTATTATCTAGGCTTCTACGTCTAGAGCTATTATATATGTTTTTAAAGACTAACTATGCGTAATATAATTAATAGAAAAGAGATAATAAGTTATACTTCTTTTACGTACTATAAAGTTTTACCTTAAAAACTTAGAAAATTAACTTTAAAATAATATACATCTTAGAGCTATTAAAAACGCTATAGCACGCGTATTAAACTGTTAAAAATAGAAGTTACCTTCTTAGACACTGTAAGGGTGCGTTGGTTTGACCAAAGATGCAAGGTAAACGGTGAATGAATTAGATACAGAACTATAGAGAGACTACGTGGGTTTTTATATCCAATCCGGATAGTTAGGACTAACCGAGGTTAGGACTAACTAAGGTTATCGGAGGTCGTCGGGTCAGCTGACAGTTAGCGTAACTAGTGCGGCCGATAGTCAGCAGCTAGTGCTGAGGTGCTAATGCTGAGGTAAGAAAAGCCAACGAAGGCCACAGGCCGAGTACTAGAGAACATCAAGGCTTCAGCCCTTTACAGACACTAAATTAGGCAGACCTAAAAGAAGTAATATTAAACTTCCTAAGATTACTCTAAGAACGCAAGTAATAGGCTTATAACTACTTAAAATAAGCTTATTAACTCCTAAATTAGAATCCTACAGACTTATTAGACTATATAAGACTATTCTAAGAAGAATTAGGCTTAAATTGTATACTTAATGTCTAAGTCTTAGAATACACTATAGTATTGCATAAAGATATTAAGAAAAGTCTTCTCTTACTCTTAGTAAACTAATAAGTAATACTGCTATAAGTAAAGAAATACGTAAACCTTATTTACTAGTAAAAGACTTAAAGAGTAAAGCACAAACTACAATACTCTAAAAAGGAAGAAGTAAAAGTACTATAAAACTAGAAAAAGTTAAAGAATAAGAAAAAGACTTTAAAAAACATAAAGCGTATAAGAATAGGATATAATAGCCTAAAGTAAGGTATACTAGGCAAGAAAAGCGCTAAAGAATGTACTCTATAGTATTATAAGTGTAAGGAACTTAGATATTATAAGTTTAACTACTATAAGCTAAGTAAGCTAGAGAAGACAGTAGACAGCGCTACTGCACCTAAGTTAAGAAAAAACTAAGAGTAGAGGAACTTAAGTCCTACCTTACTACCTACATTACTCTCTATTAGGAGAACAAGAATTTAAGTATACTATATAAGGTAATCTTACTTAAGCTAGTACGCCTTTTAACTATAAGGTGTATAGTTAAGGTATTAAAGCTTATAAAAGCTATAGTAGACAAAAGCTTATAACTAAACCTTATATCTACTATATTAGTAAAGGAGTAAAACTTGCCTATTAATTCTTTACCTAGCCTATTAGCAAAAGGGGTAAATAAAAGTAAGCTTACTATTTATAGCACAACTAAGGCGTATATAACTATTATAAATTTATAAGAACGTGTTAGGATATAGTATATCCTATTTATAGTATTAAACTTAAAGAAGTACCTAATTTACTTTAGGTTACTGTAGATTAACTCTTATAACCTAAAAATAAGCTATATAACAAGACGTATACTTTTTTAAAGTAAAAAGTTCTAAAATTTAGGTAGCTTTTAAAAGATAGGCGTAGAAGACGCTAAAACCTTAAAAAAGAGTATATATAACCTAATAGTAGACGTGTATACGTATATTGTAAGTTCTGTAGGCTAGAATAGCTAAGAATTAGCTAAAATAGGCTAACTTCCCTTATAATACGCTAAATACGTAGATATATATTTAAAGAAGGACTTTATAGTCCTAGTAGAGTATAGACTACAAGATCTAGCAATTGCCTTACTACTTAGTACAAATTTACTATATATGCTCTTATACAACCTATTAAAGCTAGAGTTAGAGCTATTAAGGAAGTATCTTATAGAGTATGTAGCAAGAGAATAAATAAAAAGATCTAAGTCCTTAATAGGCGCACTCATACTCTTTATAAAGAAAAAAGATAGTATAATAAGGCTATATAAAGATTATTATAGTCTAAATAAAATTATAGTAAAAAACAGGTACTCTCTTTTACTTATTATAAAGTTGTTAGATAGACTAGCGTAAGCTAAGTACTATACTAAGCTTAATGTAAAAGAAGCGTACTATAAAGTGCGTATTTAGAAAGGAGATAAATAGAAAATAGCCTTCTACACAAGATATAGCTACTTTAAGTATATTATTATACTTTTTAGTCTAATAAACAGTCCTGCGCAGTTTTAAGCTTATATAAACAAAACACTAGTTAGCTTAGTTAATGTATCCTATATTATCTACTTAGACAATATTTTAATATTCTCTAAGATAAGAAAAGAGTATAAAAGTTATATTAAGGAGGTACTTTAAAGATTACGCAAAGCTAAGCTATATATAAAGCTTAGTAAGTGTAAATAGTATACTTAGCGCATAGAATACCTTAGATATATAGTTACACTAAATAGTGTTAAAATCAACAAAGATAAAATTAAGATAATCTAAGATTAGCTCGTCCTACGTATAGTGTAGGATATTAAGATATTTATTAGCTTTAGAAACTACTATAGGAGATTTATTACTAGATTCTCTAAGTTAGCTCTACCTTTAACTATATTCACTTAGAAAAGCCTAGGCTTAGCTAGAAAAGGCCACGCTATAAAAAAGAAAGAAAGTTAAACTCTAGATATTAAGGAAGAGGCAAAAAGGGCATTCTAATAACTTAAAAACTCTTTTTTAAATATACTTATACTAGCGCATTTTAAGAGGGATAGAAAGACAAAAGTAGAAGTAGATACCTCTAGTAGTGTAATATTAAGTATTCTAAGCTAATATTGTACGGGTGTTGGAGTGTATGAAGACATACTACTACGAGGGCATGAGATTACTAGTGGTCAGGTCATGCGAGAACGAGGGTAGTAAGATAAAGATCTTATTATTAGTTGTATCTAGAAGAAAAGTACAGGAGTTGAGTTATGAGGTAGAGGATTCCTTAATAAGTCCCACTCGTTTCGATCCTCAAAACGAGCTATATACCTTTAGATCAGGTGGTTAAGCACTAACCTAGTAAGCAGCAGGGTATTACCTAGTGCACTAGCACATACCTCCCCTTCCTGCGAGCTTAGCCCCATCAAGCGACCTACTTAGCAGAAGGAAAAACACAAAACAAAGGAAATAAAACAAAAGAAATATAACTTAATTACTCTATATCTAGCCTAGACACCTTTTCTTACTTCTTTAAACGTTTACTTTGGCAAGGTTCTTAAGTAGTAGTCAAAGCACGTGGCCTAGGTGCGGGTACAGTAGTAGGAGCAGGGACAGGAGTAGCGGGCGCTTAAGATTCTAATATTAATTAAAGGCAACTATAACGAGGCTGCCTAGTTAGAGTACTTAGCACTAAGACGTTATCTAAGATAACAGTACCTAATTAAGAATAAACACTAGGCAGGCGTTGCATAGAGGAGAGCATTACAGGATCTTTGCTCTTCTAGAAAACTTAGCGCTTATTAGCCTCTAGGCTAAGTTCCTTCTAGAGACGTTGTAGCAAATTAGCTTAAGAGAAATTAGTATCTTACCTATCCTAGTCTTTTGTTATATAAGGAGGGTTTTGTCTAAAGTTAGTAAAGTACAAACAGCCTAGAAATCTTTAAACTAAATTAGTATAAAAAGCGTCCTTCTCTAATTCTTACACTACAGGCTATAGGTTAATAATTTATTATAGTATATAGTTGCGGTGTTCCTTAATATAGTTGTTAATCTATTCCTTGTTAGCGTTCTATAATATGTTGTTTAGCTTCTTAAAGACAAGAGGATTATCCTACTTAGCCTATCTAACAAGGGCCTTCTAGATCTATAACCTATACTTAATATAAACATTAGCAGAAAATAGCTAATTAATTTCTTTAAACTTGTTAGGATAGCCTAAAGAAGTATAAAGAGTAGTAGTAAGGTTGCAATAAGCCTTGCAAATTTCCTTATAGGTTTCTATAGCAGGCACCTCTATTACTCTATTACAGACTATAATAAACTAAGAGAGAATAATGCAGTAGTTACAAGTAGTTAGGCTAGTAGATTTATAAGGTAGTAAAGGTAATAAAATTTAAACTTGTCCTTTCTTACAGATTTGTTTTGTCTAGTAAGTGTTAAGAGCTAGTTTCTGTACGTCCTCTAGCTAGTCTGTCTTGTCTTCCTATCCTTTAATAAGACTATTTAATAATTTAATACCTGCGTCTTTGCGCTACCTTAAGTACTCTAGCATATAGTTATAAAGCCTAGAAGCATCTCTGTGTAGTTATTCTTATCCTTATTATTAAATAATACGCTACTTTAGATTATATCTGCACTAAGGCCTTTAGTTATTACTTACTTAAGGTTAAAGTTAATGTGCTTAAAGTAAGTTTAATTACCTTTCTTAGCGTATTTAGCGTAGTAGAGGTAGGAAATTAAAGTATGTTCCTTGCAGAGTATAGTATATTATAACTAGTATCTTAGATTAGTGCGTACGGCTTGTTAGATAAGTAAGTAGTACATATTACATAGCTATCTAAGGTTTAGCTTCCTGTCTATACGTTGTAGATAGAAGTAGTACATCTTAAAGGTTTTAATAATAATATCCTTAACCTAACTGTCCTTAAATAGCTAGGTACAGGCGTTAGTAATAATGCTTCTTATATGTTAGAACTCCTTAGCTTGTAGTTAAAACTCTATAGTATTCATAACTTTGTCCTAAGTAGAGAGTAGGTAGAGATTAAGCCTAGAAGGTTAATATTAGTAGCTTAGTAGGTCTTTATTTTACTTTACTAGGCAATACTTGCTTATCAAAAGCTTTAAAATAACTAGATTAAATTAGAATTCTTGCTAGCGGCTTAGTCCTATGTATAGTAAGAGCAGACACTTATTAAGCATATTAAATAGCATAGCCCTCTTAAATAAACCTATAATACTTACAGTAGTGTGCTTATAGATAAAGTATACTTGCTTATACAACAAGTTATTAGAGCTAGGCTATTATTTCATATTAACCTTACAGTACTACTTTTTAATAACCTTAACGCAGTTTAAATTAGTAATGAGCTTCTTTGTGTAGGCTTACTTAAGTAGCTTGAAGAAAGCTAAGGTAGAATTCTTGTAATAACACCCTGCCTAAAGAATCTCCTATCCCTAATTAAGAGTATCTAGCTCCTTATTTACATAAGAAGTGTTATTAAGGTTAGTACCTAATTAAGTAGCCGCCTATTAGTAGGCTAGTGTTGCTTTTAGAGCACAAGAGCTTAGTAAAGGTAGTAGTATAGGGACTTATTAGCTACTAGCCTTAGTCCTAACTTATCTTGCCTAGATGTTAGCAGCATTACGCCTCTATTGTACTATAGTTATTCTATTCTAAAACTTATACAACTTAATTACTAAGTATTAGTTAGGTCCTTAACTAGCTAATATTCTTGTAAATTGCTTTAGATTCTTAGTTATAACTAACAAACTACAAGTCCCTAGAGAGCAAGTCTTAGATGTTATAAGATCTCTATATAATTAATAGCTTAAGCCTTATTTAGGGCCCTTCCTAGCTTTATAGTTATAGAGATAACTACACTATATGTTAGATGCGTCTTTATACTAAGCAGCCTATACTTATTATTTAAAACGTTTTGTGTAGAGTAGACTAGGCTAGTTTTAGGGTCCTTAGCTTTAGCTATAAGTTAAAAAACCTTTTACTAGAACATATAGAAAGGATTAGGCTTGCCTTGCTTATCCTTTGCCCTAGCATTAGGCTGTAGCTTCTGTAGGTTAAACTTAATATCTTCTTTTTAGACTCGCGGCTTAACGTAGATATTACAAAGCTCCTTTACCTCTTACTTATTAATATTCAGGTAAGGTGCTTAGTTGTAAGAGTTATTCTAATTAATAAAAGCACAGATGTCCTTACATAGCAGTTTTACTATTACCTAGTTAGCTGTTAACACATATTATTCCTTACCTTAGTTCTTAGAGTTAATACAGTAAGCTACTACAGCATTAAGGAACTAAGCAGCATCCTTAAAATCTATACGCATTAATATAAAGGCTATGTTAGTTAATCTTTAGTAACTAAGTAGTGTATAAGGTATGTAGATGCTAACGCATTCTTAGATAAATCCTAGAGCTAGCTTCTTTATAGTTACAATAGCTTTACTTAGTTTTTTAGCCCTCTTATCTTACATTAAGGATGCTGCACTAATAATAGGATAGTGTTCTTAGAAACTTTTAACACTACTATATTTGTCTATAAGTCTAGGGAGCTAAGCATAAAAGTTACCTACTCCTAGGACAACCTTAAGAATCAGGTTAAATTAGTAAAAGGCGTTGTTAAACTAATAATTTATAATAATATATTATTGTTTTAAAGCATTTAAAAGGATCTTGTCTACTAAAGTCTAGATATTAATAATCTTAATATTGTTGCTAAGCTTTGTAAGCTCTAGTACCCTATCTTAATGCTGTACGACCTTAGGGATTTAGTCTATAACGTAGTTTTCCTTCTTAGCAATAACTTTAAGGTTGTTAAAACCCCTTAATAGTCCTAGTGTTTACAGCAGTTATAGCTGTAGCTGCTTGCCCTAGGCCTTGTCTAATAGTGCTAAAAGTATTATTTAAGTAGGTTAGCTAATATAAGTTAAATGTTGTCTTTAGCCGCTGCTAGTTTGTAAGAGGGGGTATTATTGTTATTATTATCTTAGAAGGTAACTACCTTAATAAAAGGTAGTAAAGTTTATGTAGTAGGGGAGTTAGATAGTTAGCGGGGTTGTAGTTCTAGTTTATACGTAGTGGCGGTATCCTGCTAGCTAGCAGGTAAAGGTAAATAGGGTCTAAATTGCGCTAAAATAAGCAGGTTTTGTAATTAAAATAGTTATTGTAATTAGCTGTTACCTTAAGAGTGCGTGAAATTAAGTATAATATTAGTGTAGTAGTAAGCACCTAGAATTAGTAGGATAGGTAGCTTGTACCCAAATTTTATATAGGAAATTAGTAAACAAGTGGCTAAAGGGAAAAGCAGGTACTACTAGCATAGTATCTCCTCCCCTTCCTAAAACTATAGGCCGTCCTATAGCCTATTAGTTGTCTAATATAGAATTATCTAAGTTAGAGTCTAAGCTTTTAAAGTCTTGTTTATATACTTAATGCTCTTCTTTTATAAGAAGTTTAGTAATAATAACTTAAGGACAAAGCTTATTACTTATTGCAGGAGGTAAATGTAGTTGTAGTTCTATATATAGCTTAGGCAAGTCTAGTAAGATAGGAATGTCTACTATAGGGCTAGTTCGCTCCTAATAATTAGGATCTTATAGCTTTATGTTTTCTTAATCTTCTTTAATAATATCCTATACAAGTCTTTGTTTCAACGGCTTTAATCGCTATCTAAGTGTTATGTAGGGGAAGCGTGTACTGTTAAGGTCTTTAAGATAATAGGTTCCTCTATTAGGTCTAGCTTTATAAATATAGTATAGCCCTAACTATCTTGTATCTAGCTTGTAGTCTTAAGACATATTAATTTCCTAAATAGAGTTCTAGAGAAGAACTAAGTCTCCTAGCTTTATATCCTTATATTGTATTTTCTTAGTGTTATCCTAGTATTCCCTTTTAGCAGCTCTTATCTAGTTAGTACAGGCAATAGTATTCTTTATAAACTAATCTCTAAGATCTAGCTATATTACTTAAATCGCAAGCAGCTATGTATAGTCCTTTACTTCCTTAAATAGAAGCGTTTGCTATGTAGGTAGCGCGAGTTTAATAAGAAGCACTAGGTTCTACCCTATAACTAACTAGTACAGTAAGTAACCTGTCTGTTCCTGTATTAAGATCCTGTCTACAAGAAGAACTGTTAGCAAGTTCTTAACTTAAAGTCCTAGCAGCTTTGCAAGGGCGTTTATAATAAGCTTGTGCCTTCCTTTAATTTTTCTTATAGCTTAAGAGTTGTATCCTAAAGACTAGACTTAGTTAATCTTATACATATTTAATAGATGTAATACTACCTTAGCAAAATTAGGCTCTCTATTAACTATAAGTTTACGCGATGTACTCTAATAATATATAACATCCTTATATACAAACTCTGCAATTGTCTTTAACTAGTTATTTAACAGGGCTTTTGCTTTAGGCTAGCCACTAAAGTAGTCTTTTGTAATAACTAAAAACTTCTTCTTAAAACACTAAGGCATGTATACTACATTAATTGCAACAGTCTCCTAAATAGCAAAACTATAAGTGTTAGTAAGCATATTAACTTTCTTCTTAGAAGATTACAGTTAATAGTCTAGACAGGTTACTAGCTTTTACTGCACGTACTTGTATATTCCTTTCTACTAGTATTACTAAGCAAGTATAAAGTACACCGCGTTAACTCCTTTATATTTAATCTAAGTGTGTACGTTCTATACTATAGCTGTTCCTAGGTTAGTATTATCTACAACCTTCTAAATTACAATATTCCTAGATATTTTCTTAAAGAGTATCTTATTTTGTATAAAGAAGTTTAAAGCTTACTTCTTCTATGCTTATAGTTCTTATATTTCTATATCCTTAGAAGTCTTAAAGTTAACTAAAAATTAAGCGTATTATTCTAACTCTATTAAGAATTCCTAATAGAGTATTCTTACCTATCCCGCTAGTATTAGTGCATTTACATTTCTAATTATATAATTAACAAACATCTCTAAATCCTTTTAGGCTCTAGAGGTAGTTCCTTATTATTAAGTTTTAGATACCTTAATAGTACATCTATAACTATATTCTTCTGTCCTAGTATATACTTAATATTGAAGTCCTATAAAAGAATTATTAATATCTACCTATTTATAATAGATCCTAGATTGTTAGTAGATAAGTAATTTAGTTAAGCAATAAGAGTTACTGTATTAGTTTCTATAGTAAAGTAAATACTATAGAGATAAGTATAAAACTTTTAAAAGCCTACAGCATAGCCTTATACTCTAACTTAGTAGAGTAGTATTGCCTCTCTTATACTAACTATAGTGTGCTTTTAAACTGTACTAGGTGTTACTTATTATTCTTCTTAAGTTGTTTAATACATGCTCCTATACTGTCTTAACTTATATTAGTTATTAGGAATATCTTATAATCTTTAGTGTTAGTGTAGTTAAGGTTTACAAGTGCAGATGCGTTGTATATAGCTAGTTTTAGCTTGTACATTGCTATATCTTATGCATCTCCCTATTTAAAAGAGACATTATCTTATAAGAGTGTAAACAGAGGTTATGCAATTTTAGTAAAGTCCTTTACCTATATATAGTAGTAGACGCATATACTTATAAAGGATTATACCTTCTTTTTATTCTTGCATAGTAGCTAGTTTATAATCTTCTTAACTTTCTTCTAGTTAGGATAATGTCTTTGCGGGCTAACCTTATAGCCCACAACCTTAAGCCTTTCTATAAAAAAATAACACTTCTTTCCTAATATAGTGCCTCTAGCTTGTTTAATATTAGTTAGCACTTTATCTAGTTGCAAGATATTCTTAAGAATATAATATTAAACACCTAGTATTAATTTTTCTCTGCTATAATTAGTTTTTGGCCCTCTACATGTAATGTCGTTAATAAAGGGCATAGTATTAGGCTAGTAGTCTCTTAGAATTTTTATTATTATATATTAAAATGCTGCTACTAAGTTAGTAGCACCTATAACTATTATGTATAACTGTATAAGCCTAACTAGTGTTTAAAACGCTGTTATGTCTCTACTTTCTAGATGTAGTGTGATTTAGTTATATCCTAAGAATAAGTTTATAAGCGAGATAATTTTACATCCTATAAACCTCTTAGAAAACTTGTCTACTGTTAGTAGTAGGTTTACATCTTATATAGTAACTGTATTTATACGCTGCGCATTGCTAATCTATTAAACGCCTTTGTCTTT
Organism: Alternaria sp. 'sect. Undifilum'; assembly: GCA_024321975.1. Classification (NCBI taxonomy): domain Eukaryota; kingdom Fungi; phylum Ascomycota; class Dothideomycetes; order Pleosporales; family Pleosporaceae; genus Alternaria; species Alternaria sp. 'sect. Undifilum'. The sequence goes on along the minus strand of JAJJZI010000010.1, from coordinate 1,407,874 downwards.
CTTAGGTACTAGGTGCTATAAGTTGTAATATTAACTATTATACCTTTCCTATGTTCCTTAATTTAGGCAGACGTTAACTATATCTACTACTTGCAGCTCTAAAGCTTTTAAGATAGTAAAACCTTATACTTACTAAGCTTTATATAGTATTGTTTGTATCTTGTATAGTAAACATATATTAGAGTAAATCCTTTCTAATTCCTTAAATTACTAAGAGAGCGCTCCTTCTCTATTAAAAAGTATATGTATAAATATCTCCTTTTTTAATAGCTATAAGTAGTCTCTAGTATATAACTTGTTAAGTTGTTCTTTAGTAAGCCTTGTCTCTTGTAAGAAAGCAGCATATCTTAGTTTAAATAAATAATTACACAGCCTCTTATTAGAATTACAAATGCTTATTCGAAGAAATCGCTGTTTTTTTACCTTTTTCTTCTAGTCTTCTTATCTAAATTCTATAGGTATCTCCTACTACAGGATATTAATAGGTTAAACCTTTTTATCTACTATCTTATATAGTATGTAAAGATTATTATATTATTAGGCATATTTAAGTAGCCTTTCTTACATCTACTAACAATTAAGCTTATATATAAGTAAATATTTACTAAGTTTGTAGTTTCTTGTAGGGTCTTTAGACTGTCTAACTACGTGCGTAAACACTTAGTTTATCTAGACTATCTAATCTTTCCCACTGCCTTCTATATACAGCATGTTAAAGTTACTAAATCTAGCTACTAGATTAAACTATGCAGCTCCCTATATATATTTTACTACAGCTACTTACAGTTTGTTGTCTAATCTATTAGTAATTATATATAACTATTTATTACCTGCTGTTTCTCTATCTAAGTTATTATTAGAGGCTTCGTTTCTAATTGTCTGCGTAGAGTAATTTAGAGATAAGTTAGACGTAATAAAGACTACGTTTCTTGTCCTATCTTTAGATAGGACTTAGCACAAAATTTGCCTCAACGTATGATACTAAATTAATATTCTAGCGCTTGTATACTAAGGTCTTTCTAGAATTGCAGATCTAGTAATATTAGCAATAATCCTAAATATAGTCCTAATAGTAACTGTCCCTATTTATATAGGTATATTAAATACAGTCTTAAGAAACAGGTTATGTATACTATTTACTAAAGTAATACTAGGAGAAGGCTGCCCTAGTTAGTGCTTTATTATTTTATACAGTATCTTTAATGCTCGCGCAGCACTTAGTTTTAGGATATTTATTTTTACTCTAGTATTAATTAAGCACTTTAGAAAGCTGCTGTTTGCAGTAACCTAGTATTCTAGTAAGTTAGTTTAAGTAAAAGCTTACTTATTTCTACGCTAAACCTCTTAGACATCTTTTATAAGTATATTATTTAGTTTATCTATCTCAGAATTTCTTATTCTACTTACCTTATAGTAAGTTTATGTATTAGATTAATACAAATTTATTACATTGTAATGTATGCTTTTAGCAAGTAGTATATTTAGTAAAATCGTATAGGTAGAGCCTGTGCGCTTGTTTAGCTAATTAGAGGCTAGAATAGATTCTAGGTGTAATTTAGCGCACCTAGCATCTATTAGCTTAGCGTTTTTTATATAAGTTATAACATTAAGTGCACCTATACTATCTATAATACTAACAACGTTATTAAGAAGATTGCGTAGCTGTTTTTAAATGCTAACTTGCTTTATAAGGTATAATACTGTAACTCCTTATACTTCCTATTTAAGTAGGGCAGTTATAATATAGTTTAGCTGTCCTTATACTATCTTTTTAAGTTCTAAATTAGGAAGAGCTTTAATAAACTTTATAGCCTTCTTCTTCCTTTTTTACTATAAGTGCTTTAGATCTGCTAACATGTTATTGTCTTAATAAGCTAATTAAGGTAGTTTAATAACTAAAAATAGCGTATTATAAGGCTAGCTTACAAAAGGTATATTACTTTATATTTCTTTTTGCAGATACTGTATATCTATAGGCTATAAGTTGAAGATAAGAGAGTTACCTTATATTATTTAATTGCTTCCTTATATGCTTAAATCCTTGCTTAGCCTTCCTAACTTCTTTACTCCTCCTTCCTTAACACAATTAATATTCTAGTAGAGGGTAGGGCCTTTGCCTTTTAAGCGCGTAGTAGTATTTAAATTAGAGATACTATATAAAGCGTTTTCTTCGCCTCCTAGTATAATATTAGCTGTATCTATATTATTAAGCTTCTTAACATATTCCTTAGTAGAAGGAGTAAATAGTTGTTCCTAGAATTACTAGAACTACTAAAGGATGTTACTATAGTAGCTGTAGCTTGTTAAACTAGTTGCTATATTTATAAAATAAGAGTTTTTTCCCTTAAACCTTAAACCTAGTTAAGAGTCTCCTCTAGTAAACTTCTCTAGTAGCACACTAGAAGCTAGTTAATTAAGCATATTATTAGTAATATTGTAGAACTCTTAGATCTTTGCCTTTAACTACAGCAAGACTTAGTTTAATAGTAGTTACTTTAGGATTTTCTCTAAACGCTTATGTAGTAGACTAAAGTAATATATTCCTTTCTTACTAGAAATATCCTAGTTAAAACTAACTTATTCTATCTGTTTTAGAACGTAGTATTATTTATATTCCTTAAGCATGTGTCCTACTATATTATATATACAGCAGAGAGGGTGTGTCTCTATATTACTTACATATGCTGTACTTGTTTTATTAGATACCCCCTTTAAGACTTTAGCAATAAAGGAACTATTATTCCTCTTACTAAGAAATTCTGTATTAGTTACTTATGTAACAAAGTACGTATAGTTAGAAGGTTTCTTTAGGAGTCTCTTAGTTGTAGAATAAGCTATAAGTATATTAATAGTTAATAATCTAAGCTTTAGGTTGCCTAAAGACTTAATAAAGTCCTTAACCTTTAAGTTAATATCTACTAGCATGCTTGTCTTCTTATGTGCTTTGCTAATCTTAATCTCTATTTCTCTTACTTCCTCTAGGGTAAAGGTTACTTGCTAGTTAGACAGCATAATCTAGCGCATCTTAGTATTAGCGCCTCCTTACTCTAGCTAATAAATCTTATCTAAGCTAGTTATCTTCTTGTAGTAGGATTTTAGAAAAGAATAGATCTCTTCTAGTTTATACTTATCCTAATTTTCTCTATTTAGGGTAGAAAGTATATAATACATAACTACCTTTTTGTTAGTTTATAGTAGGCCTTAGAAGAAGAGAATACCTTCTTCTTCTTAAGGGATTTGCCTATTCTTAATATATGTATTAGCGACAGAAGTAAAGTGCGTGTAATACTTTACTAGACTAGGCTAGTTTTGTATATATTTATAGATATAGGCTTAAAGGTATAAGCATTTGCCTATCTTAATAGCTATATCTTTATTCTTCTACTATTCTTTTATGTGTGTCTGTAACTTAGACTAATTCTTTTTAATATATCTAAGTAAGCGCTTTAGGTTATAAGAGAGAGATTAATCCTTATTTGAAAAGTAGTCTAGTAGAATAAAGACTCTTATAGTATTATAAATGCCTCTATTATTAGCTTAATAAAGTCCTCTAGGAATTTTATAATATCCTTCCTAGTAAAGACTAATATACTGTGTCTTAGTTAAATTATAGTTAATACTAAGTTGTACGTAGGTGTAGCTATAGTGTTAATAACAGAGCTTAATAGGGTTAATAGTAGATTAGGGCTAGTAGTAGTAAGTCTAGAGGGAGGAAGCGTTGCGCCTTCCTGCCCTTAACCTATCTTCTAATCCCTTTTTAACATCTAGAGTATAGTAGGACTTATATAAGTTCTTTGTATAAATAGTTAACAAGTGTTAGTAAAGAAATAGATAGGGGATAGTCTCTAGGAGAAAGAATATCTCTTTTTAAGTCTTTATAGTATGTGTTTTCTTAAGTGTAGGTGTATTAATTTTCGCCTCTTTAGTACCCCTTATTTCACTAGGTGGGCTTAGATTTATACTTAAAGCTAGCACTTATATATAAGCTTTTAGTGCTATCTCTGTTTTGCTAAATAGTACCTTAGCTTAGCATTTCTTTACGCATGTATTACTGTCTCTATTTCGCTAGATAGGTTACTACCTCTATTTTGCTAAGTAGACTCTAAATTAGCCTTTAGAACACATGTATAACTGCCTTTATTTTACTAGATAGTTTACTGCCTCTATTTTGCTAGACGGACTTCAAATTAGCATTTAATAACGTATTCTATTTTTATTAGTAGATTTTGTTCTTCCTTATTATTGTTAGTGCTAGCTTAGGTAACATTGTCCTTAACGTAGTCTATAATAGGGCATAGTGCTAACCCCCTAAAAGTATATCTAGTAATAATTCTAAGGATTCTGTACTTGCGTAAGGTTGTTATATTATTCTTGTAATAACTGTGCACTAGTTCCTTTGTACACTAAGTAGTAGAGTATATCTATATAGGCTTTGCTATTTGTAAGGGTGTTAGAGTGTATAAAGACATACAACTACAAGGGCATAAGATTACTAGTAGTTAGGTTATACAAGAACAAGGGTAGTAAGATAAAGATCTTATTATAGGTTGTATCTAGAAGAGAAGTACAGGAGTTGAGTTGTGAGGTGGAAGATCGATGATCTCGCTCGTTTCGATCCCCGAAACGAGCTATATACCTTTAGATCAGGTGGTTGAGCACTGACCTAGTGCGTAGCAGGGTATCACCCTGTGCACCGGCACAATAGTTGCGCGCTTATATATATTATATGTTAAGTTCTACTAGGTTTTAATGTTATAAATAACTGTAAGATAGTCTTTTACTAGTAGGTAGCGTTGTGTGGCAATAAAGCGTGTAAATTATTAAGAGGATACGTTAATAACAATATAAATAGCTTAGAGCTAGATTCTGCTTAGTATGTAATAACTTTATATAATAAATACTAGCTAACTTTATAAAGTGAGTTTAGGACAGAGATCTGTGTACTAATATCCTAAACATAACGTCTCTTTAGAGGCTATTTAATATCCGCGTTAAAAGAGGGTGTAAGCTAAAGATTCTAGATAATATCCTAAACAACAAGGTTAATAATATGTTTAAGGCATAGAATTATGTTTTCTTATATACACTATTTAATGTGCTCCTCTTATTTATTTTTTTAAGGTGTCAAGGGTGGTGGTTGTTGTTGTAGTCAAAATAGGGTTCTAAAAAAGTGAAAAGCAGCTACCCTCTACTAATCAATCGCAAAAGTCAAAAAAAAAGATTATGTATAGTTAATGAGATTTAAACAGTGGGTACATGAGTTCTAGGAGAAAAGCTTAGACTACTAAGCAATAATTAGATTGCTAAGGTACTAAAAAACAACACTAGTTAAAACGTGTCTAACAGCAATTGCCAGCCTATAGCTAATAACAGGATTACAGTAGGATTGTAATAGGATTACAACATAATGCAATAGAGGAGGGAAAGGATACGTACGTACCGCAGCAGGAGCCTGTAATACTTTATAAAGCTGCTGCTTCTTACCTACTACTTCTCACCTTTTAAATAGCACCGCATACAAACAATTCGCATATAATACGCTGCACTGCAATATAGCGTGCAACCTCTACAATAAGTATCTCCTTAACCTTAACTCTTATCTAAAGACAGGAAGCTTTCCTGTTGTACACTTAGCCCCTAAACTAGTCTAGCTTAAGCTAATTATGCAGATACCTAAGTTTATTAAGTATTTACAAACTTAGCCTATTTAGAACTTTATAATTATATCTTTTATAAATAACTCTAGAATCTGTAATATCTCTATATACAAAAAAAATGTTAAGCCTTGACTTAGCTAGTTGTAGAAGGAATACAAGATCTACAAAGTGTTTGCTAATACTAGCAAAGTACTTAAAATACTTTACTTTAGCATTTCTTTTTTCTTGTTAATCGTGCATAGGCTAAGTAAAAAAACTATTAACTAGTTAGGCTAGCTATTACATAACATTAAGATAGCAATAGAGAAGAAAGAGGCGGGAAAAGAGGAGTAGGCGTTCTATCGTCGTATGTATTAGTTAGAAAGCAAGGTAATAATAGTGCTGCTTCTTAAATTTGTCTAAGAGTACCTAGAAGTAAAGCCTTAACATAATTAGGCAGTATAGGCAGGATAGGGCGCGTTAAGTTAGGAGGTAATTTGCGTCTTTATCTTGCTTTTCTTTGTTTCTGTCTAAACATGCGACACACTAATTGCGTGCTAGCAATGCTAAACAAGGGCGCATAAGCCCTAATACCTATTATTAGCAATAAATCTTGTTTTTTACGAAAAAGGTGTCTACAAAATGTGTGGTTACATCAAAAGGTTGTCTTAAAAGGCCGAAGCTAGTGCTCCTCTTATAAGCTTATATAGAGGGCTCTTGTTAGAGTAGTGTTATTACTAGCATTATTATAGGTAATAGCTAGGAGGCGATGCTTAGTTTGTGTTTTAGCAAGTACTTAGCAGACGTCTAACGCTATAGAAGCTCTTATATGCTAACCTTATAGTAGCAAGAAATTAAGTAGCTTCTCTTGTAGTTGCTATTTAGGGCTAATATAGTACGCTTTTATTACAAGGAAGCTAATATAATTAGCAGCTAACTAGGCGTTTAAAGCAATTAAGATTTGTATTAATAGGCTAAGGTTACTAAGGATAACAGCTTTAGCTTCTTAGGACTATGTTTTAAATACCTCTATAAATTTAAAATAGCTAATAAACACAGAATTAGGTTAGAGAAACTAAAAGAAATGCTTGAATAATAGTTAATTAAGCGTCTAGAATAACTAGTTGTTATTAATAACTACTCTTATAAGCTTATATTAAAAAGCTAGCATAGTGTATATTAGAACTAGAGAAGATATAGCTTTATTTTAACTTTGTAATAATAAGCTTAAGGTCTAATCTAGTTAATTGTAAACTGCTTTAATAGTGTTTTAGCATACTTTTAATTAGAGATAAGTATAAAGATATTTAGTTCTAATAAGCTTTGCGCTAGCTAGGTGTTGTAGTGCTAGACAACAATTTAAACAAAATATATATAGTTAACTACTAGGAACTTTAGCTGCCTTTCTAACGTTTTGCTAAATAGTACTTAACTAGCTTAATAAGTTCTATCTTAGCTTAGGGGTTGTAGGATTTTCTTTTTATAGAGTGCTATCCTACTACTTTCTCTATGCATTTAGCACTACGTCTTCTGTCTCCTTAAGTAATAGGTGCGTACAAGGATATTTAAGTAAATATAACAAGTTTTAATCTCCTGTTCTTGTAATTTAGGGGGCTGTTAATGTAAATTAAGAGAGAATAGGTAGAATATTAATAAATAGTTATGCTATATAATAAATAGTATGCGTAGGGCTGTATGTATGTGGCTATAATAAAGTGCTGTAATAAATTGTAATAATAAGTGTAAATTTTTAACAAAGTCTTTACTGCTGTATAAAGAGCACTAGTATTAACTCCCTATAGCTAGTAGAATATCTATAACGCGTACTAAAAGCTTATTAGGCTACTAGTAGAAGATTAATCTACGGCTAATATAGTAACGCTAACGCTAGTAGAGGAAATAATTATTATTTATAGATTAAAGTTTATACTAAGTTTATATTTAGAATTACTAAGTTGCTAGTATAAGTTTTAGTCTACTATTATTTACCATAATAACTGCTAATCTTAGCTTATGCCTTAGTGCAACCCTAGCTGTTTTATAATACTAACTTATTTTAAGATGTCTTCTAAGTCTAAGAAGCATTTAAACTCTAGCAATAAATCTAGGAACCCTTTAAAGTCTATATACTTTTCTTTCTTAGCTTTAGCCTTAGCCTTTGCCTCTACCTACTATTCTTTAGTCTTATATTTATCCTTGCCTTAGTTATAGTATGCGTTAATATCTAATTCTTATTAACCTTTTCTCTACACTTATTATTATTGCCTTGCATATATAGTTTATTAGCTTATAAGTAAGCATTATCTAAAAGTCTTAGGCCCTTAAGCGCAGACAGTAGTTCTTCTTGTCTAGGCATATTAGTATATTACTGTTATTTATTTTTAAGGTATCAAAGGTGGTGGTTGTTGTTGTAGTCAAAATAGGTTTTCTAAAAAAGTGAAAAGTAGCTGCCCTCTACTAATTAGTCGCAAAAGTCAAAAAAAGATTGTATGTAGTTAACGAAATTTGAATAGTAAGTAGATAAGGTCTACGCGCTGAGCGCTTAGAGCAGAAAAGCTTAGACTACTAAGCGAAATTAGGGTTAAAAAATTTGCTAAAGGTACTAAAAAACGATACTAATTAAAACGTGTTTAACAGCGATTGCTAGCCTATAGCTAGCAACAAGATTGCGATAGAGGTAGAGAAGGTAGAGGTGGAGGAGGGTAAGGACACGTACGTTACCGCAGCAGGAGCCTGTAATACTTTATAAAAGCTTCCTACCTACTGCTTCTTACCTTTAGGATTTCCTACACTACACAGTACTACATATAAATAATATAATGCTTAAACTATTCTTTTCCCTATTTAACATGAAGACTAATAGCTTATATTAAGTAAAGTTAGACCTTACTAAGTTACTATATAAGAAGCTATAGTAGTAGATTACAAAGCCTGCGTTTAACTTTATTAAGTAGCCTCCCTAGTTAGTTAAAGAGGAGCTGTTAGCAGTAGCTCCTATAGTAATTAGGTAGACGTAGAGGTTAAATTTTATTATTTATTAACACTTTATTAATGTGTCTAGTATTATAGATGTTAAGGTTATAATAGAAGTTATAAAAGGCTTATTTAGCGGCAAGTCTATTAAATACGTTGCGCATATTAATAGTCTAGGTGCAGTAATAGTGTGTTATTTTACTAATCTCCTCCTACGCAAATGCAACCTTAGTAGAGAGACCTTACAGTAGCTCTATAAGGAGTAGGAGCGTATTAAAACAGCTATTAAGTAGCTAGGATAAACTAACAAGCAGGAGGATTTTGTAAGTTACCTCTAGGAATAGGAGAGCTATGCTTAGATAGTAACGCTGTTGTTGTATGTTTACATCTAAGTATAGGCGCTAGAAACGCCGCGACTACAACACTGCCAGGATAGTAACAGAGACGATAGAAGTTGCGGTTAGCAGTAAATAGTTATTAGTAAATAGTTATTAGTTAAGAGAGTTAGTTAGAGGGATATCGCGTATCTTTGTTTCCTTTTAAACATACTAGAGCGACACACCAATTGCGTGCCGGCAATGCCGAACAAGGGAGCATAAGCCCGGATACCTGTTGTTAGCAATAAATCTTTTTTACCAAAATGGTGTCTACAAAATGTGTGGTCACATTAAAAGGTTGTCTTAAAAGGCCGAAGCCAGTATTACTGTTATAAAGTACTATAATAAACTTACTCCTAATACTTGTTAGTTACTATTACTAACTCCTTAGGCAATATCTTATCTAGAAATTGCTACTACTCTTTTTTAGCTTCTATATTCTTAAAGCTATTAGTATTAAGCTTATATAGTTCTTTGTTATATATGCGTTATATAATCTTTTAAAGTATACTACTTTAGCTGTAAAAGCGTATATGTAGTTAACTTTAAGTAGGCTTATCTAAGTTATTTATTACTTACGCAGCTCTTAACATAGATTTATAGTACTACCTTAAGTTAATTTCTTAGTATATATTAGCTTATTTCTTGTAGATAGCGTTAAAATTATTCTCTAACTACTCTGCTACTACTTATAAGTACTAGTATGTAATTAATAGCTGTATTAACTTACTACTCTTCTTAGTTTAGAGGCGCTTTTTATTAAGCTCTTCTTATGCCTTACGTAGCATCTCCGCTTAATCCTCCTTACTAGCATTTTAGTACTTATTCTTCTTTTTAATATTAGCTTTAAGGTTGTACTTTGCAGTTCTATCTACACTTCTTACTACCTTAATTGCTTTTTCTTCTATACTAAGTAGTGTAGTGCAGTCTCTCTATGCAATAGCATAAGTAGAGTTACTTAGCTAACCTATATAAAGTACACTAAGGTTTATAGAGTAGCCTTTTTAAGATTTAAAAGCACTACGTTGCGTAATAATATTATTAACTTTATTTTCTTTGTAGTTGTAACTGTATACAAGTTAGTACATACTATTATAAATAGCTGTATTAATTACTTTAGTTAGCTTTTCTTACTCTTTATAATTAAACTTTAGCAGAACTTAAATTATAATACGCAGGACAAAACTTTTAAGCTTATTAAAGGTTTCTTGCTTAACAGTTAATATTATAATAGTATAGGTAGAGGCTATAATTACAATACTGCTAGTCTTAATATTAGTAAGTTGCAGAAAACTTAATACGCTATAGTGCTGCCTAAAATTACAAGTAGGCTGTGCACCACGCTAGCGCTTACTAAAATATTAGTTCCGCACATAGATTTTTACATAATCTACACTACTAGTACCTATACGCAATATAATACAAAGCTCTTAATTATTATATTTATTTATTATATTAACTACTGCTGCTAACTACTATAATAGCCCGCACAAAGCAGACTACCTGCAAGTTAACTAGTAGTAAATCTATTTATAAAGACCTAGTATTAAAAGCCGCCTACACTACTACTTCTACGCGCAATCACGCCTCTAATACACCACCTTGTTAACGTTGTTAATTTAAGCTAGGCAGTATGTTTAAACAATATATAATTATAGTTTAAGACTAACAATGCGCAGCTATTACACTACAAGAGATTAAGCGCTACTAGAAGTTAACTAACTTTCTTATCCGCAAGCTGCTCTTCTCTAGGCTTATTTAAGAGATTGCACTAAGGTATAAAAGAGAGTTACGCTTCTAGGCACAAGCTCTATACGCTATCTAAGAGGCAGCTAAGGCGTAGTTAGTTAGATATTTTAAAAGTATGTTATTTACTATGCTATAGTTATAAAATTATATGCTAATATATATAGACTGCAACTACAACGCTATACATATAAAGAGGGTTACTATTTAGGTAAAGGATTCTAGGCTAGCTTACAGGTACTATAATAGGCTTAGTCTTAGTAGACTGCTGTTTTCCTATTATATGTAGCTTGTTCTTTGTTAAATTTCTATATTATACCCTTATAATTGCTTTATACTCTAAATAGAATAATTGTATAATTATTTACTTATATCCTCTTACACTGTAATAATATGCTGTAATAAACTATATAAACATAAGCTGTTTAAGAGTCTACATACAACAGAACTCCTACTTAGATAATAAAACCTAAAACAACACAAGAAAATGCTAATAAATATACTTATAAAACTACTAAAGTGACATAAGAAAACTTTATAAATATAGTAATAAAGTCTAGAAAAAAATGTAAAAAGATAGCAACCTAACCCTAACCTAACCCTAACCTATAGTCTGTGCAACCTAACCCTAGACCTACTACACCCCTACCTATTTTGAGTACTAAAAAATGGGTAGGGGTTGGGTAGGGGGTGTGGTATTACGTAAACCTACCTAACCCCTACCCCACCCCTACCCATCAACCACCGTAGGTATAAGTGCGCTAGCGCTGTGATTAGCTTAGTACAATGGTGCGTAAGTATTGATTGCTTGTTACGACGCTTAGTAGTCGCTTAGTTAAGGCATCTAAGGCACTGTTAGCTTAGTAAGAGGCTAAATTGTAAGGTTTAGATCTATCTTTTCCTACACGCGTAGTAAGTCTGCGTGCGTCTTAATCTAGCGTATCTATTTAATCTAGTTCGTGTGATTAGTAAGGATTACAGAGGAGTCTCGTAGAGGTAGTGTAGACATCCTATTAATAGCATGTAGAGTTTTCTTGTGTTTGTTGATCCTCATTTAGTAAGGTAGTAAGACTCGTAATTATCAGAAATAATAGGTTGTTAAAACTAATAGGATAATAATAATATATGTAATGATAATTGTATTGTATTAATTAAGTGATTATGTGTTTTTCTGTTAATTAATTAAGTAGATTACGGGTGCCTTTTTTATCTGAGGGACTCTTGGCGGTGCTAGCGCGTTTAGCGTCCTGTAGCGCCACCCCCTAACTACCCTTCCTAGATCCTTTGTTCGGTCTTGCCGACCTACTGATCACCTTGCCGACCTCTTGATCAATTGCGCAAATCTCCTGAATCTGACAATATTGTATGCGAATTGTTTATATGCAGTGCTGTTTAAAAGATAAGAAGTAGTAAGTAAGAAGTAGCAGCTTCAGCTTTATAAAGTATTGCAGGCTCCCGCTGCAGTACGTACGTGTTTTTCCCTTCTCTATTGCATTATGTTACAATTTTATTGCAATCCTACTGTAATCTTGTTGTTAGCTATAGGCTGGCAATCGCTGTTGGACACGTTTTAACTAGTGTTGTTTTTTAGTACTTTAGCAAAATTTTTAACCCTAATTATCACTTAGTAGTCTAAGCTTTCTTCTTAGAACTTATCCACCTACCGTTTAAATCTTGTTAACTACACACAATCCTTTTTTTGACTTTTGCGATTGATTAGTAGAGGGTAGCCACTTTTCACTTTTTTGGAACCCCATTTTAACTACAACAACAACCACCACCTTTGATACCTTTAAAATAAATAACAAAGTTAATTAAGATTTTTTTTATATATGCTTAAGAATTAGAAGAGGCTTTAATAAGCTTTGCAAGCTATCTTTTTACAGTTTTGTTCTTCTACACACTAAGCAGTTTTGTATATATTGCTTAACTATTTAGCTAATAAAAAAGTAAAAGTATTTTCTTGCAACTACTTAATAAATAAAGTTCCTTTTAAGGTGTTCTAAAGCCTTAAAATAGTAAATCTTATAAATAATTCTAGTGCGTAAGGGTTTGCTGTCTAGTACCTATTTTTAGCCTTAGTATAGCAGGTTTCCCAAATCGTGTAGTTAGCATTTAGCTATAGAAAGCTTAAAGTCTAGTGTTGCTAGAAATCAGCATTTCCCTTCTTTTACTACTTTTTAAGCTAGCTAGTAAGTTTTGTCTTTTTCTTTAACTTTGTCTTAAAGCTCCTCTAGGTTAAATTGTTCCTAAAGTGTAGCTAGTACAGCAGCTAAGTAGCTGTTGCAGCTAAAAGTCTTAAAAGTCTCTTTCTTCTCTATTTCTTCTTAAGTTGTTGTAGTAAATAGTTTAAAGACTTATCAAAACTATCTAGAGATATGAGCATCTAAACTATTTACAGGCATATCTTGTTGTTTTTAGAATAAAGCGTTAGCTTTAAAGTTATTAACTTAAGGTCTGTAGGCAATTTCCATGTCAAGAAACTTTCTAAGAAACTAAGCCTATTTTATTTGTGTTGGAGTATTGACGTGCGCAACATGCGGATCACCCTGTTGATCAGGTGATCCTGGTAAGCTAATGTCGGAAACAAAATACCGACCGATCGATGAATCGCACTCCGGCTAGAGGATACATATACACGTTGCGACACACCCCCTAGATTACTAGCAGTGTTTACTGCTAGTCAATCTACCTAAGAGCAACCAGCTCTTCTCTTGGCGCTACAATAGCGGGGGAAGAAGAAGGCACAACGGCCTAGAATAAGGCACTATAGCCTACACGTACAGGGTAAACAGTCCTGTACAACACGTGTCTGTGTGTTATATCCCCTAGGCTTATCTTTTTGCCGCTTTCTCGCTTGTGGTCACCCACCCCACTAGGCAACCACATCAAAAGCGCTGGCGCAGCTTCACCGTCTGGGCTCCTAACTGTTGGAAATAAAATACTGACCGATCGATATTGTTGTGGAGGCTGCGCACTGACTGATTACGCGATATTTAGGGTCTATCTGATGTTTTGATATTAGGACTGCTGAGATTAATCAAAACATCAACAAGCAGCATTACTATAACAACGGAGGATCAGGCAGAAAAAGCTATGATTACAGAGGGACCTCTTAATTAACGACGTTGATTTATTACGATTGCCTGGTTGCTTACAGCTCAGATTGATAGTATCTTACTGACCTGGGGGGTGTGTTGGAGTATTGACATGCGCAACATGCGGATCACCCTGTTGAGCAGGTGATCCTGGTAAGCTGAACACGTGACGATCGCGCTAGCACCTATATATACGGGCTAGATCGTCTTATTCCTCTTAAGTAGTTATTAACCACTTTGTTGTGGCACTTAGTTGATTAATACACTCATTCCACTCCTCCTGATTAAGCAATTGCTCCTTTTCAGCTCCCACAGCTAAACACGTGACGACCACGCTAGCGCCTATATATACAGGCTAGATTGTCTTATTCCTCTTTAGTAGTTATTGGTCACTTTGTTGTAGCACTTAGTTAATTAATACACTTATTCTACTCCTCCTAATTAAGCAATTGCTCCTTTTCAGCTCTTACAGTTATAAGCCTGGCTGCTTAATTGTAGTTTTAATTCCTACTGCGCAATTAGCAAGCTGTAAGGTTAACTGTTTAATTAGCATTTTACTCTCTTTTATTCTCCTACAGCACAGCTAGCAGATTGCTGCTGCTGCTGTACCTCTCTTATTAATTATACAATCAACCTCCTACTGATCTATCCTACAACTTACAAGCTACCTAGCTACCTACTAACTAACTAATTAATTTGTTGTTACCTTAACAATAACCTACGTCGTAATCCTACACGAAGCATTTTATCTCAAGATAAACTTTACTAATACACCGCTTGTCGCCTTAGGGGTGATCCTTAAGGCTTAATTAGACTAGCTAACCTAGTTTGCTCTATTAAGGCTACACTGCTTAGAGAAAGGCATCTAGAATCAGGTTAATTTTTAATATCTTAGACGTACTCTTAATAGATTACTAGGAGCCACAGTATCTAGAACTGCCTAAGGATATTAAGCAGCTAGTTGCTCTATTACCTAGCGCCAGCGCACAAATACAAGAAGACTATAAAATTGCTTAACGCAAATATAAGGCTTAAATACTTAATGCTAAGTACAAAAAAAAATTATAACAAGCTAGTTAACAGGTACAAAGTACAAGCTGCTTAATAAATAAGAAAAGTTACTAAGATTACTAATGTTAAGGACTAGATTAGCAAGACTGTCTATCTAGACCTGCTCTTAAACGCCTTAATAAGCATAATTACTTAGAACTTTACTGGCCTTTAAGCCTTAGTAAAGATTCTAGAGGAGGAACTTGCACCTACAAATTAAAATACTTAGTATTTAATTAAAGCGCAATACAGATTACACTTTAATAAGGCTTGCTAAGAATAAATAGGCCCTAAGCAATAGTTTACTAAGTAGCAGCTACTGTATTTATAAGCAACAATCTACTTGCTTTCTAAAGTTGTTAGGCTGTTAACAGTTACTAATTTTTTAGACGCCTTAGGCACTAAGATTGCACTAGACTAGTTGCGCGAGAAGCGCAATAAGCTAGCACAAGCAATAGCGCCTAGTAAGGCTTATTTAACTCTTAATAATTTACAAAAGATCTTTAGTGTTTTGTTATAGAATTAGTTAATTACTTCTTTAAAAGGAAAAAGACACGTAGTGTTTGTAAGGGTACGTTGGGTTGACTAAAGATGCAAGGTTAATAGTGAATGAATTAGATGAAGAACTATAGAGAGACTACGTAAAGGTTTTATATCCAACCTAGATGGTTAGGACTAACCGAGGTTTATCGGAGGTTTGCCGGGTCAGCTGACAGTTAGCGTAACTAGTGCAGCTAGTAGTGTAGTTACTTAGCAGAAGCTACCAGATCAGCTAGAAGCTAGCGCAAATAGTGCGGCTGATAGTCAGCTGCTAGTGCTGAGGTAAGAAAAGCCAACGAAGGCCACAGGCCGAGTACTAGGGAACATCAAGGCTTCAGCCCTTTACAGTGTTCTAAACTAAATCTAGATTAAGAGCAGCTTAATAATTTACAACCGCTGACAACTTAAAGTTAAATAAAAGTAGTAAATAATTGCACCTTTACCCCTGCAAGGCTAGTAAAGGGCCTATAAGCAAGCACTTTTAGACACAGTGCAACTGCTATTAACTTTAAACTGCAGTTACTAGATTAAGCTCTCCTAGCAGTATACTAATTAAGCTGTTAAACAACAACAAAAAGAAGATTCTTAAGCAATAAAATAGTAACAAATAGGCAACCTTACGCACCTGAATTAAGAAGAAAGGCTAGAAGGCTAGCACTAGCAGGTTAGCTACTAATAAGTTAAGTAGATCTTACGCTCGCTTATTAGTTTCAGCAATAATTAACCTAAAAGACTTAATTAAAGAAATTAGACTAAATGTGTTTAGCGCAGCCTTTACCCCTTATGCCTTGTCCCTTTTCACTATTATAGTTAGTAGAGTAGCAGTCTACTTAGTTAATACTATAAATTATATAGTACGAGGCACCTTTAGCAAATGCGCCGAGGACAAGACTGTTAAGGCAGGCACTTAATCTATTTTAGTTACTAAAATAGAAAACAGGCTGCTTAAGAACGTCCTGCATAGCGAGGCTAGCCCTAAGACAGCTAATCTTTTGCTTACTAACGTTAAGGTTGTACTAAGTTTCTATGCCAATATTGTATTAGAAGCACGGCTTAAGCAGGCAGGCATTTAGTATTTAAGATATAATTACACCTTGCAATTTAGAACAATTAAGAAGAACAGTCTTAATTAACTTTAAGTGTTACTTTAATCTCTTGTTTGTTAAAACAAGCAACTTTCTTGTTACCTTGCTTAACTACTGCTTGTGAACGCTGTAGCGCGATTAAGGAAACCTTAGGTACGCACTAGTAATAAGGACCTATAGTATTAATAATTAGGACACTGTCAGAAATAATAGGTTGTTAAAACTAATAGGATAATGATGATATTGTTGATAATAATTATATTGTATTGATGATTGATCGTGTGTTGTTCTATTGATTGATTGTGCGGATTCCGGGTGCCCGTTTTATCTGAGAGGCTCTTGGCGGCGCTAGCAAGCTTTAGCGCTCCTTAGCGCCACTCCTTAATTACTCTTTTAAAATCCTTTGTTTAATCTCGCTAACCTCCTAATGACCTTGCTAGCCTCCTAATTAACTGCGCAAATCTCTTAAATCTAACACACCCCCTTAGCTTAACTATATAGATTAAGCTAGAGACTTAACCTTTGTCTCTGCTGCAAGATAGTTAATTATAGATCTAAGGCGTTAAGCTAGTTAGTTATTAATACTAGATTAGCTTCTTGTTGTAGTCGCGTGCCTAGATTGATTAGTCCTAGCTGTTGTAGGAATCTTAGCTATTAATTAGCTAGTAATAGTTTAGTAAGTTTATTAGCAAGCATCTTGCTTAACTCTATGTAAATTACCTTGATTAAATTGTTCTAAACTTCTTGCTTAAGCTAGTAGTTATAGATATTAACATGTTGTAGCTTTGTTGTTAACTAAAAGATCTCTTTTAAAATTAATTAAATTGTTTGCAGGTTATTGCACTATCTAGTAATTATTTAGTTAATTATCTTAACTTGTAGCTTTATAAGCAGTATTTAGATAAATATAGCTTCTTTTGCAACTTGTAAGAGTACAAGTAGTTTAGCTTTAGTTATTAAAATTGTTGTAAGGCTTAATACTAAGTATAGATACGGGATGCTAGAGATGGGAGGATAATAGTATATTGCCTGTAGAGGAGAGAGGAATTAATACCGTCTTGACTACGATATTGTATCTCTACTTATACTAGGGTAATCTAGGGTTATATAACCTATTTGGACCTAACATGGTTAAGTCTAACCTTAGCTATTCTGCACTAATCCGACCTAGCCTAGAAGGTCGCTAGATCCTAACATTATCCCCCTTCTTATGACTAATCCTCCTAAGTTAGTAAGACTAGGGTAGAATAGCCTAGTCTAAGCTATAATACTGTAGTTAGTGCTTTGTTATTAAGTAGGAGGGAAATTCCTTCTAGAGTATAATTATACAATTTCTAAAGACCTTATATTATATTTTATCTTTACTTTAAGTGTCTGTGTGCTAGAAGCTTTTAGAAGGCTTGCTAGCGTCTTAGTAGAGTTGTATAAGCTTCTTCTAGGTTTTTTTACCTTTCCTCCTACACTTTACTTAATAATAACTAGTAAGTTACCCTAAATCTTAAAAATCTAGTTAGTCCTAGTAAAAGGCTATTATATGCTATTATAGGCTATAATAAGCTAGAATAGAGTTAGTAAGGCTAACTATAGCTTAGCAGCCTTTTTTTTTTTTTTTTTGTAGTTTAACGTCCTTTCTCAGCCTAAAAGGCTATATAAGACGTGTAAGTTTAGGACCCACAAGTAGCTACGTAGTGTTTTCTAATGTTTTATTTACAAGGAGGGGTTTATCTAAATAAAGGTGAGGCTTGTAGCCTAGGGTAGTTTTGATGAGTAGCTTTCTTAGTCCTTTGTCAGGCTTAAAGCCTAGAGTAGTTTTAACAAGTATCTCTCTTAGTCCTTTGTTTTATAGAAGGTATATAGAGCTAGTATGCTAGTCTAGTTATCTCCTTTACTTCTTCTTTGTTGTTGTTGTAGGCTATGCTAGCTGCCCTCTTGTATTGCTTATATAGGTACGCTAAGCAGTTCGGTATAAGGTCAATATATTAGGTTAGTATATCGAGTTAGTATAGGGTTGCAGTATAGGTAGATAGCTAGGAGCACTAGCTATCTATTCTAATGTGTAGGTTAGTATATTGTGTTAGTATATTAAGTTGGTATAGAGGGATTTCGGTGTAGGTAGATAGCTAGGAGACTAGCTATCTATTCTAATGTGTAGATTGGTATATTGGGTCAGTATATTAAGTTGGTATAGGAGAATTCAGTTTAGGTAGATAGCTAGGTAGTCTAGCTATTAATTCTAATGTGTAGGTTAGTATATTATGTCAGTATATTAAGTTAGTATAGAGGGATTTCGGTGTAGGTAGATAGCTAGGAGCACTAGCTATCCATTCTAATGTGTAGGTCGATATAGGAGGTCGGTATATTAAGTCAGTATAGGGATTTCGAGTAATAGATAGCTAGGCAGATAAATCTATTAGTTCACTACGCTAATAAATCTATCTACCTAAGTAGAAAGCCGTTGCTTTGTTGAGTAGGAGTTGAATTGCCTTTAATTAAACTCTAAAATTAGCTTACGCACAGACTACTTGTAGAGTTTTCAACAGTTAACTACTTTGTTTCTCTACAACTAGCTAGCGCGCACGCTACAACACCTGCACCTAGAAAACAAGTATTAGAAGCTGATTTTAGGAAGGCGTTTAAGATAGTTGAGGCGAGAAAAAGGCAAAGCTAGACCTTTTTCTCGCCTCGAAAAGTTGGTGTTCGATGATTAGCAGCCTCTTGTAACTTATTAAATTAGCTCTTCTTTAACAAATTCTGCTGTTTCTGTCTATTTTAGCCCTACTACAGCCTATTATAGGGTACTATAGGACAGAACAGCCTATACTTGCCTATATAATAGTTGCTGCTTCTAAAATAGACGCTACTATAGTTAGTAACTTCTATATTAGTAAGAGTTGTACTTTTATGTATTATTATAGTTGCTGTATTAACTTTCTTGCTAGCAGAGGCGTTTGTATATTTAGTAAAGTTAGTTATATATTTTTTGTAGTTAATAATAATACTGTAGAGCTTTTTAAGACTTAGACGCATAAAAATAACTCTAGTAAGAAGATTTAGTACATAAAGTGTCTTTATTACTAGTACTTAGGTTAGGAGTGTTGTATAGTACGTTAATAGGCTTCTGTTAGTTATTATAGGGTATTTTAGCCTATGTTAATATAATGTAGCCTCCTACTACTAAGATGCAGCTCTCCTGTAAGATTAGTATTCTAGTTAAGTAGATTAATACTAGTAAGCGCAAGGAGAACGTTAAGAATTCTTGCTATAACCTAGATGCCTAACTACAGAGGGGAGAGGTATAAGAGCCCTACTACCTTTGCTAGAAGGTCTCTCTTACTGTAACTAACCTTAAGCTAGTTAAAGCTAAGCTAATTATGCAGGCTTAGGTCTTAAATAAAAAGATTATAAAGTAAGTAGGCTTTTATAAGCTATAGTAGCCTATAATACTTTATTATTGCTTTTGCTAACCTCTTTTAGCTAATATAAGCCTTAAGTAAAGAAGCTTTTCCTTTATAATAATACTATTTACTTTAATTAGGATTTTAAAAGTAATCTGCGTCCTAACCTCTATTCCTGCAACAACTATACTATTAAGGCTAAGACTAAGGCTAATAAGTTCTTAGAGTAGTAAGAGATAGAGAAACTAATCTCTAGTATCTCTAAGAAGGTATGTATACCTTATTATTAGCTATAATAGGCTGTTCTAACCTAGTATAGCGTAAGATTACTAAGAGCAGCTGTTTCTTACTTAAGTAAGAGGTATATTGTATAAATATAGAGTTGTTAGCCTTAAAGCCCTAACATGCAAGTGCTAAGGGCAACACTAAGGGTAGCTTAAATAGGTCTATTAAGAGGGTTAAAACCTAGATTTAGGAGGCTAAGGACAGGATAGATAGACTTTCAATATGTTAATATAGGCTATAATAGGCTATTTTAGGCTATAATAGGCTATTTTAGGCTGTAATAGGCTATTTTAGGCTATAATAGGCTATTTTAGGCTATAATAGGCTATTTTAGGCTATAATAGGCTATTTTAGGCTATAATAGGTGCCTAAGACCTTTAATATATATATATAGAATGCATATAGGAGGTGCTTGCTTCTAATAAAGCATTATAGGTTAGACTAGGCTATAATAGCCTAGTCTAAGGCGTTCTAGTAGATACCCTAATCTGCTCAGGTTAAATAATAATATAGTTCTTTTTAAACTTAGTAATTTCTTACTAGTATAACTTTTTTTCTATAAATTAGGCTATTTAGCTCTAGTTGTTTTTTAGTTTTATTGTTTTATTAGCCTTAGTATGCTGCAGTGTGCTATACTAGGCTATTATAGGCTAATATAGGTAGGAGTTAGGTACGTAAAAGTAGTTCTTATAGTCTTAGGCTAAAGTACTATTAAACACTTAACCAAAAAACCTTTTGTAAAAGAAAAAAATAAGTCAAAGTATACTTTAGTTATTCTTTCTTAATTTACTTAAAGTTATCTCTCTTTTTCTTAAGAAGTTATCCTTAACCTCTCTTTAGTTTTACCTTCTTAGTTTAGTAACAAGAAAGTATATAGTTATTATTTTAAAATTTCTTAAGCGCTTCTACGCTTAGGTTAGGACTAAGTTCTTAGAAGTTCTTTTCTTTAGGATAACCTTTCTAAAAGACTAAGTATTCCTACTAATTAGACTTATTCTTCTTTCTTTCTAGTATATAATCTACTTTGTATATATTATTACTTAATTTCCTTAAGGTGTCTATATTCTGCCTTTCTAGGTGTAGTATTTTCCCTATTAGGTTATATAGCTCTAATAGTAAGGTGTAAAAGACTAAGTACATATTCTTTAGCTCTAGCATGTCTACTTTAAACCTAGATAAGCTAATCTAGGCTATAATACGTCTAGGTCTTATAAACTTCTAGTCTATTTTTTTCTTTAGCCTTGTTAATTATATATAATAATTTAATACTAAGACCTAGTCTTTTACTTTAAGTATAATAGGTAACCTCTTTTTATCTATATATACCTTCTAGTAAGTATAAGCTATAATAACCTTCTATTTATATTTGATTTGTAGGCTTAGCACTTTAGAGGTAGTTTATAGTCCTATAAGGCTTTCTCTGTTACCTAAGGCTATACTAGGCTATTCTGCGCTAATTAGGTCTATCCTATAGTATACTTAGAAAGGAGTAGTTCTAGTAGTAATATATATGCTGTTATTATACACGAATTTGCTAATAGAGATATATAAAGCCTAATTATTTTATTTTAAGATATAGTAGCACTAAAGGTATTATTTAAGTATTTAGTTCTATCTTTCTGTCTGTCTGTCTGTTTATAGATAGAAAGTAGATATAAAGACCTTTCTAGAGGTTATATACAGTATTAGAAAGTATTTTAATGCTTTATATTTATTAGCAGGCCTTTGTCTAAGATTACCTGTCTTAGTACGCTATGAGGTTTAATTACTTTACGTATCTAAGCCTAAGCTAGGTTAGTACTATCTTAATTAGCCCTTGCTAGGATATAATAGGCTATTTTAGTTAACTAGTATACTACAATAAGTATTAAGTTATATACTTAACTCTATATCTTACTAGAAAGTAATTCTGTAATAGAATTTATTATTACGTCCTCCTACAGCCTGTCTAGCAGAGGTAAAGGTTTAAGGAGGCTATAAAGCCTATAATAAGTAGGAGTTAACTTTCTATAAGTAAGGTAGTTATAATAATACTTTATGACGTCTTTTTTATACTCTTTTAGATATATTGCTGTTGTAGTTTTTTTAGTATCTTTTTAGTACTAAAGTAGCCTATAAGTAAGTTATTATAGTATTTTTTTAGTGCTTATGCCTTGCTCTAAGTGTTAGTAAGCTCCTTTAGATGTAATAAGCCTATTTTAGGCTAAAATAGGTTATTCTAGTCTATATTTGCGTCTAATTTGTCTAATATAGCTTCTATGTCCTTTTTAGTAATATTATAGTCTTCTAGAGGTTCTAGATCTTTAAGCGCAGTCCTTTCTACTTACTTAAACTTCTTTAGTGCTTTTCTTAAGGTAAATTATTACTTTATCTTTTTGCTTAACTAAGTAAAAGTTACTATAATAAGTAAGCTTTGTGTACTCTTATTACTTAAGATATTTCTTATTAGCTGTATAAAAGCCTTATTATACTTTTATGCTAGTTTTTGTAACTTAGCTATGTAGTTAGGATAGTAGGATAGGCTGTCTACTAAATTAGTGCTTCTAGGGCAGTAGTTTAGGACAAAATTATAGCGCGTTAGCACTAGATATAACTGTACTTAGCAGTAGTCAAGAATTTTAGTTTTTATAAACTATTTAAGGTTTAAATAGTCTGTTAAGATCTTAAAATAGATGCTCTTAAGGTAGTAGCGCTAGTGTTCTAAACTCTTAACTATTATAACGAGTTTTTAGTTATAAATATTATAGTTATATTTAGCTGTAATTAGCTTACATAAATAGAAGTTAACTAGCTTCTATTGCCCTATAGTAGGCGATTCTAGGACATATTAGCTTAGGATACCTAATATTACACTACTAGAGGCATCTACTTCTACTTTTATCTTTCTATCTCTCTTAAAATGCGCTAGTATAGGTATATTTAGAAATGAGTCTTTAAGTTATTAGAATGCCTTTTTTGCCTCTTCTCTAATATCTAAAGTTTAACTTTCTTCCCTTCTTATAGCGTGGCCTTTTCTAGCCAAGCCTAGGCTTTTCTAGGTTAATATAGTTAAGGGTAGAGCTAACTTAGAGAATCTAGCAATAAATCTCCTGTAGTAGTTTATAAAGCTAATAAATATCTCAATATCCTGCACTGTGCGTAGGATAGGCTAATCCTAGATTATTTTAATTCTATCCTTATTAATTTTAATACTATTTAGTATAACTATGTATCTAAGGTATTTTATACGCTAAGTATACTAATTATACTTATTAAGCTTTATGTATAGCTTAGCTTTGCGCAATCTTTAGAGTACCTCCTTAATATAAGTTCTATGTTCTTCTCTTATTTTAGAGAATATTAAGATATCGTCTAAGTAGATAATATAGGATATATTAACTAAGCTAACTAGTGTTTAGTTTATATAAGCTTACAACTGCGTAGGAGCGTTTATCAGACTAAAAGGTATAATAGTATACTTAAAGTAGCTATATCTTATGTAGAAGGCTATTTTCTATTTATCTTCTTCTTAAATACGCACTTTATAGTACGCTTTTCTTATATTAAGCTTAGTATAGTACTTAGCTTGCGCTAGTCTATCTAATAACTTTATAATAAGTAGGAGAGGGTGCCTATTTTTTACTATAATCTTATTTAGACTACAATAATCTACATATAGCCTTATTATACTGTCTTTCTTCTTTATAAAGAGTATTAGTGCACCTACTAGGGACTTAGATCTTCTTATTTATTCCCTTACTATATACCTTGTAAGATACTTCTTTAATAGCTTTAACTCTATCTTTAATAGGTTGTATAATAGTATATATAGTAAATTTGTACTAGGTAGCAAGTTAATTGCTAGATCTTGCAGTTTATGCTCTACTAGGACTGTAAAGCCCTTTTTTAGATATATATTTGCGTATTTAGCGTATTGTAAGGGAAGTTAGCCTATTTTAGCTAATTCTTAGCTATTCTAGCTTATAGAACCTATAATATACGTATACACGTCTGCTGTTAGGTTACGTATACTCCTTTTAAAGGTTTTAGCGTCTTCTACGCCTACCTTCTAAAAGCTATTTAAATTTTAAGACTTTTTACTTTAAAAAAGTATATATTTTGTTGTATAGCTTATTTTTAGGTTGTAAGAGTTAATCTATAGTAACCTAAAGTAAATTAGGTACCTTTTTAAGTTTAATACTATAAATAGGATACGCTGTGTCTTAACGCGTTCTTATAAATCTATAATAGTTACATCTGCCTTAGTTATGCTATAGATAGTAAGCTTGCCTCTATTTACTCTTTCTACTAATAGGCTAGGTAAAGGATTAATAGGCAAGTCTTGCTCCTTTGCTAATATAGCAGATATAAGGTTTAGTTATAAGCCTCTATTTACTATAGCTTCTATAAGCTTTAATACCTTAACTATATACCTTATAGTTAAAAGGCGTACTAGCTTAGGTAAGATTGCCTTACGTAGCATGCCTAAGTCTTTATTCTCTTAATAGAGAGTAATGTAGGCAGTAAGGTAGAATTTAAGTTCCTTTACCCTTAGTCTTTTTTTAACTTAGGTGCAGTAGCGCTGTCTACTATCTTCTTTAGCTTACTTAGCTTATAGTAGTTAGTCTTATAATGTCTAAGTTCCCTGCACTTATAACACTGTAGAGTACGTCCTTTAGCGCTTTTCTTGCCTAGTTTACTCTACTTTAGGCTATTATAGCCTATTCTTGCATGCTTTGTATTTTTAAGGGGGGTTTTTTTTTAACTTTTCCTAGTCTTATAGTGCTCTTGCTTCCTCTTTTTTAAAATGTTGTAGTTTAGGCTCTACTTTTTAGGTCTTTTACTAGTAAATAAGGTTTATATATTCTTTTACTTGCAGTAGTATTGCTTATTAGTTTACTAGGAGTAAGAGAAGACTTTTCTTAATATTCTTACGTAATGCTGCAGTGTATTCTAGGACTTAAATATTAAGTATATAATTTAAGCCTAATTCTTCCTAAAATAGTTTTATGTAGTTTGATAAGTTTATAGAATTCTAATTTAGGAGTTAATAAGCTTGTTTTAAATATTTATAAGCCTATTACTTGCGTTCTTAGAGTAATTTTAGGGAGTTTAACATTACTTCCTTTAAGTCTACCTAATTTAATATCTAAGAGAGTAACTTCTATTTTTCTGTAGTTTAATACGCGTGGTACAGCGTTTTTAATAAATCTAAAATATATATTGTCTTAAAGTTAATTTTTTAAGTCTCTAAAGTAAAACTTTATAGTACATAAAAGAAGTATAACTTGTACTCTTTTTCTTATTAATTATATTACGCATAGTTAGTCTTTAAGAACATATATAGTAGATATAGACGTAAAAGCCTAGATAATAATATTAAGTTAGTTTATTTACTTAAGGCTATAGTTTTTAAATCCTTATTAAGTGCGCTTAGGTCTCCTAAAGTTACTTTATTATATATATTTTTAAGCTTAGCTAACTTATGTTATTTTAGTTATTCCTCTTTCAATGCGCCTAATTATGCTAGCTCTTAGTCTAGAGTAGCCTTTTTTAGGCTATTTTAGCTTTTGCTAGGGGTGTATAGGCGTTGTGGCGTAATTAGAGATTAAAACATATTACTTTCTTTATCTTTGTCTATTTCCTAGTTAATAGGTGCCTGTTCTTATTCCTCTTTAAAGATAGGTGCTAGTTCTAATAATCTTGTCCCTTAGGTTTTTAGGTTAGATAATCTTTCTCTATTACTAGCAAGGGTACAGGCGCGGCTGTCTACACAGGTAAATTAAGCACTTATTGTATAGCACAAGCGTATCTAAAAAAGATTAATTTAAATGTAAGGCTTAATACTAAGTATAGATATAGAATGCTAGAGATAGGAGGATAATAGTATATTGCCTGTAGAGGAGAGACGAATTAATACTGTCTTAACTACGATATCATATCTCTACTTATACTAGGGTAATCTAGGGTTATATGACCTATTCAGACCTAACATAGTCAAGTCTGACCTCAGCTATTCCGCACTAATCTGACCTGGCCTAGAAGGTCGCCAGATCCTACCAGTTGTAACTGTATCTTGTTTATTTGCTCTTTAAGCTATTAGTCTACTAAACAGTTTAATTACGTATTTTTAGAAGCTTGTGTAATTAAGTGTATTGTTAGCAAATAAAGCGTTACTTACAACAACTAAGTAAGTATATTTACTAAATTACAGTGTAAGCGTCTGTGTACAGTTAAGGTAAAAAAGTACTTAATTAGCTGCTGCTTAATAATTAAGTTTAGGGTTTGTAAGAAATTGCGCTAAGCATAATACTACGAGGGCTGTGTTAGGTCTTGTGTTAACTGCTGTAAACAGGAGTAATCTAATGTTTTGTTAGTAGAGGTTAATTTCTCTAGAGGTCACGTACCCTTCTTAGGGCAACAGCTTAGCTTTAATTATTAAGATATCGCTCTTGATTAAGTAGTTGCTTACTAATTAGGTAATCTTCTTAATGTAAGCTAATTAAGAGATCTAAACCTTGCGTTGTAATTAATTTTTAATTAACTGTATACCTAGGAACTAATGCAGATTGTCTTTTCTTGTTATATAGTACTTTTTTCTTATATCTTTAACAGCTGCTTGTGCATTTAGGCTTTGCTACTTTTTATACATTAGAAGAATATTGTTAACATAGTAGAATACAAAGATCCCTTAACAGATTATACAACATAGCTTATATAGAATAGCAGTAAATCTGCAGCTTTAGAAGTAAGTAGTAAAGTCTTGTTGCTAGAGTAATAGCAATATTTAAAGGCCGTATAAGGTTTTATTAAGCTTTAAGATTATTCCCTTCTTTGCGTATCTACAGAGTATTTTTATATATACTAGCTAATCAATCTGTGCGTGTACAAAAGCATTAGTAACATTGTACTACTTAAGTTAAAAGTTAAATTAGGCAGCAATTGCAAGTGCTATTTAGAAGAATTAACCTGCTAATATAACAACGTAAGTCTCTTAAGCCGTAATATTGCGCTGTTAATTGCCTTGTACAACTAGGCGCGCTTTGCACTTAATAAACTAATAATTCTTGTTGATCTTGTAAGTATATACCTACATAAACTTAATTATTTAGGTGTTAGTTAGTTGTGTATCTTGCGTTAGGACTTCTAACTATAATTTTAATTGCTTGTAGCTTACAAGTTAATCCTCTTCAGCCTTTTTAAACAACTAGTAGAATATATAATTCTTCTTTAGTTAATTAAGACTTAGCGCTAGCAGAAGCTTACTTAATAAAGGCATTTAGTTATAACTTTAACCTCTAAGTAATTAATTAACTACTGCGCTATAAAGTTTCCTATTGATTAATTGTTAAACTTCTCCTGCTCTTGCACCTGCTATAAACGCTAAAGCTTATAAGTCTGTTTAGTTTTTCTAGAAAGTCTTACTAACAGAACTTAATCCTATATTAGCACTACGTAGATTAAGACACTTGCTATAGCTAGTACTTAAGAAGTAATTAGGCCTAAGGTTTAATAGCTGCGCAAGGGCGACGTTCTAACTCTTAATATTAAAAAAATTATCTACACGTCTAATACTCTCTGCTGTAACAAAATTAATTAAGAGGGCTACTAGTAGAGGCGTTAGCAAAAGTAAAGGATAATTTACTTAAACCTTTCTTCTGTGCTAATTATATTAATTAGTTGTTTCATCTTGTATAAGCCTTTTAATGAAGGACTCATCTTTAAAAAAAGATTATATCTCTTCTTAGTTATCTGTTATCCTTAAGAGAAGTTCTACAGTCTTAATCTATGCCTTAATCTCTTTAAAGATGCTATGTATTAAGTTATTTATCACATTCTTTTTATTTTTAGTAAAGATTAACTCTTTATGAAATACTACATTGCGTGTAGTACAGGGAGGGGGTTACAAAAAAAAAGATGTCAAAAAAGATATAGTTTTTAAAGCTTTATATTTCTACAACTAGAAGAACTATACCCAAAAGAGTTAGTGATTTAGAAAGCCGATATCTTCCTCTTTGAGTTGAATGGCTTAGTAAGCTGCTTAGTCAGCACGATAGTCCCTGTATACTTGCTTGAAATGAGATGAAAATGAAAATAAAAATAGATTTTAGTATAACTTTTTTATAAATGTATAAAAATTCGCTAAGAAAAGACTCAGTTTAATAAGCTTACATAAGTATGACGTGAGCAAATTTTGGAGGCTTATATCTTATTTCCTTAGAGTTTAATTAAAGGGAAAAAATAGGGGTTGCTTACGTAAGCGTTAATTACGTAGTAGCTTAGTAAGCTTTTAGTATATTACCTCCTCTTGTTTATCCTAACTTGCTTTTTTTGTAATACCTCCTCTATGTCTCGCAATCTTTCTTAATTTGAGCAAGAAGTTTATACTTTATATTTACAAAATAAGCCTATTTTTTTGATCAGTAAATATACTAGAAAAGTCTTCTAGAAGTATTACTAATACTCGTTATCGAATAAAACAAAAAAAAGGCTCCTTTATTTACTTTTAGGCCTCAAAAAGGTCATCCAACAAAGATCTCAAATGAAGCAAAAAGTGTACTTAATAGAGACCTTACTAAAAGCCCTAAAAAGACAAATCGACGTCTTTTAAAAGAAAATGGTCTAGATCTTTCCATTAGAAGCTTCTAAAGCTTTTTAAAAAAGGAGAACTATTCTGTTAACATTTCTCGTAAAAAGACGCCTTTAGACGCTTAAAAGGCTTATAATCGTTATATTTACGCCAAGCAATTACTTAAAAACCTCAAAAATATCAACTTTAATAAAGTTATATTTTCAGACGAGTCTGCTATTAAGCGAGGGCACGGTGCTAGGACAGAATACTATCAAACACGGCAAAATAATAAGGTTAGAAGAAAAATAGTTTCTACAACTCACACAAGTAAGTTTAAAAAAACTTTATTTAACTAAAAAAAAACTTTCATGTACCTATTATTTTTCTTTTATTTTAATCTATTTTTAGCACGCTTACTAATTGAGTTATAGGTCAAGATATTTCTATCTAAGTTTGGGGAGCGATTTGGATAGGTGGTAGATCTAAACTAGTAGTAATTAAAAGCCCTTTAATTACTACTCCTTTTAGGCATCTAGACTATATTGAAAAAACCCTTATTCCTATAGTAAAACCTGCAAAAAAAAAGGTAAGTTACATATACACCTTTTTTCTACTTAAAGACTGTTTACTCTATATTTTAATTATAAAGTAGCAATCTTTTTTTATATAATCAAAGGACTTACTAACCTCTATATAGGCTGGAAGTTTCAGCAGGATAACGCTAAGATTCATAACACTCTAGAAGTTTTATCTTGGTTTTTGTTACGATCTAGACCCAGGGATATTCGGGATGACTCTTCAAGGACCATGCAGCACAGGCAGGTGATTACAGCTAGGCAACCACGCCGCTGTCACATAACTGCTTATTAACGAGCACGCTTATACACGAGCGCGACCACGTAACTGCTTATTAATAAGCACGCTTATGCACAAGCGCGACTACGTAACTGCTTATTAACAAGTACGCTCTTCCACGAGCGCACGCTTGTACACAAGCACTACACTTATTTGTATATAGTGTAAGCACTAAATCTTTATAGCTTAGTGTCTTTAGCATAAAATTTAACTTAGTAATTAATTTAAGAATTAAGACTTAATTTTTGATTTTTGTATTATTACATTAATTTTCTAATTGTGCTAATACACTGTTGTACTATTACATACATTTTTTAATTATGCTAGTACACTCTGTGTCCTTAGTACTTGTTTATTCTCTTAAGAACTAACTTAAATTATTTTTAGACAATTTTTACACTTTAAATACTTTTAAAGATAAGCAATACTGCTATAGACACACCCGCCAATTCCTACACTAGAGGAACTACAAGCGGCGCTCAGAAGCCTAATAACTATTATAGTAATTGTAGCAAGCTTAAGGTTTAGCTCTTCTAAGTTAATAGATATTTCTATGTTAAAGAAGACAGAATTAAGAATAATAATAAAACTATTCTAGCCTTTACGTATTTCTAAGGAGATGCGGAGAAGTAGGCTAACCTAATTTTTAAATGTTATATAGATAAATTTATTAAAGAGGCTAACTACACTACTCTAGTTCAAGACTAGAACGCCTTTAAAACAAAGATACAAGAAATCTTTTTACTTTTAAGAAGTTTATAGTTGCGGAACAAAAAAAATTAGAAATTATGATAAACTAAGTCTGCTGCTAACTACACAACTAAATTCTAATAGTACAAGAGAGTTATTAAATAGGACAACAACGCTTTAA
Source organism: Alternaria sp. 'sect. Undifilum' (assembly GCA_024321975.1). Classification (NCBI taxonomy): domain Eukaryota; kingdom Fungi; phylum Ascomycota; class Dothideomycetes; order Pleosporales; family Pleosporaceae; genus Alternaria; species Alternaria sp. 'sect. Undifilum'. Next base: position 1,377,412 of record JAJJZI010000010.1, on the reverse strand, counting down.
TATAGATATACTAACAAGGTCTTAAGGCTACTGTATAATAAGAACTTATAAAAAGTAGATCTAGCCTTATCATACTTAACAAACTTATAGCTAAAGCTATTAGAGTAGATAACAAACTTTATAAGCTTATATTAAAGAAACAATTATTTACGTAAGAGAATCGCATACTTAGAAACACAGACGCTTAACTATGTTAAACATTTTAACGTCTATACCTTAACTAAAGACGTTAGCAAAACTATACGCCTAGAATTTCAGGGCATTACGCTACTAAGAGCTACAAGCTAATGCACCTTAATAATATTAATAAAGAACTAAGAAGAAAAAAGTTTGCGTATAATAAGAGTAACAAGAAGGTTACTTATTACAGATATAGTAAAAAAGGTTACATAAAATAGAACTGCTAAAGCTAAAGCAAGGTAACTTAATAACTAAATATTATTTACTATGCAGAACCTAACAAAGATTTAGACAATAAATAGAACGTTATTACACAACTTACTGTTATAGTTTAAGAACAAAACTAGATAAGTATTAATAGTCTAGATAACCTAGTTATAATTACGCTAGAGGAAACCTTAAATATCAACATTTCTCAGATAGTGCTAGACAAAGATATAAAAGTAACCCTAGTAAACTAAACTCAACACAGCAAGATAGCTAAGTTTTGAGAAAACTATTAACTAGCTACACTAATTATATAGAAAGAGCTAGTAGTGTACAACAAGGAGACAGTTCTAGTAGCTATATAGAAACTCTTTACCTACACTATAGAAGACAGACACAATGTTAGCATATAGATATTACTACTTATAAAGACTAGATGTTTAATTTATTTCTAGGGTATCAAAGGTGGTGGTTGTTGTTGTAGTCAAAATGGGTTTTCCAAAAAAGTAAAAAGCAGCTGCCCTCTACTAATTAGTCGCAAAAGCCAAAAAAAGATTGTGTGTAGTTAACAAAATTCAAACAGTGAGTGGATGAGGTCCACGCGCTAAGCGCTTAGAGCAGAAAAGCTTAGACCACTGAGCAAAATTAGGGTTAAAAAATTTGCTAAAGGTACCAAAAAACGACACTAATTGAAACGTGTTCAACGGCGATTGCCAGCCTATAGCTGGCAACAAGATTGCGATAGAGGTAGAGGAGGTGGAGGTAGAGGAGGGTAAGGACACGTACGTTACCGCAGCGGGAGCCTGCAATACTTTATAAAAGCTCCCTGCCTACTGCTTCTTACCTTCAGGATTTCCCACACCACACAGTACCGCATACAAACAATACAATGCTTAGACTATTCTTCTCCCCGTTTAACACGAAGACTAATAGCTTACATTAAGTAAAGTTAGACCTTACTAAGTTACTATACGAGAAGCTATAGTAGTAGATTACAAAGCCCGCGTTCACCTTTATTAAGCGGCCTCCCTAGTTAGTCAAAGAGGAGCTGTCGGTGGTAGCTCCTATAGTAATTAGGTGGACGCAGAGGTTAAATTCTGTTATTTATTAACACCTTATTAATGCGTCTAGTATTATAGATGTTAAGGTTACAATAGAGGTTGTGAAAAGCTTGTTTAGCGGCAAGTCTATTAAATACATTGCGCATGTTAATAGTCTAGGTACAGTAATAGTGTATTATCTCACAAATCTCCTCCTGCGCAAATGCAACCTTAGTAGAGAGACCTTGCAGTAGCTCTACAAGGAGCAAGAGCGTATTAAAACAGCTATTAAGTAGCTAGGACAAACTAACGAGCAGGAGGATTTTGTAAGTCGCCTCTAGGGATAGGAGAGCCGTGCTTAGATAGTGACGCTGTTGTTGTATGTTCACATCTGAGTATAGGCACATGCCAGAAACGCCGCGACTGCAACACCGCCGGGATGGCGACAGAGACGACAGAAGTTGCAGTCAGCGGTAAATGGTCATTAGTAAATGGTCATTAGTTAAGAGGGTTAGTTGGAGGAATATCGCGCATCTTCGTTTCCGTCCGAACATGCTGGAGCGACACACCAATTGCGTGCCGGCAATGCCGAACAAGGGGGCATAAGCCCGGATACCTGTTGTTAGCAATAAATCTTTTTTACCAAAATAGTGTCTACAAAATGTGTAGTCACATCAAAAGGTTGTCTCAAAAGGCCGAAGCCACTAGATGTTTAATAGATCTAGTAGAGAAGATGAATGCTCTGCTAAAGTAGCTTAGACAACTAAAGGAGATCTTTAAAGAACCCTGCAGAAGAACATTTCTAGACTATAGCTAGTATATTAACTTACTAGAGGAACTGCAGAGGAAAGGGCTTACTCTAGTAGTAACTATTAACAAGACTATATACAACAATTATGTATAAAAATAGACTAAAATTGCTAAAGCATCTTAGAATAAACTAGCGCACTAGCTCTTAGACAAAAAAAAGAAAAAAAATTATAATAAACTTTAGGCAACACGCTAGCAGCGTAAAGCTTACAACATTAGCCGCGCTAAAGATATATACTATTAGATAGACCTACGCAACCTAGAGTATACAAAGTATTTATAGACTATATGTGTACATAACAACTATACAATCTACTATTCTAATAAATATAAATTAAGATAGTTTCTTAAAAGACTAAAGAGAATGCATAAATATAAATACTAATAGTATAATTGTCTAAACAACAAATACGCAGTATATATATAAGATAAAAGATACAGCTTATACTTTTATAAACACATCTATTTAGAAAAAAAACCTATAAATATATATAACACAGTAGAAAGATTACAAAAACAGAACTTATGTATAAAAGTATAACTAGCCTTTATAATACACGTGCTTTAATATTAAATGTAACTACTATATTATTACAAAGAAGTTCTACAGATTTAGTACACAGTCTTTTTTAAATAGACGCCCTAGACACCTAAAACTACTAGAAAAATTCACACAATAAATCTCTTAAGCCTTCTTAAGCTTATAGTAAAGCTTAATAGACACTAGATACAGGCACTAGTAGATTCTAGCGTATAAGCTAACTTTGTTTCTGCTTAAGTAATGTTAGTAGCAGGCCTACAAGCATTAAAGAAATAAGAACTCTATTTACTACACGTAGCTAACAGTTAGCCTATGCTAGACAAGATAATAATTACTTACAAGGTTACTAGAGTGACGCTCTACATCTAGGAACACTAGGAAGAGATAGACTTAGACATTTTTAAACTAGCTACCTACAATATTATATTAAGACTTCCTTAGTTATAAGAATATAACCTACAGATTAACTAAAAGTTAAAGAAGTTCTTATTTAAGTGCTGTAGAAGTAATACAACTACAAGCTAGCCTATATATTTAAAACTAAAATAGGAAATAAAAAAGTTGTTAATAATATTACCAAGAGATAGCAAACTTTAACTAAAAACAGCCTTAAGATAAGAGGGTTTAACTTAATAAATACTAAAAAGGCTTCCTTAAATTACAAAGTAAGAGTTTTAGAAAAATATATAACTCTAGATATTTTAAAAAAGTATTAAGAATTTTAGTACTTTTTTGTAGATGTAGTAAATAGCAAAGCCTTACTAAGATACTAACCTTAGAATTATAAGATTGTTCTAAAAGAAGGGAAAACTCTACCTTTTAGACTAATTTATTAATTATTAGAAATAAAACTTAAGATATTAAGAGAAAAGCTAGATAAGGATTTAGCAAAAAGCTATATAAAACTTTTAATATTACTAGCAGAATTCTTTATATTCTTTATACTAAAAAAAATAAGTTACTAAAGATATATGTTAACTATTAGAAGTTAAACAACATTATAGTAAAGAATTAATATTTACTACTAAACATTATAAAACTAAAAAATTAATTATCTTGTGCTAAGGTCTTTATAGCACTAGACCTTTAAGATAAATACTACCTTATTAGAATTAAGAAAGGTAAAGAATAGAAGACATTGTTTTAAACAAGATATAGATACTACAAATATACTATTATACTGTTTAAGTTAATAAACGCCCTAGCAATATTTTAAGAACTTATTAATAATATATTAAAAGTATACTTAGACATCTTTGTTATTGTATACTTAGATAATATCTTTATCTACTTTAAGAACTTAAGGAATTATGTTAAACATATCTATACAGTACAAAGGTGCTTAGACTAGTTTAACCTACAACTAAAACCTAAGAAATACAAGTTTTATAAAAATAAAGTTACTTTTTTAAAATATATTATAAGAGCACAAGAAGTAAAAATGAGTAAAAAAAAATATAAGTAATTAAAAAATAGCTATAACTAAAGATAATTAAAAAAATAAAATCTTTTATGAAAATGTTAAACTTTAACTAATAGTTTATAAAAAATTACTTTAAGATTGCTATCTTATTAACAAAACTTATAAGGAAAGAAGTACCTTTTAAGTAGAGTAAAAAAGCAGAGAATGCTCTCTAAACACTTAAAAAATAAGCATAAAACTACTATGCTTTTAAATATTTTAAGTAGGACAGCTACTATGCTTTGAGATAGACGTATTAGACCTTGCACTTAGAGAATGCGCTAGCTAACTATACAAAAGTAAATAGCACTAAATTATTAACTATTTTTGCAAGTTCTTAGGACTAGAGAAACAATACAATGTTTATAACAAGGAGCTACTAGCTATTATTAATTATCTAAGACATTAAAGAGTATATGCTAAAAGCTGCTTAAAACTTATAATATTTACAAATTATAAGAACTTAGTTAATTTTACAACTACTAAAAGACTTAACTAACGCTAGGTTTAATAATTAAAAGAACTAGGACAGTATAAGTTTAAGATTGTGTACACACTAAAAAAAGATAACAAAAAAGTAAACGCTTTTAGCTGTAAACATAATATTACAGGAACTAAAAAACTTACTAACTCTGCAATACTAAAGGTTAATAATAACAGATTATTAAGCCTAGCATAGACGCTTAATCTACTTATACGCATTACGCATAACGTACTAGAGAATTGCAAAAAGCAATTATTAAGTAACACTATAATAACTTAGTATATAGTTACTTAAGCATTATAAATATAATAGAACTTATTAAAAGAAATTACAAGTTTCTAAAGATAAAAGACAAAGTTACTACTGTTATTGCCTAATGTTGTAAAGGGCTGAAGCCCTAACGTCTTTAGTACTCGACGAAAAGCCTCGTTTTGCTATCCCACAGATCCCGGGTGTCTATGCGCACCCAGCATCTGTAAGTCTGGCGTATCACCCCTTCTGCTTTTCTAGCCTACTAAACTTTTCTCTTAGCTCTACGCTATTTTCCTAAGCTACGTCAGCAGCTGCTACGTAGCTACTTTTGCCTTTTTCTTAGTACTAAGCATAGACCTTACAGAGGAGTAGATAAGCTTGCTAAATAGCCTTTATAGTTCTTTATTTAATTTATTAATGTTTTCCCTGCATCTTTAGTTAATCTAACGCACCCTTACATTTAAATTAAATCCTTCTATAGCGCTGCTACGTTGAATTAGAAGCCACCTAAAGCTATATCTAGACGAGAAGCTAGCTAGAGCTATATCTACGCACAGAAGCCCCCTAGAGCTACATCTAGACAAGACTTTAATTAATTAGATTGCTAATCTTAGTTAAAGCTGTTTTAAATCTACTAAGAATTAATAGTAGAAGAAGCACAAGGAGTGCTAAGAGATACTTAGTTATACAAGACTCTACCTAGAACGTTTTACAATACAAACTGTTAAATAAGCTTACTATATTACTAGTAGCTCTAGAAACTAATCCCTGCTAACAAATAATATAAGTACTATTTATTTAGTATTTTACACTATAATAGCAAGGGCAGAGATTACATCTAGAAGCTTTGCTGTCTAGATAGCAAGACTGCACTAAGATAGTGTTAGCAGGGCTAAAATAGAGGACACTCTAGAAGGCCTCTGCAGAGTGAACGAACTAGATAAGATAGCGACTTTAACAATAATACAAGAAGCCTTTCTTATCTAGGAGGCTATTAACTTAGCCTCTAAAGAAATAAAACTAGAATAAAAACAGCTACCTGCTTAGCTACTAACCTTACTCGCTGCATTAAAACTAGTTTAGTAGCTAGCACGACGCTGGTTGATGGGTAGGGAGGCCCCAGGGTTAGGTAGGGGTTGGGTAGCTGATGCACGGTCCTTGGGTAGGGGTTGGGTAGGGGTTACTCTAGCGTGGGTTGGGGTTGGGGTTGGGTTGCACGGACTAGTGGTTAGGGTTAGGTAGGACTAGCTTTATAGTAGGTCTAGGGTAAAGTTGCGATTTTTTTTCGCATATCTTTGTTTTTTTTAGGCATTAAGTTGCTCTATTATTGCGGGATTTAGATATATAGTTAATAATTTTATAATTTTACAGAACCAAGTATAGTAAATGTTGTATTATTACAGTCTTTTCTTACATTATATACTAATTTAGATTAAGATAAACTAGATAATAACACTTACGTCTAGGGTGTTTACAAAGCTTAAGAGTTATAGTTGTCTAACGCTTTTGTGTCTATAATAGAGATATCTTATTAACTAGTTCTTTTAACACCTCCACTTTCTTGTTATCCTTGTCATCCTTGTTATTGTCTATTATAGACATATCCCTAACAGGAACTAGAAGTTTAAATAGATTTTTAATCTAATTACAGGAGATACTGTCTACTCTAACTTTAATATCTAGAGTCTTCTCTTGCTTTCTTAAGAAATTAAGTCCTTATAAACTATAACTTGTCTTATAGTTTAAGTAGTAAGTTAATGTCTTCTATTACTAATTACATCTTTTATAGTGTTAAAAACTCGCTTAATACTAACACCTATAATAAAGATTACTAGTATATCCTTTGCGACTTAAGACAAGCGAGAGTAAGTTTATTTATTTAACTACTACTACTCTAGGATGTTGTAAGAAGCTGTTGACTTAATATAAAGAATACTAAGATATTCCTCTCCCTTTATGTAAGTAGGGCTACTATTCTTATTAGCTTCTTAACTATTGCTATTATCTAGCAATTTAAAACTAGCTACTTGTAATAAAGTTGTATAAGCAGGCTTTTAAAACTACTTATTAGTTAATAATTATCTTGTAAGAGATACTAATTCTAGAGTAACCTCTACCTTATTCTTATTATTATATTAATCTAGGTAGTTAAGGAACTTTAAATAATATAAATACTTATCTTATACCTTCTAGCTATCTTCCTATATACTTAATTAGTCTTTATGAAGTATTGCAGGCTCCCGCTGCGGTAAGTACGTGTCCTTTCCCTCCTCCATCGCATCATGTTGCAATCCTATTGCAATCCTACTGTAATCCTGTTGTCAGCCATAGGCTGGCAATCGCCGTTAGACACGTTTCAACTGGTGTCGTTTTTTGGTACCTTAGCAAATTTTTTGACCCTGATTATCGCTCGGTGGTCTGAGCTTTCCTCCCAGAACTCATCCACCCACCGTTCGAATCTCGTTGACTACACACAATCTTTTTTTTTTGACTTTTGCGATTGATTAGTAGAGGGTAGCTGCTTTTCACTTTTTTGGAACCCCATTTTGACTACAACAACAACCACCACCTTTGACACCTTAAAAAAATAAATACTTAATTAGTTTGTACTGTAGTAATTGTATGTAATAAATAGTACCTTATATATAGTAAGCTTTATAGTTGGATTAACAACTATTGCACAGTTAAATAAAAACTTACGTTTATTATTTATCCTTATATAGTACTTGCTAAGTTTTACTTTACTATAAAGAGCTGCGTTTTATACTACTTCTAGTTACTTTATTAACTTTTAGTTCTTAAGTTCTTTATCTAGCTTAACAGTTATCTAATTTAGGAAGTTAAATAGTTTGTTGTATATAAGCTAGATAAACTAGATTTAGGGCTTGTTATTCTAGCTTAGGAAGTTAGTAGCATTCTTAAACTTTATAAGCAGCTTAGTAATAAAGTTAAGGTAGTGCTACTCTATATAAGATAGTTAGAGCTTCTTAATATTATAGAAGTCTATCTCTGTAGTACTAGGATTACTAGGGATAGTAGCTTAACTAGTTTATAGCTTTAATGCCACCTCTTGTTGTAACTATTTATTAATGTATTGCCTAATTATAGTTACGCGCTTATATATGTTGTATATTAAGTTCTACTAGGTTTTAACGTTATAAATAACTATAAGATAGTCCTTTGCTAGTAAGTAGCGTTGTATAGCAATAAAGCGTTTAAATCGTTAAGGGGATACGTTAATAGCAATATAGATAGCTTAGAGCTAGATTCTGCTTAGCATGTAATAACTTTATATAATAAATACTAGCTAACCTTGCAAAGCGAGTTTAAGATAGAGATCTATGTACTAATATCTTAAATATAACGTCTCTCTAGAGGCTGTTTTATATCTGTGTTAAAAAAAGGTGCAAGTTCAAGATTCTAGATCATATCTTAAATAATAAGGTTAATAATATATGTAAGGTATAGAATTATATTTTCTTATAAATACTATTTAATGTGCTCCTCTTATAAGCTTATATAGAGAGCTCTTAATAGAGTGATGTTGTTGCTAGCATTGTTGCAGGTAATAGCTAAGAGGCGATGCTTAGTTTATGTTTTAGTAAGTACTTAGAAGACGTTTAACGCTATAAAAGCTTCTATATACTAACTTTATAGTAGTAAGAAATTAAGTAGCTTCTCTTGTAGTTACTATTTAAGGCTAATATAATACGCTTTTATTACAAGGAAGCTAATATAATTAGCAGCTAACTAGGCGTTTAAAGCAATTAAGATTTGTATTAATAGGCTAAGGTTACTAAGGATAACAGCTTTAGCTTCTGAAGACTGTGTTCTAAAAACCTCTATAAATTTAAAACAGCTAATAAACACAGCATTAGGTTAGAGAAACTAGAGGAAACGCTTAAATAACAGTTAATTAAGGGTCTAGAATAACTAGTTGTTATTAATTACTACCTTTACAAGCTTGTGTTAAAAAGCTAGTATAGTGTATATTAGAACTAGAGAAGATATAACTTTGTTTTAACTTTATAATAATAAGCCTAAGGTCTAATCTAGTTAATTGTAAACTGCTTTAATAGTGTTTTAGCATACTTTTAATTAGAGATAAGTATAAAGATATTTAGTTCTAATAAGCTTTGCGCTAGCTAGGTGTTGTAGTGCTAGACAACAATTTAAACAAAATATATATAGTTAACTACTAGGAACTTTAGCTGCCTTTCTAACGTTTTGCTAAATAGTACTTAACTAGCTTAATAAGTTCTATCTTAGCTTAGGGGTTGTAGGATTTTCTTTTTATAGAGTGCTATCCTACTACTTTCTCTATGCATTTAGCACTACGTCTTCTGTCTCCTTAAGTAACAGGTGCGTAAAAGGATATTTAAGTAAATGCAATAAGTTTTAATCTCTTATTCTTATAACTTAGGGGGCTGTTAATGTGAATTAAGAGAGAATAGGTAGAATATTAATAAATAGTTGCGCTATATAACAAATAGCATGCGCAGGGCTATACGTATATAGCTCTAATAGAAAGCTGTAATAAATTGTAATAACAAGTATAAATTTTTAACAAAGTCTTTACTGCTGTATAAAAAGCACTAGTATTAACTCCCTATAGCTAGTAGAATATCTATAACGCGTACTAAAAGCTTATTAGGCTACTAGTAGAAGATTAATCTACGGCTAATATAGTAACGCTAACGCTAGTAGAGGAAATAATTATTATTTATAGATTAAAGTTTATACTAAGTTTATATTTAGAATTACTAAGTTGCTAGTATAAGTTTTAGTCTACTATTATTTACCATAATAACTGCTAATCTTAGCTTATGCCTTAGTGCAACCCTAGCTGTTTTATAATATTACCTTATTCTAAGCTATCTTCTAAGTCTAAGAAGCGTTTAAACTCTAGCAATAAATCTAGAAACTCTTTAAAGTCTATATACTTTTCCTCCTTAGCCTTAGCCTTTGCCTCTGCCTATTATTCCTTAGTCTTATATTTATCTTTGCCTTAGTTATAGTATGCGTTAATATATAAATCCTTATTAACTTCCTCCTTATACTTATTATTATTGCCTTATATATATAGTTTATTAGCTTGCAAGTAGGCGTTATCTAAAAGTCTTAGGGCCTTAAGCGCAGACAGTAGTTCTACTTATCTAAGCATATTAGTATATTACTGTTATAAAGTACTATAACAAACTTACTCTTAATACTTATTAGTTACTATTACTAACTTCTTAGGCAACATCTTATCTAGAAATTGCTACTACTCTTTTTTAGCTTCTATATTCTTAAAGCTATTAGTATTAAGCTTATATAGTCCTTTGTTATATATGCGTTGTATAATCTTCTAAAGTATACTACCTTAGCTGTAAACGCGAATATGTAGTTAACTTTAAGTAGGCTTATCTAAGTTATTTATTACTTACGCAGCTCTTAACATAGATTTATAGTGCTGCCTTAAGTTAATTTCTTAGTATATATTAGCTTATTTCTTGTAGATAGCGTTAAAATTATTCTCTAACTACTCTGCTACTACTTATAAGTACTAGTATGTAATTAATAGCTGTATTAACTTACTACTCTTCTTAGTTTAGAGGCGCTTTTTATTAAGCTCTTCTTATGCCTTACGTAGCATCTCCGCTTAATCCTCCTTACTAGCATTTTAGTACTTATTCTTCTTTTTAATATTAGCTTTAAGGTTGTACTTTGCAGTTCTATCTACACTTCTTACTACCTTAATTGCTTTTTCTTCTATACTAAGTAGTGTAGTGCAGTCTCTCTATGCAATAGCATAAGTAGAGTTACTTAGCTAACCTATATAAAGTACACTAAGGTTTATAGAGTAGCCTTTTTAAGATTTAAAAGCACTACGTTGCGTAATAATATTATTAACTTTATTTTCTTTGTAGTTGTAACTGTATACAAGTTAGTACATACTATTATAAATAGCTGTATTAATTACTTTAGTTAGCTTTTCTTACTCTTTATAATTAAACTTTAGCAGAACTTAAATTATAATACGCAGGACAAAACTTTTAAGCTTATTAAAGGTTTCTTGCTTAACAGTTAATATTATAATAGTATAGGTAGAGGCTATAATTACAATACTGCTAGTCTTAATATTAGTAAGTTGCAGAAAACTTAATACGCTGTAGTGCTGCCTAAAATTACAAGTAGGCTGTGCACTACGCTAGCACCTACTAAAATATTAGTTCTGTATATAGATTTTTACACAACCTACACTACTAACACCTATATGCAATATAATACAAAGCTCTTAAGTATTATATCTATTTATTATATTAACTACTGCTGCTAACTACTATAATAGCCTACACAAAGCAGACTGCCTGTAAGTTAAGTAGTAGCAAATCTATCTATAAAGACCTAGTAATAAAAGCTGCCTGTACTGCTACTTTTGCGCGCAATTACGCCTTTAATACTACACCTTATTAACGTTGTTAATTTAAGCTAGGCAGTATGTTTAAATAATATATAATTATAGTTTAAGACTAACAATGCGTAGCTGTTGCACTATAAGAGATTAAGCGCTACTAGAAGTTAACTAACCTCTTTATCCGCAAGCTGCCCTTCTCTAGGCTTATTTTAGAGATTATACTAGGGTATAGAAGAGAGTTGCGCTTCTAGGCATAAGCTTTATACGCTATCTAAGAGGCAGCTAAGGCGTAGTTAGTTAGATATTTTAAAGGTATATTATTTACTATGCTATAGTTATAAAATTATATGCTAATATATATAGACTGCAACTACAACGCTATACATGTAAAGAGGGTTACTATTTAGGCAAAGGATTCTAGGCTAGCTTACAGGTACTATAGTAGGCTTAATCCTAGTAGACTGCTATTTTCTTATTATATATAGCTTGTTCTTTGTTAAATTTCTACATCATACCCTTATAATTACTTTATACTCTAAACAGAATAATTACGTAATTATTTACTTATATCTTCTTACACTGTAATAATATACTGTAATAAACTATATAAATATAAGCTGTTTAAGAGTCTACATGCAACAAAACTCCTAATCAGATAATAAAACCTAAAACAACACAAGAAAATGCTAATAAATATACTTATAAAACTATTAAAGTAACACAAGAAAACTTTGTAAATATAGTAATAAAGTTTAGAAAAAAATGTAAAAAAATAGCAAGCTAACCCTAACCTAACCTTAACCCGTGGTCTGTGCAACCTAACCCTAGACCTACCACACCTCTACCTATTTTGAGTACCAAAAAAATGGGTAGGGGTTGGGTAGGGGGTGTGGTATTACGTAAACCTACCTAACCCCTACCCCACCCCTACCCATCAACCACCGTAGCTAGCACAACTAAAGCGTTTTAAACAACCTAATCTAAACGCTTTTAATAGAATAATAAAAATGTACTAAATCTTTAAGAAGCAGCTCACTGCTAAAGTAGAAAACAACTAAGAAGACTTTAACATAGAAAGAAAAACGTATAATTACGCCTTTAGCAGGCTTAAAGGCTTAGTAATAACCTTAACGCTGCCCTATCTTAATTAGATAGCATTGTTAGACACCTAGAACTTTAAACACTTATTAAACTTCTTTAATTAGATGTTTAGAGATCTATACAGTTCTAAGAGAGCTAAGAACAAACTTTAGTTAATATCTTAAAGCAAAAAAAGTATCTGTAATTATATTATAGAATTTTAAGAACAGTTGCTACTATTAAATAGCAACTTAGATAAGGTTACAAAGATAATACTCTTTTAAAAAAAGCTTTACTTATAAGCTTTGAAATAAGCTTATAAAGATTACCTTCTTAGACTTAAATAATTTAGAAAATAAGTCTATTAAAATCGCAGACTACTTGTACAGGATAAAGCAGTACTCTAAAGGCTAAGACAAGCCTAAGGAATAATACTTTAAAAACAGAGACTAAGAAATGCCTAAGGAATACAGGCTAAGACGCGCTTTTTCTCCTCTTTCTCCTCTTACAAGAGACTAGATAGAAAGAATAGAGTTTACTAGAAGATTAGCTAAGCCACGCAGGTTTAGTAATCTAGAACTAAATAAACTAATAAGGGAAGGACGTTGTTTTACCTGTAAGCAAAAAGGACACTTAGCTAAAAATTGTATAGAAAAAAGACGCTAAGAAAGAGGGAGAAGAAAAAGATGACTAATGCATTAAAGTCCTTAAAGGCAAAAGCAAGAAAGCCTAGCAAAGAAAGCTTAAGTAGCAAAGATACTCTAGAAAACTAAAATTCTAATTTAGAAAAAGAATAGCTCTTGCTTAAAGTCACTAGCAAGAGCTAAATATAAGCTAAAAAGACTTGTTAACGAAAGAGGCTACTTTTAAAAAAAATATAAGCAGCAATAGAATTACTGTTAAAATGTTAGTAAATTATTATACTTTTACTTTAATTAATATAAGAAACCTTGTATACTCTTTTATTAGCTCTTAACTTGTTAAGAACGCTAGTTTGTAGTGCATCTCTATTTCTCTGCGTAAATTAGAAGGAGTCATAGAAAAATCTAGAACTATTAACAAAGTTGCTAAGTTAAAGATTAATATTAAAGGATATAAGAACACTATCTAGGGCTATATTAGTTCTACACACCCTAAACACAATTTAGTACTTAGATAGCCCTAGATAAATAGAAGAGAGATTACTATTACTCCTTTTAAAAAGTTAATTTACATCTACTCTTCTAGACAAAAAATTAAACTACTAAGCACTAAAGACTGCCCTGTTTTAGAGAACAAAAAGTTAAAGTAAATAAACGCAACAGGCTATTACTCCTATAATAAATAAGTAAAAAAAGACAAGTTAATTTAAACCTTTACAGCTTCTTTTAAGAATATTAAGAAGGCCTTAGCTTCTAAAAAGAGAGTAAATGTTTTGTTATTACTTCTTAAGGCGTACTAACACATAGCGTAAATTTTAAAGTTACAAACTGCTTCTACACTACCCTTCTTATATAGACTTAAAGTTAATTACTAAATTAAGTTATAAAAAGAAAAGAATAGAAAGGAAAAAGAACCTCCTTAGGGTTCTTTATATAATATAAGTAGACTAGAGCTTTTAGTTCTATGCAAAGAGCTAATATCTCTATTGAATAAAAAATAGATTAGAGCTAGCAGTTCTGTAGCTTCTTCCCTAGTTCTATTTGCTAAGAAACTTAGATAAGAATTATAGTTCTATGTTAATTACTAAGCTCTTAACACTATTACAAAAAAAGACTATTATCCTTTACTATTAATTTAAGAGACGCTTAACAATATTGCTAAGGCAAAATAGTTTACAAAGATTAACGTCTCTATAGCTTTTTACAGAATTAAGATTAACGTAAGAGATAAGTAGAAGACTGCTTTTTAAACTAGATTTAGATTATATAAATAGTTAGTTACTTTTTTTAGCATAGCAAACGCTCTTAGAACTTTTTAATAATATATTAACTAGACACTGCGCAAGTATATTAACAATTTATACTTAGCCTACTTAGTTAATATATTAATTTACACAAATAGCACGCTTAAAGAATACTAACGCAATATAAATAAGGTTCTAGAAGTAATAAGTAAGGCTAGGTTACCTCTTAATATTAAGAAATACAAATTTAACGTGCAGAGTACTAAGTACCTCAGATTTATTATTAAGGCTAGAAAAGGACTTTAGATAGACTATAAGAAAGTAAAAGCTATTTAAAAATAAAAAGCGCCTACAAACATTAAAGAAGTACACAGTTTTCTTAAATATTGCAAATTTTTATTAACGCTTTATTAAGAACTACTCTAATATAGTTGCCCTGCTCTTAAGGCTTACTAGAAACGTCTTCTTTTAATAAGAAAAGGCAAAGCAAGAAGCTTTTAATAAGCTAAAAAAGCTATTCATTTTAAAACTAATACTAGCTTAATAGGATTCTAATAAGGAAATAATTTTAGAGACTAATTCTTCTAGCTACATTATAGCAAGAGTCCTTTCGCAATATAATAATTAAGGAAGATTACAACAAGTAGTGTACTACTTAAAAAAAAACTAGCGTTTAAAGCAACTACAAGCTATATAACAAGGAATTACTTGTAGTTATGTACTACTTATCTAAGTAGAATGCTATGCTACGTTCTTTAAAGAAGTTCCTAGTTATTATAGACTATAAAAACCTAGAGTATTTTAGAAAGCCTAAGCAGCTAAGTAAAAGATAGATAAGATAAGCCTAATTTTTTAAAAAAATTCCTAACATAGAGAATGCCTATAGGCCTAGAGTTAAAAACTCTAGGGCTAATGCCTTATTTTAAAGACAACAAGATATGCCTGCAAATAGTTTAGATACTTAAATTTCTAAAAAGTTTTTATTAATCTTAAAACTATCTACTGCAACTACTTTAGAAATAGAAGAATAAGAAGAAGAGACTTTTAAAACTTTTTGCTGTAATAGTTATCTAGCAACAGTACTTTAAGAACAATTAGACCTAAAAGAACTTTAGAACAACGCTAAAGAAGAGGTTAAAACCTACTAGCTAGCTTAGAAAGTAGTAAGCAAGGGAGAACACTAATTCCTAGCAAAGCTAGACTTTAAGCTTTCTATTTCTAAATGCAAATTAGATAATTTTAGGAACCTGCTATACTAAGGTTAAAAATAGGTACTAAACAACGAGCTTTTGCGCACTAGAATTATCTATAAGATCTACTGCTCTAAGGCCCTAGGGCACCTAGGAAGGAACCTTACTTACTAAGCAGTCGTAAGAGAATACTTTTAGCTTTCTATTAGCTAATTAGTAAGGCAATACATTAGAAACTGCTTAGTATGTAGAAGAACAAAACTATAGAGAGATAGCTTATAAGAATTATTAAGGCCTTTGCTAATTCTAGAGCGTATTTAGAAAGAAATATTAATTAACTTTGTTACAAGATTACTAGAGAGCAAAGATTACATAAACCTAATAGTAGTTACTAATAGGCTAAGTAAAGATGTAGTTCTAATAAGCCTTGAAAATATTACTATAAAAAGCGTTACTAAAGCGTTTATTGACTCTGTAGTAGCTTACTACTAGTTACTAGACTATATTACTTCTAATTAAGGTGTATAGTTTATAAGCTACTTTTAGACTAAGCTTTGCAAGCTACTAGAAATTAAACAATATTTATTTTCTAGATATTACTCTAAAACTAACAGCTCTACAGAACAAATAAACTCTAGAGTACAGGCCTACTTATAAGCTTTCTATAATTAGAATTAAACAAACTAAAAAGGCAACTTAGAGATAGCTAAGATTGTAATTATAGCAAGGCAAGTACAATTTACTAAGATGTCGCCTTTCTTTCTATAATATAGATACGAGGTAGATCCTCTTTAAATAGCTATAAAGCTGTGAAGATCGTCCGAAGATGATCTAGGTTGGTTCTCGGGAGAATGAACAAGTACTAAAGACACGGGATGTACTAGCACGATTAGAAGATCAATGTAATAGTACGAGGGTGTGTTAGCACAATTAGAAGATTAATGTAATAATACAAGGTTAAGAAGCAAGTCTTAATCCTTAGATTAATTACTAAGTAAAAACTCTAAGTTAAACACAATAAGCTATAAGAGCATATTGCCTACTACTATATACTAATAAACGTAGTGCTCGTGTACGAGCGTGCGCTTATAGATAAGCGTGTAGGCGCTTGTAGATAAGCGCTTGTTCATAATTAGTCACGTGGTCGCGCTTGTGTACGAGCGTGCTTGTTAGTGAGTAGTTACGTAATCGCGGCGCAGTTACCTAGCTGTAATTATCTACTTATGTCGCATGGTCCCTAAGGGATTGTCCCCCACGTCCCTTATTTTAGATTATAACACTATCCTCCTCCTTCCTAGATTTGTTCTTAAATCACGTAGTTGTATTTTGTAGTTTCTTGTTAAATAACTTAGGTTTGCCCTGCGTTATAAGTAAAATAGTTGTTATGTCTTCTTCTTATTAACGTTGCTTACGTCTTAGCTCTAAAAAAATTTGTACTAACTATCTTACTAAAGCTCCTTGTAATTATTGTTTCCTAGAAAGCCTTATTTATTACGTTATAACTAATTCTTGTTTAAAGTGTGCTAAATATACGCAGTTAGGTTAGGCATGTGTAAACATATCTTAGAAGTCTCTAGATCGTACTCGCAATAAGTATTAAAAGAAAGTTAATAATAATTTAAAATTACTTATAACAGTAATTTCGCGTTTGCTATAGAATAAGAAAATTTCAAAGCAGGCTAAAGAGCGTGCTTATAAGAAAGCGCTGTGTTTAGCTTCTAATATAGAGGCTGCTAGTAAAATTAAGATAGCGCAGGAAGCTAATTGTCCTGCGGCAGCTATTAGTATAGCCCTTTCGCCTACAATATAGGCTACCTTAGGTTTAATTAGTGCCTCTGTCACTAAGCTTAGTGTTGCTAGAGGTGTTAATAATATTATGCTAGAAACTAGTAGTAGTTGATAAAGTACGTTAATTATTTTATTTTTACTACTTAAGTGTTGTGAAACGTTAGTGTAGTTATAAGGCTTAAGTAGGTTATTTTTTACTAGTAGATGTGCTAACATCCTTAGTTTAATTTCTAGTACAGTTGTTATATTTTTGCAATATTTGTTAGTAGTTAGTAAGGTTCGTGTCTAGTTCCTATATATTATTACTGTCTAGGTAACCTAACTATTAAACTAAGTATTCCTTACTATTATTATTATTCTAGTGTGTAAGTATCTTCTTAATCTTAAATTTTTTTCTTCTTTTATCTTATAGTAGAAGGTTTTTTAAAGTAGTGTTCTTAGGTCTGCTAGTTCTAACATGTTAACATAGAATCTTAGGTAGATTTTTGCATTAGGTAGAAGGTTAAGTGTATATATAACTAGTTCCTTCTAGTTAAGAATTAAAAACAGTCTAACCTTAACATTATTAAGTCCTTTACTAGGTTGTTTAGTGCGAAGATTCTTTGTAAGTAAATATACTTTATCTCTCTTCTTTAGCTAAGGTGCCGTTTTTTATTTTTAGTTTATATATAAAAGGCTTTATCGTTAGGCCTTTTTAAGTATCTACTTAAGTAACTTGTGTACTAATTTTAGCTTGTTAGCTGTTGTAATAGCTACTTCTGTTTTTAAGCTTAGAAGTGTATGTATAAAGAGATTTAGGTGTCTCCTATAATTTATATAAAATAAAGTCTATTCTATAGACTTTAAAAGCTTGTTGTTGTATGCTGTTTATGCTATAAGTAGTAATAATACCTAATTATTCTATTATTAGTTAACATATATTCTAAAGTATGCTTTTATTATATAATTTGTTTGTTTAGTTTGTCCGTCTGTCATTAAATAATATGCTATTAATAGCTTTCTCTTTATTTTAATTGCAGTAAGTTGTGTTGTCTAAAAATTTAAAGTAAAGAGCTTGTCTCTGTTACTAATAATTAACTTTAGTATACTATAATATTAAATAACTTAAATATTAATAATATGTGTAAGCTGTACTACTGTAAAATCTTCTTTAAAGGCTATATACTTAGCTTGTTTTATAAATTAATTAACTACTATAAGAATTGCGTTGTAAGATACTTTTATAATAAGGTCTTTTAAGACTAGTAATTCTGTAACAAAGTTTATAGAGATGTCTAACTATAGTGCGTTAGGTAGTTTTATTGCTTACATTTCTTTATAGGGTATATGTATGCTGTGCTTATTTTTCTAACAGTCTGCATATTGGGTAATAAAGGTAGTAACTTTGTCCTTTATTCCTAGAAACTTATAATTTCTCTTAATAAGTTCTATAGTTCTTATAATGCCTAAGTGCCTATGTACTAGGTTATTGTAGTGTTATCTAATAATTGCTTTCTACAATTCTTCTAGTATGTTATACGTAATGCGTATAAGTAGGTTAAGCGTCTATGCTAGTCCTAATAATCTGTTGTTATTAACTTGTAGTATTGTAGAGTTAGTTATCTCTTTAGTTCCTATAATATTATGTCTTTAACTAAACGCGTCTACTCTTCTATTGTCTTTTCTTAATATATACACAATCTTAAACTTATATTATTTTAGTTCCTCTAACTATTAAACTTAGCGTTAGTTAAGTCTTTTAGTAGTTGTAAAATTACTTAAGTTCTTATAATCTATGAATATTATAAGTTCTAAGTAGCTTTCTGCGTATACTCTCTAATATCTTAGGTAGTTAATAATATCTAGCAGCTCCTTATTATAAATATTATATTATTCTTCTAGTCCTAAAAACTTGCAAGAATAATTGGTAATTAGGTGCTATTTACTTTTATATAGTTAGCTAGCGTATCCTCTAAGTGCAAGGTCTAATGCGTTTATCTTAAATTATAGTAGTTATCCTACTTAGAATATGCAAAAGTATAGTAGTTCTATACTTCTATTTTTAAGCGTTTAGAAGGCGTTCTCTACTTCTCTACTCTACTTAAAGAGTATTTCTTTCTTTGTAAGTTTTATTAATGAAATAGCAATCTTAGAGTAATCTTTAATAAACTATTAGTAAAAGTTTAAAATTTTTAAAAAAGATTATATTTCTTTAACTATTATTAGTTGTAGCTATTCTTTAATTACTTGTATTTTTTCTTTACTTATCTATACTCCTTGTGCCCCTAAAATATATCTTAGAAAGGTAACTTTGTTCTTGTAAAACTTGCATTTCTTAGGTTTTAGTTATAGGTTAAACTAGTCTAGGCACCTTAGTACTGTGTAAACATATTTAACATAATCCCTTAGGTTTTTAGAGTAAATAAAGATATTATCTAAGTATATAATGATAAAAATGTCTAGGTGTGCTCTTACTATATTATTAATAAGTTCCTAAATTATTGCTAAGGCGTTTATTAACCTAAACAGTATAATAGTATATTTGTAGTATTTATATCTTATTTAGAACACTATCTTTTATTCTTTACCTTTCTTAATTTTAATAAGGTAATATCTATTTTAGAAGTCTAGTGCTGCATAAACCTTAGCGTAAGACAATTAATCCTTAAGTTCTATAATATTTAGTAGGAGATATTAATTCTTTACTATAATATTATTTAACTTCTAATAGTTAACGTATATCCTTAGTAGCCTATTCTTCTTTAGTATAAAGAGTATAAAGAATCCTGCTAGTAATATTAAAAGTCTTATATAGCCTTTCGCTAAATCCTTGTCTAGCTTTTCTCTTAATATCTTAAGTTCTATCTCTAATAGTTAATAAATTAGTCTAAAGAGTAGAGTCTTCTCTTCTTTTAGGATAATCTTATAATCCTAGGGTTAGTGTCTTAGTAAGGCTTTGCTATCTACTACTTCTATAAAGAGGTACTAAAATTCTTTATACTTTTTTAGAATATCTAGAGTTACGTATCTCTCTAATACTCTAACTTTATAATCTAGAAAAGCCTTTTTAGTATCTATTAAGTTAAACCCTCTCATCTTAAGGCTATTCTTAGTTAAGGTTTACTATCTCTTAGTAATATGATTAATATTCCTTTTATCTACTATCTTAGTTGTTAAATGCGTAGGTTAGCTTATAGTTATATTTAATTTACAGTACTTAAATAAGAACTTCTTTAACTTTTAGTTAATATGCAGGTTGTATTCTTATAACTAAAAAAAGTCCTAATATTATATTATACGTAGCTAGTCTAAAAATATCTAGGTCTATCTCTTTTTAGTGTTCCTAGATATAGAGCGTTCCTTAGATAACTTTATAAGTAATTGTTGTCTTGCCTAGCATAGGCTAACTGTTAGCTACGTGTAGTAAGTAGGGTTCTTGTTTCTCTAATACTTATATGCCTGCTACTAATATTGCTTAAGTAGAAACAAAATTAACTTACGCGCTAGAATCTACTAGTGCTTATATCTAGTGTTTATTAAGCTTTACTATAAGCTTAAGGAGGCCTAGAGGGTTTATTACGTTAATATCTCTAGTAGTTCTAGGTGTTTAGGGCGTCTATCTAAAAAAGACTATATACTAAATCTGTAAAACTTCTTTGCAATAATATATTAGTTATATTTAATATTAAGGCACGTGTACTGTAAAAGTTAGTTACACTCCTATACACTAGTTCTATCTTTATAATTCTTTTACTGCGTTATGTACATCTGCAAATTCTCTTCTAAATTATTATATTTATAAAAGTATAGGCTATGTCTCTTGTTTTATATATATACTGCGCATTTGTTGTTTAGACAATTATACTATTAGTATTTATATCTAGACATTCTCTTTAGTTTCTTAGGAAACTAGCCTAATCTATACTTATTAAAGTAGTAGATTGTGTAGTTGTCGTGTATATATATAGTCTATAAGTATTTTGCATATTCTAGGTTACATAAGTCTATCTAATAGTATATATCTTTAGCGCAGCTGTTGTCTTAAGCCTTACACTACTAGCGTATTACCTAGAGTTTATTGTAAATCTCCTTTATCTCTTTATCTAAGAGCTAGTGTACTAGTTTATTCTAAGAGGCCTTAGCTTCTTTAGTCTATTTCTATACAAAATTATTATATAGAGTTTTATTAATAGTTACTACTAGAGTAGACCCTTTCTTCTACAGTTCCTCTAGTAAATTAGTATACTAGCTATAGTCTAAGAATATTCCTCTATAGGGTTCTATAAAGATCTCCTTAGGTTGTCTAAGCTACCTAAGTAAGGCGTTAACCTTCTCTACTAGATCTATTAAGCATCTAGTCTCTGTAAGTAGTAGTACCTATATACTAATATTCTGTCTGTCTTCTATAGTGTAGGTAAGAAGTTTCTGTATTGCTAGTAGAACAATCTCCTTGTCCTATACTACTAACTCTCCTAAAACTTAGCTATCTTGCCGTGTTTAGTTTAATCTACTAGGGTTACTTCTATATCTTTGTCTAGTACTATCTTAAAAATGTTATTATCTAAAGTTTCCTCTAGTGTTATTATAACTAGGTTATCTAGGCTATTAATACTTACCTAGTCCTATCCTTAAACTATAATAGTAGGTTATATAATAACGTTCTATTTATTGTCTAGATTATTATTAAGTTCTACACAGTAAATAATATTTAGTTGTTAAGTTACTTTATTTAAGCTTTAGCAGTCTTGTTTTATATAACTTTTCTTACTATATCTATAATAAGTAACCTTCTTATTACCTTTGTTATGCGTAAACTTCTTTCTTCTTAGTCCTTTATTAATGTTATTAAGGTTTATTAGCTTATAGCTATTAGTAGCGTAATGCCTTAGAATCTTAAGTATATAGTTTTACTAACGTCCTTAGTTAGGGTATAAGTATTAAAGTATTTAACGTAGTTAAGCGTCTATATTTTTAGGTGCGTAATTCTCTTACGCGAATAATTATTCCTCTAATATAAGCTTATAGAGTTTATTATTTACTTTAATAGCTTTAGCTATAAGTTTGTTAAGCATGTTAAGGCTAGATCTACTTCTTATAAGTTCTTGTTGTATAGTAGGTTTAAGACCTTATTAGTATATCTACATTTAAGCGTTGTTGTCTTATTTAATAACTATCTTGTACTATTAGAATTTAGTTATATAGTTAGCAGTAGACTTAGTTTATTATAGTTTTTATATTTTTTGTTCTACAACTATAGACTCCTTAAAAAGTAAGAAAACTTCCTTTATCTTTGTCTTAAAGGCCTCTTAGTCTTTAACTAAGGTAGTGTTGTTAGCGTCTATAATAGAACTATCTATATAGCGTTAAAAGATTAAGTTAGCCTACTTCTCTACATCGCCTCAAAGATACGTAGAGGCTAAAACTACCTTATTATTGTTGTTAATTCTATCTCCTTTAATGTAGAAGTATCTGTTAACTTAGAGGAGCTAAGCATTAAGCTTACTACAATTACTATAATAAGTCTTAGGCTTATTAGCGCAGCTTGTAGTCATCCTAGTAAGGGAATCAGCAGATGTTTCTATAGCAGTATTACCTATCTTTAAAGGTGTTTAAAGTGTAAAGATTGTCTAAAGATAATCTAGGTTAGTTCTTAGGAGAATAAACGAGTACTAAAGACATAGGATATACTAGCATAATTAGAAGATTAATGTAATAATACAAGAGTGTGTTAGCATAATTAAAAGATTAATGTAATAACACAAAGTTAAGAAGCAAGTCTTAATCCTTAGATTAATTACTAAGTAAAAACTCTAAGTTAAACATAATAAGCTATAAAGGCATATTGCCTACTACTATATACTAATAAACGTAGTGCTTGTGTACAAGCGTGCGCTTGTAGATAAGCGTGTAGGCGCTCGTAGATAAGCGCTTGTTAATAATTAGTCACGTGGTCGCGCTCGTGTACGAGCGTGCTCGTTAGTAAGCAGTTACGTGATCGCGGCGCAGTTGCCTAGCTGTAATCATCTGCTCATGTCGCATGGTCCCTAAGGGATCGTCCCCCACGTCCCTTGGTTTGGATCGTAACAAAAGCATAGACCTTAGAATTAACCTTAAGAAAAGAGAATACAAGAAGACTATTAGAAAGCAGAAAATATAGCTAACAAACTCTAGCAAAGCATTAAGTTAGCTTAAGCTATAATAGTAAAATCTTAACAAAAATAAGAATATTAAGTAAATAAGAAAAGGAAACAATCACCTTAGCTTTAAATAGGTAATAAGGTTTAGCTAAAGCTCGAGGACTATTATAAGACAAAGAGACTAAGCTAAAAACTCAATTAGAAGAATTTAAAGTATATAGTACTTAAGACTGCTAGACTAAATACTATAAAGCTAAATACTTCTAGAAGAATACATTTAGTATTTGATATTAACAACCTCTAGCTAGCTTCTTTAGATCCTTTTACTAAGTTAATTATAAGACAACAGCAAACCCTTACTAATTAAAGTAGACAGCAAAGAAAAGTACTTAGTAGAGCGCTTATTACAGGAAAGAAGTATAAGAAGAAGAAAAGAATACCTAGTTAAATAAGTAAAATACCTAGAACTAACTTAGGAACTAGTTCTAAACCTAGAAGATATAGAAGCACTATAAGACTAGAAGAACTCTAAGACTCTTATTAAGGAGGGGGGTACTGTAAAGGGTTGAAGCCCTAACATCTTTAGTACTTAACAAAAAGCCTTGTTTTGCTATCTTATAGATCCTAGGTGTCTGTGTGCACTTAGCATCTATAAGCCTAGCGTGTTAGCCCTTCTGCTTTTCTAGCCTACTAAACTTTTCTCTTAGCTCTGCGCTATTTTTTTAAGCTACGTCAGCAGCTACTACGTAGCTACTTTTGCCTCTTTCTTATTACTAAGCACAGACCTTACAGAGGAGTAGATAAGCTTGCTAGATAGCCTTTGTAGTTCTTTATTTAATTCATTACTGTTTTCCCTGCATCTTTAGTCAATCTAACGTACCCTTACAATGTGCAGACTGTTAGAAGAACAAACACAGTACACATGCACCCTATAGAGAAATGCAAGCAATAGAACTACTTAACACACTATAGTTAGACATCTTTATAGACTTTGTTACAGGATTACTAGTCTTAAAAGACCTTATTATAAAGGTATCTTATAACGCAATTCTTGTAGTAGTTAATCAATATATAAAATAAGCTAAGAATATAGCCTTCAGAATTTTTTTTACAGCAGTACAGCTTATATACATTATTAACAATTAAGTTATTAAATATTACAGTATACTAAAGTTAATTATTAGTAACTAAGACTAGCTTTTTACATTAAATTTTTAGACAACATTACTTGCTGCAATTAAAACTAAAAAAAAAGCTATTAACAGCATACTACCTGCAGACAAACAAACAGACAGAACAAACAAGATACACAATGAAAGCATATTTTAAGATATATGTTAATTAACAACAGAATATTTAGGTATTGTTACTACTTATAGTATTAATAGCATACAACAGCAAGCTTTTAAAGGTTTTAAAATAGACTTTATTTTACGCCAACTATAGAAGACACTGAATTTTTTTTACACGTACACTTTTAAGTTTAAAAACAAAAGCAGCTATTGCAATAGCTAATAAGCTAAAGTTAGTACACAAGTTACTTAAAAAGACACTTAAGAAGGCCTAACGCTAAAGCGTTTTATATATTAACTAGAAAAGAAAAACAGCACCTTAGCTAAAGAAGAAGGATAAAGTCTATTTGCTTATAAAGAATCTCTGCACTAAGCAACCTAGCAAAGAGCTTAACAACATTAAAGTTAGACTGTTTTTAATTCTAGACTAGAAAGAACTAGTTACATACACACTTAACCTTCTACTTAATACAAAAATCTACTTAAAATTCTATATTAATATATTAGAACTAGCAGACCTAAGAACGCCACTCTAGACAACCTTTTATTATGAAATAGAAAAAGAAAATAAATTTCAAGTTAAGAGACTCCTTGTATACTAAAATAGCAACAACAGAACAAAGTACTTAATTAAATAGTTAAGTTACCTAAACAGCAACAATATATAGGAACTAAATACAAACCTTACAAATTGCTAGAAATACCTCTAGTAGTACTAAGCTTAGCAACAGAGGCATTAAGCAAACCTATAGTAGCCTACATTATAGGCGAAAAGGCTATGCTAATAGATGCTGCAGGACAGTTAATTTCCTGTGCTACTTTAGTTTTACTAGCAGCCTCTATGTTAAAAGCTAGACATAGCGCCTTCTTACGCGCTTGCTCTTTAGCCTATTTTAAAATTTTCTTATTTTGTAATAACATTAAAATTACTGTTATAAGCAATTTCTTATTATTATTAACTTTCTTTTAATACTTATTGCAAATACAGTCTAGAGACTTCTAAAATATGTTTACACACGCTTAACTTAACTACATATGCTTAGTACACTTTAAACAAGAATTAGGCATAACATAACAAATAAAGCTTTTTAAAATACAATAGTTACAAGGAGCTTTAACAGAATAGTTAGTATAAATAATTTTAGAACTAAGGCGTAAGCAACGTTAGTAGGAGAAGGATATAACAACTACCTTACTTATAACGCAGGGCAAGCCTTAGTTATCAAACAATAAAAAAAACAACTACGTAATTTAAGGATAAATCTTTAGAGAAGGAGGATAGTGTTACAATCTAGATCTAGGGACATTTAGGATAACTCTTTAAAGACTATGCAGCACAGGCAGGTGATTACAGCCAGGCAACTACGCCGCTGTCACGTGACTGCTTATTAACAAGCACGCTTATACACAAGTGCGACTACGTAATTACTTATTAACAAGCACGCTTATACATAAGCGCGACTACGTAACTGCTAATTAATAAGTACGCTCTTCTACAAGTGCACACTTGTATACAAGCACTACACTTATTAGTATATAGTGTAGGCACTAAACCCTTATAGCTTAGTATATTCAACTTAGAGTTTTACTTAGTAATTAATTTAAGGATTAAGACTTAATTCTTAACTCTTGTGTTATTACATTAATCTTCTAATCGTGCTAACACACCCTCGTACTATTACATCGATCTTCTAATCGTGCTAGTACACCCCGTGTCCTTAGTACTTGTTCATTCTCCCGAGAACTAACCTAGATCATCTTCGGACGATCTTCACAGTTTTCTAGGAATAGGATATCGCTTTTTAAGCATCCTGCCTATAGTCCTAATCTAAATCCTATAAAAAAAAGTGTGGGCTTTGCTAAAAAACGCTTTAGCTAAAAGGCCTATTACTTCTTTAGGTATAGGAAAGAGTAAAAAAAGTATAGCAGCCTCAAAGGCTGCTATAAGGGAGGAATAGGATCAATTACCTCAAAAGGCGATTGATAATTGTATTATATCTTTACCAAGGCGTTATTTGGACGTTAAGGAAGCTGAAGGCTGGTACACTAAGTATTAGTAAGCTTTTTTCGTTATATATCTGGAAAAAAACCCTAAAAACAAGCTTTTTATTACTACTTAATAGTAATTTTTACAATTACCTTCAAACCTACACACAAAAGAGTTTAACTAGTATTATTTAATATATATACTTTATAGCGATTTTTACACCTTCAAAAAAAAATTATTTATTCTTGAGTTTTTTTATCTTTATGTTCATTGCAGAGTTGAGCGCAGAGATGCTTACTAGGCAGCTTACTAAGTGGCCTAACATAAAGAGGAAGATCTTGGCTTTCCAAATCACTAACCTTTTTGGGTATAGCCCTTCTGGTTGTAGAAATATAATGCTTTGAAAACTATAACTTTTTTGACATTTTTTTTGTCACCCCTCTGTAATAGAAGGATTAAGCTTTAACTTTAGTATTGCGATTAAAAAACCTGTTTAAGCTACACAAGACTAATATTGTTGTTTCTTTAGCTGAAAAGCAATAAGGAGATCTCAACCTAATAAGTCTTAAAATTAAAAGCTTATAACTAAGTGTTTTGTATTAATTCTAAGGTTAATTAATATATAAGGGTAGGCGCTAGGTAAGATCTATTAGTGTAGATGTAGGCTAGAAGTGTTATTTACTCTTGTAAGCTATTCTAAATTGTACTTTTTCTTTTTCCTTGCTTATATAAAGGCTTACTAAAGATTCTTTTTAATTTTCTTAGGATACTAAAGAGGAAGCCTTTCTTATCTATATTATATATATAATGCGCCTTAATATAGTACTGCTTAAATTTCTTGCATAAAAAATTAAAGTATAAGCTATACTTCCTCCTAGAATTAGCCTTGTAGCAATTATTATTTATGCCTATTATCTATCTTTAAATAAGCTTATTAAGGTACTAGTAGACAAAGTAATTAACTTAGTGTATATTAACTTTTTTTGCAATTTGTAAGGTAAAATTTTGTATTATAACTTGTATAAGTAGAAGGCCTTACTTATTAAGCTGTTTAATATACTGTAAGAGCTCTAGCTCCTACTATAGATAAAGAGCCTGTTAATTTTAAGCCTTAAAGTTGTATAAGGTTAAAACACCTTAGTGTCTTTAAGAGAGCGTAGATTGTACTACACTATACTTTTCTGCAAACTTTGTATATAAGAAAGATGCGCCTAATGCGCGCAAATTAATTTCATCAATTGCTTCCTAAAACAGATCTATATTAGTGGAGTTATTAGGTGTTGAAAGGTAGTATTGTTTTGGTGGGGGTGCGCGTTACGCCGTCATGCGCGTTACGCCGTCCACCTCGGTAGTCGGTAGCGCGCGAGGTTAAGAGGCCTTAGTGTCTTTTTAACAGCGCTACGCGGCTACAACTATACTTATTTGTAATTTAGCAATAGCTAAATTGTTCTCCAGGTTCGCGCGATTTGATTGCTGCAATCGCAGCCTCAATCGGAGTTATGTTGGTAGAGTTATCGCGTGTTGAAGTTAAGGTGCTGTTTTGTTGGGTGGCACTGTATAGTGGGGGTGGCCGCTACCGAGGTGGACGGGCCAACGCGCAGGACGGGCCAACGCGCAGGACGGGCCAACGCTCACCCCCACCAAAACAACACCACCTTTCAAAGCACACCACACTAGCCAACACAAGTGCAAGTCTTGTGCTAGT
Source organism: Alternaria sp. 'sect. Undifilum' (assembly GCA_024321975.1). Lineage (NCBI taxonomy): Eukaryota > Fungi > Ascomycota > Dothideomycetes > Pleosporales > Pleosporaceae > Alternaria > Alternaria sp. 'sect. Undifilum'. The sequence goes on along the minus strand of JAJJZI010000010.1, from coordinate 1,348,993 downwards.
AAAGGAAAACCTTGTATCTACACTATCTTTAAGTGTACTAATTGCAGCAGACCTTATGCAGCAAACAGCCAAGAGTGTGATATCCTACAGGCTAGGACAGCTAGGAACAATCAAACTAATTAGTATGATTAAAGTCCTACAAATAAATGTTAATAGAAGTAGCCCTGCTACAGAAAGCGCGATCAACCTAGCTATTACAGCAAACGCTACGATTATTGCAATACAAGAGCCTTAGTTAATAAGAGGACCCTACAAGGATACTAGGTCTATTGCTCATTCAGACTTTACGCAAATACTACCAAATTACTAAGGCCTACAACCTAGAACTCTATTCTATATTTAAAAGGACTTAGAAGTAGAAGTTAATCCTCACATTAGCGACGATAACAACTTTCAAGCTATTTTAATACAACTTAACACAAGAAAGATCTACGTCTATAACATTTACAATAAGAAAAGCCTAAGACAAGGGCTAAATACAACAACAATTTAAAGACGCCTCCTAGGAGAGCCAATTAAATCACATTTAATTATCCTAGGGGATTTCAATTGCTACTACCCTAGATAGAGCCTACAAGATTGTAACCCAAATTAACAAGTAGAGAATTTAGTAGAGTAGATTAAAAACTAAAACCTATCTTTATTAAATACTATAGGAGTTAGTACTTTCTTTAGAGCTTATATGCAAAAAGAGAGTGTACTTAACCTTACTTTTTCAACAAGCAATATAGCTTCTATAATTATAGACTAGCAGGTTATCCCTAAAGTCAGATTAGACCATCACGCTATCCTGTTTAGTATTATTAACTAAGGGCAGCTACCTAGCTAGCCAAAGAAGTACAACACAAAAAAACAAATTAGAATCTTTTTAACACTGCCTTACAAGAGGAGATAGCCTAAGTAAAGCTAGAGGATTAATTACTAGCCTTACCACACGCCTTAAACCACCTCTCAAGACAATTACTTCTAGGCCTTCATAATCCTTTAGAGGAGAGGCTAGATAAAATAGCAGAGGATCTTACAACAACAATTCAACAAGCACTTAGGAGATCTACCCCCCTTACAAATTAAAAACTAAAACTGAAGCCTTAGTAGACTAGCGATCTAGACCTCCTTAAGGCTATCCTAAGCAGGACCTCTCAAGATTACAAATAAGCAGCAAGGAGAGGAGACAATACTCTATACCTATAAAAAAGAGATTACTTACTAGCCAAAAATAAGTACCTTAGAGCTATTAAGAAAGCTAAACTTAACTATTAGGAACAGTTCCTCTAAAACGAATCGCCAAAAGAGATATTTAAAGCAATAGCCTATACAAAAAACAACCTCTTAATAAGAATCCCTGCTATTAGAGGCAAAGAATCCTTTAGAGAGAAGTGCTAAACCTTTAGAGAGGAGCTTTTTCCACCCCCTCCTTCTACACCAGCCCTATTACTTAATAACTACTAAGGAAACCTTAAATAGGAGTGGCCAATTCTATCTAAAGAGGAGCTTTACACTGCATGTCAGAAAATAAAAGCTACCTCACTAGGACTAGATAGAATTAGCTAAGAAGTTATCTTAAAAGCATATAAATACTAACTAAGCATCCTTTTTAAGGTGTATTTAGCTCTGTTTAACCTAGGATACTAACTAAGTTGCTAGCAAAAAGCAAAAGGGGTTATCCTTAGAAAGCTAAACAAACTAGATTACTTAATCCTAAAAGCATATAAAGTAATCTCCCTCTTATGCTGCCTAGGGAAAGCGTTAGAAAGGCTATACTCAAAAAGATTAGGGATCCTAGCAGAAACAACAGACCTACTCCACCCTACGCAAATAGGAGGCAGGCTAAAGAAATTAGCTATCAACGCAGGACTCCTCTTCTATAATAATATCCAACAACAAAGAAAGAAGAAAAGAGTTACTTTAACAGCCTTTTTAAACATTAGAGGCGCTTTCAACTATTTATCTAAGAACAAGCTTCTAGAAAATTTAAGCAACCAACAGCTACCTGTATGCCTCCTATTATAGACAAACTCATTCCTTACAGAAAGGCTTTTAGAGTTATCCTTTGATAGGCAAACAGAGAACCTACAGAAGGTTAATACTAGTACATCTCAAGAGAGCCTAGCCTCTCCTATTCTATTTCTAATCTACACGAAACCGCTATTTCAATTAATTACAACAAACAACAGCATATACTCCTTATCCTATATAGACGACCTTCAAATCTCAATATCAACAACATCTATTAGGAAAAACATCAAACTACTTAAAAAAGAGTTAGCAAACCTCTTTAACCAAGCAAAGGAGTTAGCTATTAAGTTTAATAGCTCAAAAACAGAATTAGCAAACTAGACAAGATCAAGAAAAGATACAAATAGAGTCCTCACGCTACCTACTTAAGAGACCTTTTAGCTAAAAAGACTAGTTAGGTAGCTAGGTATCTTCTTTAACAATACCCTAAAGTTTAGAGATTACTGCTATATAAGGATACAACAAGCAAACCAGGCCTTTTTCCGCCTAAGCAGGCTAGCTAATATTAATAAAGGCCTCTCACTAAAGGCAATAAGGCAGCTATACCTAGCGTGTATCACTAGCGTAGCTAATTACAGATATTAGCTATTTTAGAAAGGCTAACAACACGTTATTAGCAGCAGGCAAAAACTTCAAAACTAGGCCTGTAGAAAGATCCTAGGGAGTTTTAGATCTTCCCCTGCAATGCCTAGTAAGGTAGAAGCCGCTCTATTTCTACCTAGAGTTAGGCTAGACAATAGTATAAGGAGATACGCCTTTAGATCTACTTTATTAGATCTAAACCACCCTCTAAATGCTGCTATTAATAACAACAGAGGAGAGCAACTTAATTAAATACAACTATCTATTACCTTAGCCCTCTTAGACAATACAGAGGAAATACAACACTACGCCTTTACTTTATAGAACGCTAGGACTCCTTACAAGGTCCACATTTCAAACAAGCTAAAAGAGATTAAAGCAGAAAGCTATAGGAAACTATTAGTAGATAACAACCTTCTATTAATATACTTAGATGCCTCGGCTATAAGGGATAGCAAAGGAGTAGGCGTGGGCGTTGCCTTCTACAAAGGAACTACTCTTATTAAGGAACTACAAGCAAATATAGGAAATAACTAGCTAGTTTACAACAGTAAACTTAAAGGTATTACCTTAGGGCTAGAGACAGCAGTCAGCCTATTAAATATATGCCAAAACGTCAATATCTACGCAGACAATTAGGCAGCTTTATATTAATTAAAAAACACCTGAAACAATCCTAGCTAAGAGTAGCAAATTAGGTGTATTAGAGCAGCAACCTAACTAGAAGAAAAAGGCATCTCCCCTGCGCTATATTGGGTCCTAGGACACCAAGATATACCTAGAAACGATTAAGCAGACCTCCTAGCAAAAGAGGCTACAAAAATAAACCCTTTAATAAATAAGATAAGCCTAGCAGTTGTTAGCTCGCAAATTAAACAACTAGCTAATGTTAATTAGTTAAGCCTCCTAGAGAACTATAGGAAAAAAGCCATTACTAAAAACCTAAGCACCTACTTAGTAACTTTCAAATAGAAAATAAGGAAATAGATACTTATCCCTCCTACTAGGAGAGATATATCTAGCTCTTTCTTTTAATTAAAACTAGGTCATAGCTACCTAAAGAGCTATCTATTTAAGAGAGGCAAAGTAGAATCTAAAACTTGCCTATGCAATTTTAGAGCTACTCAAGATACAGCTTATATAATCCTTAGGTGCCAAATATATAAGGACAGTAGAGCAATACTTCAGAACTTATGTACAGAGTCAATCTCTCTACAATATCTTTTCCAAACAGAAGCAGGTATCAAGGCTACGATAGCCTTTATTTAAGAAACTAGGGTTGGTACACAGGCCTGGTACAAAGGAAACTCCGACAACTAGATGCAATCGTCTACCTAGGCGATCAAGCTCTAAGCACCCCTCCTCTCTCCTCCTCCTCTCCTCCTTCTCCTCCCCTTTCTCTACCTCTACCTAATAGGCCGAGAGCCTCACCTTCATTTAGATAAACCACCCCTTGTAAATTACTCAGAAGATAAAAACTACATAGATACCTGCAGGCCTCGGCCTGCACGTCTTATATAGCCCTTCAGGCTGAGAAAGGACGTTAAACTACAATAAAAAAAACACCACCTTTCAACACCTAATAACTCTACTAATATAGATCTAATTTAGGAAGCAATTAATAAAATTAATTTGCGCGTACTAGGCGCATTTTTTATATATATAAAGTTTGTAAAAAAGTATAGTGTAGTATAATCTACGCTTTTTTAAAAACACTAAAGTGTTTTAAATTTACGCAACTTTAAGTCTTAAAATTAATAGGCCTTCTACCTATAACAGGAGCTAGAGCTCTTACAGTATATTAAACAGCTTACTAGGCAAGGCCTTCTACCTACACAAGCTATAATACAAAATTTCGCCTTATAGATTGTAAGAAGAGAGATTAAATTATACTAAATTAATTGCTTTATTTACTAGTACCCTAATAAGCTTATTTTAAAATAGATAATAGGCATTTATAATAATTGCTGCAAGGCTAATTTAAAAAAAAGTATAGCCTCTACTTTAATTTCCTACGCAAGAAAATAGAGCAGTATTACATTAAAGCGTTTTATATATACAATATAGATAAGAAAAGCTTTCTTTTTAGTATTTTAGGAAGATTAAAGAGGATCTTTAGTAAGCCCTTGTACGAGCAGGGAAAAAAGAGAAGTACTATTTAGAATAGCTTACAAGAGTAGATAATACTCCTAGCCTATATCTGCGCTAATAAATCTTACCTAGCGCCTACTCTTATATATTAATTAACCTTAGAATTAATACAGGACACCTAGTTACAAGCCCTTAATTCTAAGGCTTATTAAGTTTAAATCTGCTTATTACCTTTTAGCTAAATAAATAATAATATTAGTCTTGCGTAGCTTAAACAGGTGTTTAATTGTAATACTAAGGTAAAGGCTTAAGCCTCCTATTTATTACTTATCCTAGACAGCTATAGATCTTACTTTATTATAAATTTTATTAAGTACTGTAATTAGAACAGGATTCTCCTTGCAGCTTATCTTTCTTATTTCAACCTACACGCTGCTGCCTCTTAATATTGCCTTGTTTAAGCCTCTCTTATTAGCTTACTAGGCTAAGATATCTAGATTTCTAGAGAGAAACTAGGGCCTTACCTTAATAAGCAAGAGAAATTTCTTTCCCCTCTTCTACTAAGCCTAGCAGGCCTTCTTTAAGAAAATAATAATTCTAAAGGCTTTTAAGGCTACAGGCCTCTTACTCTTTAATCCTAAAGTTATATTAAAAAGGTTTAGTATTAAGAGCCCTTTAAGCAATAATAGTAAGTCTTTAGGCTTAAGTACTTTAAATTAGAGAAAAGTTAAACACCTCCTGCATAAAGTAGTTAAAGATTAAGGTAATAAGTAAGCTTAAAGGCTAAGCTAAGTTTATTACTAAATCTTAACTTAAAAAACTTTCCTTAAGTATCAAGTTAAGGGCCTACGCAAAGCTCTAATTAATAAAAAGACACGCAAGAAATAAGGTAGGCCTCTCCTACTCTAGGAGCCTAAGGAGTACTAAGGTAGAGCTATAGTCTAGTCTTTAAAGAAGGTAAAAGAGGCACGTAATTACTAGCAGCTCTAAGAGCGCAAGGAGGAGCAAGTACAATACTAAAAAGCTAAAATAAATAGGTATTATAAGGAGACAAGGCAGGTAAAGGCAAAGGAAAAAATTAAAGTAATAGGTAAGGGCTGCAGCTTAATTAGTAAGAAAGAAGGAGATAGCTAAGAGGGCTGCTAAATAGGCCTTTAGGGCAGCTGCTTGCAGGACTGCAAAACAACTCTAACAATCTATAAAAACTTCTTAAAAGGGTAAGAGGAGCAGCCTTAAGGCTCTTAAAAAGGCTACTTAAAAAAAGAAGCTTATTACAAGGCCTACAAGTAGTAGAGAGCCTTAAGGTGGTGTTACAGCTTAACTAGCGTCTACCTTACGCATAGGGCGCGCAATTAAAACTCTAACTTAATTTCTATAGCTATATATATTATTTAAGCCCTCTAGATCTTACCACTAAAAAATCTCGCGATAGTAGCAATTATGTAAGGCTCTACAGCCTTAAGTTTAGTAGTAGTTTTAGTGTTTAAACCGCGCGTTAGCCCGTCCTGCGCGTTAGCTTGTCTACCTCGGTACTGTGTCTGTGCGCGCAATGCCCACCCCAACAACATTAAATATATAAAAAAATAAGGCTGTAGAGCCACTACTAATAGCTAGTATCATGAGATTTTGTAGAGTTGTAGTAAATATATCATTGCAATTAATTTGTGCTACTTATATTTACTTAGTAAGTTGACGTTACGCCTGCGGCAGGTGGTGCGCGCTGGGGCAGCTAGTGCAGCCACCTCAGCTTTAACATAAGATAAATTAACAATAACACGTTTTTAACGCTTTTGCTTTTAAGTAGAAGCTTGTAAGGCCTTGTGCTTGCCTAAGTAAAATAGTTGTATAGCTTTTTAAGCGTTGCGAGCTAATTTCTAACACTCCTTTTTAGCTACCTTTTTAGCCTTCTCTTTCTGCCTCACCTTCTTAAGCTTCTTCTTCTTAACACGCCTCTTTCTAGCTTGTTAAGCCTTATATAATTAAGCTTGCTCTTTTAGGGAAGACCTTTTAGCTTTTTAAAGTTGTAGTAGTTGTTATTTATGTTGTTAAACCACCTTGTTGTTCTAAGCCTAACAGACTTTTTTAGGCAACTAGAAAACAGCACCTCTGTAGTACTCCTAAGAATTGTTAAGTTAGAAAGTATAGCTCTTTTTTTGTTGTCTTTTTTTAACTAAAAGAGCCTCTTTTAAGCCTTAAATTTCTCTATAAAGGATACTATTTTAAGCTAAGATGTAGTAGAGGCTTTAATAAATCTTTTTTGCCTCCTTAGTGCCCTAATCTCACACTAAACGGCGTATAAGAGTCTCTATTTTAAGCTAATTATTTCTACTAAGTACAGAAGCTAATTTATCTAAACTACCGAGTTTAACGGTTATAGCGGCCACCTCCACTATACAGTGCCACCTGAACACCAAAACCACTACTAAACTTAAGGCTGTAGAGCCTTACACAATAGCTACTATTGCGAGATTTTTTAGTGGTAAGATCTAGAGGGCTTAAATAATATATATAACTATAGAAATTAAGTTAGAGTTTTAATCGCGCGCCCTGTGCGCGAGGTAGACGCTAGTTAAGCTGTAACACTACCTTAAGGCTCTCCACTACTTGTAGGGCTCGCAATAGGCCTCTTTTTTTAAGTAGCCTTTTTAAGAGCTTTAAAGCTGCTTCTCTTACCTTTTTAAAAAGTTTTTATAGATTGTTAGAGATATTTTGCAGTCCTGCGAGCAGCTGCCCTAGAGGCCTGTTTAGTAGCTCTTTTAGCTTTCTTCTTTTTTCTTACTTGTTAAGCTGCAGCTCTTGCCTATTGCTTTATTTTTATTTTTTGCTTTTGTCTGCCTTGTCTCCTTACAATACCTATTTATCTTAGCTTTTTAGTGTTGTACCTACTCCTCCTCACGCTCTTAGAGCTGCTAGCAATTACATGCCTCCTTTACCTTCCTTAGAAACTAGACTATAGCTCTACCTTAGTACTCCTTAGGCTCCTAGAGTAGGAGAGGCCTGCCATGTTTCCTGCGCGTTTTTTTATTAATTAGAGCCTTTCGTAGGCCCTTAACTTTATGCTTAAAAAAGATTTTTTAAGTTAAGATTTAGTAATAAACCTAGCTTAGCCTTTAAGCTTATTTATTACCTTAATCTTTAACTACCTTACGCAGAAGGCATTTAACTTTTCTTTAATTTAAAATACTTAAGCTTAAGGACTTACTATTATTACTTAAAGAGCTCTTAATACTAAACCTTTTTAATATAACCTTAAAATTGAAGGGTAAGAGGCCTGTAGCCTTAAAAGCCTTTAAGATTGTTATTTCCTTAAAGGAGGCCTGCTAGGCTTAGTAAAAGAGAGAAAAGAAATCCCTCTTGCTTATTAAGGTGAGGCTCCAGTTCTTCTCTAGAAATCTAGATATCTCAGCCTATTAAGCTAATAAGAGAGGCTTAAACAAGACAATATTTAGAGGCTACAGCGTGTAGGTTAAATAAAGAGTATAAACTACAAAGAGAATCTTGTTCTAATTACAGTACTTTATAAAATCTATAATAAAGTAAAATTTTTAGCTATCTAGAATAAGTAATTAATAAGAAGAGCAAGCCTTCGCCTTAGTATTACAATTAAATACCTATTTAAGCTATATAAGACTAATATTGTTGTTTGTCTAGCTAGAAAGCAATAAGCAAATTTAAACTTAATAAGTCTTAAGATTAAAGGCTTATAACTAGGCGTTCTGTATTAATCTTGAAGTTAATTAATATATAAGAGTAGGCGCAAGGTAAAATCTATTAGCGCAGATGCAAGCTAGGAGTGTTATTTACTCTTGCAAGCTATCTCAAATAATACTTTTTCTCTTTCTTTTTTATATAAGGGTTTACTAAAGATTCTTTTTAATCTTTCTAGAATACTAAAGAGAAAGCCCTTTTTATTTATATTATATATATAACGCGCTTTAATATAGTACTGCTTAATTTTCTTGCGTAGAAGGTTAAAGTAGAGGCTATACTTCTTTTTTAAATTAGCCTTGTAGCAATTGTTGTTAATACCTATTGTCTATCTAAAGATAAGCTCGTCCGGATATTGCTAGACAAAGCAATTAACCTAGTGTACTCTAACTTCTCTCTGTGCGATCTGCAAGGCAAAATTTTATATTATAGCTTATATAGGTGCAAGGCCTTGCGTAGTGAGCTACTTAATATACTATAGGAGCTCCTGCTCTTGTTGTAGGTAAATAGCTTACTAGTTCTTGTAGTAGGTAGCGCGCGAGGTTAAGAGGCCTTAGTGTCTTTTTAACAGCGCTACGCAGCTACAACTATACTTATTTGCAATTTAGCAATAGCTAAATTGTTCTCTAGGTTCGCGCGATTTGATTGCTGCAATCGCAGCCTCAATCGGAGTTATGTTGGTGGAGTTATCGCGTGTTGAAGTTAAGGTGCTGTTTTGTTGGGTGGCACTGTATGGTGGGGGTGGCCGCTATAACCGTCAAACTCGGTAGAGGCCTCCTTGCGGAATCTTTAAAGGATAACCTTAGGATTAGGTGGGTAGACTCTAGTTACCTAGAAAGACTTTCTAATAGTCTCCTCCTTAAAAGCAGTACCCTAGGCCCTCTAAAAAAGGAGAAAGAAGTCTCCTTTTACTATTAGTAGAAGCCCCTAGCTTTTATAAAGGTAGGATGAAAGCTTAGTTAAGTAAGCAGTTAAAAGAGGCTTAAATAATCTAATGTTAAGCAGTTAAAGCATATAAGTTAAATAAGAAGGAAATACAGCTAATAGAATCTTGTAGTTGTTACAGTAATTAATAAAATCTATAGTTAAGTAAGATCTATAGCTGTTAAGGAGAAGTAATTAGTATTTTAAATAAGCTTTCTGTCTAGTCTCCCACTTAAAAACCTCTTTAAGCTAAGCTAGACCTATATTGTTATTAGTCTAGCTAGAAAGAGATAAGCTAACAAATACTAAGTGCTTTTTGTTATTAATATTCTTAACCTAGCTTGATTTTAGAGCTCTAACAGCTAACTAAAAAATAAAAGCTGAAAATAGAGCTGTACTGTCTAAACAAACACAGGCTAGAATAGTTACTTACTCTTTAGAACTGTCCTAAGCTGCAGCTCTAACTCTTTTTTAGTTGTATATTCTCTTATTAAACACCCTTTTTAATCTTCTAGTTACTCTAATTATAAAGCCTTTCTTATCTATATTAAAGATTTAAGAAGGCCCTATATTGTATTCTCTTATCTTCTTATGTAGTAGCTTAAAGTAAAGGCTATATTTAGCCTCTAAATTAGCTTTGTAGCGATTGCGGTCTATTCCTGCCTGCTAGCGCAAGATAAGATAGGTAGGATTCCTGTTAATAAAGTAAGTAACCTAGCTTTCTAAAACTTCTCTACTAGCTAAAGATAAAGCAAAGTTGCGTATTATTGCTTGTGTAGGTAGTGTACGTTGTTTAGTAAGCGTAGTAATATACTGTAAAAGCTTAGTTTCTTAGTGTGGGTAAAGGAGTTGGTAGGCGAGTTAGCGTAGTTGAATTTGGCCCTAGTGTCTTCAAGCGAGCGTTCAACAATTAATACTATACTTTGCTGCAAATTTTGTATACAAAAAAGATGCGCCTAGTGCGCGCAATTTAATTTCTTTAATTGCTTTTCTAAATCAGGTCCATAGTGGTGGAGTTATGTCGTGATTTGTGTAGGTGGTTGTTGTGTTGGGGTGGGTCATTACGCGAACTGGGTCATTGCGCGCACAGACACGGTATGACCGTCAAACTCGGTGCGCCGTCAACCTCGGTACTTTGAACAAAGAGTTAAATCAGCGAGCTTCCGAACCCGGGTTACTAGGCGCCACCCTTCGAACCTACGTGAGTCACAAACATCTTTACTCTAGCCACATGCAGTGCTTCACGCACTAGCTTTTCCGTTAAATACGAGGGCTGTAGACTAATATATGTGCAGGACCTAGGGCAGCCTGTGATGGAAACACCGCCTCTACACATTCAGAGTGGTGCGACTATTCCATTGATACAGATCCAGCTATCGAGATTCCCGACACTAGGGTAGCTCGTGAATACTGGCTAGAACTTATTTATGTTACGGTTGCACCGGATGGCGTATCTCGATCAGCCATGGCCGTCAACGGCTCGATTCCTGGCCCAACCCTAATCGCAGATTGGGGTGACACAGTCATCGTTCACGTTACGAACTCGCTTACTACATCAAACAACGGCACAAGCATCCATTTCCACGGCATCTGGCAGATGAATACGAATGACCAAGACGGCGTTAGTTCAATCACACAATGCCTAACCGCCCCAGGGGAGTCGATGACTTACACTTGAGAGCTACCCAATACGGGTCGTCTTGGTATCACTCTGACTTTGCGTTGCAAGCATGGTAAGGTGTCTTTGGTGGCATCATAATCAATGGACCTGCCACAAACGACTACGATGAAGATTTGGATGTACTTTTCCTCAACGACTGGGATCATCAGGTATGCTTTCATACCAGGTGCGCTTCTTGCAATCTTACTGATGGAACTTAGACTGTTGACGAGCTCTAAATTCCAGCCGAGACGTCTGGTCCGCCAACACTAGACAACGGTCTTATCAACGGTACTAATACGTACGAGGACGGTGGCTACCGGTTCAACCAATCTTTCACGTCAGGCACGTCTTATCTGTTCCGTATCGTAAACGCGACAGTCGACACACATTGGAAATTCATGGTCGACAACCACACCATGACCGTCATTGCTTCTGATCTCGTTGCTATAAAAGCCTACGAAGCCACAATCATCAGCATCGGCATAGGCCAGCGTTATGATATCATCGTAACAGTTAATCAAGCTGATGTGGCTGATAACTTCTGGATGCGCGCAATCCCTCAGTCTGCATGCTCCGAGAACGACAACGCAGACGACATTCGTGGTATCATCTTCTCCGGTAACTCAGCCAGCACCCCCGCCATCTCAGCTTACGACCACGAAGACAGCTGTTCCGATGAAACGGTTAACATTGTGCCATATATCTCCAAGACCGTTGGGTCTACAGCCGGTGCTACAGCGGAGGAGCCGGTCACTGTTGGGCTCAACAGCGACCTACTTTTCAAGTGGAAGCTCAACAGCACAACCATGGTTGTGGAATGGGATGATCCAACGCTCACAAATCATGCAAAATGAATCAACATGCGAGACTTCCAACGCTGTCTTCCAGCTACCCTATGCCGATGAATGGGTCTACGTTGTAGTCTCCACAACGCTTGCCGTGCCTCACCCAATTTATTTACACGGCCATGATTTCTACGTCATTGCGCAGGGTACGGGTACCTATGATGACGAAGTTACTCTCAATCTCGACAATCCTCCCCGCCGTGATACTGCTATGCTTCCCGCATCTGGGTACTTGGTGTTGGTATTTGAGACGACACAACCCTGGCGCTTGGTTAATGCATTGTCACATCGGTAGGTTCAACCACTTTTTGCATTGTCGGCATCACTGACGGACAACAGGTTGGCACACATCTGAAGGCTTCGCGATGCAGTTCGTCGAGCAGTACGACGCGATTGCGGCATTGACGAACAACGATACGCTGACTAGTAACTGCGATGCTCGGAAGACCCATAGTGAAGCAGTCGGCATTGAACAGGATGACTCTGGTGTCTGATTTGCGAGAAGATTGTAAGCCTGAGTTGTAACTGACAGTGCTAAAGCACTGCGATTGGGGCCGTTGGCAGCTTCCGTGTAGCATAACTCATTTCTATAACATGCTTACCATCGAGGCTCGAGCACAAAGTCAAAGATATCGATTTCTAGCCTTGAACCTACGCTTTCGTATTACTGAATATCTCCGTCGTGATGCTACATCGTGTCTCTTCTACTTGCAGGCTAGACTGAGCGACTGTTAGCTGTGTATAGGGACGTAAAACTTATTGCTCGAACCCACGTCTTCTTACCAAAGCCGAAGGTATAGAGAACGAGCGCGTCGATGATCTTGCGAACGACACGGTAAGATGGATCCTTATCACCAGAGTGCCGTTCGGTTAACGATCAGCAGCGAGAAAGCATTAACGCGCACCCCTCTCGACGGTGCTGCTTGCGCCGAACCGCGACCTTGTTGACCGACCTAAGTTGACGTCGCAGTACCGGCTCTAGGCACAATATAGACTAACAAACTGCAACAACTCGCAACTCGCTATTTAGTACACCAAGAACATTTGCAACGCGGCGCTGCAGACGTTTGTGTTCTACAACAGTAGGACACGAAGAAGGATATAAATCAGAGAGCGAAGGGGATTAAGGTGTGGCTTGAGATGACCAGGAGGAGTTGGATGCTCGTGCAGGACGAGTGATCGGGTCATGACTTTGGACTAGCGTTGGCTGGTGCCAGTAATGCACAAGCTTACGACAATATACACAACGGATAGATATCTTGGTTCGATCTTGTGGAATGTTTTACCGTGGGTGTGTTGCATTATGAGGATGTCGATGGCAGCCTGATCATGCCGTGTCAGCTGCGGTTCAGCCGTCGTATTCGCACACGGAGTACGAATACCCAAGCATGTCATTCGCTGCATTCACTACCACCCAGTAAACATGTTCTGTAGAAAATGTTACTTATAATTCTAAAGCGTCGCCCCGAAGGTAGCTTGTGCCCCAAAGTCCAGCGCTCTTCTACTTATCACAATGGCCGCGAAAACCGCAGGGACGATGAAGGCGTGGTCCCACACTCGCGCCGGCCGCCCTTCCTCCGTCCTCGCACTTTCGACTCTACCCATACCAACCCTACAATCACCCTGTGATGTCCTAGTTCGTGTATCACACTGCGCATTGAACCCTGGTGCTAGCATCGTCATGCAGCTTCTCCCCTTGACTTTCCGCTCTACCCCAGCCATACCGGAAATGGACTTCTCAGGCATTGTTGTCTCTTCTTCTTGCAACCTCAAGCCCGGTACCCAGGTTTTCGGTTCTATTCCCCTCTCGCAACATGTAAAAATGACGAGTGGTACGCTGGCGGAATACGTAGTGGTATCTCAGACATCCGTCGTCCCGAAACCCGACAGTATCGCGATGGAAGAGGCGGCGGGGTTGGGTATAGCGGGCGCGACTGCCTTGCAACTTCTCAAAGCCGCAAGATTGAAGACAGGAGATAGCGTCCTCGTCAACGGTGCGAGTGGAGGCGTGGGCCATTTGGTGCTGCAGATGTGCTGTCACACCGTTGGCCCAACAGGTAGAGTCAAGGCGGTTTGTTCTTCGCGGAACGTCGAGTGGGTTGAAAAGCTTGGGAAAAACGTTCAGGTCATTGCATACGACACACACGGCCCAGTACACTCATACCTCAACAAGACATTCGCTGAAGCACGCTTCGATGCTATTGTCGATGCTGTAGGTACCCAGGATATCTTCATTAACTCGCCTACGTTTCTCAAAGAAGGGAGACCATACGTCACTGTTGGTCCGAAAGCCAGCAGCTATACGTATGCTGGTATTCTGGGCACCATTGGGACCATGGCAAAGAACATGCTTTGGCCGAGGTGGTTGGGCGGTACACCGAGGCCGTATGTACAAGTTGCCGTGGCTTCAGATTCGGAGGCTTTAAGGGAGCTCGCAAGGATGGTTACAGAAGAGGGCTTGAGAACAAATGTCGGTACAGTGGTACATATAGAGGATGTTCATAAGGTGAGCCTTTTGCTTTCCACCATTGCTTTAAGAATGCTAACCGTTGCATATAGGCGTATGAGCATTTACTAGGTGGTCATGCTCAAGGAAAGATTGTGGTGGCTATGACTGAGCGGAGCGTCACACAAGCAGGAGCAACGTCAATGTAATATTTCGAACATTTCCTCTTTTGAAAGTTATGGAACCAATAACGACAAGCCTTGCTTTCCTATTTGTAGCAAGTCAGGGCCTGCAATGCTTTCCTGGCATGGACGTGTTTGCGATAGATTGTGCTTCTACCAAGTGTCGCATGTTTGTACGCAGGAAGGCATTGATGTGGACGTTGCGATAGATTGCACCCTTAGGCATGGTATAATCGGCCGGACACGAGAGCTTCTCACGACCGGGACAATCTGTGAATACCAATATAAAATTACTCGCAATTGAATATCGCAACATTCTGTGGAGCCGGTTGAGACGTGAGCTCGATGAACGGAATGTGCCAGCGGCAGGTACATCTGCTTGCACATGAGCGCCTGTTATGAGATCGGCACTCGGGCGGAACCCTTCGGGTAGGCCCGTTACTTGCACCCATTATATAGCAAAGTATTGTTGAAACGTCGGTGTCACGGTTTCCAATACCCAAGGACTCCTAACTAGTAGTACCCTTAGGATTAAGTAGTTCAGCGGCCGCTATCTTAATAACAACGCCTGCTAGCATTTGCGGAAGCTTTAATATAAGATAACCGGCAATATTCTGACTAAGACATATTACCCAGGTCCCGTAGAAGGGAGTGGATACAGGAAATGCTGTTTGGTGACTGCATTAGTGTGTGAACCGCCGATGAACACGTTCGACAAGGGCATCCTTAGATGAACAGCGATCGTCGGACGCATGCTGTCGTACGCAAAGTGCTGTATCGGCTCGATGTCGCCCAATCTCCGATATCCGCGTCAGGCCGTAGGCTTGCACAGCGAGAGCCCATCGTGTAGTTTGTTGTTGGCATTCGAGGGCGTCTGGGAGGGACCCCGTAAGGAGAAATGACCCATTGACGCGACACGCGTTCGCGTGCGACATGCCCTCTTGATGCGCATATCGCTTGGTACGCCGAAACGGCGTGAATCTTCGCATTCGTGTTGAACGTCCTCCGTGCCATACGACGCTGGACTTCGCAGATTGACATTGCCCGTTGATGGATTTGCGGCACAGACACTGAAGTTGAATGGAACCTCCATCCAGTCAACCCTCCAACTACCATGTTCCATAGAGACGATAAAACAACAAATGATCAGACATGGGGCGCGAAGGATGCTCGTGCAAAGCGGAGAGTCAGAGGCGATGTGGAATTCATCCCCACCGCTAGTAGTCTTGGCATCGTGTGCGGGGAGCTTGGCTTCAGCCAGTGATAACACGGACCATCTCCGCAAGCGCGACGCGAGGAACATGGACACCAACCACATTTTACGAGGCAAAAACAAGAGTTCGAGTCCGAAGGATTTCGTCGTATGGTCGCGACCGCTCACGTCAGCATGAGAATGAATCCGGCCACTGGTTGAGAATGGCTAGTGTTTGTGTATGTTCTTCAGCTTAGTGCTGCCCGCATACTCGATACAAACGCCTAGCTGCTCCCTTGAAACACGACCTTCATCGATAGCGACAAGGCTGACGTGAGCAGTAACAAGCCACGCTATGATGTCAGATCTCACGCCTCACCACCGACAGCGGGCCGTTCGCCTCGACCCGCGCATCCTTGGCCATACATCGAAACACCACGACCCAGACCCGTCCAGAACACGCAAAACTCGAAGCCCACAGTACGCCCGCGCACACAAGCGCAGGGCGACACTTCCAGTGAGAGGTCGTGCCTGAAGCGAGTGTATTTGGTGGCTGCAGGAAAAGACTCGTCGCAAGTTGTCTTCGGCCAAGCTGAACTGGGTTGCCTGGTATGAACGGTGAGAAAACCTCTTTGCCAGAACTAGCGTGTCCGGAACACTACTCCGATATGACGCCTCTGCTTTGCCATGGCATTGTGATCAGGCAACTTTGAAAAAGGAAGCTGAGGCTGGAATCTCTCGGCATTTCCAGCTTGGAACTTCACACATGTAGCGGCCCACTTAACTTTATATTTGAGACAATACCCCCGACTTCGGCCATATCTGCTGCCGACTACAGGTATCCACTTCTCTCTTCAACATCTGGGCTATCTTACTTCCTCTCTTCTGCTCTTCCGCTCTTCCGCTCATCCCCTCATCTCCTCATCTCCTCATCTCCTCATCTCCTCATCTCCTCATCTCCTCATCTCCTCATCTCCTCATCTCCTCATCTCCTCATCTCCTCATCTCCTCATCTCCTCATCTCCTCATCTCCTCATCTCCTCATCTCCTCATCTCCTCATCTCCTCATCTCCTCATCTCCTCATCTCCTCATCCCTTCTTCCTCTCTTGACTCCTGCTCCTCTTCTACTCAATGCTCATGGAGGACGCCACCTGGAAAGAGACCCGACCAGGGCGTTGGGAGCGCGCGCAAACCTACCTCGAGAAGATGAACATACTCACCCGCAATGTTCCAAACGCCATTGGCCGCGACAATTGGGCCAAGAACGCAGTTGCCAAACTCGAATTCCATCCTAAGATCAAAAATCCTGCTGCCTACCTCCAGACTGCTTGGAAACAAGTTCGCTACAACCATCCGGAGATTGCCGCTTTTCCATACAATGGTCGATATATCTACCGCGTCGGAGACGAACCTTCAATCGCCTTATGGGTTTCGGCGACATTCTCCGTCGTTGAGGGCAAAACTGTTGATGAACTACTAGGTCGGATTCCAAGAAACGAACAAATGATGTGCTACTTCCTTCCCGACACATCCGAAGTCATGATCTGGTCCCCTCACTATCGCGTTGACGCCCGCGGCGCAATCTTCTGCCTCAACCACCTCGTTGAGTCCCTAGCCAACATGAACCCTAACCTAGTCTTTGGCGGGTGTGCCAAGAACCTGACGCCGAGCATGGAGTTGGCGCTTCGTATCGGGCACGAGAAAACACCAGAGATTGAAGCGCAAGCCGAAAGCCGTCTCGCAGCACTAGAGCCTCACAAGCCAGTCCTGGAACTGACGCCTACAATTAAAGCGCAGAGGCCGGGATATACTCAGCGACACTTTGTCAAGTTCTCCAAGCGCGACACAAAGGCCGTCATGGATAGGTGCGAGACTCTAGCTCTCGCCATCGACGCCGCTCTACACGCCGCCCTCATCAGCGCCGTCGCAAAGCTCGCACAAAGGAAGCGCGAAGCTTCATGGCCTCTTTCCACTCCAACCTCCGCATTCTGATCCCAGAAGGCGCAGCTCCCGAGCATTCACCCACGAGCTACACCAGCGTCATCACCACGGAAGTCATCGTCTCACCACAAACGAACTTCGACTCCTACTACTCTCAACTCGCACCAGTCTACGCTGCTGGCTACGCACCGTACTTGCAGTCGTCGCCTTTCTTCCACAAGCGCCTCGAAGAGATGCTGTTTAGTCCCGACCACGGCAAGAAAGGTGAAGCGGACGGACAACTACAGCCGCGATTTGCTTTCCTTGGCGAAGTAGACGAGCAGGTTGTCAAGGATATCGGCGACGGACTCGTTAAAGTGAAAGACTTTTGGCTGGGCGCCGAAACCCTAACGATGCGCATGATGGTGCACACGTGGATATGGGAGGGCCAACTCGTCCTCAGCGTCTGTTTCAATGAGAGCTACTGGGATAAGGATCAGGCGGCGAGTTTGCTTAGTGGCATGCAGGATGCGTTGATGGAGGTTGCGCTTAGGAAGATTAGGGTTAGCGCTTAGGAAGATATCGTACCTCGCATCTCACAACATCCAACCCAACCAACGACATCGTCGTATCGGGTGACAGGGATCTAGTCGACCCATCGGCTGCATCATGCCTGTGTGTTGGTAGCTGAACGCCATGGGCTGAGCTTGTGTGATACATTGCCTAGCTGTAGATAGTAAAAGACACCATCATCATCAACCCATCCTCATTCTCACTGCCAATTCTCCGGTCTCACTCTTATTCAGTACTGCCTAACCTTACCCACGAAACCCATGATGGTGTACAACATCGAAACGCTTCTCACCATGACCGAATCCGAACTCGCCGACCTCTTCTCCAAAGTCGAAGCCGGACCCATACCCAACGGCGAGGCAGAAGGCACAGCAATCATCGCACCCGGCACCTCCTTCACGCCCGAAATAGCCAAGTTCATCAACTTCTTCGCCTGGCAGGGCAAGGTTTTCAACGCAGAGAAGATGCTTCTTGTAAACAAGATCACCGTATTCGGCCTCGATGCCATCCTGGCCCATATCGCCCGCGAGCCGAGCTGGACTGACGGCAAGGAATGCGTTGTTCTTGATTACTCGAGGACGTCGGTTGTTGCACATTGGGTGCGCGACGAGATTCGTCTCATCGCGCCAGACTTGTATCTTGGGAGAGTGTTTTGGAGGCAGGAGCATCTCATCTGGTTCACGCTGAAGTTCTGAATCGGTATGCTATGCGATGATGGTACCGTGAGGAGCTAGCAAGAGAGAGCTGATTTGACTTGTGGAATCATGCTGTACGGAGATGTATGATATTGTCGCTGTTTGAAATTTGTTGGGTGAGAAAGTTGGAGAAGAAGGTGCTTGGCGCATGGGTATCTGCCAGGTGGCGATATTTGCGACGTGCGGTAGAGCGATAGTAGTACTATGCGCTATTTTCCAAGTATATTGCAGATGAGTTGTGCGTGTAAAGTGTTGTTGAAAGGTACGCGTTGGTGTTCGGTGCCAGTTTTCGAAGCAAGCGCAGCGCATACTAACGCGAACAACAAAGCCGGGGTAAAGCTTACGGAGGCGCTGCAAGTGTTGTGCTGGTACAGCCAAGCAGCACTAAGTGTCCGGATGCGGTGCAGGTGGCGCGCGAGAAGAAAGCCCGTGGATTACGAGTTGTATGTGGAATACGGGAGACTTGACTAGCGACACCGCGTGATTGGTTAGGGTTAGGGTTAGGTTGGCCCCTTACCTCTCTCGGGCGACGATCTTCAAAACCATCGTCCAAGTCTATCTCGCGGGCTAATCTCTTGATACTTTTGCGCCCAAAGTAAGACAACTACTTGGCTGGTTTTTGCCTGCCTTTAGCCTCGTTCTGTCACCTGTGTGCTCATCAGTCGTACTTTCGGAAAGTGTCTCTTGGTTGCGACCCTACGGTTTCATCAATGTGCTCGGACGCTGCAGCCTCGAAACTTCTGAGCCCGCGTCAAGATGGCGCGCAGAGAGTTATTGGGGGCGTCGTGGCTGGATGGGTTGGTGGAGCTGAGCTGAGAGACGGCTGCATGTAAAACAACCTAGATATCGTCCACCAAGGCTTAAAGTTTGAGCGAGAAACCACGCACACCAGCTCTCTCGATATAAGATGAGTTCGATGCCTTAGTACCGGGCGTTCTTGATTTGAACTTCTTCTTCGTCCGCCCGTTGAACGACCTTACCATACCTCTGCCTCGCCATCCTTTGACGACGATGAAGAACCTCTGGCTGGCGACCGCACTGACGGCCGTGACTGCTGCTAGCGCCTCGAACGCCACATTCGTACAATGCCTAGAAGCAGCCCTCGGCAACGACACCAACATCTACTCTCTACCGCAAGACCCACTGTTCTTGAAGGGAGACGTGAAACCATACAATCTGAATTACCCCACCATTCCGGCTGCAATCGCATTTCCACAAACGCAGGAGCAAGTATCTGGAGTCATCAATTGTGCGCATACCGCAGGAGTCGCAGTACAGGCGCGCAGCGGCGGCCATAGCTATGCGAATTATGGTAAGGCTGAGTCCAGGACGAAAGCCCGTGGTCGTGAAGTTGCTGACAATTGCGTCGTATGTAGGGCTAGGAGGGTTCAATGGCTCATTGGTGGTGGATATGAAGAATATGGGTGCTTTCGCTTACAACGAGGCTGATCAGACGGTGACTTTTGG
This sequence comes from Alternaria sp. 'sect. Undifilum', assembly GCA_024321975.1. Taxonomy (NCBI): domain Eukaryota; kingdom Fungi; phylum Ascomycota; class Dothideomycetes; order Pleosporales; family Pleosporaceae; genus Alternaria; species Alternaria sp. 'sect. Undifilum'. Next base: position 1,328,688 of record JAJJZI010000010.1, on the reverse strand, counting down.
TCCAGTATGTCACCGCCCAATATCATACATATCCAAACGCCTTTTGCTGTTTGTTCCGCTGACTTGAACGCCTTGCACAGGGGAACCTTCTCGGCAACCTCTCGCAGAAGCTGCAACCCCTCGGCCGGGTCATGGCATACGGCGAAGTGGGTGTCATCGGCTCGGGTGGCCACATGACCATTGGCGGTCTCGGAACACTCAGTCGCCAGCTCGGGCTGGCAGCCGATCAGATCGTGTCAGCGCAGTGTGTGGTTGCAAACGGTTCCATCGTGACAGCCAGTGCAAGCACGAACCCCGACTTGTTCTTCGCTATCCGAGGCGCCGGCTTCTCTTTCGCTATTGTTACAGAGTTCACCATGAAGACTGCACCCGCGCCGTCGGAGATCACCCGGTATGCGTACAACATCACGGCCAAGGACGCGACGTCTTTCGCAAGCACATTCCAAGGTTGGCAGAAGCTCGTCTCGCAGCCCAATCTCGACCGCCGGTTTTCCAGCATCGTCACTCTAAGCCAGGGCTCGATGATCATCAACGGTATCTTCTATGGGCCACGATCCGACTTCGATGCACTGAACGCCCAGTCTATCATGCCTGCCAATGGCTCAGCCATACTCGCGCAGAGCACCGTTGCCACGGTGCCGTTCATGGGGCTCGGAGACCCTACCCTGACAGCTACAGGCAGCTTTCCCCTCCACTTCTCTGCCAAGAGTGTCAAGACGACAAACAAGACACTGATGTCGAACGAGACCATCCAATCCATGTTCTCGTACATCAACGCGACCGAGAAGGGAACACCCGTGTGGCTTGTCATCTGGGATCTCTCAGGCGGCGCCATCTCCGATGTGTCTCAGACGGCTACCGCATACTGGCACCGCGATGCGCTCTACTTCATGCAGAGCTACGTCGTTAGTCTCACCGGGCCCGTCAGCGACGCCTCCAAGAGCTTCTTGGCCGGCCTCAACCGCTTGGTGCAGAAGGAGACGGGCGCGGATTAAAGTGCGTACACGGGCTATGTCGACCCTGAGCTTGCGGATCCACAGCGTTCGTACTGGGGTTGCAATGTGCCTCGCTTGCAGCAGGTCAAGGCGGCGCTCGATCCTGATAACGTCTTTCGGAACCCCCAGACTGTGTCGACTATCTACAACGCCTCCATGTGTTCAGTTCAACCTCTGACCCCTAGCATTTCGGGCTCCGCGGTAAAAGCCCATGTACAGCAGTATGCTCTATTTCTTTCCCTTGTTCTTTTAGTAGTAGCTTTGTACTTTTAATTGTACGTAACCTAGTAAATTGGATAGAATACTTTGTACGTCGTACTAGATATTCAAAGTAGAGTTACTCCTCTAGTTCTAATTACTCAATATTTTGTTTTCTAATTCTCTTTCCTTATAAAAGAGAAGTCTTAATATAGAAGTAGAGTAATGTTGTAAGGGGCTACGCTTAAGGAGCTATCGCACAGGTTTACTAGAGTTGTATTCAATAAAGAAAAGAAGAGGACTACGGACTATAGAGATGCTGAAGATATATTAGTAGGCTTAGGCAAACCTTCTTCCAATAGTAAGAGGTTTTAGTCTAAGCGTTGTTTAGATATGTCTAAACATAAACTATACACTTACACATATAACTAAGATACGATTAAGAATTTACTACTAGGCTTTAGCTCAGTAGGATGTGAGTGAATACTTGCTCACCAATTCGGTTTCTGACATTCTACAGCAACTCGACACACGAGAAATGACCAGAGAGGGTTGAGAGGGATTTTTGGAGCCAATTATATACCATCTATCAGTTCTCTTTTCCTAAGGGCTGCTTGTATTTCGGATAGGCTGTGGAGGTCGTTTTCCCGCCGAGCAAATTCTTCCTCTACCAGCGCCCATCCAAACGTACCAGTCTTCGAACCCAATCTGTTCCCCACTCGCTTGCAAGAGTCAAAATCAATTATTATAGGATTCTCTCCATCCATCAGTATGTTCGATGGGTTAAGATCGTTGTGTACAAATCCTAAGTCATGCATGTGCCGAACGCCCGCTTCAATCCCACGCAGACAAATGCTGCTTTGCAGGTATTTCACATCCTTCAACATCTGCGACAAAGTAACAGGATATTTCTTGAAGCAGAGGCCTCTTATTCTGCCATCTTTGACGACGCAGCCGAGGTACTGAACGATGTTAGGATGTGGACGCGTTCTGAAGACTTCGCATGCTTCCACCTCACTCAATATCTGACTGCCGTAGTCTGGTGTATTAGGAGCGTCTTCATAGTATAGAAGACTGGGTCGCTTCAAATAGCAACCGGAAGGTAGAGGATTTGGAGCTCGAGTGAATGTAGGCTCAGCTAACGGCCAGACATGATCTGCGGGAATTCGGTTCACATCCAATCCGTCAATGTCGATTTGGGAAGATCCGAAAATACTTTGGTCGGTTTTAGCGAAATAGAATTCGTCATTGTCTCCGTGAAAAATGATTTTGGAGTGGTCAAAGACGTAGTCACCGTCCTTCTCAACGATTATCTCGCCTTTTTCGTGAATTTGCATCGCGCTCTGCCAATCAGATTTAGTGATATAGTGAAGAAAGAAAGTGAAGAGATACCTTGAGGATGGGTTCTAGCGTTGCGTGATGAGTAGACTAATGAACGAACGATGTCAAGCAAGGGTCATCTGACGGCCGGGGAAGTCTATCGTGTTATCTTTCCGCGCTATGGTTGTGATACGTCGTCTGCTGATTGGCTGCGAACTGACACTAGTGATACTTGATCCACTTAAAATCGCCTTGGCGTATTTCAACTGTACAAAGCTGACACGAAAGTGGCACGCTGAAGAAGATAGGTCGCAACAACACAGCCTCTGGAGTGAGATTACGATGTAACGAAGCCACACTCTAGATAAGTTTGGCGTAGCTGCGACGACTTTGATAAAGGACAGAGTCATGCTGCGAAGGCAAATGACACGTGTGATAGTCTACGGTGGGTTTCTCTCAAACAAAACGCTGCACCCTGAATGCTATAGAATGTGCGCAGATCACTTACAGGGGCGGAAGAAATTAAGTGATGGAGCGATCACATGTAAGCGCTTTCTAAACATTTGCTTTTCGCGATGAGCTTCCTCAACCACTTACGCTAGCGCAAGGCTGTGCCAAGCTTATGTCACAATGCAAGCTTCCAGAAACGATCGGCGATCTTTCTTACTCTCCACCAACAACATTTGTTTACTGCACACCATCTCAGGTCACTAACGCCAGGCACCCCGACGTTGAACCCAACCTGCCGGTGAACTGTCAGCCAAGACACTGACATCACAGTATGCGGTTCACGTTGCCCCTCACGTTTTCGCCTTCGATTGCACATCATGGACATCACGGGACAAGGCTCGGCTGCCGGAATGGATCTTGGATGAGCACTAATTGGTGAGGAGCACTCTCCGGATCGCATTAGTTCACCGGGGAAAAACTTGGTTCGTGCAGGTGTACATGTGGTTCGGTGAGAGAAGTGGGTCGATGGAGGCACGCGAGGCATCATAGAAGTATAATAGAGCCAAGCCAGTCGATCAATCTTTTAAGATATTGGTATAAATCAGAGTTGTGACAATTACACTCTCAAGCTGCGACCAACCGTTCTCGGACAACCGATTTACCTGCTATCAACACAAATCTTGTGATAGACGCATTACAACCAGCCGCATACGACTTGCCGATCCCCAAGCCTGGAAACAGGGCCAAGGGCACACATAGCAGGGCTACAACCAGCGTGTTACGGATAGGGAAACCACAGATATAAACAACAGCAGAAGCTGTGCATGCGATAATCCTGATATCTGCCCTCTACTATCCACAAGACACTACGATGTCGTCCTACGACTCCACCAGATCAGGATACCCACCACACCCGCAATACCCACAACAACAGCCACCCTACCCCACCACGCCCGCAGCAGCAGCACCATCACCATCACAGCAACCAACGAACTACTTCCCACCGATCCCCGAACAACAACCCCTATATTCCTCATCACCAATATCCCCCTACAACAGCGAGCCGGTGACATCAATGCCACAACCTCACATCCCATCCCACCGACGCACATCTTCATCCTCATCCTACAACAGCCAGCGCCCCCCACACCTCCAACCCAGCGCCCCCGCCATCCCCATCCGACAACCCAACCCCCCGTCGTACCAACACCAACATCCCGCCCCTCAGGCCCCTACATGCTACCCGCCACCCGTCACTTACGCGCCGCCCGCCGCTCCCATCTACGCGCGCACCGCCTCGCAACAAAGCCACCACTCGCACCACAGCACGCACGCACACCATGCGCATGCGTACGCGGACGGGGAGGACAAATACGTAGACGAGCACCATCGACACCACGACCAGCACTATGGGGAGCTGGATCCGGAGACGGAAAGGGAATACGAACGGAGGTATGCTAGAGAGAGGGAGTTGGAAAGGAGACCGACTCTGGGAGGTAGTGTGCTGAGCATGGTGGGGAAAGTTGGGGGTTTGCTTGGGGGTGACAGACGGTAGTGTGCATGGAGGATGCTGGGGCGCGGATGTGTGTACTTGTGTGGTGTTATATGTGTGTGGATTGTTGACTTGGAGAGTGTTGATACCCCATGGTAACTTTTTTTTCTTCTTTTGCTTGATTCTTTACATGTACTGTACGAGTCGTCAGTCTAGCGGCTTGTGATTTGACGATTTGGTTAATGATCAGACACTTTTCAACTGACCGTTGTTTCCTTTCCATGTACACCTTTGACCTTGAGGACATCAGATGTAACTTCTGCGACGGAAATGGAATGAGGAAATGATCTATCTTATTGTATTATGCTACAGTATGCGCACAAGGGCTGTTGCAACGATCTATTTGAGCAGCTTTTGTATGAGAAAGTGGACAAAGCGCTTTGATACGTCAAGTAGCAACGCAGCCAATGCAACCACAAAAACAAAAAACATTTCGTACTTCAGCGCTTGAAGCCGATGTAAAAAGTGATGGTCCTACCCCAACACGTTGTCCGTACCAATCTTCTCCCATTTGTCCTTGCCAGCTTTAAGATGGCAGTAGACGAGACGCGATACTGACAGTCTCGCCGCCAGTACCGTATGTCACTGTGACGCGTGTGTGTAACCCGCTAGCTCGTGACTTCCGAAATCTGTCTTTCCTTGCACGCAGCTCGGATCGGCAAGACCAGACGCCCATAGCATAGCTTCTTGTTCCCTTTCCCAACTCAATGCTATATGCACTATATGCGTATGCGGCTGTGTGATGTGGTATGGTGTGGTGAGTTCGGTACAGACGATTCACGGATACGGTTCGTTCAGCTGTAAACCTCGCCAATATGACGTTCGCTTTCAGGCTTCCAGGTACCTGTTGCTAGTCAGTATTGAGGTAACCAGGGACTCGAGACGGGCGCAATGGCCAGGCACTTGCACCCCGGCCGCTCGTGCTGCGTAGCACGGTGCAGCGTAATACGACGGTCCATGCCGATGCTCGAGATGGAAAAATTGTTACATACCTTCAAAGTTGTGCTTGACAAAAGCCATTGGATCGTCGTCCTCGCCAGCGCCCATAGTCTTAATGCCGGGGCTGAAGCTTGTGATAGGCAAGACAATGACATCTCCAACTTTCTTGGGCGCCTTCATACCGGTGAAGTTTTCCCATGTAATGTTACCCTTGCTTGTGCTCATATCAAAATAATCGGGGTTGTTTAAGTAGTCGAAAATGTTGTCAGTCCAGACTCCGGGCCCGGTGAACTCGATTATGCCTTTGTGGTCCTTGCTCAGCTTGCCAGTGTGCTTGCGGTTGAGTGTCTCCTGTGTGATGTTCGCAACAACATCAACGAGAATGGGGTGACCCGGCTTCGACTGGATGGTCCACTGACAAAATTGAACACGGCGGGAGTACCACTTGGCCCAGTCTGGGCGATCCGGGTCAGCCTCAATGCCAATGACCATTCCGTAGGTCTTGGCAGGCACGTCAGAAGGTACCCAATCCGACGCAGGCTTCAACGCCGAAGTGTCAATGTCCGAGTAAATGCCGCCGCGGGCGAGAAGGATGAGGTAGCGGAAAAAGTCGGCTTTCAAGACAGGGGCGGGGAGAGCGTCATAGGCTTCGATGACTTCGGGGACGGAGGAATAGAGATGTCTAATCAGGTGCACGGCGACGTTATCGGAGATGACCTCGTGGACGAAGGAGGGGTGGTGGGTGCTCCAGCTAGCCTCTGGCTCGCGGAACATTTCTTCAAACTCGACCTGTGCCGGAGTGTACTTCCACGTCTGCCAAATGTATGCGGGCGTCTTGGTCTCGACGTCGTAAGGGAACTGGAACTCGAGCTGGTCCTTGAGAGGGCGCTTCCTCAGCTCGTTCATGCTGATCTGGGTTTTGGGCTTCTTGCGCGGCGGCGCATCGGGTGTATCAAACGTCCCTTCCGCCTTGTCTGCCTGGTCTGTGGTCTTGTGCGCCCCTTTCGATTCCTTTTCCTTGAGCTCTGCGCGTTCCTTCTCCGCCGGATTCATCCAGGCAGTGGGCCTGGGCATTTCCTTTGCATTGCGGAAGTTGGGGGCTGTGCTACCGTGGTGCTGCGATTTGAAGATGAAGAATAGCGTCAGACAGGCCAGAGAAAGCACAAGGGCTTTCTTGAAGGTAAGCATGGTGGCGGGCGCGGTTCAAGTGCCAGGCGAATAATGAGGAGGCGAGGCGTCCTCGGTGGTGTAAAGGTTGACCACAGGTGGAACTCGATAGGGCTTAGGTAGGAAGATATACTCTCAGAGCAGACGCCCTTGCCGGGTTCTTGAGGTACAGGGTGGTATCCAGCCCTCTGCTTCGGGAAGTGTTGACCTTATTGGCGGACGCAGGCTAGTGGTTGTGGTAGTGGGAAGGAAATGAGAGGCGGGATGCGCAATTCACGGACACGAGGGAAGAACGAACGACATTGAGGAGGCGATGAAAGGCATGGGCGGCGGCAATACCACGGGGATTTTGGAAGAGAACCCCCAAAGGGAAAGCCAAGCAGGGGGGGGAGCCTCCGAGTTTCACGCTCATAGGCGCGCTAAGAGTCTAGCGTGGCTGTCGTCGACGAATGTTCCATGGCCGACTCAACACCACGGCAAAGCTTGCTCCAAACCAGTAGGCGCCCCGAGCCTCGCCTTCCAACACGCTCCCCACATGCCGGTTTCATTACGACGCTGGGATGATCCTTCACGGCTTCCGCGCCTCTCGTGCATGCCGGGTGGAGAGCTTCTCAGCTAAGCAGTAGTCCCTCCACGCGCTAGATGGCAACGGCGATGAATGCCGCCTCCACATCTTTCCATGATTTCAGAAGACATCCTTCTTCTTCTTCTTCTTCTTCTTCTTCTCTCTCTCAGCTGACGGTGCCTCGATGCAGCCGGTTCTAGAGGCCATAGTGGCACTACAAATGTTACACGCGTCTCTTCCTCGAAGCTTGCGTCTGGCCCGCCTTGATTCGCTGTCGTCCTGACGCGCGTTGGCTCCAGGCTCGGAAGGAGCTAGGTGAAACGCGGCGCCGGTGTATGGACACCTGTGGCTGCATGAACTCACACCCGCTTGTTATGGCACCTGTCTAGCTTGGCTCATCGACTACAGCACGCTCCTGCACTCCACACGCCTACTGGTGGAAGACTCGATCTGCGTCTTATCGCGATGATGAACCCATAGGGTCTGTCGTTCCATCTCCACGTCATTGGCACTCCTTATCCGCGTGGCACTAGCCTGGCCCCCGCTTTTGATCCAAGTACATGTGCTCGGACTTATCGGAAGCAGACGAGGAAACTTGCGTCGTAATGTATTACGCAGCAGCGAATGCATACAAGCATGCCCTACATCAAAAGATAAGACTGCTGTAGATATGAGGCGGCACTGTAGTCACGTTAGGAAAGCCCCCACATGCGACGCCAGCATATGACTTATTTGAGCTAAGCTGACATAAGATAATAAGCACCAACGTAAGTGGAAAGCCAA